>JAAKBH010000022.1:0-1478882 GCA_019776075.1 Amaranthus palmeri
ATCCGATCAACTTAAAAATCAACAAAATTGTCAACATAGTTGGTTGATCAAACAAGTCAATAATAAATAACTACGCCCTCATATTCTCCCGATTAGTCCTATTTATAAATAACTAAATAAGGTTAAGTCATCTTTTTAGCTTTATTTTTATTTATAGTGTGTATCTTTATACCTTATTACCCTTACTCACATTACCTTATTATAACTAATCTAATGAATAACCATCAATAATTTACTTATTACTTTGATTCACCAAAAAATTAGCTAAAAATCTAATGAAACTAATTAGAAGAATAGGAGGGATCATTTGCCAAACACCTCATCATGCATCTAAAAATTATGTAAAAATTGAAAATCAAATGTAGTGAAAGCATATAAAAAGCAAAAATGTAAAAGGTAAAAGCAGAGTGTTTAAAACAGACCCGATGACTCGATAGACATTCGACTTTATAACCGAACCCAATTTAACCCGATTTAAAAATGGATCTACAATTATGTAAAACCAATGTGAACACAAAACCCGATTTTGAATCGACTCGAAACAGCTGACCCGAAATCAACTCAATGACCCGAATGAACACCTTTAAGTAAAAGTAAACGCCACTATCAATATCCCACACAAAGCAGAGTCCGGATAAAAAGCATAAATGTATTACTATTAATTGTTTGGGTGACAAAAGAATAATGGTACCTCAACATATGTTCGGAAAGTTTCAATGACTTGGACAGCTTTAGCCTTTGCAAATCTTGGTTCGGCAAGAACATTCATCCTTAACTCTATAGAATCTTCTGGATCCTCCAATTCTTCAATTAGGGTTCCAATTTCTTCATTTGATCCTGATAGCCTCATTCGAACCATCTCGATTATGATTTTAACAACCATATATGCACCTTCAAAATTTAAGTTCCCATGTTATAGATCTCGATCTGCTCCATTTGGACATCCTTAACAACTGGTCTAGGATGAGACGACCTCATAATGAGATCGTTAATTTGTGCCGGCTCAATTTGCAAGTGTAACAACTTGGGCATTTTCTTTTTATTTTCAGGAAATTTTTCAATTTTGATCTTAAATGTATTAACTTTGAACTTAAAGGTATCAGGTTTCAAAATTGAGAACTTTAAGGTTAAAAATGACAAAATACCCAGAAAACTAAAATATTGTTACATGCGCAAATTGGACTGGGCGAAATTAACGGTCTAATAATAAGACCATCTCGTCCAATTTAAAGTGCCCTAACATTAGGGTATCCAGGAAATATAGGACTCAATATATTAACAAACTCTTTATAGTTCGCTATGTTGGTAACGTGCCTGTGATAATGTTTGTGAAGTGGAAAACCTACGTCAAAAATTAAATTGAAAGTTTTGAAACCGAACTCTAGTGGGTCTAGCATTTTAAATGGATCCTAATTTAATTATTCATACTTAAAACTTTTTTACATTATAAAGATTTTACTTAGTACAAAAATGGGTCTATATGATTTTTAAGTCTAAATAAATTTAAAAATAGATTTAAAAACGAATATAAAAATAAATTAGGGTTATATGATCGGTCGACTCTAGAGCGGGTTTGAAGAGTCTAAAATGGGTCTTGCGGGCCTGAATCTTAAAAGGGTCCAAAAATAGTCTGAGTCGGATCTGGGTGATCTGATCACCCTAACCTAGATCCAAGTCCTTTTTTGGACTCGCAATCAAACCCTAATCTGCAGGGTCTCAAAAAGATAGACTCAGACCCTAGTGGTGGATCTATAGCGGGTCAAAGGGGATCTTAAAAGGGTTCAGAGAGGATTTGAGTCGTGTCTGGATCTGATCACCCTAACCCAAATCCAAGTCCTTTTTCTTGGACTCGGAATCAAAACCTAATCTACATTGTCTAAAAAATTAGACCCAGACCCTAAGAACAGATCTGGAGCACCGACTCCATCAGGGTCTTAAACCCATAATCATCCCTAAAAACTAATTAAGGACACATACAAGAACTTACCATCATCAAGAAAATAGTTTTCCTTAAGAGCACCATGACCAGAAGTCTCCATCATAAGATGAGTATCAACCCCATCTTGATTAAGTTGAACACCCTTATCAATAACATTCCTATAACCCACTCTATACAAACAATGTTTTCCTCCTCTGTTTATTATAAACTTAGATAACCCGATACTAGTTCGAGCATCAGTTACAATGGTGGATCCAGGATGTTCTCTAAGAACAATGGCGGACATTAAAGCGATTAGCTTATCACCATTAATGGGGTTTCCATTACGATCCACAACTCCACTACGATCGACATCGGTATCGAAAACAATGCCCAAATGAGCAGAGTTTTGTAAGACAGCAGAAGTTGTTAAGGACATGGCTGTTTTGTCTTCTGGGTTTGGGATGTGATTTGGGAACATACCATCTGGGTTAAGGTGTAGTGACCCAAATGTGTCTGCTCCAAGTTTGTCTAATACGTCGTGTGTGAAGAATCCTCCTGATCCGTTTCCAGCATTTACAATGATCTGCAAGTTGAATTACTTGTGTTAGGGTATCAGTATAGTGCAAAAATACGATTTCGGTAATTGTTGAGAAATGAATTGTTAGGCCGTGATAATTCGTCGCGTAATCTATGGTGGTTTACTCATGCGGGTATGAGACTCCTGTGGGCTCGAGCTTACAAACACACAGGTTAAGAGTGTTGACTTGCATATACACTTGGTGAGGTTGAGAGGTTTATTGTTTCCCAAAATCATATGGTATTAGGAGGATTAGCTCACCCAATATATATGCAAGCCTATAACCCGAGCTTTTTTTAAAAAAAAAATTTGACTAACTAAGAGCTCCTCAAATTAATTGTAAAAATACTCTTCTACGCAAAACGGGCTGGAAAATGGGTTTTGGAATCAAAATGGGCCGCTGTTAGTAACAGTGACGACCTAATGCTAACTGATCGGCTGCTGTTAGATTGGGTTCTTTTTTTTTTTTTTGTGTTTTCCAGATAGGCTGGGAAATGGATTTTGGAATGAAATGGGCCGCTGTTAGTAACAACGACCTAATGGTAATAGATCGGTCGCTAATACTAACAGCAACCCATCTCATTCCAAACCCATTTTCCAGCCCGTTTTTTAATTTTTAAGTGTCTACTTCATCAACTAGCATTTTTTAATTTTAGGGTCTTTTTTCATTCTGGGCCCTAGGCAAATGTCTACTTTGTTTATGGTCAGAAACGGCCCTGATCAATGGAGAAAGAATTACCTGAAAGCCTTGAAGTGGAGTGTCATAATTTGTGGGGTGATTAATTCTCTCCTTGATGATATCTCGAAGATGCTTAGCATAAGCACTCATTAGATCAACTTTTTTGGGAGGATTATTGCTTAATAATGATACCTTTGCTTGCCTATTTGCATATTTTCGTGCTGCTATGTCACATAGCTCTTCCACCTCCAAAGAAGTTAGCCCCCCACTTTTTGTGAAAAATTTTAGACCATTTCTTGTGTATGGTAGATGCGAAGCTGTCATCTAGGAGTACATAATAAATTATTATAAGGTAGACTGAGAAAAGAAAAAATCATCATCATCATCATCAACCCACTATCCCGCTCGAAAACAGGGTCTGGGTGAGGGAATGTGACGGACAATCCATACCCATACTCCCTTGGAAGGGAGCAGCTAATTAAAATTTTTAATTTTAGAGGGAACATTGTAATTAACGTATATTATTTCATAGAAGCATGTTTTTATATTTATGGTTCCCTTGCTAAGAATTTAAATTTTATTATGTAGTGTTTGGGAATAAATATTTCATTTCAAATTATGGATTTTAATTATGAAATCATAAATGAAAAATTTGAATGACAAGGTTTGATAGTCATTCTCAAATTCTTAACTTTAACTAATTTAAAAACAATGGTGGAATTCGATTCAAATTCAAATTTGAAAATTTTTGATTTGCTAAACAATAAATTTGAGTCAATTCCAATTTTTCAAATAAATCATTATTCATAAATATGGCATTATGGAATAGTGAATATGTACGTTCCATATATATATATGTAAACTACCAATTCTTAAACCTAACCGTCGAATAAAAACATAAGTGATTATGAAATCTAATAAAAAGAGTGTTTTTAGAATTAAAAAAATAGGTTTTAAACAACTTAAATACAGAGAATAAGAGGTAACGCACATACAAATCCTAATAAGTTTCAAAACTGAAACCAATAAGTGGTATTATGATTTACTTTTCAAGTTTATGAAGACGGATATTCTCATTTCTCTGTAACACGTGGAATAACTCATATGTGAGTAATAATCGACACTTGAACAGGTGTTAAAAGCTATTTACCATAATAGAAGCATGATAAGAAAAACCATCCAAAATAGTGCTCATAAAACAAGCCGGAGTAGTAGCAAGACCCATATCAAAAACAAGACAACCCGCTCGGGCAAGACCCGAAAAAACAGCAGTACTTAACACTGGACCCGAGACCCGTGGATCTCTCCCTAAAGATATCCTAACTTGACCATCATCATCACCATTCAACTTATCCTTAACCCATTGCCCGAAACTCTCCGCAATGGCCTCCACGGCCGCCGGCGTAAGATCCACACTACGCCCCTTCTCCCCCTCCATCGCCACCCCTCGAATATCCGACCCGTTTTGAAGCCTCTTTATTTTTTCCATCTCTTCGTTGTCGTTGTTGTTGTTTTTCGTTGTTTCGGTTGTTATAAAAGGAGACATGCTAGATGCAAGTCTCGTTGCTGGAATATGCTGGCGTTGATAATAAGTCCAGCCTGATTTAACGCTTGTAAAAACATGATTATTAAAAGGGGTGATTGTTTGTACAAATGGGTGTTTGAGTTTGAGTTTATTTGTATTGGGGTTTAGTAATAGTAATGTTGGAGAAGATGTATGAGTTGCCATGGATTATGGTGTTTTGGGAAAGATTGTTAATTTGTTTTGGAAATTAGAATATAAAATAAATGAAGATAGTAAATTGGGAGATATTTGAGTGGTTGAATTACAACCTTAGAAATAGTATTGGGTGTTTATTAATAGGGTTTTTAGAGTGTGCGAGGTGATTAATAGGTCTCAATCTTTATCCTGTATATAAAAAAAGATAGACACTACAACATAATTTGCTTTTAGTGGGATACATTTAGGGACATTTAATTTAAATGTCGCTATTTCAAATTTCTTATAGTGTATATAGAGGATTTAGTGACACCCCTTTAGCAGCATATTAAAAAGTCACAGTAAAGCTTTTAGCGACATCGGATCTAGTGACATTTCTCACAAATACCACTATAGACTACAGTGACAATTACATATGCCACTAAAGACCAAATTAAGTGTCACTAAATCACTTTATGGTGGAAATTAAATTAAAAACTAATAATTATTATACTAAAAATATGAACCAGTGGCATTTTTTTAATGCCACTAAATTTAATGTCGCAAAAAACTAAATTTATTGTAGTGAAAATCTTTCAAAAATATATGTTAAATTTATTAATAAAATAAAAATATTTGTATAAATATGGCCCAAATAAAAAATTTTGCACAAGGACTACAAATTTTTTAATTAAGACGGCTATGTAATTATTAGGCAAATATCTTGATGTAAAGTGACAAAATTTGCAGATTTTTTGGTTATCTTCATTGCCAATTAGGACTTGTAAACTCAAGATCAGTCAAGAGTATTTCTATGTCTTCCTTTTTGCTTTTTGTTTGTTTTTGGGTAGTATTTTGACATGTTGTTTACAACGAGTATATGAAAAGTAAGAAGAGGACCATATATAGTGATTGAAGAGTTTTGGTTTTGGTTCATTTGAATAGCTACTAGTGAAAAGAATCTATTTGGTTGTGTTAAAGTTAGTGGCGAACTTAGAATTTAAAAATTTATAGATAGCACTAATATATTAAAGTAAATAAA
This sequence comes from Amaranthus palmeri, assembly GCA_019776075.1. NCBI lineage: Eukaryota > Viridiplantae > Streptophyta > Magnoliopsida > Caryophyllales > Amaranthaceae > Amaranthus > Amaranthus palmeri. The sequence goes on from JAAKBH010000022.1 coordinate 5,919, forward strand.
TGAAGGGCGAGGAAAAAGAGGATGAAAGCAAAGTGTGAGGGAGACAGTGAAGGGAAAGAAAAATTATACATTATCTAAAAATGAAAAAGTATGCGTGAAGGACTGAAGTTCATTCTCTCTCAAAATTGATTTCTTAAAAAAAATTATGGGTAACACGTGCTACCCAAGGTTATATACTGGATCGGCTTATGGTTAAAGTGTTGATATGCTATTTATGTGTGAGTTGTCTCATATATCAGAAAAGAGAAAAATTTACATTAGCTTATAAACTTAATGAATAACTCTTATTAGATTATTACAACCAATGACTTTAGTAGAATAGTAGTGAACCTCTTTTGCACACAAGTGGGTTACCTTTTGTTATCTGTTCGGATTTAAGAGCAAAAATACAAATTAGAAGTGATTGATAAATAACGAGGGAATATAATTTTAATTTTAAAAGCTATGATATCATATGAATTGATCTTTTTCTATAAATATTGCACTCGATTGTGAAAATCTTTGAGCAAATGGATGTATTATGAGGGACTACCGAGGAAGATTGAACGCAGGAGCGGAATTGTTAGTGGGCAAAAGTCAACATCGATCCCCCCTTGGAGCATAATGAAAATAAGATTTTTTTTTATAAAAAAAATAGATAATGGTAATAAATAAAGAGAGAATAAATTATTTTGATGAAATTAAATGATACGGGACGGACTAAAATGACAAATTATGCAAATCAAATGGGACGGAAGGAGTAGATTTTTTCTCCGGTTTTTTTATTTGCACCCGGATACTTTTTACCTAGTTCTAATGCGATTGTTGGATTGTTTTTATGTAGATTTATACACAACTAAAAATTATAAAATTTGATATTATGAAAGTATGCAATTAGAAAAATAAAACAAAATCCCACATGACTATTTTTTCTCGTATAATAGGTGCAATATGTACAATATCATAAAATGACGAATAGTGCTAAATTGGGTTGTGCAAGTAATAAAAATTTGAGGAAGTTGTATTTATATATGCAGAACCGTTTCTGAAAGAGGTCATTCTTGAGAAAGGAGGAAGAAGATAAATTTTAAAGAAAATAATTTATTGAATAAATAACTATAAATGTGAATTGACAAAAGTATAGTCATCTAAATGATTGATGATTAATTAGGCTTAAATAATAACAATAAATGAAATAAATATTACTACAGGTAGTGTAAATCCACAAACTAGCAATTAATTTGAATGTGGCTTTGAAACGAATCGAATAAAATACCTATAAAATCATTACAAATATACCTTTTAAATTTTATTTATTTTGTTATGTGAAGTAAAAATATTATTTTGGGGTCCTACGAAATATACACTTTACCCGATATAATATCTATTATAAACCAACAAAATGAATATAATTAAAGTTAGAATAAGAAGAGAATGACACGAGTACTTGTTCTAGGGTGATCATATGCCATAAATATGATCCATTTACAGATTTGACATATACTCCTACATAAAATATTTTTTTTTATCATAATATCATCAATTAAGTTTTACATGACACATCCACACTTATAATGATAATTATATTATAAACAGATCAATTTGTCTCTACTAATTTTTTCAAATACTTATTATTAAGTATTTATTTTCTATAGGGAGACCTATATTTATTGTTTTGCCTAGAGCCTACCAAATACCAGAAACGGTACTGTATTTATGAAATTTTGGCTTATAATTTATTAAATTCTATGTTTGAATCACAATATTTGCTAAAAAGCAATTTGACTTCCAAAACCTAAAATTGTACCCTACCTCAACTAAATTGGTGGCTTCAGATTAATGATATCTTACTTATGGGGTAAGTAATTGTGACTTATATTCAATTTTAACAAACAAATTCTTAAAGAATTGGCAAAGAATAAACATCAACCTCAACCTATTATACATTGCATCCTTGCATGAGCTCATTATCTAGTATTGTTCCCAAGAAGAGAACACATTTAACAAGCTACTCTTAGCTTAGCTAGTTTATTTAAATTATAAGAAACTACCTAATTTATAGGTCTATTTGTTTTGATCAGATTTTTGAAAGAGTTATCCTAAAAATAATCGCAACATCCTGTTTTTGAAAAAAAATATCATTATGAATTATGATGAGTAAAAGTCGCGTTATATATATTTTTTGGTTTACGTATCGAAAAATAAGCAAATAAGTACTTGTTTCGACCGGATTTTCGAAAGAGTTACCCCGTAGGGATAATCAGTATGTCCGTTTTTTAGAAAAAAAAATCGTTATGATGGGAAAAAAATAACTTTGAATATCTTTTATTTTGATTTTGTTAATTTATTACTCCCTCCTATTCAGCTTAAATGTCCCATTTGCTTTTTGCACTCTATCCAATGCACTTATTCGATCGTTAATATCTATAATTGTGTATAATCAAAAATTATGAAAAGTTGATATAAATAATCCTTGCATTAAGACGAATCAAACAAGATCTCACTTGACTATGTTTTAACTTATAGATTAATAATAAAATGCAAATTAAGAGTAAGAGATGAACAGTGCCCAAAAAGCAAATGTCCCATTTGAGCTGAATAGGAGGGAGTATAATTTTAAATTGATCAAAAATACGAGGACTGATGAGGTACTACCATAATTTCATAGAGAAATATATTTAATTTATGTGTGTTAATTTCAAATTAATGATATCATTAATTTGTTTAATTAGCCTACCAATGACTACCACATAGACAACTTAACCTTTCAAATTGGTCAGACCCTCAAACTTAACGGTCAACTAACATTTCTCGTTAAGTGGTAGTCATTTCTAGAAAGATATGGAGTATTATATTAAGTAGTTTTTTACACAAAAAAAATACATTATGTAGTTTTTTGCAAATATACATATAAATTATGTAGTTTCTTATAATTTTTTTTATTAAAATAGTATATTATGAGGAAAAGTATCACTTTCCTTAATAAACGCAAAGGGACATAAATTGCTAGAGTTCTAAGCAATCTTGTCAAGTTATTATCATCAATTATCATCCTATAAGTTTTTTTTTTTTTTTAGATAATCATCCTATGAAGTTTTTTTTTTTTTTTTTGAAATAATCATTCTATTAAGTTAGATGTATAGCGGCCTAACTTATATACAGTTGTACATAATACTCTTAGGTTTTAATTACTCCTATTATTTGATTATTTTTTTAATTTTTTAATTTATTGGTAAAGAAAAGAGATTGTATTATAATTTATAGGTATGTTGATGGATATGTGCCAAAAATATTAAGGATTCCTTTAAATTATGTGAATGATATTGAAAAAGAACTAAAAAAATAGATAAAAGTCATAAAAAATGATGGCGACATTTCTTTTGAAAAAATTTTTATAACAAAATTAAAAAATAAACTAAAATAAATAGGGGGTAATTTTAAAGGATTAGAATGTCGCACAAGCAACCTAATCTAGCTACAAAGTTTGAACCCTTTGAAAGTAGAGGATAGAAAAAAAAAAAAAAGAATTTCTACGTTCATTATTTCACTAATAAGATTTCAACTTTTGATCAGGGGCGGAACAAAAATTGTTAAATTTTTTAAAAATTTGTGCATTTTTAAAAATTACGTTCTTCATCTAATAACTTCGTATCTTTAAATATGTAACACATAAAAATAATTTAATATTAAGAGCTGAAGCCTTAAATTTTTCGGGGTCCTATACAATCGAACATGTTGAACATACTAAGAACCTGCTTTGCTTTATGATGTTATGAAGTCAAACTTTATTGACCATTGAATTTATCTTATTCAAGGTAATTAGGTATCTTGCTTTTAGTATTTGTGCGGGTAGTTGGATGTTAGAGTAGTTGTAGTAGGCTTTGTAGCCGTAGACCGTATTTGTACAAAATAGTGTTACATATTCACCAGTCTAATAATTATGTAAATTATTATTGCTCGGTAATATAGTATCATAGTAACCGTTGGATCGGAATATAATTTATGAAGGTTAATGTAAAATAGCTACCCACATTCCACGTGTTAGAGTATAATAACATATTCTAGGGCCTCAACCATCAGGTTAAACCTTTGGTTGAGTCAGAAGCCAGGGTGACAAGAGATCACAGGTTTGGATCTCAACCACCCCTCATTTAAAGTGGAATATTTAGCGCCATGTATGAGGAGGATATATGTTGCATCCACACTTCCAGCCCAAAGGGCTCTCGTGTGAAGGGGCGTGTTAGAGTATATAACATATCCTGGAGCCTCAATCCTCAGCTTAAGCTTTTGGTTGAGATGACTCCTTGACACACACCATTAAATACATACTTAAATTGCTATATTACCGAACAATAATAATTTTTTACAAAATTATGTTTTAATCTCGTTAAATCATAATCAACTACTTAAACTACAACGTTAAACGCAATATATATCAAACTTATAAACTTAGTTAACTTGTAGTCTAGGTTTTATGTTATAAATATTCCTACCTAGGCTTTACAACTAGTATTTGTACAATTTTAGACCTTTGCCAAATTTCAAAAAATCACGTATTCTTTTTTGAAAAAACTAAAAGAAGAAAATACAACTAATAACGTAACTCTATCTCATCATTAAGCACGAAACGTCAATGCAATTCCTATGACTAACATTAACCTATAAGATAATGCTCATCAACTTAAATTATTCATTTTTGATAAATAATTATTAATTTTTTTTAATTAATTTATTTAACCAGTTAAAAGTACTAGCTGAAAAATTATTCATTAAATATACTTTTTAACTCTTTAGCTAACTAAAAAGCCAAAAGTCAACTAAAAAATCGACTTTAGTCATTTACCATAGTCCATATAGCCTATCTGCCTTATTTATTGGCTTTTTATAGGCTTGTATGACTAGCTGAAAATATTGACTTTTTATTCGCTTTTAAATTCACTGAAAAATAAGTCAATAGTCAACTAAACAACCGATTTAAAAGTCATTTACCAAACAGCCAGCTATAACCAAAGTCAAGGCTTGCCCAACTTTGATTTCCCAACTTTTGAACTCATTAAAATACCCTATTATTGTTGAATTCCTAGCTCAAATTCCCTTATAAGTAGCTCAAAAACCTCTATAAGTAGAAGCATGTTATGTTATCTCATAAGAAAGTTGCATAAGAATATATGTAAGTGAAGCAAGATGGCATTATCAAAGCCAAACTATTTGATGCCAATTATAAGCAAGATGTATTGCTCACCATCCCAAGTTGTGTTGGTGGTTCGGCGGCGGCCGCAAGCGGTGGGTGGTGGTGGATTTGTGGTTACTAATTGTAGCCAAAGGGTTGTTTTTCAAGTAGATGGTTGTGGGATTCTTGGCAAAAAAGGAGAGTTGATTCTTCGTGATCATGATGCTGAACCCATTCTTCTCATCCGTCAATTAAAGGTGTGTTTCTTATTTGTTAGTTACCTTCTGTGAGAGACTGTCTCTCGGTGAAACGAGCTCGAAACACGAAGTATATGTGATGATAATTTTGTTCTAGTTTATCGCAAATTCTTAAACGAGACGGGTTTATTGTAAGATTATCTCTATTGGGCTGAACCATGTATATTTAGTGTGTTAAGCGCCGATCACTTATGATGTTAAAGTGAGTAAAGAACTTCTCGTTACTAGTGGAAAAAAGCACATATGCTTTGATTTTTTGACCATTAAATGCTGTAGTTTTGACCCCAAGCACTTGTGCTAGCAGCAGATGGTCCATTAATAAGTGTTGCAGTTCACATAGAATCGAAACATATAATGTGTTATATGCTGCGGTTCAACAGATACCACAGCATATATCCTTTTTTCAGTTTTCTTAAAAAAAACCGCAGCATATGTTACGCAACATGTAAGTCTTTTTTCACTAGTAAATGGTGAAATGATCTCATCAAATGAGTTGTTAATTGATCTTATTTAACCCATGTAAAGTGCATCTCACAGTAAGACCGTCTCATTCAAATATTTAAAAAAATTTATTATATAATATATATTCTCATCTAAAAATGTGGCTATTTGATTTGTTTTATGTGAATTATAGGGTGGGTTTGTTCAAGCATTAAGCATATACAAGAAATGGAAAGGCTACTATGATTATGAAGGGTATGAAAAGTCTATTTTTAGTATAAAAGAACCAAATCAAAATTCATGCTTCCCAACAAATAATGCAGTTAGAATTTCAATTGAGCCCAAAGTTGTTGGACAAATTAAGGACTGGAATTTTGAAGTTAAAGGCTACTTCCCTGACAAAAATTGCACCATTGTTGACTCCTTGGGAAATGTTGTGGCCCAGGTGATTTCTAGCTCCCTTTAGTATCATTTTTTATTCTGTCTATAGGTGTACATTCGGGTGTTCAGTCAAGTTTCATGTACTATGATACGAAACATGTCTATTTGGGTTTTGTGTCTATGCATGTTTCTAGAGGTGTTCGAAACAGACCCGATAATCCGATAGACACCCGACTTTATAACCGGACTCGATTTGACCTGACTTAAAAATGGATCTACAATTATGTAAAAATCAATGTGAACACAAAACCCGATTTTGAAATGGCCCAAAATACCTGACACAAAATCAATCCGATGACCCGAATGTACACCTCTATATGTTTCTTATAATCTAACTTTATGACAATATACGGGTTATTTTGGATCGGAATTCTGGCCAATTATATCAATGTTGGACACCTCTATGTGTTTTTATGGATCAATCATATATGAAAGCAACTAGTTGGATAGTGGATTAATTATTTGTGCTTATATTCTCTTTAGGTCTATAAGCTACATATAAATATATAGTGGATAGTGTTAGAGGTTAGCTTTATTCCATGATTCTATCACCACCATATATTGTTTGCATAAGTTGTTATTAATTATAGCTAGTGTATGTTAAGATAATTCTAATCATTTTTATCTCATGCAAATAAGCTAAAATTTTATATGAGACTGTCTTACAAGTCATACGGTGCGAGTATTAACATTTGAATAAATATGGCATGAAGTATACGTAATGGTTTAATGTTTTTCTTACGATGGCAGATTGGAATAAAAGAAGAAATAAAAAGGGCGATGAGTAGCAAAGATTTATACCATGTGATAATTCAACCTGGGATTGATCAAGCTTTTGTTTTTGGAGTCATTGCTGTTCTTGATTACATTTACCATGAATCTACTTGGTGCTAGTCTACTAGATTTGTTACATTTCCAGCAGAAATTAGTCTTATCTTTTTTCTTACTTGTATTTTATTTTGTAGCTAATAAATTCTAGTACTAGTACTTCATAAGCTAACGTTTTATTTTTATTTATTTTAGTTTCTTGTACTGACCCGTAAATTTAAGTATGAGTGAAGTGTAAATTTTCGTATCTGAATGCTCCTATTACATGTTATTGTGTTGCGCACTACTTTTCTATTATACTTATTTAAATAGTTGATTAAATATTTCCCATATCTAAAAACATAACTAATGCAATGGATTGAGCAGAATAAAGAAGTATTATGAAAGATCAAGTTAGCGTTGTTCAGATTTACTCAAAGATATTCATTCAAGTCACATGTTTTGAATCAGTTTTAAAATTCGGTTATATGGACTTTTACCTAATTTTAAATTCATTTTGAAATTAAATCAAATCGAAAAAATATCAATTTATCAAATCTGTTTTAAATTATTAGTCTTGAAATTTAATGAAAAAAAATACAAATGAACGATACAACGAGGGGTTTCAAATTTTTCATGTTCTCGCTCGCGAAAATGGAGTATGTCGTAGCTGTTCACGACCATTTGCTCCCAAAAACCTAGAATTCTATGTCCACGTTTTCCGGCGAGAAATCTTCTGAATTTCAGGTATTTTTAGGTTTCGTATCTCCGTCAATAGATTTTACTCTGTTTAATCTTCTTCTCAATTTTCTTCGAGTTGTTGATAAAATTGAAGATTCGTTGGAATCAACTGGCAACATTTTGTTAAGTTTATCTGAATTATTAGTTACTTTCATATTCATGTTGTCATATGTGTTTTTGGAAAACAGAACGGTTTAGATATTATAATCTTTGCTTCATTTTTTTTGGTTGAAATCAGGTGATAAGAGTTAAAATTTGCTGTAATTTACATTGTTTTATGTTCATTGCTGCCTTGAATATTTGTGCTTGAAGATAAGGTTTATTTTTGTTTGAAAATAACCCATCATGTGTTCAATTAAAGATTGACTCACGTTTAAGTTCTACTGAATTATTACTTGCATATACTACTCGGTTAAACAATGGAATCTCATCATGTTTGTCTGCTGTCAATTTTCCTCTTGTATGGATCTTGTTGTGTACAAAATTACTGTAAACTTCTCAAATTTGTTAATGTTTGAAGCAATTGAAGTGGAATAAAATGTTGCTTTGAGCTTAATGGGGTTTTTTGTCATAGGCAATGATTTTTTCCTGGTATCTTTTTAGTTCTGTCCGTTTATGTTGTATTGTTGAAATCGATTCTCTCAAAGGTTCATTGTTTCCTCCAGAATTTGTGCTTCTTAGTGGGATTAAAATGGCCAAGGGTTTATCAAGAGCTTGACAATGAATTGAGTCATGAGGGCAAGTTCTCTATCATATGATCTGACAGAATATGGGATGTTTTTAGGAGCCAAAATGCTGTTGATTTTGCTCGCCTAAGGCTGTGAGACAGTGAGAGTACAACAGGTGTGAATTAAGGACATTGTTAATAAGGCTTTGAAGAGAAAGCATGGTAATAATCTGTCTTGATGGTTGATCTATGACATAGGAACAAGTTTAGTATCTCACCTCGCTGAATGTTTATCACAGTTCTGTAGCTAGTAGACTGGGAATGTTAGTTTGGATTGAAGGATGCATTTCACTTCATGATTCTAATGGTATGTCATTTAGGACATGGATCCTTATGTTCCCTTGTGGTTATGATCTATGCTCTCCAAGAGTATCAATTGTGGCGCTTAAGTAATTTTAGGACATATAGCTGTAAGTATGGGAAACTAAATGGGACTTTATATAGCTGCTGCTGGTGCAGTTGCTACAAGAGTTTGAATTGAGATAAGCACACATATTTGATTTGTACATTGACAGTATGTTTGGATGACATTTTGGACGGAAAGAGAATGAGAGAAAGATTAATGTGTTTTTCTTGGAATCTTCAAAATGTAAGGAATTCTCCTCGGCTTCTTCAATTTCCTTCTCTTCCTTTCTCTCTGATCTCGTTTTACTATCTATATGAGGAAATGCCTTCTGTTTTTCTTCTCTTCCTTTCCTTCCATTTTCTTCCATCTAAACTTAGCATGAATCTTTATGTTAAATCGTGATTTTTAACTTATTTTTTGATTTAGAACTCAGGTAACATATTCGTTAGGCATGTTATCTTTTTGATCAGAGGTTGAATCAATTATCAGAAAGAGAATTAGGCCAAAAATTAGGATACATTCTGGAAAAATCAAACTTCCATCGAAGAGAAGCAAATGTGGAAAAACTCTATTTGCCTCTGCCATTCTATGAGTCTCTTCCTTTTTGCGTATGGCATTGCCACTCCCTTTTGCAGCATCCACAAATTCGAACTTAATTTGAAAGCCATATTTCAACCCGGGCATTTTCGGGCTGCCCCTAATAACGAACGAATGGCAAGTAAGCCCTTTGTATCCTAATTTGTACTTGCTACAACAATGTATATAACGGTGAAGAAAAAACATAAAACATAAAGCATTGAAAACTAATCAAGAAAAACTATAAAAGCCACTTGATGTAAAGAAAGCCATGAATCATCAATGAGCTTACATGCTATGGCCTATAATGCAACAAAGTATGAGCAATCTGATCTCTAACTTGACTTGCATAACTAGATCTAATAGGATTTTCCAACAATATCTCATCATCAAAGAGCTCAAATGAATCATGAATCAGAAGTTGATCATTCCTCATTTCACAAATATTATGAAGAACACAACAAGCTCCTAATAGTGCAGGCAGCTCTTGTAACTTAACTTCAATCTTCTTCTGCAAACACCCCCATCTTTTCTTCAATTTACTAAATGAATCTTTTGCTACCTTCTCAATATCCTCAATTTTCTCATTAAATATGTGTTGAGTCCATTTTAGATTTTGATGTGTATAAGGTACCAAAAGCCAATCCATTAATGGATAACCCGAATTACCTACCATCCAAATATTGTTTAACAATCCTCGGTTAGCTAGTTCATACAAAGCCGATTTCTCCATTACTTTATCATCGGATAAGGATCCTGGACACCCTATACAAACAGCAGTAAAAATACCTCTTGGATCAACCACACCTTGAATTGTACTGGTGTAACTCGTCTTTTGGTTACGTTCTGTGTGGTGCTTGTTCAAGTAAGCTTCCACATCATGCATTTCTTTCTGGGATGGGGCGATTGGTATGTGGGTTGTGTAAATGGATCCTCCAATGTTAGGAATTCCAGATATAGTCTCGTACTGTTTCTTAATATCGGTTAATCTTGCTTCGTCTGGCCATTGTATGAACCTCTGCATCATTGTGTTTTTAATGGCTGAACAAACTTCTAACACGAGTTTATGGCAGGTGGATGTACCAAGCCCAAACTTATCGGATAAAACACTAAGGGGTTCGCCTGTAGCTAACCTCTGAATACAGACAGCTACACGCTCACGGACTGGGATGGCTGCTCTTAGCATTGTATTTTTTTTGGAAATGGTAGGCTCTAGTTCGTGACAAATCATGTCGAATGTAGCCTTGCTCATGTGAAATAGTTTCTTGAATTCATCATCTGGGAAATTTGGATGGCTGCATTTATCCCACCAGTCTTTGGATCGATTTTTCGCCCACAATCTCCGCTGCTGCGATGCTGGAGCAGTCGATGTTTCATTGCGAGCACGCTTGTTTCGCTTCTTGGGGTTGAGTTTATCAAACTGCAAGATATGGTGATGTTCTCTGTGTTCTTCCTCAAACATAAACAGAGAAGACATGATCTCTTTAGTGGGGGATGTATGTGATTAACTATAATCATTCAAGTTTGACATCACCAAAAGTAGAGATTTTTATGAATTGATACAATAAATAAAGATGGTGGATTGATTGTAATATAAGAACTGAGAATTGAATTTGAAATCTTTTTTGAGAAAAATTATTATGAAGCCTTAAAATGTGAATGGAAAAGTGAATGGGTCTTTCTAAGTATTTATTTTTCTGATGATCTTTTTAGTGTTGATGGACTCTTTGGTCGCATTTTCTTTATGAATGTGTTGATACCTTTCTGTCTCTTTAAATTCTAATTATAGTTTCTTATTGACGAAATACACTGAATTTGATGATGACGTTGTCTAATAATATGTCGCTTTTAGTAACAAACTATATTATATGTGGAAAAGCATGTGATGTAGTGTGAACGCGGTTAGTAAGATTCCACTTCATTGACGGTCATCACCTAACAGGCTGACAATTTTCTTTTCTTTTCAAAGTTTTTAATTTGGGGAAGAATTAGATAAAGAAGTATTATAACATAGTAGTCCATTAGTTTATGAAGACTATAACGTCTTGGTCTTTTTACTAATTTTTAAAATGGGTTTTTTATGAATTACAGCCTCAAAGTTTACTCGTTTTATGAATTACAGCCGCAAAGTTTTTTTTTTTATGAATTACAGCCACCAACTTTTTAAATTGACCACCATTACGGCCAAGTGACCGGTTGAGACCGTTGACCAGCCTTTTTACCGTTGACTTTTCATTTTTTTTGATTTTTCCTCTTTTTTTTTTCCTTTTTTTTTTCTTTTTCCTTTTTTTTTTGAGTTTTCTTTTTTTCTTTTTTCTTTTTTTTTAATTTAATTCTTTCATCTCTTCACATCTTCATCCTCTCCCTCCTTCTTCTCCATCATCTTCATCCTCTTCATCCTCCATTAAATCTTTAAAGTCACCATTAATCTTCAAGACCCAATTTCTCTCCAAAGTTCAAACCCTAAATTTCTTTCTACCATTAATCTCTCTCCATCACTTTTCTTACTTTGTTCTCCTCTAAAACCCAATCACTCTGTCAAATTGCTAATTTAAGTGGGTGGTTGTTTTCCAAACCTAAAATAACAAGTATTTTGAACAGCAATATTGAAATCCAAACAACTTCCAATCAACAAAGTCTCAATTAAGTACAAAGAATCTCCAAGCCATTACAACAATCAACAAGATTCACAATGAGACATAATATACTGATAATCAGATTGGAAATTATTAACAAAGTATAAGTACCCCAATTTGATTAGAACCATGGAGAGAGAGAACTTGCATAATACTTTGGCCATGTTTGAGAGTAAGATTGTTCTCTTCCACAGCCCTCTTTAAATTCTTCCTTCCTCCTCCCATAGCCCAGAAGCAGCCCAGAAAACCAGTTCTCTTCCTTCCACAGATTGGAAATTCTTTCTTCCACCGAAAAATCTACAACGACGTCATTTGATTAGCCCAGAAGCAGCAGCAATAATGTAACCTAATCCATGAATATACATGAAAACCAGTTCCAATTTAATCAATTCGAAAAGAAAAAATGAAAAAACTACAATGATTAGTCACAATTCAACTACACTTAAAAAAATTGTAATTAGCTAAAATTAATGATGCTTTGAAGAATAATGGAGTGTTTGAATGTATGCCAGTATGGTGATTGGGGACTTTACATTCCAATTCAGAATTTTTGATCTTGGAAGAAATGGGTTTAATTGGGTCTTTGATTAGGGTTCTTGATTGGGTCTTTGATTAGGGTTCTTGAAAAGGGGAAAGAAATTTAGGGTTTGAACTTTGTAGATAAATTGGGTCTTGAAGATTAATGGTGACTTTGAAGATTTAATGGAGGATGAAGAGGATGAAGATGATGGAGAAGAAGGAGGAAGGGGATGAAGATGTGATGAGATGAAAGAATTAAATTAAAAAAAGAAAAAAGAAAAAAAGAAAACTCAAAAAAAAAGGAAAAAGAAAAAAAAAAGGAAAAAAAAAAGGAAAAATCAAAAAAATGAAAAGTCAACGGTAAAAAGGCTGGTCAACGGTCTCAATCGGTCACTTGGCCGTAATGGTGGTCAATTTAAAAAGTTGGTGGCTGTAATTCATAAAAAAAAAACTTTGCGGCTGTAATTCATAAAACGAGTAAACTTTGAGGCTGTAATTCATAAAAAACCCTTTTAAAATTGAAATAAACTTCTACCTTAAGTGGTCTACTTATTTTTTAAGTTTTTTATTAAAATAAGTTTACTCGTTTTGTTTGCTTGTTTTTGTTCGTTGTCTTTATTTATCGTTTTTTTTCCTTCTTTTTACTTTTACCCTTGTTTTTAGCTATTTGTATGTATTCTATTTAACCGATTTGTAAGTTGCAGGTTTCTCTCTTGGAAGACCATTCACGAGTTGGAGGACTTTTTGATCGCACTCTTTTTTATGGGTATGAGTTGTCGTTGTTCTTCCCTTTCCATATCCTGATTATAGTTTTTTATGAGCGAAATACACTGGATATGATGATGAAGTTTGCTTGTTTTAATCTAGGAACCCTCTCTTCGTACTTCCACCTAGATTAAATTAATATTTGTGAGTAAAGATTATTTATAGAACATCAGATTCTTTATAGTTGCAAGACAGAAAAAAAAAACCACGCAAATAGTATAACAGTTTTAAAATTATAAAATTGAAGTCCTCAAAATAATCATAATAATCTGATCAAAAAAATAAGTTGGAGGGTTTATAGTATTTTTGACCTATCATATCTAGTATATTTTACAATATTTTTTAGGAAATTTAGTACTCCTAAATTATAATTTATGGTGAAATTTGGGCCTTTTCAAATTTGATCAGTCCGTCACTAGTAATGTATTGACTGATAATTTAGGTAAGAAGTTGGTTAATTAAGTGCTCATTATTATGATCACAAAAACTTGCGTAAGACCGTCTTATTCTAAGACCACAATTGGGCCGGCCCATTACAGCCATGTATAGCACACGCGCACTCCAAATTTCATTTTTTTTTGTTTTTTTTCATTTTCTGAACATTTTTCAATTTAGACCTTAAATGTATCAATTTTGACTTTAAAGGTATCAATTTCAACGTAAAGTAGTACTTAAACACATCAATTAAAATAAATTTCAATTTGAACCTATAAGTGATTAATTGTGGCGTTAAACTGATCAATTTTCACCTAATTTGAAATTGATATCTTTAAGGTCAAAATTAATATCTTTAAGAGTAAAATTGAAAAATGCCCAGAAAATATAAAAGAAGAGAGAAAGTGCAATGGGCTGAAATATTGGGCCGTCTTAGAATAAGACGGTCTCTCCCAAGACCGCCTGTATTATGATAAGTAAGTCTCATGGGAGACGGTCTATTCTATAGACGGAATCCATGAAGCCCAGCCCAAAATATAACATAGTATATTTGGGGTTATAATAAATTATTTGGAATTATAATAACTTATATTTGGGGTTATAGAATAGTATATTCGAGGTTATAATACCTTACATTTAGGATTATAACATAATATAAATGATATTATAATTAATAAAAAAAATCAGTTAAGGGAAATGGACTGGCCCAATTTTGTGGTCTATCCTATAGACCGTCTCTTGTGAGATTTTGTGTATTATGATAGTCAATCTTAATCAAAGAATCTAACCATCTCTCACAATAATTTGTCTTACACAGAATTTTGTGTGAGACTGTCTTAATGGGCAAGACAAATTATATATATTTTTACCAATTTTAGAAATAAAATGTTAATTTCAAAAGTTAAAAGAACAATTTAAAGATTTATAAGACCAATTTCAAGAATTTGAAACTAACATTTTAAGTCATGAAACTTGACAATTTAAGGACTTAAAAGACCAATTTAATACTTAAAAGACCAATTCGAAAACTTAAAAGACCAATTGCAAGACTTATAATTTTCATTTCTTTTAAAGAAAGATGACTCAAACATTGAAATTGGTATTAAAAACATTGAAATTAACCTTTTAAATCTTAAAATTGTCCTTTTAAGTTTTGAAATTCGTATGTTAGAATTAAATAAAAAATTCTTAGATCTGGGTCAGTCGCACGGCTTAGGCCATCTCATAAGAGAATAGCTATTCACAAATCCTTACTGTAGACGGTCTTTGTCATAGACCACTCGTCTTGGATCGGGCCAATTATAAAATCAGTTTCTAATTTCTAATATTTTAAATAAAAAAATAAAAACTGCATTTAAACATTAGGCTGGGCTGTTTTAGAGAGTCGTCTTTACCATAGAAGATCTCTCAGTCTCAGGAGACCTTCTGCTAGCTATGTGTCTTACGCGACCTCCATAGACCTTAAGATAAATTGGGCTTATTTGACTCATTGGACAAATGATCAAATCCTCCAAAGTTTTTAGCCTAATATTTTTGTTTAAGTCCCTAATTTTTAATTAAATCTCTCGAAATATGGGAAAATTTTAAAATTAATATATTTATTCATCTTCCTTATTCTTTCAAAAGACTTTTTCAATTATTCTCTTCATTTATCTTCTCATAGTCGCTTCTTCGATTAAGTTATACGAATTATAAATCAGAGAAAATAAACCTATAGCTATCAATCCATCACCTAAAATAAAAAACAACTACTCTTATGAGAGACAATCTCTTAAAGAGACGACATTAAAACTAAAAATTTATATTCTTATTTTTTCTTTAATTTGTATTAATCGAACTATTTAGCCCATAAAAATTTAATGTTTCTCTCGAAAAGACCGTTTATCACATTAATATGTGAATAAAAAATAGACCATATTTAAAAGATAGAATTTGTTTTGTGGTCTAATCTAGAAACAAAACAATAATGCTCACACTTCTCAATGTCAAATATGGACATATCTAGCCTTCAAGAGAAAAACAGTACATAAGCCTCTAACCCAATTGGTTTAGGGCCTGTTCTCTTCGTCTGATCTGATTGAATAAGGTCTGAATTTACTAAGGTCTGATCTGATCTGATCTGATCTGGTCTGATCTGGTCTGATTCAGTCTGATCTGATCTGAATCTTTCTGATCTGGTCTGATCTGATCTGATCTGATCTGATCTGGTCTGGTCTGATCTGGTCTGATCTGATCTGATCTGATTTGATTTCATAAAGTTGTTATTATTATTATTATTATTATTATTATTATTATTATTATTCTAATTATTATTATTCTAATAATAATAATAATAATAATAATAATAATTATTATTATTATTATTATTATTATTATTATTATTACTATTATTATTATTACTATATTATTCTTATTATGATTTTCATTATTTTTATTTTTATATTATTATCATTATTGTTATTATTATTACTTTTATATTATTATTATTATTATTATTGTTTATATTATTATTATTATTATTATTATTATTATTATTTATATTATTATTATTATTCTTATTATTATTATTATTATTATTATTATTATTATTATTATTATTACTATTAGTATCTAATTAAGAATTTAATTAATAAATAATAATATTATTTAATTAATTAATTAAAAATAAATTAATAATAATGCCATTAACATTATTATAATTATTAAATAGTCATTTATATTATTATTATCTAATTAATTAATAATAATGCCATTAACATTATTATAATTATTAAATAGTCATTTATATTATTATTATCTAATTAATTAATAATAATGCCATTAACATGTTAATATTATTACCTTTTTAGGAGAACAAAAAAAATTAATTAATTAATTAAAAAAATATTGTTAATTAATAAATAAATTAACATAATAATATTATTACGTTATTTATATTATTAAAATTATTATTTATATATTTATTATTTAATTAATTTATTAATTAAGTAATTAATTAATTAATATTAGTTATAATAATAAGTAATAAGTAACAATAATAATAATAATAATAACAACAACAATAATAATAATAATAATAATAATAATAATAATAATAATAATAATCCTTTCAAAAAAAATAAAATAATAATAATAATAATGGTATGGTCTGATCTGATCTGGTCTGGTCTGATCTGATCTGGTCTGATCTGATCTGGTCTGGTCTGGTCTGATCTGATCTGGTCTGATCTGATCTGATCTGAATAGTTCTGATCTGATCTGATCTGGTCTGATCTGGTCTGATCTGATCTGATTCCAATAAGAATAAGTAATAAGTCAAAAAAATAAGTTGAAGAGAACACCTTCTTAGTCCCCACTACAAATGGGAAGAACTCAAATTAGTATATAAAATTTAACTACAAATGGGAGTATTTAGGTAGGAATTCTAGAATATATACTTTGTTATTAATTTGTCACTTGTTATCAGTTTTCTATTTAATATTTTATTTTTAAGATTTAAATAATAAACATCTAAAATGTGCATAATAAAAAGCTATAAAAAGTTGATAACTTGATATAAAGAAAATTTATATTGATGTGAATATATAAAATTTTATTTGAATTTAATTTTCTTCACGCATTTTAACAAATTTTAAAGTAGTAAGTATGAATTTATAAATACGCTAATTACCTTCTTACATTAGTTCGAACCCTAATGTTTATTATTTAAGTATAGTCCTTCCTTGTAAAACCAAAGTAATATACTCTCTTTATTCTTCTTATGCAGAATTATTTGTTTTTTTTTTGTGTATAGTCGATTTTGTATTATTTTAATTATTAAATAATTGTCTAACACTTTCTTTTAATCTCATTTTTTTTTTAAGATTTCTTTTAATCTCATTTATGTATGTTAACTTTTTATAATATCTTCCACACAATTTAATCTCACTTTATTTATTACTATCATATATCTATTTTTTAGAAAAAAATAAATTATTTTAATTTGCCATTAATAATTTAAAGTGACGGAATAGTATAGTAGTAATGTGAAATATATATCATCAAACAAAAAAAAGTAATGTGAAATATATTAATTCCATTCACATGGAAATCTCTTCGTTTGCATCAGATTAGTTTCAAGATGACGTTCAACAGTACTTGTAAGCTAGTGGTTATTATATTGATATCTTAAGCTATTTTTCCTTACTCCCTAATAAATACTCCCTCCGATTCACTTGTGTTGTCCCATTTTCTTATTTGGCAAATTCATATCAATTGTTCCATTTCTTTTTTTGTCTATCTTTTTTTACCTAAATACCCTCACTTTTCCAATTCCCAATACCCCACTACCACCTTTACAATTAATTTAATCTAAAACCCCACTTTTCCAATTCCCCATACCCAACTACCACCTTTACAATTAATTTAATCAATTAAAATACCCCACCATTCCACTCTTAAAAACCGTGCCCAATCAAATGGGACAACACAAGTGAATTGGAGGGAGTATATTGCACCAAAATTTATAAAAAAATAAAATAAGGAGTTGAAATACTAGTCTCTCCTATTTTTTATATTTATCCCATTTACTTTTTGGTATTCACTACTCAGTAATCATCCTTAATTTGTATTTTATTCTTAATTTATAAGTTAAAATATAGTCATGTGAGATATTTTTTTATTCGTCTCAATGCAAAGATTAAAATAAAATCAAACAATTATAGCCATTGAATTTTGTAATGGATCCTCCATTACATTTTAATAATGGAGAGGATCCTAATTCAGACTAAGTGAGTCTTGCATAAACGGACAAACTTGTCTCAATCATTATGTTATATAAATTCTAGTTAAAATTAGTCATTACATTTGAATCGTAACTGAATTACTGTTTATTAATCATTAATTATTATTTTACTTTATATTAATTCCTTATGTATAGCTATTTATTATCTATCAATATTTAATTATAAAGTTATTAATTATTGAGAAAAAAAAAAATCAAGCCAAGTAATTCATGATTGGGATACAAGTTAATTAAGTATAGCTATATTAGTTCCTTTTGTGTGTGAAATCATTCGGAAAAAGTTTCCTTCAACCCAAAAAAATACAAAAGTCAATCTCATAAATTAGAATATCTTGTAATTTATAAAACAGGGCAGGTAAAACAGACAACATTAGGTAGAGATCAACTTCAATTTGAGATTTAGAAAGTGATATTCACTTATGCAATCGAGTCTTAGTCTTAGTCATCAACTCGGTATTTTCGCGCAAAAAGGAATGCGCGCAGTCAAACTAGAACAATCCAGATATAAGATAACATTTCGCAAAGCGAATTTGACACATGAATTCGGTTATGGTATTCTTGTCTAAAGTAGTAATAGCCTACATGAAAACGATCACTTTCGAGAATTTGTAACGAAACTAAACATTGTGAAAACGATAACTTTCGAGCATCATTTTCATCGAATACAAACAAAGATAACAGTTTATGATGTTTTAGAGCCAAATATGGTATGAAGCAATTGCATAAGGCAACTGATTTCTACTACGAAAATGACTTGATATCCGAGATGGAAACCAAGGTCCAAAAAATGCCTATATCGTAACTGTACAATCCATATCATACATTATAACCGATACTATATTCGTTATCTACACCTAGCTACACCGACTGAACAACGATGCAAGAGCCTTAATCCCAGGACACTGGGGTCGGCTAACCTAGCTACACCGACTCTGAGCCAAAAACAAGGGCGAAGCTGATCCGAAGAGATATGAAGATGGCGTAAATGATTATGAGGCCGATACCCAAAATCTTGTTGGGGCGCATTTCGTTTTGAGGCAAAACGATAAGAGCCCATATAAGACCTATTGCAAGAAATCCCATTGTGATGAACAAACCACTATCTCTTGCAACTATGTAAGGTTCGGAACCTTTAGACCATGCTGCAAACAACAACGAAACTCCCAATCCGATCAACGTATTGAACATAGGGCTTGCATAGCATCCGGACATAGCAATTTGCACACCGTTGTTATCATTCATTGCCAGAGCGGTATTCGACATAAGATCACCCATTGAATTCCCCCAAGCCAAGATGGTTAAAGCAAGCATAGCGGGGTTGACACCGAACAAGGCCCCCAACGAAACAAGTAAAGCAACGAGCTCGTTTGCTAGGATGTAAAACCAAATGATACTCATCAAGAATCCACCAAGAACCCATGGGAATAAGCAACTACGAGGGGGGTGATCGGGGCTAGTGTATAAAAGGGCGAGTACACTCAACATAAAACCGACAAAGAAACCAATCGTATAAGCAATACTCCCACTCAACGGCCCTAGATTTTCTTGTCTATTCCACAAAAATGCTACAAGAATAGGAGCAAAAAATGCACTTGCAATAGCATAAACCTTAGACCACCTCTCCTCTTCGACTACAGGGATCGTCAAACGTCTAGGAACACTCAACGGTACCTCAAACATCGAACATACCCTCGAAAACGAACATAACGAATCTTCAATCATAACCTCATCATCATTCCAACCCCAATTCCTAGGACTAGACTCTACACTAGGTTTCACATAATCAGAATAAATTGCAAGATTGGTATTCCATATCCAATGAGGCAATTTAGGGGGTATCTCATGTGGGTTATTAGCATGATTATCAGGACTAAGCAAAGAATCATACATTGACCCATCTTCCCCTTCACTTCTAGAACCTCCAAAGAAGCTTCCAACCACAGGAAGAAGTGGGGTCAAACCCCTAAATCTCATACCCCTACCTTTCTTGTTCATAATCTCATTAACACCAACAAATAAAGCATAAACAACATAGATTGACACAAAAGCCATAGCACCCCAAATGTTCACTTTACCAATCAACAAAATCAATGCAAGACACCCAATTGTAAAGAGAAAGAAACATATATCTCTAACAAAACATTTCTTATCAATTGAAACATTTCTATCAGAAATACAGATAGAAACAACACCAACAACAACACAAGTGATAAAACAAGCACCACCCAAAACACCATTCAAGCCGACGTCGTCGGAACCCTTACCCATGAAAGCAGCAATACTAGCAAATACATCAGTAGCTCCATTACCAAATGGAAGCAAAGTAACACCAGCAACAGTAGGAGACATTTTAAGAAGTTCAGCTAGTTTTTCTAATGAATAACAGAAATAGTCTGCAGCTGTATTTCCCAATAAATAGAGAAGAATTGCAAGCCAAAAACCTAGAATTAAATACCCAAAAAAGGGGAAATTCTTGCAATTACAGTAGAAAAATTTCATGTAATTGAAAAACCCACCTGAAGTACAATCTGGGTTGTCAAGAACATAATCACAACTGGTTGAATAACCCTTGTGCTCAAAAACTTCTGCACAAATTTGATGGTGAAGTAGGGTTATGTTACTCATACCATTTGATGAACTTCCATGGATTTCTTCCATTTTTCTTCCATGAGAAACACCACCATGAAAAACCCCTCTTCCTAAATTCCATTTATGATTAAAAGAGGAATTGTAAATGAAAGTAATCAACACAATGGTTGAAATTACATTAAAAATAACCCCAAAAATTGTTTTTCTTCTCATCCCAACAAAAAAACTCAATAATTCAAAAATCCCACTTATACCCAGAAAAATTAACAACAAAGTAAGCTTTTATTTACTTGAATGATACAAATTTGGGTCGTTTTCTTTCTCCCACCAAAACAGAGGATAAGAGAGTGTATTTGAATGGAGAATCAAGGAATGATATGGTAAGAATATACAGAATACGTGTAAGGGAGTTCTTGAATTTATATACAAGTAGGAAAATTAAAAAATCAGTAAAATTGTGGAAGTATTCAATTCATTGAATTACAAAAATGGGGAAATGTGATATTGTGATAATAATTATAAAAAATTGTTTATGTGATTGTGAGTGATGTGAATGGGTTACGGCTTATATAAGTCTCTATCAACTGAAATCTTTAATGCCGGACACGAATCAGATGATGGTACGATAATAGCGGTTCTCATTTTTCTTTTTTTTTTTTTGGTTTTTATTTTTTCTATGTTGCGTGGATTTGGCATCATATCATTTGCTTATGCGCTTGTGGTACACTCTCTGCTAGAGGTGTTCAAAACAGACCCGATAGACATTCGATGTTATATCCGAATCCGATTTGATTTGACTTAAAAATAGAGCTATAATTATGTAAAAATCAATGTGAACAGAAAACCAGATTTTGAACCGATCCGAAATCAGCCCGATGACCCGAATAAACAACTCTATTCCCTCCCGCTAGTCTTTTGAGAGACTGTCTCTTGGAAAGATGATGCATCTCAAACTTAACTCATTATAAATTTAGTATTTGAGAAAAAAAACATTATGACATTATATTTTAACGGGAAACTCTACATGGTAAGCATCAACTATAGGAAAAGACGAGTGGCAGCAGTTCTTAAATTTTTTTTCCACAAAATAACACTCAACTCTTCAAAACACACTATCGTAATAATATAATGCAAAAAATATTATGTAACCTTTAAATGGTGAAAGGACACAAATGCCCTTATTTAATTTCAATAATGCTATGTTTGAGAATGAGGATTTGATTTGAAAATATAGATTTGACTCATAATTAGTGTTTGGCAAACACTAGAATTTCAAATTGGGATTTGAATCAAATCCACAATTGTTAAAGATGAGGATTTGAGAATGACCTCCCTAACCTTGTCATTTTCAAATTCTACATTCATGATTCCATAGTTGAAATCATTAATTTGAAATGAAATGCTAGTTTCCAAACACAACCTAAGGGAAATTCTAAATGATAAGCATAACTATAAAGAAAGGTAAGTAACAACAATTCTTAAAAACAAAATTTCCACTAAATATATGAATTTGAGAACTTTCTTGTATTGAAATTAAAAAAGGTATTTGTGTTATTCCACCATTTGCCTGCTACATGACATTTTTTTGCATTATATTGTTACGGTAGTGAGTTTTCAAAGAGTTGAGTGCTATTTTGTGGAAAAAAAATTTAAGAACTGCTACAACTCGTCTTTCCCTACAGTTGGTGCTTACCAACATAGTTATATATTTTTATAGACATATTTAATATTAATTTAGATTTATTTTACAATCATACTTGACCTATAGACTCATTTGAACATAATCTGACCTTTAACTGTTAAATTAGTGGAGAGAAAATAGTTAAATTAACACTTATAAAAAAACTCATTCGATTTCATAGACTCAACTAAATTTGCTTTCGAATTTTCAGACCCTATGAACATGAGTGCGACTAGGCTCTCTCATGATCATCGCTAAACACAAGTAGTACCTTAGCTTTCCTAGAGTTATAATACCTCTTATTCAGTCTAAATGTCCTATTTTTTTAGAAATATTTACTCATCACTCTTAATTTGTATTTTGCTTTTAATCTATAAGTTTAAATATGGGATCTTGTTAATTTAATTCGTATCAATACAAGAATTATTAATATCAAATTTTTATAATTTTATATTAAGAATTATTTGAAATATTAAGGGTTAAAATATTATCTCAACAAGTGTAAAAAATTAAATGAGACATTTAGGCTGAATAGGAAGGAGTAACATAAAATCTAGGTAACGGGTAGTAGACTAAAAATGCATGAAACTTGCTCGTTAAGATAATAACAACAAAGTCAACTAATTAGAAGTATATACTATATTCTAGTACTTAAATTCGATAACAATTTGATGCGAAAGGGCAATACTCTATCCCACAAATTTAGTTTATTTTTTTATTTTTCTCTCATCAAATTTTTTTCATTTTTATTTTTGATTATTATTTATTTTTTTTTAATTTTTATTTACGCATATTAAATTTGTTTTTATCTCATTTACACAATATTTTTTAATTTTCGGCCATAAAATATCAACCTATTTTCAGGATATACTCCTTGTGTTCCACTAATTTAGGTGCAAAGAGAAAAATTATGTTCTTTAAAAAAGTGGATATCGGTAATAAATAAAGAGAAATAATAAATTGTGTGAATGAATTAAAAGATACTTAAATATATGGATAAAATTTTAAAAAAATGATAATTCATTGTTAATAATAAAATAATGTAAAATAAACAGAACAAATTAAATGACAATTAATGCAAATTGAGCGGAACCCTGACAATATTGGGTATGTTTAGTTATAGAGGTAGAATAGATGAATATGCATGATGATGTAATAAAGAAGCATATATAAACTACACGTCTATACTTAATTGAAGTAGAAGTATCTTGCACAATTCATCCGCGTACACTGCCGACATTACCCTTGTAACGCCTTATTGGAGAGTGATTTTCCATTATAATAATCATAATTAATATTTTCTTTTTAACTTTTAACGGCCCCTCTTATATGAGAAAAAAAGGCATTCCCGGTATTCCACACAAGGTAGGGTCTGATTGGGGTTTTCTTTGATGCGGACAAATAGTACCCATACTCTCTTAAGGAGGGAGTAAAGAGAGATGCGCGAAGTTAAGAAACCCCCAATTGATGTTTGCGCCCAGTAGGGGTTAAACCCCAAACCTTCTGCTCTACATGCAGATGCTCTATCCATTGAGCCACAAGCGCTTTTGGTAAACGGTCCCTCTTATATCAGAATGTCTCATTTTTATTAGTTATTACACTACAAGTTTGAAACGCATCTCACAGTAAGACTGTCTTATACAAGAATTTATAAATCGTTGAAAGTTTTTTTCCTTTCATCTTTTTGATAAGAGTTTGATTTTAACCATATTTAAAAACAATTAGTTCTTGACCCTTTACATGTAATATTCCCTCCAAGTTGTCCCATTTACTAGGGCACGGTTATTAAGGGTGGTGTGGGATCTATTAATTAAAAGATGATAGTTAGAGTATTTTAATTGATTAAATTAATGTAAAGATGGTAGTTGGAGTATTGTAAGTAAAAGTGGACGTATTTTGGTATTAACTTGTGTGACCATATGTATTTAGATAAAAAAATATTGACAAAAAAATGTGACAGTTGATATGAATTTGTCAAATAAGAAAATATGAGACTTGGAGGGAATAATTTTTTAGTCTATCTTTGAATCAAAAAAAAAATTCTAAGCTAGGTCATCAGTTCATCACTCATTAACCTGTTATTGGTCTAATCCATTTTTCTATAGTTTTAGTATCTTTTGATTGCAAAATTAGAATCTTATAATGACATACTTATAAAATTTAGCTAAATGGATAGAGCATTTACATGTGGAACAAAAGGTTTGGGGTTCGACCCCTACTAGACGTAGGTATCAGTTGGGGGTTCCTTAACTGCGCATATCACTCTTTATCTCTCCTTGGGGGAACGGGTATGATTTGTCCGCATCTTTCAAGAGAAAGAAAACACCCTCACTTGAACCCTATCTTATACGGGATACTGAGAATGTCATTTTTTACTTTTTAAAATTTTAACTTTTTATAATTTTATGCATAACTAAATAAAAATAATTAAAATAAATAAATTATTTATCTCACAACCAATATACTAGAAATATATTATGTACGTTAAATATATTTGCAAATTATTTTTTTTTCATTTTTATCCTTAATACACACAAAGAAAGTGCCAATTAACAAAACCTAATAAATTACCTAATATCCCTAACTTGTTTCAGTGGACTACTTTTATTGGAAGGCCGGCAGCAGGCAGCAGCATGAAAGTTGCATAACTTGAATTATGTGATGGTGATCTCTACTCTCTAATGTGATTTAGTTCGAAAATAAAATATTACTGTTAGTAACAAGTACTTCCTCCGTTCCATTTTATTTGCAATATTTATTATTTTTGGAAGTTTCATATTACTTGCAACATTATTATTTTTGGCAAAAATAATCTACTTATTTTATCCTCACTTTATTCCTAACACATATCACCATCAATCATATATCTTCCCATTAAATTAAATATACCCACAAGTCACAACCACTATCTATTTATAATAATTTTTTTATTTCTACCCCACATATCACCATCAATCATACATCATCCCTACTTTTACCATACTGATTTGACAGCCCTTAAATATTGTGCCAAAACTCAATGGTGCAACTAAAATGGAACGGAGGTAGTATAATATAACAGAGCCGCAGAGGACATATTAAGAAAAGGTAGGAAAACATGCTCAACCCAACATATGACAATTTATTCTAATAAATAAAGAAATGATAGAATTATTTAAATTGTATAGATGATATTAAATGTGTACATAAAAATAAAAGAAAGTAAAGAAAAAAGAAATTGTAGCGAAGTAAAAGGGACTTATCGAAAACGAAAGTTAAAATGATAGGAGTATGTGTTAGAATATATATTATATTTTGGGGTCTCAATTATTAGCTTAAACTTTTGGTTGAGTTGGTTCTTTGACATGGTATCGGAAGCCAACGTGACAAGAGGTCACGGGTTCGAATTTCAGCCACTTTTCATTTAAAGTGAAATATTTAACGTCAGGTGTCAGGAGGTGTTGCATACTTGCATCCACATTTCTAGCATGTGAGCAAGGCATGTCAGAATATATAACATTTATTATCCTAAAAAAAGTTATAAAAAAAAAAAGTTAAAAAATGAATTAATGAAAATGGAAAATATTCCAACTTATTGAGGGGTAGAGTATATAATATATTTCTTATGTTTACGTACAAGGACGGTTAGAGGGTTGTTTATAACTAATGAAGTGATGATGCTTAGCTTGCACAATAATTTAAGAATTATTTTAAATTTTGGATATTCTCTTTTCACATTATATTTGGATAATAGATCAATTAAATATAAATTATCTTCCTCTAAGAATTGGCATCCTAATTCATTTTCGTCTTATTGCAATTTTTTCATGTTTGTTAATAGTTTCACCCCCTCACTTTTAATCTTGTTATAAACTTAATTAATTTCTATTTTAATAAATTTTTTTATCATTTACTTGTATTTTATCTTATTAAATTACTTCATATATAGAGGGAGTATTTAGCAGTTTGGTTTTATAAAATTACCATACTAGATAATACTTATATGTTTAGAATATTCCATTACACAATTTGTTATTGATGATAGTTTATGAAAATATTCTATGTACATTATCTTTTTTATGATTATCATATGCATTTTTTTATTAACATAAGATTATCATTTTCTTATCAGAATTAATCGAAAGTTACCTTTTGAGTTTTTGCAAGAATTATATTACATATATTCAATTTTTGTGAACATCACTTAGCAAGGAATCATATATTCCATATACTTGAACCAAACAAACTTTTTCACTATTTATTATTTTATGGTAATTTACATATTTCGACTATTATACGAGAAAAAAAATATAATATCAAATTTTTTATAATTTTTAGTTATGTATAACTCTAAATATAAACAATTCGATAAACATATTGGGTTGCGTAAAAGTTTATTTAGTGCAAGTATTATGAAACGGAAAAAGTAGGTGTTATGTCATTTCAATAGTAATTAACCTTTCATCCTCAATCATGCATTTTTTTCATTTTCGCATATATGAAGTATAAGTTAGTTTTGCTAATTGGTAATGTATAAGAGTGAATTTTACGAAGTTATCAACCTTCTTGAGTATAGATTTCCTAACTAATTTATATTAATTTTTGTTATTATATTCTAATTGGCAATCTCACATTAATTGTAGATTTCATTATTTTCAAATACATCGTCGAGACTAAAAGAGAATTGAAATTAATGTCTTAATGAAATTAGAAGAAAGTGATAGTTTGCATTTTCTAATAAAATCATCATCATCATACCCAATATTTCGCTCAGGACAGGATTTGAATGAGGTAAATCAACAAACAATTCATACCCGTACTCCTTTTAAGTAAAGACTTGAGGAAAGTGGTCTATTTTTACCCCTAGGAAGAGAAAAAAAAACCCTGTATAAGAGGAAAATTGGAAAATTAAGTGACGACCTGACAATATTGTCGCATTTTCTTATAAAAAATAATGTAAAATGAGAAAAGTTTAAAAAAAAAAACGTGATAAATTAAAAGGGAGATCAAAGTTGAGGAAGCTTCGGAGAAACATCTAGGAAATTTCTTATTATAACATAAAAACATAAGCATATCTGGTTGAGTTATTAATAATGGAGAAGAAGACATAAGACAATGATTATTATTGGTACTTTATGAAGCTTCACTTTTCTCTTCACTTACATAAACATTCATATACAAACAATTACTACATTATTATTATTATTATTATAATGATAATCAAGTTAGATATGCACCCCATTAATTCACTTATGTTTTGTCATTTGATCCTAGAGATACTCTAATAACCTCTATTCATAATAGTACTATTAGGTCTTTAATTTCAGACTCTGTTTATGGGCGGAATATATTAGGTATGATGATGATTATTGGTCTTTAATTCTTTGTTGAGCTTGTTTTGTTTGGGATTTTATTGATTGCGTACGTGCTTTCCACTTTCCTATGCCGTTTTAGGGGTACAGATATGATTAGTGTGTTATCTTTTTCCTTTTGACCTTATTCCTTAAATTTGTGCGAGTGAGATTGATAGGATAAGATTAAAAGTAAGATATAAATCATCATCGTCATCATACCTAGTGTATTCCGCTCATAGAAAACTATGATAAAAGTAAGATAGAAAAGGAAACATATATGAATAAATTTGATTTGTCCTTTTCTTTTTTGTTTGTCTACTTTAAGTTTTTCCACTTTATGAGAGAAAAATTTAAATTTGATTTTTGAAATATATATTCAACTATTCAAGACAAAATATATTTATATGGGATAGATCTTGTTAGATTCGTCTTGATGCAAAGAATTATAATTTTGTAAAAAATTTTATTATACGTACTATGAGATATCGAGATTCAAAATTTGCGTTGAAATACGTAAAAAGTAAAATAGACAAACAAAAAAAATCAAAAGTATAAAAAATAATGATTTTATCACTAAATTAAATTATAACAAAGTTAAATCGACAAACCAAAATAAAAAGTATTGCGATTTCTTATGAAGGGAGGGAGTTTAGTAGGATGTGATACATAATTGGCAATCCCTTTTTAAGCATAGTGTTTGTTATGATGACATAACTTTTTCTGTTTTTTGAATTTTGTTATGATGACATATTTTATTTTAGGCATAGTGTTTGTTCATTTTCAACGTGCAAATTATAAACAATTTTGCTATATTTATGATTTTTATTTTATAAATTCCCGTGATTTTATTCCGATTATAATTTGCATTGTTTTTATTTTTAAATATAACTGTCTAAAATATAAATCATAAATATAGCAAAATTGTTTATAATTCGAATATAATTAAATAAAAATAGATCGAATTCATTAGTAAATAGTACAATATATTAGGCAATGTCCTTAGATATAAATAATCTAAATGGTAAAAACTATTTGGTGATATTTTTCTCACCATAAATGCAATCTCTACATAGGGTTGAAGGGAATGTATTTTGGAAATTCTAACAGTTCGTTTAGTTAGCGGTATTAAATAATGGTAATGATAATAGTTTATAGTGTAAAATTTTATCAGAAGTTCCATGTCATTCCCAAGGTAATGAAAATATGTAAACAAAATTTTTTGTTTACAAATTTTCGTTACCAACTAATTCCACATTTTTCATTGGTAATGTATTGGAATGAAGAAATTAAAATGAAAAAGTTGGACCAGCATAGCCTTTAAAGTAACCATGTGGTGGGTATATAGGCCTTCTACCTTATTCCCACCCGTCTCACCCCTTACCCTCGCGCTCTATATCTAAAGGATGCTATTTTTAATATTATTATATGTGCAAAAAAAATTTTGTATAGATTTAATATTATTATTTGATGATAATCAAATAATTACAGTAGAATGAGAGAATTAAGATTAGTGCATAAGTTTACACAGGACTTGTTATATGTTGTTTATGAAACTAGTAATAATTTAATAGTATGTAAATTCTCTAAAAATACACTAGCAATAGATATTTTATGCTTTTGAGTCGGATAAAAAAAATTATAACCACGATGGGTATTCTCAATTGCCCACAGTAAATAGGGTTGGATTAAATACATATCTAGGTAGACGTGTGTGGGCATTAATATTATATTAAGAATTTTTTTTTTATAAGCTTAATTATAAAAATAATTGGGATAATAGGAGCTCCCCCAAAATATTTGGAAAAATAAGCTTCTGGGCTGTTCGCAGTTACTAACTGCGAACAGGTAGGTTTTTGGGATACTAATGGGCTGAAGGCTGGGTTTTGGGTCTCAGGGCTGTTCGCACTTAGTAACTGCGAACAGGCCAAAATCATGAAACAAGGCTGTTCGCACTTAGTAACTGCGATTAGTAACTGCGAACAGCCTTGTTCCATAAACAGCCCAACTTTAAACGGTTGTCATTTCTCGCTCGGTTATCGGAATTGGGCATATAATATGTCGTTGGAAAGCTCTTGAAGTCTAGTTTCTAATGCCGCAAACCTTGCACTAATACGATTTTTCTATAAAAAGTTATGATCAAAAGAATGAACATGTATCAAATTTCAGCACAAATAAACTTCAAACAATCGTCATTTCTCGCTCGATTGTTCAAATTGGGCATATAATATGTCGTTGGAAAGCTCTTGAAGTCTAGTTTCTAATGCCGCAAACCTTACACTAATACGATTTTTTAATAAAAAATTATGATAAAAAAAATGAACATGTATCAACGATGGGAGTGTAACCATAGTTCTTGATCTTTTTCATATGTTGTCGCATGGTAAGCAAAACTAGTGTGACTTAAACAAATGGGTGGATAACATTGTTTATGAATCAACTATGCAAAAATTGTATGTCAAGTATGAATAATATGACCAATCTTCACTCACAACCTCATAGTTTTATTTGTTTTAATGTTGTCAACTCATATCTTGAGGTTGAAGACTTATAGGCATTGTTGTTGCTTCATTATAATGCGTTCGCATTTCATATTATTCATACTTGACATGCTATTTTTGCATAGTTGATTCATAAACAATGTTATCCACCCATTTGTTTAAGTCACACTAGTTTTGCTTACCATGCGACAACATATGAAAAAGATCAAGAACTATGGTTACACTCCCATCGTTGATACATGTTCATTCTTTTGATCATAACTTTTTATAGAAAAATCGTATTAGTGCAAGGTTTGTGGCATTAGAAACTAGACTTCAAGAGCTTTCCAACGGCATATTATATGCCCAATTTGAACAATCGAGCGAGAAATGACGATTGTTTGAAGTTTATTTGTGCTGAAATTTGATACATGTTCATTCTTTTGATCATAACTTTTTATAGAAAAATTGTATTAGTGCAAGGTTTGCGGCATTAGAAACTATACTTCAAGAGCTTTCCAACGACATATTATATGCCCAATTCCGATAACCGAGCGAGAAATGACAACCGTTTAAAGTTGGGCTGTTTATGAAATAAGGCTGTTCGCAGTTACTAAGTGCGAACAGCCTTGTTTCATGATTTTGGCCTGTTCGCAGTTACTAAGTGCGAACAGCCCTGCCTTCAGCCCATTAGTATCCCAAAAACCTACCTGTTCGCAGTTAGTAACTGCGAACAGCCCAGAAGCTTATTTTCCCAAATATTTTGGGGGAGCTCCTATTATCCCAATTATTTTTATAATTAAGCTTATAAAAAAAAAAGTTCGACGTGGGTATTATAAGATAGTCAGTGATATGAAAATTTTATGAGTATATGATTGTACGAGTATAGGTATAGGGTAAAGACCTAAAGGATATTCACATTAACCCGTCCATTTTACCATCTCTAACGTCCAAATAAGAGTTGCAAATAGAGATCACTCTCATCTCATCTAAATACTATATCCGTTCCGAAATACTTGCTACATTTCGATTTTGTGCACTATTCATCGTTCAAGCTTATTTTACATATAACGACTATTGTGTAAGTAAAAATATAGTTAAGTGGGATCTTGTTTGAATTGTCTAATCGCATACTTTCATAATATTAAATTTTTATAATTTTTAGATAAGTGTAATTTAAGATATTAATGATTAAAATTGTACATTGGATTGCGTAAAAAAGTGAAATATAACAAGTATTATGGAACGGAGGAAGTAGATGATATATTGATATCGACCTAGCTACAAGATTTAAATATAAGCTAAATTTGTACTCATTTAATAAGAATTAAAGTTGTTTTAACTCTTAAAACATAAAAGTAGATAAAACTTATTTGTGTCTATTCTAGATTTCTAGATGAAATTATCATTTTCTAACATATTATAAGTACTCCCTTTAAAACTTGTTTCATTTTCTTTTTAGTGTATCCTATTAAATTTACTTTAATTTTATTTTTGACAAGATTCACACTCCTTTTAAATTCCCATCTACATATTTGAATTATAAAGTGTTTTCTTTTATTCACTCATTTCTCTCATTTTTTTTAAAAATATTATTTTATGTATTTTTCTTAATTTTTTTTCCTACTTACATTGAGATAAAATTAATCAGACAATTTTCTTCAAAAAAAAAAAATTAATCAGACAGTTTTCTAAGAGACCGTCTTTTTGAGAGACATCTCTCAAATCCAGTTCATTAAAGCTTAGTTAAATAAAAAATAATATTAAGCTCATCAAATTAGAATGATCTCTGAAAAAGACTGTCTCTCACGAGAATCTGTGAAAATTAAATGGACAAAGAAAGGCATCAACAATTTTGATGCAAGAATCAAGATGCAAGTGTGAGAAGGAAATGGACGTAGGTCCCCCCCAGAAATTTCCAAGTTTTGGAGTGACAATCACCTGGCCTCCTATATGCCAAACAGTATGTATTCAGTATTATGGGCCATGCCAATCAACTTTTTACCATTTTATGCCACTCAACACTCCATTTATGAATGTCATTTAGCCTGCTGTGCTTGTCTCTACTGCAAAAGTGCAAACTCAATACCCCAAAACTCTATCATTCCACTTGCTCTATCCCGATTAATTAGAGGCGTTTAAAATAGATCCCATGATCTGAAAATTTTTCAATGCTACAATTAAATTTGATTTGACTTGTTTTCAAAAAAGATTTATAATTAAATAAAAAATAATATGAACGTAAAATCTGACATTAATAATTTAATATGTTATAATACCAACTTCAAACAGGTCAAAATGCCAACTCCAAATATCAACTTTTATAGGTTATGAACAGCTCTAAATACCAACTTTAATAGGTTATAACAGCAATTTTAATAGGTTATAACACCAACATCAAATAAGGTCAATCGCGCGCGTTAGATTTTAGGTTTTTCTCTTATTTTTAATTGTTGGGTCTGGGCATGGAGAGTCATCTCTTATAAAGACGGTCTCACAGGAAAGACACTGTAAGTTTTTCACCTCTAGTTGCTTGCAACGTCCGATCTTAAGTACTTAAATACTTACTCGGTCTTTTTGAGAGACCATCTCTAATCGCGTTGGCCCTTAAAAGAAAAATATAGAGTAAGTTTCTCGGTAAGCATTAAGAATATTGTAAGTAGGCATTTAGAACACTATAAGTACTTAAGTACTTACTAGATAGGCATTAAATATATTGTAAATAGGCATTAAGAGTATGGCAAGTCAGCTAATAGGCTAAGTTTCTCAGTAAGAATTACTATTGTTAGTAGGCAGTTTAAGTAGTTTTTCGGTGGGCATTAAGTATATTGTAAGTAGACATTAACGATAATATAAGTAACTATTAAAGATACGATAATAAAAGTAACTATTAAAGATACGATAAGTCGGCTGATAGGCTAAGTCTCTCAAAAAAAACGATCTTTCAAGAGATTGGGTTTTTGACCTCTAGTTGCTTGCAATGACCAATTTTTCATTGGGCCTAAGAGGGCTCAGCCCTTTAAATTTATTTTTTCATTTCACGAAAACAAAAACGAATATAAAAGGTTAAATGGGAATGAATATGCAGTTTGGGCAATCAGCAACTCGTTCTCAAGCCAACTAGACAAAGAACTGAAGATATTGTCATCTGGAAAAAAGAACGATAAAATTGTATAATTGAATCCCAATTGAATGCCCTACTAGGCTACTACTACATGACTTGCAACTACATAGGCACCCGAAAAAAATTGTTAACCAGGAAGCAACGAAGCAAGCTACCAAACTCCTTAACATACTTTGCATAATGAGTCTCGTCTGTGTTTGATATACCAAACCGATGTCTGGAAGTTGCAATGTAATAGCAAAGAGTTCATTCAAGGGCGACGTGATTTCCGGTACCAAATATAAAATTAATCGCGCTCGCTTATAGCTGTCAAATGCTCATCAATCTCTTCGGTTGTAAGCGCTCTGAAAAACGGATTTTCAACTTGGACAACTCCCACCTGAAAACACAGGCAAATCAGAAAGTCTAGCCAGTTTATCAAAGCTTCAGGTGTTTCAATGTATCAAATTTTGGGTACATGACTCTCAAGACAGTCTTACCAACAAAGGAATTATTGTTTCTGAAGTATTAGAAACAATAGACAGACATAGATAGTACTCCAGTATGGGTTAACAAAAGGAAACAAACGTAGCAGTACCTCAATCTCAGTAGCTTTGAAATCCTCTTGCAGAACAGATTGAAGAGCAGAAATCGCAGTCTAGAAAACAAGATAAAACAAAACAAATCATCAGACACTTGAGACCTACTGACCAATAACAGGATGTTTCCACAAAATTAACTATAGGATGAACACAATTGTGAAAGTGGCATCACAAAGAGGTTAAGCCAACAATAAGTGAAGGGATATGTATCTTCATATATTACAGTTTCTATGCTATATTTTGAAACATGTGAAAGAGGTATCACAAAGAGGTTATGACTCAACTGAAAATATGAGTTTTTTGAGTTTTATATTGCAAACTCAAAGGGACACAAAGTGTATTTCAGAGAGATATTACTGGTTCTTTACATACTCTAATTTTTTTAAAATTAAAAGATAAAAAAAGAGACTATGCCATTGTACAAACTAAACTATGGATGTTCTTGCACGTAATGAACTAATAACAAAATTGCCCAAAAGATCAGCTATATTAACCGTCCACATTAACTCTTTCTTGACTCTGTTTCGATTCTCTACCATCTCAAACAGTAATCCTTCATATTATTTGTGCTAAAGTGGCATTTCATGTAATCTGTAGAGCTGTACATATAGGTTCCACAGAATTTGTGATGAAATACAACTCAAAATTGTAAACCAATACCCCCATGGTAAAAATACATAAATTGTAAGTTGTAACACAGCACACTCAAACAAGGATGGAATAACAGCCTATTAAATACTAGAAAGTTCGAGAAACCAACACAGCAATTGTTCAACATCACATAACCGCAACTTCACTATAGCATTAAGCATGAGCCTGAGTGCATATTCATACCAAACATAGAGTCTCTAACATCCAACTGTCCAACAAGATGCGAACTAAAGAAAGAAAGAGGGATAAAATGACTCTGAGCCATCTGTTCAGTGTGTATTTGCCACTTAATATGAGAAAAGTAAAATACAGAGTGAAACAATATTATGTGACAACCTAGCTGGAGGAAAAGAAAACTCCAGCCAGTTGCAACCACAAATTACAAGCAGTGTTCAAGTTCAATACCCATCAAACTAATCTAGACAGATACTTTACATTTCACTATCCTCAAACATCAGTTCCCTCCTCAACAATGTACATGGAAGAAGCATAAAACTATAGTACATTAGAATTAGCAGATATCTTACCTGAACTGTTTCCTCGTAGGAGAAACAAGGATCATTTTTCATTTTCTTCTCTAGAAAATTGATGGCTTCTTGATCTTTTGCACCAGCACTTGCAGCCTATAACAACAAGCATATTACTAACACTTGCAGCATGATATCAATATTTACTTTTTTTTCTATTAAAAGCCAATCCCCAAAATCTGGGAGATTTGACTAAACTCACAAAATTGGTGAATAAATTTTAGATTTTTTGAAAACATGACCAAAGGCAGATGATTAAATGGATCACAAACCCATCAGGCTTAGGAGGCAAAAGATTCTACTTTCCTTATATTCCAATTAACGAAAAGGTGTAGGGTAGGTTAAGGCCTTAAGGGAAATTGTGATTTATGATGTATTACATCGTTTTCCCTTATAAAAAGACCATATACTACAAAACAATGCAAACTCATTTTTCTATCTTTAGCTCAAAACAATTTGTTTTACTTCACATGTACAAAAATATTTACCTATTGCCAAGGGGTTTTTTCTCCTTTTTTTCGCAGAATATCAAAACTCAAACTTTGCAAGCCTAAAGATCTTCGCATTTCTCTAACTTCAACGATAAGCTGAACGATTCACAATTTAATTGTTGAGCAATACTTAGGTAAAATCCATCCAAGTTTCAACTACTTTTATAAATTGAATGAGTTTATTGTCTAGTTGAAGTGATAACCAAGTTATCCATCATGATTTTGCACCAACTTTCTTTCCTTCATCATATGAATTTAATAAGTCATTTGTGCGTGATATTGATTGACCAACCATGTCAAAATTCCTTCCAAAGTGCTTTTCCCTTAGATGTCCCTCTGGCCTCTATCATACAAGAAGATATTTGGCATGCAGCAGTATGTTACATTAAAGTAGAATGAAGCAACATTCTACTACACCTTCGAACTCTATTTAATCCTCATGAGATGACCCCAGAAGGTAAGACCAAACACTAAATTAAGTTACCAAAAAAACTACCTTATGACCAAAAAAGTGTCCAGCAGGATCACATTTAAATAGCTGAGGCCCCTTTTCTTCATCAATTCCAATAACCATAGCAACTACAAGAAAGGAAAATCCGCTATTAGGGGACCTAATAATGTCAAGATGAAAAAATTCACCAAGTTAAAAAAGGTTCACCAAGAGAGGCAGAGGCAGACTAGGCACATACCTACACCAAGAGGTCTCATATACGCATGTTGGGTATAAACTTGAAACTTATCTGCTATCCTTCACCCTCAAAAAAATATAAATATAAATATGTAAGTAGACAACAATCTCAGATGCCAAAAGCCAAGATGAGATAAAAATGCATTCAATTCATTACCTATAAATATAAACAAGACTTTCAAAAACAATGTCAAATTAAAAGTGAAAGAAAAGCGTAAAATTGATGAAAAAGTAATTTAAATGAGCATATGAGATATAAAGAAAGAATATGAGTCATGACCAAAAATAAACACAGGCAAATTCAACGGCATATACTAAAAAGGAAAATAAGGCTAATTCTTCGGACATAAGGAATATTAAGGTAACCTCTAATGGTCAAGCACTAGCGAACACACATTGGGGATTGTGAGTAACTAGGTCCTCCATACATTACAAACTGTACTAAATTACACAAGAATATAAATCATAAGAAAAAATTAGAAAAATTAAGAGTAAAAATTGTCATGGCCCCGCCATTTCTTTTGATTGAAGTGCGCCTATAAAGTTGGAGAAGTTTTATCGAACCATTAAACCAAC
Source organism: Amaranthus palmeri (assembly GCA_019776075.1). Classification (NCBI taxonomy): domain Eukaryota; kingdom Viridiplantae; phylum Streptophyta; class Magnoliopsida; order Caryophyllales; family Amaranthaceae; genus Amaranthus; species Amaranthus palmeri. The sequence continues at coordinate 43,260 of JAAKBH010000022.1, forward strand.
ACCACTGTATGGATCAGAACGATGTGCTTTTGAATAGGATCATAGTAGATCATAATATCGGGCCTTTAGAAAGGATGTACAAAGACGAGCGTAGCAGAAATGCAAATGCTTCGGTGAATAAGTGGGCATATGATAAAAAGTTGGAGCTCAAAAGACTTAAAAAGTAGACGAGAAAGACCAAAAAGACTTAGAGAACATAAGTGGAACATAATTGGGAAATTCCGCGTGGTAACCTTGAGGTTTTTTTCCACGTGGTAACCAAAACTTAAAAAAAAATCCTTGTAGTAACTCTGAGGTTTACCAAATTGTTCCACTGTGACCTTCTTGCACATAAAACATTAGCAAAACGTTAATTCATGGCTTTAAAGTTGTTGTACGCTTATTTGTGCGACTCACCATTTCAAATGTCATTAGTTTCCACCTTTTCCCCCAAAATCAAAAACCCTAACTCTACCACTTTTGGATTTGGGGGAAAAATATGATTTTGATGAAAGATAGTAGAGTTGGGGTTTATGTTTTAGGGATTGGGGAAAAAGATTAAAACTGATGGCATTTGAAATGGTGAGTCGCATAAATAGGCCTACAACAGACTTAAAGCTTCGAAATTAACGTTTGCTAACGTTTTCAAGTGGAAAAAGGTCACGGTGGAACAATAACGTAAACCTCAGGGTCACCGCGTGAATTTTTAAAAAGTTTTGGTTACCACGTGGAAAACTCAAAACATCAGGGTTACCAAGTGAAATTTCCCAACATCATATGAAGAATCTAGACTTCCAAATAATGATCATATGAAATCGAAATGAGAAAAGAAGAATCTAAGTGGACGACCAATCGACCATAGAAACTAATATAGTATTAATTTATGTAACTAACTTAATCTTTTGAGATTTAAGGCTATGACATTGTTGTGTCTCTATTATAATCTAAGCAGAGGCTGTACTCAAAATTTGGATCCGCTGTAAACAAGAGTAGTCGCAAAAATTTTCAATCAATCACAGTGATCACATTTTAACACGACAAACCACAAACTGTTCTTAATAAGTGCACATTTCACACCCGATTAGAAAGTTTTGAGGCTACAGAAAAGGTTAAGTTTCATTTTATATAAATGTAAAAACATACCATCTAGCCAAGACATCAACCGGCATTTCATATCCATATTTATGGCGAAACTCAGCTGCTTCATTCCTCGCTTGCTGGACCAAATTCCTAGAGTCAGCTGATCAGAAACCTCCATTTACTTAGTGATAAAGATTCTAAAACAAACAATCAATAAACAAAACAAATCAATTAATTAATAAAACAATCGCGAACCTGTCATTCCAGTAACAAGCAGCCCTAAGTACTTAGTAATTTGAAAAAGGTGTGAAACACTAGTTTGATCTAAAAGCTTGTCCTGAAAAACAAAATTACAAAAAAAAAAAAAAAATCAATAAAAGAAAACCGTAAAACAAATTGAATCAAAAAACAAAAGGAAAACGTACAGGAACTTTCTTCTGAGTTACAACACAGACAGAATCTTTGCCTCGAACAGCAATGGAAGTAATTCCAGAAGATTTGACAGCCTTAAATGCATACTCTGTAGGAAAATGAAATCCTCAAAAACTGAAAACAAATAGCTATAAAAACCTAATATGAAGAATTAAGAAAAAGTTAATGTAGAGGAAGACGAAGAAGCGTACCGACTTGGAAGAGACGACCTTCAGGAGAGAAGATGGTAATGTGACGATCGTAACCTCCTCCACTTCCTCTGCTCATCGTTGTTTGTTCAGAAGAGAATTGCAATCAATGAGAGTCTGTGCGAGATGCAATTTCACTTACCGGGAAGAGATGTAGAGAAATTTTGGTTTTCCAGTTTTGTAAAACACATACCAGTGACTTCTTGTGCAAGATAAGTGACTTTGTGCATGAAAACAAAATCTTATAAACTAAACGGCCCGTTTGGTAGATGGTAATAAAACACGGTAATAGAATTGAAAAATTAGTGTGATTTTGGTTGAAAAATCTCTTGGCTACCTTAATGTTTATGCTTGACAACCTTCAATCATCTCATTTTTTTTTATCATAATTTCATTACCATGGGAATAACATAAAAGTTTTGATGAAATTTTACACTATAAATCATTCTCATTACCACCATTTAGTACCACTAACCAAACGGACCGAAAAAGTTTTATTATTAGGTTATTTAATACAAATATGAGACATATCTCAAGGTGAGACCGATTTATATAAGAATTTTTTTTATGTCCTTGTGACTTTGTAAAATACTTTTCGAATTAGATGTGCACATTTGAGTGTTTGAGTAGGTTTCGATAAAATATACTCTATCAAATTGGGTTAATTTTGGTTGATATGTCATTGTAAATATTTTAAATTTTTGATTTAATTTTTACATAAGTTGTATCGAGTCAAGTCGAGTCTGAAGACTATGTCAGTCTTGCATATTCCTCACACATACTGAAGAGAGAAGTTTCATGAATGCCTTGTACTTTTTCTGTATTTGTATATTCTGCTTATAATAGCTATTACAAGGTATATATATAAAGTAAAGGAGAGGAGCTACAATATTCTAGAACAAGGCTCTAACAAACTCTTTGGACAGGTGGCAAATATTAAAGGAGTACATGCATTTTGTTGTAACAAACTGTGCATGGCAGAGGTAGTGGAAACGAGCTATGCAGTAGCTCAATACTCCCCCTCAAGCGCGGTGGAAGCATGCACACCAAGCTTGGAGAGAAGGTAATGCTGCTGAGAAGTGGGCAGCACTTTAGTAAAGACATCAGCCACCTGGTGAGAGGAAGGAATGTAAGAAGGAGTGATGGTTTTTGACGCCACTTGATCTCTTATAAAATGACAGTCAATATCGATATGTTTGACTCGCTCATGATACACAGGATTGGCAGCGATGGCAAGAGCAGCACGATTGTCACAAAAAAGAGGAGTAGGACCATGATCTTGAACCCCCAAGTCTTTGAGAAGCTGTTTGACCCAAAGAACTTCACAAGTGGTCATGGCCATAGCTCGATATTCCGCCTCAGCACTACTCCGAGCTACAACAGTTTGCCTTTTAGACTTCCAGGAGATGGGAGAATGACCAAGTAGCACACAAAAACCGGTTGTAGACTTGCGAGTGGAAGAACATCCTGCCCAATCACTATCACAATAGGCTTGTAATGAGGCAGTGGAGTGTTTGGCAAATAGAACACCTTGCTGTGGAGAACCTTTAAGATACCTCAATACCCGAAGAGCAGCTTGATAATGTGGGGCTGTTGGTTGATGCATAAATTTGCTCAAAGCATGCACCGTAAAGGAAATATCGAGACGAGAGATGGTAAGATAAATGAGTTTACCAACCAACCGCTGGTATGGTTCAGGATTAGTCAAGGCAGAACCCGAGGCAATATGGAGCTTATGATGCGCAGCCATAGGAAGGCGAACAGGTTTGCAATTTGATAGCCCATACTCATGAAGTAAATCCTGAATATACTTACGTTGGGAGAGAAAATAGCCATGGGGTGTAAAGTCAACTTCCAAACCCAAAAAATATCTAATGGGACCCATGTCTTTCATGTGAAAAGTGGAATTGAGAAACTCTTTGGTTTCCTGAATGGTAGCATCACTGTTGCCTGCAATGAGCAAATCATCAACATACACAAGAATAATAGTAATTGTGTCAGCAGTGCGTTTAGTGAACAAACTGTAGTCATTTTTTGATTGCACAAATTGATTTTGAAGAAGAGCTTGACTAAGTTTGGAGAACCACTGCCGGGGAGCTTGTTTTAAACCATACAGTGACTTAATCAGCTTACAAACCAAGTGTGAAGCAGGAGGCGAACAAGGAGACTCCCCCTCAGAAGCAAGAGAGATACGAGAGCCATGATGAGTATAACCAGTGGGAAGCTTCATATACACAACTTCCTTAAGATCGCCATGTAAGAAGGCATTTTTAACGTCCATTTGCTGAATAGACCAACCATTTAGGGCAGCTACAGCCAATAAAGCACGAACCGTGGTCATTTTGGCCACAGGAGCAAATGTCTGATTATAATCCTCACCAGGTCTTTGGTGATTGCCAAGGATAACAAGCCTTGCTTTGTACTTGTCCAAGCTCCCGTCAGCATTGAATTTGGTTTTATATAACCATTTACACCCGACAGCTTTTTTATTAGGAGGAAGTGAAGTTACTTCCCAAGTGTTGTTAAGCTCAAGAGAGTGAAGTTCTTCATTCATGGCATTTACCCAATGGGATTGAGTGATGGCATGTTTGAAATGGAGGGGGTCTTTGGTATGAAGAGATTGTGTGAGAAAGCAGTGGTAGGATGAAGAGACTGGAGTGTGAGTAGTGGGGCTGATTTTTGTGGGAGAAGAGGAAGCAAGTTGACTGTGCATGGCATAGTCAGAATGCCATGTAGGTTTGGTGATAAGACGAGAGGATTTTCGAGTAGGTAAGGCCGTGGGCATGACGTCTGGAGGGGAAGGAGGACCTGTAGATGGAGGAATATCAGAATGGTTAGTAGAGAGAAGTAATTCAGAAGAAGGATGCACAAGGATAGGGGAGGGAGGAGAAGGGGTAGAACTAGTAGAAAATAACTGATAAGGGAGTATGTGTTCATAGAAACGAACATCACGACTAACAAATGCTTTATGTGTGAGAAGGTTATATAATTTGTACCCTTTCTGATGAGAAGGATACCCTATGAACAAACAAGAAACACCTCTTGCACCAAACTTATCAGTAGATTGCATAGGAGTGCTAGCAAAAGCGAGGCACCCAAACACTCGAAGGTGATCATAGGCAGGGGGAGTATTATGCAGTAACTCAAAAGGAGTTTGATTATTTAGCAAGGGAACAGGAAGCCGGTTTATTATATGGGCCGCAGCTAAAACACAATCACTCCAAAAAAGAAGGGGTAACTGTGCTTGAAACCGCAAAGCTCGTGCCATTTCAAGCAAATTACGGTGTTTACGTTCCACACGACCATTTTGTTGGGGACGATTCACACAAGATGTTTGATGAAAAATACCTTGTTCAGCATAGAAGGAGAGACACTGAGCATCAGAAAATTCAAGAGCATTATCGGAGCGGATTATTTTAACTTGCTTATCATACTGAGTTATGGCCATATGAACGAAGGTTTTGATGGTGTGAAATGCCTCTGATTTGAGCTTCAAAAGACTAACCCAAGTAGTACGGGAATAGTCATCAACAAGAGTCATGAAGTACTTATGGTGCCCCCTGCTTGGAGTCTTGTATGGACCCCAGATATCGAGATGTATCAAATGGAACAACTGAGGAGCCCTGGAGGTACTGAGAGGATAGGGAATTTTGGTAAATTTGGCAAGAGGGCAGGTGAGACATGTGTCAGTAGGTTGATGAGGAATGTTAGGAATATGAGACATTTTGGAATAAGGAGTATGGCCGAGTCTGCAATGCCATAAATGTGAGGAGGAGGGAATTGGAGGTGTAGGAAGATGAGTAGGGACATGAAGGGTGGTAGAGGTGTTAGAAAGAATAGGGGGATGATAATAGTACAGACCATTTTGGAATTTGCCAAAGAGAATAAGAGAAGAGGAGTGTTTAGGTAGGAGATAGCAACTGTCAGCAGTGAAGATAACATGACAGCCCATATCATGAGTAAGTTTGGGAATGGAAAGAAGGTTGTGATAAAATATGGGAACATGGAGGACATTGAGGAGAGTAAGACTTGGAGAAAGAAGTACAGTACCAGAACACGTAATGTGGGAGGTATGACCATTAGGTAAGGTGATTTTTGTGGGATAGGCAGGCTGTGTAGTAGAGGTAAGAAGTGAAAGGGTGCCAGTCATGTGATCGGAGGCACCCGAGTCAATGATCCAGGGATGGGAAGTAGAAGCAGCTGTGAAACATGTGGCCATTCCAGCATATAGAGTATCAAACTCATCATCATTAGGTTGAGTAGGAGTAGGTGAGGGCAAGAGTTTAAGTAACTGTTCGATTTGGGCTGGGCTAAGATTAGGAGAAGCAGTAGCTTCATTGCTGTAGGTTCTGTATGTATGACCCCCTCTTGTACCTCGAGACCATCTCCCCCCTCTGCCTCTAGTTAAAATCCCTCGACCCCTGGAGGATAGAGGTTGGGACTGAGTATGCCAAGCAGGAAATCCTACTATGGTCCAACATTTGTCCTTCGTATGACCTGCCTTACCAAAAGCACCACAAAGAATTGCTGTTTCAGCACTTTTTCCATACATAACCAATGCCTCAGAATCACCCTTACTACTAAGAACGGCACGCTGACTTTCTTCCTGCTGAAGGAGATTATATGCCTCATCCACACTTGGGAGAGGTTGCATAAGGAGTATATGGCTTCTATGAGTAGTATAGGATTCATCCAAACCATTTAGAAATTGAAACAATTTCTGCTCAGTTTGCTGAGTACGAAAGGCAGTTAAAAAAATGCTCACCTCATCAGTAAGGGAAGTGATAGTGGGTAATGCATTTAAGCTGTCAAGCTCCTCCCACAGAGCTTTAATTTCCACATAATATTCAGACAAACTCCTGGCAGATTGTCTGGTAGAATATACGGCTTTGCTCAACTGGTATTTCCTGGCACCATTTACCACGGAGAAGCGTTTCTCTAATTGATCCCAAATCGCATGAGCACTATTTAAAAACATAACAGATTTTTTAATGGACTCAGAAACACTGTTTAATATCCAGGAGATGATCATATTATTACATGTATCCCATGCTTCTTGTTTGATTAAGCTTGAAGAATCTCGTTTAAGAGTTCCATTAACGAAGCCCAGCTTCCTTTTAGAAGCTAGCCCAATTTCAAGCGATCGACGCCAACTCTGATAATTGCTAGTACCAACGAGTTTTTCAACTGAGATAGAAGTGCTCCCATCCGAGGGATGAAGATATAAAGGGCTAGTAGGTTCAATAATGAATTAGCCTGAAGATTCTGCCATGATAGAAAAGAAAAGAGAAGAAAAAAGAAAGAAAGGAAGAAGAGAATAGGTTAGTACAGCAGCAGCAGCGTGTGTGGAATATGCTGCTCTGATACCATGAAGACTATGTCAGTCTTGCATATTCCTCACACATACTGAAGAGAGAAGTTTCATGAATGCCTTGTACTTTTTCTGTATTTGTATATTCTGCTTATAATAGCTATTACAAGGTATATATATAAAGTAAAGGAGAGGAGCTACAATATTCTAGAACAAGGCTCTAACAAACTCTTTGGACAGGTGGCAAATATTAAAGGAGTACATGCATTTTGTTGTAACAAACTGTGCATGGCAGAGGTAGTGGAAACGAGCTATGCAGTAGCTCAATAGAGTCATACTCAATTTTAGTTAATTAAGTTATTTTTTAATGGCTGTAAATGGATAGCACAAATGCTTAACATTAATAAAGTAGTGAGCATAATAAAATTATATAGATAGCATGTAAAAGAGAGGAAAAGTGCGACTGCAAATTAAGAAAGTGATAGAACTATTTATATAAAAAAAATGTTGTAAAGTTAAAAGACAAATAACAATAAAAAATTTTGCTAATTTAAAGAGATAGATGCATTATATAAATATACAATTTTATAAAGGTTATAGGGTCGAGTATTTGATTTGTATTACTCAAATTGTATCATAAGGTATTATAATTTCTCTTTACGTATCAAATTAATTGTTTTAAAATAAAATTTTCTTTTCATTATTTGTCCTACCGCCTACGAGGCTATGACCCACTTATAATTTTAGATTTTTAATTACAAGATCAAAAACCCAACCTGATCTAAAGAACTAGACCTAACCACATCGAAACATATGCCTATATTCCAATCATTAAATTAGTGCATTAGATAGAAATCAAAAAAGACTTATTTCTCAAGGAGATAGAGTATCTTTTTAATAGGTAGTTTTTGACAAAAAAATTGTAAAGTGATCATTTGACAAAATATATGTTTTTAGGTAGTTAATGATAAATTTTTCTCTCTTTATTTAATGTTATTCTAATCGAGAGTCTCACTGACTGCAACCTCCCTATCGTCTGCGATAAAGGTATACCGGTATGGTTTGTTGTCGTCCTTCTCTTTCTAAACCCAGATCAATGATCATGGCTTCTATAAGCAAGTAGATAATATTAGGTATAAATCACAATAATTCATGTTCGGATCAAAAATCAAACATTTGTTGAAATAAAATTCATAACCAGTATTGGAGGTATATACATCCAAATTATTAGCATTAGCATTATGAACTAGCTCAACTGTCCGAATTTGCTGCACACCGATGACAATCTTCCATTGGGGCTCATTATTTGCAGAAATATTGAAAAATTATTTCAATTTTGCGAAACGACCATGGATGTTATTTCGCTTGATTATAAAAAACGATAAACATGACGCGCATACTCCGTCCTAAACCATTTTTTCTGGAGACACAAGATAGCAGTCACTTGCGAGTCACGACTCCAAAAATTCACTGAGCTGTTACCTTTTGCACAAAACCTTTTATGTCAAAATTTTCCTTCTCGGTTTTTGTGATGACACCCTGCAGAATTATCCAAACTTTAACTATGAAGAAGCAACAAAATTCAATCACCATATTATAAAGGTAGATGAAAACATGAATGTACCTTTTCTGTGATGATACCAGTTATCAAATTTGCTGGTGTAACATCAAAAGCTGGATTCCAAACTGAAATCCCGGACGCAGCAATTTGTTCCCCTAGTCCACCACGAGTATTCAGTAATTCTTTTGGAGACCTTTCCTCGATGACAATATGTTCTCCAGAAGGCAACGATAAATCGACAGAGGTAAGAGGGGCAGCAACATAGAATGGAATGCTGTGATGCTTAGCACAAACAGCAAGGCTATAAGTTCCGATTTTATTAGCAGTATCACCTATAAAAAGAAAATCAAGTCAATGGATGACACCTTGTTCCATAGCCGTATCAGACATAACGAAACATGATTCGTCAACTAATTAGCTTTTCGGATTCGCAATTCTTTCAAATTATCCCAAAAATAGTGTAAAACCAACCATAATTACTTTTTTATTCGCGAAAGGAGATTAGCGAATCTTGTGACACTGTTTAGACATAAAAGAAAATTTCAACATTATCAATAACCACAAGTATATTTCACAAAAGTACCATTTGCAGCCACACGATCTGCTCCTACAATGACTCCTTGAACACGTCCAGCTTTCATTAATGCTGCCGCTGCAGAATCTGCTATCAATGTAGCTGGTATATTGTCATGCACCAGCTCAAAAGCTGTCAGCCTAGACCCCTGCAAGGAGCCAAGCATGAATAAGAAGCATGAATTATGTTTCCTCTTACACAATTAACTACACATAAAGAGCGGCAAGCGTTTGGATTTTGGATTAGCAGGGTGGAAGTGCATCAATAAGTAATACAACAAGTGCATCTGGTTTCGCTCTTATTTGACATTATTATCCTTATCAAATATAATATTCACTATTACAGATAACGTTTGATACATAATCATATTTGTCAAGCTTAGACCCATCGCAAAACTATCTCTGAAGCACACAGCATATCAAGATTGTATTGCATCGTGACTTGCTAACATGTTCTTTTGCCGTACCCTCATTAATGAATTTCTTAGCCTGGACCTGAATATATAATAAATTACTAATTCATTTTATCATGGGTCAAATTTAGGTTTTATCCACTAAAACCCAGATCTAAAACCTAAAGCTTAAGTGGTTTAAGGGATATCTCAAGTCTTGGCCGATATTTGGCTGTACAAAGGCCGCATTACCCCTGTTATCACATTACTATGATCGTTGCTGATATCGCAGCCCAGCAAAAATATTTGGATCAGGATTAGACTACCATCAGGCGAAAAGCAAGAATATTCACGATTTTCTTGAGACAATATGAGGTTAGAATGAAACTTTTACATAGACCATTAGAATTGATTTTCTTAGTTGACTGATAGTGTCAAATAAAGTTCGATATCTGTTATTAAAAAATTCTCAAGTTTATTTGTTTTGATCATGTAGCCGACCTCATGATAAGATTAAGGCTTTGGCATTGTCGTGAAAAAATAAGTAACATGATAATAAACCTTTTTTGCAACAACAATAACAGTAATAAGTGACATGATAATAAATCTTGCCACTACGTGGGAACCACTTGCTTTTGTACAAGATCATATAAACACAGTAATAGGGGTAGTAAACTTTCCTACACGACTACACATACCAAAGAAAGCAACTTAAGTCACCCAAAATAGTGGCAGTGCGTAGTAGCTGTAGCCATTAAAAATGAATCTGATGCTCCAAATGTACTTACTTGGTTGAATGGTCTAGTTTCCGTACAATAAGCCCTCTCAAGAATTCCCTGAGCATGAACTGCACGAATTACCCCCAATGCAGTACCATATCCAGCAGTTGCAAGACTGAAGAAAGTGACAAACATCCACAGAATCAGAACAGGGACATTTAGTTAATCATTACTAAGAAAAGATTTGTCTCTAGATAAGTTTGTGGTTTTGCGTGAACTCATGTGGGTACTGAATAAAAGGAATATGCTCACATAACTCAATGCACAGATTGGCACGTATTATTAGGTTCTGGAAAGCATACCTTCCAGTGTTGCAATGAGTCAAAATGGATATTTTCTTGGAATCATTCAACTGGCTTTCAAAACAAAGAGCTCCATAAGAACCAATTGCTTTGTTTGAAGCAACATCATCCTCAAGCATAGCTTCAGCAGCTGCTATGTAAGTCTAAGATGAATTCATGAAAACAAGTATATAATTGATAAAATGACCAAAGTAGATTCTTTAACATAAACTAATTGAATATTCATTTTGAGTAGATTGAGACAACCAATATGAAGAATACAATAGATCAAGATTTTAACCAGTGAAATCTTAAAATAAGAAAGGGAATAGAGGAAAAGCATCCAACCTGAAAGACAACTTTTGGATCTGAAAAGGTGGAGGCAGCTTTCACAATAATCTCTTTAAGTTTTGTGGCAGCATCAGAAAGGTTCACTGCAGTTGGACGACTGCACATACATACACAATAAGTGCATAATCAGCCAATACACTCTCACGAGAAAGCTTTCACTGGAAACATGCATAGATTAACAAACATTTGGTCTTAAATGACCAATTGAAGTTAACATTTTTGCATCAAACCTAGAGACAAGATAATCCAATTTTTGTACAAGAAAAGAAGCAGCGTCATCAGGAGTCCCTTGAAATGCCTCTAGATTAAATACTTCCACAGCCAACGAAAGAGCGGCTGCATCAGCTATGGCCGGTGCTCCACGAACCACCATTTCCTTTATTGCAAACCTATAGTTAACAAAAAAAAAAACTTCACTTAACAGGACAACTATATTATCGAGTTTGATGTATGAATGATTATTAGTATTCCTTATGTTCAGTGACAAATTGGAAATCTAAATTCGAAAAGGACCAACTATCTATTGCAATACTTAGGACACAGTTTTCTCGGGTGCTCCTTCAAAAGAACTTCACTGAAGTTGTACCACAAGAAGGCCGTGCTCTGTAAATTTTTCTCTCTGAAATCTCACGCTCCCAAGTTGAATAACACTATAAACTAAATTTCGAAACCCTTGTCCACTCAAGTAAAAGGTTAACAACCACTTGGAGAAAATTAATTCCAAATGAGTATATAGAAGTTGTTAATGGTACAAGGACCAGGCCAACTGAGCATTTGGCCCACTGTTCTTCAGATCACTTAGCCATTTTTCAGACCAATGGAAAAATGTGCACCAATTGAAATAAGAAGGGGTGTTCATAAGGATCAAAAATGTCATTTCCTAAAAACCCATAAAATCAGCAGGGCTACCAACCAGAAAGTTATGTTTTACCCAGTTCAATATTCTTTTTATCGTCGGACACTGTTCCATTGAGAGCATTTTAGAGTTGCTAAGGAAGAATCGTGGGAATAGAGAGAGTATAGAACCATGAAACTCCAACAGAAGATATGAAAAAACAACATAACCTCTACAATTAAAAAAACAAAATCACAATCCAATTTATGTTTCTTTCCTTACAAATCGTGTATCTTAAAACAAGTTATAAAGCTTTACAAGAGAAACATCATAAGATTATCATATAATAATTGCAATTTTAAGGGTCAAGGGGAATTCAAGAAAAGCTAAAAGAGAATAAAATTACCATCCATCGGAAGCATTTTGAATATCCAAGTATACAGTCTCCAATGGAAGCTTCCTCTGGTCAACATCAAGAAACTTAGCATTAAAAGAGGAAAGCCAAATAATTTTAATAAGCATTTCTATAAAATTGAAAAATAATTCAAACCTGATCAAGGAGCTGGAGAGAACCTCGCTTGTAACAGATAGATTGAAGGGCATGAAGATCGTTGTTTGATGCTTTAGTTCCTTCTTCCGCCATATCTAACAGTAAGCTGTTTGCAGCAAATTCAGAAACTTCAATAAAAAAAAAAGGTTACGAGTGATGGTTGGTCCGTCTCGGACATTTTAAAGGCCTAGGGAAATAACATCTACCCTTAAAAACCCAACATATTAATCTACGATTATTTAAATTATTAATATCAGTATTTAGTAATTAGTAATCAAACCAGGCATTACTATGCTGTATGCTAGAAACTAGTTTAATGATGACAGTGCTTTTGATTCTATTACTAATCAAACTAATATTTGAAATTAATCAATCACTGACAAATTCTTCCAAGTTTGATCAAAATAACGAACGATTAAATTCCTCTACTTTGGTGGTTCTATGTTAAATGTTTTTGTTAACAATATCATGCAGACATTAAAAAAAATTCACATGCGGTATCATATGCAATGTAAAATGAAGAAGAATTTTTACCGTAAACAAAACAAAAACATTAATCAATCTGATGTTTACAACAATTAATTCCTCAACATTTTTACATGAAAGAACAATTAGAATTTCTCAATTTTACTTTCACGCATTTCATCAAACAGTTGGAGCTCATCATCATAATGCTAAAAACAGCAAACATAATACTCCAAGCGCAACACCACAATTCATTTATGTACTACATCGGAAATCATTATAGAAATATACACTATTTCATAAAACCTAATATTACTTGGTGATGATTGAAATGAAGAACAAAAAACAACTAAAATTACTCCAAGAGGTATTAAAACATTTAACATAAATTAACTATATGATTCACTGAAAATAGATACTCCTATCTATATCTTTACAATTAAATATCTGCTAAATCCAAATCGTGACCGATTTTGACAAACTCAACACCTTCAACGAATCAATCATGGATAAAACCACTATAATAACCAAAATTCTACTATCAAATTTAGCAAACTCCCAAATTTCATACAAAAATATTCAATAAAATTAAAACCTAAACTAAAGATGGTAGAGAAGAGAGAACTTTACAGATGACTTCGATCCCTGACTCAGGCTTCAGTTACTAAGCGAAGATAATTAAGTTCGCCATAATAGAACAAATAGAAGACCCTTTAATAAGCTATAGATCAGTTCACTGTATCCTGTAGCATAGCAGAATATATTCCTTTTTTTATTATGTCGGTTAATTTTCTTGGTATTTTTCAAATTCTTTTTACCTTTTCATTTCCTAAACTCCTGTAATCCTTCCTCCGTTTTTTCTAAAAGCTACATTTCACTCAAATATTTAACACAATTAATTGACATATATAAAAAAAAATTGAAGTATAGCACATAAAAAAATAGTCATCATCATCGTCATATTCAGTGTATTCCGCCCATAAAAAAACATGATTAGGGTCTGGGAAGGGAAGGACGACTGCTACTCATATCCAGAAAGGAGAGCGCGACCAAAAGTCCCCCAACTCGAGGAAAGACAAGAAAAGATCCTGCAACGAGAAGAGCTAGGAGAAGTTGAAGTCACATCGGCAAGCCTACATCTGAATATAAAAAGAACAACAACCACGACAACAACAACCACCACAACAACAACAACAACAATAATAAGGAAAAATTCTCTAGAATAATCCAAACTATTCATATTTTCCTATAATAATCCCAACTTTGAGGGGTATTTTCCCATAGTAAACTTGAATAACTCGATGACCTGCTATAGTAGGTAATTCACCAAAAAAATAAATTAAATATTAATTTAAAATTAGAAAATATTTTTGAAAATTTACATAATTCTAAATAATAAAAAAAATCATAAATTTTTTATGAATATTTTTTTAACATTTTTTTCGACATTTTATTTTAATTTATCTTTTTTTTAAATAAAACTTGCTATAGCACGTCGGATTCGGTCACCGGGTTTACTCTAGAAAAATGGCCCTTAAAGTTGGAATTATTAATGGTTAATCAATGGGTGGGATTATTGTAGAAAAATCTTGAATAGTTTGGATTATTCCAGGTAATGTTTCCTTATAATAATAAGGAGGAATATTTATTTTTAGAGATATTTCACATTGTAGCATTGAACTTTTATAAAACGCTAGTGGGAATGTATTATCTTACTGCCGTAACACTTCCTGTTAAATTCTTGTCAATGAAGTTCACTCACCATTTTGACGTTTCTATCCTTATTTAGTGTTGGTTGTTGTTTTTTGCCCTAAACATTTGAGAACGTTTATGAATTAAACGGTAAATTAGACGTCAAAATGGTGAATTATATATTTGAGAACATAAAAATAGTTTAGGACAATATTAAAGACAACAATCAACACTTAAGAAAGGTGGAACGATTATTCACTATAGCAGGTATGTTTTCAACTCTAAATTTATTGAATAAATGAAACGTTGACTCTTTATTTGCAAAAATGAGACAAAGGTTGTCTTTTTATTGAATAAATGAAACGTTGACTCTTTATTTACAGATGGCCAAAATGTTGGTTTTTTAAAAACAATTTTTCCTATTTTTTTTGGTCGATTCAAGTGTAGAATCTAACTCGCAGAGAAAACTCATCACTATATTCAATCGAATTCAAACTCGTACCATAATAAGAATGAAAGAAAAACCTAAACCATGATTCTCGAGCCTTGGAACTTTTTCGATTACAAGGTAAAATGAGAAAAGGAAATAGCTAAATGATATTTATTTCCGACTTAATCTAAGAAAGACGATACTTACTCTAATTAAGACTAGATTTTTTTTAAAGAAAAAAAAAATCTTTATACACATTTTTCAAGCAAAAATTAATGGAAGTCTCAACTCTCAACATCACAAATCAGAATTCTCAAACCATACAGTCGGTTCTCTGTCTTTCTCTTTAACACCCGATTTTCTTCTTTGCTCCACTAAAATCCCAGCATCATTACCTGCATTTCACTTGTTTTCCTCTCATTCTAACCAACATTCTATCTGCCCACTTCCATCGAGTGATCGTACACTCAATCCTTTGCAATTTGCATCTAGGTATCTTTCTTTTCCAATTTCTACTACTTTTACTTTGATTTTAGTAATCAAATTCAGTGTTAATTGATCATTGTTCGTGATTATTTTCAATGATTTTGATTGGAATACTGGAATAGTATTGTATGATTTTCTGAATCATTAGATCCGCATTTTTGGATCATCGTACATAGGCACATAGCTATAATATTCAATTCATTATTCATTGGTTTTCCGTTGTTTTCTTGTTAATCTGCTGGTGGTTAGTGGAACATAAGAATTTCCTATTTTAAAACCCTTTTTCTAATCAGGCGATTGTATTTCGTGACCAAATTGCTAAGATAGAAAAGGGACAAAAATTACAATTAATAAGTTCACCTTATAAAGAATATATGTTTTAATGAAGTTTTAAATGATGAATGTCAAATTTGTGATTACTTTAATTTGTAGTTATAGACTTGGAAGTTTTCCTATTATGTTAAAAAGTATTTTTGACTTGAATTAGTCAACAGTTGGAAATTGGAATGAAAATTGATGTTGATGAACTGGGTATTCTATTTTATACACACTTGGTGCAATTGATTTCTTTAAATTATTCAATATATGGTCTAGTTTGAACGGATTTACTTAATTATGATTATGATTATAATTGGGGATACATTTTTTGTTGGTGTACTCAGCTGGGTGATGTAAATAAGTTGGCGAGTCGATTCCATATTGGCAAGGGTGAGGTGACACGACGAGAGGATGAAGGGGAGTGTTTTGGGACTGAAGGTTACAAAGCTCTCTTTCGTCCTCATTACATTGGTTTGTACTTCCTTTCTTTTATGGGGATGGGATAAAGCGCCTTCTCTTGTTTCGATCTTTCCCCAGAGCCCATACCTTCAAGTTTCTTCAGGTTTGTTTCTGCTGATTTACAAAAGTTTTCCGTGTTCTTTATGTTGTGCGATTCTGTTTGTATGTGGAAGCCATCAATCTGTGTTGTGGACGTGAGTGGTGACCTTGTGCACAATTTGTGGATTTTTCATTTAATTTGACTTTGCTTGGTGCGTTGAGAGCAAGCGTTTCGATCAAGATAAGTAGTCCTAAATATATTGTCCATGATGGCTTATTTCCGTTTAATAAACATTGCTTCTGTGTGTAATGATATCCCTTTGGAACATTTATTACTAGATTAGCACGTTTTGGATTGCTTCACAACATTGTTGGTCTATTTGCTTTCGTTGTCAAATGTTATTTTGTTTGTTCATTGTATTGTCCGTAGTAGTAAAGTGATTGTAGTCGGATCCAATTGCTTTCCATTTGGTGGTCGATTTCTAAAGGGATGTTTATATGTAACTGTAAGCTGAAATTTGCAAATACCACCCACTTGTCTAAATAGACAGTTATGATTTTTCAAATGCACCATTTACCTACTCATGTTGCATTGCTTGTTGCCTAACTTGTCTGTCATAGTATCTTTTCTATCACCAAGTTGCATTTTTAATATGTTACACTTATCATCATCATCATCATCATACCCAGTGTTCCCGCACATAGATACTCTATGGCCAGGGTCTGGGGAAGGAAGGTCGACGGCGTCTCATACCCATAAGGAGAGGGCGGTCATAAGAGTCCTTCGGCTCTAGAGGAGCTTTCAAGGATAGGACCTGCAAAAATCCGAAAACCTGCATCTTACACCCACGTTAGCCAAGCATAGGAAAAAAAAAAAAAAAAAAAAAAAAAAAAAAAAACCTATAAGCGATATAGGTAAAAATGGAAGTGAAAAGCGATGACAAAAGTCACAGAACAGTATCAAACTAGTCTAGTAATCTAGGACATGTATAAGGCGCCGCCATGTGGCTCTATCCCTGGTCAGGTCCTTAGAGAGGTGTAGTTCGAGCAGGTCGCTGTTAATCTGCTCCTCCCACGTCCTCTTAGGTCTTCCCCGGCTTCTCTTGCCCTCCACTATGATGCGTTCGACCCTTCTCACTGGGGCGTCATGGGTGCTTCTCTGCACATGCCCAAACCATCTGAGCCTGTTCTCCCGCATCTTTGCAGAGAGAGGTGCAACCCCTAACTTTTCCCTAAACTCCTGATTTCTAATCCTGTCCATCCTTGTCTTACCACACATCCATCTCAGCATGCGCATCTCTGTTACATCCATTCTCTGCTCGAAAGCCTTCTTTACAGGCCAACACTCCGTTCCGTACAACAAAGCCGGCCTAATCGCTACGCGGTAGAATTTCCCTTTTAAGTCTATTAGGAAATCTTTTATCACAAAGCACCCCAGTCGCTGCTCTCCACTTGAGCCAACCTGTCTGTATACGGTTAGCAACGTCACCCTCAATCTCCCCATTGTTCTGAATTATTGAACCCAAATATTTGAACTTGGACGTGCATGCAACAGCTTCTCCCCTAATGGACACCTCTGGCTCCCCTATCGATTCTATCCCACTAAAGTTACATCGCATGTATTCAGTCTTCGAGCGACTTATGCGCATCCCCTTGCCCTCCAAGGCTTCCCTCCATTCCTCCAATTTACCATTAGCCTCCTCCTTAGTTTCTGCAGCCAATACTATATCATCGGCAAAAAGCATACACCATGGTACGGTTTCCCAGATGGATTTTGAGATTTAATATGTTACACTTAAACAGTTTTAATTCGTCATCATCATCATCGTTAAGTAGAGAATAGAAATAGGAATAATGAAGTCCTTTCTACATGGTATGTGAGTGCATAGTTGATCTGGAACGTTTAGAATGAAATTTTTTTAAATATTTGGTTGGAACATAGTCAAATATGAATATATATATATATATATATATATATATATATATATATATATATATATATATATATATATATGTATAGATTTAGGATCAAATGAGAAGGATTTTAAAATGAGAAGGATGAGAAGGATTTTGTTTGATTTTTTTTAGTTACTATGTATATAATAAAAGATACTATGTTATAAAAAAAGAACACTTTCAAATTTATGTTATATATATATATATATATATATATATATATATATATATATATATATATATATATATATATATATATATATATTATTATTATTATTATTATTATTATTATTAACTTGACATGCTAACTTGATTGAAAGACTCATAGTTAAAGTCGCGGATGTCGTCGTGATTGTGGTAATGGCTGCAATGTCGTGGATGCAACACTTCACGGTGTTACTATTTGTTTTGTGGACATCACAATGTGAATTGGTGACTTGGAAAAATCCATTATCATAGTTATTCAAGTTTTTAAGAACATATATTTTAATTAAAGCTCATAAATCATAATAGACCTTTTAGAACCTAATACACTTCAAAAAAGATAATAATGACTGTTACTTAGAATAACACCTGTAAGGATTCTTACTCCATCATTTTTAAATCACAGGACGGGTTTTTTTGGTTCAGTAAGCTCAAAATCCGTTATGATGTAACCAGCAGAAACATTCATTTTGATTCTACAACTGTTGCCTAAACCGATCTCTTGTGGCAAGTCCAAATAGACAGTTGCACTTTACATTCAGCTTGGGTTGCATAATCTGTGTAGGGCTACTTTACATTAAGCTTGGGTTGCATAATCAAGTCCAAGTCGGGTCAATTTGACCCAAATAGACAGTTGCACTTTACATTAAGCTTGGGTTGCATAATCTGTGTAGGGCTACTTTTCAAATGCATGCTTAAGATGCTTGTGCTCCAGCGTAGCTATCATCTTAGGATAATACACTCTTAGACGCAGCTATAGAAAATTAGACATAGTAAATGACGTTGCTTTTCAATGTTTATGTTGCTTAAATATCACAAACTATTCATAATTGCATATGCATCCTTTGTGCTCTTCAACTTCATCACACTCTTGTAGATCATAGAGTTAGAAATTTTCTTCCTGATCTGGAATTTTTTTTTTTGATCTTTTCTGAAATAAAAGCACTTGATAAGAATAGTTATTGTCCTATCATCTTTTCTGGAATTTTGTAGTTCGTAAAGTTAGGTTTCTATGAAATGTTAGTGGTTTTATAGCTACATCTTCAGTTTTCAAACGAAAGTGCCTTCATGTTATTGTCTATGGTTAATTTCATTTTATTTGTCCTTGTTGCACAGATATATTCATGGGATCCCTTGATAAGAACAGTTCATCAAATTCAAAGCAGGTGGATGCCAATAACTTGTCTGATTTAGTAAAAAATTTGACATCTGATAAACATGAGGAGGGTTATAACGAAAAAAGCAATGAAGGTATTTTTCTGACATCAGGGACATACTACAGAAGTGTCCATTGCACATGCGAACATTTCAAATTTCTTGTGCTCTTTTTTAAGATGGTTTTGGTAGTAAAGCTATGATTTCATGTTTTTCATTGTTCTTTTAAAAAAGTTATAATTCAAAATATATTATGTGTCAATGTTTTGAATTTTAAGCTTTGACATTGTTGTATGAGCGAATATCATTTTGTACATCTTAGGATGAAATGTGGTTGTCTTTATTTTTATGGTTGTATAATGGCTTATGTTAAGAGTTAAAGTAACTTAATGATCCTTTTAATTGGAATCTGATTTAAAAGTAATAGCTTTCCTTGACATCCTATGTTGAAGTTTCCGTGACCGAGATGGAAGTAGCTTAAACTCAAAAGTTCAATGTGCTTTTTCTCTTATCATTTATAGTTTTTTCTTTCCTTTTTCTTGCCTTTTTTCATATAAATTTCAGAAATATAATCGTGATAAAAATTTTTTAGACAAGATTTGACTGGGAAAATCCATTGTGGTCTATTGAAACAGAGATTATATGAACTTATACTGTGCACAACTGTACATCTCATACAAATCCCCATTTGGAAAATTACGCGCAGAATACAGACACTAAATCTAAGTGGAGATTTTGTAAATGAACTGTATAATTTTGACTAGTTAGCTTGAAGCTTGATGAGTTTGAGTCAACTAGTGAATGATTCAACTCATACTTATGTTACATGAGCTCTTATCTACCTTGAGAACCTTTGATAAATCTTGAATTTGGTGTGGACATCTGACAGTTGGCACTTTATTATGGACCTATAACATGTTTTTTCCGGCTTCCATAACATCAGAGTTTAGAATTGGTATATTACTAGTCAATAGTCATTGCATTGACCTCATTGCTCCAGCATGAATTAGTGACCAATGAGCTATACCACTAGTGACTAGACTAGATTGTCTTCAAGACTTTACAAGAAACACATATACCTTTTTTTTTTCTCTTGTTTTTGATATTTCTTACCTATTGTAGGAAGTGATTCTATAAACTTTAAGTTGATATTTATGTTCCAATGTATTAGGTGGGTTACGATCCCATTTTAAAATTGTATTATACATGACAATTTGTGCTACCCCTCCTATAAATTCCTAAATCCAACACTCTTCAAGACTTCATGTTTTGTTTCAAATTATATTTCAGTTACCTTTTTGTCCGAAAGAAGTTGTGTTTAACTTTTGTTTTCAAAAGGAGATATTTTATCTTCCTCTGTTTTTATTGGCTTCAAACATTTGTGACTTTGTTTTGGTGCATAATTTGTGATATTCAAAAAGCGCCTTGTTGGGCAGTGATATCTGATCTAGTTTGATGTCAATATTATATTTCAAAGGATCTAATCTGTATTCACTTTGTTGTGCAGAGGATGGAAAACTATTAGAGGATGGAAAACTATTAGAGGATAAAGTGTTGAATTCTTCATTTGTGCCAGCGGTCTCTCTGAATGAAAGCTCATATCGAGTAGACAAGAAAAGTACGACACTAAGCTTTGTTCAATTTTTTCTGCTCCCATCTTATGTTGATTTTTCCCGGTAATACTTGGACATGATATATATAATATGAACTTTTTTTGAGAGAGATATAGAATATGAACTCTTGATCACTACTATTTGCTGTTCATCTTGAGCATGTCTTCACAATAAGCCATAATGTGATTTCAGTATCTCACTTCCAATATAATTTTCTTCGTCATGTCTCTTTAATCCTATTCTAAATGTTCTTTAGGCCGTTCAAGGACAGTAAGTGTTACTTAATATGGCTTCATTTGATTATGGCTTTGGCTAAAAGCCAGAAAATAGAATCAAAATTATCAATAGATATCCTGAATCAAATTATGATTGTGAGCTTGATTTGTTCGTTAGATAAATTCTCAATAGTTTGATCCTTATTCCATTAGGAAAAACTTTCTTCTTTTAATCTTCCTTTTCCTTTAAACTCCCACCTTATTTGATCTTATTCTGTCAAGTACTGTGAAGGAAGTGTGCAGACGTACGGTGAGAAAATAAGCTGTCAGGAGGAGAATAGTTGGAAAAATGTGCTTTAGTATCCCCTGTTTTGTATTTCACATCCAATATTCTTTGATTTTTTTCTTACCTGTTCTTGTGTTCGTACACCAGATTGTGATTATTCTAAAGGGAAATGGATTGCGGATGATAATCGGCCGTTTTATTCGGGAGGTCGTTGCTTGCAATGGCTGTCAGAGATGTGGGCTTGTAGATTGATGGACCGTACAGATTTTTCATATGAAAAGTTCCGTTGGCAACCAAAAGATTGTGAAATGGAAGAATTTGGCGGAAAGAAATTTTTGAGAAGGTATCAAATTCTCCATGCACTTTAGTACTCCACCCTAAAAGATTCATACATTGTGATTTCCTTTTCTTTGGGTTGGGGACTTGGGAACATCATTAAGGGAACTAATTAAAATTAATTAAGTATGATCAATTTCCAGATGTGCATTGCAAGACTTTTTTCGAGATTGATATTTAGTTGTCTCAAGTATTTTCTAGTTTTCTAGGCAATAAGTATAAAAAAAGTTGGTACATGAGATTGGTTATTTACTTGAACCCAAAGACTTCAAACTATGGTGTACTGAGTTTGTTCAACTCTGCAATCCAGGATGCGGAATAAAACTTTGGCTTTTATAGGGGATTCGCTTGGCAGACAACAGTTCCAGTCTTTAATGTGCATGGCATCCGGTGGTAGAGAAAGGCTTGATGTCATTGATGTGGGTCGGGAATATGGTCTTGTCAGAGCTCGGGGTGCTAAACGTCCTGATGGATGGGCATACCGTTTCACCCGCACAAATACAACCATCCTTTTTTACTGGTCTGCTTGTCTTTGTGACTTGCAGCCTCTCTCATCTAATCGTGATTCTGAAATTGCAATGCACCTTGATCGACCTCCAGCTTTCCTTAGACATTTCCTTGATAGATTCAATGTCGTAGTTCTGAACACAGGGCACCACTGGAATAGGGGCAAATTCGATGGAAATCATTGGGTTATGCATGTGGGCGGTGTACCCAACCCGAACAAGAACGTGGTAGAGGCAAAGAATTTCACGATCCACCAAATAGTGAAGTGGATGGATTCTAAACTCCCAACTCATCCGAAATTGAGGGCTTTTTACCGTTCTTTGTCTCCCCGACATTTCTTCAATGGAGATTGGAATACTGGCGGAACTTGCGACAATATCAATCCACTTTCCAAGGGGAAAGAAGCTGTCAAAGAGGGGAGTGGTGATCAAATGGCTGCCATGGCAGTAAAAGGGACAAACGTGAAGTTATTGGACATTACATCTCTTTCCGAGCTTAGAGATGAAGCTCATATATCAAGATACACTGTTAAACCACGAGTGTCAACCGGACAAGATTGCTTGCATTGGTGTTTGCCGGGGATTCCTGATGCATGGAATGAAATCCTTTTTGCTCAGCTGTCGGCTTTAGGTAGATTTTAGTGAAAATAGTTTATAATCGATGACTAAGATAACTCCGAATGAACAAAAACCGTTACATCCGTACATCATCTCCTTAGACTTCAAGGTCTTAACTTCAGATCAGTATGAAAATACCTGCAGCTTATCGTTGTGATGCTTTTGCAACAATTTCCTCATCTTTACTCGAATTTTTCGATGGCTGCGAAGGACTAGACGTTGCTTGGATAGAAGTAGCTCCGGTGTCGGGAATAGATTTCTGCGAATGGTAAATTAGCAGTAAGGGTACCAAATTGGTAGATGATATTACAGTCCTCCTGAATTTGTTGGCTTGTTTAAAGGGGAATTACACATTCTTCCCCTTAAGTGGCCTCATTTGTTTTAGATGATCAGATGGCCTTGTACCATAACATTACTAATAGATATGTATAATCTATTGATGTACCTATTTCGATTCTTTAGCTGATTGAAAAATATATTCTCCTTTATTCTGATAGGGCTAAAGATTTACACAAATTCTTGTATAAGACGGTCTTACCGTTAAGACATGTCTCATACTTAGATTAAATAGTCTATTGATAGAAACTTTTAGTTTATGGGCTTCTTTTTTTGTTGTCGTCTCAACATGAGACAATCTTAACAAGATGGTGAGACGGGTTGAAAGATTTATGTTTATTTAGTTTTAGATTATAGTGAATAATATATTATTAAATTGACTAATTACCACACTTGCTTTATGAGAATTTGCAGATGATATTTGCTATCAATGATCAATTGGAAATAATAGTTTTATTAGTTAACACTAACAAATGTTAGGCTGTGTACATTTGATCCTAAACTTCGCTCATTTAGGGTGATGGCATATTGTGGACAGAAAAATATTGTTGTAGACTTGTAGCCTATTTCCCTCTCTTTTTATTGATTTTTTTTAAAAGATTTTTATTATCTTTGTATGCAATATTTATACATTCAAGGGTTGGTATCAAAATTTTTGAGTCGTTGACATCATCATCATACCCAGTATTCCCGCACATAGATAGATCTATGGTCAGGGTCTCATACTCATAAGGAGAGGGCGGTCAAAAGAGTCCTTCGGCTCAAAAAGAATCGTTGACATATGGGTGATAAAAAAAATAGAGAAAGATGTTGTTAACATTTGTTTGGTAAAAGTCTAAAAAAAAGAAATAATAAATTTTTATCATATTATCTGGCATCATGTTTTATTTATTAAAAATCTTACATAAATTTTGTCCAAATTATTTTAGTGTGCAACTGTGCATTAACGTAAGTATAGCAAATAAATCCCAATAATTGTATTTGAATGTACTTGTCAAGTGGAAAAACATACTATTTTTATGCGTGTTTTATGATTGGTTCACATAAGTTAATATAAGACTCTTTTTTAACAACAATGTACCATAATTGTGGGTATAAAGACTTGAATGAACTGCACATTTCCGATGATCCGACTAGGGATAGAAATAGTTGAAGACGCCAGATTCACATTCTAGACTAGTAAAAGTTTCTTTAGTTGTCTTTCTTGCCCTGATGCCTAGTTGTTTACTCACCGACCCCTTATTCTTTTTACCCATCGAGTCTTCTATATTATTCCAATCTTTGTTTTAGCTATTGTAATTATTCAGTAGTTACCAATCCCTCTCTACGCAAGTCTCTCACCTTCTGAGGTAAAATTGACCGCTTTCCTCTAGTATTCCCTTTCAAGGGAGTACGAGTATGGATTGTCCGTTACATTCCCTCACTCAAAACCTGTTTTTGAGCGAGATATTGAGTTGATGATGATGTATGCATAAAGACTACAAAAATAAAAGAAAGTAGAGAAAATTTTGAGTATCTATGTTAACTCTTGATGGAATTCACCATCATATAAGGCAATATGGGCATGAATACATGATGGATCAACACCACCAAACACTCCAATAATGCTCATTAATTGAATGAGTAAAACAAAACTAACTAATAATAAAGGCAATGATGTTTATATAAATATCCAAACCTTTAATGTCCACAACTCATAATGTGAAAGCATAACGACAAACATTAATGCTTAAAAAGGTTAGAAATAGTGAATGCAATCCAACAAAACGGTGGGTCTCCCAACGTTTGGATTTTTAATTGGATTAACTTTAATGACCGTTGATTAGCAAGGGCAAAGTGAGCTACTGCTCAGAGTCTGAATTTATTTAGGATCCAAAAATTTCAATTTTTATGTATGTAAGTGATGTTAATTTAAATTAAATTGATATATAACTTATATTTTTGCTAAGTAATACGAGTTATTACTTATTAGCGTTTTTTTTTATAAAGTAGTTTAAATATCAACAATAGAAAACTAAAGGTGTATTCTATTATTCGTTACGCCTTAA
The DNA here is from genome assembly GCA_019776075.1 of Amaranthus palmeri. Taxonomy (NCBI): domain Eukaryota; kingdom Viridiplantae; phylum Streptophyta; class Magnoliopsida; order Caryophyllales; family Amaranthaceae; genus Amaranthus; species Amaranthus palmeri. The sequence continues at coordinate 68,734 of JAAKBH010000022.1, forward strand.
GTTTTTAGGAGTCATTTATATCTTTTGATATGGGGCCCAAAAATAAACGAGACGTTCCTGTTAAGTTCAAGTCAGATTATTTTTTATATCGGGTAAACTTTAAGTCGATTCCAAAATACCAAAGTCTTAAAATATTCCAATTCAACTCAAATTTTAGAACAATTGACAAAAAGTTATAGTAAGTCACTACTAAAATTGATGATGCGAAACAAATAAAGTGGACAAAATTAAGAAAATAGGTCAAAATAGTCGATTAGATTTCACATAAATAGTTTCACCCTTTTCAAGTTGAATCATCTTTGAATTATAAATTTAAAAAGAAAAATTTGCAAATTATAAACCTTAAAGTTTTGAACTTTTACGACCTCCAACTTAAAGTTTATTTTTCTCGAATCACAGTCACTTAAGTATGAAAGTCTACAACGTTCAAGCCAAATTACAGAATTATGACCACCGACCACCAAAATGATCGAAATTTTATGATTTGACCTGAACGACTAAATTTTGATACTCTAATGGATGTAATTCGCGATAAATCCTATAATTCGCAAAAATACATACCTAGCGTAATTTCCAAATTATTTTTAAATTATGAGTCATTAATTATTATAAAATATTTATGTGCGGGAACACTGGGTATTATGATGATTGAATTATTATAGAATGTTTATTAGAAGACTAACTTGAATGAGTTCAATCATATGCAACCGACGTGTCAATAATAGACACACTGACACGGGCCAGCCGCGCCATTTATTACTCCACAATGCCACTAAACCCGCCCGCGTTGATTCAGTGTTTGGCTCTGAAAGTAACCGTTAAGACTTAAGAATTAACGTCCTTTTAAAAAAGTAGTCACGTGATTAACTTTAGCGTTACTCAATATAACGGTCACCTCTTGGTTATCTTGGGCTTGGCTGAACCAATTTAGTTGTCCCATTTGCTTGCGCACGGTTATTAAGGGTAGTATAGAGTTCATTAAAAAGATGGTATTACACCTCTTGGTTACCTTGCCATCTCCCGTACTATACTCTCTCCGAATCAATTTAGTTGTCCTATTTGCTTGAATACGATTATTACGGGTGGTGTGAGGTCCATTGAAAGGAGTAGTTGTAGCTCTTGGTTACCTTGCCTTCTCCTATTTTTACTTCATTCTTTGCTTTTGTACCTTTATTTACCCCAAAGTATTCTATTCTATTCTATTCTTTTAGTTGTTGGAAAATGGAGCCAAATACACCAACTCATTGCCTTTCCCAAGAATAGTATCCCAAATGAATAGATTGCTAGTACTTCATCCGTAAAATAATACTCGCTATTAATATTAATATTTTTTACTATAACATTTATACTTTATAGCAATTATTATGGAACAAAGTATATTTAATTGGAAAAGTTGGTTTGACTAACTAATCTTTGTAAATTGATTTAACCAACTGAATTTGTTATTACTTGTTTTTTAATAGTATTTGGTAAAATTTAGCTAATAGTCGAAAATAGATTAGTAAAAAAAATATATAATTTAAGGACATAACAAATCTATTATTGAGTTTATATTTGTTTATATACCATACTCTAAAATAACAACTAACAAAATAATAATAAGAAGTTGGTAAAAGTGTAAATTATATTCTTTGTTTATACTACACACTATTTTTAAAGCTACATTTTTCCAAAAAAAAGGTTGGAATTTATCACCTATTTATTATGGAATATTAATTAATTAGTATTTTAATTTTCTATTTTTGGTAAAATTACTATTTCAATTTTTCAATCAAAAACTTTGTCAATTTTGCAATATTGTCATTTATTTTTTAAATAAATATTGTCATTTACTTCAATTAACTAATAATATCAATTATCAAATAATATCAAATAGGACAAAATACTTTATTGGTAGCAACAACAAATAATAATGTCTAATTTTAAATATTATATATCTTCATTATTCTTAATTCAATCAATGGAGTGTCAAAAAATATCACCTAATAGAAAAAAAAGAAAATATTAACTTTTTAGTGGAGGAATATATAATTATTCTTATCATTTCACTTTTTTTCCTTTTCATATTCTCCATCCTACTTTTCTTTACATAATAATATATAATTAAGACATAATTAACACATAATTAAAACCCCACAAGAACTAAATAAAACATAATTATAGTAATTAATAATATTAATAATAAATTAATAATAATAATCTCATGATAAAAAAGTGACCTTTTTACTAGTTACTAGATTATACCAAAATATTTATATTTTAATTTTATCTTTTAGAAAATAGTGTAATAAATAAAAAAAAACTTTTAGTTGATTTCATCAATACAAAATGCCCAACTGTATTTCTCAGCTGTCTTTTCTCCCATCTTAACTCAACAACAATCCTCCATTTCTCATTTCACCACCTTTTAACTACTCATCATCACATCACCAATATTCTCTTCTCTCTCCCTCGAAAAACCCTAAATTCCATTAACAATGGCGACTACAGAGGAAGCTTTCATGGAGGCGGTAGATGAAGGTCTTAACCTAGCTAAGAGAATCTACTTCGGACGAGATAGATCAGTCGCACCGCCAAAACCACCACCTCCGATGTCTAAGTGTCCTAAATTTTACCTTCCGACTGCTCCGATGGTTTACGCGGTTGTGTCTGATCCAGGAATCGTTGATAATCCTGATATTCCGAGTTATCAACCGTATGTGTATGGTAGATGTGATCCGCCTGCGTTGATTCCTCTTCAGATGAATAATGTTTCAATGGAGGTTGATTGTTTTTTGGATACGGTTTTTGTTACTGTATCTGGTCAATGGCGAGTTCATTGTATTATGGGAAGTAAGTCCTGTGATTGCCGACTTGCTGTTCCTATGGGCGAACAGGTCTCCTTTTCTCTCTCGTTAAATCAGTTCTGATGTTTCTTTTGGCTATTTGTTAGTGTTTGTGTAATGTATAGCTGCCAATTTTATGTTGATGTTTTTCCTTTTGATTTTTGGAATATGTGAAAACTCTCACATTAAGTTTCAAATGTTTTGAAAACTCTTATATGGTTAAATTTGGGTTAAGCGTTTAGGTTGACGGTACCATGCTTGATCCCTTGATCTTATGGATAGGCGTTTGATAAAGCAAGTAGCTTGGTGCAATCGGTTACGTGTTCTAAGTGTCCCAATTGGTTGTTTTATCAAAAAAAAAACTCGAACTCTGGCATGGTTATGAAAGGTGAAATGAAAAGTTTGAGTAAGATAGGTTGAGTTATGTTTTTTTTTAAATAAAAAATAAACTGATTGGTGGGAAGAAAGTAAAATTTGACTGAAGAGACAAGTCATAGACTTAGATTTAGTAATTCTATGAAGAAATAAAAGTTCCAAGTGCCCCACTGGGTTGTACCATAAAAATTTCCATGGTTTAGGCCAAAAAATGAAGCAGAGTATTGCGAATCACAGAACACTATATAAGGTGAAATGAAGATTTTGTTTTTAAGATAGGTTTGAGATTTTTGTTTTTGTGCAGAAACAAGTCATTTTGGCTCTTAACATAAGTTGAAAGTAAGTATACATTTCCAACATTGCGCCTCAAATTTGCAGTAAAGAAGTATATTAATTTGGAGGGATAAAAAGAGTATTCATCCCTTTTTCCTCTCTTACACATCCCTTTCTTCTAAACAAACAAACTAAATCACATATAGCCCTATCTCCTTGTCGTACACAAAACCTAACCTCTTATTCCCTACACAAAAACCTAGTAAGAGATGCACAAAATTCAATGTTGGCAACATGCAGCAACTGGTCTTTTTGTGATAAGACTTCGCCATAGTATTTATGCTACTAGATTACCTTTAGTTTGGTTCTTTGAAATGATTCAATTTTTCATTATTTTTTTCCTTGTGCTATTATTTGGGCTTTGAAAATTATGAGTTCTGTAAGAAACTATGCTCATTTTCTTTGTACTGACTACTGATCAGTGAAAATGACTTAAGATTATGCGAATACAACTATAGACATTTTATCTTTAGCCTGGTTTTAGTAGTCCTTTACAACTTTCTGATTATTGTCTGGAGCACACTGAATTCTCTTCATGGCTTGATAATAGATGAACATTGGTGCTCAGAAACTTCTATTGTAATACCGTTATCCATATAATTGAACTAAGAAGTTGGAATTTGATCATTTTGAATATTTGGCATCTCTATTTGGTGCTAGTATTAGTTTGTCGATTTCGAATGATCTTTGATTTTCTTCTCATCTTTTTAACTTCTTAATAGTAATTTATATCGTTTACTGCTGTTGTCCATCCCCACTTATGTCTCAAACAATTTACTATTCTAACAGGGTTCAATTCTAGGTATTGAAGTTGATGTTCCTAGATTTTCATATCATACTGAAATGGTTGCAGTGGAAGATAATAATGATGAGGGAAAGGCATCAGCGACAAGTGATGAGTTCTTCCTGAAGCCTGATATATTTTTCTTAACAATTCCACAGGTGCGTCAATCTGGCCATTTTTTGGATACTAGCTATTTTTATTTGTTTGATTTTGTTGTTCTGATTGCATTGGGTCTCATACTCTCATTTATGCTTTAACCTTTTTAAGGTTGATGGTGGAACCAATCTTTCTATAAAAGTAAGCTGGTCACAGAAGTTGTTGTATCATGATGGTGAATTCTCTCTGTGTATACCATTCTGTTTCCCTGAATATGTGACGCCTGCAAGCAAAAAGATACCAAAAAGGGAGAAGATACTGCTAAATGTCCATCCAGGAGATGGAAGTGAAGTCTTGTGCAAGACTATCAGTCACCCTTTGAAGGTAATCTGCATATTACATAGATTGATCATCTATGAGGTGTTTTTTTTTTTTTTCTAAAGTTCTTTCTAATATCATTTCAGGAACAGAAACGGAAAGTAGAACGTCTGTCATTTTCATATGAGTCAGATGTCCTTACGTGGTCGAACACAGATTTTTGCTTCTCATATGTAGTAAGATTTTCATCTCCATGATTATGTGCCAAATATCTTTCTGTATTTCTGCTTAGGCTTTTTATATTTTCACAGATTCACAGATAATACAAATAAGTAAATGATTTATGCATAATAATTTGATGCAAAACGGTACTATTTATACTGGAAGCCTTTAACGTCCTTCCCTCTCTCTGTTACTAGGTTCCTACAAGTCATATATATGGCAGTGTGCTTTTGCAATCGCCATCTATCGATGATAAAGATCGAAGGGAGATGTTTTGCATGCATATTCTTCCAGCTAACCATCAAAGAAAACAGGTTTAATAGGAGTTTTATCTGTTCTGTTATATTACTGTCTGCAAAAGGAGGAAACAGAAAATTCAGTTAGATATTCTGTTAAAACTTTCATATCCTGCAACTCTGATCCATTTAATTTATTTGATCAATATTCAATTCTTCATGTTTCTGTATAATTTGTCATTCGGTAGTTAAATGCCGATTAGTTAATAATTTTAACAACTAATGCAATTTGCAATACTGTTTGCTAGCTTTGAGTATCATGTGCCCTATTGGTAGTTGAAATAAAATGGCAGTCATAATAATGATATTCCTTTCATAATTTTTTTATTACCACTCAATAAAAAATAGTAATGGTATTTGATGAAAGTCTATCAAGGAAAATAATATAAGAAAATACTGCTGATACGATTGGATGGCCATAGACTTCAACATAGACAATATGTTGCAAATTTGCATAGATTTGGAGATGGAGAAAGTTCCTTAAGACATATATACTTGCTATTTGTTTGCTATCTTTTACTTTGAAACTTTGTTCCTTCTCCATCTTTTTCCTCTTCTGTACTATGCTTTAATCTTTAGTATTTTTTGAGTTTTATTTGTAAAGTCGTAGTGTATATTGTCTAATACACATCATCCTTTTTTTCTAGGTTTTTCCCAAGAGTATTGTTTATGTTGTTGACACCAGTGCTAGCATGCAAGGAAAGGCTCTTGAGGCTACCAGAAAATCTTTGTGCATAGCGCTCTCTGAGCTTGATCCAGATGATTTGTTCAACATCATAGCTTTTAATGGAGAAATATTTTCCTTTTCATCAACTATGAAGCGCGCTACGCAAGAATTAATTGAAAAAGCCACACGGTGGACGGATGATACCCTTGTTGTCGGGGGTGGCACAAAAATTTCTCTCGCTCTTGACAAGGTTTGTCTTCTTTCTCTAAAATGTGTTAAAAGAGATTTGTTTGTTGACTATATTAATAAGTGTGACTTTTGATTGAATTTGATTGTGTGATTGACACTCGAATTCCAGCAAATATTTGCTTGGAGTATTTTGTTGTTTTTTTTTTCGGGGGGGAGGGGGGGGGGGTTTGATTATTTTCAAGCGCTTAGGACTTTTGGGGCTTATTATTTATCTAAGGATGGTAAGTGTGATATCTCATATTAGTTAGTAATAATTTGTGCTTGATGTTACTAACTCGGTTTTGTTTGCATTGAAAGAAATTCATTAGAGCAAGTGTAATGAATTATTTATTTCAAATTTTCGACCATCTTAATTTGTAAGTCTAGATCATTAAGTTCTTTTCCACTCTTGTCCTCCAAGTCATCTTCGGTCTTCCTCGACGTTTTTTAAGTCTTTAGAGGTCTAACCTTTCTATCTTCCTTATCGGTTTGTTAGTACTCTGTCTTTGCACATGCCCAAGCCATTGAACAATTCTCTTTCATCTGTTACGCAATATTTGCAACCTCTAAACTCTTTCTTATATCTTTGTTTCGAACTGTAACATTCACATTTTTTTACTCCCATCTTTTTACTATGATCATTTCGAAAAGCCTATCATTTTGATCTATATAATAGCGCAAGTCTAATGATCGTTTGATAAAGTTTTCCCTTTAACTTTAAGGGCACACCACTACCACATAATATTCCATAGTCACTTTCCATTTTTTGCCACCCACACTTAATTTTGTGGGTCACATTAGATGGTTTCACTACTCTGGAATATGAACCCAAGGTTTTTGAAGCATCCACTTGAAACTATTCCTTTCTCTTCTAGCTTTATATTGCCCCTCGTTATCTCATTTGTGCTAAGATTACGCTCCATGTACTCTGTCTTGCTCTGCCTTAATTTGAAACCTCATGACTCTTAACTCGTATCTCCATTGTTCTAACTTAGCATTTACCTCATCCTTGGTCTTATCTACCAAAGCTATGTCATAAGCAAACAACATGCACCATGGCAGGTCTCCTTGTATCAATCAATTTATCTCATCTAGACCATTGCGAAAAGAAAGTGGGCTTAGGTTCTAGCCATTAAGGCTAATTATGATAAAAATCTTATGTTTGCCTCTCCAAGTCCTAACATTTGTCTTTGCTTAATACCTATCTTGCACTATAATAATGAATTTCTTGGGAATACCTTCTTTGTCATTGCTCACCAAAGTGTTTCTCTTGGTACTTTGTCGTATGCTTTTTCCTAGTCAACAAAAACCATGTGCCAAATCTCTTTTTCTAGCCTTATAGTACTTGATCATTTGTCTTATAAGATGAATTATTTTCATTACAGATCTCCATGGTGAAAATCAAAATTAGTTAACTCTATTACTCTTTCCCATAACTTCATAGTATGGCTCTTTTATTTTATTCCTTAATAGTTACCAATCTTGGACGTCTCCTTTTTTCTTGTAAATCAGCACTTGAGTACTTCTTCTTAGGTCATGGGCATCTTGTTTGCCCTACAAATCTTGTTGAATAGATCAGTTAGCTAAGACACCAATCATCCTTAGACATATCCACACCTCGATAGAGTTACAATCCGGTTGAATCGCTTTCTTTAACTTTACTTTCTTTGAGCCCCATCCACCTTTGATTTTTGTATTCTTTGCATAAACCCTATGTTCCCTAAGACCCCATTCTTAACCTAAGACCTTTTATTTTCCTTACCAACCTATAAATAAGCCATATGTACCCTTGCTCTTTTGACATCACACTCAGGCTTGTGTCGATTCTGGATGTCGTCTTATTATAAGTAAATTGCTCTTACTTATTTGATAATGACACCATACTTGGGAAATATAGCGCGCCACTTTTGGATGACGACCTAGCAAACTTTGCATACTTTTCACTACACCTAAGTCTATGAAGTGCATCGCACCGCTGAATATGAGACTTTCCCACGAGAATTGATTTTTGGTTCATGATCACAAGATGTGACTAAGTTTTACTGAGATGGTTGTCACTAACCTGACGCTCACCCTTGTCTTTCATTCGAGCTTAGGACCGACAGTAAGTGACTAACGCGTGGCGTGCAAAGTTCAAGGATTTATTATTCCTTATAGAATTATAATCTAAAAATTGATTAAATTTTCTATAAAATCATGGGTTAGTCTAGAGGTAGAGGGTTTTGCTTTTCACCCTTGTGACAAGTGTTCGATTCTTACATTAGTTTGGGTTTATTCCTTTCTCACCTTGCCTGTACGGATTTTCTTGTTTACACTCGAAACAAAAAAAGGTTAAACTGCCGTAATCGTTGTGGAAACTTTGCCTTTTCTTTTGACAAGCGCAAACGTCCACATAGTATCATGAAATGAAAATGAGGTTGTTTCGTTACATAACAACCACTTTGTTATGTATTTTGAGCTTATCATTTCGCAATTTCCCGTAATGTTACTTGTCATTTAAAATTATAGAGTAACAAACATTATAAGTTATTCTAATTCTAATACAATAGTCATTATAATCATTTTTGAAATTATATTAGGTAGAAAAGGTCTATTATAAAATTTAATTTGAATATATGTTTTAGAAAACATGCAAATTATGTTTAAGTGAATTTTTTCAATTTAACAATTCACATTGCTATGCCGTGTCTGCAACATCGCGATTCGCAATTGTTATCGTAATAGTGATTAGGTTCAAGTTTTATTTCAATGATTAGTGTACTTATATAGCATGATATCTATATGTTCAGAGGAGCTTGAATGTAATAAAATTCTTTTTTTTTGCAGGCGATTGAGATGTTATCAGAAGCACCTAACTCGTTACCTATGATTATCCTTATTACAGATGGGTCTGTCGACGATGAGAGACATATATGTAATACGACTAAGAGTCGCCTTGCTAATATGAAGCCTTTATGTCCACGGATACATACCTTTGGAATTGGTAAACAATGAACTTTCTTTCCTCTCTTGAATATGTTTTTGGAACTAAAGGGGCTTTTTTAGTAACAATTATACTAAAATCTCAATTTGGATTGTGATAGAATGCATTGTTTCACATAGTTTGTAGTATTTTCAACTATCCCCTGTTTCCATAGAAAAGAATATACGGAAAATCTTTCATCAAGATCTACTATGGTTAGGGATCACGTCTGGTTGCACCATCTTCTTTACAATGCACGTTGCATCTGCTTCTAAGTCATTGGAATCAATATAGATTTTCCATCTTTATACAATAATAGAGGACTTTGTGCTTAGGCCCATGTAAAAAAATCACAATCATGCTATGCGTGCAATTTTTTGTTTCTAATTGGTGCAATTTTGTATTGATCCCTTTTTGTCTCCCATATCCATCCATCTGTTTTCATTGCTGATTCAAAATTGAATGTCAAAACTCAGTAAGTTAAAAAGACTTACTAAGGAAACAGTTGTGTTTAGAAGCAGTCTTGTGATTCTTAGTCTCAATCTCAAACTCGCAAATGATGATCACTGCAGGTTTGTATTGTAATCATTATTTTCTAAGAATGTTGGCACTGATTGGGAAAGGGCATTATGATGCTGCCTATGAAGCAGGTTAGTCTTCTGCTTAAATATGTAATCTGTTTGCATTCAAATGATATTATAACATAAAAATATGTAAGTTAGCCAAAACATTTTTCAGTTTTGCAAATATTTCCTTCACATATTGTAACCATTTATACCTTTTGTCGGAGTCCATTACTGGTGAACTACCATCTCCCTTCAAGAAGTTTTTTCTGGAGAGGGGATATGGGGGAAAATATCAATTGGAGGTTTAACTAAAAGAGAAACCAGTTGTACTTCAGAAATCATGAGAGTTGTTTATATGAGGATGGGATTGGAACTTTCTCTCTAACTTCCGTACAAGAAACAAAACTCTACAATTTGTCACGAGTAAAAAGTTAAAAGCTTGAAGAGAATATTGAAAAATTTTGAGATCAACCCAAAAATGCATTATTGATTTTTTTTTTTTAATATTATCACATTCTGCAAGCGTCTGAATTTATCCTTTAACACCAAAAAGGGACGTTTGCAGTTGCAGGTTTGGAAGTTTCTAGTGCCATTAAACTATAAGGATATCTTTGGGCATAAAATGATTTATATAGGATATATTGTTGGTCTTGTATCAATTATTTTTCCGGAAGACCTTTTTACTCTCTCTTATCATATTGCTTTTGATTGGCTTAGATTTGATAGAGTCTCGTTTACAAAGACTAATGACAAGAGCTTCATCTACGGTATTTGCAAATATAACCTTCGATACATTTGATGACATTGAAAGTGTTGAGGTATGTCTCATATTCTAGAACTTGTTAGCAAAATATCTGGCCACCCAGTATACTTTTACTACTTGTATGCTTTATAGCTACTATGTGTTCTGTCTTTTAGTTCCGATTTTGTTATTCTTATCGAGATAATTGTTGTGGCAATTGATGCATTGCTCCTATATTAAGATAGAAAAACTTTTTTGATAATCATTCATAGGAGAACATAAGGATTTGCTAAGAGTCTTGATACTTATCGGACTTTGCTGTAACTTCACTTTTTCTTATGCTCTTCTATATTGTGCATAGAATATTTTTTTTGTTTTGTTCTAGTTTCTTTATCTTTTGTTCTTCTCTTCCACTAGCTTTATAGCTAGGAATATCTTCATTCTTTTATTTTTTTCTTTTAATTTTCCTTCTACGTCTTTTTGCCAACTTTTCCTAATAAATTCCCTCTTTTTTAATCCTCCCTTTGAATATTTTGTCTTCTTTTTTTCACGATTCTTCATTCTTCTCTCTTATTATGGGTTCTTCATCCTTTTTTCTTATTTCAATTGGATAACAATTAGACAAAGTACAGTTAGACATAATGCTTTCAAAATGTAGGCTTAGGTATTCTTTTCTGCCATTTTGTGCTATCTTAGTGGATGAATTATAATATGGGAACTAAATTGTTTAAAGCATTAAATGTGGTTTAGAATTGTCTTATCGGCTTTTGATAAAAAAATGGGCATCAGCTAGGAATAGCTCATGCTTTCACTTTGCGCTTTGTGCCTAGGCAATGCCGTGCTCCTAAACTTAGGTTACTAAGTTTGATAAATGATGGATCAAAATATTAATTAAAAAATCAAAATTGGCTTGTGATAATTGACATAATCATCATGATAAGGTACCTTGTTCCCATGTTCATATCATAACTTATAGAAATTTGTAGCTATGCCCCTAATAGTTTTTTAAGTTTGGAATTATTTTTTTCAGACAGTTTTGTATTATTGTTGGATAAATGATGGATCATGATTTTAATAGATATCAAGTTGATTTATGACAATTGACATAATCATCATGATAACATATCTTGTTCCCATGTTCATATCATAGAAATATGTAGCTTTACCCTTATTAATTTTTCAAGTTTGGAACTATTTTTCTAAGACAGTTTTGTATTATTGTTGGACAATCATGAGTCATTTGGGAAATATGTTTAGTAACTCAAACCCTTAGGTGATGTATCTTTGAATTAAAGCCTTATGATCGATTTATAGTCTTTTGTTTACATTTACCATTAATTAATGAGTTTGATATACGTCAATTTTATAAAGAAATGAACTACGTTTATGTGCGGCTCATTGTTACTCTGCTTAAAAGTTACTACTTTTTCAATCGAAATGTCAGGTGCAACCAATGAATGTTCCAGATCTCTCATCAGAAAGCCCATTAATAATATCAGGAAGATATAAGGGGAACTTTCCTGACGTCCTGAAAGCAAGAGGCATTATCTCTGATATGACAAGCTATGAGATGGATTTAAAGGTCTACAAGGCTAAGGCCATACCTCTAGAGAAAGTAAGGGGTCAAAATTTTCATGTCCTACTGGCCAACGTTTTGGTTTTTGTACAATAAGCAGAGATTTTGTTATTCATTGTCGCTTCTTACCGATGAACATACTTGTGTGCTATCTTTTTGTATTGTTGCTGATTACCTTCATTTTACAGATATTGGCTATGCAGCAAATCACTATATACACATCTCAATCATGGCTTTTGGAAGACAAACAACTCGAAACCAAGGTATATCACTTGTAAATTTTTCAAAGTTTGTAACTTAGAAAAAGACTTGGACTAACTATCTTAGAAGCCACTCTGTGCTTACTGCAATACTGCTTCTTATTAGTTGCCTAGTTGGTCTAATTTTGTTCATGTTGGTGTAAATGTTTGAAGCCTACAGCCTTGTTTTCATGTAGTATTTAAGGCCACTGAACTTTCAATGAGCATTATGGTGTCCACACCTTAGTTTTTTTTGAAAGATTTGCTGCTTTTTTGGTGTCAAGTCTGCTGTTCTGCAGCTAGTCGCCAGTCCCAATGCTTTGCTTTTCGTGATCATGATCAGTGCTCTTATTGTGAACTGGCACATCTGTTATGTTGACCTCTTTCCGCGCATTTATGAGCTTAATGTTGTGATTATTAGATTTAATTAACATGTATTTCCGAAAATCGAGAATTTATGCTTATTTCTATCAGAATAACGTGATTTGGGACCATAGAATCATTCGATTTCATCTAATCATTTATATGCTGAAGAATTTGGTTGGAACTGTTACAAATTTTTGGAGTTGGTCCTCGCATGATTTTGTTTTTGTTTTCACTATGTATTTCTGAAAGGTAGGTAGATTCATTCCATCCACACACACACATAAAACATTGCTTTACATAAACTGTTGTGGGAAACAAGTGGACATTGTGTTAGTTTATGCATGCTTTTCTTTTTTTAATGTCTTGAACTCTTTGATGCCAATGAACTTGAGAAATTAAAAGAGCTACATAATAGTCCTTGGATGATTATACAAATCCTATAGCGTTTTCTTTATTTGCACTAATTTGTAGTCTGGAAATTGCTTTGAATGGCAGGTTGCAGACATGAGCATCCAACATGGCATTATTTCAGAGTATACATCAATGGCCTTATTTGTGACTGAGAGAAAGAAAGAAGTAGTAGTTGCTAAGCAGGTACTTTTGTTATATTATCCACTGCTATTATATGGGAGTTTGTGTATCATTTGGTGCTCAATTACTCAATTCTGTATAAAGCCATTCTTGCTTCGAACTTGGTGATCACCTATTGGTGCAATCTGTAGTCACATTTAATACCCATAAATTAGGTACTTCATTATTTACTATGTAAACTCACTTCTGGTCAAAATATGACTCGTCTGCTGGTTCTCGTAATGAATGACCCTTGAATGCTCTTCCAAAGCCTTGTTACCAGTGCTTACCACCTCAAGCTTGAAACTATGGATTTCTTCTCTTTGTACATCCAGAGGATAAACTTTTACTGCTGAGAATTGCTAAAATTTGCTTTCGGTTTGTATCATATCTTTTACCAAGGATATTCCCGCACCAAGTCCACCCACCAACATATATAGTTGAGTTGTTCGCTAAAAACTTCACAAAGGAGACCAACCATTGACATATACTTACCCGATGAAATACTTGAATTTCAGTGATTTGAAATATGTAACCAAGTTTATTTACTGTGATAAACTCCTTTCCCTCCTCATAAGAAAGATCTAAAAACTGCTGTTCTACAACATTGAAGAGCAGAATTTTTAGACAAGCACAGATTTAAACACATTGTGCAAGTTATATGCTAACTATGGGTGATTTTTGTGCAGAAGAAACCATCGAGCAAAAGTGGATCAGAAAAGGATGAACCAAAAACCGTGAGACTAAAAGTGTTAAGGAATATAGGTAGTATTGGCTTTGGAAACGTAAAGGCAACTTCTGAAAATATCGCTCCAGGTTTTCACGAACCAAAACCACCAGAAGCGGCTGAAATTATTGTGAAGGCAGCCACGGATTGTTGTTCACAGATGTGTGGATACTGCTGTTGTATGTGCTGTATACAGGCGTGTTCAAAGGTCAATAACCAATGCGCAATTGTATTCACTCAGCTTTGCACAGCTCTTGCCTGTTTCGGTTGCCTCGAATGCTGTACCGCCATATGTTGTAGCGGGAGTGACAATTGAGGACTCGGTTCAGAGATGATATTAAAAGGCGAATATGTTTATACTTTTTATTTTTTTTAGGGTGCTTGTTTAATAGGTTTATTTCTTAACTGTAAAAAGAAAATACTTTGATATTGTTTTCCTCTGTGAGTAAATAAAATTGCATCTTAAAAGTATAGCTGGCTTTGTATAATATATACAAATTGATCGTTGTTTGTAGAGGAAATGTAAATCATTAGTCAATTTTTGCTGTTTTATCTTAACCTGTAAATAAAGAAAGACTTTACTACGTTAAATTTAAAAGTCAACCACTATATTTTTTTTTATGTTTATATGCAATTCAAATATCTCAAATTAGTCGATCCATATCTTTCAAGGGATTTGGTAATCTATCGTATGAGGTAGCTAACCTTTCAGGTTATCATACAGGGCGGTAAAACATCATGTTGGTTCGTATAACTCAATTAGAGTTACTTTTTAAAAGTTCATGCTCAGTTTACAGTCACTTTGCGGGTAAAAATTCAGGTCGACTCTAGTTAGAACAATTCTAGTTATAGTAAATGCCCAACAAATTGCAGAGAAATTCCAAATCATACTTCAACAAAATTCTTTAATGTAGTATTTGAGAACAAGTATTTCATTTTAAATTATGGATTTCAATTATGAAATCATAAATGAGGAATTATGAAAGCATAAAAGACTACCCAAGTCTTGTCATTCTCAAATTCTAACTCTAACTACTTTAATCCAAATCCAAATTTGTAAATTTTTGATTTGTCAAACAATAAATTTAAGCCAATTGCAAATTTTCAAATAAAAAAAATCATTTCCAAACATGGCATAAATGTAATTATTTCAACATCAAGGTTGGCTGATACCTAAAAATTAAAATGAATCTTTAGTATTAGTACTATAGATCTATACCTCCAAAATTAAGAAAGAGACCTATCTAACTATTTATAGTAACTATCTATCTAACTATTTAGAAGTTTCATTCACAGTTTTGGTAACTCTCAACTTCTCAGATGCCACACGAACCTCATCACCGGATTTTTCATCCTCGACATGCTCTTCGATTTCCATATCAGACTCCTGCTTGCCATCCGAACCCACTGTTATTTGATGGAAGCTGTCCTGGATTTTCGTTACTCCTTTCTCAACACCCTTCTCGACAGGCTCTATCGCCTGATTTATAGTCAGTTTTACGTCCTCAACAACCTGTCATTCAATATTGTTGCACAAATTGAGAAGTTATTAGTTTATATATTTACGAATCATTAAAAGCTGGGTTCCTACTAGTGTAGATCATAGACTCATACCTGCTGACCACCCTCCATGACGATGTCTTGAACACTCTCAGTGATGCTAGTTCCGGGAGCTTTGATCTCAGTTTCAGTCTTCTCAATCATAGCTGGTCCTTTCTCTTTGCCTTCCTCCTTTATGCTAACGATCTTTTTCTCGGTTTGAGTACTAATTCTTCCATACTCGGTAACTGTCACAAAATTATAGGGTTTTGTAGAGAAGACAAAGATATGGGCTATTGCAGCAATTGCCATCTGCACAAATTACATACCATCAGTATGCATATAACTAATCCTATCAAACAGGCCAAGTTATATAGCGTGCCATTCCATTACCCAGTTTCATTAAGTGACTCCCATCTAGGGCAGAGTTTGAGAGGATTGGATGTACGCAACCTTTATCCTTGCTAGTGATAACAAAGAGGTTGCTTTAATTGGAAATACTTCACATGTGAGACAAGACCCCACATCAATAAAATCTTAGGTGAGCTAATCCTCCTATAACCATATGGTTTTGGGAAATAATAAACCTCACCAAGTGTATGTGCAAGTCAACGCTCTTGACCCGTCGGATTGTGGGCTTGGACCCACGGGTGTCCCGTGTCCACACAAGTGGGTCATGGTGAGATTATGTGTCGAATTGTCACGGCCTAATAGTTTCGGATGGTTTCACAGACTCAAAGTGTTTCACAAAAGACTTACTATTGTTTATTGAAAGGAACATTTAAGCAACGGGCGTGGATAACGGATATAGCAGATACTTTGGACAATCATCTTGAAAAAGGGAATAAATGGGTCGGTTCAGTTTTGCTTAGAAACTAAAAGTTCTTCAATGAATGAGAAACTTACTTCTATGCAGATTAGAAAATCTTGTAAACCAGTCTGAATTTTTCCTTTCGGAAACACTTTGAGGGTACACAAGAGTGCGATTCCCACCCCTTGCCACCATGTAGCAAAAACAATAGCCTTGAAGCTGATAAATTTTGCCAGTGGCCTAATGGGTTTGAGTCTTTCATGAGTCACATTATAAAACTGAACTAGACAATACAAAGCCCACATTTGACTGAAGTTCAATACCACTGTAATATATGGGTACCTGAAAAAATACTGATTATCAATATCAGAATCGTGAAGAAAAAGACTGCACAAATATTAAATGTTTCCGAAAAAAACTATCAAAATATTTTACACTAGTGTAGAAACGCATGCAATGCACTTTTTAGCATCGACATATATAAACATATGACTAAAAAAGCTAGAGATATTATGTTGTATGCAGCAGAAAAACTTAATTTTGACAGTGATATAATTTTGAAAATTGTCAAAAATATATTATGGAATATATTATATTCTCTAATTTACCCAATTTAACTATAAAAAATGCTTAGTCAAAGATACTTCAATGGTAGATGTATTGGTCAAGATCAATTGGCACATCATTTTTCTTTAGCCAAAAAATAAGTGAATTCTATTTGGTAAGCTCTCTTTTGTGACACTTGGAATTTTCCATGCCTTTAGTATAATGTATGATTCGCTATCGCGTATTTTGAAAAATTAAACAGAAACCAAGAAGGAAATATAGAAAAACAAACATATGGTGAACATTTTTGTTCCTAGTCAACATACCCATAATACCACTTGAATTGGCCATCACCATATACACCACAAATCTCCAGAACAAAAGCTAGGAATGCACAAACTGTCTTCAGAATCATCTGGTCACTAAGAACATGTTAAGTTTGACATTAATTTGAAAGACAACTCCAAAAATTGCAGGAATTCTCACTTACATATTGCACCAGACCAAATTTGATTATCGAAAACAAATTTTCTCCGAGAGCACTTGGCTGTCGAAAGAAGTTTCGACATGTTTTCCAATTCGATTCTTCTTCTGTGTCTCCTTCCAGCAGTGGCTCGTCGAGTGAATTTCTAGAGCTATTCCCCAAAAGTTCTAAAACTTTATCTTCTCCACCTGCCATGATAAGTGATCTCATTGAATCAACACATCAGGATTATTAACACACGAATGTAAAACTCATCGAAGTTATATTTGGGAACGCAACGTAACAAATAACAGAAAAGAACTGATCTAGATCCTGCATGGCTTATGAACTGTATTAATGAAATAGAGTTTACCGAGACAGGCAATTAGATAGCTCCCAAAAGCATACAAGGCATATGCTTCATAGCAGTTTCTCAAAATGTCGCAAGCTAGGGAAGTCTTAGGATTGGACAAGGATATGATCTGCGTGAAAGAAAATTTGTTACTTAAATGAATTGTATGCAATCACTTTGCACCAGTGATCCTTCATTGCCCCTTTCAATTTACCTTTCATGGGTGGAATGGCAGAAGCAAATGTCTAACTTAACATGGAAAGGAGAAAATAACAATTTGAAAGGAGCAGACATGAGCCTCATAGGTTGGCTCACTGTCACATGATTCACTACTCTCCTTGCGAACCGCGAATCAAAATAAAGTGAATTATGGTTGCTTTTGGGTTTTTAGGGTCATTTGAGCGAATCGTGAATCCAAAAAGCAAACTAACTAGCGAATCATGTTACACAGGCTTGGCTTCACTGCTACAGCCCACTTACTACCGCTCTCATACATTCAAAAAATCTGAACAAACATAAACCAGAATCTTAATCTTCATATGTTGGGTAAATACTTACCGACTCAGTGGCATAGATAGGAACCATGAAAAGAACACCAACAATCCATTTTTGCTCCTGGAAAGAATCCTTACAGTAAATAAGGTTTGCAGCATACCATTATGTACAAACCCACAAGAAAAGAAAAAAGAGGTAAAATGATTCTTTGCAACAATGAAGTAAGGCTATGCTAGCAGACTTATTGTTTATCTAATTATCTTAAAATGATGACAGAAACAATTGTGACGACATAAACTCCTAGTAAACTCGCAAACTCCTATTGTTTATCTAATTATCTTAAAATGATGACAGAAACAATTGTGACGACATAAACTCCTAGTAAACTCGCAAACTCCTACATTCTTCAAATTAGAAATGCAACAATGTGATTGAATATTTATAAATCACAACGCTAATGCAATAACGTAATACACGGTGAACATTCGAGAAAAACCATAAAATATCCAATGGATTTTTTTTTCACACATTTACAATGCAGCTGATACCAGCTCGGTAAATTTATAAACCTTTATGGCGTGACTGATACAATATGATGTGGCCTTGTAACAATCATTTCAATCAGCTATATTATCACAACTCATATAACAATCATATTAAGTAGGGAATAGTTACTTTTTTATATATCTTCTACTTTTTTATGTTGTACTAATTTGAATCATCAATTAACATCAATCACTAGCAAACATATCTGTGGATTAAGGAACAGGTAAAGAACCTACCGCAGGATTAGTATACGATCTCAAATGTTTAAAAATCAAAATGAGGGAGAGAACTGATGCAAGTAATGCAAAAAATCCCGCAATGATGATGGCTGGTCCATAGAGTTCCTTGTATGCTGTCATTTCTCGTGCAAGTATGCTGGCTAGACCCACGCACCAAGATGATGATGGTTGCACATCTTCCACACCCAATTCTTCACTACTTCAAATTACAGAAAAGTTAGCCAATGTATGTTTCTAGTAAAAGAAATACTTCTACACAACTTACACTAGGATATCATTTTTAGAGGAAAATGAAGGGAAGGGAAGGGGAGATTGGTGCGTTTTATTCCAAATCGTTCTAATGTTGAAAGGAATTGTTTAGCTTAAAATGTGACGGAGGTTCTCAACCATATTCCCTCCCCCATTTCCCTCCGTTCCCCGGTTGGTATCCAAATGACGGGATTTTCCTCCCCTTTCTTTCCCTCCATTTCCTCGTATCTAAACATAGTGTTATAGTACAAAACGAACATGGACATCACACACAGAAAACGAAAAAGCAGCATAAGTTCGAAAGAAACAATAGATTTTGAAGACTACCTTGAGAAAAGTATCATCTGGGTGTTAGTGTAAAAACTGTCTTACTACAAGATTCTTCAATAGGAGCAAAGTTAATTCCCTATGTTACCTTCACCAAAAGATTCAAAACAAATTATGAATCATCTATGCACATGCTTTTAGGATATTTGCACTGTGAGCAAAAAATATTATACACTAATAACTCATAGACATAGCCAAACCTACTACAATCCGAAAGCAATGACAATAGCAAGCATTCTAAACTTATTATCTCTAAAATAACGCGATTTTGAGAATTGGGTCTTGTCTCGGTTTGGGACAGAACTACTTTGTCCGGAGCAATATCACAGTATCACAAAATGAATTATGGTCGGTTTTGGCTATTCTTAGGCAAAGTTGAATGAATTACGAACTCAAAAAGCGAATTAGCTAGCGAATTATGTTACACTCGTCCGGAGTTCTCGCCAAATATTCAACTTCCCCGGCCTACCCCGTAATACAACCTCTCAAATTCCGTTTAGTGGTAGTCTGACTAGTCCATGACAATTCCCAAATTCCACGCAATTTTATTCTTTAATCCGTATAGAGACTACACTTTCTTAGTGAGAACTGTAATCGAAAAATGGCGACAACCAATAATTTTCGACAAATTTCCTATTGAAAATCTTTCCAAAAAAGTTAACAAAACAAATCAAAACCATTGAAAATGTGAATCAATTCAAACATACGACTATCATCCGTGAAAAAACGCTGTTAAGAATACCCAGATATCAAAACCCTATTTTGGTGATGCAAACACAAAGAACAGAGTACAGACCATCATGGACAAAAGAAGTAGACATTAATCGCCCACATAATGCTCCATTGTTTCTCATCCTCGATTACCTTACCAAATTAATTCAAACATGGAATGAGACTACTAATCCTGAACGCGACAACATTAACTAAGAACATAGAATCACAAGAGTTTCCCCCGCAAAATTGAAATTCACCCGTTACGGAAAAAGAAAATTGCAACTCCATCAGCAAAAATGGCAGAAAAAGGTACAATTACAACCAACCTTGAGTCAAATTTCTTGGATGTTATAAATTGTTAGGGTAAGCAGCAATCTGGAGATTAAATTACTTGCACCCAACGAACATGTAAACTATGTAGAAGTATTTTTGCGTAGGAGCCAAGAATAGAAACTGCGTATCGTAAATCTAAATAAATTCGCAAATTAGACAATTTTTTTGTTCGGCTGACGGAAGTTTTTCCGGGTGCACATGAGTAAGGCTAAAATGTGCTAAAAAGACTTGTGTTGGTTTGTGGGGTCAATCTACAGTCTTCATGAGTGACATTGGCGGTACGAGGGGCTGGGGTGTTACAAATGATATCAGAGCTACCCTACGACCGTGACTGATTGTGTTTTCAGTGCACCTAACGGGGAAAAGATCCTGAAACTACAATCCAACGAGGACGTTGTATTCCTAAGTGGGGTTTTATGTGATACCCCAAATTTAGTTTGAAAAGAGACTGGTAGACTACTCATTTTTTCATGGAAGTCCATTTGCTAAGAAATAAGAACTTCACAATTAAGCACGCTTAATGGGAAGTAATCTTTAGATGAATGACCTTCTGGGACTTATGTATATATAGTGTATTAAGTTGATTATCAATAAATAGCTTGTATTACACATTTTGGGGGACATTAAAAAATTGCAAGAATATTTGAATTATATAAATAAACGATATTTATAGAAACTTAAAATGTGTAGATAAAAATAAAAAAAAAATTAATAAAGATAAAATTATAGTAAAATAAAAGAATTAACGTAAAATGTCGATCTAAAAAGAAAAATGTGATAATTTCTTATTTAAAGGGATATAAGGAGGTCTCTATGCATGACACGTATGGATTTACACATTTTGAGTAGCATGTACTTGATTACACGTGCAATTGAGCCAAATTTAAGAACCCAAACATTATACTTCTGGCATGATGATGTATCAACTACCAAGCATAACACCTATACAAATCGGTGCATATTGCACACTCATCAAATTTAAAATATATTCCACACTATTGGTTTATTTTAAAGGTTTCATGACGATAAACTTTACATATTGAAGTATTTTTTTATGGATGTATAAAATTTAAAATGTAGTTATAATTTTATTGTTAATCGTGTATAAAATTTTGATGTATAAAGGTAAAGGTAAATGTTAGAGTATATAACATATCTTGGGACCTCAATCATCAGCTTAAACTTTTGGTTGAGTTGGTTCCTTGATATGGTATCAGAAGTCAGAGTGACAAGAGGTCACAGGTTCGAATCTCAACCACCCCTCATTTACAGTGGAATATTAGCGCCATGTATGAGGAAGGCATGTGCTGCATCCACACTTCTAGCCCAAAGGGCGCTCTCGTGTGAGGGGGCGTGTTAGCGTATATAACATATCCTGGGGCCTCAACCATCAGCTTAAACTTTTGGTTGAGTTGGTTCCTTGACAGTAAAGGACCTTTTTGGTATCCTGCACAAGGCAGGGTCCGAGAGGGGGTTTTCTTTTTCTTGAAAGATGCGGACAAATCATACCCGTACCCCCAAGAAGGGAGTAAAGAATTAAAATGTATAGAATTTTAATGTATATTTCTTATAATTTTTGCTTAAATGTAACTATGAATATTAAGACTTGATCACAAAATGTTGTGAGAGATGGTCTTTTCGGAAGACATATTAGTTCTATAACTAAATAGTCCAATTAATACAAATATTGAAGAGAAAATAAGAAAGTGAACTTCTTGTTTTGATGTCGTTTTTTAGAGAGACGGTCTTTCAAAAGAGTAGCCGTGAAATTTGTGTAAAAAACTCAAGTGTAATCAACATTGTGAACTGAAGAGAGTATATTACATTGTGTTTTGACAAATGACTAGTATGGTTGTTACCCATGATGAATAAGTATTAATCAGTTTATATTTAGAATTTTGATTTTTGACTTGTTGATTGATCAACTAGTTGAAAATAAATTTTATATCTTTATTATTATCTTTTATATTTGATTGTTATCCTTTTGAGTAAAATAAAAAAGTTACTTGATTACATTATTTGAAAGGTGTACGATTTAACTCTTAAACAATAAAGTAACTAGAGGAGGATTTCCTAAAACCCCTAGGCTAGATTTAACTTTTGTAGGTGACCACGCAATTAGAAGGGTTTTAAAAGGATCGGCCTGTGAAATCAAGAATAATGCGGAATTAAAAGGTTAAGACAAGTGTTTAGGGTTTATGAATACTTTGTATTGCTTAATGAACAAAAAATACAGCCATATAAATACAAGAACTATGACCTAACTATGGTAACAAAATAATCTAGGAAATAAAATAAAATCAGCTACAATCTCCTAATTATGGGAACAAATAATCTACAGAATAATAACATATATTCTAACACCCCCCCTCAAGTTAGGTAACGGGATTCCCAATTCCTAACTTGGATAAAGTAGCCTCAAAAACTTCTGCTGCAATTGCCTTGGTAAGAATGTCTGCTAGCTGATCTTCAGATTTCAAGTGAGGAATCCGAATGATTTTATTTTCCAGTTTCTCCTTTATAAAATGTCTGTCAATTTCCACATGTTTAGTTCGATCATGTTGGACTGGATTCTCTGAAATATCAATGGCTGCTTTACTATCACAAAACAAGGTACAAGGCTCAGTTGGTGGAAAGTTCAACTCACTCAGGAGCTTCTTGAGCCATAGGACTTCTGTTATTCCCTTAGCCACTCCTCTAAATTCTGCTTCAGCACTTGATAGGGCAACAACCTTCTGTTTTTTGCTTCTCCAAGTAACCAGATTTCCTCCAATTGTAGTAAAGTATCCTGAGGTGGACTTTCTACTATCACGATCACCTGCCCAATCAGCATCAGTGTATGCTACAAGATCAAGATGTCCATGTTTTCCAAAGAACACCCCTTTTTCACTCGTACCCTTCAAGTACCTCAAAATTCTAATTACAGCCTCCATATGTGGTGTTTGAGGTTGATGCATAAAACGACTCACAACACCCACTGCATAAGCAAGATCTGGTCTCGTATGAGAAAGATAGATCAACTTTCCAACCAATTTCTGATACTGTTCTTTATCTGCTCGTTCTCCATCTGGAAGGGTTTGAAGACGATGATTCGTAACTATCGGAGTATCTGCTGGTTTGCAATCCAGCATTCCTACTTCAGCTAGTAGGTCTAGAATATATTTCCTCTGATTAATGAATATTCCCCTTTTTGATCTGAGTACCTCTATGCCAAGAAAATACTTCAAGTTTCCCAAGTCTTTCATTTCAAACTCTTTGAATAATTTCCCTTTGAGATCACTGATTTCCTCCTCATCATTTCCTGTAATAACCATATCATCAACATAAATAATAAGACAAGTAATCCGATTGTTCCCCTTCTTTAAGAACAAAGTATGATCCGAGTTACTCTGTTTATATCCAAACTTCTTCATTGCTGCTGTGAACCTCCCAAACCACGCTCTAGGAGACTGCTTTAGACCATAAAGAGCTCTCCTTAATCGACACCCTTCTCCTTGAGCAAAACCATCTGAAAAACCAGGAGGAGCTTGCATATAAACTTCCTCTTCGATCTCACCATGAAGAAAGGCATTTTTCACATCAAATTGATACAATGGCCAATCTTTATTTGCAGCTATCGAGAATAGAACTCTAATGGTGTCAATCTTAGCAACCGGGGAAAAAGTTTCTGAATAGTCTATCCCATATGTCTGAGTATATCCTTTAGCTACAAGACGAGCTTTATACCTCTCCACAGTTCCATCAGCATGATATTTGATAGTAAACACCCATCGGCAACCAACAGTTTTCTTTCCTCCAGGCAACATACATTTCTCCCACGTGCAATTTTTTTCAAGAGCCATGATTTCATCCTCCATAGCTTTACGCCATTTCGGATTTTGAAGAGCTTCATCAGTGTTCCGAGGCAAGGAACTGGAATAGAGGCTGGATTGGAAAGCTCTTGCTGTCTGAGCTAGATGATTACTTTCATCTCGATTGATGGGATATCGAGATCTCTGTGATTCATACTCTGGATCATACCTCTTAGGGGGAACACCCCTTGTTCTCCTTGGAGGTAACTCATACCTGCATACATTCTCAATAGTACAAGGACTATCATCATTAGTAAAAATATCAGGCTGCTCAGGCTCAGATGGTACCTCTTGAGGTTCAGGAGAAACCACTAACTCCACGGATGCATCAGACGGGACGGGAGTAGTCTGAGGAGTAGGAAGAATCATGTTTTCAGTGGCAACATCGGTGGGATTGTTAACTTGCTCTTGTGGGTCTAATTCATCAGTAATGGGAATAGAGAGCCAGCTTAGGTCATCACTCGTAGCAGTAGTCCCCCCCTGAGGACCATGCTGGGGATAATAATATGAAGTCTCAAAGAAATCACAATCCATAGTAGTATAGAGTTTGTTATGAACCGGATCAAAACAACGATACCCCTTCTGATTAACACCATAGCCCACAAAGATACATTTGATAGCCCGAGGTTCAAGTTTGTGCCTAGTAGGTTTGGGAAGATGAATATAAACAATACATCCAAAGATCCGAGGAGGTAAAGAATGGTGAGAAGGAATAGTGACATGTGTTTGAAGGGTTTCAAGAGGTGTTTTAAAGTTTAAGGTTTTAGAAGGGAGTCTGTTGGTTAGGTAGGTAGCAGATGAAATAGCTTCAGGCCAAAAATAAGGAGGAACATGGGCTTCGAACATAAGAGCACGACTTATTTCAAGAAGTGTTCTATTCTTTCTTTCAGCTATTCCATTTTGTTGTGGAGTGTGAGGACAAGAGGTTTGATGAACAAGGCCATGGGTGGTGAAAAAATTGGTCATTTGGTTATTTATAAATTCCTTCCCATTATCAGATCTAAGGATTTTTGGGGTAGCATTAAACTGGGTGACAATCATATTATAAAACTTAACAAATGCATCAAAAACCTCAGACTTATGTTTCAAGAAATAAACCCAGCACATTCTAGTACAATCATCAATAAAAGAAACAAAATAGGAGAAATTTTGTTTATTAAACTCCGGAGCTGGGCCCCAAACATCAGAATGTATCAAAATAAACGGTTCACTACTATGACTACTACTAGGAAAATAAGAATGTTTATGACTCTTCGCAAGAACACAAGCTTCACAATCTAGGGTTACATTACAACTACGAAGTGATGGAAAAAGACGTTTTAGATACCCTAATGACGGATGTCCAAGACGTCGATGCCAAGTCCATAACTGATGATTAGAAGACCCGTGAGCAAGTAAAGTGTGACCCTTTTGAAGTGCCTCATCCACATAATACAAGCCGTCTCGTTCAGTACCACGCCCAATAATCATCCCCGTCCGAGCATCCTGCACAACACAATCAGAAGACGACATAAGCACAGTACAATTTAATTCCCGAGTTAATTGACTAATAGATAGCAATTTATGAGATAAACTCGGAATTAAAAGACAATTATTTAAATTCAAGGAAGGAGAAATAGTGACAGATCCTGATTGCTCAACCTCCACGCACTCCCCATTGGCGGTTTGAATATGGGTTCGGGTTGTGGGATGAATAGATAAAAGATCACGAGGGTCAAAAGTCATAGTATCTGTAGCCCCGCAATCAAATATCCATTGGGATGAAGAGGAAGGTTTGCACATTAACCCAAAATGATGAGTAGTATTGGGCCGTGCTTTTTCTGAATTTTTAAAACATTTTTCTTGGGCCATGGGACATATGGGCCCTGAGTTAAGAGAGTGGGTAAGTTTGTGGGACATGCTAGGGTTAAGGAGGGTACTAGAATAATGGGAAGTGCTATTTAAATGCAAGTAAGGAAAGTTTTTAATTTTACCAAACCCACTTTCTCTCTCCTGTGAGCAGCCGTCACCTTCACTGTCTTTTTTTGCATTATTTTCGCCATTTTTGAGAGCAGCAGCAGGGGTGGGAATTGCTTCATGGAAGGTCTCTGGTGATGGGACGCCGGCAACCATGTTTGCCTTGCCGCCGGTTCGACTGAGTTGGGCCTTGGTGGCGGCTTTCCGTTGCCGGTGGTCCTCCCACCACTCCGGGAAGCCGATTAGCTTAAAACAATTATCCTTTGTGTGCCGATTTCCTCCACAGTGACTACACTTGAGATGGCTCTTGTCCTCCATGTCTCGCCGGAATGACGAATTTTGTGACCGGTGCTTAGCAACCAACCCACTCCCAATTTCTGAGGGTTTTTTACCCAATGATGATGTGTGGGTCATGATCCCACGCCGTGAAATCTCTCTTCTAATAGTGGCATAAGCCATTTCAACAGTTGGAAGAGGATCAAGGTTGAGTAAGTCTCTTTTTTCTTTATCAAAACTTTCTCCAATCCCACCCAAAAATTGAAAGAGTCTTTGTTTTTGGATGAAACGGTTGAAAATTGTGATATCTTCTGTATGTACCATCGGATTTGGTTGCCTCCGGTCAATTTCTTGCCAAATAGTAATCAAGTTGCTGTAATATGCCTCTAAAGTATCATTGTTCTGTTTAAGATTATTTGCTTGGCAACTTAAATCGAAAATCTGCAGTTCATCTTGACCACTGCTGAGCAAAATTTCGATGCCCCTCCATAGATCCTTAGCAATGGTATAATCAAGAAACTGATTTACAATATCAGTTTCTATATTTGAAATAATCCATGATAAAACAACTGAGTCCCTTTGTTTCCATACTTTATAAATCGGATCTGCAATGTTCGGGGGATCGTCAATGATGTGACTGAGACGTCCCCTACAATCGAGAGCAATATTCATTAATTTACACCAAGTAGTGTAATTGTTATAGTTTAATTTTTCTGCCACTTTGAGATCGGGCAGAATGGTTTCGGTTGGTACAGGATTTTGTGGTGGTGGTGGATTTGGTTTATGTAATTCTTGGAACATCTTAAACATCTGCTCCATCTGTTCCATGGTGATAATTTGCTGTTTATTTTCACTTTCTGACATTGTATGGGTTACGGGTTTAAAGGTAAGCTTAAAAGGGTAAAGGATGATGCCGAAAGTGTCGCCAATCCCGGAAAACACCTTACGGCTCTGATACCATGAAATCAAGAATAATGCGGAATTAAAAGGTTAAGACAAGTGTTTAGGGTTTATGAATACTTTGTATTGCTTAATGAACAAAAAATACAGCCATATAAATACAAGAACTATGACCTAACTATGGTAACAAAATAATCTAGGAAATAAAATAAAATCAGCTACAATCTCCTAATTATGGGAACAAATAATCTACAGAATAATAACATATATTCTAACAGCCTGGAAGTGGAGCGGGTCAAAAACGGATTGAATTTGATAGGCTTAATTCGTTTTAGACTTGTGCCGTGTCTTACAAGCCTTAAGCAAACTCGCCTCTTTTTCATATAAGTTTGTTTTAACTCTTATTTGACCCATTACATAGGTTTCCTAGATGGCTAGCTTTAATGCAATTATATTTTACTCACAAATAAGGGTCATTCCTAACAACTATACACGTACATAAATCTAGTTATAATCATCAGCCTAATATCCGGCACAAGTCCAATAAGAGAGCAAAAGGGAATCCACACACTCATCCTAACCACTACACATAATTTCCTCAAAGTTTCCTAGAAACTAGGATGCAATTACTCACCAAACAATGCAAGATAATTCACAAGTCATAACTACTACACTATACTATGTATATGTATGTATTCCTTTGTCTTCATCAAATAAAAGGTTATAAATGACAAAAACATACAATCTTTTAACACCTCGACCCCTCGGACAGCCGGTGATTACTCTAGAGATTGCAGGGACGGAGCAAAAATTGAGAAAATTTATAAAGGCCCTGTGCAATTTTTAAAATTATTATATGTTTCTAACAATTTTGCATTTTTAAACACCTAACATATACTAAGTAATTTAATATTGAGGCCTCTAATTTTTCAGGGTCCTGTGCGGTTGAACATGCTAAACATGCTCAGAACCTCCCATAAGAGATTGTAAACTGGCCCCACAGACCAATACAAGTATATCCAGCGCACTTTGGCCTCATTCGTGCACACCCAGGAAAAGTTTCCATGAGGTCACCCATCCTAAGATTATTCCTCATCAAGCACGCTTAATTGTGGAGTTCTTAGCAATTAGACCCCACGGAAAATAGATGCACCTTATTGACATGAGTAGTCTATCAATCCCTTTTCAAACTGAATCTGGGGTATCACAAATCTCCAAGATGGACTACATTATTGAGTTTGAATGGTTCAAAGTAGGGTTTAATTCACTATAATTGAGCATGGGGTACCCTTAATTTTAAAGTCATATGACCATGAGCTGTTGTATAGGTTACCCATCACATCAAATCCTAGAATTTTCTTATGTTTAAACTCTTTGTGCTTGTCTTTTTACTCTTGAATAGAGCTATAATTCACTTTGTTGGATTTCACTATTAAAAAAGAATGCTAATTTTAGCTATTTAGTAGTTAACTTGCATGTATGCATGCTATAATTTTCGAAGGGTTTGTTTTGCTTTCTAATTATAATTATGTGACCTTTCCTTTGTGTACTTATTCAGCTTGTTTTTAAAAGGGTTTTGTAAGGATCGGGTTGAAAATTAATCAGGTCAAAAACGAGCTCTACTATATCAAAATGAAGCAGGCTATAGAAGGGATTTTTTTCCGCTAAAACATGCATTTGTAGATATCATAATTGATGGATAATAAATTATTATAAATGACAATGTCAATGGGGATTAATAATGTTTCCACAATATATTTAATAATTATAAATTTCTAATAATAAAACCGGGTTTGGTCGAGCTTTCAATGTAAAGCTCATATTAAAGTTTAAAAGATTCCTATTCAGTCCGATCCATATTTGTTTAAGCTAGGGTCAACTAGTATTCGGCCTATTAAATACCCCTGCCCTAGTCACCAACTCACCACTTTAAGCTACTTAGTAAACTTTATAAATTGAGATGCAATGAGAAATTATATAATATACTGAATTATTTGGGTGGTGATATATCTATGGGGTGATCTCGATAGGACGACACTTATTGCGTCAAAATTTGTAAATAAAATATAAATTAAAAGGTGTGGACTTTGGCGAGAGATCATCATATGAGAAAAGAAAAAAAGCTAGAAAGCGACAAAAATGTACTCAGTCTGTTTCTAAGAGATTGCAATATTAATAATTGGCATAAATATTAAGAAATTGATATGAACTATTAAATTGTATAGGTAAGATTAAAAGTACGTTAGAGAAAACTAGAAATAAATATATATTGATAAGAAGTAAAGAAAGTAGTGGGAATATTGACTAAAATAAAAATGTTAAGTTAAAAGGACAAACTAAAATACTCCTATGTTTCTTAATGAAATTTCCATTTGTCATTTTAGAATGTTTAATTTGTTGTTCTCAAGAGAATATTTCCATTAATTTTTGTTACAAAAATAAAATACTCCTATGTTACTTATTACTTTAATATTTTTATAATGTTTATAGACCCTACATATCTTTCACTAACTTCAATTTAACATTTTAATATTCCTTATGGCCCCCACATGTTTTTTACTTCTTAAAACTAATTTTTTATTAGTTGTTGTCCTTATAATTTTTCTACTAACTTTCTATAATATTTTTTAATGCTTATGGTCCCTACTTTTCTCCAATCAAATTTATTATTCAATTAAATAATATATCCACTATCTAAAATATTCTATTTTTCTTAATTCTCATGAACATTCTTTTTGAGAACTTCATTAAGGAACGAAGGAAACATTCTTTTTGAGAACTTCATTAAGGAACGAAGGAAGTTGAACGTAGGGCAATTTCTAGGAAGACAAGTAATAAGACATAAGAAGTTGAACAAATTTGGGTGTGGAAATTATCATAAATCTCACATCTATATAACATTGTCCTACTCAATTAGGTTCCATTGGCTTTGGAAACTCAGGGCATGTTTGGTATAAGAGTAGTAATGGTAACGGAAAGGTAACAAATAAGAAGAGCTAAGGGTAATAGAAACTGTTACTTTTATTAGTTGTTTGGTATCAAAATGAAAAGGAAACACTTAACAATATATTTTTCTCTTGCCATAACTGCACAACTTCATAAGTTACACCAACATCTATCCATACGCTACCATCACCATCATCATCCCCACCGCCATAACCATAGTCCCGCCGCGTCAATCAATTTTAAAATTTAACACTGAAAAATCATAATAGTACTAAGTATAGCCTTAAAAATCCATTAAAATTAATTTTATGCTTCTTGCTTGTTCATGAAAATGCGCACATCTTAATTATCCATGGCGTCATTGATGCTGGTGATCATAGAGGCTCTAATAATCTGAAATTGCACTTGAGTATTCAACCATTGAAGAGATTTTAGAAGAAAAGGAAGAAATAGTTATATATATATAAAGAGGAGAGATGTGGAAGATTTTAGAAGAAAAGGAAGAAATTAGGGACCATGAATTTTAAATCTAGCTTTGAGAAGAAGATGAAGAGATCAATTTTCAGTTTACACATAATAACTGAGGAAACAAAATACAGAGTAGCTTAGAGTATTTGTTACCGGTGATACATTAAGAGAAACAAAGTAACGGAAATTGTTTACGGATGATAACGGAAACGATTGGCATATGTTTATAACAAACACTTGGTAAGGTAAACGGATTATGAATCCGTTTCTGAAGCTTCATATTTTGGTAACCAAACACCCCCTCAGTGTAGATAAAATATTGAAGTACTTATCAATCACTTTGTTTCTATAAGCCCACCTTAAATTTAACTAAATTAAACTTCTCTTTTGCTGCTACCAGATCCTCATCATATTCTTTTTTTCTTCATGAAGGTATGTCAATAGTCTAACCATCATAAATTTGTCATTCGCTTCGCACATGAATAGAGTTGACTACACACAAATAAACCAATAATTTTCGTTAATGGTAAAGCAGTCCATCAAGCTTATATATTAGTTGCTCTCTCTTCGATGTGAAATCACATATATGTCTTTTTTCCAACAAACTAGCAAGGCTGGCCCTAAGCAAGGAGCAATTAGTGTTAAGGTTTGAACTTTTCTACATATACATAATTTAAGGACCCATAAATAATCTTTCGCCCCCGACCACTAAAAACCTAGAGCGGGCCCTGCAAACTAGCTTTAGCTAGATCGGTTCACTAAGCAAACCATTAATTATTATTAGTTTGAATTTGAATTTGAATTACGTATATTATTTCAATTTATTAGAGGTGAGTAGTCGATCCACCAGATAGTGCCTAATAGATTATTTTGTGTAAATAATTTTATAATAGAGATGAGTAATCGATCCACCAGACGATACATAATTGTTAAGCAATTTAATAATTGTATCTTGATGAAGATACATCAAAAAGATCAGTATCTTATTTTCAGGAAACCAACTCAACTAAAGCTTAAGCTGATGATTGAGGCTTCAAGATATATTATATACTTCGATAGTTATGAGCAGTTAGCCATTTGGCGATATTTATTTTTACATTTTTTCCAATTTGGATGTTGATTTCATCTCAAAAGTTTTTTGTGCAGCTGCTCAGCTGGGTTCAGACCAAGCTCAATGGGAAACAAAGCAATAATAACAGCACAAACATTTATGCATCTAATACAAGTGAGTTTCTTTCCATTATATATAAAGTATCAGTATAACAAAGTTAAGTTTTCGCGACATTGAATTTAGTGGTATTAAAAAAATATTACTGATTTATATTTTTAGTGTAATAATTATTAGTTTTTACTTTAAGTTCCATTATAAAGTGAGTTAGGACACTTTACTTGCTCGTCTTTAGTGGCATATGTAATTGTTACTATAGTCTATAGTGGCATTTATGAGAAATGTCATTAGATGCTATGTCGCAAAAAGCTTTAGTATGATTTTCTATTATGATGCTAAAGGATCTAATAAATGTCACTAAATCCTCTATATATACTATTAGAAATTTGAAGTGGCGACATTTAATTTAAATATCGCTAAATATATTCCACTAAAAGCAAGTTATGTTGTAATTTAAATATTTATTATTATGTGTTTTTGATAATGTTTTTGAAAACCAATAATTAATTATTTTATTTAATCAATATACTAGATCAATCTCCACAATTTGGAGGTCAAAAAGAGGAGTTCAATGATTGGCCACAAGGGATTCTCTCAATTGGGACTCTTTTCATAAAACCATCAAAAGATGATCAAAATGATCAAAGTCCACTTGGATCTCAAAATCCCACATTAGACTTCACATTAGAAGAGGTTCAA
Source organism: Amaranthus palmeri (assembly GCA_019776075.1). NCBI lineage: Eukaryota > Viridiplantae > Streptophyta > Magnoliopsida > Caryophyllales > Amaranthaceae > Amaranthus > Amaranthus palmeri. The sequence continues at coordinate 101,504 of JAAKBH010000022.1, forward strand.
GAACTTCATAAGGAGTTAAATGAATTGATGATATCTTCAAATGATCATCTTAGCGTCACCGCACCTCACTCAAACCCTGCCTTTAAGCGGAATATTGAGTATGCTGATGATGATTATTCAAATGATCATCATCTCAAAAATTTAGATGATCATGTCGAGAACGAGCAGAATTATGCTCGTTCATCGACATTTAAAAATGAAGACGAAGAAGAATGTGATAATCATCAACATGTTGCAACAATTACTCCAAACAAAGTTAAAGATGATGTGTATTTGGATAAAAATGGTAGGAAAGTTATGGTAAATAAAAAGTCATTGTCTATTGTTCTTAAAAAGATGTTTTTTTGTGGATCAATTGGTGGGTTAAATCCAACACCTAGTCTTAGAGATCCAACTATTCCGGGGCCACCTAAGACAACAATGACCAAGGTATGTAACAACACTTATCGTTATTTTATTCGGCTTAATTTGTCTTATTTTTCATTTTAGTTTATCTCAATGAATTTAGTTCATTTTTATATTACGATATGATTTCACTAATTTTACTCTTTATATTCTTCTTATTTCTAAATATATTACAATTCAACTCGTCTTACTCAATTTCTTAATCTTCGTGTCATTCAACAATAAGGCTAAATAACCAAGAGAAAGTTATTTACTCAATACACAAGTATATTTTCTAATTCATTATTAATTTTGTAAGCTTTTTATATAGGGTATGTACAAAATTCTGCGATATTGCCGCCTATATATTACTTTTTATATTCCACTTAATTTGCAGTGAATTTTAATTAAAGTTAGTCTCATTTACTTTATAATGATCGATCATTATTCATTTTTTATTAATCTTATTATTTACAAATTTATACTCTATTTTAATTTTATCTACTCATTTATTCACATCATCTTTATAAATAGGTACAAACTACTTAGTAGTAATATTAACATGCAACTAAAATAACTATAAAATGTTGAATGGTATAGATATTGAGGGCAATGCTTGGAAAGAAAATATATCCCCAAAATTCATGCCCAACTATGCAAAGAAAGAAATACTTGGGGAATGGACTTATAAAGACCATCAACAACTATGATGATCAAGATTATCTTGATAATGATGAAGGAAATAACACCAACAAATGGGATAAGAGTGATGAACAATGTAAGTATATATTTTATCATTGCTCAATGTAAGTATAGGGATGGGCATGTGTCGGATCTGAGTTGGGTCCAGCAAGATTCAGATTCAGACCCTAATTTTTTTATTGGACTCAGACCCCAGGCCAACTCAGATCCATAGGGTCTTGGACCCGGATAGGACCCAGATTCCCTTAGGGCCTGGTGGGTCCTGAACATTTTTTTTTCAGATCGATTGTGTCCTGAACATTTTTTTTCCTAAAAATTTTTAAAAGTGTATTATGAAGTACAATTTTTGAGCATTAATTCCCATAATATTGTTTAAATGTTTTTCACTAACGAGGATCTTCTAAAGTTTATACTAACTGAGCAAAATATATAAAATTTTTCAACATTCAAGTTCTTATAACGAAATATTTATCGAGTCTTTAATTCTTAAAGTATAGATAACGACCAAATTTTAAATTACATGAATTCACAAAGTTCAAAATTACGCAATGTTCAAAAATATAACAAAATTTCAAGTCAAACAATTAAATAACATGAGAGCTAATATATGATTTTTTTTTTAAAAAAAATGTAAATGGTTCCATGGGTCGTATCTGGATTGGATCTGGGTTTCTAATGTGTAGAGATTTAGGGGATAAACATCTCTGTTATTCTACTTTTTACTTTATGGGCCAATCCTATAAAAAATATCTCTCAAAGATATCGTCTCTCACGAGAATTTATGAAAATTTTAATATATAGTGTCCATGCTATAACCGTGATAATATCTTTTTTGTTGCAGATATTGTATTAGAGATTTAGGGGATAAATTATTCATTATGGATGGAGGTCATATAGCATTTAATTAATTCCAAGAAATCTTATGTCTCAAGAATATTTAAACAAAAATCATCATCATCATCCTATCCGGTGTATCCCGTTCATAAAGAACTATAGACAGGATTTAAAGAGGAAAGGACGGCGGCAACTCATACCCATAAAGGAGAGCACGATTAAAAGGAGTTAATTATTATGCAGAGATCAAAAGTGGTCATGTAAAATTTATTATTTTTGTCAAACATTATATAATTGTAATTTATTGCAATATGCAAATTTTATTGTGTTTCTCCTTTGAACCTACACACTATGTTTAATATTACGTATTTCCAACTTTTTTAAGCAGTTAATTTTATTAGTTTGAATAACTTATCCATCCTATAAAAATTAGTCAAAATTAAGCATTATATATAAAATATTGGAAAATTCTACATAAATTCTACATGGTAGCATCAAACTTTATCAAATGTCACTGGTAGCATTTTTGTAAGATTTATCCAAATGTTAGCATTCAGTTTATGTTTTATTTAACTACCGTAGCAATTTTTGTTAAATTCTTGTCAAAAACCGTTTAATTCACCATTTTGACATTTCTACCCTTATTAAGTGTTGGTTGTTGTCTTTATTGTTAGAGTATATAACATATCTTAGGGCTTCAACCATCAGCTTAAGCTTTTGGTTGAGTTGGTTCCTTGACATGGTATGGTTGAGGCCCCAGGATATGTTATATACTCTAGCATTTATAACTTAAACTAAACTATTTTATGCTCTCAACTGTTTATGGCAAATTATAAAGACAAGAACCAACACTTAATGAGGGTAGAAACGCCAAAATAGTAAGCTAAATGAAAATGAACAAGAATTTAACGAAAAGTGCTACGGGAATTGGGTAAGGCATAAATTGAATACTACCGTGTAGAAAAATCTTATTTACAAAAGTGATACCACTGACGTTTCATGAAAGTTCCATGCTACAATGTGGATTTTCCTATAAACTATAATCACTCTTATTATATGTTTTTCTTAAGGTTTGCAATATTAAGGAACCAACTCAACCAAAAATTTAAGCTAATGGTTGAGGCCCCAGGATATATTATATACTTTAACACGCCCTCTCACACGAGAGTCCATTGGGCTAGAAGTGTAGATGCACGCATGCGCTGAATTTCCCACTTTATATAAAAGTTGGTTGGTATTCGAACCCGTAACCTCTTGTCACGCTGGATATGTTAGCTAGGGACTAGTAGGTAGGTAATGGAAGAAAGAACATTTAAGGAGCAACTAAGAATATGCTCTCATAAATCCCAAGTGGGATCAAGTATGAGGTAAGAGCAACAGCCTCATATGTTAGTGACCTCATGAACCACAAATTAGGCCCATCCTTTTATGATACTTAAGTTTACAAGTAGCAGTCACCATCTGCCATCTACAACCAATTACATATCCAAAACTCTTTAATCAAATATTTTATTGGCCACTCAGATTTTACTAAAATCAAACAAATTTTAAGTGTATAAAGCTACAAACACCAAACAACAAACGTTGTTTTCATACAAATAGGGGCGAAGCAAAAAATTTAGAGGCTGTATCTATTTTTGTAATGCTAAAATGAGGTTGTTTATTACTCCCTCTGAATCAGTTTAGATGTTCTATTTGGGATTTCATGGATTTTAAGGGTTTAGTGGGGTCCATTAAAAAGTGGTAGTTGGGTATTGGAAATTGGAAAATTGGGGGTATTTTGGTAAAAAAAGTATAGACAAAAAAGGAGTTGAGACAATTGGTATGATTTTGTCAAATAAGGAAATCAGGCATCTAAACTGATTCGAAGGGAGTATATCATCAAAAGATTAAAAAAATTTCCATTTCAAGAAATATTATTTAAGACAAAATTTATCGTAATATTTTTTTCTTGAAATAAATTTATCGTAATATTATATTCTAAAGTTACTTAAAATATAAAAAAATTAATTTAAAAACAAATCAATTAAAAAAAATATTATTGTTCTTTTCACATGTCTTGAAACAAAATTATCCACTACACACTCAACATCAACTTTCTCCAAAATATCACTTGCCATTAACACAAGACATTGTAACCTCTCTTGTGACGTAGTAGTTTTGCATGCAAATTTGAAGGTCCTTGTCGACTATTTGGAATGGGCTCAAAATTAAGCCTGTATACGACCCAGGTAGTTAATACTACGTTTCTATCCTTGAATTTACTTCTTAAAAAATAATACAAAGATTAAAAAATTACGCGTGTTAGACAAAAAATGAAGATATGTTAAAATAGAGTTTTTATGTAAAAAAAAAAAAAAGTAATGGAGCAAAATTTAGGAAATAATCAAATACTCATATGGATATCATAAAATGAAAACCACCATAATCAAAGAAAAAGATTGTAGGGTCCCCACATCCTTAGGAGAAGTGACCATATATGAGTTGTTCCATTTAATAACATTTATGTGGGATTCAATTAGTTCATATAAAAAAAAATGGGTATTAAATACTTCTATGAGTCTCCTTATTGGAGAGCATTTTACATTAAGAGGGAGTTCCTAATTTAGAACCCTAATTTATTAGTGATCAAGAAGTGAAATTGGTACCTATATTTATTTTATTCAGCAACTCAATATTAAGTCTGTCAATAAAATATATTATAAGTTACCAAACTTAGAATACCCTAATTTCAAAAAAAAAAACTTAGAATACCCTTAGGATAGGCAAAGAGCGCTACCACCTAGAGCTCAACATTAATGGGCCCAAAGCATAATATAGGACGTTGTGTATTAGAAAAATTGCAAAGTGATTTGAAACTGTCATAATTTAAAAAGTCGAAAGTATTTGTTTAGATGTGAAAAAAAAATAAAAAGGAAAAATGTGACTGATCAAATATGAAAGTTTGAACGATGATAAAACATAATCTGATAAAATGTCACAAATTTAAATCTCATTCACCTTTATTTAAAATGTAATACTTGAATTATGTTTTAAAATATTTCTTACACTAATATTAATTTTGACATAAATTTTTGAGTCTGGCCGGTTCTTGGCATATACGGGGTAGCCGACTGCCTGGGCCCCCCTAAAATAAGGGGCCTAAAATATTAAATGGTGCTATTAAAGTCCGATTTTGAGTAACACTTTTTAAGTGATTTTTTTGAGAATTTTTTATATATATATTTGATTGAAGTAATTTTAGAATATAATGTTAAAATACATTTTGTGTTGAAATATTTTTCTTAAATTCAAATTTTTTATCTTTAGATATAATGAAGGGCCCCATTTTATAAATTATCATAAAAATAAAATACGGCATCTAAAATCTTTGCTCCCCTCTATTTTTGAGAATTTTATGTCAATTAGTTGGGGGCTTTAAAAAAATATTACGAGCAACTCTAATATTGAGTCGCACCATTGGACGTGAAAAAATAGGTTTGAATGTTGGCATTAATTGTTTCAATTTATGTAAAAATAGTTCTTCATTTAAATTCAATGAGATAAATGCAATTTAGTTTGTATTAATTAATGTTAACAATCATTATACGAAATTCTTTTAAGGTCTATTTGACAATTAGTTATTAGTTATAGACTTACAGACTTACAGTCGTTGACTAATTTAATCGATCGAAGTATTAAACTTATTTGTTATGTTATTAAACCAAATATTTAAGTCATTTGTTATGTAGATGTAAAGCTAAAAAACTTGTAATAGCTTTTGATTTTGACTTAAATGAAATTTTTTTAACTAGTTTAAAAAATATTTATTAAAATATTTAGCATAATTTATTTATTCCACAAACAAAAAAGTCAAAATAAATACCAACAAAAGACAAATAACCAGAAAAAAAAAAAAAACAAAGTTAATAGTTGTATTTCGATAAATGACTTTCAAACAACCTTTTCATTGACTTTGGAACTAAACTAATTAATTATAACATCAATTTTTACATTTAAATTTTTTACTTTTTACTTAATTAATAATTAATACATTAATTCAGATGTTAAAATTAATACTTTGGAGTTTGGATATAAAAACTCGCTATTCAAACTGGGCTCTTGCATGGATCTCTTATACTGATACGGACTAATATAAGAGTTGCTCTTTCTATAATAGCTGACTAAAATCACCATCATTATATCCAATGTATCTCCTTGCGAGTTAAATTCAATGCGTTATTTTAATTATTTATATATTGAACTATAGACACATTTAAAAATTATACAAAATTATTATTATAAAAGTTTGCAATTGAATGATTCAAACAAGATTCCAGTAGACTATATTTTCCCTTACACATTATCCGCAGGACCGCAACATATAAAATAAGCTTTAACGATAAGTAGTAAAAATAACCGTAATATACCGAGTATTTCAGAACGAGGGAGTATAAATTAATGAAGTGGTTCCTTCCTCATCTCCCTCGTGCCTCTCTAGCAACAAGCCTAAAAACCACTAGTTTGGCACGTGTGATGAAATATCCCATGGTACCAAAAATGAATATTTGATCTCCTCAAATTATAAAAACGGCATAATTATTTAAATTTGGCATCTTCCATCTTTCGATTCCCAGCATCTTCTTCCTTTTCTCTTTCTCTCTCTTCTCCTTTAAATAAACTCTTCCTCACTTCCTCTCTCATCTCTCCTCACTCACTCTTCTCCCTCCATAACCACCACATTCTCCACCAATCCATCAGTACAAACAAAATGGACGCTCTAGATTCACCGCTTCAAACCCTAACCTTCATCCCGTTAAATCTCGGCCATTTATTATCCACCGCTGTTAATAATCTCTGGCCGTTTCTTGCCGTCATTACCGCCGTTTTAAGCTTCTGGAAGCTTCGGTCTACCGCCAATACGACGTCGTCACCACCGCCTTTAAAAACAGCAACCGGTGAAACGACGTCGTCGTTAAAGGAGAACTTGATAAAAAATCAATCAGAGGAGAAGTTAATAGAAGAAGACGATCATGACGAAGGAGTATTGACGAAAGGGAATAGCAATAAATTTTTTACTGTATATTACGAGGAGAGAGAAAATGATGAAGAAGAGATGGATGATGAGATGAACGGTGGAGATGAAGTTGAAGATAAATCAGGTGGTTTTATGATGAAGAGGTGGAATTCTTCTCCAGAATTAACGGTGGAGATGAGAAGAGGAGACGTGTTAAGATGGTATAGTTTCCAAAACAGGAAAGTGATAGATGGAAGTGTGGTGAGATTGTGGGAAGAGGAGAAAGAAAATGGTGGTTGTTCTCCTCGGAGTTGTCGGAGTAGACGTGCTATTGGGGTTACGGCGGCTTGGTGTTAGGTGGATTAATTGATGATAATCATTGTTATAATTAATCCAATATTTTAATTATATAAGGTGGGTATATTAATTGAGAGATTAAAAGTAATAGTTAGCATTTCTAAATGTAAATACCATTACATTAATTAGCTATTATTGTTGTGCTTGGTTTTCTTAAATTATTAAATTATTATTTGGGGTTGTTGGTTCATTGAACATGTTGTAAACAATTAGGGCGTTCATTATTTTTGGCCTAATAGTATAGTAAAATAATATAAAACAAGACCGTCTTTTGTAAAGACGATCAATCCAAATTTATATTTAGAGTTATAACAATATATATTTAGAATTGAACTGAGTTTGTAAATACCGACACATTACAATTAATTGTTCCAACAACGAAAAATCAAATTACATAGATCGACTACTTAATTTTCCCTAGCTTTTTCAACTCTTCAACAACATCGGAATAGTCACAGGCTTTGCTAACATGTGATTGCGTATTTTTTTTTATTTCAATGACTTCAGAAAAATCAAAAGATGATGCATTAAAATTGGGCCACAAAATTAACCAAACAACCACATTTATCAAATCTTTTTGTTTCATCAAGTATCCAAATGTCCAAATATCCAAAAATCAACTTCCAAAATTGCCAAAATTGAAAACAGGAATGAGACTCATAGGGTGACTTGACCCTATTTGGAAATGGGACTAATAGGCAGAATAGAAGTGAGTATCAATTTTGTACATAAAGATAATTTGACAAGGGGTGTTTGATAGTTGGCATTCACATTGTTATTGGTTATCGACTTTTAGCTTGTTGGTTGGTCACACGGTTAAAAAAAGTTTTTGGTAAATGGCTTTTTAGCTAGATGAAAAGGTGGCTTTTAAGTCAAAATAAAAAGTTACTCCAGTTAACTTTCTATGTTGGCTTTTTGCTTGTGGATCCACTTTTTCTCTAATAAACCGTCAATGCCGAAATTTATCAAACATCTCCATATATAGCTGGCTTTTCCGGTTAGCTTAAAAGTCAACAAACCAATTAACATTTTCAGCTGATCAAACAAGCCAAATAAAACCAATTGTCCAAACCCAAATATCAAATGAAACGATCTCAAGCAGTGTATATTTAATCTTCATTTATAAATTGACTAATCATGACTTTAATTGAAAATCGTGATCATACTAAAGTGACCACTTTCAATCTTAAAGTGATCAATCAGAGAAATAAGTTGATTGTATAGTTCCACTCGTCTTTATAACGATTTTATACTAAGACTTGCCAAAATATTTTTTTGACCCTAGAAAATATAGGTTTTGAACGATAAAACAATTTAACGTTTTACCCTTGCTAATAAACGATCATCTAAATCTAAACCAAAAAAAACCAACAAATTAATTTTGAATTTTATCTTACTCAAATTTGCTTGCTTACTCTACATTATTTGTAGGAGTGTAGAAATACTAATAATTTTCGTCAAGATAAAAAAAAAACACTTGGTAGTTGGTACTTATTCCAATTGCTTGTATTGTTTGAAAGTTTGATTAGTTTTATTTGGAAAAGAAATTAGGAAAGGACTTGGTGAAGCAATTGACTATTAAAAATTGCAAATTGAAGTAAACTCTAGGGCACAATTACTATTTTCTTTATTAAGTTCCTTATTATCTATTATCAATAATATAATCCTAGGTGTAGGTAATTTCAAGTTTTATATTAAATTATGGGAAATAATATTTTTAAAAAAATATTCAAAGTAGTATGTTAGACCATCAATTATTATCTTTGTCATGATTATTGTTAGTGTCTTTTTGATTTTTATTTATGTGAATATATTTGTCTTGTCTTTTTATTGGTTTTGCCTATAGCATGTCTAGCGTTTTTTGTTTTCATTTGCAGGTTTTTTTTAGCCGAAGTCTCGCTTGTCTCAATCTCCTTATCTTCTTATGGGTATGGAATACCATCTATTCCCAAGACCCTAAACATATCTTCTACTCATAACACTATTCCTTGTGTTTATGAGGGAAACTTGATTGGGACTAGAAGTTGTTCAACGGGGTGGGTCGATCCAATGAGCCAAGGGTCGGGTCAATAACGGGCCTTTGTGTAAACGATCGAGCCGGATAATTATAGGAATTGGTTGTAAAATTTTTTTGCCACTTTTTAAATATTTTTATATGATATTGTTGTATAACGGGGTTGACCTGCCCCGGCCCGTTTCACATTTGACATGACCCGCCCCATCCTGGCTCATTTAAATTTTGACCTGATCCGTCCATTAAACACCTCTAATTGGGACATGGGAGATTGTATGTGGCGGAAGGCTTCATATTATGATCAACCTCTCCACAAGCCCAATGTAGATCATGAAATCAAACTCTGGCATTTAAGATTGGATTACATGGGAAAAGATGGTATGAATGACATGAGCAAGTGTATTTTGCAAGAAGAAATTTGTGGGTTTTGTAAATATTGTGTTTACGATAAATATAAGAGAGTTATCTTTAGAGTCGTTGTCCACAATATCAAAGGGATTCTTGATTATATACACTCAAATTTAGCTTTAGAGTCGTTAATTATATACATTCAGATCTACGGGATTTTCTTAGGAAAACACGTTAGGTGGTTGTAAATATTTGCTCACTTTTGTTGTTTATTACTTAAGGAAAGTTTGATGCTATTTCATCGCACTAGTTCCATGGATGTGTACTTCTTTGTCTAGTGTGTGTTTTCCGATATTCATTTCTTAATACGAGATATGAAAAGCGAGAAACATTAATCTATTGTTTCGAAAACTTAGAGATTTTTCTATTTGAAGCTAAGATAGGGACGCGATGTTGTCCAAATACATTGAGTTAGTCTCCTGAGAGACCGTTTTTCTAAAAGACGTCTTTCAAGCCCAGCCCATTAAAGCTCTTAATATCTACTTTTACTCTACATTTTCCTTTATGGGCCAGTTCAATTAGAGATGATCTCTCTAAGAGCCCGTCTCTCACAAGAATTTGCGTTAACGAATATAACCATAACTCTAATCATAAATCAAATTCTTATATCACAAAAGTAGAACATAAAATAGCCATAACAATAGAACAAAAAAAAAAGAAATGTTTTTCCATCTTAATGCAAAAGAAAAAAGAGAAACGTTTAGTATCTCGTATCACGTTTCAGTACCGTTTCGGTACAAACAATTCGTAACGGGATACAACGCAAAGTTTTGCATTTCGCGCTTCAATGAAAACATACGTTTAACGGAATAATCTTGTGTTTTATTAATCGATAAAAAGAACACTCTAATGGACATCAGTCTTCAATCAAAATGTAAACCCAGCACCAAATGGGTATAAAAGAAGCATTGAGCAACGCTACATGTTCTCGTCATCAAGAAAGACCGAGAGCGTACACTTGTATGCTGACGAATGACGATCAGCGACAGTTACAGAGAAGTCTTAAAAAAGTTCCTTATTGGAAACGAAAAAAACGATTATTCTAAAAATGAACTATCAAGATCTATCGAAACAAGTTCTGTTACACTTTTTAATCAATAAACCGACAGTAGTTTAATGTAGCAAAGATCATATTCTGTTCAGCAATATGAGCTGCCTAAGATGGTGTGTGACGATAAATTTGGCCCAGAAGCAAATCGCCTTGTTATTCCCAGATGATCCGCAGTATTTAGCATTTTGTCACATTACGCATGCTTTAACGTAAAATAATGAGTTCATCTTCATGCCTTCTCGGCTCTCGCTAGAAATGCAAAGTTACATACTTACAGTAATCTGCCCTTTAATAACAAGGTTTAGCAAATCATGAATGTTGAGCCCTGCAAAAGATTGTCGTGCACGAGATATTAGAAAGTGTTGTAGTGATTACTGATTCATCAAGATCATTCCACGATTTAGACACGCAAAATGGGAATATAGGGTGAACTACTCGGTAGAAATGCATTTGATTAGTGAAATCTAAAGGATTCGAAAAATGTGAAAGTATGGAGGTGTTCAAAAAAGACCCGACGACCCAAAATTTATACGATCTTGTAACCGAACCTGATTTCAAATAAAAACCCGAAACACACAACCCAACATCAACCCGATGACCCGAATGAACACCTTCTATAGGCTCGCACTAATCACGCGATAAGTTTGTGGCACCTAATTGTATTTACATCTTATGAATCAAGAGCAGCGGAAAATGTGAAGGCTTCTTACATCTATATTAATACAAATATATAGAGATTACATAGATCTGCCTCACGATTTCTGCTTGCATAGCAAAATCAACGAAACTAAACCAGGTTAACAGGTCTATATCTTCACAATCACGGATAAATGTATCATAAAAAGTTATCATCTAAAACTATATAGAGCTGTAACACACTTAGAGAAGCAGCAAACCTGATACTCTCAACGCCATTCTTAAGTGAAGCAATGGTCAATGGATCTATTTGTATGGAGCAAAAATGATGGATGAATTCTGCCCACCGAACCCGAATGAATTGGACAATGCAGCCTTTACTTCCAGACTTTCTTTTGTTGTACCAACAAGAAACTTTGTGTCCTGATACGACCAAAGTTCATCAAGTAAGATATTGCAATGGCACAAGACGGAATCAAAAAAACATCCCAACCAGTGGATCACATTTCTTTTTGAGACCATTTATTTTGATGCATTTCTATAATAACTAGATCACATTTTATCTTGTCATCTCACCTACAAACTCATCCTCTCTTTAACTCGTCCTCTCTTAATCTCATCCACAAAAATAATGATTTCATTTTTCTGCTAGAAACATCCAATTTGAGGAAAGCAATATCTAGCTTGGTGCCCAAATGAAAAGATAACACAGGATGGGTTAAATGCTAGCAGAGAAGTGAACCATTCCATTTGAGCATAAACCATGTCTTGCTTGGTCACCCAAATGAAAGATTATACAAAATAGGTTGAATGCCAATGGCAACATGAAAACAAAATGTCAAGGAACTAACTCAACCAAAAGTTTAAGCTGATAGTTGAGGCTCTAATATATGTTATATACTCTAACACGCCCTCTCACATGAGGGCCCCCTAGAAGTGTGGATGCAGCACAAGCTCTCCTCATATCTGGCGCTAAATATTTTACTTTAAATGTTCCACTTTAAAAGCTTAAGCTGATGGTAGCGGCTCCAAAATATGTTATATACTCTAACACAAAACATAAGCCACTATATTTGAATAAAAATATCAACATAAAAATTCAAAAAGACATACCACTCCTTCATCTGGAGTTTCAAGGTTGACATTTGGATGTAGCCATCCTGTTCGTATTGCCTGTAAAGCACACATAACGTATCAAGTATCAAGTATTACTGTATTAGTAATAAAAAGCATAGTTAGACAGCTTTTCAGATGGAAGATGACCCATCTCATTCTCTATCATATTAAGGGAAAAAAGCTATCTGAAGATTTTCGATCTTTCATACTAATAATGCAATGCAACTGACATCGGTGTGTTTCAATCAAGTGGTAATTTCATCCAAAAACACCTCAAATTAACACTATGTTTGAATAAGAATTTGGAGGGGACGGGGAAAAGGGAAAGGAAGGGGAGGAGATACAAGGGAAAGTATTTTCTTTTTTGTTAGGTAGGAAGGGAAGAGAGGAAGAAAAACATCATTATCATCCCAAATTTTTACACCTTTGGAGAGATTTGATTATAACAAAAATGAGGGACTTAATCCCTTCTTTCCAAATCCCGCACCTCCAAAATTGTATCCAAAAAAGGATATTATATCTCTCCAAATCCTTCCCTTTCATTTCCCTCCAATTCCTTCTATCCAAACGAAGTGTAAGTTTCGTTCCCTTCCAACGTACCAAGTTCTATCCCCAAGAGAGAAAGAAAAATATACACACTCCACCTTCTTAATTTTAGTCAAGCACAAAACCTTGTTGATACTTGATTCAAGAATTTCTACAAGCTATCAACTATTCACTTCATTTTCTAGCATTACCTGCACAGTTGCCACAGCTTCAATGGCACCAGCTGCTCCAAGAAGGTGGCCAGTCATGGACTTCGAAGAGTTTATCTTCAACTGTACAGAAACTATTTTAATAAATAGTCAAACAAAAAATATTAACAATGAAATAATTACCAATACATTACCTCAGGATTATCACCAAAACATTGAACCAAAGCTTGGTATTCCTTAAGATCTCCAGCTGGAGTTGATGTAGCATGTGCATTTATATAGTTAATATCTTCCTTAGCAATACCTGCCTCAGCTATGGCTTTTTCAATGCAGAGTTTAACTCCAACCCCTTCATTCAAATTAATACAACGTAATTAAGCCAGAGTCTAGTCTCAATTCTCAAGCTAAAAGAATTTGTTACATTTAATATGAAGCAAAGAACGTAGAAGAGAAGCATAAAGCACCACAAAATTGTAAAAGGATACATAAAGACTATCATAACCAATATATAGAGAGCATCATCCTTTAAGTAAAATGGCCCATCACACTGAATATGTATGTAACACATATGAATCAATATTAACATATTGGCACCACACACCAAGAAAACAAATATTAGGAGAGATAATTACCATAGACAATGCGTGTGTTTGGTAAATGGCTTTTGGTTAGTAAAACATCCAAATAAGTGTAGCTTTTATATTGGCTTTTGGTTTTTGGTTAACTTTTTCATTAATAAACAGCCAAGAGCCTAACAATTGATTTTCACCAAACATCGGCATAACACCCGACTTAATAAATAGCAAAACAACCTACAACTTCAACTTCTGACACAAATCATTCAATATTAAACGTGATTAAAGTTAACAACCACACAACACCTTTCAACTTCCAACTTAAGAGAAACATTTGCCTTTCAAAGATCAAGGACCTAACAAAAGACTTGGAAGAGTTGTATGGATGCAATATACAAGCACAAACAACACAATACTTATTTGCCATCATACTTCCCACTAACACGACAATCCACAACCTCTCCATTGTGTGGATGCAATATACAAGCACAACTATACCTATTTGCCATCATATACATATACATTTAGCATGGTCATCACCACAAAATAATTCCCAATGATAGATTGTCAAATTGTATATACACATCCATGAAACAATATTGGATGCTTATTATGTGTTGAACATTATAGATGGAACGCTCAAAATTCCAACGCATTAAAAAAATACCACTACAAACCACTAGATCGTAACTGTGAATTGATGACTGATAGTGACGTATATGAAAAGCATGACATATAATAATTGTTCGGTTCAACAGACAATTATTGGCAGATATATCCACAGTATGATCAATATTGCACCTTGAAAGTTCCATATAAGAGAGAGAGAGAGAGAGAGAGAGAGAGAGAGAAGAGCTTTAGCAAGTTAATAGACAGAGTTACATCTCAAAACTTGAACATGCCAAAACTTTGAAGTATAGGAAGCATGGAAGCAGGTTTAATGAGACTGTGAGGTCTAAGATCCATTTCCATACCCAAGTCAAATAAGGTTAATGAATGGAAATCTCTGGTAGTAAGGAAAAATGCATTTTTCCACATTACAAGAGTAAAATATATGACGACTTCAAGTCATAGCCAGCAATTGATGTGAATGGCGCAACCATCACAGTGCAACCTTTGTTACTATGCGAAAATCCTAAACCCACCATGCATACCGGAATTATTGATTAAATTTAAACAATAGAACTTATTCTGATATGAACAACAACCTACTTTATTCCATTCTTTCTCGTCGAATGTGTATTGAATTGCAAAGAACTTTGATTTCTCAAACTGTCAATCCATTTAGATCATTCTTTTGCCCCCAATATGCATCAATAGTAAAAAGGCAGTTTACAAATGTGTTTTTCTCTGATCTAATTATGTATTTATAAAGGCTAAAGCCAGGTTTCATTAACCTGCATGCTGTATTGTGCCACATGTTAAAATATAGTGCTTGTTGAAATATAAAGAAGTTTTAAAAAACCAAATTCCCTAGGAAATACAATAGTCAAAAGGATTTACATATTATGAACTCATCAAGAAGCTACTGTATTTCTTAATTAACATAACTTCTAAATAAAGATTCATTTCACTGAGCAATATAAAGAGAATCGGAAGACTAATCCTTAGCAGTAACAAATATTAATATGATAAAAACAAACCGATACATTGTCAGGGGCTCAAAGCTAGAGACATTAAAGAGAGAACATTTAGACATTTAGACATAAGAATAGATAATATTCTTCTTGTTGAGTATAGGTACAATGAGGAACAAATGAATTTAGACTATAAAACTCGGCATAAATTACCTTCTGGATGAGGTTCGGTCACATGATAGGCATCACACGTGAAGCTACCACCCAAAAATTCAGCATAGATTTCTGCACCTCTTGCCTGAACAATCAAAAAGGAATTGTGTTAGATAACACTTGAACATTAATGATTAAACCTCATCAAGCAATTCACGAGAGTCACTATACCAGAGCATGCTCTAATTCTTCCAGAAGTAGAACACCAGCTCCTTCCCCCATAACAAACCCATCGCGATTCTGTTGAATACAAAATTAAAGGAAGATAGAGTTAAACATCCTCCAGAATCTACAAGCCCAAACTACTAGTCTCTCAGAACTCGTCAGGATGTTGTACACATGAAAACAACAATTAAACAGTCTAAGCAACAGTATACAATGCCGTTTTTGGACACAAAACTAGAGTTAAACATCCTTTTTGTGTCCACTAATATGCATAATTACTAAGGTTTTAGAAATTCCAGGGTATTGCTGTATTGCACATGAAAAAGACAAGTTGATAATCTAGGCTACCAAATACTATACCAAGTTGCTAAGTAGTTCAACAATGAGACGTAAAGAAGATTTATCATACAATATCCCAAGGGCGTGATGCTTTCGTAGGATCACTGTTCCTCTGAGAAAGTGCTTTGCAAGCAACAAAACCTCCCAAGCCTGTTTGCAAAGTACCGAGTATATATGGTCAAGTATATTAAGTAAATGAATGGGAGAAAAGCTAATATGAACAAAGACCAATATGTACCAATTGGTATTATTACAGCATCTGAGCCACCGCAAAGCATCATATCCTACATTTTTTTCAATAGGTACGGAGTAAAAAAAATCATGTCATAAATAATGAACAAGAAGAAAATAGCATCCACTATCATCAATCGATTCAAGAATACTCACAGCTTCACCTCTAATTATGTGATTTGCTGCATTAAGTATACAAAAATTGCTGGTTGCACAAGCAGTAGAGATTGAATAATTTGGGCCCATCCATCCCTGAGGTTGAAAGGAAAATAAACAACTCTCAGAAGAACATAACGATATGAGAAACTTCTTTTTGTAAAATCACTGGAGTAGTAAACAACTCACCAAGTCCATTGCTAGCATTGCAGATCCCATGTTTGTGGTTGCAAAAGGCACACAAAAAGGGTTCATCTTCTTGTATGAGATACGGAGAGCTTCTATTGCATCATTAAAAACCTGCTCAGATTTAAAACACAAGCTAATGTAAAGGAACACTACACTACAGTTGCATGAAGAATGTGCAATGAACTGATATTTGGGATACTTGTTTCACGAAAGGGTACTTAAGGTAATCGCCTTGTTAGGGCGGACTTCAGGAATAAGTTAGTATTAAGAAGGTGGGTTTATTACATTGTTACCAGGAACGACATTAGGAACGGGAAGGGAACAAGGAACGCAATCTAGAATGACTCGGGAGCGATTGGGTACAAGATACAATATGTATAAAACATAAATTTGAAAAAAAAAATTAATTTAAAATGATATTTATGCTTTTAAGAAATTGTTTTCAAGTGGAATTCTTTTTAGCTTTTTAGGTTTCATTTAGTTTTTTTCTCTCTTCTTTTTTCTTTAGTTTGTAAATAAAGGCCAGGATACCTTTTAAAAAAGGTCTTCTACTCCGGGGTGTCACCTTGAGTGATTTGGGTCGCATTGCGTGGTGATTAGGGACGGAAGTTCTTGGATCATGGAACGTGGCTACTGGCTACGTTCCTTGTTCTATGTAACTATGGTTTATTATAAATGAGGGGAATTAGGGAGTCAATGGGTATCAAGAAAATTGTTAATATTTAGTGGGTGGGTTTATACTCATTTTACGATATTTCCAGCTTCTCGAATTGCTTGATCTATCTTTTCTTTTATTACATTTAGAGTTGTGATCTTCCTTGTATCATCCAATTTATGGTATAATTTCTCTTTTATATATTTATTATTTCAATGCGCAATTTACTGTTTAAGTGAAACTGTCGGTTCATAGCAGAATGTTTTGTGGGTGCAGCATGCAAATACCATCATGACCCAAACTCAAGCTAACTGACTATTTCTTTCCTTCAAATACATATAAGCAAAACAAGATACCACAGAAGCATCAACTTGTCAAGGAGAGGGAAGGAGACGCACACTTAAAAGTTGGATATTAGCCTCAAGCCCTCAACGCAGGCTAGGTGCTGCTGAGGCATAGGGCAATCCAATGGTGAATGAGCAATGCAGAAACTATATACTATACCTTCATGCCACCCATTGCAGAACCAATCAGCACACCACATTTTGTTTTGTCTAATTCCTCCATCATATCCTCTGTAACACCGCCATCCACCAAGGCTTTCTTTCCAGCAGTAAGCATGTAAAGCATGAACTTGTCCATCCTTTTTGACAGTTTAGGGGCAACCCAACCTTCAGTAGAGAAGGATTTGATTTCTCCAGCAATTCTCTACATAATATAGAACAAAATAGTACACTTAACGTTAAGGGAAAAACTACTGCGTAAGTAAAAGTTCCAAAGAAAGAAAGCTGAGCAGACATACTGTAGGAAAACTAGCACAGTCAAAAGCCTCTATCTCGCTTATGCCGCTGACACCATCAAGCAAATTATTGTAGAAGACATCAGTATCATGCCCTAATGGGGTAACCACACCCATTCCAGTGACAACTACTCGCCTCTGTTTAGTAACATGCTTCTTATTAGTTGTAATTTCCATTGAAGGATCAACTGCCACAGCCATGGCTCCTGAAATGAGGAATAGATTGTTATCAATTAAGTACTTATACACTTTTTTTCCTTTTTGTACAATCAAGTTGTGTATCTGGATGATCAAACAACTAAAGCAACATGAAGAAACTACACGATTATTTAGTCACAAAATAAGCCTTACAAAAGACAAAGCATAAATGTACACATCCTATTGAAGCCAATTCTAAGAAAATATGTACCATAACATATTATAATCCAAGCATGGCCTAGCATTTATTGCATTGCTATATATATGGCCAAGAGCCTAACAAACTCGAGGCAAGATTCTTCTAAAGTCATACTAGATTATCCCTGAACTAAATACAATATGACAAGTACGCTGACTCATCACAGAATATTATAACAATTTTTACATTTTTTCCCCTGAGCAGGAAAAGAATCATCTGCCCTTGCTTTTCCCGAACAAGCCTTGTTACATCTCATATAAGTAATTAGGGTCTTCTTACTATATAGTACCAGCAGGCTGCATAACATTACCCACGGGCAGATGAGAATAAGGAAAGGTAGAGTTTCTCGTAATCCTCCCAGGTAGCGTCACTCTCAGGCAGGACATCCCAAAGCACCAAAACTCCAGTAACAACTTCAGATTGCCGTTTAACTAAAATAATAGAAAGTTGCACCCTTAAGTCCAAGTCAGCGGACAGTGGGGGCGGTTGAGCAAAAGTAATGACATTGCCAATGGCTTTCTTGAGTGGAGAAACATGAAAGGTTGGATAAATCAAGCTAGAGGAAGGGAGTTCTAACTTGTAGGCAACCTAGCCAATGCGTTGAATGATTTTGTACGGGCCAAAGAATCTGGGAGCAAGTTTCTCAATCATCCAGGACGCCAATGATTTCTGCCTATAAGCTCTCAACTTGAGATAAACAATTGAAGGCATGACCTGTGGGGCTGTGAGTCTGTGACACTAACTCATAAAGGAGATATACTAACTCATAAGGGAGATATGACCGAATTTTGGCTGTACTCACACCACTCACATGCATTTTGGTTTTCCCTCTTGTTCGAATCTCTTTTTTATGTTTCTCTAGTTCCAATCTTAAATAGTAATCAACTAAACTAATTGTAATGCTGAATTGTCAGAATCAGCCTCAGTAGGTCACATGAGGGAAGTAAATAATTAAACCGACCGTGAATTCAATCTTTTACGCTCTAAAAACTGGGAGTAGAGCGAACGATCAGCAGTAGGTTGAAAAAAGGGAATTCACAATTGAAGACTTGAAAGAGGTAACGGCAGGCCAAATCAATATGAAATTGAGACAGCTGTTGTGCTTCGCAGCACCATTCAAGAAAAACCTAAATATTATTTTGATCATAGCTTATTTATTTAATTTTTAGATAAAAGAAACATTAACCGAAATATGGGTTTATTATCATCTAATACAAGAATTCACTTCTATCCATAGACTAAAAGTTATCTTAGTGGCAAGTGCTAGTAAAACAAAGATCTATAATGGAAATCAAGGCTAGCTCAAAATCAGTAACAAAAATTGCCCTCTACATCCCATAACGACCTTGTTTTAAATCCTGATGGTTGGGGGTAATGGGGAGTAGTCACAACTCACAAGTCAGTTGCAAGCAGCCATCATGCAATTCCATATAGAGGCTGTCCAAGGCCAAAATGCAAGCAATGAATTTAGTCTACACTAATACAAAGCTAGTTCCAGCTAAAAGATTGACCAATACTAAAAGAAGAAGATTCCTATAAAATAAATATCTATCACAACAATGGCATGATAGAAAGATTCAAACGTATAGAAAAATATATTGAATCCAAGTATCATGTCTGAGAAACCCTCAAATAAATACAAATGTAAGAAACCGGCTCATCCAAAAGTTTAAGCTGATAAGCCCCAAAATAAGTTATTCCACTTGAAAAGTGGGTCAATGGTACGATGGGTCGATGAAACTCATGATACTTGCATCATGTCAAGAAACCAACTTAATCAAAAACTTAAGCCGATGAATTTCAAACTCGTGACCCTTATATTCTATCAACAAACCAACTCAATCAACTCATCAAAAGCTTTAAGTTGACGATTGAAACATCAATCAACATATGTTATACATACTTTGTCGATAAGAAAGAATTGGCCAAAAACAAAGCAAATGGGAGGCTTCGTCCAATCTTATGCACATTGAACTTCATAATCTAATTACTTACTAAAAGGTGACAACAACATGACAAATCACAAAACCCAAAACCCAAAACCCACCACACAAATTGCATGAGATAGGTTTGACATAAGCAACATAGTCATAATCCACAACAGTAATAATCCACAACAGTATATTGAACAAAAAACAACCCAGATCATATATAATGACAACTATAATGTTGCCTCGTTTTAAACGCCCATAAAGGGATAAACTCTATATGCTGTTATTCTTGATCCTCAATCCCATTCCCATCTCCCAAATAGCATAAACATATAATCTAAACTTAAACCCACAACTAAACCAAGAAAACAACAAAAAAAAATCATCAAAACTAAAAGGTTTAAATTGGCCCAATCAATAACATATGATTAATTTCCAGCAGTAAAACTGAAAACCCATGATAATAATAATACAAAGAAAGAAATTATACCTGGATGTAAAGCTCGATTACTCCGACATTTCCTTGTTAATTGACCAAAAATGGAGGAAAACAGTCCAAAATCACCATTAATATTCTTGCGATTGAAGCTTGAATTATTATAAAAGTCATCAGGTTGAAAACCCAAATACGAAGGAATAATAGCATGTTTGTTGGATCCATTAGACAACATCTGGGCATTACATTTTAACTGCAACACTCTTTTCTTACGACTCAATCGAGTATTACAACCATTATTACTATTGGAAAAAGAACAGGTTCTGTCTCGTCCACCATTACTACAACCAACAGACATGCACGCCGCCACAAGCCACGTGCACAGTGGTGTCCCCACCGTGTACGCCGCCATGGATGAAAATATGAAATTAAGCAAGCTTTCTCTCTCTACAAATTGTTTTTATTTTCTCTCTATACAAATTATTTTTTATTTAGTTTAATATATGGGTATTTTTGTTATAGAAATTAAATAATACCCAGAAAACTAAAATTGAAAATCGAAAATCAAAATGGATGGGATTGTGAGAGGGTTTGATTGTGGTAGGCTAATAAATGAGGGTATTGAAGAAATAAGCGACAAATAGTAGTTGCGACTTTAAAACAAGCTTTAATCGGAGGAAGAAAATAGGCAGTTCAAAAGATACATCCAAATATTTTTATTTTCCCTTTGGAATTTGACTAAAAAAGATATTCCCTCCGTTCTTTTATATTTGTCCATCTTACTATTAGAGTCGGTCTTAGAGGCAGGTAAAAGGGGTCGTCGTCTAGGATCCCATGTCACAAAAGCAAAATTAATAGTTGTAGAAGGGCTCATATAGATGATAAATGCAATTGGAAATGGGTCTCAATGTGCTATTTCGCCCTGGCCCCAACATATCTAGGACCGGCCCTACTTACTATATAGAGTTGTTTTAAATATTAGTCCACTTTTTCCTTTAATTTTACCCTATAGTGGACAAACTTATAAAAACCGGAGGGAGAAACTCATTGGAAAAATTGTCAATAATAACTTATATTTACTTGATAAGATGAAAATAAAATTATTTATTTTTCATGTGTAAATAAACTCATGGGTAATTTGATAAAATAAATTCATTTATTGTTTAGAGTCATCTTTAAAGGTTCTTTGTAACAGTTACACTGAATAGGTAGATTTATTTAAAAATAAACAATAATTACGTCTATTTTCAGCGGATCAAGCAAATATGAATTTAATTTTTGCAATTTCACCAAATAATAATTATATACTAGTATACACTATATCATTAAGATAAGTAAATTAAAGCAAAAGCATAAAAAATTTACTCCCTCCGAATAAGTTTAGATGTCCCATTTGGGATTTCACGGATTTTAAGGGTTGAGTGCAGTCCATTAAAAAGGTGGTTGTTGGGTATTTTAATTGATTAAATTAATTGTAAAGGTGGTAGTTGGGTATTGGAAATTGGAAAAGTGGACGTATTAAGGTAAAAAAAAAGGATAGACAAAAAAAGAAATTGAACAATTGGTATGATTTTGCCAAATAAAAAAAGGGACATCTAAACCGATTCGGATGGAGTATTTTATAGGAGTATAGGAAGTATAACAATGTCATTAATTTTCATCAGGCGAATATGAAGTTTATTAAATAGAATTCACCTAAATAGTATAAAAGGTTTTTTAGAAAAACTTCATGAGGTAACCTTAAATTTTTGGTTTTTCCACATGGTAGACAAACTTTTTTTTAATCCACGTGGTGACCTTGAGCTTTCAATTTTTCCACGTGGTAAATAAATGTAAAGTTTTTTGTTAACTTTATGCTAGTTTTACCTTTAAAAAAACGTCGTGATGACCCTAATTGACCACATGTTTTGAAATCCAGTCGAAATAAGTAACATAATTTAACCAATAGCTTAACATTTTGTCTACCACATGAAAAAAATAAAAGCTCAAGGTCACCACGCAAATTTAAAACATTTGTAAAAAAAAAAGGTAAAAACTCAAGATTACTACGTTAAATTTCTATAAAAATCAAGCCAAAATAAGAGGAACTGCTGCTGAGTTGGAGTACTGAGTAATCTCTGAGGTGTTCAGAAAATAACAATAGCCAAGTACTCCTCCTGTAATCATATTCCTATGACTTGTGGGTTGTGACTTGTGACGTGTAGAGAGCCCACAAAAAATTGAGAAAGTCTTAATAAATTTTGTGATGCGAACAAATATTTCCTCCATTCCATAATACTAGCTATATTTTTCATTTTGAGAAATTTCATATTACTTGCTATATTTTCCTTTTTAGTAAAAATCAATTATTTAAAGTTATACCTGCTCCTATTTTTATCTTACTATATATCTATTTACTCCTATTTTCTTTTTTATTTTTCAACAAATAATATTAAAAAATTCCAAGAAGCAACTTTCCACCTACTATTCATCATTGCACAGTTTCTTCTTAATCTTTGTGCCCATGCAACGGTAGCAAGTAAATCAGAGCAGGGGAAGTATAAAGATTTTGTGGTATGATTTGATAAAGTGATATTTTTGTGATTTTAATTTACCTTTTTTGATTTTGTTAATTTTATACTTCATCCTTTCCATATACTCGCTACATTTTCTATTTGGGAAAATTTCATATTACTTACTACATTTCTTTTTTTAGTAAAAAAAACAATTATCATTTAAAGTTAACCTACTCCTATTTTTATCCTATTCTATATCTAATTACTCATATTTTTCTTTTTCAGTTTTCAACAAATAATATTAAAAATTCCAAAAAAACAACTTTTCACCTACTACTCATCATTGCACAGTAACTTCATTCTTAATCTTTGTGCCCATGCAATGGTAGCAAGTAAATCGGAACATAGGAAGTAATCATTATGTTTGTCTTTTTGTGGTTATTTACAAATGACGGTTATTGATTAGGAATTATTGCAAAGAATTGACATATTTTTTTTTTTTTGGGTAAAGACTAAAGTGTTCAAAACAAATGGGAATAATGGAACTAATAGAGGTGTTCAAAACAAACTCGATGATCAGATATATATCCGACCTTATAATCAAACTCGATATGACTTGTTATAAAAATGGATTTACACGATGACCTTATATTAAATGCAATGTGGAAAAAAGATCCGATTTTGAATCGACTCGAAACACCTGACCTAAAATCTACACGATGACTTGGATAAACACCTCTAGAAACTTATTTTAACTCTCTCCAAAGCTAATGTGATAGTTGACATTTATTGGATCTTTTGTTTATAGGATCTTATATTCACGATAAAAATCATAAATCAAATCAAAATAAACAACATAAGAAATATAATTTTCACTTTTCATTATTTGATTTGGATTTTGATTGGAAATGTTAAAGTGAAATACTCCATATATTATTTTTTTGGAATAAAAAGTGAAATATTTTTACACTGGGATAAACTAACATAGTGTAATTTATTCAAAACATAACTTAAATGCTCTTAAGTCTTAAAACAAAGATAAGTTTGTATTCAAAATTTCAAGTTTTATTTTTCTTTTTTTAAAAACTATTTTGGTTTTATAATTCAAATTACAATTTACATTTGTTTTTTAATTGAAATTTTGATTTAGATTGGATCGAAATGTTTTTAACCAATTTATTTTGGTTTGATTTGCTTTGAATTGTACTGACCAAATTTGGTTCGGTTTTGTTGATTGACTGAATGAAAAATCAAATCAAAAATCAGTTTTTTACCCCTATAATTGAACCCGAATAAAATGGATATAGAATAATGTAAAAAGCAATATCGATACTCAACACAAGAACAAATTTTGACCAAACTTGATGTCGATTCAATCAACGAGGTGAACACCTCTAAGTAAAAGTAATTACTACTTCCTCCGTTTTAATTTACTTGTAACACTTTCTTTTTTGGATGTTTCATATTACTAGCAACATTACTTTTTTTTGACAAAAGACAACTATATGATTCTCTATTTTACCCCTATTTTATTCCTTTTCTCACATATTATTATCAACCTTACCCATATAAAATATGATAAAATTATTATTTCGCTTTGAAAACAAAGCATTTCTTAAATATAGTGTGCAAAGTTGCTAAGTTGCAACTAAAACGTACAGACGTACTTCCTCCGTTCCAAAATACTTGCAACACTTACCTTATTTGGCTGTTTCACAATACTTGCACCATTACTATATTTGGCAAAGAATAATCTTATTTTATTATTACTTTATTCCTACCCCACATATCACCATCAATCATATATCATCTCATTAATCATTTAATATACCCACAACCAATACCTACCTTCCATTAACTAATTTTTTATTTCAATTATTTTATTATCACTTTATTCCTACCACACATATTATCATCAATCATATATCATCAGACCTGATGTGACAGCCCTTAATTCTTGTGCCAAGAGGATGTGGTGCAACTAAATTGGAACGGAGGAAGTAGTACTTCATATCCCCTAAATTTGCTGCTCTAGATTTTGCACATGAACCAAGAAAAAAAGCGAAAAATTTAGTGAAAGACTTCTTCCGTTACATTTTCTTGTTATATCTAATTTTTTACGTAATTTAATATAATAATTTAATCTTTTATATATTGATTTATACACATCTAAAAATTATAAAAACACAACGTTATGAAAGTATGCAATTAGACGATTCAAACAAGATCCCGTTTAACGATATTTTATCTTACGCATTAGCTTCAATATAAAAAATAAGTTTGAACAATACATAGTGTCACTAAACCTTTAAGTATATAGTTGGGTTATGTCTTCTAGTTGAATGATTAGGATTTAATATAGGAGAGAGATATAAATTATACTCGCGCGCGAATCATTTTAGATGTCTTATTTTTTATTTGGTAAATTCATATTAATTGTCCAATTTTTTTTTTGTCTATTTTTTTACTTAAATACCCTCCACTTTTACTACTCCCAATACCCAACTATCACCTTTACCCCACTGTTCCAATTTCCAATACCCAACTATCACCTTTACACAATTAATTTAATCAATTAAAATACCCAAACATCACCTTTTTAATGGACCCCATAACACCATTAATAACCGTGAAAATTCAAATGGGACATTTAAAATGATTCGGGAGTATAAATTTTAGTTGAGTATTATATCTTGGTCATATCAAAAAAAAAAATAAAATGAAGTACGAAATAAATGGAGTATATATAAAAAAATCAAAAAGACAAAATAATTATTGAATCTATAAAAATATTAAAATATTAGAAGGTTTAATATTTGTGAATGAGAAAAATTGTGAAATAAATGATTGAAATAACGTCGTCGATATTTACAATGCTTCACTCACTCGGTTCCCAGTTTCCACGGTTGGCATTTTTTCCTTTTCTTTATCCTCTTTTTAAATACAGGCCGCAGGCCCATGAGCCCGTGAACTGGTGAATGAAAATCCTTACGAAAATTTGAATAAATTAAGTTAATTAATTTTTTTTTTCCTAAAAATTTCCTAAATAAAATTGGAAAAATTTTTAATTTTAAATAAGCGTTTATAGTGGACAATTTAAAATTTCCTGAATAAGGTTTCAAAATTGTTCGTTATTACTTACAGAGGACTATTTAAAATTAGCTCACAAATTGTTCGTTGTTATGTAACAGCGGGTCATTTAAAAGATAAAACAAAAGAATAATAACACATTGCCCACTGCATTGCCCGCAATTAGTAACAGTGGGCAATTCATTGTTAATATTTCATGATTTGGCAGGGCTTAGGATTAGTCAACCACCACCATCATCATCATACGCAGTGCATCCCGCTCATCGAAAACAATGCTCAGGGTCTGGACCCTGGAAAGGGAAGAACGACGACAACTCATACCCATAAATGAGACTACGGTCAAAGAGTCCCCCGACTTGAGACAAGTCTTCAAAGAGAGAAAAACCTACAACTTACAAATAGAATAAACTTACAGTAAGTCTCATGGGAGGCAATCTATTCTATAGACGGAATTCATGAAGCCCAGCCCAAAATATAACATATTATATTTGGGGTTATAATAAATTATTTGGGGTTATAATAACTTATATTTGGGGTTATAGAATATTATATTCGAGGTTATAATACCTTACATTTAGGATTATAACATAATATAATTGATATTATAATAAAAAAAATCAATTAAGAAAAATGGTTTGGCCCAATTGTGTGGTCTATCCTATAGACCGTCTCTTGTGAGATTTTGTGATAAACTTATAGGAAACACAAAAACTTGGATGAGACCATCCTATTCTAAGACAATATTTGGGCCGGCCCATTGTTAGGCGCATGTATTACATGCGCGCGTTTTGCCCTCTAGATTTCCATTTATTGGTTTTTTCATTTTCTGGAGATTTTTTAATTTGGACTTTAAAGGTATTAATTTTGACTTTAAAGATATCAATTTCAACGTAAAGTAGTACTTAAACATATCAATTAAAGTAAAATTTTCAATTTGAACGAAAAGTGATCAATTGTGGCGTTAAACTGATCAATTTGTACCAAATTATGGTTTTGTTTCACAATTTGAGAACGAAGTTAATAAATTATTATTATTTTATCATTTTATGGATGAATTTTAAACAACAAATAAATGGCCAATTACACTATCAATACTCAATAGTATCAGTTTACATATTAAAAGCATAAATATCATAAATTAAACAAAATAGTAAAAAAATTCAATACAAAAAACACAATGTAACTGTAAGTGTTAAACTTAACAATATTACCAAACATGCATCAATTATGACCTTATCTTGTTTTTATATAATGTTAACTATATCAATTATAAACGAAATAAATGAATTACATAACATCACGCAATTCAACACTTATCACTGTCATTTATTACCAAATATGCATCAATTATGACCTCATCTTGTTTTTGTTATGATGTTAACTATAATTCAATACTTATCACTGTCAATTATATTAGGTAAAAATTGATCACTTTAACGTCAAATTTAATCACTTATAGGTTTAAATTGAAAATTTTACTTTACTTGATATGTTTAAAAACTAGTTTACATTGAAATTGATATTTTTAAGGTCAAAATTGATACCTATAAGATTAAAATTGAAAAATGATCAGAAAATGAGAAAAAAAATAAAAAGAGAGAAAGCATGTAAAACGCGCAAATTGGGCCGGCCCACTCTTATCTCAATTTGAGACGGCCTCGCCCAAGACCAGCAGTATAAAAAAACTCTTAATATTATCAAGTGGTTTTAAACTTTTAATAGTGGACAAGACATACGTTAGGAACACATTAGTGCCTTTCTGGGTACCCAGGGTCTAACTTCCCTATTGGGCTTCTAGGTGTGAGTAAACGAACATTTAAACAAGAAAAACATTTCTTCTAAAACTATTCCCAAACTAAGCATGAGAAAAACATATTTCCCAAAATAAGTACCTTCTTATTCGTTGTTAGTAACAACAAACAATTATTAAAATTGAGTCAGAAAGTCAGTCAAGCAATCGTTGCGCTTATAACAAGGGGCACTTGGGTTGAATTTTATGACTGTTAATGACTTTTTTTTTGAATATGACTGTTGATGACTTTTGCATGTGTGTAATGGTTTGTTGTTACTAACAGCAGACGATTGTTTTCCCATATACTTTAATCAAATTTTTTTGCATGTATACCTGTTGTTACTAACAGTGAACCATTACTTAAATAAATGTCAATAATCTTTGCATTTAGACGAATTTAAAAGATAAAATTAAACACCAATTATGGGATGAATGCAGTGTGAAAAATCTAATATTGCAAGTAATTTAGAAGAAAAAAACTTAGTACACATATAAATTTCTCACATATATTTCACACATAAAGTTTTCACATGTTGTGGTTAAGTGTTGCAAAATAAAAACAACGGACACAATATTTATATCAAATATAAAAATAAAGCTAAATTTATTAAAAAAATATTTATTGATCAATAATTCAATATATCTCGAATTTGATGTGTGAAATAACTTAAATTGGTATGTCCTTGTTTTTGTTCAATCAGATGAACAATTAATAAAATTCCTTGAAAAAATATTAATGGAAAAGTGGTCCATTGAGCAAGAACAAATATCATACAAAGCACCAAAAAAGTGAATTCAAAAAAGAGAATTCATTTATTCAAGCACCAAAAAGCTTATATTGAATCCTCTTATATTATGAAAGCAAATATTTCATTTTAAATTCTAGATTTTAATTAATAAAATCAGAAATAAACTGGGTATGATGATGATGATGATGAGAACAAAATAAACAATTTAAGGATGACAAAGTTTAAGAAGCAATTTAAAAATTTTTCAACTTAAACTATTTAAAAACAACGGTGAAATTAGTAAAAATCAAATTTGATATTGATTTATTAATTCCGATAATTGGCTGTGATATGATTGAGTCATTCCCATCCATTGATTGTCATATGCATTAGTCGGTACCCTTTATTGTAACGTTGGTTGTTTAATTTTTCAGATATTTGTTAGAGCATTGTTATCATGAGTTGGTCTGTAGGTGTTTGTCGTAATGCTCGCACTAATTGTTTCATGATAATTGGAGTTTCTTCAGATCATGCAGTGAATGAGTTTTCAGAGTTTCCAATATTTCAAATCTAATTCATATCGAATTGGCTCTGATACCAAGTTAAACAAAGAAAACAAATTTCTAAAAATAATTTCTTTATTTTATTGCTTATGTTTTCTATACTTGATCTACATTGGATGATCCTAATTTATAATATAGCATTCTAGTTAATTTAGGATATATACATTTTTTAACTCATTAAAAAATAGATTCCTAACTATTTTCCTAAGAAAAAGCATAATCCTGACCTAACTAAAAGATATTATAAAAGGTACCATTACTACCATATAAGATTAATTCTAAGAATTCTATTTCTAATGTCAAAATAATTTTATTTCTATCCTATTTTTCAACAAGAAAAAAGAGATTAATTCTTCTGTAAATCAATACCTTGTCACTGATCACATACGAGAAAAAAGTTTTCAACTACTAAATTTCCAATTACGATGATAATTAGGCCTTCTAAAATCAATTATTTTTCCAATACTCAATTAAAATACTTAAAAAATATAGAAAACTTATAGAACTATATAATAATAATAGTAGCTAGTTGACAACAAAATTGATAATTCTCATTACAATTATACATCTAACTCAACTCAACTCCAATCTTATTGAGATTATTTAAGTTGAGTAAAATTTTGTTATTTTTCATGTGTAATCACATAGTGAAAATATGCCTTATATTTTGTTTTTTAATCTAAATTAGCTTATTCTACATTAATTAATACCTTTTCCTCTTGATAATAATAATATTATCTTTATAATTTGAGAAAATTATTCCTAATAATATACTCTAAACTCCATTAAATAGCTATAATCCCATTTGAGAAGATCTGGCTTCTTTTTGCATAACCACAAGGTGAAGTTGAAACTTCTATAGATCTAGAAGCTTCTGATCTGCATTGTTCTTTCCTTTCATCAATCCCTATTTGTCTTTGCCTGCACTCTTCACTACAAAATGCCTTTTCACCCCTGTTTTTCACCATCATAACAACATATAATTAGCATCAACATCATCATCATAACCCGTATATCCCGCTTATAGAACCTATGATCTGAGTACGGGAAAAAAATGAATGACATCAGTGTCAAGAAACCAACTTTACCAAAAACTTAAGCTGATGGTTAAGGCCCCAAGATATTTTATATATGTACTCTAACACAACCCTTCATACGAATGCCCTTTGGGCTAAAAGTATGGATATAATTCAGACTCTCCTCATACTTAACCTATTGTCACGCTAGCTCTGATACCATGTCAAGGCACCAATCTAACTTAACGAAAAGGTTGAGCTGATGTTTGAGGGCTAAAAATATGTTATATACCTAACAGGTAGTCCATACCCTTATTAGAGTAGATAAGGAGGTACAACCATTAAGATCTTCAACTCGAGAAAGACGTGCAAATGAAAACAAAAGAAGTTTTACCTGTACATGTAAATATCCTTGTTAATAAGACCCTTCTTGCACAAATAACATGAATTGAGAAAATCAGGGTGTGATGAGCAATCATCTAAGAATTTTGCTGGAGATGATATGTTAAAGACACTAATCTTGGGTTTCCCATGAAATTGGGCAAATTCATTTCCACTATAGTAAACTTTTGTAGTAGTGGACTTATTAGGTCCATAACATGTAACATAAGTGAATTCTTCTTCTATTTCATCTTCATTTGATGTATTAATCCCAATTCTTGTAGAAAATGATGGATTTTTGACATCAATTGGATTTGAAGGACTAGAAAATTGGCTACAAATAGCATATTTAGCGAGAATTTCACCACCACATGAACCAACATTATAAGTGTTACTAGACTTGTTATTGTTGTCTAGGGCAATAACTATGCCTAACCCAACACCCCCACCATGTTGATCACAATAATTGGTTTTGATCCTTCTAGGGGATTGTAACACCCAACCATCTAATGAACTTCGTGGGCTCGTTATCGTGTCAATAATCCCCGATTTCAGCACACCGGCCAGTTTTCCGATTGCTGGTCGGGATCGCTTGCCCAACATGACTGACTGATTGATTGATTAATTGATCGAAAATAATGGTTTTTTAGATTTTTTTTTTGAGGGGGAAGAATATAATTCTTGTGTGATGTTGGGGTAGCCCCTTTAGATGGGTCTTTCCAATAAGCTCTTGAAGGGGGGTTGTCAATTTATGTATAATTGAGTGGTTCGACTTTGCCCACTACACATTGAGTATTTTTTGTAAATTTTAATGTGGGTCCCATTGCATTATTATTATTACTATAATTTATTATTCTTTTCTATAAAAAACATAAAGGTACACATCTCATAGTCATACACCATTTTCATTATTTATATATATGTTTGTTGGTTTCCTATATTGCATTTTAAAAATACATATATGTCCCTTTTAAATCACTTTTTCTTTCACTATATTACTATGTTATTGGTTGTAATATCATATATAGTTTGAAATTTTAGTCCTATGTAAAAAGTTAATACTTCCAAATACTACAATTTACAAATATAATGTATACATGTAAAATTTTCTTTATATCTCATAGTCAATTAGGTAGAAGTGTTATTCAAATGTTTGGGAATTTTTGTTAAATATCTCAGTTCGAATTTATTTCAGTTCTTAAATATATGAAAACCTCTTGATAGCTAGGTTGATCATAATATAATATGCATGTTGTTTCAGATCAGATCGAGTTGAACTCAATTCGATTAATGGGGTCAATTTTAAGCAACTATAGTGTTTGGTATGAGTTTTTTTATTTTATATTATTTTTTTATGTTTAAGTAAAGGTTTCACTTCATTTCGAAAAGAAAGTAAGGGAATTCACTTAACTCAGTCCATTACTTAGTGTTTGTTATGAGATTAAGTTAATAGTACCATTCCTTTCATAAGTGTAATGGATATCTCTAATTTTAACCACTTATTTTAAACGAAAAATCATTTTTCTTTCCTTGGTTAATTCTTTTTTTCCTCATTCTATTACCTCTCTTTTTCTACCAACCAATAAATAATTACCAAACTTTATATTACTTTTTATATCAAATACATAATTCTAATCATTTTGGTAATCGAAATTTTAGGTTAAGTGGTCAGATATCTCTATTTTTTACCTGAACTTGTAAACTTTAATACTTTAATGACAGTAATATACAAAATAAAAAAATTAAAATTACACTTCGCAAAAATATTAAACTTTAAATTTGTAATTCACAAATTAAAATTTACAAAAATTATGTATATTTACGATTGTTTTATTTTAAAATATCAGTATTACAATTGTTTTTATACGTATAAGTCAATAGTAAAAGTAAACTAGAGTATTTTCAAAACAAAAATGGTAATAATGCACAAAACGTCACCTGTCAATTGAAGTAAAAGGATAACTATAGTTCTCCATAGAGGGCATTTCACCACGAAACGACTTTAATTAGATCAGCTTAAATTATTAAATAGATTAGCTTTCGGCATACGTGAAAATTCAGTTTTAGTTGTTTATAATACTCTCTTTTATTCAGCTTAAATATTCTATTTAGTTTTTTCACACTTATCGAGGCAATATTTTAACCCTTAATATCTCAAATTATTCTTAATTAAAAATTATAAAAATTGGATATTAATAATCCTTGTATTAAGACGAATCAAACAAGATTCCACATGATTATGTTTTAACTTTTAGATTAAACGTAAAATACAAATTAAGAGTGATGGGTAAATAGTGTCAAAAAACTAAACGGAACATTTAGGATGAATAGAAGGTAGTATATTTTTACTAACAGGTCTTTCTCATAGACCCGTTTCACGTTAAGACAGTCTCATACGAAACGATTAAAAGGACAAATATAATTAAAATAGTCCACCATCAGTGAAGTGGGACCCATATAAAAGAATCTAGGCCCACAGTAAGCCCTAGAATCTGACACCAAGAAGGATACCCTTGAAGGGTATTATTGGAAATGGGTCCTACTGTACGTGTCATTCTGTGAACGGATGGGCTTATGACCAAAAAGCCCCGTGGGACTATCAACAATTGAAATTAAAGCATTGTACTATCACAAAATTTCGAACCTCAAATGTGACCGTTTTTATTAAATAGTAAATCACAAATTCTTGCTATAGACGGTCTATAGCATAGACGGTTGTAATAGTTAAGCTTATTTTTATATTTCCAAAAAAACAAATGAAATTTCCATTGGGTTGGGCTGCTAAGAGTGTCGTCTATGCCATAGACGGTATAGACAGTCTCTAATGAGTAGCATTTAGTTTTAATTAAATGCTACTGGTAGCACCTTTTAAAGAAAATTTCATATGGTAACACTTGTTTTATGCACTATTTTATTGTCGTAGCATTTTTCGTTAAGTTCTTGTTAAATTCATCATTTTAAAATTTAATTTATATGATAGCATCCGATTTTTGTTTAATTCATCATTTTAACGTTTAATTCAATGTTCAATTCATTAACTCTCATAAAAATGTTGTAATATTTTTGTTTTCATTCAAATTGTTGGCATTAGAAAGTTTTAATTCATAAGCGCCCATAAATATTGTAATCATCATTAGTCCTTTTTTAAAAAAATTAAAATTAAAACACATAATTGAACAAAATAAAAATAAAAGATATTTTGAGAATAGGTATCAAGAGATTACTTTATTAGGATTTCACATGAATTGATTTTTTTCATTTAGATTGATAAGGATTTATAGCCAATATTTAACTCTAGAGTAAAATTTTATGTGAAAAAACAAAAAAAGTACAAGAGTATTATTTATCAACCGATATCATTTTACATTTTATTCTTTATGCATAAGAAATACTTAGTCATCTAATTTAATTCTTCTGATTTGACTTTTTATAATTTTAATTATGCGTGATTTAAAAATATGAAGGATCAAAATAATTTATCAGATAGTATGAAAACAAGAAATATAGCGACTAATTTGCAAGTTCGCAATAGTAGTATTTATTATTTTTTTTTTCAAAATATATGGTATTTAAGTAGGGTGGGAATGAAAGTATTATAAATTCAATAATTTGCAAATTGCAATACATTTTTCAATTTAAGTTTAGCCTTGGCATAAAACACCACTTAAGAGTGTTACAACCTTTCAATACATGGATGCTTTATCAAAAGAATATTTTAAGATTTAGCAAATATTTTTATGTACTTGAAAAGAAATAAGAATAAAAGTAATGTATAGTGAGAAAGAATGGTTCATAAAATATTTTTTTAGAATTTCAAAAAGGTGAAAAGAATAGAATAATTTATAAAAGTTGCCTAGAGGCTAGAGATGACTAAAGCATCCCATTTCATTGTGAACCTTAAAAGTTGGTACAACACGTAATGACATGGGAAAATATTGTTGAAAATTAACTAATTTTTCATTGTAATTTTATTTTGAATTTTGATATTTATTTGTTCTCAGCATATCTGGTGGGAGCGGTGAAGCTCGGGTGGTGCAGATTATTAGGTATTTTGCGATCAAATATATAGCAAATATTAGATCATTAGATAATATAATAATAATAATTTAAATTCAAATGTGAGATTATTCGCAGCAAATAAGCGAACAGTTGATTTATTTTCGACAATTTTATCAAATCTAGGGTATAATGGTTGGAAGTAATTTCTCAGCGGACAATATTTAAAAAAAGAAATAATGTGAATAAAGTATATTTTGTTTATTCGTGAAATTTTGAGCATAAAGTATATTTAATTTTTAGCATGGCTATTTGCTCATTCTTCCTCCCTTTGTGAAAAAAAGTGTGTTTAAAATAAGAAGAATAAAAAGCATTAAAAATCTTTAATTTTAAAAAGATAAAAAAAAATCTAAATTCACGAACTAAGTTATGATTAAAATGTACTCCATTATATTTTGATATCCTATTTGTTTTTCTGTCCTATATCTTTTAGTTTGTATTTTATTCTCAATCACTTTTCATTTTATTAATATCAATTTTAATCATTTTTAACAAGAATAGTTAAAAATATTTAAATTAAAATGTTACATCGATAAGTGTATAAAACCAAATAAAATATTAAATTAGAATAGGAATTATTTCCACATAACATTTTTGGTGAGTCTTTATATGGACCATACGTTGACTCACAGCTATTGTACATTTGATTGTATGATAAGTTGGCAAATTTTGTATAAAATGATCACTTTATCATTTCATTTTCCAAACCCCTCTCAATAAGTTAGGGTCCGCCTTAAGATTTGAGAGGCTCAGGATGAAATATTCGTTAAAACTCCTAATTGCTA
Source organism: Amaranthus palmeri (assembly GCA_019776075.1). Taxonomy (NCBI): domain Eukaryota; kingdom Viridiplantae; phylum Streptophyta; class Magnoliopsida; order Caryophyllales; family Amaranthaceae; genus Amaranthus; species Amaranthus palmeri. Next base: position 137,266 of record JAAKBH010000022.1, read on the forward strand.
AATATATTATTACATGCTCTTATTACTGAATTTTAAAGCGCCGTTTTTCGAATTTTTTGATGGGCCTGAAGGCTTTCTGGCCCTCAATCATAAAGTGTTTTTTCGTTCTCTTTATGTAGAACTCAGTAATATGTGATAAGCTGTCATCAACGTCGCCATACCCCAAAATCTTTTACTCAATTTGAGTAATATTATTCGACACTCCAAAAGTTTTATCAGTTATCATAAATACGAAAAAAATTTCATCTACGTTAAATGGTTAATCTCACTTTGTTTACGATTAGACAACATCCTTTGAAGCTTTTTTAATAGGACTTCATGTGATATTGACTTTGTATTTGGCAAATCTATGATATCTTTGGTTATTTTAGTGAACAATAAATCGACAATGTCATTGAGTATATGACCACGACAAATGTAATCATTATTCTCCCACTTAGATCTTTTTCTTTCTTGTTCAAGGGTTTCATTTTCATACTTTTTCGATTAAAGAATAAAAATAGTTTAGAACATTTGAACTGAAAATATAAAGAGGGTACTGTCTTTATATAGACTAAGTAGATTAGATTATAAAAAATCTCTCTTCAAATTAAAAGTTTTTCCATTTAAAACTCCTATAATGGAATTTTCTTAAATTTGTTTTTATTCATATTAAAATATTTGTCACTATAAGAAAATATTTTTAGGCTAAATATTCTTGGTTCGTTTACCATGCGAATTTATCCTTAACGGAAACTTCTTTATTTTAGTTCTACTTTGGAAAAAAAAAAATATTACCTCATAAGAAATCAAGGGAATAATTTTTAAGTTAGCCATCTCTTATTCTATAAAAATTGTTTCATTGTTATACCAATGTATTTTGTGTTGGGAATAAGTAATTAATATAATAATTTGATTAAATTTAATTTCTGTTTCAAATCTAAATAAAAAAATATTTTTTTAAAAAAATTTGTTTTTAGAGTTTATAAATATATGTTTGAGACAGTTTCACGGTGAGACACATTTCATATGAGAGTTAGCTAGTCTAACTAGTTTGAGTTTGTCACACCGAGGGAGGATCTCACATCTTTGTGAAACATTAAACAAAATGAATTTTTTTAAATAAAACATTCCGTAAATAAGCTTCATAATTTTGTAAATTCTAAAGATAAGTGTTCCTGTGTCAGAGCCTAATTAAGGTTAAGACTTTTATCATGTTATTATGTATTAATTAACTGCGAACAATATAAAAAAAATTTAGTACGACATTATTCGCTGTTACGAACAACGAATAAAAGGAAAACAATGTCATAATGTTTGAAGGCAACAAAAAAATCATTTGCTTATTCGCTATTGATAACAACAAACTAACTGTTGCTTTTTTGTCTTGCTAAATATTATAACACTGTTAGTAATAGCGAACAAAGGGTTTTGACTTTTTAACTAATTTCTTTATTTGTCTAAGTAACAACAAACAAATATCTGACCTCAGATTTGACATGAACATACTTATTTTGATAATTAAAATTTCTCAAAATTTATTTTGGAATTTTTTTTTTTTCAAATTTTCCATCTTTGTTCGAGTTTGTGTTATTCTTGGGCATTTGTTCTTCCGTTAGTCCATGTCATCAAGCTCTTTCACTGTATTATGGGCTTCGTTGTCCAAACATGTATGGGCGCATGCTTTATGAAAATTTGAAATAAATAACATTATTTATAAAAAAAATATATAATAAAATCATAATCAAACTTATTTTAAAACTAAGCGTGTGATCCGCAAACTTTAGGTTCGGGTTGTTCGCACTTACAGACTGAAAAACTAAAATAGTCTGTTTGCTGTTACTAACAGCGAACAACCGATTTTAAGTCAAAAAGTCAAAAGTCAACTCAATCGACCGCGTAAAAGCAGCCGATTACTTGGCTGATTTTTGTTGACTCATCCTTTGTAAAGGCCCATTGTCTGACCCTGTTTGACCTGTTCGCAGTTACTAAGTGCGAACAGACACCTGATTTTTTTTTACCAGTTTATTACTGTTCGCTCTTACCAAGTGTGAACAGCTCCGAACCTGTGCTCTAGGGTATCAGGTGCTTATATTTGAAATAAGTTTGATTATGATCTTATTATATGTTTTTTTGATAAATAATCTTATATTTCAAATTTTCCATGCTTTATAATCTTTTGGGCTATGATAGATGAAATGTTGGCCGAGTGTTTTGTGCTTTTTTGATGGGCTTCTAAATCGAAGGTTTTCGGATAATAAATTAAAAAATTAAAGAAGTTTAGTACGAGATCGTCTCATCATGAGACAAATTTATATAAGTTACAACTTTAAATTATAACAGTTAGTCTCTTGAGAGACGTATCTCAAATCCAGCTCATTAAAGGTTAATGCTACTTATCGTATTCTTAATGCCTACTTACTTAATCCTTAATGTTTACTTTCAATATCATAAATATCTACTTACATTATTCTTAATATCTACCTACAATATTTTAAAAAATATACGATGGGTCGGCGCAATTAGATATGCTCTCTCAAAGAGACCGTCTCTTACAAAAATTTGTGAAATTATAATTGGTCACTGTGAGACATGCCTTATATTTGGATTAAATAATCCAATAATAGAAAATTTTAGCTTGTAGACTTGTTATTTTGAGATTTTCTCGTCATAAGACGGTCTCATAGAAGACATGTTTAATATGGATGTAAAGGTAGGCCGTTGCAATCTATTGGGCACAAAAAGAGGCACTTTTAAATGTTGAGGACCCAATTTTAGGAAAATTGTGTTATTGTTTAATAGCCGAATTTTTAAATCAAATTTTATAGAATCACAATTTTATTTTTTTATATTAATCGGCTTAGATATTGTGTTTTAATTTGTCGAGCAAGGATAAAATATTTTTCCATATAAACAACGCAGTCAACAATTTCATAATATATTTATTTTATCAATGTGATTTATGATAACTTGTTTTCTGTTTTATTCATCTCTTATTATTATTTAATTATTTCACAATTGATCTTCATCATCATCCCCGGTGTATCCCGCTCAAAGAAAACTATGTTCAGGGTCTGGGAAGGGATGGACGTTGGCAACTCATACCCATAAAGGAGAATGCGATCAGAGAGTCCCCCGACTCTTCAGGATTCCAACTTCTCTTTATCTTTCTCGAGTCGGGAGACTCTTTTGATCGCACTCTTCTTTATGGGTATGAGTTGCCGCCGTTCATCCCTCCCCAAACCCTGTCCATAGTTTTTCTATGAGCGGGATTCACTGAATTGGATGACAATGATGATTCAGGATCCCTAATTTTCAAGTATACATAAGACGACCTCAAGTAACTAACAAATTTTTTCATAAGAAAAATTTACTTTGATGCTTCTTCCTATTTTAAGAGTTGCTACAGTTTTTGTAGTAATTACTGTTTAATCAATTGATTTTATTTAATTTATATTTCTCCACGTATAATGTAAAACATAGTCAAGTAAGATTTTTTTTGATTCATCTTTATTCATATATATATTCATAATATCATTAACTCTTTAGAATTGTTAAAATTGTGCATTGAATAACGTAAAAAATAAAAGTATAGCAGTGATTAAAAACCATAAGAAATAATAAATATATTTGTATTAACCCCATTTCACAATTGTTATAGGATTATAATTTCAATCACATTTATAATTTAAGACTTTTTTTATTCTAATCCCAACTTCTCAAGTATTAAGTAATTCACAAAATTTCTCATAAGAAAAATGGAAATATCTAGGTTGATACACTAGAAAGGTACTAAAAGTCTAAATCTATGGTTGATTTAAGAATATTGTAGTACAATTTAGACTATCTGACGTTCTTTTGCTTTCACCAATCACATGAGATCTCCTCAATATATTGATAGTCTGTTTGACAAATGACTGTTGATGGAGCTATTGAAAAATTGTTGACTGATTTGACTAACTGATAGTAGTGGCTGATTATTAAACTAATTGTTTTAATTAGTTGTTTAAGTCATCTTTTATGGTGAAATTTGGTAAAATTATTTGCTGATTGTTAGTTGTTTATTAGAGAAAAATAAAGCTAAAAGCAAAAAATTTTAAAAAAAAAGTTTTAATTTTGACTTAAAATTCAAATTGGATTCATCAACTAATTTTTTTCACAAATTGTTGTAAGAGGCGGTCTCTTCGAAAAATGTTTTAGATATATGAGCTAAATAGTCTAATTAGTACAAATTAAAGAGAAAATAAGAATATGGGCTTCTTATTTTAATGTCAAATCTTTGAGAGACGGTCTGTCATAAGAGTAAGTGAATTTTATTATACTATTTAAAAAATAAATTAAAAAAACCAAAAGTTTAACTCTCTTGAGAGTCTGTCTTTTGTAAAGGCGATTCTCAAAAGTCCAGCCCAATTCTATATTTAGAGTTGTAACAATATATATTTAGGATTGGACTGGAACCACTGGGCTTTTGAGAGTCGTCTTTACAAAAGACGATCTCGTTTAAGTAACTAAAAAACCAACAAGAATAATTGTCAAAATTTTGGAAGTATTATAGATTAGTTGTAGATTCATTGCATTTTTGGGTAAGAATCTAAATGGAAAAGATAAAAGAAAGTAGGAGGAAAAAACTAATTAATATAAGGAGTTGAGCACATTTTACACAACCAACTAAATGTTTGGCCTTTGGCACTTACTTAGAAAATGCATCCACGCTTATTCTTTTCCTATTACATAAATTAATTTTTTACTCTTTTTTTTAATTATTTTTATTTTATTTATATATTTTTTTATTTTTTTATTTTTAATTAATTAGGGGTCAAACTTGTGTGGTTAGATGCGGGCTTGCAAATTCAACTTCATTTGATCATTTTTGTTGCAGGAATCTTTTTTTGAGGATTTTTGTGATAATCTATTCCCTTCTTAGACCCTGATTATAATTCCTATAAGCGAAATACAACGGATTAAAATTAGATCATGATGATGATGGTGGTTAGGGGTGGCAAGGGTTGAATAGCGGAACATGAATTTTTATGTGAGACCACTATACGAAAAATTAAGTGATTAAAACTTATTTTTGGAACAAAGTAAATACCGTAATCAATTTAAAATATTTTTGAGATATTTTTGTGAGAGATCGACTTTTAAAGAGACGGGTCCATAACAAACAAGAAGCCCACATTTTTATTTTTCTTTTATTTGTATTAATTAAATAATTTATCCCATATATTTAATGCAGCTTTCAAAAAGACCGTCTGCGATCATGATGCCCACTTTCGGATGTGGTAGTATGCGCGATATTTCTTATAGATTTATATTTATTTATTTTTTTTAAATAAGTTTTTAATTAATTTCTTTTGTATATTTATTTATTATGTTTGTATAATTTATTTTATTGTCTTGTAATTTAAGTTTTTGAAATTACCTTTTCGTTTCTTATTTTAAATTCAACTTTATAAAATTAATCAATTGCTTTAATTTACTTTTACATTTTAAATTAATTATTTTAAAATTTTTATTTAAATTTGTTTTTTAAATTACTAATTAATTTTTAAAATAGAGTAAATTACACATAGGTGGCCTGAGATAGAGCTAAATTTCACTTAGGTGGCTTGAAATTTTCATAATTACAAAGAGGTGACCTATAACTTTAATCTTAAGTGAAAATCTATTTATATAGCAAATACTATTAAAAATTTTTTTTTTTGTTACGTGGGTTTCGTACTAAAATTTTTTAAAATTTTCTATAAATTTTAACTTTTTTCTTGTTAAATTAAATCCATTGAAATATTTATTACTATATTTTTGGCATATCAAACTTTTTGTTTTCTATTCCTTTTATTTGTTCTATTTTTGATCAAATTAAAAGCTTTCATGGTTCGATCAAAATAGGCCAGATTAAAAGGAACAGAGAGACTATTTATAAAAAATAAATCTTGTATGAGACCGTCTCATCGGGAAATAGACCCATACAAGCAGCCTGAATCATTTATATTTAAAATAAAATTAATTGCGTTAATCTTACACATTAGACAACTAAACAAAAACTGTTTTTTTTATAATTATTTTTAGAAAATAAAAATTAGATCAATCATATTAAGTTGTGTCACAATGAAATGGTCTTAATAAAAAAATGTCATTTATAAAATGTGTTTTTCCATAAAGAATGTTTACGGAAATTAAGAAAAATAATTACTTTTAGATATTGGATATTATTGAGTTATTAAATTTGATGTAGGAAAAGTGAAGATCATAATTATATTTTTCCGTATTAAAAAATTATTAAAAGAAAGTTAGTTGGAAAAATATGGGGACCACAACTAATAAAAAAAAATGGTTATATAACGTTATTGGAATTTATTTGGGAACCATACGAAATATAAAATGATTTCTCATTATTGTTCAGCATACAGTAGAAGTTCAAATTTGAATAAGAGTGTGAGAATTCATTTTTATAAAAAAAAAAGAAAAAAAAGTTGAATGGGTAATTTGAACTTTCTCTCTCCTAAGGTTTGGTTTAACAATGGAGAAATGAAGGTAAGAAAGAGGAAGATGAAGGTAGCAGCTATAGGCTAGAAAACAGGTCACAAAACGGACGTTTACCTGCTATACCCGGTCACTTTGAGGAGGGGGGTGCTGTGAGCAAAAATATTGTAAAGTTCAGATTCTTTAATAATAATCGAAAGTAGGGGTTATTTAAAGAAAAATATTAAAAATAAGGATTATTCCCGATAATTTTTCTTAAAAATTTTACACATGATCCCTAAATTTTTCAATACGACTCTGATGTATATGCGATGAGTTGATGATGAACATATAAAATTTCAAATATTCCTAATCAATACCGTAATTTGTAAATCAAAAAGACAAAAATAATACTCCCTCCGAATCATTTTAGTTGTCCCATTTCTTTATTTGGCAAAATCTTATCAATTGTGTCATTTCCTTTTTTGTCTATCTTTTTTTTTTACCTAAAATCCCTCACTTTTCCAATTCGCAATATCCAACTATCACCTTTATAATTAATTTAATCAATTAAAATACCCAACTACCACCTTTTTAATGGACCCCACACCACTCTTAATAATCGTGAAAACCCAAATGGGACATCTAAAATGATTCGGAGGGAGTAATATTTTAAGATAAACAAACTCAAAAAAGATAAATTAAAACAACAAATCTCTCACCCTATAACATCTTACCACATAAGAGTAATTTATTAGCCTCACAAATAACCGTTAATTACTTAAACTTTCTCATAAAATTTGTAGGAGTAAGGCATATTCTAGAAATAATACAAGAGTAAAACGACGCGTTACCGAAAAACGGTCAGTCCATTTACTAATATATTTCATTGCTCTCTGTTTCAATCTTTATTACTCTACTTTAATTTAAAGTGTTATTTTTGACTCTCTGAAATGCATGTCTACTTATTTATTACTACGACTATACATTCTATATATACTTTACATTATTGTATCTCACAGCCGGAAACTGAGAGACTGAAAATAAAAATAAAAATAATACTCTCAAATGAATATTGTTATTTAATTCATATCTGAATTTGACGCTAAATACGGCGTCCATAGAAATTAAAGTATAGCCTGAATTCTATAATTAATCTGGAATATTCAATTTTTTGACTTTTAATGTACCGTACAGTCTATGGTTTTTGTTAGTAGCCGTGTTTACCATTTTCTAATTTTGATTTTAGGGTTTTAAATTTTATTTTGTATACTTCATTCAATCCCCACCACATACTCCGTCCGAATTATTTTAGATGTCTTATTTGAATTTTCACGGTTATTAATTAGGGTGGTGTGGGGTCTATTAAAGAGGTGGTAGTTGAGTATTTTAATTGATTAAATTAAATTAATTGTAAAGGTGGTAGTTGGGTATTGGGAGTAGTAAAAGTGAGGGTATTTAGGTAAAAAAAGATAGACAAAAAAGAAAATTGGACAATTGATATGAATTTGCCAAATAATAAGGAAATTGGACATCTAAAATGAATTTAGTAGTCTTACATTTACTATGCATTTGCTTGTGATATATCTCCTCAAACATTAAAACCTTTTATAGCAGGTTACCCCTGTTAAACAAAGATAGAACAAATTGTTTTAAATAATACTACGTTTCATTCAATTCGATGTGAATAATTTCATTTTTGATTATTTTTTAATTATTTTAACTTTTACAATACATTTGCTCATGACATACCCTTAAACCCTTTTACCTATTCTAATAGGTTATTTTGTTTGAAATAAAAGGAATAGAAAACTAAAAAGGAAAAATCACTCCTATCCCCTTTCTCTTTCACCACCCATACCCCTACCTCGGGTGGGGAATTGTAGGTGTGAAGTGGCCAATAATGTGAATGTGAATTGAGATGGTTTTTACATGTGCAAAGAAAAGACCACTAACGCATTCATGATAGAGAAAATTTACACAATTGATGGAAAGAGAAGACATGGTGTCAACTGGCGAGTTAGATCAATGAGCAAATTGCACATTTCAAAGCACTTGACTGTGATTAAAACTAGTTAAAAACGTCAAATTCATGTCTAAGACCATTACTTGTTATCTTTGTCATGATTATTGTTTTGGAAATTCTATGACATGAGCGTATTGCATTTCTGTATAATTTACAAGTATATTAGGAGTATTAGCCTTTGTACGGGTCTGGTTTTGAAAATGCTTTGCATATGGCGTGTTTAGCGTCGTTTATTTTCATTGACATGTTTTTTTAGAGTCCAAAGTCTTACAGGTCGCAAACTTCTTATTTTCTTTTATAAGGTTATGATTCTCCAACTTCCTACCCTCTGCCTTGATGTTGATGATAAATTGGGTATGATGATTTTATATTTAGATTAAAATTTGGTAAAAGAGTTGAATAACAAAATCTGAAGAAACACAACGTTGAATAAATTTAGAACTAACCTATATGATCTCAATTTAATTAAACAACCCAAAATCTAATTAATAAGCGAGAATTATGAGTTAATTTAGTTGTTTAAAGTTTTTTCTATTATACTATTTTAAAGTTTAATTTCTTTTGTCCTTACATATTCTAGCTTATTTTCATTAAAAAAATAGAAAGCCAATTTAATTAATAAGCTTCTAGAAAATTGATAATTTGACCAACTTTTCTGCCCTAAACCGAAGACCAATACTAGGACTAGAATATTATAAGAGGTAATTAAGTAAATAAAAAACGTTTTCACAAAATAATTCTCTAAAGCAGCCACGCAAATGCACGTAAGATTATATAATATAGTTTTGAAGCTACCTAGGAAAGGGAGGTTAAGTACATATTCCGGACAAACGACACAATTAAGCTACACATATGACGTAAGTTATAGATAAGGACAATCTCAGTGTCCCGCATAAGGCAGGGTCCGGATGGCGGATTTTGTTTTTTTGAAAGATGCGGATAAATCATACTCGTTCTCCTGATGAGAAAGTACAGAGAGATGCGTGCAGTCAAGAAAACTCCCAATTGATACATGCGCCCAACAGGGGTCGAACCACAAACCTTCAGTTCCACATGCGAATGCTCTATGTATTGAGTCATAAACGCTTTTGGTACGCAAGTTATAGATAATTTGTTCTATATCGATGAATTAAACGTGGTGTACGCATTTTGTAAGTCATTAGAACCCTATTCGGAGGAGATTCCGAGCGTCGGAGCGTGTACAAGTGTACTACATGTTCGATTGCACAGGGCACCGAAAAAATTGGAGGCCTTATTACTAAAATTTTGAAGTATATGCATGTTAAATGTTTAAAGATATAAAATTATTAGAAAAATATTTTAAATTTTGAAATTGCACAGAGCTTTCAAAGGAATGTTTAATTTTTGCTCCACCCCTGAACCTTCTTCTAACTGTGAAATAGACATATAATTTTGGTATAGTATCTCCATAGTCGTTATAATTTATAAAGTGTGTGCAACCCACACTTTTCGACCGTTTGTTAGCATTTCGATTAAAAACTGAATATTAGGTGATTACTTTTGATGGGGTGTCACTTATGAGGATGTGTTGGGATAGTTTGCCTTATGAGGGTGGTGTGCACACTAAAGTTGTTAATTACACTTTGTGTTAATTTGATAATAAGATGATATCAACAATAAATTCAGCCCAAGTTAAGATAACAATAAAAAAAAGTATTAAGTATGAAGAATTAATTAATAGTAATAACAAAACGTGCTTAATTACATAACTATTTTGTAAATAACACTTTATGTAGTGTAGTGTACTCTAATTACATGCTCCTATTATTGGTTATTACACTCATCAAGCAGCCAAATATCTCTAACTACTCTATGGGACCCTTTTTTGAGAGTTGCCTCATGTGGGTGTTGTGGACCATATGTTTTCACAAAAAAAAATTATACATTTTATTTTCTACCAATTTTTTTGAAAAGGCAGTAATATCATAGAATTATTAAGTTTTTTTTGAATTTATAGAATTATTAAGTTATACTACTATTATAATAAATTGATATTATACTCTCTCCTATTTTTCCTACTAGTTTCATTTACTTTTTTTGTTACTATTCACTAATCACTTTTAATTTGAATTTTATTCTTAATCTATAATTTAAAATATGGTAATGTGAGATCTTATTTTATTCGTCTCAATGCAAAAATTATTAATATCAATTTTTTATAATTTTTAATTATGCACAATTAAAGATTATTTCAAAATGATGTCTCGGCATATGTGAAAAGGGTAAATGAGACAAGTTGTGTGAATAGCGAGAGTACATAGACTAGGAATTGATCCCACTTGACTATATTTTAACTTATAAATTAAGAAAAAAGTACACACAAATTAAAAGTGAAAAATAAATACTCCCTCGGATTCTTTTTTATTGTCCACTTTCCTTATTTAGTCAATTCACTTTAATTGTTCACTTTCTATTTTTAGCAGGGATTTTTTACCTAATTAATACTCATAACTACCCCAACTTATATTATTTAAAATACCCCACCTACCACATTTTCAATTATTATAATCACTTAAATACCCCAACTACCACCTTTACAATTATTATAATCACTTAAAGTATCTCACTATCAATTTTCTTAATTTGTGTGCCCACAAGAAAGTTGACAAAAAGGGAGTGGAGGGAGTATTATTTAAAATGCAAATAAGACATACTTTTATTTGTTCCACCATATTTGTTACATTTGACTTTTTATACAATCCAATTTATTTTTTTGATTATTATATATAAAATAATTATACTCTTTCCGAATCATTTTAGATGTCCCATTTCCTTATTTGGTAAAATCATATCAATTCATTTTCTTTTTTGTCTATCTTTTATTTACCTAAATACCCCCATTTTTTCAATTCCCAATACTCAACTATTACCTTTACAATTAATTTAATCAATTAAAATACCCAACTACCACATTTTTAATGGACCTCACACCATTTTAAATAGTTAATATTATTATAATATGAAATTACACGATTCAAACAAGATATCGCTAGACTATGTTATTCTCACACGTTAGTCGTAACATATAAATAGGAAGAATTAATTAAAACTAAGGTGTACTTTCATTGTAATTAATTATGGTTGCGTAATTAAAAAATGAAAAGTTTTAAAAGTTTAATAAGGAAAATGGTGCACTAATAGACATAATAGTAGAAGTGTGTAATAAAAACGTAGTTTTCAGTCACGCAATCACTGAGTCCTTTCCATCGTCACTTTACGGCTTTACTACTTTCTCAGATATTGCTTATTAATACCACGTGTATCATTCATTCATTTCACTCCTACTCCTTACTCCTGTTACTCTTAACTCTGTCTCATTAAATTTATCTTATTTTTTAAAAAATTTTCGTATTTAATTTATTTCTTACTTTTATTTTTTCTAAGACCCTTGATAGTTTTATAATTTTACATATATTTAATTTACTTTTTTATTTCATATAAATATTTCTCCCACTACTTTATACCCTCTTGGTTCTTTTTTGTTCATCTTGTTTATTATTTGCACAGTTTTTAAAGTAATTTTTAAGCATAAATATCATTAAATATGCATCATAAAAAATTATAAAAATCAAACATAAATTTCTTTCTCATAAATTTGAAAAACTTAAAATAGACAAAAAAAAGTATATAAAAAATTCGTCTAAACATCCAATGGCTCGTTTGGTAGGGGTAATAAATCGTGGCAATGAGAATGAAAAACTAGTGTAATTTTGGTTAAAAAATCTTTTGGCTATCTTGATGGCCATGCTTGGCAACCTTCAATCATCTCATTTTGTTCATAAAATTCATTCTAATGCATTACCAATGGGAGAAGTGGTATTATGAGGTAATGAAAATTTGTGAACAAAAAAATCTTTTTGTGATCAAAGTTTCATTACTATGGGAATGACATGAAAATTTTGATAAAAATTTACACTTTAAATCATTCCAATTACCATCATTTAGTACCACTAACCAAACGGACCGCAAATGTACAGTAGACAGTAGACAAAGTAGGTTTATACTATTTATATTAAAACGTTACTTTCTCACGTGCTATTCATTGTGCAACAGAAAATCAAATGAGCGCGTATAATTTATCTTTGTTCCATTTTACCTTCTCGTCTTATCCACCTGTCCTTTGACCAACACGCCTTCTTAGTGTGTTGACTTCTCTCCTCGTTTTCCCCCTCATTTTACACACATATATATATAAGCTTGCTCTAGTGTACCACTCATCGCCAACTAATCAATTTCATTTCCTACATCATTTTCAATTTACCCTAATTTACAATCCTCAATCCGTCAACCAAAACGTAAAAATTCTTAAATTATTTGATAAATCTGGAGGAATCCGGTTCATCGATGACAAAAATGGCGAAGAAATCACCTGAATACGAGGAGAATAACGGCGCGAATAGTTCGATTAAGTATAAAGGAGTTCGGAAGAGGAAATGGGGAAAATGGGTATCGGAAATCCGTTTACCGAATAGTCGAGAACGGATCTGGTTAGGATCCTATGATTCGGCTGAGAAAGCGGCGCGTGCTTTCGACGCGGCTCAGTTTTGTCTTCGTGGTAAGTCGGCGAATTTTAATTTTCCTGAAAATCCACCTGAAATCGCCGGTGGACGGTCAATGACGCCGTCGGAAATTCAAGCTGCGGCGGCGAGGTTTGCTAATATGACAGGCGGTGATGATCGAGTAGTAGTTAGGGATGAATCGGAGGAGAATCGGACGGTGGAGGAGTACTCGTTATCTTATTCGCCGTCGATTTCCGACGGAACGACGGTTCAAATGGATAGTTTTGAAATGACAGGGGTAGAAACGTCATTTCAAGAGACGTTGAGTTTAAGTAATACGTTTGGGTCGGGTAATTACGTGTCTGATTTTGGGCTTTTTACCGGGTATGATGATTTTACTGCGGGTCATTTTTTTACCACACCGCAACAATTGGATAATAATTTTGATTATGGTGTTCAAGAGGATACTTATGATGCTTCACTTTACCAAGACTCTTACCTTTGGAATTTCTAAGTGCGAGTAAAAAAAAAATTAAAATTAAAGTACGGTCTAATCTGAACATAGTAGATTAGAGGACAGTTAAGTAGTGTGACAGATTGAGAATCGAATTTTATCTCGCCAGAGAGCAAATATTATTTTTTTTAAACAAGGTTTTGAGCTTGAATACTGATCTAGCTCTATTTTACCTACCTACCTTGTAATCAGAGAAAGTAGTGTGACAGATTTAGGAATCATTTTTTTTTAGTTTCTAATTCTGTCCTATAAAATTGGTCAATAGATTGATTAATCCAATATTAGAAGCCTGTTATGACACCAAATTGTAATATGAGCGTTTTTTCATTTTTAACGACCTTTTTGTACCTTTTAGTGAAATTTTTTAGTGAGGTGATGACTTCATTATCATCCCAACAAATGATATCTCATTATTTTTTGCAATGTATTATCACCTTTATTAATAGTGGCTTCCGGGGTTTGAAATTATTTTAGTGTTGGTAACAATATCTATCGTTAAATTATTAGCGATGATTGTAAATATTCATTGTGATTAGATATAATATACGAGAAATTGTAAAAATTTAATTCAATATTTAAGCTTAATATGTTGAAAATTAAACTCGCAAAATATACCTGATAGGTAGATTTATTTAAAAATAAATAAAAAAATATATGAATTTATTTTTAACGGATCAAGTAAAAGTGAATTTATGATTAACAATTTACTTTATAATATATTATATTTATAATTTCTCCTTTTTTTTAAAAAAAAATGCATATTCATATTTCAGCATCTACTAATTGATGTTTAAAGAAGGGATATGTGGAGACGGAAGAGTTTCCTTATGGTATTGGTGGAGTGATGTGTTTTATTGTAGATTTAGAATAGAATACAATTTAGACACGTGACTAAATTTAGTGAGTAGTGATTTCTTTCTTCTTTCAATTTGTATTATTTTCATTATTTTTTATTTTTCAAGTCTCTTTTAATTTCATCCATATAATTAATTTCTCTTTTTATTTGTTACTAATATTTATACATTATCCTAAAACGCTATAAGGGTGTGGTAAATGGTTGATAAATGATAGCTGATTATAGTGATTGATTTCACCAGTTGATTTTATTAGCTGATTTGACCAGCTGTTTTTGAATATGCTCCTATAAGTAGTTTGTTCAAAAATAGCTTATTCGTATCAATACACTGTTTCAACCACGTAATTCACCAAACACTAGCATCAGCTAGTTTGACCACTTGACCCTCTATTTATATCAAAATAAGCTGAAATTGCTCAATAAGCTAATTTGCCAAACGCCTTCTATTTTTTTTGTTTGATGAAAATTGAAAGGGAGAGAGTAGTATTATAGGTTATAGCATTGTGTTATGTATGGACCACAATGCATGATGATGACTAAAGAGGGATGATGTTAATTGGATCACATGAAGAACAAGATAATGGTGGATCATACAGTTAAAGATTGGGGCATGGGGGACCTTTATTACAATGAGGTGGACCCCACACGAACTTTTACACGGATACCTTAAGGATACATCAATTTTAGCCTCCAGAAGAATCAAAAATGTTGAGGATAGCGAAAGTTTAACTAGAGATTGTGACAATTCCAAATAGTTTGGTTATGAGCGGCTAAAGATTGGATCAATCAATTTATCTTAATTTAATTCTAAAATGAATGGATTAATCAATAAATTGTGACAATTACAATGAGATTGTGATGTAAGTGTTTAGATGATTTGTTGTATGTATTTTTGTTATGTACTTTAGATATTTTTGTTATTTGCTATAGGAGTTCAGGGAGAAGTTAGGGGTTGCACCTCTCTCTGCAAAGATGCGGGAGAATAGGCTGAGATGGTTTGGGCATGTGCAGAGAAGCACCCATGACGCCACAGTAAGAAGGATCGAGCGCATCGTAGTGGAGGGCAAGAGAAGCCGAGGAAGACCTAGGAAGACGTGGGAGGAGCAGATTAAGAGCGACCTACACGAGCTCCACCTCTCTAAGGACCTGACCAGGGATAGGGCCAAATGGCGGCGGCTTATCCACGTCCTAGATTATTAGACTTGTTTGTTTCTGTGCTTTGTTTTTCGTCAGTGTCCTTTATCGCCTCTGTTACCTGCATCGTTTTCTTAGTTATATGCATATATCCTTTTAGTTGTGTAAGTCACCTACTATGATTGCGGATAGTTGTTTTTCTATGCTTGGCTAACGTGTGTACAAGATGCAGGAGTTCGGATATTTGCAGGTTCTTATCGTTGAAGACTCTTTTGACCGCCCTCTCCTTATGGGTATGAGACGTCGTCGAGCCTCCTTCCCCAGACCCTGACCATAGTTCTATCTATGTGCGGGAATACTGGGTATGATGATGATGATAATAATGCTATAGGAGTTTAGGTTATTTGTTGTATATATTATATTAGTGATGTGTGAGTTTATCTTACGTGTTGTAGGTGCTTAGATTATGTGGTGTAGGAATTTATATTATGCGTTATAGATTTTTTTATATACCTACTAAAATTATAGTAGGTGTTTTGTGAAATGCGTGCGCGTAATAGATATTCTTTAAATGAAATGGGTTGCGCTTTGAGAGTCGTTTCTCATAGAGAAGGTGAGAGACGGTCTCTCAAGAGACTTATTGTAAATTAATTGAGGTTTAATTTTGCTTACTTTTAATCTAATAGCACTATTTTCTAATCAAAAAATTATTTTTTGTCACTTATTATAAATTTACATATAATGATAATAAACTTACATAAATAATATAATTATATATTTTTTTATGTTATAAAGTAATCATTGTTATAATGAATTATAAATAATTAATAATTAATAATAACTTAATACGGACATAGTAAAATAAAACTAATGTTTAATTTGGTATTGTTGTCATTTTTATTTATATGTTAAAATTAAAAAACCAAATTCGGTTAAGCAAAATAGTTTTTGAAAGTAAATTTTGTTCATTTTTGCTAAATACATCATTTCTAATTAAATTACTTTTATGGTTCTATAGTTTTCATTTTTGAAATGTTTTTCTTTAATAACACGATAACTAAGAATGGTTATTCCCTCATAAAAGTGTAGTATAGATTTAGCTCTAATATGTTTATATTAAGGATACAAGTTTAATTTCGTGAAATCTGATAAGTTAGGATCAAGTCTTCATCTAAGAAAAAATAATTTTAATTGTAATATTTTGATACTAATCAAATTTTAATATATTAAGGATACAAGTTTTATTTCTAATTTAAAGATTAAATTCTTATTTTTCAAGACCTACTATTTTTAGATAAAAGAATTATTCAGAATGATTTTGGGTCAAGGTCTTAGTCCAATTTAAAATAGGAAAGATTATTCAGAATGATTCCATATATTACCCATCTACAATGAATTTGTATAACATCAGTTTATTTTTTATTTTCTTAAATATAAAAGTAAAAACTCAAATTCTTATACGAGACGATTTTACCATAAGACGCTCTCCATACATTGACTGAATAGTTCAACTAAAACAATTATTAGCATACTAGTATAGAAACCCGTGCAACGCACGGATTTTTAACTATCAACATATATAGATTTAGATATATTATTAACGATTCAATTATACATTATCATTATCAAATTTCAAATTTCAATATTACAACAATTATAATCAAATT
Source organism: Amaranthus palmeri (assembly GCA_019776075.1). Classification (NCBI taxonomy): domain Eukaryota; kingdom Viridiplantae; phylum Streptophyta; class Magnoliopsida; order Caryophyllales; family Amaranthaceae; genus Amaranthus; species Amaranthus palmeri. The sequence goes on from JAAKBH010000022.1 coordinate 154,424, forward strand.
TGCATATATAATTTACTAGTTTATATGCCCGTGCAATGCACGGATGTGTAAGTATGTAAATATATATAATAAAAAAAATTTAATAATAGACTAAACTAATAATAATGTGTGTGATTGTGATAAATTCTAAAAAAACATTAAAAAAATCACCATTATTTGAATGAAATCTATTTATACAGAAAATAATTAATTTTAGTGAAAATTTATGCAAGATACTCATACTATTATTTAATAAAAAATATTTTAAATTAAGCTTGCAAGAGAACATTTTTTTATTGGAGTTTTAGTAGCTTTAAGAAATATTTCATATTCAATTATGATAAATTCTCCTATTTTCTATTTAAGACAATTTAAAATCAATCTTGTAGGAGAAGCTTTGTAAGAGAGCAAATTTATAATATTGTCATAAATTAATAGACATTTATTAAAACATCTAAGTAATAAGTAGCCAATAGATTTTTGCCAAATCATCATGCATTGTGAGGCTGCCATTTGGAAATTTACAGTACTTTTATTATATTGTATGATATTGTATGATATGATATGATTTCTATTTAAGACAATTTAAAACCAATCTTGTAGGAGAAGCTTTGTAAGAGAGCAAATTTATAATATTGTCATAAATTAATAGACATTTATTAAAACATCTAAGTAATAAGTAGCCAATAGATTTTTGCCAAATCATCATGCATTGTGAGACTGCCATTTGGAAATTTACAGTTCTTTTATTATATTGTATGATAAGCACCATGAGGTCGTCTCAACAAAAGACACTACTGGTATTTAAAAACTGAAATTAGAAAAACATTAGTAACAAACTAAGTCCGAATTTGTAGAATTGGGGAGGCTTATCTTATGCACAAATTCTCGCTGTAGACCATCTATAGCACAGAATGGTAAATATGGGCTAATCTATTTGTTAAATGAATAACTAAATAGTCATGTCAGCTATTAAAAGAATCGTCTATGCCATAGACGGTCTATCTAACTCCAACATTAGAATTCTAGAACAATCTCTACAGCAGCCATTACTCATCCTCAAAACTTCGTTATCAAAAAAAGACGTTTCTAGGGTTTCATTATCCTCTTCAAACCATCTCTTCTCTTCCTTTCTCTATCTCATTGTTTTAATTTTACTCTCATTGTTTTAATTCTACTCTGATACTTTCCGCCCACCACTTGAACAGGTATGTTTGCTTACGTTTCAATTGAAGAGTTTCAATTTTTCCTTTTATTGATAGAAATGGTTTATTACTTGTTATGTTTTCAATTTTGCTAATGGCTTCGCCGATTTCCTAGCTAGATTCAAATTTGGGGTTGTAATTTTACTATTTTTAGTTTACGCAATTCATTGTTATCGGATTGATGGGATTTTTGAGCTAAATTCGAATTTTGGGTAGTATGTTTGTATCTGCATTTCATTCTTGCTAGTGGGTTGATGTCAATATTTGCTAAATTGGTTTGTAACTCAATAATGGAAACAGTAAAATGGCAGCAGCACAAATTACAGCATCAGGTGTATCAAGCAAGAGTGTGCCTGCTTTTGAAGGGCTTAGGTCTTCATCAGTTAAGATTGGTGCTTTTGTACCTTTGAGGCAAGGACTTAACCAGAGGGTTTTTCGACCTCTTGTTGTTAAAGCTGCTACTGTTGTTGCTCCCAAGGTACTTTTACTTCATTTTGATTTAAGACCTCTTTTTTAATTATTTTTGTTTGCTTTTAATTTTGAAATTACTTTTGTTCTTGTCTCCTAATCAGGACGTTTGTTACGATGGGGTAAGGTTGGGTAATCCGATCTTTCCAAATCCAAACCCCACTCTAGTGGGAGCTGCTTAATGACATAGGGTTAATCATTCATGTAATGTTGTAATGGAATGATTTTTCTTATCGTCACCAGGTCGTTTGTAAATAGTTGTGAATTATGATACTTCTCATTTTAGTTATTCTTAATAAGAACGTCGTCTTGGACTGATGGTTGTAATCATAGTGTTAAAACGAGGCCGTAGGCCCGCATCACATAAAAGTTTTCAAACTAAATGAATTGATATTTCTCGTGTTGTAATTAAGGTGTAAAAGTACCGTGTTTTGGGCCATATCACTCCTTTTACCTCATCATCCGTTCTATTATCGCGATCGCGACTGTTACCGTATTTTATACTATGATTGTAATAGTGCCTTTTTTGGATTATTTAGTGTTTTGTTTATATTGATGTTGCTGACTAAGAATTGAGTTATGAATACTTTGCTTGAATGCTTGATATTGGTGATTGTGTTGAATGGAGTCTACCATATGTCTAGCACCGTAATACAGTTCAGTTACAGTTTATTGTATGTGTGATGGTTTTGCAGTTGTCTCGGCCTATATTTAGGTCATGACAATTTTAAGTTCTTTACGGTTCGATCACGGTATGGTGATGCCAACAAAATTTTGCAACATAAATTGTCCATAAAAATATGAATTTGTTATAATCATATTTGAATTTGTCTTCCAATTGTAGGCAGCTTCTTATGATTGACATCTTTGCAAGGGAAAGTCTTTATGGTGCCCTTTTGAGTGAAAAGTTGTATTGAGGTCTCTCATTTTATTTTCTTGGGGTCTTGGGTATCTTGCTCTCAAAAAGACATGATCATCTGGACTAAGTTCAGTTCTAATAAGTTGAATTTTGTTCTAAATAAGCACACTACTTAATTCTTATGTGTTTTTCCATCACTTGCACTCTAAGATAGTTTCATACTTGACAAGTTCAGTGAAGTGTGGTTCAGAGCTATTATGTTGTTTCAGTTCGAATATCTGAGCTGTGTTTAGGTTAGTTTCATTCAGCCCTATTATATTGAGGAAATTGTGTTCTGGTTCTACGTCCCAATTCATATATCTTTTCTATGTCATCCCTAAGGAGGTCATTTTATTAACATATTTTCATTAATATATTAAACTGATGCATTACACTTATAATTCTTAGGAAAGACTATAATGGTGTGTGTGTGACTTCTGAAAGTTGAACTTGGATGAGATTGTTATCTATTTTTGCTAGAACAAAACTCAATTTGAAGCATTCTATTTAGGATGACTGCCATGAAGGTAGATGGTTTTAAGCCAGTGATATTTGTTTGAAGGTCATTCTTTCCACGAAGATGCCTTGATCAGCTTTATAAAGATGTCTTTGATCAGTTACAGTACAACTTCATGTTCAAAGCAGTGTACTGTTGCTTCTTTAAGGGCATATAACAAGAGTAGTCCCAAGCCCTCTTCTCTATACATTCTGTGGTGCGGACGATTGATCCTGATTGATGAAATTCTTGACCCCGAGTTTCTAGCATTTGGACCTTTTTTTTACTGTAGTACACTGTCTGTTGTTGCTCTTTGATCTTGAAATTTGTGGATATTTTATAGATCTGTATTGTAAGAATGTCATTGATGGATTTAAAGTTCCATCCAGTTTCGAAATATGTTGCATTTCCTCTATCACATTTTAAGTTTGAATTTTGACTGCAGTTCTTTCTCAAAATATACTTTTATAATGAAGTTGCTACGCCCTTCACTAAGCCCAAGCCCAATTTAATTACCTACCAAAGGAGGGGAAGGAAGGTTGGCTCTACTGCTGAGGTGTCCAAGGAGGAGAATAATTCTGTTATGGAATTAGTAGTTTGTAACTAATTAAGAAAGGGGAAAAGGGGGATGAATTAGTTATAATATGTATGAGGTGGCATTAGCCTTTACTTACTATAAATAATGTATTGCTCAAAGGTTGTAATCATGCTTAATGAAATACAAAGCTGTGGCTTAAGGAGTTGGGCTGAATACTCGAAATTCAGTATTTTATTTTCTTTTTCTTGCATTGGTTGTTTACTGTTACTGCATTCATACCAAACCTGGTATCAGAGCAGCCATGGTGAATAACACCCAGAGAATTGAGAGATTGGAAGGAGAGATTAGGGCCATACCTCGTTTGCTCAGTGCCGAGATGGACCGAATCCGTTCCGAGCTCAATATGACCACTCAAAACTTTAATTCCCAAATACAAACCGTTAACCTAAACCATGAAACCTTGGCAACTGAAATGTCGAACCTGAGCCAATCCATTCAAATGCTGAGCGAAAAGCTCGGTACCACCGCAACCACTAACCCCCTCATCCAAAACTCACAAAATCCACCCACCCCACAAACACCTAACCCACAACCCATTTTGGCCGAAATTCCAGAATTGGAAGAAGAACCCGAAAACCCACCCGTTATCACTGAAGGAGAACCAAATAATTGGATTGGAAGAAAACTTGAGTTACCCGTATTTTGTGGAGAAGACCCGGATGGCTGGGTCATACAAGCTGAACGATATTTTTCTTTTTACAATTTGACGGAAAAGAAAAAACTCGAATCCGCCATTGTCAGCCTCGGTGGAGCCGCCTTACAGTGGTTTCATTGGGAGCACCACCGGCGAGCGATAAGACGTTGGGAGGAATTGAAAGGCATGGTGCTGAGGAGGTTCCGGTCAGATACCGAAGGTAGCTTGCACGAACAGTGGATGCGAGTTGAGCAACGGAGCACGGTGGCTGAGTATAATCTCGAATTTGTGGAGAAGGCCAACCCATTAGGTGAGATCCCTGAAAATTACTTAATGGGGGTTTATTTTAAGGGCTTGGATGAAAGAGTGAGGAAGGAATTGAGGTTATTTAAGCCGGTCAATGTTGACCATGCCATGTCCTTGGCAGAAGAAATTGAGGCAAAAAATTATGACCCACCAAATGTCCAAAAAATACCCACAAAATTAACAACCCATACCCAAGACAAGTGTCCCACAACCGGTCCCACACCCAACAAATGTTCCCATATAATAAAAACCCAAACCACAACCCACAATTTCCCAAAAACACTTACCCAGTAACTTACAAAAACCCTTCACCACAAAAGAACCAGTATATTCCAATGGCACCCAACTCTTACCCAAATCGATTGAAGCTCACTCACAGAGAGATGATGGAAAAACGGGCTAAAGGGCTCTGTTTCACCTGTGATGAGAAGTGGTCTCAAAACCACAATTGCAGGAATAGGAGGGAGTTGAATGTGGTCTTGGGAACCGGCGAGATGGAAGGTGACGAAGAGGAGACCGAAGAAATATTGGAGGATGAAGACCCAGTGGCTATGGCGGAGATATCATTGAGTTCTGTGGTTGGTCTCTCTCACCCTAAAACCATGAGAATGAAGGGAAACATAAATGGGCATGAGGTAATCGTGATGATAGACTCCGGGGCTACAAATAATTTTATTTCCTCAGCAGCTATGGACCGTTTGGGGCTTAAACCGACCATGGAGGATAGGTACGGGGTCACTTTGGGGGATGGGAAGAAGATTATGGGAAAAGGGAAATGTTGTGGGGTAGTAATGGAAGTACAGGGACTTAAAATCCAGGAGGATTATTTGATTCTTGGGCTGGGAAATTCTGATTTGATACTAGGAATGGAGTGGCTGGAAAAACTTGGTACGGTGGTGATAAATTGGAGGAGACAGGAGATGCAATTTAGCTGGGATGGTGCTGAAAATATTTTAGTGGGGGATCCCTCACTAGAACGGTCTTTGCGGTCGCTAAAGGCGTTGCGAAGGACTTGGGGCTTTGGAGATCAAGGGTTACTTGTTGAAATTAATCAAGTGGAGAAGTCAGGAGGAATGGTGATGGAAATACCAGTAGTTTTTCGCAAGGTCATTGAAGCCTATGATGAAATATTTAGTGAGCCTAAAGGCCTTCCACCACACCGTGAGAAAAACCACACCATCAACCTTAAGGAGGGGGCGAACCCAGTGAGTGTTAGGCCAAACCGATACCCGCAAATTCAGAAAGATGAGATAGAAAAGATGGTGCGTGATATGCTGGACGCTCACATTATCCGGCCTTCGACGAGCCCGTTCTCAAGCCCGGTCCTCCTCGTCAAAAAAAAGGATGGATCGTGGCGATTTTGCATCGATTATCGGGCTTTGAACAAGGTCACTATCCCGGATAAATTTCCGATTCCAATGATCGATGAACTTCTAGATGAACTTCATGGAGCCCGGGTGTTCACTAAATTGGATTTAAAATCAGGATATTTTCAAATTCGGATGGAGGAACGTGACATAGCCAAAACTGCTTTCCGAACGCATGAAGGCCACTACGAGTTCATGGTTATGCCATTCGGTCTCACCAATGCGCCGGCAACGTTCCAATCGTTGATGAACCAGGTTTTTCGCCCTTACTTACGTCGTTTCGTTTTGGTGTTTTTTGACGATATACTTGTGTACAGCCGTAATGAGGAGGATCACAGTAATCACTTGAATATTGTCTTGGGCCTTCTCAAACAACACCAACTTTTTGTTAACAAGAGGAAGTGTGAAATTGGAGTATCCACGGTTGCTTATCTTGGGCACGTCATTTCCGGCGAAGGGGTATCAATGGATAAGGAGAAAATTGCTGCTGTGTTATCTTGGTCAGTACCAAAAAGTTTGAAGGAGCTTCGAGCTTTCTTGGGGCTCACTGGTTACTATCGAAAATTCGTGAAGGGGTATGCCTCCTTGGCTAAACCTCTCACCGACCAGCTTAGAAAAGACGCTTGGGGATGGAATGACGAGGCCACGGCAGCCTTTGAAAGGCTCAAACAAGCGATGACAGAGGCTCCGGTCCTAACATTACCGGATTTCTCAAAACTCTTCATTATTGAAACTGATGCATCTCAGGCTGGAGTAGGGGCTGTCCTAACCCAAGAATCTCACCCAATTGCTTATTTTAGCAAAACACTTGGAAGCCGTGCAAGTTTGAAGCCCATTTACGAGAAGGAATTGATGGCGATCGTTTTTGCCATACTTAAATGGAGGCATTATTTGCTAGGGCGGAAGTTCATTGTGAAAACCAATCAAAGTAGCTTGAAGTTTCTTCTTGGTCAAAGGGAAATTGGGGTGGAGTATCAAAAATGGCTTACGAAGATCATGGGGTTCGATTTCGAGATTCATTATAATCCGGGCATCTCAAACAAAGCGGCTGACGCACTATCTCGACGATCAGGCGAGGAAATTATACTCTCATCCTTGTACTCCACACATAGCATTGACTGGGCCTCACTTGATAAGGCAGTAATGGAGGATGAAATCTTGGGACCCATCAAAAGGCGCCTAGAAGCAGGCGAAGCAGTGCTCACAGGCTTTACCATCGAGCATTCTCAATTAAGGTACAAGGGGAGGTATGTTCTGCCTAAAACTTCGCCTTTTATACTCACCTTGCTACATGAGTATCATGACTCGCCATTAGGAGGACACATGGGAGAATTCAAAACTTACTCTCGAATAGCTGCGGAGTGGTTTTGGGAAGGTATGCGGAAACAGATTGTGGAGTATGTGAAAGGATGCAGGGTGTGTCAAACACAAAAGGCATCTACATTGAGCCCAGCTGGTCTTTTGCAGCCCATTCCCTTGCCAAATATGGTTTGGGAGCATATTACGATGGATTTCGTGGAGGGACTTCCTAAGTCACAAGGGAAGGACACCATTCTTGTGGTAGTAGACCGGCTCTCAAAATACGCCCATTTCATTAGCCTCAAACACCCATTCACCGCCCCAATAGTTGCTGCTGTTTTCATCAAGGAAATAGTGCGCCTTCACGGGTTCCCAGCATCAATTATCTCGGATCGTGATAAAATTTTTATGAGTCTATTTTGGCGGGAGTTGTTTAAATTGCAAGGCACTTGGCTCAAAAGGAGTACGGCATATCATCCACAGTCCGATGGCCAATCCGAGGTCGTCAACAAGACACTTGAAACTTATTTGAGATGTTTTATTCATGGCAAGCCCAAGCAATGGATGACTTGGTTACATTGGGCTGAATATAGCTATAACACAGCCACGCATTCCGCCACCAAAATATCTCCATTTCAAGCTCTATATGGCCGTCTACCACCACATATCACTCGCCTACATTCCTGTACCACAGCTGTGGGAAGTTTGGAGGAGATGCTCAAAGAGCGAGATGCTATGTTGGATGAGCTCAAGTTTCAACTTCTTCGAGCACAGCAAATTATGAAGTCCCAAGCTGACAAAAAGAGGCGAGATGTGTCTTATTCTGTGGGGGATATGGTCTTCGTGAAGTTGCAGCCGTATCGACAGAAAACGTTGGTCACTCGTCACAATGAAAAGTTAGCACCACGTTTCTATGGGCCGTATCAAGTGCTTCGCAAAATTGGGTCACTAGCCTATGAATTGAAATTACCCAACCAAAGCCGCATTCACCCTGTTTTCCACGTCTCTCAATTGAAACTTGCAAATGGCAGCCACCCACCCTTGGAGATACCACAGCAATTGTCAGAGGAGCTTGAGATGCAAGGACAACCTCACAAACTGCTCAATTGGCGGTACAATCAAGCTGGACAACTGGAAGTTTTGGTCCAATGGGAATCACTACCATCCTCTGACTCTACATGGGAAGAAGCAGCTCTTATGCACACCTTGTACCCAACTTTCCACCTTGAGGACAAGGTGTTGCTTCTGACGGGGGGTATTGCTACGCCCTTCACTAAGCCCAAGCCCAATTTAATTACCTACCAAAGGAGGGGAAGGAAGGTTGGCTCTACTGCTGAGGTGTCCAAGGAGGAGAATAATTCTGTTATGGAATTAGTAGTTTGTAACTAATTAAGAAAGGGGAAAAGGGGGATGAATTAGTTATAATATGTATGAGGTGGCATTAGCCTTTACTTACTATAAATAATGTATTGCTCAAAGGTTGTAATCATGCTTAATGAAATACAAAGCTGTGGCTTAAGGAGTTGGGCTGAATACTCGAAATTCAGTATTTTATTTTCTTTTTCTTGCATTGGTTGTTTACTGTTACTGCATTCATACCAGAAGTGTTTATTATGATTAGTATTGGTAATCCTTGTGAAAAACAATTAGTAACTTGAGCTCTGTTGGAATCTGCAAAATCTAACTGCAGTTGTGAAGGACAAAATTTGTATTATTGGGTGGAATTATGATTATGATAACAAATCAATGAATAAACTTCCTTAAGTATAAATCAATTAGTTTTCCTGTAAATGGTTACAAATTACAATAATGAATATAAAATGCGAATTAACTGAGCTGTTACTAACTGGATAATTATTTGGACAGTATACCTCTGTTAAGCCTCTGGCTGATAGAGTATTGATCAAGATCAAGGAAGCTGAGGAGACAACATCTGGTGGAATTTTGCTTCCTACAACAGCTCAATCGAAGCCCCAATCCGGTGAGGTTGTAGCAGTTGGAGAGGGCAGGACACTTGGGAAGAACAAAATAGAAATTGGTGTCAAGGTAATTCTTTAGTTAAAAACTTTTGTTGGTGCTACTGCATACTTCGGCTGGTTGACAAGTATTTTTATACCCACTTTCTTTTGGCAGACTGGTACCCAGGTAGTGTATTCCAAGTATGCAGGAACTGAACTTGCGTTTAATGGGTCAACCCATTTGCTACTTAAGGAAGACGACATTGTTGGTATTCTTGAAACAGATGATATCAAGGATATTAAACCTCTGAATGAGAGAGTTCTTATCAAGGTCAGTGCTCTAATGTTCGTGTCATTCAATGCTGTTATTAATCGCTTCCTAGAATTTATATCTCTTTAGCTTTCTGGCTTCTACACATAAACTTGACTTGATAATAGCTAACTGTTAAGTCATTATTTTTGTGTAATTTATAGAGAAGCCATTGTTTTCTTTCGATTTAATATTAGTATGGAAGATTCATATTGGAATTTTGTGTGCGGAGAAACCATGGAATCAAAATTCGATCTTTGCATTATGGAACGGATGTTATGTAAAGTGTTTGAGAGTTACTGCAATGTTAACTCTTGTCTTATAATGATGCTTGAAATTTTTTGCTGTCAAAATGATGCGTTGGCCCTCACGTAACTTGTAGTTACAGTGTTATTTGTCAAGAAGTAGTTAAATAGTTATAGAAAATTTTCTTCTGGCATTTCCTTGAATTTCCTTGGGATGGATGGCACAAGTGCACGAGTTACTATTGCATGTTCCGTATATATATTTTTTTGTGCTTCTTTTTCTTATTCGTCGATTTAGTATTGCTGGTAGAAGCTGAACACCTCACTTACAATTGGGTGTCAAAAATTCTAGGTTGCCGAGGCTGAAGACAAAACAGCCGGAGGTTTACTATTGACGGAAGCATCTAAGGAGAAGCCCTCAGTTGGCACTGTAACAATCCTTTCCCATTTCTCCTATTTAACATGCCTTTCTTTTAGTCTCCCTTTTTACATCCTCTTTAATCAAAAACAACAATTAACTGTGTAACAGGTGATTGCTGTTGGACCTGGTCCACTGGACGAGGAAGGTAACAGAAAACCGTTGTCGGTTGCAGCAGGAAACACAGTGATGTATTCCAAGTATGCCGGAAATGAGTTCAAGGGTAGAGATGGTTCCGACTATATAGTGCTTAGGGCATCCGACGTCATGGCTGTGCTCTCTTAGTCGCAGATCGCAGAAGCTTTTGTAGAAGAGATGTTTAGCCGCTAATGATTTTTGTAGCAATTTGCAGGGACATCGAAGCGTTTATTACTAACTCGGTGCTCATATAGTCGTCTTTGATATTTTTGATTGTTGCATGTATTTTCGCTTCGATTATGTATTCTTGAACATGAGGATCGAACTATCTATAACGTGAAGAGTTCGTAATTGAATAATCTTGAGTATCAATGAATATCATTGGCTCCTTTTCTGTGACTCTACATGAAGAAAACAAAAAGGAAATCGTAAATTAGTCAAAATTATATTCCTCAAAATCCCATGGTTTGCCAGCAGAAAAACAAGTTTTAGCTACCAAAAATCTATATGAGCTACATATCATTTACATAAATAATCGAAAGTGTTACAAAAGGTCGCAAGAAAACAACTACATCTATCACGACATTAGCTTTACAATTACGTTGCAAGAAAACAAATCGGGTGGGCGGTGGCGTAATAAGATAAACCAGGTCCATGCTCTGTTACCTAAAGGGCCGATAGTTTATCTTCCCGCTCCTAGCTCCATTCCCATACTACACTATGGAAAAGAAATATAAGTTAACATCGATGTGCTGTAGTTAAGCGAGCTGTAGTTAACATCGAAGTATTGTAACTGCAAAATACACCATCCAGCTCGATGGTGCATTAGCGATCGTATGCTTCAGCCAGAGATTTCTCGGGCAAATAATGGTTTGGACTTTCCGTGGAATGTATGAACATGAAATCCTATCGATTGAACGAGGCAGCAGATTGGTCATCATAGTGTCCTCTCCATGCATTGCCGCTGTCGGTACCACTAGAAGCTTGGTTAGGGATCGGCCCATTACCCAAATCTCCGTCTAAACTCATCTGCTGCACCTCAACACATGATAGTATCTTTATGCTCTGAACACAATTCACGAATTCACTGCCATTGAGAAAAGAAAATGTTAATCCGAAGGGCTTAAGATAGGAAAAGTGTCAAAAGCCGTAATCGCAACATATGGGGTCTAACTATATGAAACAAAAAATGACTTACTCCCACGGATCATCTCCGACCAATAGAATGTCATTTTCATGATCTACATAGACAAGTTTCCACTCTGATCTTTGAAGATCCTCAAGTTGTCCTTCGATACCAAACATACGAGCAAGGTCACACCTGAGCTCATCATATCCCTTGTAACGGGTGACGTCAATGGATCTACCAACCGATCCACGCTTTTGCACCTTTTAACAAGTTAATTCATAGCAGAAACGATTAATCAAGGACACAGATCCATCAATCTAAACCATAAAAAAGCATATCCGACATTCCTACACAGACTTAAGAGATTCACACATGCTTGTAAGACCAGTACAACAAACACAGATCATCAACCCAGACGCAAACATAATTGCTATATGCTGTTTACAAAAACGAGATGGGCAGATAATCATTGACGTCAAGTAATATCTGTATCTATATAATTCTGTCCTACAAACCATAACATTCCTGCATAATACAACCAACCATAGATATAAACCATAAGCAGAACTACTAACCTTTGTATATGTCCTCATACGCTGTTGAGTCTGGTTCGGCCATATCCCACCACCCAAAACAGCAGGATCATTGATTGCTGCTATATCATTCGAACACCCTGACTTGAACGGGATATTTGGAACCCCAAATGGCTGAGAAGTCATTGCAGCAGCTGACAATTCTGTTTCGATGTCTGTAGGGCCGTTATTGTAATTAGAGAACAAGTTATGGAGCTCCTTTCCTGAGTCAAATCCCCTAGACAACAAGGTTTCCGGTGTCAAAGCATCCATGCCCGTTGAAAGAGGAAGATTATTCCTTGGGTGAGACTGCACATCACCATCCAACCCAAAGCTCGGAAGGGATAAATTTTGTTGAAGTCCACTCACGTCCAACCCGTATGAAGTGACAGAAGAGGATGCTTCTAATGGATCAGTGACGATGCCATTGATTCTTGGTGCCTCTATTACTTTTGAGCTTTGAATCTCATTCTTGATCCTAATGTCAGACTTCTCTTGAAGATCTTGCACCAAGCTTCTATTGGGCTCAACGATGGAATGATCAACTAACAAGTTCCGCCCAGGCTGATTCCGGGTTAAAAAGCTTGAATGAGGAACCTGGCTGTTATTTGTGGACGGTGATGTTGAGCACGATGGAGCATCTCCATCAGTCGGGCCAGATATAGATCTTACTATCCCACTTGTTCTCTGCATTCCCTGGTTTTGGACTGCTGTTATTGGAGTAGAATTCACAAGCGAGGATGTGGAAATAGTACTAACACCCACTTGTTGTGACTGATACTGCTTTAACGGATGCTGCGGTAAAATTTGGTTTTGCTGAGCAACACGAAGTTGGGATGCTACTTGAGGCTGACTAGTAGACAACATCAAAGGGTGTGATTGCTGATGATGCTGTTGATGTTGCTGCAACTGTTGCTGCTCCGCCTGGGGTTGCTGCTGTAATTTTTGCAGCAGTTGAAGTTGAAGCTGATGCTCGGAGAGGCTCTGTAGGACAGGCGGCCTCTGTGACAGGCTTTCTTGATGTGACGGCTGCGAAGGCTGCTGCAATTGTACTTGCAGCTGCTGATGTTTCTGCACAACATTAGCTTGCTGTTCTGCTTGTTGCTGAAACTGCGTATCTGGCGGTAATGATGTTAGTGCAGAGTCTTTGTCGGATGAAAGATTTGGTGGGGTCTGGTTATTTACTCCTAGCATTGGCTGGTGATGAAGCTGACCGTAAATGTGAGGCTGAGGCAAATTCTGACTTATATTCTGGCTAGGAGAAGCAAGACCACTGTTTACAAATGTCGATTGCGTTATTTGCTGCTTTTGGGGTGCTGGTTGTTGCTGCTGCAATTGTTGCTTCGGCATCTGTTGTTGCTGCTGAAGCGGCTGTTGTAGCTGCTGCGGCTGCGAGGTAAGAGGATTCTGCAACAATTGCTGCAGCTGCTGCTGTTGGGACCAGGATGCAGGTTGCTGCTGTAACTGACTCATTTGATTTTGTTGGACGGCTTTATTGAACTGAAGATTCGGCATAGACAGAGATGGAGATTGGAAGTTCAACAACTTGGACGGATCATCGACACCCAGGCCGCCGTGCAAGGCAGAAGCTGTATGCATGGACGAGAAATTTCCGGCCTGCGCACCAGGAAACTGGTTATTTTGTTGCATGCTCATCCACTGGACTAGACTCAAGCCGGGAAATATTGAGTTAGGCATATCTTTCATGCCAAAGGTATCACCAAGCCAAGGCATACCGCTCTTCAACAGACTCTCCATGTCGGACTCATCATCTGCAAAACACAACCTCTGTTTATCAATCATATGAGAATTTTGGCGAGTTATTGTTGCGGAAAACTAATGATTTAAGAGCACACCTGGCATCCCTGGCTGCTTAGGGAACTTTGGTCTGAAAAATGGTGGGGGACATATGTAGAATGGTGTGACAACGGGCTCAATATCCCAAATGGAAACTCGACTTGGTCTCTCGCCAGTTGTAGATTCATCCCAGCCAACCTTTCAACGAGACAATTGTTATGTTACATAATAGAAAAATGATGAGAATATATGAATCATGGAATAAAAATAAGGTTGTTACGTTACACAATGGTTGCTTTATAAAGGATTCAAACTTAATGAAAAACCCCGTTATGTAACCTTGTGATTTAAAATCATGGAGGAACAACCATTATATGATGTTAGTCCAACATAGTATTCATTATAATCTTTTTCTAATCGTGTATTAAGCTCTAAAACCTATTATAAGCTTTAATTTAAATATAAGATCAAGAAAACTTAGATTATTACGACAAAATGTAATTTTTTTTTAGTTAAAAATTCACATAGCGATGTCTGCAAAACGAGTTGTAACACCATGAGGTGCCACGTCCACGGCATCGCGACCGTCACTGCAATCGCGACGATTTTTTCCTTCTAGAGATTTAGTAGTACCTGAAGGTTACGCCATTGAGAGTTTTTCCATCGCAGAGGATCAAGGTCACTGATGCCTGTTATTGTACCCATGTACCTACGTACCCCACACTCCTCAGTTTCAAACATCATCCTGAATCGCATTCCAAGAGAAACTTGGGAGTACAGTGCTTTATTATACTTGGCCAACGGAACTACAAACTCCGCTGGACTAGCCCTGTAACATCCGTTCAATCACCGAGATCATTCTCGAAACACATTAGAGGGAAAATTTAAGCTGTGTCTATTGTAAAATACCTTGGATTATAAAAAATTGTGAATGGACTGTTGTTGCTAGCAGCATGAGCTGCAGCGGCAAGAATTCCGATATGCATGCTGTCACTAGATATAACAGATGAAGCAAGGGCAGGCTGCTGTCTGTTTGCACGCCGTATACCTAATTGAAGATGTGATTTTTCATCTCTACAGCAATAAGACAAATCGTATAAATTTAGAAATAACTACTACGATGTCAAAGTCTTAATCCCAACATGCAGAGTTGGCTACACGAACGAAAGCAAAAGAATATGAGAGATCGTTGGTAATAATTCCAATGATTATCCGCATATATTCTGCTTTACAATTCATTTCTATTAAAATACATGTTAAAAAATTTATTTTTCCTTTGTGAACGAACACGAACATGCCGATACCTTACGAAGAGAACAGAATCGCCGGCAAATAATCTCTTAGAGCTGACGAAAACACTCCATCCTGTAGTCAACAAGTGTCTTTTTGGCTGGCCTGAAATTGACAAGGTTCAAAATTAAGGAATTCACATCCTTATAGGTTTTCAGCAGAATACGAACTAACAGATAGTCTATGAGGGTATTTGGCAAAATAGCTTATTGCACAATTTTAGCTTACTTTGATACAAGGGTTGGGTGGTCAAACCAGTCAATGCTAATGTTTGGTAAATTATCTGGTTGAAACAACTTATTGTTATGAATAAGCTGTTTTAACAAGCTGCTTATAGCAACGGGTTCAAAATCAACTGGTCAAACCATCTAATAAAATTAGCTAGTCAAATCAGCCCTTGTAATTAGCTATCAATTGTTTGTCAAACACCTCCATATCTCTAGTAATGCAATGGTTATGAAGTTCACCTATGTACACACTACACAGTCCAAGGATCCAAAATATATTCTTCCGCTTTTTACAATTGGATTTGTTAACCAATAAAAAGTCATTATAAACAACACCAGGGGTGGAAGGAAGATACATATGTTTAAAGTTTGTTCAAAGTTTAGAACATCTGTAACGCTTTGAGGTAATGGAATGTTGTGTGTTGTATTGTTGTAACGCTTTGCGTTAACAATTTTCAAAATTTTAAACCCGAAATGAGATGCCGACTGCAGAATGGAGCATACCTCGATATATATGTCGAAAGGTCCATGCTTGGCCATGTAAATCTTTAGCCATTAGCTCTTGAGCAGGAGGTTGCATAGAGAAATCCTATCCATAGTCTTTCAGGTAAGCACAATAATAAGGTAGTGAAAAAAATAATAAGCATTTTACTAATTCTTCGATCATTTAAACTCAACTCACCAATGGAGGAAAAATCTTCTCAGCAGCTCGACGAGGAACAGAAAATCCCCCATGTGTGCTTGTGTCACTAGCTGTTAGAGTTTTGCAGAAGAACTCGGCAGGCTGCCTGCTTTGTTTAAGAGCCAACTCAGATTGAAGCAAAGCTTCCCTATCATACTGCAGCATGGTTGGAACAATTTCAAAATCTAGGAAAGAAGAATTAACAACCGAATAATCAACGGCCGTACCTTATTAACAGGTTGAAGAGTCATTTGTGCATACACCTCATCGGTTTCTGGATCGGCCTGGTATATTATGGGAACAGAATAAAACATGAGACATTACCAACATGTAAATCGTAAAAAGAACAACCATCTGTAACAAATGGCATCCAGTTCCATTGACAAAATAGTTAGTGTGCCAAATTCCATAAAGCATCTACTTGCATCTACTTAAAGGAGTTTTCGGCAAGTATAATAATAGATTGAATTAGTGTCACATGATTCGCTAATCTCCTCGATAATCGACAAAAGCAAATTATGGTCGGTTTTGGGCTATTCTTAGGCAGATTTGAGTGAATCGCGAATTCAAAAAGGGAATCAGCTAGCGCATTTTGTTACATGAATGAAATTACTGGTAATGAATATACATCACCACACAAAATTTTTCCACATAAAATATACATCACCACACGGGTTAACGTAAAGGAAATTGAATTTATGAAAAACACATATTCAAGGGCAAAGCTCTATAGCCAGGCATATGCATAGATTCTCTAAACAAAACTGACCAATACCGCAATTTATAACCGCCTAACAAACAATCAATAACTTCACACCATCATAAATTGAAGAAGGCAGGCCAAGATTATGTGATGAATTGGGTCAAAAGGTCCAACGGTATTATCGACATTTTACAATTAGTTAGTCTTTCAGTCTTGTTAGCTAGGATAGCTCTTATTTTAGCATTTGTCTTTTGGGTTTAAGCTATAAAGAGTCAGCCTTGTAAAAATGAGGAGATTTATGGATAGATTGAATAAGAGGAATAAAACAAGAGTCTTGGCAAACTCGAATTGCTCCACAAACTATCTGATTCTGGTTACGGGTCTTGACCGGTCTGTTACAATGGAATCCTAACTAACAAAACTGAAAGGCCAACTGATAGTAAAATGTCAATAATGCCCTTAGACCCTTTGACCCAATTCATCACAGATCATCAGCAATCCAAAGCTCAAGAAGGATAGCAACTTTTTCATTCGAATAAACGGAGGTACAATATGGTGAGAAATATGAATACTTCCATACATGTAATGTGACATTGTGGAGCATGCAAATCAACTTAGATGGAAGATTCGGATAGCTTGGGATGCCATCAGTCTCCTTTTGCATAGAAGCTGCTACCTATAATCACCAAGATTGTAGAATAATGTTTTGTTAGTAATAAAAACTTCGCATTAACGACATAGCTAACATGAGGAAAATGACATACTTGCTCGCTATGGCCTTGTGGAAAGTAAACAACAAGACTTCCAACAGGAGGCACGGCAACAAGCGGTCCAGCACAGGCATGCCACAACTCTGAATTTATAGCTTTTCCATCTAATATTCAACACACAAAGAGTTAAGAGAATGGTCGTCATGACACCTAAAAGCATGTAATTTGGTTAGTGGTACTAAATGGTGGTAATGAAACTGATTTATAGTGTAAAATTTTATAATTGTTCCATATCATTCCCATGGTAATGAAACTTCCATCACAAAAGTGTTTTTTTGTTCACAAATTTTCATTACCACCTAGTACCACCTCTCCCAATGGTAATGCATTGGAATGAATTTTATGAGGAAAATGAAATAATTGAACTTAGATAAGCATGACGATCAAGGTAACCAAGAGACTTTTCAACCAATAGTACACTAATTTTCCATTCCCATAATCACCGATTATTACCACCTACCAAACGCCCCGTAAAAGCAGGTAATTTCACAACCTGAACACTGATGTCAAGGAACCAACTCAACTAAAAGCAGCTAAAGGTTAAAACCCCATGATATCTTATATACTCTATCTTACCCCTAAGCAAACTAGATGTGTGGATGCAACATAAGCTCTCTCATAACCAGCGCTAAATAGTCTACTTGAAATAATAAGAGGTGGACCAGATCCGAAACCGTAACCTTCCGTCACGCTGGCTTCTGATATGAACCAACTCAACAAAAGCTTACCCGGAAAACCCAAAAAGAGAATTACAACACCAAGTAAATTGGGGAAAAAAACAGAAAAACTACAATTTACAAAAAATAATACCTATAATACACATCTTGTAAATTGGAAAAAGTTAGATATGTTGATGAACATAGAAGTATTCTATTTGCAAAGAAATAATAATGGTTAGAGTATTGAAAAAGATAGATGAAACATGAAAGCAGAAGTTTCAGAGCTCTTTTAGAGTTGCAAGTGGAACAAAAATGTCAACTTCAATCTTTATCCTGTTATTGATTATGCTCTTCTTATTTTCTTTATTTCTTTCTGTTTTATTATGAATTTTCCTTTTTTTTTCCTCATTTTGGATGGATTATGTTCTCTTATGCAAACAACAAAAGTAAGAAGAAAGCCAAAATATTGATGCCATTGCCAAACACCAAAAGATGGAATACTTTTGCTAATCAAAATAAAAAAGGCTTATAATTTTTAATAAATTATAATTCCAAATGAATCATAACAAAAATTCAATCAAACCATCAACAAAATTATCACCCAAAATCTAAAAAAAATGAAATTTTGGGAAATTATAATTCCAAATAAAAACAAGATTAAACCCAACTCAATAAAAATATCAAACAATAAAAAGAAATAATAAAAAAATTATTAAAATTAAGTTTCATCACCTTCTCCAGAGTTAGCCATGACACCATTTGTAGGAGCTTTCATGATTGCAAAATCCCACTTTCAATAATCAAACCCACAAAATAATTACCCAAAAAAACAATCTTTTTCTTCTTTACTACAATTTTAAACATAAAACAATCAAACCCAACATTGTTTTCACCATTTTAATCATACTAATCACTAATTTAAGCTCAATTTACACAACCATTTCAGCTCCAATTTCATCAAAAACAACCCAACAAAATACCCAATTAATGAATAAAAGTTACTCCAAAGATCAAGGAGATCAGAACCTTCTTCAACCAATCAAATTGAAGTGATAATAACTTCAAATTTCATTAAATATGCAATAAAATTAAAACCCACTTCCTTGAATCAATATTCTTCAAAATAGAGTGGTAAAAAACTAAAAATAGTGCAAAATTTAAAAAATCAGTTAAAAATAAAGAATTTTGTTGGGTAGGGAAGAAGTGATTTTAGTCCAAGATAGAGTTTTAGAAGAAAAGGAAAAGGTAATTCCATAGAGGGAGAAGAAAAATATCTAATTATTGTAAGATTAAGGAAAAAGAGAAAAAAATGGGAAAGGAAATGGAAAAAAGGTTTTGAAGTAGTACTAGAAAATAAGAGGGGAAGAAGCCTACATACATTCAACAGACTGGAACAGGTCGGAGGTCCCTCCAGTACTCAGGCGTTCATTTGGGTCATCGGGTTCTAACTATTCTACTCTTTTTTTTCTATTTTTTATTTTATTTTTTAGTTAATATTTTATCGGTTTTGAAATACTTGCTATATTTTAGTTACGAAAACTATTTATCGTTCAAGCTTGTTTTTCATATTGTTGATAATGTGTAAGTAAAAAAAAGTCGAATGAGATCTTGTTTGATTCCTCTAATCACATAGTTTCATAATATTTTAACCATTTTATAATTTTTAGATATGTGTAGTTTAATATATTCATGAATAGAATAATGTATTAAGTTGCGTGAAAAGTCAAATGTAGCAAGTATTATGAAATAGAGAAACATTATCCGTTATTCAACCTACTTGTCTCATTTACCTTTTTTCACACTTGTCGAGGTAACATTTTAATTCTTAATATCTCTAACTTTAGACAATTTAAAATTATGAAAAATTGATATTAATAATTGTTTCATTGAGACAAATGAAATAATATCCCACTTGATTATTCTAAATTATAGATTAAGACCTGAATACAAATTAAGAGTTATTAATGAATAATAACCAAAAAGTAAATGGGGGAAGTAGGAAGAATAAGAGAAAGTATATAAGTTGAGGGAAGAAAAAACACAATAAAAATTAAATGCTAATTGTTATATGGGACGGTTTCATGGAGAAAACACTTTATGTATGAGTTAAATAGTCTATTTAATACATATGAAGTATGACTTATGAGAATATAAACTTCTTATTTAAAATTATCTCACGGAAAAATATTCTCTTACCTCAAATTAAATTTAAAAAGTGATTTATGTCAAGGAACCAACTCAACCAAAAGCTTAAGCTGATGGTTGAGGCCCCAAGATATGTTATATACTCTAACACGCCCCCTCACACGAGAGCCCTTTAGGCTAGAAGTGTGGATGCAACACAGGCCCTCCTCATACCTGGTGCTAAATATTCCACTTGTAAATGAGGGGTGGTTGAGATTCGAACCTGTGACCTCTTGTCACACTGGCTTCTGATACCATGTCAAGGAACCAACTCAACCAAAAGCTTAAGCTGATGGTTGAGGCCCCAAGATATGTTATATACTCTAACAATTTATATTCAATATAAGTCAAAACTCAATTCTTGAAATTTGTTTAAGTTTTTATATTAATTTGTCTACTCATAAGTTTTCTTTTATTCTAGTATATGATTTTATTTTGGAATGTATTTGCTTAACCCCTACCTTTCAAGTCAACTTTCTACTTTACTTTCTCTTTTCATTCCCAAAGCATGCTCTTTTTTATAATTTAAATTTTTGGTTATCAGATAGGCTAAAAGAGAATAGAAAAACTAGATGAAAATCCAATTTTAATTTTCTTTTTTCTGGATAAAAGTAATATTTGCTTCAATTAAAATAAAACTGAAGAAAAAATTTTGTATAGACTTGATCAGTCTCGTTTGCTTTTGAGATATTCAATTGATTGTCGGTTAGCTTTGGCTATTGTTGTTAATTATTGGTTGATTATCGTTTGTCAATTGATTGACTTGTTATACTAGGTAGCTAAATTAAAATTCTTATAGCTTATTTTATTAAGATAGCTATTGATAAAAATATTTGGAAAAATTATAGATTAAACCTTTTTTTATTGTTGAAAAATAAGATAATAACTTGAGTTCATGAAAAAAGTTTTTTTCAATTTGACTTAAAACTTAAAATTTAGCTTTTTAATTGGCTCAATATCCATCAAATACTAAATAAGTTTTTTGTTATTAACATGGCCAAAAATTTTTTATATAATTTTTAATTCGTAATGTCCAATTAATAATTCAAATATGTAATATAAGTACTTATAATAATTACTTGATTATACTCCCTCGGTTTCATGATGTTAATTATATTTGATTTTTTTTATTTGTTTTGATTCTTGATTCAACTCTTAATATTTATGAATTCATTTAATAAAATATTATAAAAATATATAATAAATTTTATACATCGAAATAAATCTAATTAGATGATCTCATGTGAATATATTCATGATAAATTATATTAATTCTTTTTTATATGGAATATTCCTAATGTTGCCTTCCAAATGAATCGGAAAGCATAGTATTTAAAATAATATTAAATTTTAGTTGATTTAAGGTACCTTAGATTTAAAATTTAAAGTCAAAAATAAACCTAATTAAGTCCATATGGAGTTAAGTGTACGTGTTTCATTAGTTTTAAAATTAGAAATTGGAGAAATAGGGTTACCAGCTAAAGTGTTAACTTTCTTCTAAAAGTGGTCTGCATTAGTAGATCGCATTATTAATTACTAGATGATGTCCGTGCGATGTACGGTTTTATTAAATTTAATTTAAATAAAAAATTAAAAATTTATGGCTTTTTTAAAATCATTTCAATATATATATATATATCCTATACTCATTTGATAAATAACATTATAAATATTTTATAAATAATTGAAAGAAAATAAAATAAAATATATAATTTTCTAATATATTAAATAATATGAACTAAAAAGTAAAAAATTAATCGATATTGATAATATATAGTCATAATTAAAAAACAAAAAGTTCAAAGATATAAACGTTAGTAATAAATACAATGACATCATCATTTATTTTAAAAGTGAAATTTTTATTGAGATGGTGACACATAAGCAATTTTAAAAAGTAATAACATCAGCGGTATTTTGTTTTAGTAATAGTTATAAATTAGGAGTAATATTCTTAAAAGAAACAACTTAAGATTATTTAATGTCACAATTATATACTCCCTCTAGCTCTTTATGAATTATTTTTTATATGTATTTTATTTT
Source organism: Amaranthus palmeri (assembly GCA_019776075.1). Lineage (NCBI taxonomy): Eukaryota > Viridiplantae > Streptophyta > Magnoliopsida > Caryophyllales > Amaranthaceae > Amaranthus > Amaranthus palmeri. The sequence goes on from JAAKBH010000022.1 coordinate 176,799, forward strand.
TTATAGAAGTTAAAACAAAGTTAAGTAAATTTTGTTTAATTCGACTCAATGTAAAATATTTTATATCAACTTTCCAATTGGGAGGGTTACTTACGAAAGGTACATACACCACCACATTATGGTCTTAAAGTGAAAATTTTTGAATTTTATGAAAATAAAATTACTATAAATCATGTTTATAAATGAATTTACATAACATTTATGGGGCGAAAAACGAGAAGATCTTTTGTCATATGGCCTCGTTAATGATATTTACATAGCAAGTGCTATTTTGAGAGATCGTCTTTTTTATGGCTTTCAAAAGTCCAGCCCAAATCTAATTAATATTAATTTTAAAAAAACTAACACGCGTGTTAAGTGAAATGTGAAAAAACCTTCCTTTGTGGCACACTAAACACAAAATTACACCCTTGCATAATAATAGTATAAAAACATATTCTTATACTTCAACCGTCAACTTAAAATTTTATCAATCTCGTTACCTGTCTTCATGACCTAGTGTCTAGTTGCTTCTAACCCACTCCTTTTGTTTCCTTCTCTATCATCGTGGCTTTATTTAATCTTTTTACCTTGTATTTGTATTTTTTGTGTTATGTTATTATACGTAGACCTAGTATGTCTCTGCAAGCAGGCGGTATTATCTCGAGACAACGTCGCCACTCATGTCTTCTTATATATGCAGGGCTTCTTCTGTTTGGGGTAACCTCGACCGTTTTCCTTTAGTCCTCTCTGTGAAAAGAGTACGGGTATAGATTGTCCGTCAACTTTCCTCATTCAGACTCTGCTCTCAAGCGAGATATTGGGTATGATGACGATGATACAGTGGAATTTAGAATAGTTGAATTCAAATAAAATTAGGGGGTCACGTGGCGGTGGACACGCCAACCAAATGATACCATGTTAGGGTTGCACATGGGACTTCCAAGAGATTGAAAAGCAAAGGAATAGGGAAACAAAGATGAAACAAGAAAGCATAAAAACACACTTGAATTTTCCTTTTATTTTATTTTTTTTTTTTTGTATTTGTTGTCCCTCTTAGACTAATCATGAGATTATTCCCCACATAAACTTACTTAAGATTCTTATTCTTGTCAATCTTAAATTAAATTCTTGGGATTAGCAAAAAGCTTAATCCATGTGATTAGGGTCCCACAATGAAACATAACTAAAATGGATGTTTAATTTTAGTCAAAATAAGAACATAAAAAGAGAGTTACTTAATCTAGGTTTTATTTTATTGGCAATTGGCATATATTGTTCTTAGTTTCTCAAAGTTTATACTCTTTCTAAAGGTTTGTGTAATGTGTATGTTATTTCTTTGTTTAGGTGACAAGAATGCCTAGTCATTCATGTTTGTTCTTTCATTGACCATTGCATCATATCCACCATCAACTATACATAACCACAAGTGTCCACTTCATGTATGAAGTATATACTTATTCCGTTCCATAATATTTGTTACTTGCTACTGATAGTGACGTTTTCCCACACAATATATCACACTCGGTAGCAACTATTATGGAACGGAAGTACTTTTTTCTAAGAAAGAGTAAAATTTCATTAATCTAAAACAAAACAGTACAAATAGTACTACAAACAAGAGAACCATCTCCCTTGTTACATCAGCATGAAAGAAAGGCACACATTCTAAGGAGGGTTTTTCGACTTTCACTCTTCATGTGAATAAGGGGAAATGAAGTATATACTTTGTCCTAAAGTTTTTGTCTTTTTATAATATTTTAAGTTAAGTATATTTTTTAAAGTTGATGACTGTTAACTGTTGCATTTTTAGTATTTAACTCACCAACTTAAAATTTTAATTGTTTCATTAGCTTTTAAGGCAACTGAATTACTCACTTGTACAATTAAGCATTGGATATTAGTTGTTTAAATAGACCAACGAAGTCAATAAAAATCCTAACCTAACATAAATTTTAGACTGCACAAACCAAATAAATTGACGTTATTTAAATATCAGTCTCATAATAATTACCTTGATAATTATTACAATATTAAAAAAAAGAAAACTAAATTCTTTCAAATCAATCAATTCATCGTAATTAATTCATTTAACCAAATCAATCATAAAATAATGTAATCCCAAAAACTCCTCTCCTACTTCATTGCAAAAACTCCATTTTGTTTTACAATAAAAATAAATTTTTTACCTAACTTAGTATTTAAAAGTCTTATTATTATCCTATCTAATGTATTTCATTCGTAGAAGTTATATTATAAATAGAATCATCTGAAATAAATAAAAATGTATTTTTTTATTTATGTATTACTCTTTATAATTAATATATAGATTGACGTACATTGATGAAATGGTAGATCTAAAAATTATTAATTGTTGGTGTTGGAAGAAGGCATTGGCAGGCAATACGTAGCGTAGCTTTGGTTCAATGCCGACATGGTAAAAACACTTTTCTATAACGTCCACATTGCTCCAAACCACTATATTATTAATTAATTATGTATTTTTTTAACTTTATTAAATTGTGACATGTTTATACCTATGGAGACAACTATGACTTCATCACCACACTCAACATTTTCATCCATCCACACTCAACATTTCTGACTTATTTGGTCGTGTTCTTTTTTATGGGTATGAGTTATCATTGTCCTTCTCTCTCCAGATTTTGTTTATAGATTTTCAATGAGGGGAATACACTAGATAGGATGATGATGATGATGATGATGATGATGATGATGATGATGAATACTATATTTGAGATTTTGTTTCAACATCATTTTTTCGTACAAACTAGGGGCGAAGCAAATATTGTAGGAGTTCTATTTACTTTTTGATGTTTAGAAAATCGAGATTTTTGTCAATTATTAATAGTAAAATAGCGATTGAATATTCGAAAAAATTTAACGTTGGTAGATTTTGAACTCCTAACCAATATTAACATAAGAAGGTACGTCACCAACTAAGGTACACTTGACTGATTAACTATAAGGAGTTTGTTAATATATATGAGACTCTTATTTCTAGGACCCTAGGCAGTCGGACACCTTAAATAGGCCTAGAATTACCCCTGGTACATACCATGCATCTTATCTTATATATAATTAATTGTCAATTTAACAATTTTGCTAAGTATTTATTTGTGAGTTTGTAAGCTAAATTTACATCACACAACTAATAGAGTTAAAAAAACTTAATAAACTTAGATCATTTTTTTGAAATATCCCTAACAATTAAAGATATATATATATATATATAATTTTCAAAACTTTAGTTGATAAATAATATATTTTCTCTGCTTTTTTAATATTTTCATTTTAATTTGTCCTACTGATTTTGCACTTTTTTGGCAATAGTTTCACTTTTCTTCTTTTAATTTTATCTACATATTTATACTTTTCTCTCCATTTTAACCATTCATCTCTTATTTTCTATCTGATTCTCTAACCCAATATTCTTTTTCACTAAATTTCACTTATTTTATAAAATAAGAAAATAGACGAATTAGCTTTTAAAAGTCTACAATGTTGGTTGTCCTAGACTAATACTTCTTCCATTTCATAATAATTGCTACTGATAGTGACACCTTTCAACATAACATGTCACACTCAGTAGCAACTATTATGGAACGGAATGAGTATATTTGCAAACAAAAGTTAAGTGAGAGGGAGAATATGAAATGGGCCCACTCCAATTAGGGTCTCCATCCAGGTGATCCAACAATATCTTTGTGGGGAGGTCATGTAATGTGGATATCCACTTGGATTAAAGTGAGGTGACCCCTTTCATCTTTGTTGGTTCTTCAAGGGAGACATTTTTACGTGCTCCATTATGAATGTGGGGTCTAATCACTCATTTCTTAATTTTGAGCTTATCAAAAGAATATATAGCCAACTTGTTACGATATATCGATAAATTAAAGATGATATGTACATTTTATAGGTTATTGAAAACCTTTTTTCCAAAGGCATATGATTTTGGGATGTATATGTCTCCTTGACTTATGACGTATATGCACCTCATAATTCCCTGATAATATGCTGTTATAAAGTAGGTTAAGAAAAGAAAAAGACTGATTGAAATTCGATGTCAGATCTTATTGGAAAAGATGATAATTGCTCTAATTGCATGATTAACAATTTCATTCAAAGATTTCAAATTAATCCGTAATTAAAACAGTATCATCATCATACTCTGTGTATCTTACTTATAGAAAATATAATAATAATAATAATAATAATAATAATAATAATAAGTATTAAGAGTATTACTTATATTCCCTCTCTAACCCAAAGACAACGTTACATGTGAATTGAAAATAAAAAAAATAATATAAGTGATAAAAAGTAAAGATTTAATGGAAATGAAAATTAAGAAAATTGATCATGTATAAACTTTAATAAAATGATTGTAAATTTTCATTTGATATTGTACGTTATAGAGGTTTGCTACATAAATCGAGATTACATAGCATGTATATCACAATAAACATATCAAACAAATATATTAATGTTTCTTACCAAAGTTAACATTAACTTATTTAGTTATTTACTAAAATATGTAAACTATATCACAGCAAGATAAGTTCTAATAAATTTCTTTGAACAATTTGGGATTTAAAATTTACATGATTTTTTCTATTAAATTAAAGTTTCTTAGAATATATATTTGTTTAATTCATCAAAATTAACATCTATAATGTATTTCAAGGTTCAACAAAACACATGATAAACAATTATTTTATTTGTGACAAAGAATCATTATATTAACCTTGTTGAGAGATTATCAAAATTCATCTTAAAAAAATGAGAATTTTAATTAATTCTATATAACAAGTACAATAAAATGAAGAGCGTATATTTTATGAAAATGTAAGAAAATTGTCTTGATAAGATTAAAAGATAAGTTAAATATACAAATAAAATTAAAAAAACATGAATAACAACTAAAAAATAAAATAATAATTTCACTTCAAAAAAAAATAAAATAAAATAATTTAATGAGGAGAATTTAAAAGGAAAATAACACTTATCTCAAAAAAAAAAAAAAAAAAAAAAGGAAAATAACACTAATTGGCTGATTTATTAAAGAGCAAAATGATACCCAGAGGAGGCAATAATGCGGGATTCACGGCTTGAAGTATGGTTTAGAGGGAACCTTTTTCTCTTCTTTGTGCTTTTTTAATTTTACAAGAACTAGAACACATTATTTAAAAATTTATATGATTATTTTATTTTATGAATTAATTGCTTTAAATGTATATCTGACTATGGGTTATAAGAAATTATTTTAAGACTATAAAAATAATTATTTAAAAATTTTAAGTGATCATGCTGAATAAAAATGGTCTGACCGTAAGTGTTTTATCTGAGAATTTGAAATATTTTTTTAAGTAACAAGTAAAGTATTCTCTCATTCCTATGCCTTGTTCCAACAAGGAACGTTAAGAAAAAATAAGAAATTATTTGTGATTGGAGTAATGATAATGTATATAGTGGATGTATTTTATAGAAGTACTTGGTAGTTGAGTATTTTAATTGATTAAAGTAATTGTAAAGGTGCTAGTTGGGCATTGAGAATTGGAAAAGTGAGGGTATTTAGGTAAAAAAAAGATAGACAAAAAAAGGAAATTTGAAAATTGATATGATTTTGCCAAATAAAGAAATGAGACATCTAAAATGATTCGGAGGGAGTATGAGGTTAATTGTATGGGGTGAAATATAAAGACCACATGAATAAAATAAAATAAAAATAAATATAAGATTAATTTAATTTTTGTGGATTAAATATTTATATTGGTTTTAATTGTAAGTATCGAACACTAAGTATTCAGATTTTATATGTAAAAAAATAAGGATAATTTTTCCAACACACTACATCTAAAAATACGGATTGGATATGATCAAAATTATGAGATAAAAATAAAAGTAGGAAATAGTTTATAATTTTAATGGTAAAATTTCAAAATTTATCAACACATAATGTAGCTACGCGCTACACAAGCAACATCATATAGAAATTTTTTTGTTTCGGGTCATATTTAGTTACAATTTGTACTATATAAGTGAAAGAATAATATTTATTGGATGTCTAAATAAAAAAGTCCATAAGTTCTAGTTAGGGATGGCAATGGGTTGGACTCGGCTCGGACTATACATACTCCGACTTTGCTCCGGATAATAGTCGGACTTTTGTTTTCAGTCCACCTCCACTCGGAGTCGGATATGCATACTCCAAGTTTGCCCCGACTCGGACTCTCGGATTTTCAATTCCCAATACCCAACTACCACCTTTACAATTAATTTAATCAATTAAAATACCCAACTACCACCTTTTTAATGAACCCCACTCAATCCTTAAAATCCGTGAAAAGTCAGATGAGACAAGTAAACTGATTCGGAGGGAGTAAAAGATACTCTACATATTCAAAGAAAATATAACAAACGAAAGTAAAACCCTGGAATTCATTGATCTTAGACCCATCATTCTATTCTTCATAGTTCATACATTTCAATTTCAAGAAAGTAAAATCAATCCTTCCTACATTTCAATTTCAAGAAAGTAAAATCAATCCTTCCTACATTTCAATTTCAAGAAAGTAAAATCAATCCTTCCTACATTTCAATTTCAAGAAAGTAAAATCAATCCTTCCTACATTTCTAATTGATCGATTCTTCTCAACTTCTTCTTGATTCTTTCTAATAACTTCCTCTGAAGAATTAAAAATGGCGGACGATGATAATACAGTATCCAATGTACTTCTACTACAATTAATCTATTATTTACCACCAAAATCAGTCATTCGTTTCAAAGCTGTTTCAAAATTCTGGAATTCAATCATCTCTGAACCAAACTTCATTCCTTCCTACATTCTTCGGAATTCACCCCCATCTTCCTTCATTTTTGAACGAACCCTAAATACATCGTCAAATGCCAGGTTTTCGATCCAGTTTATCTTCCAAAAACCCCCAAATCTTTCGACTCTTTCGATTGATTTCCATAAATTGGGTCCTTACCGCCTTTTGAATCACCCCACATTGATAGACTCTAGCGATGAATTATTACTCGTTGGCCCTGAAATATCGCATTGGGCAGCTGGATACAATTTCTTTGTAATCAATGCTATAACAAATGAGTGGGTCGCAATTCCAAAACTGGTAAGATGGATACCTATTCTTGGTTGCAGTCTTGGATTAATCACCCAAATCGATAAAAATTCTAGGGTTTGCAAACAGTTTAAGATTATCGCATATCGACCCAGTATTTCGAATAATCTTATTTCATTTGAGTGTTTTTCATCCGAAACAGCGAAATGGGAACTCAAATTGGTTAGACACATATTTGGAGTTGGAGTTGAAAATCATATTCGGAGATTTTCAGCTCGAGGAAATTTGCAATTTAATGGGAAAATGATTATAATTGATTTAAATGTTGGATTGATGATATGGGATGATCCATTTGGTTCCGAACAGATTATTGAATGCAGATTTATCAGGCTTCCATTAGAACATGTCAGATCCCATGGACAAACAAGAATAGATGATGAACGGCGTATCGACATTTGTGGTGAGCATATTCAGTATTTGCAGGTTAATGAACATTCCATTTTGAGTCTATGGAGGTTGGATAATTTGGAAGAAGAAAATTGGAATTGTTTGTATAGTTGGGATTTAAGGCAGATATATCCCGAATTTGGGAAAGTAAGGCCTGTTTTAATTCATCCTTTTGAAGATGATGCCGCCATTTTTAGAATGGAAAACACCATTTTTTGTCTGGATTTAAGAACAGGAAAACTCAAGAGTAGTGCGATTATTGTTCCTGATATGAACATGCATTATATTCCGATTGTGCTACCGAAATGGCCGATGTTCTTTACTCCCGTCATGCGTAAGTAAACCAATTTCAATATATGGTATTTGGTGCGCGCATTTCTCTTTGTCCACTCTTTGATGGGATATATTGGGCGTTTAAAAAATCCGACCTATTTGACTCGTTTCGATGATATGTTAACCCGCATGCTAAATGGGGGGTTAATCTATTTGAAAAATAAGATGATACGGATATGTCTTAATCGGGTTGGATCTTGGGCCACAAAATATATTGGGCCGGGTACTATTCGATCTGTTAGGAAGTTTTTAATTTCTAAAAATATATGTTTCTTGACATGTTAATTAGGATTTGTAGGCGCCCAAAAAAAGGGTAAGAAAAAGGATTTAAAAGAAGCAAAACTCATAAAATAATAGTATAATGTAATTTATCATTTTAGAAAGAATTTGATGGTAGAATTGGAAGACAGGGTCGTGCTGTTCATTTTCGGGCTTCAGAGCAAAAGACAAAGACTCTCTAAAGACTTAAGGCGAATTGCGTAGTATAATACACTTTTTATTTTTTATCGTTAATATTTAAACTATTTTATAAAAAAAACACTAAAAACTCATTTTATAGTTAACAAAAAATGTAAGTTATATATAAATTTAATTCAAATTAATACATTTATATACACAAAAATAAGTTTTTTAGCCTTAAAAAATACGGTAGGAAAAATATGTTTCTTGACCTGTTAATTAGAATTTTACTAATATACTAAAATGTGGGAAAACCAAGAAGGAAGTAGGAAAAAAAATCAAAGAACTTGCATGCTAAGCAAATTACATGCAGATATTACATAAATTGTTTTAAAGTAAATTAAAATTCTACCACTAAAAAAATCAACACAATATTTAAACCGATATCTGGTTTTTCGACCCAATTTATCTGGGTACTCGGATATATCTACCCGAGTAACTGGGTACCTGGCGTTTTGGATACAGGTTATGGACACCTCTAGGCATGGGTCGGGTATGATCTGTTTGTTGCCCTCCTCACTTAAGATCCTACTTTATGCGGGATACTGGATTGATGACTTTGACTACGACTATAACTGTTGTATTGTTAATTTTGTATTAAATGATGTGTGAATTTGGATGGTTGACACTTTGCAGGTGCAAGATTATTGAAAGAACATGGTAATCAATGTTTTAATGAAAGGAGATATGGAGTAGCAATACATTTCTATACACAAAGCATTGAGTACACACAAAATGTGGAAGTGTATATGTTGAGGGGTAAAACATATAAAGAAATTTACAAAACCCATGAAGCAAACAAAGATTTTTTGAAGGCCTTAGAGATTGATAGTTATATGTACAAAACATATAGGAGTGAAGAGGTAAAAAGACTCAACAATTAATATTTGTCCCTCTCAGTTTGTACTATACGGCGTATATCTCAAATTGAAACCCTAACACTTTTTTTTTTTTTTTTTTTTTTGTCTTTTTGGATTTAAAGATTACATGTAAATATTAGTTGTTTTTGATTAAAAATGTAACTAGTTTCCGCTTTACATGCTGCTTTTATGAGTAATAAGGGTTCTTAATTCTACCAGAGTACTCTTAAAAACCACGTTTAAAATGTGTACATACGGCTGAAAGAAAATTTTAAATATGGTTTTTCATGAATAATTAATATAAAAGCTAAAAAATACTTTGGTAAGATATTGTTGTATACGCTTTATTGTTTACAGTTTTAATATATATAGTTTTTATGATAGACAAGATGAATGATAGGCACGACACTTGGGCTTGTTGTATACCATTTTATTGTAATGCATTTGCTATGGCCTAAAACAGTCTTAAATAAAATATTATTTCAAGACTTGATATGTACCATTTTGTTCTTGTGATGCAAAACAAACTACGTTTATGATTTCACTTGATTCGATCATCTCACTATTTCGATTTGATTATTCAATTGAATTAACTCTTGCATTTCATTTGAAAAATTTTACTATTTTTTACATGGTAACTAAATGGATATGTGTCGTCTATCTATAATATTAGAATTATTTTTTAAAAAATTATGAAAAATAAAGCAAATTCATTTAGCCAAAGAGTATTTTTCTCTTATATGTACAATACCATGGCAATATTGAAAGATTAGGCTCATTTCAAGTTCTAAAGCAGTTCATCATTTGTCATGTGGTAACATAGATTTGTCTAATTTTATTTAAAATTTATTCCACTTACTATAAATAACTTTACAAATTCAAATTTACTTTTATATACTTTCTAAGCAATTTTAATCTCGTAATTATATTCAACCGATAATCCCAATTTTACACTGAGTTTGCTCACAGCACCCCCAATTATTCGAAACCGACTATTCTAGGTTGCCTTCAATTTACCCCATACAACCTTGAACCTTCTCCTTCATTCTAATTCATATTTCCACAAACAAAATCCCCAATTCATTTCTAGGGTTCATGAGAATATCCCAAATTTTGGAAACCAAAGACAAATCTTGACAAGGCTATCTTTAATTGGTTGTGTGTACTCTTCATCTTCATTAAAATGGTAAGATTCTATTCTCATGGAGTTTTTTTTTTGCAATTTTGTTCCATAATCTTCGCTACAATTACTATGCGAAATTGACTGCGAAAATGAAACTCTGCGAAAAACGAGTGTGCGAAAAATCTGTGCAATTTCAATGGTGAATTGTGTTTATCTTCAATTTTGTTTGTGATTCTATTCTCATGGAGGTTTGTTTATCTTCAATTTTGCCAAAAAAACACACTGTGCGAAAAAAATACATTTCGAAAATTCATATTCATTTGAAAATCTGTGCAATTACATTGTGTTTATGTTCAATGGTGTGGATTAGTTTGATTCATTTACTTTGCAAAAATTTACTTGGAGGAATGTGAGATGTTGAAGATGATGAATAATGGCAACAAGCAGCAGCTCAAATAAAGGGGAAATAAGTCATTTCGTAGGTGTTACTTGCTACAATCGGTCAAAAATGAGGAGGGGGTGCTGTGAGCAAACTAAGTTCAAAGTTCGGATTATTTATAAATAATCAAAAGTACGGGTTATTCACAGGAAAAAGTTAAAAGTACGGGTTATTCTCGACAATTTTTCCTATATATTAATATTAATATAAAAATTCTAGTTTTTAATTAATGATTCATTATGTATTATCTTTATCTTATTCAAATTTTTCATTCAAATATATTAATCACTATAATAAAATGTATTTTAACATACAAAAGGGATGAATTAAAAACAAATGAAAGGTATGTAATATATACAATGTATTTTAACATACAAAAGGGATGAATCAAAATCAAACGGAAGGTATATATACAAAATGGATGTATGAAAAACAATAAACCTTTGCCAGCTTGATGGGCTAAATCATATATCATATCAAATCAAAAGATGATAAATACTCCCTCCATCCCTTTAGTATTGTCCACTTTAAAGTGGACACGCAAAATAAGGAAAAATAGTATTGGAGTATTTTTAGTGAATATAATAATTAAAAAGGTGGTAGTAGGGTATTTTAAGTGAATATAATAATTGAAAAGGTGGTAGGTAGGGTATTATTAAATAATATAAGTTGGGGTTGTTGGGGGTATTTAGGTAAAAAGTTTTGCCAAAAAAAGAAAGTGGACAATTAAAGAGGGATTACCCAAAATGGAATTGTGGACAATACTAAAGAGACGGAGGGAGTATGTTTTAAAGAAGGAGTATGATTTAAAGAGAATAGGAAAGAGTATGATTTAAGTTTCAATATTTATAAATACGTTGCATAACAACTCATAAAAACTATATATTAAAACTGTAAACAATAAAGCGTATATAACAATATCTTACGAAAGTATTTTTTAGCTTTTATATTAATTATTCATGAAAAACCATATTTAAAATTTTCTTTCAACCGTATGTACACATTTTAAACGTGGTTTTTAAGAGCACTCTGGTAGAATTAAGAACCCTTATTACTCATAAAAGCAGCATGTGGAAACTAGTTTCATTTTAATCAAAAACAACTAACATTTACATGTAATCTTTAAATCGAAAAGACAAAAAAAAAAAAAAAACCGAGTTTGGGTGTCAATTTTGAGATATACGTCGTTTGTTGCGTCTTTTTACCTCTTCACTCCTATATGTTTTGTACATATAACTATCAATCTCTAAGGCCTTCAAAAAATCTTTGTTTGCTTCATGGGTTTTGTAAATTTCTTTATATGTTTTACCCCTCAACATATACACTTCCACATTTTGTGTGTACTCAATGCTTTGTGTATAGAAATCTATTGCTACTTCATATCTCCCTTTATTAAAACATTGATTACCATGTTCTTTCAATAATCTTGCACCTGCAAAGTGTCAACCATCCAAATTCACACATCATTTAATACAAAATTAACAATACAGCAGTTATAGTCATAGTCAAAGTCATCAATCCAGTATCCCGCATAAAGTAGGGTCTTAAGTGAGGAGGGCAACAAACAGATCATACCCGACCCATGCCTAGAGGTGTCCATTATAACCTGTATCCAAAACGCCGGGTACCCTGTTACTCGGATAGATATATCCGAGTACCCAGATGAATTGGGTCGAAAAAACAGATATCGATTTAAATATTGTGTTGATTTTTTAGTGGTAGAATTTTACGTTACTTTAAAACAATCATACAATTATGTAATATCCGCATGTAATTTGCTTAGCATGCAAGTTCTTTAATTTTTTTTTTCTACTTCCTTCTTGGTTTTCCCACATTTTAGTATATTGGTATAATTCTGATTAACAGGTCAAGAAACAGTATCTTATTTCCTACTGCCCAGGATCCCGTATTTTTTAAGTTTCAAAAAACTTATTTTTATATATATAAATGTATTAATATTTAATTTGAATTAAATTTATATATAACTTACAATTGTTAACTATAATATGAGTTTTTAGTGTTTTTTTTATAAAATAGTTTAAATATGAACGATAAAAATTAAAGGTGTATTATATTACACAATTCGCCTTAAGTCTTTAAGAGCTCTTTTTTATCTTTTGCTCTGAAGCCCAAAAATAAACGATACAACCTTGTCTTCCAATTCTGCCATCAAATTCTTTCTAAAATGATAAATAACATTATTTTATTTTATGAGTTTTGCTTCTTTTAAATCCTTTTTCTTACCCTTTTTTTGGGCGCCTACAAATCCTAATTAACATGTCAAGAAACATATATTTTTAGAAATTAAAAATTCCTAATAGGTCGAATAGTACCCGGCCCAATATATTTTGTGGCCCAAAATCCAACCCGATTAAGACATATCCTTATCATCTTATTTTTCAAATAGATTAACCCGCCATTTAGCATGTGGGTTAACATATCATCGGAACGAGTCAAATAGGTCGGGTTTTTTAAACGCCCAATATATCCCTTCAAAAAGTGGACAAAGAGGAATACTATATATTGAAATTGGTTTACTTACGCATAATGGGAGTAAAGAACATCGGCCATTTTGGTAGCACAATCGGAATATAATGCATGTTCATATCAGGAACAATAATCGCACTACTCTTGAGTTTTCCTGTTCTTAAATCCAGACAAAAAATGGTGTTTTCCATTCTAAAAATGGCGGCATGATCTTCAAAAGGATGAATTAAAACAGGACTTACTTTCCCAAATTCGGGATATATCTGCCTTAAATCCCAACTATACAAACAATTCCAATTTTCTTCTTCCAAATTATCCAACCTCCATAGACTCAAAATGGAATGTTCATTAACCTGCAAATACTGAATATGCTCACCACAAATGTCGATACGTCGTTCATCATCTAATCTTGTTTGTCCATGGGATCTGACATGTTCTAATGGAAGCCTGATAAATCTGCATTCAATAATCTGTTCGGAACCAAATGGATCATCCCATATCATCAATCCAACATTTAAATCAATTATAATCATTTTCCCATTAAATTGCAAATTTCCTCGAGCTGAAAATCTCCGAATATGATTTCCAACTCCAACTCCAAATATGTATCTAACCAATTTGAATTCCCATTTCGCTGTTTCGGATGAAAAACACTCAAATGAAATAAGATTATTCGAAATATTGGGTTGATATGCGATAATCTTAAACTGTTTGCAAACCCTAGAATTTTTATCGATTTGGGTGATTAATCCAAGACTGCAACAAAGAATAGGTATCCGGGGTTTTGGAATTGCGACCCACTCATTTGTTATAGCATTGATTACAAAGAAATTGTATCCAGCTGCCCAATGCGATATTTCAGGGCCAACGAGTAGTAATTCATCTCTAGAGTCTATTAATGTGGGGTGATTCAAAAGGCGGTAAGGACCCAATTTATGGAAATCAATCGAAAGAGTCGAAAGATTTGGGGGTTTTTGGAAGATAAACTGGATCGGAAACCTGGCATTTGACGATGTATTTAGGGTTCGTTCAAAAATGAAGGAAGATGGGGGTGAATTCCGAAAAATGTAGGAAGGAATGAAGTTTGGTTCAGAGATGATTGAATTCCAGAATTTTGAAACAGATTTGAAACGAATCACTGATTTTGGCGGTAAATAATAGATTAATTGTAGTAGAAGTACATTGGATAATGTATTATCATCGTCCGCCATTTTTAATTCTTGGGAAGTTATTAGAAAGAATCAAGAAGAAGTGGAGAAGAATCGATCAATTAGAAATGTAGGAAGGATTGATTTTACTTTCTTGAAATAGAAATGTAGGAAGGATTGATTTTACTTTCTTGAAATTGAAATGTAGGAAGGATTGATTTTACTTTCTTGAAATTGAAATGTATGAACTATGAAGAATAGAATGATGGGTCTAAGATCAATGAATTCCAGGGTTTTGCTTTCGTTTGTTATATTTTTTTTGAATATATAGAATATCTTTTACTCCCTCCGAATCAGTTTACTTGTCTCATCTGACTTTTCACGGATTTTAAGGATTGAGTGGGGTTCATTAAAAAGGTGGTAGTTGGGTACTGGGAATTGAAAAAGTGAGGTATTTAGGTAAAAAAAGATAGACAAAAAAGAAAATGGGACAATTGGTATGGTTATGCCAAATAAGGAAATGGAACAAGTAAACTGATTCGGAGGGAGTATTAATCATCGACAAATAGAGTATTTTTTTTTGTTTTTGAAATGATGATATATATTCTCTTCGCATATCGGATCTTAGTGAGACGACTTTAAATTAAGAAATCTATATGTTTATAATTTGAAATCTTTTCCCATAACGATGCTTAGAGGAAAAATAATTCCCACTATGCTCTAAGAAGCAAAATAATTCCCATGATACTGTCTACGTCAGCAGCAGAGTGCAATTGAAAAAAAAATCCTTTTAAACCGCTACATGGAGAAGCGATTTGTTTTGTAGACAAAATGACTGCATCTTCATTTTTTTTGTAGATAAAATCGTTACTTAGTGTAGCGGTTTGATGATAGTTTCAATTTTTTTTTGGAAGATAACCGTTACTTAGTGTAGCGGTTCCTATTATTCTGTCCAACTCATGAAATTAAGATCCTCTACAAATAGGAATAAAAAAACATCTGCTAACCATTTCCAAATCCACACAGCAACTCGACAACAATGGCCTATACTCTTCCGTTTCCATCTCTAAAGTAATCTTTGAAAGATGACTTGGGCAGGTTTACAAGGGGAAAATACAAGAAGATGACATTTAGAATGACGGTCATCACAACCAAATGAGGGACTCCTTCCTTCAAAAAAATACTGGAAAAAGAATGTTCATCATCTCCTTTTGGTTCTTATTCTTATCCCAGGAAGAATAATGTACCTTAGATTGTAACACAACTTATGAAATTTTGGGAATAGAATATGATTACTCCTAAAAAGCCTTGTTTTTCGGTTTTTGAATGTAAATAATTAAGAAAAAAATTGTAACTTCTTGTTGAATTGGTTTTGATAAGAGTTATTTGAAGCAAAGTAGAAAAATTAAGGGTTTGAAAAAATTAAGGGTTAGAAAAATAAGTTTATGTGAAACGGGATGAAGATGTTGAAGATTTCTATTTTGGGTCAATTTAAGGGGAAGATTTGGGTCAATTAAAAAAATAAACCCATAAATTTTAATTGAAATGAGATGGAGATGATGAAAAAGAAGGAGAGAGGATGAAGATGATGAAGAGGATGGAGGAATTAAATTAGGGTTCTTGTAAAGGGGAAAGAAATTTAGGGTTTGGACTTTAGAGAGAAATTGGGTCTTTGAAGATTAATGGAGATTTTGAAATTTAATGGAGGATGAAGATGATGGAGAAGAAGGAGGGAGAGGATGAAGACGTGAAGAGGATAAAGGAATAAAATCAAAAAAAAGGAAAAAGAAAAATAAAAACTCAAAAAAAAGGAAAAATAAGGAAAAAAGAAAGTCAAAGGTCATATAAGCTGGTCAACCGGTCACTTGGCCGTAATTGAGGAAAAATCAAAAGCTCGTGGCTGTAATTCATAAAAAAAAAAAAACTTTGCGGCTGTAATTTCATAAAACGAGAAAACTTTGAGACTGTAATTCATAAAAAAGCCCTAAAAACAAATAAAAGGTATATAATATATACAATGTATTTTAACATACAAAAGAGATGAATCAAAAACAAATGGAATGTATATATACAAAATGGATTTATGAAAAACAATAAACCTTTGCCACCTTGATGGGCTAAATCATACTACCTCCTATTCAGCAAGATTGTCCCATTTGACTTTTGGCACTATTCATTCATCACTCTTAATTTGTATTTTACTCTTAATCCATAAGTTAAAACATAGTCATGTGGGATCTTAGCTTGTTTGATTCGTCTCAATACAACGATTATTAATATCAAATTTTTATAATTTTTAGTTAACAATAATTGGAGATATTAAGGGTTAAAATATTGCCTCGGCATGTGTGAAAAGTCAAATGGGACAATCTTGGTGAATAGGAGGGAGTATATCATATCAAATCAAAAAATAATATAAGTATGTTTTAAAGAGGGAGTATGATTTAAAGAGAAGAGGAAGGAGTATTCCCTCCGTTTGAGTTGACTCGTCCAATTTGACTTTTTACGGATTTTAAGGGTTAAGTGGGGTCAATTAAAAAGGTGATAGTTGGGTATTTTAATTGATTAAATTAATTCTAAAGGTGGTAGTGGAGTGTTGTAAATTGGAAAAGTGGGGATATATAGGTAAAAAAAGGTTAGCCAAAAAAGAAAATAGAACAAGTAGTATGAAAATGCCAAATAAGGAAATAGGACAAGTAAACTGAAACGGAAGGAGTATGATTTAAGTTTAAATATCTATAAATACGTTGCATAACAACTCATAAAAACTATATATATTTTAAAACTATAAACAATAAAGCGTATATAACAATATGTTACGAAAATATTTTTTAGCTTTTATATTAATTATTCGTGAAAAACCATATTTAAAATTTTCTTTCAGCGGTAGCCTGTATGTACAAATTTTGAACGTA
This sequence comes from Amaranthus palmeri, assembly GCA_019776075.1. Lineage (NCBI taxonomy): Eukaryota > Viridiplantae > Streptophyta > Magnoliopsida > Caryophyllales > Amaranthaceae > Amaranthus > Amaranthus palmeri. The sequence continues at coordinate 194,093 of JAAKBH010000022.1, forward strand.
ACCTTCAATATGGTTTTTAAGAGTACTCTAGTAGAATTAAGAACCCTTATTACTCATAAAAGCAACATGTAAAGTGCAAACTAGTTACATTTTAATCAAAAACAACTAACATTTACATGTAATCTTTAAATCGAAAAGACAAAAAAAAAAAAAACCGAGTTTGGGTGTCAATTTTGAGATATACGCCGTATAGTACAAACTGAGAGGGACAAATATTAATTGTTGAGTCTTTTTATCTGTTCACTCCTATATGTTTTGTACATATAACTATCAATCTCTAAGGCCTTCAAAAAATCTTTGTTTGCTTCATGGGTTTTGTAAACTTTCTTATATGTTTTACCCCTCAACATATACACTTCCACATTTTGTGTATACTCAATGCTTTGTGTATAGAAATCTATTGCTACTCCATATCTCCTTTCATTAAAACATTGCTTACCATGTTCTTTCAATAATCTTGCACCTGCAAAGTGTCAACCATCCAAATTCACACATCATTTAATACAAAATTAACAATACAGCAGTTATAGTCATAGTCAAAGTCATCAATCCAGTATCCCGCATAAAGTAGGTTCTTGAGGGAAGAGGGTAACAAACAGATCATACCCGGCCCAGCCAGGTACCCAGTTACTCGGGTACTTGATTTAGCAGCCCATGTCCTGATCTGATATATCCGGGTACCCAAATAAATTGGGTCGGAAAACCGGATACCATTTTAAATATTGTGTTGATTTTTTTAGTCGTAGAATTTTAAATTACTTTAAAACAATCATACAATTATGTAACAACTGCATGTAATTTGCTTAGCATGCAAGTTCTTTAAATTTTTTTACCTACTTCCTTCTTGTTTCCCCACATTTTAGTATATTAGTATAATTCTAATTAACAGGTCAAGAAACATTTTTTTCCTACCGTTCAGGATCCCGTATTTTTTAAGGTCCAAATAACTTATTTTTATATATATAAATGATATTAATTTGAATCAAATTTGTTTATAACTTACATTTTTTGTTAAGTATAATATGAGTTTTTAGTGCTTTTTTTTATAAAATAATTTAAATATTAACAATAAAAAATAGTATTATATTACGCAATTCACCTTAAGTTTTTAAAGGGCCTTTTTTTTGTCTTTTGCTCTAAAGCTTAAAAATGAACGACACTACCCTGTCTTCCAATTCTTTCTAAAATGATAAATTACATTATTTTATTTTATGGGTTTTGCTTCTTTTAATTCTTTTTCTTACCTTTTTTTTTTTAATTTTTGGGTGCCTACAAATTCTAATTAACATGTCAAGAAACATACTATTTTTTTAAAAAATAAAAATTTTACTAAAGGATCAACTGGTACTCGGCCCAATATATTTTGTGGACCATGATCCAACCCGATTAAGACAAATCCATATCATATCATCTTTTAAATAGATTATTAACCCGCCATTTATCATGCATGTTAACAAATCATTGGATCAAATAAAACGGGTCGAGTTTTTTTAAACGCCCCAACATACCCCTCCAAGAAGAGGACAAGGAGAAACGTGCACACCAAATACCATATTGAAATTGGTTTACTTACGCATAATGGGAGTAAAGAACATCGGCCATTTCGGTAGCACAATCGGAATATAATGCATGTTCATATCAGGAACAATAATCGCACTACTCTTGAGTTTTCCTGTTCTTAAATCCAGACAAAAAATGGTGTTTTCCATTCTAAAAATGGCGGCATGATCTTCAAAAGGATGAATTAAAACAGGCCTTACTTTCCCAAATTCGGGATATATCTGCCTTAAATCCCAACTATACAAACAATTCCAATTCTCTTCTTCCAAATTATCCAACCTCCATAGACTCAAAATGGAATGTTCATTAACCTGTAAATACTGAATATAATCACCACAAATGTCGATACGCCGTTCATCATCAATTCTTGTTTGTCCATTGAATCTGACATGTTCTAATGGAAGCCTGATGAATCTGCATTCAATAATGTTTTCGGAACCAAATGGATCATCCCATATCATCAATCCAACACTTAAATCAATTATAATCATTTTCCCATTAAATTGAAAATTTCCTCGACCTGAAAATATCTGAATATGATTTCCAACTCCAAATATGTATCTAGCCAATTTGAATTCCCATTTCGCTGTTTCGGATGAAAAACACATAAATGTAATAAGATTATTCGAAATACTGGGTGGATATGCGATAATCTTAAACTGTTTGAAAACCCTAGAATTTTTATCGATTTGGGTGATTAATCCAAGACTGTAACCAAGAACAGGTCCGGGGGGTTTTGGAATTGCGACCCACTCATTTGTTATAGCATTGATTACAAAGAAATTGTATCCAGCTGCCCAATGCGATATTTCAGGGCCAACGAGTAATAATTCATCGCTAGAGTCTATCAATGTGGGGTGATTAAAAAGGCGGTAAGGACCCAATTTATGGAAATCAATCGAAAGTGTCGAAAGATTTGGGGGTTTTTGGAAGATAAACTGGATCGGAAACCTGGCATTTGACGATGTATTTAGGGTTCGTTCAAAAATGAAGGATGATGGGGGTGAATTCCGAAGAATGTAGGAAGGAATGAAGTTTGGTTCAGAGATGATTGAATTCCAGAATTTTGAAACAGCTTTGAAACGAATGACTGATTTGGGTGGTAAATAATAGATTAATTGTAGTAGAAGTACATTGGATAATGTATTATCATCGTCCGCCATTTTTAATTCTTCAGAGGAAGTTATTAGAAAGAATCAAGAAGAAGTGGAGAAGAATCGATCAATTAGAAATGTAGGAAGGATTGATTTTACTTTCTTGAAATTGAAATGTAGGAAGGATTGATTTTACTTTCTTGAAATTGAAATGTAGGAAAGATTGATTTTACTTTCTTGAAATAGAAATGTAGGAAGGATTGATTTTACTTTCTTGAAATTGAAATGTAGGAAGGATTGATTTTACTTTCTTGAAATTGAAATGTATGAACTATGAAGAATAGAATGATGGGTCTAAGATGAATGAATTCCAGGGTTTTACTTTCTTTTATTATACTCCCTCCATTCAATTTACTTGTACAATTTACTTTTTGGTTATTATTCACTAATCACTAATTACTATTAATTTGTATTTTTCTCTTAATTTATAAGGTAAAATATAGTCATGTGGGATCTTATTTTGTTCTCTCAATGCAAAGATTATTAATATCAAATTTTTATAATTTTTAATTATACACAATTAAAGATATTAACGGTTAAAATGTTGCCTCGGCATGTGTGAAAAAGGTAAACTCGACAGTTAAATTGAATCGGAGGGAGTATTTTTTTTGAATATAGTATAGAGTATCTTTTACTCCCTTCGAATCAATTTACTTGTCTCATCTAACTTTTCACGAATTTTAAAGGTTGAGTGGGGTTCATTAATAAGGTGGTAGTTGTGTATTTTAATTGATTAAATTAACACAAATTCTTACTTGAGACCGTCTTTACAAAAGACGTCTCAAGATTGGGCCAACCCAATGTTTAAATTTAGAAAAAAAATATTACTAAAAAAGGAAAGTGTATTGGGCTTTTGAGAGCCGTCTTTAGAAAAGACGGTCTCTCAAGAGAGTACCGATTAAATTAATTGTAAAGGTGGTAGTTGGGTACTGGGAATTGGAAAAGTGAGGTATGAGTACCTGTTAAAATAATTGTAAAGGTGGTAGTTGGGTACTGGGAATTGGAAAAGTGGGGTATTTAGGTAAAAAAAGAATAGACAAAAAAGAAAATGGGACAATTGGTATGGTTATGCCAAATAAGAAAATGGGACAAGTAAACTGATTCGGAGGGAGTATTAATCATCGACAAATAGAGTATTTTTTTTTTGTTTTTGAAATGATGATATATATCGGATCTTAGTGAGACGGCTTTAAATTAAGAAATCTATATGTTTATAATTTGGAATCTTTTCCCATAATGATACTTAGAGGAAAAATAATTCCTACTATGCACTAAGAAGCAAAATAATTCCCAAGATACCGTCCACGTCAGCAGTAGAGTGCAATTGAAAAAAAATTCCTACTAAACCGCTACATGGAGAAGCGGTTTGTTTTGTAGACAAAATGACTGCATCTTCATTTTTTTTTTGTAGACAAAATCGTTACTCAGTGTAGCGGTTTGATGATAGTTTCAATTTTTTTGAAGACAACCGTTACTTAGTGTAGCGGTTCCTATTATTCTGTCCAACGCATGAAATTAACATCCTCTACAAATTGGAATAAAAAAACATCATTCAACAACACTCAACACATACTAAAAAAACAAGGAACAACACATTATTAATAACATTAACATTAACAACACTCCCAACACCGCAATAACAAAAATAGAAAACATTATCTACAACAGCAATGACCAAAATGATAATTAAGATGGGAGGGGGAGAGAAATTTGTGAGATATGCTCCAGGATGTTCTAACAAGCTTATGAGGGTTTAATTTAGGCTCAACAATAGAGGTCGTAGTATTTAAGAGAGGTGACCAATACAAGTTTAAGGGTTTGAAAATGGCGAAATGAGAAAGAAATTAGTCTCTATCGAATCAACAATAAACTCTTGTTAAGTTGTTGATATTGAAAATTACTTACGAGTACATCAACAGTTCTTAATAAACCGGTTACAACTGATTTTTTTACTTAAAAAACAATTTTTAATTTAATACCTCATAGTGAAAATTAACAAAAAAAAAAGAACCAAATTATAATTTGGATTAATTTTGTATTTTAGTACTTACATAAAACTCCATATTATCAACCTCTTTTATTGAAACCATGTTGTAAAATGTAAACTTTATCTTAGAACTTCGTAGAAACTTTATCTTCAATTAATCCCTCTTTTTTTTGAATTGTCAGCAAAAACCTTTAATCATTGCACAATTTGCTTTAATCGACGTGTTTTCCATTTTGCAATTTAGGGTTACTGTCGCATATCAGTTTTCAATTATGGAAACTAGGGATGCAGTAGTGGAAATCGAGAGTTTAGAAGAGGGATTATTACCTTCACAGAGTAAAGAAAACGGCGATTTTCTGGAGAACGGTGAAGAATCAACGGTAATTTACACGGCGTCATTTCAGGAAATGGAGGAGAATTTCATCAAGTACCAAACAACGGTATGGGTATTGTATTCATTGCTGTTCTTATTAGCGTGGGGAGCTGGGGTGTTGATGCTTTTATATTTGCCTGTTCGAAGATTCATATTGCGTAAAGACTTTCGGTCTCGGAAGCTTTGTGTCACCCGTGATGCTATTGTTTATAAGGTAAGTTTATTGAATTTTTCCTCTGTTGTTTTAGTTTTCTTGGATACATTTTAAATTGTTGTTTGATAATTTGTTGATGATGGCTAATTAAAAGGATTATGTGTTCTGTTGTGGGTTTATGAGATTGGAGTTTAATGAGTTTTACTTTCTATGTCTCTTTTGGCTGTTTAAAGTTGGTAATGGAATGACTTTCGTTGGGCGTTAGATTATTGTTATTAGAAGGTGGTAATCGGAATGAGTTTTTAGTTTTAGTAGTAGTGAAATTAGTGATTGCACCCTTATGTTTTCTTCATAGTTTACATCATCAAGTGGCAGTGTATGGTATTGGGTTTGTCAAAGAAAAGAATGGTTAGAGTAGGGCAAGCTTGATCGAAATCCTCGTCAATTAGTTTTTCAAGCTAAGTTAACATTCCAACCGTTTAATACCAACAAACAAATGGCCGTTAGTGTCGATTTTCATGAAATGTGTTAAAGTTATTCCCATGTTAACGAAGGTTTCTTCCTCTAACATGTGTTTTTCTTCATTGTTTTCAATTACCCTATACCACTTGGAAGGCGGTAATGGATGAGAAAGAATTTTGAACTAAAAAATTAGGGTTGGACAAGCATGATTATGATCCTTGTCAAGATAATTTTCTAGTTAAAATCACATTGAATACTCATCACCTTTCCACTAATAAAAGGCGGTGATACTAAACATGAATAATTTATGGTACCATGAGTGTAGAATTTGAGGTGACCAGTTATGTTTGCTACCATGTCTTAATGACTTAGATCAAGCATTATGGGGAGCATTTTTTTTTTGGTGCTTTTTTGTTCTGTACTCAGCAATTTTACAATACCTGTCTAAGGGCCTCACAACTTATATAACTTGACCAAACTTATACAACAATGGAACCGAGAAAATGTCAGAGAACAAGTGTTGGCTACTTAACATTTAGAACTCAAGTGAACTTAAAATAAGTTGTGCACAACTATATTTACCCTATTTAAATGATTTAAGCTAGATTTAACACATAAACTCTCACTTTAGTGATAATTCCCAATAACAGTTTGTTTTGCCTAATTTCCTCAAACAATTAGTTATACTAAGTTTTTCTACTTTTTCAAATTTCCTGAATTTAGACAACCTTCTAAAAGCTTGGCTCTGAATGTCAACTGTAACAACCTTAATTTATAAAGGCAACGACTAATTTGAATCTTAGTAATAATCACGCGGAAGCTCAACATTGCATACACAATAGGAGGTTATTGAAAGTATTTTAATGCCCGAGTAAAATATTTGGGTTAAACTAATGCAATGTACCATGCAAGTACATAATTAAAACGAACGTCTTAACTGTCCAAAATAAGTAAAATTACAATCAAATCAAAATAAAGTTCTTAACTCCAAATACAACTTTAATGATCTCGAAATATTAAGTCATTAAAAAAAGTCTCTCAATGCATAAAGTGCTAACAAAAAAATAGAATAATTATAATGGAGTAGTACTCCTGCTCAAGTCCACTTATAACTCCTACTTTATTACTCCTTTAAGGTGGCATGGGGATTCACTCTAAAGAGAAACTATTAAAAACATAGAAAAGTATAGTATCAACAACTCCGAGTATTTCACACTAGCGTTCATCAAAAGTTACTAAAATTTTTGTTTAAACAAAGTCTTTTTGAAATTCATTAGCCTTTTTAGGGCACATAGAAACTTAAAACTCCTGAAGTCATGTGTTCGTGAGTAATTTAGAATAGGTTTTTGATGTAGATTTTAGAAATCAAAAGGATTCATTGTAGTGATTTAAGAAGATGAACTTGTATGATTTTAGTGAGTGTATGGATGAAATTAGGGGTTGTAGGAGGGAAATCCGCCAAAATTTTTTGGTGGGATTAAGGAGTGTTTGCTTTTTATTTTGAATTTGCATTGTGTGATGATGGGTTTTGTTGGCTAGATAATAGGGGTTTTGAGAAAAACAAAAGCGTGAACTTGGGGAAGAGAAGCAAGTTTTGGGGTCTCAACAAGGATGGCGGCTGCTTTTGGGGTGTTTTTAAGGACTTTTATCTTCTTATACTTGTTTAATATTGTTTAGAAAATGTTTAATAAAGATAGTATAAGGTTTGATTATCATTTGTTGTACATAAAACTAGTTTAAGTGACATGTATATTTAAAAATTACTCATACAAGTGAATGAATATTTAATTTAATCCTATTATGGAAAAATAAAATAGATGGGTAATTGTATGTACTTCATGGTTTATGACTTGTTACTCAACTTTAAGTATATTACCTCCAAAGTTAAATTTAATTTGTTACAATTTTAACTTGCGAACTAACAAGTTTATAATTAATGTAGTAATTTTCTAATTACTATCATCACTTAAAAAAAAGTTAGAATCACTACATTGTTTCAATTGTGGTGTTTAAGGGACACTTGATTTTGGTGACGTAAAGGATTGGGAAAATTTTTGGCTTAGATGACGTAATTAGAAATGAGGTCAACGCTAAGATGAAGATGTGGAGGTAGAAGTAAGACAAAGTGCATAGAATATCATTTTGGCACGGAGTGTGATTGTAGATATGCTATAGTTAGTTACGATAGAGCCCTATTCAAATGAGTGTATTGATTACCTTGGTTCAATTTTCACTAGAAAGAACATATTGATTAAAATATTAAGTATGTGATTTATTGCGAGTGGCCTAAATGAAGAGCTATGATTGGAATATTATTTGTTCAAGGAGTGCCACTAAGGTTAAATGGATATTTCAACCAGAGTGCCATTAGATTATGATTATTATGTGGGTCAAATTGTTGGGCTTGATGATTTTAGGAGATAGTGGTAGCTGAAATACATGTTACAATTACACACCCGTCAAAGTAGACCGAAATGGACCCCAGAAACAGTACGAAATTAGTGAGGCATAACCCTATCGAACATTTTGACCCCAAAATTGCCTCTGGCCAAACCAGCGTAGACGGTTTTCTCTCATTTTATCTTCACTATTTGCAATTCCATGACCCTTTCTTGTATCTTAATTTAGTATTTTATATTGTAGTGTATGTCCACTCATATAGTTGTAGATTAGTATTTAATATTATTGTTGATGTTAGATGAAGTCAAATAATCTTTGTTAGCAAGTGGTCAACTACATACTGTTGGTATGTCTTGCCTATTTATATTTCTTTATCTGTCATAATATAATTTCTTATTAAAAAGTCTAAAAACCTTCTCTAATGTATTCAATCATTAATTTGTTAAACTATGGTTTTGTGATGAATAAGTACATGATAACTGAGATAAGCATTCTGATTCCATTAAGTTTGAACTTCGAGCTGTAGATTTTCTCTTTATATTCTTACGGAGAAAAGTTTTATTTATCAAGATTTGTCTTTTTGGCTGCCAATGGGGATATGGGAACGGACAGATAGTACGGATTGGAGATATTAGGCCATGTATTGGATGGTTATTAATCTTTGAATGGCTAACAAATCTTAATTCCAAATGTTAAGCTTCCTTTTATAACTTAAGTAACATATTGTTGGTGATAAATGTAGGTTGCCACTCTGAAGAAATGAACTAAACATTAAAAGCTTATATTTTGATTCTTTTATCCTCTTCACCACTTATTGCTAGTATTGCTTAGGTGTAGACTATGCTTACATCGTTTTTTTCATAGTGCAGGTCACAAGACCAGTAGCTTTCCCTTGTTTTGGTGTATTGAAGAAGGAAAAATACGTGTTGTTACCCACTGTAAAAGATATTGTGATTGAGCAAGGTACAAGGAATTTGTTATGATTTGGTGAAGTATTACATGGCATTACTCAAACTTATTTTTCACTTTGATTGTGAAGGTTACTTCCATACCCCAATAATCAAAAGTAAGTGTTATACATTTGAAGAAACTAATATCTTGGCTAGAAATGTCCCATAAAGTGATTTTTTGTTGTTGAACCTTGGGCTGCATTAAATGGTAATTTGATTGGTTCTTAATTGACATTCATATTGGTTGTCTACTCTAGAATGTTCCTTGTTTATCTAATCGTCAAGTGCTGCATACACTGGTGTGTTTTCATTTATATCCTGTAATCCCAACATAAATCTTGCTGGCTGTTATCAGGTTATTTGCAGTCCTTCTTTGGTGTCTACTCTGTTAGATTTGAGAATGCTGGTGTTAGAAGACCGTCTAGTGATGATCTTCAGATTCAAGGTATTACAGATCCAACAACTTTCAGAAAGGTATATATGTTCATATTCAACTTAATAATTTAGCTTCTGATTTTAATGAACTTGATCATTTTTTGTTGATGTAGTTTAACCGATACTTCGTTTCCCCAGGCTGTTCTGATACATATCTCAAATATGAAGACTGAAGCTTTCTCTAGACAAGTCTCTGTACTTGAAAGAGCTCAAACTTCAATGGGTGTCCATCCACAAATTTCTGGGGTATGTTAAATTTATGATATATACTATTATGCTAGCTTGCCAGACATCTACTCTAGTGCTTCTTTGTAGTGTTAAATTATACCTATTTAGTAGAACTCCCTAGGCATGCTTCAAATGTTCTAAGCTTTTAACATCAAGTTATTAGGTGTGAAGTAAATAACACAGTGGGGCAGTCACCATTCCAAAACCTTAGACAAGATCAAGGAGCAAAAAATATGGCCAATGCTTATATTGTGTCGTAGGCAACCATTATAGGCGAGGAGAGGGGGAGCGGAAAGGTGAGAGATGGTTGATTGAAGTGACGGTCAAACTTCTATAAGGGATACAAAGAACCAATTTTGTCTTTATGAAGTTCGAATGTGAGAGGAGGAAGCCCAAGGTGTCTCCGAAGCCATCCATAGTATGGGTGTATTCTAGAATCACTGATAGATCCTCAACAATTTGTAGTAAATTGGGATTGGAGCTAATATCTTATATAGTGGAGGAAAGTGGAAAATTTGGTGGAAGAAGGGGAATAGAGCGTTCAGAAATTTATCATGTTCAATCAATTATGGGGCATCAAGGAACACAAGAGAAGGGTGTACTAGATTTGATAGATGATGATGATTTTGTGGAATGTGAGGGGTTTAGGGAGATGGGAGAAAAGGAAGATAAGGAGTCTACTTAGATTGTTAGGACCGGACATAGTAATTTGGGTGGGTGGGGGGGTGGGGGATCAAGGCTAATCGATTGGTTACCATGCTAACTCATTAGTTGCATCATTTCCTATTACTTACCTAGGCCTTCCCATTTGCATCAGCCCTCACTCCAATTTTTTCGGGCTTAGGTGATAGAGAAAATTTCGAGGAGATTGGATGAGTGGAAATAGGCGATGTTCTCTTTTGGAAGGAGGATTTCGATTGTTAAATCATGTTTGAACAATATTCTTATATTTTTTGGCTTGGAGAGGATTATGAGGGATTTTCTTGGGAAGGAATGGGAGGTTCAAAGGGGAATTTGATCAGATGAGATAAAATTAAGCTTCTTGTTGAGCTAGGAGGGCTACGTGTAGGGGATTTGAGGACAAAAATATGTTGTTATTAAAGAAGTGGTTACGATCATATCCCTGGGAAGCAAACTCTTTGAGGCACACGATTATACGAAACAAATTGGTTCAACTACATCCTCTTGGGAAGCAAAAGCCAGTCTAACATTTGTTTATCTTACCCCCTTTGAAGTCCATTTCACAGTTACTTCCTTCCGTTTTATCTTTTACTTCTTAAAAACTAGGGAGGAGTAATATTATTTAGTTTGAGGAGGATGTTTAGTTGGGGGCATTCTCTTTCAAAGAACTTTTCCCTAGATTATAATATCATCTTTCATTGAAACACAACTTGCTGATTGTGAAATTTTATTTTTGAGAGGAGGATAACAATCAGATTGCCTGGAATATCTTCCAGGCATGATCTATTGGATAGGGATTTTCCGGCGGTGGTTAAGCTATTAGATATACTTCAAAGTTTTAGTCATCAATTGAATCTGATTCAAGAATTTGGATCGCTGACTCATCAAAATCCTTCTATTGTGCCTCTTTTTATGCAAACTTAGTTTCCCATCCCCACAAATCTCGTTCTTTTCTTTTGGCTTAATGAATCTGGTAAGCTAAGGTCCCCAAAAAGTTTATTAGTTTTTTCTTTTATTTTTTACCCTTTATAGAACTAAATTGTATAAATGTTCCACTTAACAAACTAATTAATAAACAAGTCTGTTTTTCCGAGCGAGTTCGACCGTGGCGACATTCGGGTTGTGTCGTTCGAATATCGTACGTTTGGGTTAGGTGTTGAGTAGGAGCATCACTTGATTAAGGGGTCTTCTACTTGGATAGTACTACTTGGGTCTTAGAATTTTGAGATCTTTGGAAAACGTGAATCCATACGGGGAATCTTATTCATGATCCTTGGTGATGCTCTAACTTGCTGGTTTTTTAGTAAAATGAAGGATAGTCTTTTGTTCTTGCACCTGATGCTTAATTGGTAGTTTTGTTGGGGGAAGATGTAGATCAGTATTTCACAGACAATGAAAAAGGCAAAGTTTAGCATTTGTAATTGTGTTGGACATATCCTCGGTTCTTGTAAATAAGCACTGGAGTACTACTTCTCCGGTCATTGGGCATATTGTTTGTCCTCCAAATTTTGTTGAATAGATCAATTAGCGAAGTTACTCTAATCGTCCCTACGCATCTTCATACCTCAATAGGTATACCATTTTGGTTTGCCCAAGCGCTTTATGTAGCTTCATTTTGTTCAAAGCCCTCTTCACCTCTGGCTTTTGTATTTTTTATTCACATAAATTCTATGTTTTCACCCTTTTTGATAGCTATATCTAATTTAATCAAAAAAAAATTACAATGTGAAATCTGTAGTACTTATATCAAGGATATGTGATCAGTTGAAGAGTTTAATGGGTGTGGTTCCTTTTTTATGTCCATCTACTTCAGTGCTTGATTTTTAATTTCTTCAAAAAAAAAGATTGTTTATTTCTTACAAATTTTGAATGCTTTCTATAAGTTAATGGGAATTTGTTCAAGATTATGATTTGTTTTGTCCTAAATTAAAGTAAATATATGGTGTTTTTCACTCAATGATGTTGTAGCAAATAATCTGGTATCTTATCATTTCCCATCTATCAACCCTTTCAAGTATTAGATTTAATAATATTTGAACTGATTGTAGATGTATCCCTTAAAATCTATTAAACAGGATGCTATTCCACCTGGGGATTTGGGACTTCTACAAAAATTAGAGGAGGTTCAGACTTCTATCATGGTATGATATGTTTGGACTTGTTATGTTTCGGTTAAAGTTGATGTATTGTGCTGTTTTTATTTCCTAAACCGGTGTTTCATATATGTTGCTTGCTCAGAGAGTTCAAAACCTGATAAAGAAACAGCAATATAATGTGCAATCTGTAGATTGAGGTAAGACGACTTTAATCTTAATCTAGAACTACTATCAGTTTAAACCGACATCGCAGATTAGCTCTGCGTTCCATGTTTGACACCGACATTCATATGACACACCTTGGTTACTCCTTATAAAATAATCTTTTATGTATTTTGTGTATATGAACTCATGCATATACGTTGGACTGCTTCGTATATAATTAAAAGTTTATTTTAGTTTAGATTCTAATGAATTATAAAATGAATCATTAAATCATATGCACTTCTTTTTCATCTGAAGTTACACATGATAATTGTTACCCAGATTTAATCGAAAACAACTTCTTTATAATCACTTATAAGAGTAAGGTTGCGTCCAATCGACCCCCAAACACCATTTTTTAGATGAGAATCTAAGTGGAAGCCATTTAATGACATTGGGATAATGGGATGTTGTAAATTTATCTATATCTGTACTTTTCACTTTCAAAGTTGTGTCCCATGTTTGTTCTGCATTCTGTACGCTAATCGGTGCAATTTAGACTACTATGTTTTTATGCTGAACTTAGTGTATCTTAATCTTCAGGAAAATCCTAGTTCATCAACGTGATCTGTGGTTCATCTATTCAATTTAATACCAAAATGGCCATCACCGGAATTTGCCGACCTCTACTTGGTTTGAAGAATGGTTTGTGCTTCCGAATATGTGTGATAGAACGTTAGTAAGAAACTTTCTGCACAGAAACAAGGCGTGAACTCAACTTGATTCTTTCGATTACACCTCGTTCCTTCCTTTCCAATCGGCCTACTGTTTCTTTTTTGTTTATGGTTAGGCGGAAAGGAGGAGGTGAAAAATGGTGACAGTATGATGTTCATTTGTCGAATGTTCATAAATGTGTATATATGTATATGATTGCCGTCTTTCTTTCAACTAGAAAAGGAAATTCATCACTAACCTTGTAAACAAAATGCGTCGAGACTGAGATAATGTGCTTTTAATATGTGTGGAATAGAAAGCCGAAGTATTACGATCCTCCAGAGTCTCTTTTTGTCAAATTTTTTCGCGTGAACCTCTCTTCGGTCCATCCAGTGGCAGTATTGAAATTCGTAGGTTAACGGAATGTGTGAATCTCGGACTCACCAGGTGACCTTGTTGTAAAATACTAATAAGGCGATGTCGACATAGATATGGATACTTGACTTGGAACGGCTCGAGTTGGAAAAAGTTGATGGGATATAGGTTGGATATTATTCTCATACTACACTTAAAAGCCAACTTCAACCTTGGCATCTTTTGTTCCAAAATATGACTTTAATTAGATTTTCTAAATTAATAGTGGACTAGCTATGTAATTCTTATATTGATGAAGGAAGCTAATACTTATTAGATGATCGTATAAATTGTCACACTAAACTACATTATTAACGCTTTCTAACAAAAATTAGTGAAACTTGGGATTAGATCGGAGAATAAGAATAAATAAGTAAATAATAGAAATGGTGGTTAAGATTAAGATAGAGAAAAAAAATTGTAGATTTGATTAAAAGATGACATTCTCGATGTTTGGTTTGATTGTATACAAATCCAAATCAATTCAATGTAGATTCAGTTTTAAATTTTCAGTTCAAATTCAAATCACTATTTTTATAATCCAAATTGAACTAAACCAATTTATAAAACCTAAGTATCATTTACGTCCAAAGTCATGTCCGAATTTTCTTCTTCAATAATTTTCTCGACGAAAACTTTAGCATTTTCCTCTTTTAATATCCAATTTTAATCCTACGTTGTTCTTTCGCTTTCTTTACCTTTGGTCCTGCTCGAAGGCGAACATTATAAGGGATTTGTGTTGGGTGGCTACACACTCTCCTGGGATAATGATACAATTTATGCAACTTTCTCTATCTATCACCCTTGTTAAACAATAGTCAATTCGGTTTGCATTTACTCTCGTTTTAGAATTCACCGGATGACTATCTCTCTTCATAAGCCATGTGTTAGCAACCAACAAATCGAATGAGAGTGCAAAATCCAAAAGGACTCCAACGAACGTTTTCGTAGGCACTCCGAAATACCCCTCTTGCCCATTCAAATCACCTCTGATATAAAACTTCTCATTCATTGGTACGTTTGTTCATTCTCCAATAATTTCCTTTCAAACCTTGAGGTGCATAGGCGCTTATGACATTCGAAATCTCTTTACCATATATAATTTCACCATTATGATTTTATCGTTTTTACCTGCATACACCGACTTCATTCCAATTTCTATCTCATTCCCAACATTACAATTTATAATTCTGTCTTTTACTTACTATCGTTTTGGCCTATCACTAACTCATTTTGTCTCATTTAAATATAAAATATTAATTTTTATCATTTACATAATATTCACTAGCTTTAGAAACCTATCATTCAAACAACCAATACTATTCGGTCCATATAACACGACATTTAAAACGACATCCTAGTATAAGTAACTTGTCCTTAGACTCCTTAGTCCTTACTTAATTCCTAAACCAAACAAAAGGAGGAAAAGTAGGGACGTCGGCACAAAAGTCACGATGAAAGAAAAAGCGTGTTCAAACAAGATATCATACTTAAATCGTATACAAATACTACTATTATTAATTTTTTTTTTCCTTTAGGTGGCCTTTGATTATTGCATTTTAAAAAAAATGATCAATTCCACTATATATTAAAATATAGTCAACTGGAATTTTGTTTGATCTTCTCAACATATAAATTATTAATAATTCATTCGTTTTTAAAAGATTGTCCACTATAAGTTGTTCACACAAATTAAAAAAACTAAATTCTTTGTAAATAGTGGGTATTATTTCAATTAAATAAATAGTATTGTAAAGTAATGATTGTATTTGTATTATGAGAGAGAAAAAACATTTAAATTAAAGATAACATAAAGAAATAAAGAAAATAATCATTGTCATTAATATAGGGAGAGTTTTTAGAGAAAATGGGAGAGTTTATCAGGGTATATTTGAGAAAAAAAGATTTCTAAAAATAAAAATATTCTAAAGTAGACAAACATTTAAAACTACCCGTTATCGTAAGGTGGACAAATATAAAAAAAATAGAGGGAGTATCAAATTTTTATAATTTTCTATTATACATAATTAGAAATATTTAGAATTGAATTAATGAATTAATAGCATAAAAAAACAAATATTAAAAGGCTTTTGGAACAGGAAACTTCCGTTCCATATTAGTTGCAACATTCATTTATCACTCTTAATTTGTGATTAGTTTTTTATCTATAGGTTAAAATATAGTCAAGCGAGATCTTGTTTGATTCGTATCATTGCAAAGATTATTAATATCAAATTTTTATAATTTTTTATTATACATAATTAGAGATATTAATGATTAAATTAGTGCATTGGAGATTGGACTATGTGAAAAAACAAATGTTGCAAGTAAACTGGGACGGAAGAAGTAATTTTTTAATATTTAAAATTGTCACGTTCTGAATTGAAGACTTTGGAATCAAACAATTTTATAAAAAAAGTGTGAAAATAATAAAGGATTGTTAATGGAATTTGGCAAGTACATGCATGGAGCTCACATGCCTTGTCGGAGAGTGGGGCCTACTTCATTATCAAATTATCCTTAATTCTAATTTCTTAATTGTGACCACTCACCCATAACTTATACTCTTCCTTCTCCTACTTTGTATACATGTATTTTGTAATTTTGCTTTTTTTTTTTTTAGTGACTATAATAAATATTTTTCATTTTACACATGGTTTTGGTACTATGTTCTCATTACCCTCATAGGGTGTCTCTCATCCACTAATTTTATTATCAACATATTCAGTATATTTTGAACATTTGCAGTTAAATGATCCCATGCTTGGCTAATGTGAGTGTAAGATGTAGGATTTTGGATATTTGTAGGTTTCTATCTTTGAAGACTCCTCTTGAGCCGAAGGACTCTTGTGACCGCCCTTTTCTTATGGGTATGAGACACCATCGACCTTCTTTTCCCAGACCTTGATCATAGAATTCAGATTATTGCGGGAACAACTGGGTATGATGATGATGATGATAATTAGTATATTTCGCTTATAAAAATAATGATTCGAATTTAAAAAAATTGAATAACAGCAAACCACATGACTTTAAACTACAATTTTTAGTTTTATTAGTTGAATATTGCTCAAACGATTCAAACTTTAATCTTGAAAAATTTGTAAATAATACTCTTAACTATTACTCATTGACTCAAAATACCTCAAACTATTAGTTAATCTTGTATACTTCTAAATATTGGGATGTTAGCCTTGAACACTACGAAACTAAAGAACCCTACCAAAAACAGTTGATTCAGCATAAAATGTGCATAGTGTTTAAGGTTAAGTATCCTACTACTTGAGGGATATATAATCTTTAATAATAATTGGGGGTATATCGAGAAAATGATCAATAATTAAGACTTAAGAGTACAACGTCTCTCCTGAGAGACTGTCTTTATAAGAGACGGCTCTCCAGGCCCAGGCCCAACAAATAAAAAAAAAAAGAAAAAAATTGCAGTTGAGCCTATTTGGAGTTTGTGTTATAGCCAATTGAAGTTAGTGTTATAATCTATTAAAGTTGGTATTGCAACCTATTAAGTAATAATGAGTCGGCCCATTCAAAACGCGTCTCTTAAAATGTGACAAGACTATATTTTTGTTGAACTAACAGATGTGCATTTAATATGTTATATAGTAATAATCACTTATAATTCTAAAATAATCAATTTATACAAGAAGAATTGTTATTACTTATATTCAAAATAAAAAAAAAAAAAGCATAATCAAAAAATTTTACCAATCATGATTCAATATCTTTCTATAAAATATCGTTTTAAAATTGTAGAATTTATGGGTTATGTATGGTCAAAAAGAGCATTAGTTGTAATCAATGTAATACAGAACATTTATGTGATTGAAATTTTTACTTTTAGATGACAAAGAACAACTAGATAAACAAATAACCTAAAAAAAGTACAACATATTTATAATATATAAATATTAATTAATTAATTTATTTTTAATGATCTTAATTAATTTAAATTAGGTGATGATATTAATCAGTTATCAACTGTCAATCATTTGCCAAACACATTTCTTAACTTTCTTTGCGAATACGATCCCTACTTAGCTTTCTACTATTATTATTAAGAAGTAAAGGTACATAAATTGATACTAATACGACTTGGGGAATGTCAAATTTGGCGTTCTTGCCCAAGAATTAGGCGTATTTTATTTTATGAATTCCCTAGCTTTTATTATATAGGAGTATTATTTAATTTATATTTAAAAATTATTTTATTGTATTTTTACCTTTTTTATTTCTATTTTATTTTCGAGCTTTTTTATTTTGCTTTTCCTTTTTTTTTTTTTTTTGGTTCACACTCGTGCTATTAACTTTGCTAATTAAGTAGAAATTAAAAGAACACTCTCTAATCCAAAAATAAATTAGAATATTACCATCATGTGAACGAAATAGTAGTAAACATGCCTCCAACGACTCTATACAATAGAAATCGTAAGTACACAAAAAATTAGAAATTTAATTACCAAGTATTTATTTTAATTACCTCGAATTGCTTAATAGAAATAAAATATTTCCGTCGAATCATTTTAGATGTCCCATTTCTTTATTTGACAAAATCATATCAATTGTCTCATTTCCTTTTTTGTCTATCTTTTTTTACCTAAATACCCCCACTTTTCCAATTCCCATTACCCCACTACCACCTTTACAATTAATTTAATCAATTAAAATACCCAACTACCACCTTTTTAATGGACCCCACTCAACCTTTAAAATCCGTAAAATCCAAAATAGGACATCTAAAATGATTCGAAGGGAGTATATGGATAAAATTATAAGAAAGTGATATCTCATTGCTAGAAATACAAATGATGCAAAATGAGTATTACAATTTACATGACATAGTCTAATTAAATAACGGTGATTTATAATATTGTCAAATCACCCTCATGTGGGATAATTGATAGGGTGAGGATTTTAGAATTTTAATTTCTCTTTTTATATTTTGTTTACTTTATTTGTATTTATTTTTTCTTTTTACGATAATTAATTAATAATTTCTAGATTAAAATAGCAAATAGTGTGGGAACTAATAGTAGTATTTGATGAAATTACTTTTTTAAAAAAAAGGTGAAAATCCATAAACAATAGTCAATTGAGACAAGGAGAGGAGGCAAAGGGCAATATCAAAGGGATGTCGGTCTTGGTTGCTCAAACCAAATCCACCTAAATCTAACTTTTCTTCTATAATTAATTGCAATCATGTACCACTTTTTTTTTTTTTTTTTTGATAAGCATGTACCACTTTTTTTAATTGCAACGTTCTTTATTTTTCTTTGTTGATGGTTTATCTTTTAAGACTAAGGGTATGTTTGGCCTAGCTTTTGGAAATCAACTTCTGTTTCCTAAAAGTAATTCTGTAGAAACTGTTTCTAGAGAAACACTTTTTAGAAACAGATGTGTTTGGCCTCATATTTTAAAAAAGAGTTTTTGGGAAACAAATACATTTGTGTTTTTGGCTTTTTTTTCTTATGTTTATTTAATGTTAGTGTTGTTATATGATGGAAAAACATATAACAAACATTAAAAAATAGTCGAGTCACAAAGATTTAATTTTAAGAGAAACACCCAAAAACATATATAACATACACGAAAAAATAATCATTATAATGTTAGAAAAAAACATTCAAATACACTAAATTAAGTAATTGAAAATAAATCCCAAATTTGACAATATGTTAATAAATTTAAAGATAAAACATATATGAAATTTTGATGTAATTTAATGCATAATATTCAATAAAAAAATAATTGGGATGTTGGTTGTGATAACAAATTAATTATACAATGAAGTAAAAAATTTTGAATTATGGTGGAAAATATGAAAAAAGAAAAAAAAATTAATAAAAAAAATTTTATAGTTAATTGAAGAAAATATAGGAATTTTTTTAACATATAAAATGAGAAAAGTATGAAGCTCTTTGAAAAGTTAGGAGCAGAAGTTACAATTTGTAGCTTCTCCTCTTGACCCTTGTAGAAGCTGTTTTTAGCTTTTTTCAAAACTGTTTCAACTTCTCAGAAACACAGTGTTTGGCCAAGTTTTAGCTTTTCTGTTGCAGAAGTTGTTTTAAAAGCTTGGCCAAACACTACCTAAATATGTTTAAATTGGGTCAAATTGAATTCGATTACAAGATCGAGTTATCGGGTCTGTTTTGAACGTCTCGACTTAGAATTATTTGTTTTTAAACAATTTTTTAAGTAAAAGATTCTTAGTTGATGCATTTTTATTTTTTTATAGCATTCATATTTCAAATCCAAATTTAGAGTGGATTCAAGATCAGTCAATGATGTCAACTGACAGTATACCACTTATGCATAAAATCATATACCTAGAAATCCTAATGTGTGTTGGTTACTTGGTAGAAATTTTGCTATATAAATGCATTGATTTAGACTCAGCCCTCCTTAATCACATTTTTAAAAATTTTATCGACACCATTTTATTTTGATCTAGATATACCCCTGTCCAAATTGCTTTAATTTTTTGTAATATTTTAAATTAATTATGGTACATTATGTTTTATTTGATTTGTCAAAATGCAAAGCTTAAATCACCTAAATAAATACATTCCTTCCATGCTCCAACCGAGACAAAACCCGACATAAATTAACAAAAATTTACAAATTGTAATGCATTAAATAAGTTTGAATATTAATTACACAAGTGATAAAGTGCTCCATATTTGCCTAGAAATTGCTCAAGCTTAGAAGAATATCACATATGGAATAAATAGATTTAAAGCAACATCAAGATAACATAATAAAATATAAATCATATACTTAATATTCATTTCAACTGAGAAATGAATTTAAAAAAAAAGCTTAAAATAATTACATAAGCTAGCAAGGTTCACAAAAAATGTCAGCTCTAACTTAAAACAGAGGCTTGAAATAACCAAAACCCCTCCAAAGTAATTAAACACTACAACTAATAATCTCATTCGTTATATAGATTATAGAAGTAATAATTCTTTATATATAAATGCCTATAATTAATAAGTATACATAAATAACACAAGCCTAACACTAGGACTAGGGTTGCTGCTGTTTCTGCATCTGGAAGGCTTGAAGAGAATTCAGTCCAAGCCATGCTGGTGCACTCTTGCCCTCGGCAGGCTTCGGTGATCCTTCGTTCGCACCATCACTCGGGAGTTTGCCCACAAGCCTATAAATTTTAAACGTAAAGAAGATTAGATATGCGCTGCCAAACTATAGTTTCCAACTGTTGGTTCCTAGGGTTCAACCATCAACTTAAGGTTTTGGTTGAGTTGGTTCTTTAACATGGTATCAAAACCAACGTCACAAGGAATCACGAGCTTGAATCTCAACCATCCCTCAACTTCATGTGGGATATTTCGCACTAGGCATAAAAAGAGTCTGCGCAGCATCCACACTTGTAGTCTAAATGGCTCTCATGTGAAGCCGTGAAGGGGCGTGTTAACGTATATAACATATTCTAGGGTTTCAACCATCAGTTTAAGCTTTTGGTTGAGTTGGTTCCTTAACAGCAACCAGTTCGCTAAGAATCCATTTAAAATGACCCGCAAGTTAAATGAATGATGAATCCATACCTATCTTTTCTTTTCTCGAGAAAACGATGAAGAGAAGCCTTCCTAGCAATAGGCAGCTCTGCAAGCAAGATTTGTATCAGCAAAAGAATGAAAATATTTGAGAGAAATTCTTTACTTCATTTATAATGCATACAGACATAGGATAATTACCAGACACATTAGGCACAGCAGGTGAAACAACATTGTTTATAAATTTAGGGGCGATAGTCAAGTTCTGCTTTGAGTTCTGGTTCGGAATCAGGGTTGGTTTGGGGTTTTGGCACGAGACAGGGACAACACCAGGGCCGGGGGGAGTTGAACTGGTAGTTTCAACTTTTCGTTTCTTGAGACTCGCTTCAAAGCTGGTAGCGAGATCCATGACTTCCTTTGCCTTGTCGGCAGGTAAGTCATTAAATACCAAGACTTGTCCTCCATAGAAGATCGTCATTTGGGGAGTCGGAGGTTCAGGGCTAGCACGCTTGTTCACACTGTAATACGAAAGTAAACGAGTCAGACCGACACAAATTTCCCTCTAGGGATATAGAGGAGCATAATTGGTAACTAATTCGACCAAAATGTCACAGTTCAATCCTTTTAAGAAGTCAAATCAAGTTTATTTTGAACCTACGACTTACTGGGCTTGTACACAATAAGATCCGCACAAGAAGAAAGTTGGCTTCACATAAACCTGATGAGGTTCCATCCTAAAACCACCTCGCCAGACTTATGTGCAGCCAACTCTTTTCTTGTGCAAATCTTGTGTACAAGTCCAATAACGATTTCAAACACATCATACTCTTAAAGCTACTTATACCAACTAATTCAATCGGTAAAATCTCAAGAAAAAAGGTGTAAATCTAAGCTCGAATCGTCTCTACATAACCATCCCTCAAAGGCTCAAACCCAAGACATGTATAAATCAATGGTAAAGTTATTTACTTTCCATTTTTGTCATCTTTAAAGAGTAGATTTGCACATTTCAAATAGAACTGTTTATCATAAAATAAGCATGTAGGTGAACCCCTCTTCCTCGTGCATAATTCATACTCTACAAGAGTATAGGGTCCACTCCTACAACTTCCCATTTTCTAACCAACAAATTTTCTTATAACTCGAATTTATATACTCCCTTCAATTCACAACTATTGTCCCATTTTTTTATTGGATAAGTTCACCTCAAATGTTTCATTTCTATTTTAGTTATGATTTTTTTACCTAAATACCCATGTTCACATAAGTAATGACCAAAATACCCTTACTTTTACTACTTACAATATCCGAACTACTACATTTACAATAATTTAATCAATTAAAATACCCAACTACCACTTTTTGGTGGATTTCATCCCATTCTTAATATCCGTGCCTAACCAAATGGAACAACAGATATGAATTGAAGGGAGTATTTTAGTGAGTATAGTAGGTCATGTCAATTATTGGTTTAAACACAGGAAATAAAATATATATTATAGGTTTTATTAGAATACTATAGATGGTTTAATATCTAAAAATAGTAATTAAACAAACCTAGTGAATCAAACTAAAGTAATACTAATTCATATTCAACATATTAGTCTTATCTAGTTGTTCACACTTGCCGAGATAATATTTAACTCTTAATATTTAACAAACCTTACATTAGGACGAATAAAATAAAATCTTAACAGATTATATTTTAACTTATAGATTAAAATAAAATACTCAAATTAAAAAGTAATAAGTGAACAGCGAAAAAAAATAAATAAATACGCCCCAAAATT
The DNA here is from genome assembly GCA_019776075.1 of Amaranthus palmeri. NCBI lineage: Eukaryota > Viridiplantae > Streptophyta > Magnoliopsida > Caryophyllales > Amaranthaceae > Amaranthus > Amaranthus palmeri. The sequence continues at coordinate 217,167 of JAAKBH010000022.1, forward strand.
CAGGGGAAGGAGGGAGTAACAGAGCATTCAGTATTAGCTAGAGCACCTACTATTCATCTTTGAGCATAAAAAGTTTTCTAAGACCTTAAAATATGCCCCAAAATTCAATAATACAAATATTTAACAAGGGAAATATATGTATTAATCTACTCTACTCATAACTTAACATGATAATTTCAATCACTTGAAGCAACAATCCCACAAACAAATTTATCACCAAAATTAGATCAAAATAAGAAAAAAAAAAAAAAAAAAAGTTAAATACTTAAATTATTCAAAATCAGTACTAAAAAGAAGCAAAACAATACAAATTAGAAGTTTAATTACCCAGAATTGAAGCCAGAAAGTTGAGGAAACAGATTGATAGTTTTCCCAACACATGCATTAGGATCTTCAGCGGCTACTTGTTTCCCAGTTACCGGAAACAAATTCATAGTAGCAGGTCCTAAAAAACAAAAATCAAAACAGAACCCAGAAAAATTAACATAAGAATCAAGAAAACCCATATTTGAATTCGTAGTATAAGCAGCTAGATCTACGAATCAATACCTCGAGAATCAATATTTCCAGAAATTCCAAGCGCACGTTTCTCCTTAACATACTGACTAAGAAGATTACAAGTTTGTGAGAAACTCATCTTTTGATTATGGCCTGGAAATCTGCTAAAATCACCGATTGCAGATGAAGTTGACATAGGTTTCAGGTGATTGAATCAATCAAAACGAAGAACAAAAAGAAAGGAAGAAATCGATAATACAGAAGATGAAGAACAAGAAGAAGAAGAGGAAGATTCTTGGGTTGCTTAGATTTAGCCACGAGGAATAAAAATGGAGGGAGAGGAGAGAGAAAGGAAGTGGAGAGGAAAAGAATGGAAGGCATGCGACTTTATACAAATTAATGGTAGTAAATTGAAATTGAATTTTAGTTTTTTTTAAAAAAATAAATAAATAAAAAAGGAAAAAAGGAAGGAAGAGGATACAGTTGTTGGTTTGGTTGGTTTGGTAAATAAAACACGTGGTGTTTTGTATTTAATTAATAATAATTAATTTAATAATAATAATAATAATAATAATAATGGAGTGGAATTAAAAATTCGGTTAAATAAAAATTGGTTGTGTCGTTCGAGAAAGGTCCCAGGAATGCTCCCTTATTTCAAACGTTGCCATCACTCCGTTTATGTGAAGTTACGGCTATGTTTTCCGTTTAAATAAACGGAGCAATTTTTTAACCTTGTGTAATGCAAAGTTTAGCATTGTAATTTGTATTCCCTCCTATTCCCATTTACTAGTTCCATTTGATTTTTGGTTACTACTCTTTTCGTTTCATAATACTTGCTACATTTTATTTTTGAGTACTATTTATCGTTTAAGCTTATTTTATGTATTGTGGCTAATATGTAAGCATAATAATATAAACTTTTATAATCATCTAATTGCATACTTGAATCATCTAATTGTATAATTTGGCATATAAATGAACAAAATAGTACATTAGATTGCGTAAAAAATTTAAATGTAGGTGGAGGAAGTATTCACTAATCACTCCTAATTGTATTTTGTTCTTAATCTATAAGTAAAAATATAGTCATGTGGAATCTTATTTATTCCTCTCAATACAAAGATTATTAATATCAAATTTTTATAATTTTTAATTTTGGACAACTAAAGTTATTAAAGGTTAAAATATTGTCTCGATATGTGTGAAAATGGTAAATGAGTAGGGTGAATAGAAGGGAGTAATAAATACTACTCTTTTAACCCCCTCGTTTTGCATTTATGTAAAATATAGGCAGTGGCGGACCTAGGTGGTTGCCTGGGGTTGCCCAGGCACCCCATTAAATAACCAAAAAATTTGCTATACCCTGGAATCGAACACGTGAACATAGCAGGACTTTGAATCCAAGCGCGCTTCCCGCTGAGCCAAATACATTTTGATGAGTTTATATGCAGCTACAGATTAATAACCATAATGAACATTAATTGCATTAATTGCATTAATTGCAATTATAACATAGTTCTTCCGCCTGCATTCTAATCAATTTTTAACCCTAATAACTGATCATCTCCTCCCATCTCATGACTCACGCCAATTCCAAGTATTTGTAATTTTTAAAAGATAATTGAATAATTCTTTTATGATATTAATCAACTATTTTTATGTATAACTCAAAAAAAAAAAAAATTTTTATGTAAGTTATATGACTCTAAGTATATTTTTAGCCAGGGCCGTCTCGTTCATTTTTGGGCCCCAGAGCAAAAGATAAAAATGGGCCCCTAAAAACTTAAGACATAACGCATAATATAATACATCTTTTGTTTTTTATTGTTAATATTTAATCTACTTTACAATAAAAACACTGAAAACTCATATTATTTAGCAAAAAAATGTAAGTTATATATAATTTTGATTCAAATTAATATCACTTATATACATAAAAATAAGTTTTTTGGGCCCTAAAAAACACGGGGCCCTGGGCGCTTGCCCTCTTTGCCCTTGCCAATCGACGGCCCTGTTTTTAGCGTATATGTGCGTGTGCACTTGTTTGTTTATTGCTTCCTTAATACTTGATGATAATGATTGTAAGTTGATAAAATTTGCGGGTTAATTGACTTGATAGGACAATTAAATTCACAAATTTGTTCGAATTAAGATGTTTTCTTTATTTTATGATACGATAACGAATAACAAGTTAGTGGAGTTTTTTTTTTTTTTTGCATTTTATAATATGCATCATGTTCTATCGAGTAATATAAAAATTAAATTTTGGTTACGTTGGAATTTAAATTACATGAATAAAAATATTGTGCAACCCCATTGATAAAATCCTGGGTCCGCCCCTGAATATAGGTTGAAGAATTTGACAAAAAGTAAGAATTATACAATGGTCAATGAGTAGTTAAAATGGGAGAAAAAATACTTCTTTTAATTCGTTATTAATGTCTTATTTGCTTTTTGAATATGTTGAAGTGCCCATTGTTACCCACATGTGATTTGTCTCACATCGGAGAAAGAGAAGAGTATGCATCACTTTATATATTCAAGGAGTAAATCCTACTATTGCCAATTGGTTTTAGTAATGAACCTTCTTTGGGTTTATGAGTGGTCTACTTCCTCTCCTCCTTGTTTAGGTTGTCCAGGCCCATTTTCTAAATTCTATCATGGTATCAGAGCCCGGTTTGTTGTTGGGTCTTTATACTAGGCATTTAATCTTACCACTGGTTAAGGGGCCTTTAATTGGATGTTCATTCCCAATAGGTTTGTAACCCTTCTGGTGGGCTAAAATTCTAAGGACACTCACATGTGAGGGGGAGTGTTGAAGTGGCCATTGTTACCCACATGTGAGTTGTCCCACATCGGAGAAAGAGAAGAGTATGCATCACTTTATATACTCTAGGAGTAACTCCTACTATTACCAATTGGTTTTAGTAGTGAACTTTAACTTCTTTGGGTTTATGAGTGGTCTACTTCCTCTACTTCTTGTTTGGGTTGTTCAGGCCCATTTTCTAAATTCTTTCAGAATATCATTTATCTATTTTTCTTATTTTTTATTTTATTATTAATTTATAAGTTAAAATATAGTCAAGTGAAATCTTGTTTGATTCGTCTCAATGCAAGCAGGGTTGCCCCTAAGGGTTGGCAAGAGGGCTCGTCGCCCAAGGCCCCATGTCACAAAAGCAAAATTAATGGTTGTAGAAGAATCTATACAGATGATAAATTGCAATGGGAAAGGGTCTCAATGTGCTATTCCGCCCTAGACCCCCACATATGTAGGGCAGACCCTGAATGCAAGGATTATTTATATTAACTTTTCATAATTTCTAGGAAAATTTGCCAAGAATAATCCCAACTATCACCCGTTGGCCAGAAATAATCCCAACTATTGATTATTTTTTAATAATCCCAACTATTGATAAAGTTTGTTGAAAATAGTCCCACTCTATTTTAAACCGGCTGTAGCAGGTTTTTTGAGTATTTTTTTTACCTTTTTTTTAACTTTCCTTCATCAAATTAGGTATACCTATATTAAAGTCAAAAAAAAAGGTAAAAAAATACTCAAAAAACCTGCTACAGCCGGTTGAAAATAGAGTGGGACTGTTTTCAGCAAACTTCATCAATAGTTGGGATTATTAAAAAATAATCAATAGTTGGGATTATTTCTGGCCAACGGGTGATAGTTGGGATTATTCTTGACAAATTTTCCTAATTTCTAATAATGCACAATTAGAGATATTAAGAATTAAATAAGTGCATTGGATAGAGTGCATAAAGCAAATGGAGACATTAGGGGTGAAATTGGAGGGTTTCTTGACTGCATCTCTCTTTACTCTCTCCTTGGGGAACGGGTATGATTTGTCCGCATCTTTCAAGAAAAAAAAATCTCATCACTCAGATTCTACCTTGTGCGAGATACCGGAAAGGTTCTTTATTTATTTAACATTATTTCCCTTGGGCTTGGGAAATTGTAATTTGCTAGAAAATATCCAAATTAAATTATACTCCATTTCTATTTGGTTAACAAGAAAGATCACTAGTATAGAAATTAATAAAGCCTATACACTCTCATGAAAACCAAATGAAATTAGTATTTTACCAAAAACTAAATATATGGCATAATAATCAACATAAGAGTATAAAGTCTATACTCTCTCGTATATTATAATTAAATGTACTATTAACATAAATCAAATAAGATTTTACTTGATTATTTTTTAACTTATATAGTAGGAATAAAACACAAAATAAGAGTGATTAAAGATCATAGCAGGAAAAAACAAACGGAACATGCAATCAGAATAAAATGTGTAGTAATTAACTTCAATTATCATCTTAATATTTTAAATAAGTTGGTAATTTAAATTAAAAGCTAAAATATTTACATTTTTTGATATCATTAATTTCTTCATAACATAACAACAAACTTGAAAGACTTAAAATACCTAATAAATTTTTTTTTTAAAAAAAGTATCTAATATAATAAAAAAAACGTTTTGCCAAAAAATACCAAACAAAATTTTTTCTTTTCCAAAGAGTACCAAGTAACGTTTTTCTTCAGTTGACCGTTAAATATAACGGTTGACTGATCAAAATCGAAAATTCTTCTTCCTCATTTTCAATTTCTTTTCCAATTTAACTTCAATTTTGAGTAAAAGATAGAGGAAGTTTATTCATTTAATTTGTGAAGATCTTTGAAACAATGATATATTCAACTATAAAAGCAAGAATCAATCCTCAATGAAACATTACAATCCAATGAAAAAATAGAAAAAGAAAGATGGAATAAAATATTAGATCACATGAGGTATAGGGAAGATGATGAGGAAATTTGTGAACCAAGTTGATCTAAAATGGGACAATTTAGTATGGAGAAGTTGGATATTTGGATTTGCTCTCTTTAAAACTTGAATGTGACATTTGTGGTCCATTAAACAAAGGTGCATGTCACATTTTAAATTTTACATTTTGGAAATACCATGCAATATGCATAGGGAATACTCCTACATCACAATTTCAACTTTTTAAGATATTTTTTTAAAAAAAATTAAAAAGGTAAAAATTTTATAATCAAAAACTAAAAGTTATTGTTATTATATATTTATATTTTAGAATATGTTATAAACTTTTAATATTATAATATACTATGCTCAATGTATATTGTTAAAGAAATCTAGAGAGTATTTTTTTTTTTCTAAGAACTTAATTTGGAATATGTCAATAGGATCAATTTATAACAAGAAATGATAACCCCAAAATTAACAACTCTTTACTTTTTTTCTTTAATAAAAACTATATATACAAAAATAAAAGCCATATATTAAATGTAAATTTAATTACTAACTTTCCTACATATCTATCTATCTATTTATCTAATTATATACTCCCTCCATTCCATTTGACTAGTCCCATTTGACTTTTCACGGATTTTAAGGGTTGAGTGGAGTCCATTAAAAAGGTAGTAGTTGGGTATTTTAATTAATTAAATTAATTGTAAAGGTGGTAGTGGAGTATTAGGAACTGGAAAAGTGGGGGTATTTAGGTAAGAAAAGATTAGCCAGAAAAGGAAATAGGACAAGTAGTATGAAATTGCCAAAAAAAGAAAATGGAACAAGTAAACTGAAATGGAGGGAGTACTTTACATTAAACAAAATATAAATGACATATGCAAACTTAAATCTAACGAGTTACAATTATTCAAGAGATTTTTTTCCTTTGTCATTGTTTGCTTTCATTAAATTGTGCATATGACTTTTCATTGTTCATCGTCATAATCATACTTAGTATATTCCGCTCATAGTAAACTATGATTGGGGCCGGGTCTGAGGAGGGAAGAACGACAGCAGCTCATACCCATAAAGGAGAGTGCGGTCAAAGAATCCCTCGGCTCAAGAAAGATCTTCACTGAGAGTGAAACTTGCTACTACCCCAAAGCATGCAACTTACAACACTCGTTAACCATAGACAATCTATGATAAATAAATAGAAATTAAATACAAAAAAATGAAAGAATAAAAGTAAAACATGAGGTATTATATAGAATTTAGAAACGATTAAAAGAGCGAAAAGTGAAAGGCAAGGCACAAAAACACGGCAGGTAGGATTTGATAGTGTAAGAGTTTTGTGATTATAGTTTAATTTTTTTAATTTTATTTATATTACTATTTCCACCGTTTCTTTTCGAAAATCCAATTTGCTTTTTGAGTAATATTCATTAACCACTCTTAATTTATAATTTATTCTTAATCAATAAATTCAAACACAGTCAAATGTGATACTGTTTGATTCATATCAACATAAAGTATATTAATATCATGCACAATTAAAAATATTAAAGATTATTAACGCATTGGCAAACGTACAAAAAACAAATGAGATGTTTGAAATGAAACAAATAGTGCATTAATTTTTCTTATCTTTTTGGGTGATTGATAAACCACCATAATCAGGAGCGGAACAAAAATAAAAAAATTCTTTGAAAACCCTATGCAATTTAGAAATTATGATATTTTTTCTAAAAATTTTGTATCTTTGACATTTAACATACACCACATAATACAATATTAAGACTCCTAATTTTTCGATGTCTTGTATGATCGAATATTATTGAACATCTTCAAAACCTCTAGTGACTAATTAGTCATTGAAATCCAATTGGAACACGTGAAGTGAATCAACCGCCAACTAAGCACAGTTACCTTTACCGTTTACTCTACGTTTAAAATCTAAACTAATCCAATCTTAACGATAAAATCTCCGTTACTGTACACCCTGTCATAATCAAAGGGTAATACCGTAAACGGAAACAAGTCCCCACATAACGGCGTTACTAGAATCATAACGACGTTAAAACCATCAACTCAAAATATTTGTGTAACATAAAGACTGCCGTACTGCATTAGGAGACTCAACTCAAGTGGTCCCCACATTATAATATTATTATTATTATAATAATAAAATTTAAGTGATCACGTTCTTTCGTCCAATAAAAAGCTGACACGTATAACTGTAAAGTGGGGGCGTTTGTTTCCGCGTGGGAATAAGAGGGGTAAATTTGGAAATGCGTATGCGGCGCCGCAGTTGGTGGGATGAACATGCAGCGTTACCCCGTAATCTACGTACACGTGGAATGATCTTAAGGGGTTTATTGTGGCGGGGCGTTTCGGGTTTCAATGCTTGTGAATGGTGATCATTACAACGTGATCAAGCTGCTCGTGCTCGTTTTTCTTTTACTTTTATTTATTATTCCTTATGTTTGTAGTTTTCACCTTCTCACATATTAAATGCTTCATAATTTTTTTACTAGAAGAAAATTTTTTATCTTATGTATTTTTTTTCATAAAAATCTTTTAATCTAATATATTTCTCTGCAAATGACTATGACTTAACGGAAAATATTAATTGACTGTTAAGTTTGAGGGTTTTAACTTTTTGACCAATTTGAGAAATTAAATTGTCTATGTAGTATTTCATTAGTCCTCGTATTTTTAAAAAATTTATACATAAACTAAAAAAATAAAAATAAAAGATATTTAACGTCATTTTTACCCACCATAACAATTTTTTATTTAGTTTTTTTTTCTGAAAAACGTCTTCGTGATTACCCTTTGTCTATTTTTAGAAATAAGAGAACTAATGAAATATTGTCACATAGACAACTTAACCTTTCAAATTGGTCAAATTCTCAATCTTAACGGTAACTAACGTTTTCCGTTAAGTGGTAGTCATTTGCAGAGAAATATATTAGATTACTAGATTAGGTAGTTTTTTACAAATAAAAATACATAAGGTAGGATTTTGTAAATAGACCTATAGATTGAGTAGTTTCTTAAAATTTTTCCTTTAATCAATTATATTTCCTCTATTCTAGTATATTTACTATATTTGACTTTTTATGCAGTTTAATGTGTAATTTTGATCGTTTATATATTGAAGTATACACATCTAAAAAGTAGATTAACTTAATATTATGGAATTATGCGATTAAACAATTCAAATAAGATTCCACTTGACTATATTTTTTATGACACTTTAACCGCAATATATAAAATAAGCTTGAACGATGAATAGAATAGAAAACCCTTATGTAGCGAGTACTTCAGAACAGAAGAAAGCTATACTGCTTCCGTTCATATGTTCGAGTTTTAGAAATAATAATTTTGCTATTTTTTTTTCTACCTCATAATCATAAGCCTTTACAAATATCTCTTTAGTAATTATAATTGTCTTTTTAGCGGAAAATTTGTCATTAATAATACAACTTATTTGTAATCCGTTGGGAATAAACCGATCAATGATTTATTTTTGAATAAACCCACCTAAGGAGTTTCTTGTTGAGAATAATTAAACTCACATAATGTTTAATAGGTTACCAAACAGGTAACGAACTAAAGGGTTTATTCTTAGCTGATTGTGAATATATTATATTATTCTCAACAAAGAATCCCTTAGACAGGTTTATTCAAAAATAAATCATAGATGAGTTTATACTCAGCAAATTGCAAATAGATTCTAGTATTAATAACAAATTTTTTAAATTCTTATACAAATCTCTTTTATAGCTAGTAAAATAAAATAGAACTTATGATGTACTTACTAGATTTAATACTGTTTAGAAAGGCAAAGAAATATATAGTGGACAGACACACAATCAATAATAAAGCAACTTTTTCAATAAAAAAGTAAGGTGTAATTAATAGTTTATTGTCAATTAAAAAAATAGTGCATTTTTTATGATTCCTGTTTTATGTACTGTTTATATAAAAAGAAAATAATCATATACATAATATTAAAATTGTAATGAATAAAGCTTGTTATTCAAATTTCTAGACGGAATTTAGTATTGAGTTCAATGTATTAATTGCATCTGGCTAACTTAATGCCATTGTATTGACCCATGTACTAGTATTGTATATTATAATATATATATATATAATATATAATGAATTATATAATATATACAATGATAATTATATAATTAAAGATTGAGAAATTCAATAGATAGAGTAATCAATTATCAACCTTCTTAGCATAACTATGTCTATCATGATTCATGTGGATGGGACTTGGGAGTTGGGAGTGAGTTTTGAAAAAAAAATCCTCATAATTGTATAGATTTTAAGAAATAAATATATTATTTTTTTAAAATATAATTTAAAAAATTCTAATGTGGACTTAGTGCGCACTTAAATTAGAATAGTGATGCATAAGAGCCAAAAAGCGCAATTCGAAAATAGGAAACAATAGTTGCATTATGAGGCAAAACCCTAGTACCCATAGGCGAAGCCACATAGGGGGTAGGCGGAGGCCCAGCCCCCCTTGACGAAAATGCGAGCTTTTGTAATTTTGACTTTGGCCCCCCTTACTAATATGATATATAGTTTAAAAAGAGTAAAACTATAAGTAAAATTATTGTAGCTTAATGGTTGGAATAACACATTTGTAATTTAAGGTTAAGGGATCAAATCCTCATTTAAACAATTATTTTTTTAGACTAATAGATTTATACTTTAATGTCATTACTATTTATCTTTCATAATCTAACATTCATCCTTGTTAATGTGTGTTATATTTTCTATTTTAATTTTAATAGTATTTGTTTTGGAAAATTAGTAGGCAAATACATGAGGGCAAAAACACCTAGTTTTTTCAAAAATGATAATTATAAGAAAGCTTCAACTTTATTTATTGTTAAATATAATTTTTGGTTTTTGCAATGATTCAAGTTCATTTCAATCTATAATTTTAATAGTATTTTTGTAGCTTAACTAGTGTCTAATGCTGTTCCTTCGGGTCATTGTTGATTTCGTTTGGGCTTGAAATCGGATTTTGTATATATCCATATTGTTTTTACATAATTGTAAATTTTTAAAGTCGAATCAAATCGGATTCGGTTACAATGTCAGGTAAATTTCGAGTCATCGTGTCTGTTTTTAATACCTCTGGTTTTTATATAGTTAGAAAATTTCTACTATATCGACAATTTGGCCCCCCCAATCCAAAATCCTGACTTTGCCCCTGCTAGTACCAAATACCAATCCTTGCTTATGCTGAGTGCTGATTACCATATAAAATTCAGACACTGTTTTTCTTATAAACTTAATGTAACAAAGAAATGTAACATGTATTCTTTGTTAGAATATCTAACATATCATGAAGTAACAACCATCAGCTTAAACTTTTGGCTGAGTTGGTTCCTTAACATGGTATCAGAAGCCAATGTGACAAGAGATTACGGGTTCGAATCTCACCCACCTCTCATTTAAGTGGAATATTAAGCACCAGATATAAAGAGAGCTTGTGCTGCATCCACACTTCTAGCTTAAAGGCTCTCGTCTGAGACAGCGTATTAGAGTATATAACATATCCTTATGGCTTCAACTATCAACTAAAAATTTTAACTGAATTAGTTCCTTGACATGAATCTTCATTCAATACAATATCAAATCAAAGAATTGAAAGAGTGTAATCAATATATAATTTTTAGTCAACTACTTATATAATCAAACGTTTTTCTTATAAACATATAAGTATATACCCAACAAAAGTTAATCAAAAAACCTAAGTATACCAAATAAAAGTTAGTCAAGACAACCAAAACTAGTTGGTGTAGTAATGCAATCCTTGTGTTAGCATTAATTAAATTGTCATGATGTGATGTGATAATAATCAATATATACATACCGTTTACCACTAGAACTTGAACGACTTATTATTCAACTTTTTGCCTTTCTTTAAAAAATTATTAAAAAAAAAAACATGTTTGGTGGTATGATTAGTTGTTGGATTGGGAGAATTTGTCGGGGTGAAAAAGATAATTAGTGGAAGAAATTAGTAAAATAAAGATAAGATGTACTATGATATTTTATTTTTAATTAAAAGAATCTTTTTATTGAATGTGGCATTTTTTTTTGACATAATTAATCAAATTATTGTAATTTAAACATTTTTAATACTTATAATATCCTTATATGTTTTTCACTGAATGATCCTCATCTATTTTCTACTAATTCTATTTGTATATTGTTATTATATTTTTTCCACTAATTTTCTGGTTTTAAATAGTTGCTACATTTTTATTTTTCAAGCTATTCAATGCGTGATTTTAATTTTGAATATCTTTAATTTCATATAATAAAAAATTGTAAAAAGTTAATATGATGAAACTATGTATTAAGACGAATCAAACAAGATTTTTGACTATGCTTTACATTGTACATGGAGAAATAGATACCAAATAAGATTAGTTGATAAACAGCAATTGCTACAGAAAATGTAGCAACTATTAAAATTCAAAGGAATTATATTTTTTAATCCTTATAATCCTATTTTTTCTTCATCAACCTTATTATTTAAGGGAAATTATCAATGATACCCCTGTATTATAACACTTTATCAATGGTACCCATGTATTTTTTTTAATTTCAATGATACCCTTACCTTTTTGATCTATATACAAATGTGACATTGTTCACCTTTTTTCCGTTAAGTTGACATTAAATATCATTTAAAAGTGCTATAACACAGGGATATCAATGATAAAGTGCTATAATACAGGGATATCATTGCTAATTTACCTTGCTTTTAAATGATTTAACGTCAATTTAACGGAAAAAAGATAAATAGTGTCGCATTTGTAATTAGCTCAAAAAGGTAGGGGTACAATTAGAATTAAAAAAACACAGGAATACCATTGATAATTTTTCATTATTTAACAAAATATTATTTTCATCATAATAAATATTTTTAAAAATTTTTGTAGAGATTTATTATAAGTGGAACATGAAATAGAAATGAAAAAAAGTAGTAGAGCATAACACAAATTTTTGCTAAAGACGGTCTATAGTATAGACGGGTGTAATGGTCCAGTCCATTTTTATACTTTTAAAAATAACAATTGAAATTTTCATTGGGCTGGACTGCTATGAATGTCGTCTATGTTATAGACGGTCTCTCAGGAGACCTTCTGAGAGCATAATAGCATAGGAGTAGGATAAGAAGAATAGTTGTAATGGGCCAGTAGAGTCACGGGTATAGGTGACCACTCTATAACGTAACTCCGAAGGGTTTTAAATATCCCACGTGATTTTTATGTCCTTGTGCAATCAAACATTCTACGTTTCTTTTGCTTTCTTTCCTCCTCATCATATTTTAATGCATGGATAATACTCTTATCGTCTTATTTACCAACTACAACATTTAAGTTTACACAATTTCAAATAAGCAGTTGCGAATTTCGTTTTTTTTTACCAATTACAGTCTTCAACTTAACCAACATGACATCGAGACAGCCAAAACACCCCATTTTAACCCCATTTCTACTCTTTTTTTGGCTGTTTTGGCTGCCTCGATGTCATGTTTGGTAAGTTGGAGGCTGTAGTTAGTAAAAAAACAAAGTTCGCGGCTGTTTATTTAAAATTGAGTAAACTTAGAGGCTATAGTTGGTAAATAATCCTTTTATATTTAATTATTTTCTTAGTTTTCTAATGAAATTTTCAAAATGATCAATGTTCACTGAAATTAAAAAAATTAAATATTTTAGATGGTGAATATATATATATATATATATTATTCAATTGAGTAATAAATTTGATTGGAGTAGAGTAGAGAGACTAAGCATTAAAAAAATATTAAACGAAAGTTACTACTGGAAAAAATTTGAGGACAACTAATAAAAATTGGTTTTATAAAGTTATTGGAAATCATGTGGGGACCACAAGGAGGGTATATAAACATTATAAAAATATTAAAGTAAGTATAAATAAAGTTATTTTTATCCAAAATTTGTAACAGAAATGAAAAGATTCTTTATAAGAACAACAAATGAAACACCCTAAAATGACAAATGGTAACTTCTCTAAGGAACGAATCATCATAATCATAAATTCAATGAAAGCAATAGAAAAATGTGATAAGTGTCACAATTTTAAGAGTTATTTTCTCGCCTAATTCTATTTAAATTTTTTTAGGTAGTTTTTTAAATTTAATTTTATTCCATTGATTTGTTTAATTAATTTAACACATATTTGATCTTGCCTCAAATGTTTTTCCATTGATGCTTCTTTTCACTTCTACAATAGTTTTTAAAATTTAATTTTATTCCATTGATTAAAAATTATAAAATATTAATGTTAATAAATTTTACATCGTGATGAATATTTCACTTGACTATGTTTTTAATTTTAACATATAGATTATGAACAATACAAATTAAAAGTGATCAATATTAAATGATAATATTGAATAGGAGCCACACAAATTTTCCCTTCTCATCAGCAAAACACAAAGGATTTGGCGAATAAACTAAGATGTCAGCAAGGAATAATCAATCCTATCGATAGATTATGCTTTAGATAATTGGTTCCTTGTGTGGATTCATGTTTGATATCATAGTCGTAATAATATCTAACATCTTTTGTAGTTCTAACCATCTACTTGATTTTATTTTGTTGAAATTGATGTTTTGATATAAGAACACAAAATTTCAAGCAGAGAGGTTGTATTTAATACACCATAATTTTGTATCGATGATTACCTTGATAAAAAATACTATTATTGAAATATTTTACAAAGTCAAAACATTTTTTTTATAGTGTTTATTAAAATTTAAGCTGATTACTGAAAATATGTATTTGTGCTTGGAAATATTTAACAAGTTCACAACGCCCATAATTAAATCGCACAAAAATGAGTAAAGAAATCCTATTTTTTTTGATTTATTAGCATACCAAATATCATACATGTAAAAATTGTTAAATATTGATACTTATCATAAAATAAATAATTTGACTTTTTAGGAGGAACTAATTATATCATTGTTATTTAAAATTAGATGTTAGTCAAAGTCAAAGTTTCATTAACTTAATTCTCAAAAAACGTTTTGACTCATATAATTGTATGATGATTCATTATAAAAATTAAATGGTTGATGTTTCAAGTTTTGACATTGATTTAAAAATTGTAAATAAATTGAGTATATTGATTAGAATGATAGTAGTATCAATATAAAGTACTCTCAGTCTTTTTGAATTTGCATCATATAATTTAATATATGTAAAAATAAGTTATCATGAGATCGATTAGACTAGCATACTATCATCATCATCATCATACCCAATGTATCCCGCTCATAGGAAAAATAATTAGAGTCTATAGGGAGACGACAATCCATACCCATAAAAAAAAATGCGACCAATAAGTTCCTTGATTCAAAATATATTATCAAAAAAAATTATTCTTACAACTATTCGCAAGTCTGCATCTCGATTAGATGGCTATCAGATTAGTAGACTAAGTCAACTAAAAATACATGTGGCGCATGTTAAAATTGGCCAACAATTATGAATGATGACCAAGGAAGTCAACTGTTGGGAAGCCGGAAACCTCTACATATCATGCCCATTTTGGGTCTAAATCCGGTTTGTGAAAGTCCAATGTACTTTATTATCTTTGAAATTAAATTAAAATAATTAAAAAAGTTTTAAAATCAAGTTTTCAATTTGCATTCAAGAACTAGAGAAATAGTCAAATTCTTGTAATAAATCAATTTATTGATTGGAAATAAAATAATATAAAATAGAAATTTATTAATTGTCTAGGAATTAAGTATTTAAAGTTCAAATAAATCAGTACTTGAACATAATATTTGAATCATGAAGTCAGATGTATAGAATTATCAACTTGATACTTGATATGAACATTTTCGTTTAGGTGTGTTTTCGCTAGAAATGAGTTAAATATAAAATTTATCAAAAGTGTACAAGAACTCATGATATGACGCTTATTTGAATGAGCTAAGGTCTGAGTAATGGAGGTTCGTCCGAGTTGTTGATGGCCCACACCACAAATACATGCTTCTTGCGAGTGATGTTTCGAAACACAATCCAACTCAAATCAGGAGAAAAAAAAAATGACTAATGTAGTAAGAGAGACGATTAATGTAATAATGACTAGCTAGTTAATAGATGGGTAAAATTATGAGTATTTATGGTGAATCTTGAACATAGTGTATGATAGGTTTCTTAACTAGATTATTGAACGGGTGATAGCTACTAGCTAGGTTTTGATTTTGGGAGCGTTTGACAATTGGCTGTTGGCGGTTGGCTTTTTTAGTTGGCTTGTTTGACCAGCTGGAGATATTGGCTGTTTTTGTTGGCTTTTAAGCTAGCTTAAAAAGCTAGCTGTTTGTGGAAATGTTTGGTAAATTTGAATATTGGCTGTTGGCTGTTTATTAGAGAAAAAGTGGGCCAACAAACCAAAAGTCAACCCAAAAAGGTAGCTGAAGCAGTTTTTTTCATTTTGGCTTAAAAACCAGCTTTTCAGCTGCTTTAAAAACCATTTACCAAACACTTTTTTTAACTGTTTGACCAACCAACAAGCCAAAAGCCAAAAGCCAACTAAAAGCCAAGCGAAAAGCCAATTGCTAAACCACAGAATCTCACAAGAGACGGTCTATAGGATAGACCACAAAATTGGGTCAGCCCATTTTCCTTAACTGATTTTTTTATAATATCAATTATATTATGTTATAATCCTAAATGTAAGGTATTATAACCTCGAATATACTATTCTATAACCTCAAATATAAGTTATTATAACCCCAAATAATTTATTATAACCCCAAATATACTATGTTATATTTTGGGCTGGGCTTCATGAATTCCGTCTATAGAATAGACCGTCTCCCATGAGACTTACTGTTGCTAAACACCCCTTTAATTTCTCTAGTATGCTTCTATTGAGTTTTAATGACTTGGATAATGGATGGTTTTTAAGGAGTGAGGTAGTGAACCTTAGCCCAAAATATTAGCTCCACACAAAAACAACGCAAAATAAAATTAATACAAACTATGAGATACAAAGAAGTGACTAACATTCATTAGTGTTACTTATATAAAATCTTCCTTAAAAATCAAAATAAACAAATTGCAAATTACTTAAACCATAATATTCTACAACCTCTCATAATACTACCTCTTATTCAACCTATTAGTCTCATTTAATTTTTCACTCTTGTCGAAAAAACAATTTAACCCTTAATATCTCTAATTGTTCTGAATTAAACATTATGAAAAGTTAATATTAATATTCTTTATACTGAAACGAATCAAACAAGATCTCACGTGACTATATTAACTATTATATTAAGAATAAAATATAAATTGAGTGATAAGTAAATTGTAACAAAAAGTCAATGGGATTAATGGGTAGAATATGAGTATTATTTATCATGAATTGATAATACTTTTCCTAAAATATTAAGACCCCTAAAATTTTAATACTCCCTCCGAATCATTTTAAATGTCTCATTTGGGTTTTTACTGTTATTAAAGGTGATGTGAGGTCCATTAAAAAGGTAATAGTTGGATATTTTAATTGATCAAATTAATTGTAAATGTGGTAGTTGGGTATTGGAATTTGGAAAAGTGGGGATATTCAGGTAAAAATATAGACAAAAAAGAAAATGAAACAATTGATATGATTTTGCCGAATAAGGAAATGAGACATCTAAAATGATTCGGAGGGAGTATTTCAAAGGAAAAAAAACGGCGGGTAAACTCACAATCCTCTTCACCTAAATTTCCCGCAAAAACATGATCTCCATTAAATTAGTTAAGTTAGTTAAAAATGGATAACAAAAATCCAATAAAAATTGATTATCCATAATCCAAACAAACTAAATTAATCCCTAAATTCCCGCAAAAAAATCAATCAAACATCTTATCTCCCTTCTTTTATGATCCTATTCTTAGCAAATCACCTTCTAATGGCTGCAAACTGAATATTTCTCACAAAAAGAGTCAAGAAAGAGACAAAATCATGACAATTTGTAATAAAACTCTAATTAAATCAATCAACAAATTTAATCAAAATAAACCCAACAATATATTCCACCCAATTTTCCAAAAAATAAAAAAAACAGAGGATTTCAGAAAATTCCCATTTTTCATTTCATCCCAAATTAAAAACCCAATAAATAAAAAAAATTCAAAAAATATTAGATAAAAATTCAACCTTTATAAATGTCACCTATTCGATTTCTTCTTCTTCTGCTATGCCTTTCATTATCACCTCCATGTATACGGTCGATAACTGAAGCGGAAGCTTTGTTGGCGTTCAAGAAATCGTTGTCGAATGCAGAATCGTTGGATAGTTGGAAACCCGAGTCAGATCCCTGCAAATGGGAAGGAGTATTTTGCGGGAAAGGAAAAGGGGAAATTCGTCGAATACATTTAACAAATATGAGTCTTTCTGGAAATATAGATGTGAATTCTCTAATGGAGGTTAAAAATTTGATTAGTCTTAGTCTTTCCAACAATTCATTTGAAGGTCCTATACCTCCATTTAATTTGTTGAAGGATTTAAAGGCACTTTATATAAGTGCTAACAAATTTTCAGGGGAAATTCCGGGAGATTATTTTAGGGATACAACTTTGAGGAGAATTTGGTTGTCGGATAATGAGTTTAGTGGTAAAATTCCCGATTCATTAGGGAAATTGGCGGGTTTAAGTGCGGTTCATTTGGAAAGGAATAGATTTACGGGTCTAATTCCTGATATTTCGCAAGCAACGGTAACTGAGTTGGATGTTTCGGGGAATGAGTTGGAAGGGCAAGTTCCGGTTGGTATGGAGAGGTTTGGGGCGGAGTCGTTTAAGGACAATTCGGGTGTTTGTGGGAAGTTAGTAGGCAAAGAATGTGTTGATGAAAGGAAAAGGAAAAGTAATTTGAAGGTTACAATTGGTGTTATAGTAGGAATTGTGGTTGTTATGGTGTCACTTCTTGTTGTATCAGCTGTGGTGAAGTCTAAGGATGGTGCGAGTGGAGAATTTAATGCGCTTGGTAAGGAGCCGGTGGAAGAGGTTGTGGAGGTACGCGTGCAAGGGAGCTCCAATGATGGTGTTGGTGTTGGCGTTGGTGGTGGTGGTGATGGTGATGGTGATGGTGGTGGAGATAGTAACGGTGGTGGTGGCTCGAAGAAATCTACTGATTCCTCGCAAAGAAAAGGTGGTAGTGAACAAGGGAGTCGAAAAGGGTCTCAACAAGGGAAAAATGGCGGGATGGGTGATCTTACTATGATCAACGATGAAAAGGGTGCGTTTGGTTTGGCGGATTTGATGAAGGCATCTGCTGAAGTGCTTGGGAATGGAGCTCTAGGATCGGCCTATAAGGCGGTCATGTCTAATGGTGTGTCTGTTGTAGTCAAGAGGATTAGGGATATGAATCAGTTGGGGAAGGATGAGTTTGATGCGGAGATTAGAAGGATAGGGAAATTCCGTCATAAGAATATCTTGACACCTCTAGCTTACCATTATCGAAAAGAGGAGAAGCTCGTGGTATCTGAGTACGTTCCTAAGGGCAACTTGTTGTATATCTTGCATGGTATGATCTATTTATTATTTCTCCAAACCTTTATTTATGTTCATAAACTCGAGACCAATAACCGGTCTTGAATATTTTTCGTTTCATAGCAGGGGATCGAGGGAAGAGTCAAGGAGAGCTCAACTGGCCTACACGACTCAAGATCATAAAAGGCATTGCCAGTGGATTAAAATACCTATATGCGGAGCTGTCTGATTACGATCTTCCACACGGGAATTTGAAAGCCAGCAACATATTTCTGAGCAATAACTTTGAACCGCTTCTCTCCGATTACGGTTTTTTCAAGATGGTTTCACCTACACAAGCAGCACAAGGGATGTTTTCTTATAAAGCACCTGAAACAGTTGAAAACCAACAAGTATCCTCGAAAGGAGACGTATATTGTCTAGGTATCGTCATCCTTGAAGTGCTTACGGGAAAGTTTCCTTCACAGTATCTGAATGGAGGGAAAGGAGGCACAAATGTCATACAATGGGTTCGGTCAGCCATTGAGGACGAGAAAGAATCAGAGTTCTTAGACCCAGAAATAGCATCGTCTACAAATTCAGTCGAGGCTATGGTACAACTACTTCATTTGGGTTCTAGTTGTACCGAGACTGATCCAAGCAAACGGCCTAGTATGGAGAACGTAATCAAGACGATAGAGGAAATGCACGAGTAAAGAGCAATACCATGATATGCTTAAACAAGTCGGCTGCAAGAGAGTGCAGATTCTGATTAAAAGAATGAGTATTTCATGCTCATTAAGATCCAAATTTAGTAATTGGAACTTGGAATGGAGATTTTGATTTTTTTGGTTTTGGGTTCTTTCTTGGTATGATAGAATATTACTTCTTTTGTCCCATTGGAATTGCAACATCTACTCTTAAAAGCTCTCACATAGTTCTGCATAATGTTGCAATCTCAATGCGACAGATGAGTATAGGCTGACAACTACAGCATTTCATGGTAATATTTTACTTGTATGTTAGGTTTATGAGTTAGGAAAGTAAATTGTGGCATAATAGAAAGATTTAAGGTTGTGTGTTGATTGTAATTTGTAGGAAAACATTCCATTCTAATCTTCATATGGATTGATTACTTACAATAATGCAGCAAGATGTTAGCTTTTACTTCATGTTACGAGCTTACGAGATCGGGGAGTTTAAGCCTATATTCGGTTATGGTGACCTAAAAGTTGTTACAATACGGCCAAAATACAGTGATGCAGAAAACACTTTGCATTATGATTGAGGAATTGAGATAGACAATGGTGTGCAAGTCTTCTGCAGAAATAAGTGTGAAAACTGGACATTTACCAATTTTTAATAGATCAGAATTTTATGTGTATTCTCTTAGATTTTTTTGTACTTTATTCACTTGTAGTAACTCATGTAAATGAATTTATTCAATTATAAAAAAAGACTCATTTAAAATGATTTGATTATTGGACACACAAGCTGAATGTTTCTGCCAATGTTAAAGAGAGGAGACATTTAAGCCAAATACTACTTGATATACTCCCTCCATTTCGCACCAATCGTCCCATTTGGATTTTTGCACTATTTAAATGCACTAATTCAATCATAAATATCTCTACTTGAGTATGACTAAAATTTTAAATAATAATACTTCCTCTGTTCTTTTAAGTTTGTTCACATTACTATAACGAGCAGTTTCATAAGTTTGTCCTATTTAGAATACTTTCCTATTTTGGAAAGTTTTTATCTTCCATATACTCTCTTTATCTCTCATTTAACCCTCATTTCTCTCTCATAAATCATAATACCAATACAATTATTAATTCTCACCACTATTTTAATAAAATAATAAAATCCCACTTGACTATATTTTGACATCTAGATAAGAATAAAACAGAAATTAAGATGATCAACGGATAGTATCAAAAAATCAAATGAAACAATTATTCTAAACTTGCAACATCTGCAAGCTAGATTTTCTCCACCACCGAAACCATTTGTGGGGAAATTAATTGGAATTCTTGGAGATAATTGTAAAAAAAAGAAGGCTAAACTCCACATTAGAGTAATTCCACTTCCATTCCATTTTAGGACAAAAAATAATAACCAATTTATTGATTTACACAAAACACCATTATGTGTTTGACTTTATATTCTGGTAAAAAAAAATAGTATTTCAGTTTACACACTCAGATGTATGATTGTTCACCACACAGTATGCACAACACATGATTAGAATGGTCATACCAGAACGATAGAAAGGCGGTGTTACTACTAACGAAACAAAGGGATTAGAGTGGCCATACCATAAACACCCAACGTTTCTATCGACAAGCTGTCAAGATGCTTCATTCATATTATACTTGCATTATATTGAAAAAGAATACCGAATTTGTGCGTATTTCCTTAAACTATGCATCTGCGTGCTAAAAGGTAGGAACAAAACTGAGAAGAAAATTTCTTTGTGAGGATGATCATTCTTTGAAGATTCCTTTCACCAGCCCCTGTAATGGACCTCCTAATCCTACACCTACCGCTTCTGCCAAATGTTGAGCCTGTGAATTGTGATACAAGAGTCAGGAATCGAGATTTACTATACAGCTCAAAAATTAAGATTGAAGGGAAAAAATAGTAAACCTCGCGCAAGGTCTTTTTTAAATCAAAGGCATCTCTAACTCGTGCATCCAAGAAAGCCCATGTATCACGAAAATCTGAAATAAATTGAATTCCAAGGATTACAAGGAAAGCAGTAAAAACAGAATCAAACTGTCAAAGACGAGCGCACACAGTCCACAAGATTTGACAAAATACAGAGCTATTGAAGAGATTTTTTTTTCCTGACATTAGATGTAGCATTTTGTAACCAGCCCTAAAAACTTGTAGGAACATGGCAGATAGCAGAGCATGTAATGATGTCAAAGAATAACAAATTCAGTAAACATCGAAATGTTGCAAATAACAGCAAAAAAAGCTAGCAAAGTGTATAAGCTTCTCAGTTCTCGCTAACTTAATTATGATCTTGAAAGAAGTGAAGACATGGGAAAATACAAAGAACTCCATGAAGCACCAAGACATTTGATGAAAAAAAATAGGAAAAATTACCTAGAATAATCCAAACTATTTATGATTTTCCTACAATAATCCCATCTATTGATTAACCATGAATAATCCCAATTTTGAGGGGTATTTTCCTAGAGTAAACTTGGGTAACCCGATGACCTGCTATAGTAGGTAATTCACCAAAAAAAATAAATTAATATTAATTTAAAATTAGAAAATATTCTTGAAAAATTACATAAAAAATTCTAAACAAGAAAAAAAATCATAAATTTTTTTTATATATATTTTTAATATTTTTTTCGACATTTTATTTTAATTTATCTTTTTAAAAAAAAAATAAAACTTGCTATAGCAAGTCATCCGATCACCGGGTTTACTCTAGGAAAATGCCCCTCAAAGTTGGGATCATTCATGGTTAATCAATAGGTGGGATTATTGTAGGAAAATCATGAATAGCTTGGATTATTCTAGGTAATTTTTCCAAAAAAATATAAGCATACCAATAAGTCTTTGCACTCCTTGAACAATTAACGGTTAAAAGATCTATTCTTAAACTAGTACTTAAATTAACTATGTTACTAAGACTCGCGCCTCTATCAAAAAGCCTCATCATACTACTATAAGCAGTGAAACATATTTAGCTATTTTGTTCGCCTTTTGAATTCGTGATTTGCTCAAAATTAGTCAAAATTAGCCTAAAATCGACTATAATTCGCTTTTCCCGATTCGCAATTCGCAAGGTGATTAGCGAATCATGTGACACTGACTATAAGACTATGAAGTATGAACAGTTCGCTTCAAATGAAAAAGAGAATTTTCATAAGATAGTTAAATCTAACAGTTGGCCCGATCACATTTTTTCCGTCTACCAACATTACTGCATGGAGAGGGGTTTTTAAGGTTTATTCCCATCTTCTAAGGGAGGAGCTCAAGAAGTTTAGGTTAGCTTCATAATGTCAAATTAAACACTAGAGATATAGCTCTAAATGAAATCTTGCACCATTTTACTTTCAGCACATCAAAATGGCAATTGCAAATCACTACATATTCTGGGGTACCTCACTTTATACATCAACCAAGGAAATCAAAAGTTGTTAAAGCTATACAAAATTTAAATGCCAACCCTTCTCGAGAATAACAAAAGAGAATTGCATTTAAAAGGCACATCTGTGATCTGACATAACAAACCATTAAGATAAACAAACCTGGAGATTTGTCAGTCAACATGTAAACCTCAGTTGTGGAGTATATTCCACCAAGCACAGTGCGCTTCACATACCAATCAAGAGCAGAACCATCATCACCCGCAGCATGCCATATCTCATCAACTAATGCAGCGCGCTGCTTAAAACTAGTTGGGACATTTGTCGGTAGTGCCTGGTTATGAAGACAAATAATTAATGATCAGCAATCATGAACTCGAGAAATGACTTCAAATATCAGTCACAAACAAACTATATTATTGGCTGCTGCATACTTTAAGTCCCAAGATACTTCTTCCTTTAAAGGCTATAAAACCCTCTAAAAAATTGAACAACCATTCTTTTACTGAACTAGGGTCAATCTCTCTCCACCGTAAACTAACCAATCACGGTGTAAATAAATTATAAACTACATTTAAACACAGTAAGCAGATGTAAAAAGTTAATTCAAAGGAAAGAGAGATCCAATGCAGAGACAAGATCACCAACCACAATGCCTAAGCCCTAATCCCAAGACTTTGGGTCAGCTACATGTCGTCTACATGATTTATCATTCTCTATTCATTTCGATTTTGTACCATCTCAACTTATAAACCTTCGCATCCTAGTTCAGAGCTCACTTCACATATATATTCATGTATAAGATAATCTCCATGCTGTATGTATGAACTATTGGCAAGCAGTTAGAACCACCCCCCCCCCCCCCCCTCTCTCTCTCTCTCTCTTATCATGAATATAGCAAGTCGTAATACCCTAAATTGAAATAAAAATGGAGCATAAATCCAAGACATTTTGGCCTTTTTTAAAAAGAATATTTTGCTACTTTCTACATCGCATTAACAGGGGGAAGATACCTGAATGCTAAGAGCTTCGGGCCATCTTGATATATATGGAGCCTGCATTTCCAGCCGAATCCTTACAAGTTTTGAGATGCGATGACTGGTAATTAAGTTCTTTAGATCCATGTCAGATTCAATTACATCAATAAGTCTATCCAAACACCCATCCATGAAGAACTGCAATGGCAAAAAATTGAGTTTACTATTTTAAAAGGCTGTGAGCATATGAACCTAACACATGATCTACTTGAAACCCAATTAAATGATTCACAACCAAAACCTAACCTGATACAAGATATCACCAAGACACCAACTATGTAAACTATGTTCGACATCTACTAGATGATAGTTGCATTAAATAAATGGATCAAAATTTTTGGACAAGTATCTAAGTAGAAATCAAAACGTTAGAACTAAAGGAATATATAGAATATGGATCCATCGAAAACTGAAATGGATAAAATAATCAAGATTTCAAAAGTAAATACCCTAAGTTTGAATTGAGAAAAATCACACTTAAATCTAATCACGCTAATTGTATGTCCGTGAAAACTAGACAAACATTACACATTTCTCAAGGCTAATAGACTATGTTTGTTGTGCCATTCAGCACTGTAGTAGATTCAAACAGCCACCTACTTGCAGGGTATATGTCAAAAACTGACTTCCAGGGAAGTATGGAGGTGAAGATGAGAGCATCACAAAGTTAAATTTCTTAACAAATAATTTATGCAGTGTGAAGAACGTGTACATAATATAGCATCATCTTCTACTGAACATTAGATGAGATACAAATTGTGAGAGGCCTAAATAATTATTGAGTTCCGTATTTACCAACAAGTACGAGTAATATGCTCTCGAAGAGTTAGATGAATACTTTACCTAGCTAAATTTAAGTAGCTTGCTCATGATTTACACACAACGCCAAAATTTGTTAATCTAGAAATCGTTATCACCACCAAGAATAATAAACGTGATACCTCAACATTATTTAAAGTCGAATTCAAAAGGTTATCTGAATGAGATTTTCAACAACAAAAGAATAGATGCAAGGAAGGCTCCACTGAAATTCAAAAGCGCAACACTTATAAGTAAAACGAAGTTATCTGAATTAAATTCAGCTCCAAGCCTCCAACAACAAAAGGATAGATGCAAGGAAGGCTCCACAAATTTCATAGAGAATATTTGTAGCAACGTCACTTTTCAAACAAGAACGCATTTGTAAATTAGAATTCCATTGCTTCCTCATTTCAAACAAAGTAAAGAAAACAGGAGAAGAGGGGAGACTGAATGTGAGGAGAGGAAAATATGAATAAAATGTGGAATTCAAGCTTACATGGCCACTTCATTTTACCTTTGAGCCCATGTCAAATTCAGATACATGCCACTAACACAAATTCTCACTTTGACACTTCATTTTGGGCAAAAATTATGGAAATAAAATACATAGATTAGACAGCAAGATTACATGGCAGTATAAGACTTCATTGTAGCTTAAAAAAGAAATTTTTTCCAAATTGAAAAACATAGATTTTTCCTTTCACAAACCATATACAGAAAGATGTTTACCACGCGATTGACACTATTTGCAACATCATAACTTGTTTTCAAGCAAATTGAATAACAATTGACAGAAACCTAGTTCTCATGTTCCAACAAAAATATCACACGCTAAACAAGGCTATATAGCAGCAAATGAATAAAAAAGAAGCTGAAATTAATAACAATGAAAAGCCAGCAAATCAACAAATCAGCTGAAGATAACAATAACAATTAAAAGCGCGGCAAAATGAAGTAACCAAATCAGACAGCCAGATACAAGTCAGTTTTTGCGCTTACAAAAGGAAAAAAAATTCTAAAAACTAAAATTTTTCTCTTTTTCCCTTAACAAATCAAACGCAGAAAAATATTCTAAACACTGTCTGCAACACTATATCTTGTTTTGAAGCAAATAAAATACCGATTAACCGTCAACCACAATAAATAACAAGCGAAACAAGACTAAATAGCAACAAATGAAGATATCAGCTGAATATATTGATAACAGTGAAAAACGCAGAAATACCTCAACAAGAGCAGCTTCTTTCCTAGGGAAGGATCCCACAATAGCAGGAGAGATGCCAACATCCCTCGCACCCGCGATCATTGCTGCCTCACTCCATCCTAGACTATTCTGAATTTTCATAATCATCATATTTCATAACATTAAAATCATCGTTAACCATTTCGCAATTCACATATATCACACTTATCTATCCCAATTCAAATGATATCCACAAAATTTTATTTCACGACGCCATACCTGTATATGTAAATCGTGCACCACAATCCACTTTTGTGATTAAGGGTGACTTAGTTACTTAATCCATGTCTTATAAGGTTAAGAAAAAAAGAGGTTAATAAGGGGTAAAATGGGAATAAGGAAAGTTGGCTTTAAAAGGCAAAAGTGCATTTGGATCCATAAGCAAAAGTCGACTTGGCTTTTCCTCTAGCCAAGGAAAAGCCGACTCGACTTTATGTTTTGTTTTGTGCCAGTTTGGTTTTCCCTCGGCCTTTTCTATATCAATGTTCTTGCGTGTAAGTTTTTAGGTCCTAAGTTTTACGACCCTCTTTTTCTCTCTAGATTACTTAGAATTTCTCTCTCTCTAAACCTCTCTCATTTCTCAATTGGTGATCATACCTCGATTGTAGCATCATCAAAGCTCCATTGAGTTTATTCATTGACAATAAAAACATCTAAACTAGACTGTGGATGTAGCCCAATTCCGGGTGAACCATGTAAATCGTTGCTTGTGCTTTGTGTGATTCATTATTGCTTTGTTCTTGATAGGTGTTAATTCTATTTTTGGGTGTTAGTATTCATATTTTTCTTGAATCACTAATCATTGATCCTGGGGAATGGGGGCTCAAATTCTTCAATTGGTGTAGAGCTTGCGGTTCTTGGTGGTTATTTGTGGTTTCTTGATTGGTTTTTGGGACATAATAACTTCAATGAAGTTGAGAAGATTGATAGGAATCATAATTTTGGCTTGTGGAAAGTCAAGATGAAGGTTATTCTTGTAACATAAGGTGCAAAAGGCATTAAATTGAGTTGATAAAACGCCCATTGGTATGACAATGGCAAAGTGGGAAGAAATTAATAAAAAGACTTTAAATTGCATTCAATTATGTCCCTCCAATGAAGTGCTAAGGGAAGCGGTGAAGTAGAATAAAACAAAGGATATATAGGATGAACTTGATAGTTGTTGGTTATGTGATACGGTTGTCGAATCTCAAGCAATCATGTGAATAGGAAAGAGAGGGGAAAGGAAGAAATTTAGAAGAGGAGTAGAATATTGTTTTATTTCATTAAATTTTATAAATTCTTATACATCCTTAATTTCTTACGACTCTTTTATACTACTAAGACTATCACTAACACCACTTTATAGCTAATTAGAAGTACAATTTTACTACTTCTTTTACCTTAAACATTCTTTTTTGGGTCTTAGTATCCATACCATTCTTGAATCACTAATCAATGATCCTAGGTAGTTGGGGCTCAAAGTCTTCAATTGACATCAAAGCTTGCGGTTCTTGGTGGTTATTTACACAACAACATTACAGAAAAAGATTAATTAATTCATTTCCAACACACGCAAGAAATTCAAACTGCATTTCAAACTGCATTGTTATAATCATTACTACTTTTATTAGAAAAACAACTAATTAAGCAATTGATGAATGATTAATCACTGCCATACCACGTGATGGAGAGAAGCCTGAAGAACACGAGTTTGTTCCTCTTTGAATTCCTTAACTGGGCGTCTTGAGCGAGCTTCTTCCGACGACGATTGAGAAGAAGAATAGGCAGTTTCAGATTGAGTAGATGGATTAGAATGAGAAAAATTAGGGTTATGGCTTGAGGAAGAAAACGAAGAATTAGAATTGGATGTACAAAATGTAGTCGACTTAAGAATTGAATGACGATAAATGTAATCATCATTAATGTTTCTGCCATTTCTGATTGTTCGAAGAGAATCAGAGAAGAACTTCTTCGCCACTGTGCGAAACATGGTGGAGAATGGAGAAGAAGAAGTGTTAACGACGGAGAATGGGCGGAAGAGTAGACGGAGTTTTTCGGAGATGCAAAACCCACGTATTCCATTTTATACTACGCCACGTGTGTTATTCGTTAGCCATGTCTCTTTTGCCAATATTGCATTTTTTTTTTTGAGAGAGGGAAAGTTAAGATTCACATAAATAAATTAGAATACAGAGCATCCGCTAACTAAGAGGGAACATTATTAGTCAACACCGAACTTTATAAATGTTGGGCATTAATATATGTCGTTATCTTTTTCATTGTGTTGATCCTTTTATGAATAAAATAAATTTAAAGTTTTAAAATGTTCTTGACATATATTTCGTATGTTCATTTTTCTACCTTCTCTTTAAAAAACGCTTTTGCGAAAAAAATTAGAGTCAGCACGTGCAACATGGCATAGGTCAATTTGTATGCTTTTTGCAACTCGTTTAGTAATTAATTTTTAAAATAATGTTTTTTTATTCTTCTTTATTAATATATGCATGAAAACTTTAATAACTTAGATGACGATATAGATTATTCAACTAGATTTATCACATATATGCAATTTGAACCACTAGACGAATGGGGCAAACATCATAAAAACATGGTAAAACAATAGGAAATAAATAAATTATCATATGAGCTCTATTATGCGGGTCAAATGAGGAACTTGGAGTTTCCCTGGGATAAGAAACGAGTCGGATACTATCCAGAACAAGTCTATATACTCAAGAATGGTCTCTATTTGATTAATTATCGGATTAGTGTTTGATCCACAATGCATGCACATTAAGGTAACCCACTCCTTGTCTTAGTGATAATATTGATAATGCCAGACGAGACTAAATAGGAACCATGTGCTAGTCAATGGGCATCAATAGGTCGCAGTGGAGTTTAATGTTTTGTTGGTGTTTAATCACCTTGAAAATTAGTTGTTTCGATTTTTTTCTCTTTTGTAAGGACAAACACCTGGTAACCTATTTGTCAATAACCTCTTTTGACATTTTGGTTTCTTAGAAAGTTGTTTGCCCATTGCGTACTGGCATCATATTAACCGTTATATGAAAGAGACGAAATTATGTTATTTCATGTTTGTTATGTTCAAATGTAGGTAATGCTTCACATATCATAGGTCCATTCGTGAAGGAGAGAAGAAGGAGAAAAATTAATATCGTTGAAGCTTTAAGAAAAGATATTGTTGAAGTTTCAAAACAACTTATAGTTGAAGCTTTAAAGTGGACATGAGTTAGATGGGAGAGAATGAGATACTATGATTAACTAGGTTAGTAATATATCATTTTTTCCCAGTAAGCATAGATGGAGAAGAGAGAAATACGAATTGAAAGTGAGGAGTAGTTTGGGTAAAGTCAAACATTATTAAGTTGAGTTAACGGATTATTAAAAAGTCTAATTATCAAATTTCAATGACATTTTTCCGGCAAAAATATTTTTCAATTTATAATGGTTATAAACTCATAAAAAATGAATTTTACGACCATAAATAATAAATGAATCAAATTATGTGACTTTAATTAATAAATGGTTGACATCATAATTTATACTCTCTTTGTTTCTTAATGTCATGAAGTTTTCATAAAGAATGTCCACGAGAATTAATAAAAATAAAATTTTTTAGATAGTGGAGATATTATTTTATTGAATAATCATTTTGATGGAGGAGAAATGAAGACATTAAATATTATAAAAATATTAAAAGAAAATTAGTGGAAAAAAAATATAAACATCACAACTAATAAAAAATATTTTTATAAAGTTAGTGGAAAATATGTAGGGACCATAAGAAATATTAAATTGTTAAAATAAAATTAGTGAAAAATACATGAAAGCAATAGACATTATTCAAATATTAAAATATAAATAAATAAAATTATTTTTTTTTTTGAAGATAATAAAATTATTTTTTGTCCACAACTTCTAATATAAATAAAAAAATTCGAATAACAAATGAAATATCAAAAATGAAAGTGTTAACATCTTGTATTTTTTTTTTACTTTTAAAATTATTTGTGTTAACATCTTGTATTAAAACATCCAAAAATTAATCTTCAAAAAAAAAAAACATCCAAAATTATTATTACATTATTTTAAAATGCGATCAAAAGTAGAACAAACACCAATTCTTCGTCCACCGCTTGTGGAAAATCAAAAATTAGGGTCAGTATTCTGGCAATTTGGGTTTAGGGTAAGAACATTTTGGGATTCTTAAACAATTATTGTTAATTATCTGATTTAATTTGATTTTCAATTGTTTCTGTTGGAATCCATTGATGACGGTTGCTAATTCCCTGGAGTACCTTACTAGTAGTACTAGGTATTGTCAACCTTCTTATGATTTATCTCTATTCTTGAACAATTATTGTTAATTATCTGATTTAATTTGATTTCCAATT
The DNA here is from genome assembly GCA_019776075.1 of Amaranthus palmeri. Classification (NCBI taxonomy): domain Eukaryota; kingdom Viridiplantae; phylum Streptophyta; class Magnoliopsida; order Caryophyllales; family Amaranthaceae; genus Amaranthus; species Amaranthus palmeri. The sequence goes on from JAAKBH010000022.1 coordinate 247,578, forward strand.
GTTTCTGTACGGCTATAACCTTATTACTCATGTGGGTTCAAATAACATGTTTTCCAATTCATTCTTCTATCAGTCTGTGTACTGCATATTGTAATGTTGGACGATCTGCTTCATATCATGATGCTTAATTTTGATTGACTAATTCTCTTGTGACTTGTGAGCAGTTAACTACACTTTTCTGATTTTTGTTGATACTTGATATGAACCACTTTTTCAATTAAGGTTTTATGATATGTGTTAGAGTATATAACATATCTTGGGCCTCAATCATCAGCTTAAGTTTTTGATTGAGTTGGTTCCTTGACATGGTATCAGAAGCCAGTTCCTTGACATGGTATCAGAAGCCAGGGTGTCACAGGTTCGAATCTCAACCACCCCTTGTTTAAAGTGGAAAATTTTGCCCCTTGTATGAGGGGGATATGTGCTGCATCCACACTTCTAGCCCAAAGGCTCTCGTGTGAGGGGGCGTGTTAGAGTATATAACATATCCTGGGGCCTCAACCATCAGCTTAAGCTTTTGGTTGAGTTGGTTCTTTGACAATATGGATTGTAAGTGCTCCATGATTACCTTAATATATTTGGCATAATAGCCTCTATTGTTGCCCAATTTCTCGTTTCGACAACAATTGCAACTAACTGAAAGTGAAGAAGTTGCTAGTCAGAAAGTGACTATGTGGTGTTTGGTAAAAGGCTTTTGTGTTAGGTTTTTGGTTTGAATTTTGGCTCTTGGCTTGTTGGTTTGTCAAAAATCTTTAAAAATAGTGTTGGTTAATGGTCGGTTTAGTCAAAATGAAAAAACTGCTGTGTTTGGCTATTTTGCTTGGCTTTTGGACTGTTTGCCCACTTGATCAATAACAACAAATACCTAGTTTTGCCAAACATCTTTCTAAACAATTGGCTTATCCATCTAGCTTAGAGAAACAACCAACAATCTCAGCTTGTTAAACAAGCCAACTGAAACCGGCAACAATTGAAAACCATATGCAAACACCCCATATATATTTCGATGATTTAACAAAACTTTTATACTCCATATTTAATGATTGGGTCTCAGGTTCAAGCCTTTGGAGACATAGCAATGTGTCCATGATAGTCGCGATTGTGTGGGGTGCAATTTACCCAACTCGGGGTTATTCGTACCCACAAAGTTGGCGACTTCCAAATAATAAAAGAAAAAAATGCCCATACCTGTTTTTTTAAGTTTGATTCATCCGTCTTAAGTCTTAACTATTTCGTTCATTGTTTGATTGGTCCAATGTTTTATTACAAAGTTTTATTAGGTGGTGTCCTCTTTGATCTGCCTATTTTACTTGCATAATTTTCTTTTCATCTGAATTAATTGTCAGGCTTAGTGTATTTAAGCTATTAATGTGACCACGGAGGTAGTAAGTAGCTAAAGGATTATTTTAGCCGTTTCATGATACATTTTGTTGCATTAAGTGAGAATTTGCACTTACCAAGGTACTGTTTTGTTACACCATGAATCATGATTTTTTGAATTGGGAATGCTAGTGGTTTTTAGAAACTAGTGTGAATGTGTGATGCTCAATTTTAATGCTTTTCTCTTTATAATTATATATTCCAGGAGTTTTGAAGTCCTTTTGTAATTTCCAAATGGTAGCTGGATTGTCATTGTCTATACAAAGGATATCACTTTCTTGTTGGTGCACAAAAAGTACACCAGGACAGCTAACATGGAGCAGACCCAGAAACAAAACAGAGAAGATTGATACAAAATGTTCTAAGATATTTGCTTCATTACATAGTAAACCCGAAAGTGTTCGGGTTTTCGTGCTCTCAGACTTGCATACTGATTATGTAGAGAACATGACATGGGTGAAGCGTATGTCTTCTTCCAGCTACCAGGATGATATCCTCCTTGTTGCTGGAGATGTGGCTGAGACATATGATAAGTTCTTCTCGACTATGTCTCTTTTGAAGAATAAATTCAAACATGTTTTCTTTGTGCCCGGAAATCATGATCTTTGGTGCCGCAGGGAGGGCGATGATTTTGTAAGTATCATATCCTCTTTTATAAGTCCCCTTTTTTTATTATACATTCTTTTATTCCTTCCTTGAATCATGTTGACATACTATTGGAGTCTTCTTCACTGACTGGTTAGTGTTAATCTTACTTTCTAAGTGTAGTTTTATTATAGTTATAAGGCTTACATTCTTACCTCATCACAACCCAAGTTGGCACATTATCAAGCATAAGCTAGGCTAATTACCTTTATTTCTGTCCCATTTTCTTACTTAGAGTTCAATATTAATGATTAGCCTTTGATTCCTCACAAATTATTTGAAGTTCAGTGTCAAGAAGACATATGCTTCACATAGAGCCCGCTGTACACTATTGCTGGTCTCTGCTCATTTGCACCGAAAGCATAGTGTAAAATTGCGATAACTGTCGCAATTGTGGTAACAAAACGGTGATTCGGTAACGAGGATGATGCAAGTATCGTAATGCCTAATTTTCGTTCAAAACCATAAAATATCCCTTGATACTGCCCAAAATGCGGTTTTTTACATCTGTAAATTGCGGGAAATATTAGTTCGTTTATTTAAAAACCTTTACAATGCGACCGATGCGATATCATGCGGCCTTGCTTTTACGCCTATAAGCTAACAAAGCATATATGCTTTGTTGTCTCCCGCAAGGCGTTTCAAAATTTTATTCCGAGTTTAAATGTCCCTGCAGAGTTTTTATTTGCTTTCTGCAGTCCTAGAAGTATATTAATAAGGGTTTTTCTAATAATTTTTGACCAGCTTGATTCACTTGACAAACTCAATGCATTGCTTCATGCATGTGATGAACTTGGAGTGGAGTCAAATCCTTTAATCATAGGTGACCTGGGTATCATACCTCTCTTCTCATGGTATCATGAGGTAAATCGTAGTTTCTCTTTCTTGTCGGTATTTCTTGAAAGATCTTCGTCTTTAGTACTATAAATAGATTAATTTGCCTATCCCTTCCTAACTATTTCTAACCAAAGCTTTATGCATTTTAGAGCTTTGATAAAGAGCAAGACATAACAGGAGTAAGAATTCCTTCTTTGGAGATGGTAAATATTTCTCAAGTTATTAATGAGCATATATGTGATATTTATCTATTGCTTCAATAGTGTATAACGTGCTGCAAAGATTTCCCATATTGTTGGGACTAAGTTTTTGGCGTTTTTTTGTTGTAGGCTTGCAAAGATTTTCATGTGTGCAGATGGTCTGCTGAGCTTTGTAATCGGGATGAATCTCTCGCTCGGTATTTTGACGTTATGAATGAGAAAAATGCCCTTGCAATTGATACGATCAAGAGAAAATGTGAAAAAGTAATTACATTTTCCCATTTTGTTCCTAGGTTAGTTTTTAAAGGAATTCGTTCAATGATAGGAAGTGATCGGAAAACTAGTTGCTCGGGGTTGGGGTGACCGGAGTGGAATATCGAAAATTTCTCGAAATTTCCTTTGGAAGGGTCAATTATTGGAGTGACATCTATAAGCTACTAATCTGGTTCACATTCTGAACACGACAGGCAAGAACTATGTCCAGAGAAAAGAATGCTTTTCTATCCAAAGCTCCCTAAAATGATCGGTTCTGACTTTCTCGAGGCTCGCATAAGATCTATACATGGTGCCAAAGGGAGCGAAGCTGCATGCCATGTTTTTGGCCACACCCATTTCGGCTGGGATGCCATTATTGATGGTATCAGGTGTGATTCCTCTTTTTGACATTGCCCTTAAGCTCTCGAGTTAGCATTGTGATACGATACAAAATTTGTCGATAGTTTTTATAGTAGTTTTTGGTATCATTATCATGCAGGTATGTGCAGGCTCCGTTGGCTTATCCTAGAGAGCGGAAAAGAAGAATGAATGGAAGTGAAGATTGGCTACCGTTTTGCGTATATTCTGATGGACGATTTACAGATCGACATCAGTTTTACTGGTCGGAGTATTATTCAGTTAATTCAAGGAACCCGGATGACTTGCAACTTGCACCTTGGGTTGCCAAGTTTTACGCACGACGAGTGTCTTAACCTACGATCCCATGCTTATCTGCGGACGACCTTGAAAATCTTCAGAGGAAAGAGTGCGAAAGTTTGATGCTGTGTTTAGTGCATCATGTCTTGTTTCAACCAACAAATATGTATAAAACCAACACATAATTCATGATTTATGTTTCAAATCTTGATTATGTAATTAGAGCCTAAAATTTGGTGCTTCATCAATCTCTCTTTAACAACCAATATTGTATGCATTGCACGAGAATTTATACTAGAAAGTAGAAACTTTTGTGGTGGAAAGGTTCCACAGAGGATGGGTAGTGGGCAAGAGTTTAAACCTTAAGGGAGTAGTAATATATGAAGGGCGTAAAAGTTAGTTTTAATCAATAAAAATAAGTTATAATTAGTAAAAATTAATTACAATCAGCAAAAATTAGTTATAATTGCTACAATTTAATTATAATTTATAATTAAATCATTTACAATCTGTAAAATTTAATTACAATTGGTAAAATTTATTACAATCAGTAAAAAATAATTTTGATCAGTAAAAATTAATTTCAATTAGTAAAAATCACTTGAATCGGTAAAAATCAATTAAATTAAACAAATTTTAGTTTGCTAATATGCTAGATTGCCAGTAATGAATAATGATGATTGCATGTCCAAGATCTTAATAGACGCACTCCTAATTTTTGAGTCTTTAATTTTTTAGGCTTAATGGGTGCATAAAAAATATTTGTAAGTTATTATATTTTTCGTATATTTGTAAGAGAGTTATTATCGTATTTTATAAATATTTAATACTAATTTAACATCTAAACTCGCATAGTGTTACCCATATACGCTTAAATTTTATTATAAACACTAGTTCAAGTCCATGAAATAAGGGCGTTTGGGTTAGCACTTAGCAAGTAGCATATATATAATATATTATTTATATATATTATGATTATATGAAAAAAAATATGTGTTGGGGGCAGAATTCATACGTAGAAGACAAATAAAAATAGACAATTAATTATTTATAAGGGTCCGAGGTGCGGGTTCAGGGTCCGGATATTGGACCCGGATATGTCAATTATTTTGTAATTCCAGATCCGATCCAGATCCGATAGGTCTAAAAAAATAATACTCAGACCCTTAAAAAAGGGGCGGATCTGGGACGGATCCAGGTCCAACAGGATCTTAGACCCATGACCATCCCTACTCGGTAGCAAGTATTACAACGGAGGAAGTAAGTAGATATGTTGGGGAGACACAAGGCCCGGGTCATCAAGATTCAAGAGTGAAGTGACATTCCACCTCAAAAAGATGAGTGGATGTGAGAGTGACGATCACCTTCTAGTACATTCATGATACTATCTTCATTTGAGGTAGAGCATGGCGCAGATGTTGAGGGCTTCAGAAATAGTGGAGAAACTTAATCTGAAACCACACCCAGATGGTGGTTTTTACTTCGAGACTTTCAGAGACCACTCTTTCTCCATCTCCAAAGCTATCCTTCCTCCCCAATGTTAGTTCCTTACTTCTTTTTCTCAACATTATCCCCAATTTAATTTAATAGTTGCTTTGATTTCACATTTTTTTAACTATTTGATTGTTTTTGTTTTGAATTTCGTGAATTGCTTGAAAATTATGATAAAATGATTGAAAATTATGAAAAAATGAACAAACATTTAAGAATATGAAATCAAGTTCGTCTGTAACTACAAACTGTTGTTTTGATTAAGCTTAGGTTTGATTTAATTTTCTGATCCAATATGAAATATGTAGCAAATTCACGGGAAAAGGAGAATTTGTTTGATGTGTTGTGTTTAATGAAGCCATGGATTCCAATTTCTTGGGTTCTGACTTGTATGAAATTTGTGATAATGCCCAGATAAGGTGGACAGGGCTGTTAGTACTGCCATATACTTCATGCTGCCTTCTGGGAGCGTAGCGCAAATCCATCGTATTCCATGTGCTGAAACCTTTCACCATTATATGGGAGACCCAATTACGGTAATATTCTGTTTGGATTCTTGCTTGTATCGATTTGAGGAGTTGAGGGACTCTTTGGCCGCACTTTCCTTGATGGGTATGAGTTGCCTACTTGCCGCCTTCGTTTTCTCCCTAGATCCTGCTTATAGTTTTTCTATGGGCGGGATACACTGTGTGTATGATGATGATATCATTTTGTAATATGAGTTTTACCGGAATTCATTAACATATTGTGCTCTGCGAACTTAACATGGAGTATTATCTATATATTGTTCGAATGTAAAGTTTATCGATCATGTTTCATGAATGGTCAGAGCTGTTTTGCTATAAGGTGCTGTACTATATTGTAATTGCCTGGGTTTTTAAGATTAGGTTTAATCTGCGGCGTGATAGGAGGGTTGGATGGAGGCAATGTAGCATGTTCTTAGTTGATAATCTGCGTGATTGGATCTAGATACTTATTCTGACAAGAAATGTTCAAATTGATTTTCATCGAATGACTATTCTTCTGTTTGATTTTCGCGCAAATTGGGGCTAAGAGACGGTAAATCTAGACTCTAGGCTTCTAGTAAAAGGAGCAATTCTATTTGAGATTCAGAATATCAACTGGTATAATACTTTTACTTGTGAAAGCTAGTGGAGTCGATCAGTCGAAATAAATAGAGAACTATCTATGGGGTCTTGCTACGCTTCTTTGGTTGCTGGGGTAGTTCGTAAAAAATGTCTTACTAACACTCGATGCTACTATCTTTCTACATTTTTTGAAGTTCGCCGTGATACTTAGTGTGCCTTCATGCATTCTAAGAAGAAAAAGTGTATTGAGAACAGTGTCACATAATTCGCTAATCTTCTCGCGAATCGAGAAAAGCGAATTATAGTCGATTTTGGCCTATTCTTTGGCTAATTTGAGCGAGTCGCGAAAATTGATTGAGACTAATCTAGAAATGACCTTCCTGTAGTATGGGCTTCTTCTGTCACATATCATGCTTGCTGCAGAGATCCTTCACCTTGCCCCTTGTGCACCACTATCTGCATTAAAATTAACTTAATAATTACAGTAGAGCCCATTTTTGACCCGGCTTGTTTTTGGCCCGGCACTTACAAAGCCCTTCTAAAAACGGGTTGGGTAAGGACTCAAAATGGGGTCCAACCCATTGAACACCCATATCCACATCCACGTGCCACCCGTTCCTTCTTGAAGTACCACTCTACCTGTCCTTTTTCTTTTCTCAACCTCACATATGAGCTGCAAATTGTCTCACCTTGCTCTTCCAAACCTAAATAATGTTTAATTAAAGCAATCTCACCATTATCCTTCTCGGGCCCTATAGTAAGCACTTTGTTGTACATGTAGTTCAATGCGTTTATACTTCTCGGGCCCTATGGTGCATAAACAGTAATCATAGTTTCACTATATTTTCAATTGTGAGATTTTTCGTTTTATGTGTTGCTGTTTTCCTTTTAAGAACTTGTTTCTAAGATGGTAGCAGGTGGTAATGGAAAATTGTAATAGAAAACATATTTTATGAAAATTCAAGTAAACTCAACCCCGATACCACGATGTAATACCATTAACCAAACACCCCATTAGAGCATTATTCACTTCTTCGATCATCATCCTTGTAAAACATCTAAATATTCACTGTTTTTCAGGTAATGGAATTGAACGAAATGGATGGGGAGGTCAAATTAACTCGCGTTGGGCCTAACCTCCTTGAGAACGAAAAGCCGCAGCACACAGTTCCTCCATACACGTGGTTCGGTTCATTTCCAACCAAGGATATTACAATTTCTGAGGACGGTTCACAGATTGAAGTAACGCGGACAGCCAGTGTAATCCCACGGGTTTTTAAGAAAAAGAAAAATAATTATTTTAAAACTTTTGAGATTTTAGAAAATTTTAAAATAATTTTAAAACTAATATTTTAGAAAATTTTAAAACTGATATTTAGAAAATTTTAAAACTGATATTTTAGAAAATTTTAAAACGGATATTTAGAAAATTTTAAAACTGATATTTTAGAAAATTTTAAAACTGATATTTTAGAAAATTCTAAAACGGATATTTCAGAAACTTTAAAACTGATTTTTTTAGAAAAATTTCAAACTGATTTTTAGAAAATTTTAAAAACTGATTTTATTTACAAAAACTGAAAATTAGTTTTTGAAGAGGAAATAAACCGTGAATCAGTTTATAAAACTGATATCTTTCTTGCATCTCAATCCTTCCTTCCTCCCCATTCCTAAAATAACTCCCCATTAAACTCAATCATCTTTCCCACTTTTTCCCTAATTATATTAACCTATCTCATTATATACTGATAAAATATTTCTCTAAATCAGTTTTCTCTCTTCTCATTTTAATTCTTTTTCTCTCATTCACCATTTTTCTTTCTTTACACCTATTATCAAATTCTTTTTGATCTCCATTACAGTATTTTCATTCTTTAAATATCCTATATACAAATTTTAAACAACAATCATACTTTAAAGTCAAGTTCTTAAAGGAAGTTTGATAAGATCATACATTTATATTCTAGACTCGTTTCACAAGGTAATTTTCGATGTCCATCTACTTAGGATTATCCCGTTAGTATTATGTGCTATGTGATATTAATGTGTTTAAATGGGATGTTTGACTTTTATATGATAGTATTTTTGTGTGACATTATGTTTTATAATTTAATTCTCAATTTATCTTGAATATTATTTTTTTTGTCAAACCTTGAATTTAAAATTATTTATTTTAATAAAACTTGTATTATTATTTTAATAACCAAGTTTGATATGGTTTTAAATTCGAAAGAAAATATTTTATCTTATTATTTTATGGAAGTTATACTTTTATTTTAATAATGGTTAAAAAAAAAAAAGATGATTTGAGTTGAAAAGAGAAATATTTATGATTTAATTGTTATTATCACCAAATTGATGTTAAGAAGGTGATATGAGATTTCAGTTGGATATTCCTGAAATATATTTATTGAGAAAATTTACAATCTTTTTACATAAAATGTATAATGTGATGTTTGATTATATGTTTATGTGCTCACTGCTAATTAATAAAATATATTAAATCACGTAAAGTGTAACGATGGGAATGAAACTCTTATATTTGTTGTGATCCAAGTATAAGAGTGATGAACAGGTTGCCCTGTTTGGTTAGTATAGCTGCCGACAGGTTATTATTATTATTATTTTTGATGCTCGATACGATTTTTGGTCTTCCTTCTATTTGTTGTGATCCAAGTAGAAGGGGTGTGCACATTAGGGTTACCTGAGACTACTCTGCTGGCCTTGATGAATTATTTTGGGGTGACGACCTCTTGATGAGGTAGGTATAGGGGTAAAGCCTCGGCCTACTGGCGTTCTCGTTCCCTCAAATTAAAATTGGATATATGTGTTGTCATCATTAAATATCAAATTAATTAATTGGCTTATGTGTTATTATATTTATATTTATAAAAATTTGATATTTAACTAAGCTTAATAATATTTTATTTTCTACAATTATTTCAACTCAATTATATTTTGTTTTCTTAAATTATTTTCAAACTTAACTGTTTTACGGGATGGAGTTGGAATTACTCAGTTTATCTGACTTTGGAAGTTTTTCCTTGTTTTCTTGTATTCTTATTTTTTTTGCAGGTGATTGACCGCGTGGGGATCGTAGAGTGAGGTTCACCTAGGAAAATAGTTTTATTAGTTTTAGTCACGTCTCTGTTAAAATTTCACCTCCAGTTGTAAAAATTGTATAGATCATAAATTGTATAGGATTATTTTATATAGTTGTTTAGCCTTACATTTATTCCTTATCAGGGATAGATGTGGCGGTAATGCTTCCGTGATTAGGCTTTGGTTTATGTTTTCCTTAAAAATCTTTATTAAAATTTGGCCTAATTATGGGGGTGTTACAAAGTGGTATCAGAGCCAAGTTTAAGATCATTTGGGCAATATTCAGTTAAAATTGATTAATTTTAATAGATAAATTAGTAGAAATTAAATTGAACTTATGGTAAATAAATTAATTAAGTAATTTAAATATAGTAAGTTTTGAGCGCGGGATATGATGGGATACGTAATTGAAGTGCTTGATTGATATGTATTGTTTGATTGTTTATATTTATTGTTATTTTGTGTTTGATTTATCTTAAAATATATTATAATTATTAGCATGTTGATGTGAGAAGTGACCCACCCAACCCAAACCCTTTCACAGATTATGTTATTGTGTTATATGTTCTATGTTTTAGATTTTGATTAGTATGTTATCGGTTAAGTTTCGAGGACGAAACTTCTTAAAGGAGGGTAGAATATGACTATAAAATCATCTAATTAGAGTATATCAGTGTTTATGAGGTTTGGCTTTAAGTTCGAGGACGAACTTTTGTTTTAAGGGGGAGTGTATGTAATCCCACGGGTTTTTAAGAAAAAGAAAAATAATTATTTTAAAACTTTTGAGATTTTAGAAAATTTTAAAATAATTTTAAAACTAATATTTTAGAAAATTTTAAAACTGATATTTAGAAAATTTTAAAACTGATATTTTAGAAAATTTTAAAACGGATATTTAGAAAATTTTAAAACTGATATTTTAGAAAATTTTAAAACTGATATTTTAGAAAATTCTAAAACGGATATTTCAGAAACTTTAAAACTGATTTTTTTAGAAAAATTTCAAACTGATTTTTAGAAAATTTTAAAAACTGATTTTATTTACAAAAACTGAAAATTAGTTTTTGAAGAGGAAATAAACCGTGAATCAGTTTATAAAACTGATATCTTTCTTGCATCTCAATCCTTCCTTCCTCCCCATTCCTAAAATAACTCCCCATTAAACTCAATCATCTTTCCCACTTTTTCCCTAATTATATTAACCTATCTCATTATATACTGATAAAATATTTCTCTAAATCAGTTTTCTCTCTTCTCATTTTAATTCTTTTTCTCTCATTCACCATTTTTCTTTCTTTACACCTATTATCAAATTCTTTTTGATCTCCATTACAGTATTTTCATTCTTTAAATATCCTATATACAAATTTTAAACAACAATCATACTTTAAAGTCAAGTTCTTAAAGGAAGTTTGATAAGATCATACATTTATATTCTAGACTCGTTTCACAAGGTAATTTTCGATGTCCATCTACTTAGGATTATCCCGTTAGTATTATGTGCTATGTGATATTAATGTGTTTAAATGGGATGTTTGACTTTTATATGATAGTATTTTTGTGTGACATTATGTTTTATAATTTAATTCTCAATTTATCTTGAATATTATTTTTTTTGTCAAACCTTGAATTTAAAATTATTTATTTTAATAAAACTTGTATTATTATTTTAATAACCAAGTTTGATATGGTTTTAAATTCGAAAGAAAATATTTTATCTTATTATTTTATGGAAGTTATACTTTTATTTTAATAATGGTTAAAAAAAAAAAAGATGATTTGAGTTGAAAAGAGAAATATTTATGATTTAATTGTTATTATCACCAAATTGATGTTAAGAAGGTGATATGAGATTTCAGTTGGATATTCCTGAAATATATTTATTGAGAAAATTTACAATCTTTTTACATAAAATGTATAATGTGATGTTTGATTATATGTTTATGTGCTCACTGCTAATTAATAAAATATATTAAATCACGTAAAGTGTAACGATGGGAATGAAACTCTTATATTTGTTGTGATCCAAGTATAAGAGTGATGAACAGGTTGCCCTGTTTGGTTAGTATAGCTGCCGACAGGTTATTATTATTATTATTTTTGATGCTCGATACGATTTTTGGTCTTCCTTCTATTTGTTGTGATCCAAGTAGAAGGGGTGTGCACATTAGGGTTACCTGAGACTACTCTGCTGGCCTTGATGAATTATTTTGGGGTGACGACCTCTTGATGAGGTAGGTATAGGGGTAAAGCCTCGGCCTACTGGCGTTCTCGTTCCCTCAAATTAAAATTGGATATATGTGTTGTCATCATTAAATATCAAATTAATTAATTGGCTTATGTGTTATTATATTTATATTTATAAAAATTTGATATTTAACTAAGCTTAATAATATTTTATTTTCTACAATTATTTCAACTCAATTATATTTTGTTTTCTTAAATTATTTTCAAACTTAACTGTTTTACGGGATGGAGTTGGAATTACTCAGTTTATCTGACTTTGGAAGTTTTTCCTTGTTTTCTTGTATTCTTATTTTTTTTGCAGGTGATTGACCGCGTGGGGATCGTAGAGTGAGGTTCACCTAGGAAAATAGTTTTATTAGTTTTAGTCACGTCTCTGTTAAAATTTCACCTCCAGTTGTAAAAATTGTATAGATCATAAATTGTATAGGATTATTTTATATAGTTGTTTAGCCTTACATTTATTCCTTATCAGGGATAGATGTGGCGGTAATGCTTCCGTGATTAGGCTTTGGTTTATGTTTTCCTTAAAAATCTTTATTAAAATTTGGCCTAATTATGGGGGTGTTACAGCCAGAGATGCCGAGAAGCATTACTCTCTTATCGGAGTAACATGTGCTCCTGCTTTTCAGTATGAAGACTCAGAGTCGGCAAAGCGTAGCGACATGCTTGCCAAGTTTCCCAAGTATGAGCCCCTAATCTCCCTGTTCACCATTCCTGACTGACTCTGAGTCTGAGCCCAATATATATTGCATTTACATTGTCTGATACTCAATAAGTAATGTGTTCTATGAAATGAAGTATTACACTATTACACCATTGTTTTAAAAGTCGGATTATGTTTTGGAAACTCGGAATCATAGTATTAGTTGCTGGTTGTTTGATATTTATATTTACTCCGTCTGGTAAAGGGCACTTATTTTAATAAGAATATTAAACATTGAATAAGTGCATTGAATAACGTGAAAAAAAGATAAATGTCTCATTTTCAATGATTTGGTGGGAGTATTATGTAGGACAATTTGTATGTCAAAGCACTCATCTACTAATTAAGAACCGTGATTGGCCTTATTTTAACACTTATTTTAGCCCAAGTATAACAATTATGAATTCTATCTATATATATGAAGAAAAATAAGATTTAGTAGATATTTGTATTTGATAATTTGTCAAAAAAATGCCAAAAAATTATTATATTTGAAGATTGAAACATTTGATAAATTTTTTAATACTAATCAATGAAATTCATTCTAATCACAGCTCATCGAGTCATCGATAAATTTTTGCATAATATAATAAAGGTTTCATCTGTTTAATTCTTTTGGTTTTTTTTTATTTTAATTTTTTTTATTGAGGGCCTCTAATGGATGTAAGTATGTAACTACATTAAGAAATCAAATGTTGTATTTATTTGAAATATGATATTAAGATCGTACTTAGGTCACCAAAATCTCATAAACAAATCAATTTTAACTATTTATTGATTTGTTCCGTTGTTCAGGTCTAAAATGTTGTTATAGTATGGCCGAAAAATATAATTTTTATTACGTTTTGTTTTGAAATTTAATAGAAATAAGTTTCAAATGAAAAAAATATGATTTACCTAAATTCTAGACAAAATTATTGTCTAAGACAATACTTCTATTAAAGAAAAGTCATTTTCAGGGACATCCATTTTTATATGTTAATCGATGTATTGGATGGCTAAGATAGGTAGAGAGAAAAGTCATAAATACAGGGTTTAAAATGACTAATCATTGTTTCGTACAGGCTAGAGATGGATGTTAGGTTATAATCATTGTTCTGTATGAGCTGTGAGACATGTCTTATATTTAGGTTAAATAGCTTAATAATAAAAATTTTTATTTATGAGCTTCTTATTTTGAGGTCGTTTCCTGTAAGATGATCTTATACAAGACAAGTTGATTTTTATAGTAACTTTTCAAAGGTAGTTTTGAACTTAAAATCTCTTAAAAAGGTAGATGTTGCATATGAATATAAGGTTGTTTAAGGTAGTTTTTAACAAGAAAAAGATAAAATGCTCCAAAAAAAAGGGAAGGAAGTTTCAAAATTCATTGCATCAAATTATTCTAGTCTTATAATACAGAGGATTATGGAAAATTAAAAAGTAGTAGTCTAAAATCCTTTCATATAAAAATGTTATGCTAAATCCTACTAATCAAGGTAGGCCGAGGAATAAAAAGAGCAATGAGAATTAAATTTAATATGTTATTCAAAAAAAGAAATACATGTTCCGATTGAAAGATGACTTAGTAAAGAGTTCAGTATGAACCACATGTAAGTTCATGGAAATCGATTAGTGAGGGTAAACTGAGGCTATCGGCCTATCGCCCAAGGCCCTAAATTTTTTAGGGCTTGAAATATTAACTTTTCATATACAAGATTGATATTAACTCGAATTCAATTTAGGTATAGTTTACATTTTTTTTCTATGCAATATGAGTTATTAGGGGTTTTTATAAAATAGATAAAATATCAAAAATTCATAATAAAACGAGTATTAAATTATTTATTATGTCTTAGATTTTTTTGGGGACCTTTTTATCTTTTTCAAGGCCCAATAATAAACGAGAGGATTCTGCGTGAGTTGTCCGGCCATATCAAAAAAAGAGAAAGGAATATGCCACGTTATAAACTTAAGGAATGACTTCTATTACTAATTTACTACTAATTGGTTTTAATATTAAATCTTATTTGAGTTTATTAGTGGATTACCTCTTCTTAATTTTATTTGGATTTTCCAGACCCATTTGTATAATATAGCCGCTCTTACAAGAGAACGTCTCAATGTCAAACGATCTATTTTTAATCCAACCCATTATCAATCAAATTAGAAAAATACAATCAATTAGAAGATTTTATAACTACCATATTGAAAACCAGATATTCTCGGAAATTCACATTCTTACACCAAAAATCGAGTACATCAACATTTTTATCTTAAAACTTCATAATCAATATTTTCATTTTCTTCGGTATTTTTTTTTTGGAATTATTTTCTTCGGTATTAAAAATGAAGGATTTAATGAATAAATTCGACATAAAATGAATTTACAGTATTTTTGAAGAGATGCAAACGAAATTTAAGCATAATTGAATATTATAAGTTCAAATATGAATTTAATGATAAAACATGAATTATCAATTTATGTCACAATTACTATTAACATATTCATTTTGTTCTAAATCCTATGCATCATCTGTACAATTTGAATAATACTTATTTGTATTTGAACATACATTGTTAATTCAGTTATTATATTATACTGTACAATTTAAATATTAAAATGTACAGTATGGATTATTAATTATACATTGAAATATTTAAATGGTAATCGAATATTATAATTTTAAAATTGATTTTAGTACATAAAACATTAATTGTCAATTTATATGTTATAATTTCACTATTAACAAATTCAATTTAGACTAATTCCTATACCATAACTTTATATACAGCTAAAATTCATATATTTTCTTGAACATATATAAGGTTATATTAACTTGAAGTAAATTAAAATAGTAGTATAATTAATCTTTTTTGCAATGTACTAAGAGTTATTAGCTTTTTTTAATAAAATATCAACAAAACAAAACCAAGAAAAATATACTCCCTCCGAATCTTTTTAGTTGTCCCATTTTCTTATTTGGCAAATTCATATCAATTATTATATACTCCCTCCGGTCCAGTTTACTTGTCCCATTTCCTTTTTTGGCAATTCCTCTTTACTTGTCCCATTTCCTTTTTTGGATATCCTTATTTACATAAATACCCCTACTTTTTCAATTCCCAATACCCAACTATCACCTTTATAATTAATTTAATCAATTAAAATACCCAACTACCACCTTTTTACATATACCCCACCACTATCTTAATCTCCGTGCCCAGTCAAATGGGACATCTAAACTGGACCGGAGGGAGTATTTCTTTTTTGTCTATTTTTTTTTACCTAAATACCCCTACTTTTACTACTCCCAATACCCAACTACCCACATTTACAATTAATTAATCAATTAAAATACCCAACTACCACCTTTTTAATGGACCCTACACCACCCTAACCGTGAAAGCCCAAATGCCACATCTAAAATGATTCGTAGGAAGTACTATTTATTACGCTTTAATTTTCTAAGGACTTCTTTTATCTTTCGCTCTGATACCAAAAATGAAAAAAAAAAAGCCTTGATTGTAGCTCATCATCCTATGAGTATACAATTCTATTTGAAAGTTGTACGTAAAATAGATGGAAGTGATAACTAAACATGCATGCATGGATGGCTACTTTGAATTGAACATAAAAGTATAAGATAAGACATATTCGATGTTGTTTTTTTTTTTTTTTTTTTTTTTTTTTTGAAATTATTCGATGTTGTTGTTTAGTAGTACTTAACTTCTAGTTAATTAAGGACAACAATTTTCAGGGCAATATTGGCGTGCTCTTTTTTGACTAATTACTTTTCATTTTTCAATTATTTCATTAATTTCCTTGGACCCTTTATGTACGTATATTTTTCTTTTGAGCAAAAATAGATCACGTATTTCTTTTGCCTTTTTTGGTAAATAAATGTGTTTCATATTTGTCTTGTCATAAATTCGTATTTCTTCCATTATTGCATTATATATAATATATTTATTATATATTTAGCTTTTTA
This sequence comes from Amaranthus palmeri, assembly GCA_019776075.1. Taxonomy (NCBI): domain Eukaryota; kingdom Viridiplantae; phylum Streptophyta; class Magnoliopsida; order Caryophyllales; family Amaranthaceae; genus Amaranthus; species Amaranthus palmeri. The sequence goes on from JAAKBH010000022.1 coordinate 264,154, forward strand.
TATTATTTAATATATTATTTAAATTTTTTATGTTGCAAGTTACACTATATAAAAATGAAAAATTATCTAAAATAATCTAACGTTTTATTGATTTCCGTAATCTAGAATAATATAATTTTAGGGTTACTTACCCACAAATTTTGTTGCCCAAATGGTGACCGATGTTCACAGTTTCATTGTTACAAAAAAATTAAAAGTTAAAATCAAAAATAAACTTTCTTGGGTTTTTTTTATAAATTTTTTAATAATTTAACTTGTATTTTAGTTTTATATTTTTGTATGCAAAACGATTTGTTGATTGCTGTATAGGTAAGAGGTTATTTTGGTGCATACTTAACAAGTACAATAAGCTTGATAACCATTATACTCATCTTTGTATAAATTAACGGCATGCTTTTATCCAATGCTTTCACGTAGCAACCAGGGTTGGCCTTAGGTATTTTGGGGCCCTAGGTGAAATAGCAAATTGAGGCCCTTTTCCTTTATAATTTATAATCTATATGATCCTTCTACAACTATTAATTTTGCTTTTTTAACATGGGATCCTGGGCGATAGCCCCTCTTGCCCACCCTTAGAGTCGCCTTGGTAGCAACACACCTTGAGAAACAAAATATGTCAATATTCATTCAAGACCATTATTGGTAGTTATCTTTGCCGTAAAAATTGTTGGTCACTATATGATTATTTTAGGAAAAATTATCCAGAATAATACGACCTTTCACTGATTTTCTAAGAATAATACGAACTTTCAATTAACCACAAATAATACGAACTTTGACATGCATTTTCCGCTGGCATACATGACTAGTTTACAACAAGCAGTGCAGTTCTTTTTTTGACCGTTGCTCAGCAAGTTTCATCTCGTATTATTGGTGGTTAATTGAAAGTTCGTACTACCGGTTGAAACTTGCTGAGCAACGGTCAAAAAAAGACCTGTACTACCGGTTATAAATAGGTCATGTATGCCAGCGGAAAATGCATGTCAAAGTTCGTATTATTGGTGGTTAATTGAAAGTTCGTATTATTCTTGGAAAATCAGTGAAAGGTCGTATTATTCTGGGTAATTTTTCCCTTATTTTATAGTTCATTGGTTAGTTATTTAGTGGGGAACCGGTATGATTTTTCGTATCTTTCAAGAAAAGAAACTCCCATCTGGACTCTGCTTTGTGCGGGATACCGAAAATGCCTTTTACCTTTACCTTGATGCTGTCTTTTGTCGTTCTTTAGACTTTGATTACAAATTTTATGAGCGAGATATATACTGAATTTGATGATGTAGAACGAAAATAGTCTAAGCCCTAGGTCTTCATCCGGTTTATAATTTTCGTTTAGGGCAACGTATATAGTGGTGTATAAATATTGGTTGAATTGGGAGCCCAATTATCAGTTTTCTCACGGTTGAAAGACGTCTCTTTTGACAACATGTCGATGTCTTTGTCTAGATAAAGTTATGTAAGCTGCCCTCTAGCTGCCATCATCATAAATAGAATATCATCATCATCGTACCCAGTGTATATAGCTCATAAACAAACTATGGTCAGGGTCTGAGGAGGAAAGATAGACTGCAGTTCATACCCATACAGGAGAAGTGCAGTCAAAGTGTCCCTCGGCTCAAAAAGGTCTTTAAAGAGAGGCTCCTGCAACTATACGAAAATCATGCACCATAAGCAGAAAGAAGTGTTCAAAATAGATTTGATAATTCGAAATTATTCAATGTAATTCAACCTAAAATATGGTTTATAATTATATAAAAACAATATGGACTCAATCTAATTTTAAACTGACCCGAATCACATAATTCTAAATTAACTTGATGATCCGAATAAACACCTCGTCCATAATTAAACTAACCCGAATCACATAATTCTAAATTAACTTGATGATCCGAATAAACACCTCGTCCATATAATTAAACTAACCCGAATCACATAATAAACACCTCGTCCATAAGAAAAGGGTAGTCACAACCATAATTTAAAGTATTCAATTATAAAAATAGACTAAGTGTATGGTTCTGTCTTATGGTAAGCTATTATTATTGTTGTCATTATTATTACTAACATTTTACATCAATTGTCATTTAATTTTAGTTCGTCCCACTTATTTTAATTTGCATCAATCTATGTTTGGATGACAATTCATTATATTTTTTTAATCTCATCAATCCATTTTAATTCTTTGTAATTTCATCACATAATTTATTTTTCTTTTTTTATTTATCATTATAATAATACACTTTTTTTTTTTGTTAAAAATTACAAATTTCTCTTTCTCCTAATTGAGAGGGACAGAGTGAGTATTTTTTATCAACAATAATTTTTGAAAGAATTTTGTGGCAAAATATTTCCTCAATTTTTTAAACTTGTTTTTGACATTTTGGGTTATTTCATTTATTGTTCTTATAAAAATATTTCTATTTATATCACAAATTCTAGGCATAATAGAGTTTATTCATCTTTATTTTAATGTTTTATTAATGTTTATGCTCTTATATTTTTCACTTACTTTATTTTAATATTTTAATATTTCTTTTGGTCCCCACATCTTCGCCACTTAATTTATTTAAACATTTTTTAATGATTACAGTCTTTATATTTTCACTAACTCTATTTTAATATTTTTTTAAATGCTTATGGACATGACCAGTCTTCACTTTTTTCTAAAATTTCTTGATTTAATCCTTCTTAACGTTATTTTATTGTAGGAAAATAGGAAGAAAAGTTCCACTAATAAAAACAGGGAAGTAGAATAGTCCTACGTGTTCATGTCTCTAACCCTTGGTGAAGCCAAAAGCTATCACTTAAAATAATAAGGGAAGAAAGACCATCGAAATAGAGCTTGGAGTTTGTATTATTTTCTTATTTTAGTCTATTTTATTTATTTTGTAAATAATTTTGTATATATATAATTTTGATTATGACGAATTATAATTTTCTATAAGTTTTCATTCATATAATTAGTTTATTTTATTATTTTATTTTTTCTCTCACTTACTAGTTAAATACTTTGACTTTGACTTTGACACAATATTTAAGGGCTGTCAAATCAGTATGGTATAAGTAGGGATGAAGTATGATTAATGGTGATATGTGGGGTAGAAATAAAAAAAATTATTATAAATAGATAATGGTTGTGACTTGTGGGTATATTAAATAATTAATGGGATGATGTATGATTGATAGTGATATGTGGTAGGAATAAAGTGAGGATATACTAAGTAAATTATGTTTGCCAAAAATAGTAATGTTGCAAGTAATATGAAACTTCCAAAAACGGTAAGTGTTTCAAGTAAAATGGAACGGAGGAAGGATCAACTACAACAAACTTAACAAAATAGGAAGCATAACACATTTTAGAATATATAACAAATTTTGGAGCATCATAATTTAAACTTTTATTTGAGTTGCTTTTTTAATTTGGTATCAGAGCTAGATAATAAGAAATCACGCACGAGTTTGAATCTCATCTACTTATCCTAATTTAAAGTGAATTATTTAACACCGTGTACAAAGAGAACATGTGTAGTCTTAATAATTCTAACCTAAAACACTCTTTTGTAAAATGTTGTATTAAAATATAAAATATATCTTATAATCTAAATCTTTTAGTTGAATTGATTTCATGACAACATACAACAAACACTGCTACTAAATCCACGCGTTTGTTAATTTGCGTCACATGTTCATAAGTTCATACTAGTAATCTGCTCTTGAAATGCTGAATTGACTGACCATCTAATAATTCAAGATTTTGTTCCCTTGGAAAAGACTTCTTCATTAGTTTCAAATTTATAACTAATATTAGTAGTGGTTTTGTTATTATTTTATTATTTTAATGGTCATAATACCATTGAAAAGGGAAATTTTGGTTAATTTTATTTGTTTTGACCAAATAAGTTCAGTAATTATATAATAATAATAATAATCTATTCTTAAATCTAAGGAAATCAAGATCCATTCAAATTAAATTTCTTTCTAAGCTATTGCATTATACTTTTACTAAATCTAACACTTTATGAAAAGCACATACATACATACATACATACATACATACATACATACATACATACATATATATATATATATACATATATATATATATATATATATATATATATATATATATATATATGTGTGTGTGTGTGTGTGGGGGTTGATATTGAATTATGGATTTTGCAGCTCATTGTCAATTTATGTCAGACGTTCATTGTGTCAATATCGCATAAATAACAAACTGAATTAATGAAACTTGAGTTCGATTAATTAACTACATTTTCAGTTGATATCGACTATATATGACTATATGAGTAATTCGCAAGTTGATGTAGGTCGTTTATGAATCCAATGTAATTGATTTTGTATCAGGTTATTATTGATTCACAATAGATCGGGTTTAAGGTCACAACGCATCCAATCAACCTATAAGTTGGGTGTTAGTCGGAATCAAACAATTTTACGAATTCACGTGTCATATCAATTATTTGTAGTCCAACTTTATCGTGTAAAATTTTATCCTAATGTCTACTCTTTCTGTTTCATATATTTACGTAATGTTGGAATTTCAATAATACATTGCAATATTCTAACTAGAAAGAATGGTTGGTAATTTAATTTTATAGAAAGTTGTCAAAATATAGCAATTAATTCGTCGCAAGTGCGTGTCGCACAAGTTTACAAAGGTAATATTGAAACAATCAATAAGAAACTAAAATTGGGTTATTATTTTTGTTCAAAAAAAAAAAAAAAATTGGGTTATTATTTCCTATTTTAGGACTTTTAAACTTAATTTGGTTAATTCTAATAATAAATTTTGCTGAGACATAATGACATTTGAGCAGTATTTTTTGTGGAAATTTCTCCTACTTTGCTTTTTAGTCGGTGTCATAACTCATAAAATTGTTTTTCTTTTATTTAAGAAAATTTCATGTGGTAATAATTCTGAAATTTTGGCTTTTTCGCGTGGTAGATAAACATTTTTCAACTCCACGTTGTGACTTTGACCTTCTAACTTTTTCACGTGGTAGACAAAAAAGTAATTTTTTTGTTAATTTTAAGCAATTTTTACCCAATGTAATGATATTTTTTTCAAAAAACAAACGTCGTGATCACCCTACCCTAATTGACCATATGTTTCAAAATCCAGTAAAAATAAGTACTTAATTTAACCAGAATTTTAACATATTGTCTATCACATAAAAAACTTGAAAACTCTAGATTACCACGTGAATTTAAAAAATATTTGTGAAATAGCCAAAAATTCATGGTTACCACATGAAAATATTCTCCTATTTTAAAATTTTTATGATGCATATTTAAAAATTTTAAAATTGGAAAATTATTTTAAAAACTATTTTAAATGAAAAGAGATAAAAATAGACTAATTAATAATATTCAGATTAAAAATAATGAGGACAATGAAAACTTTTTGATTACCTTTTAAAAATGTTGTTTTCTATGTTCAAATAAATTAAATATTCTTGGTGGCTGAATAATACAATACTTACATTTGGAATAATTTCACTTGACTACAAAAATTCCAGGAAATTCAGTCATCTTTTGTCCAGCATGAGATTAGCTACTAATTCACGAAATTATATTAAATTACAAGTATTTATTTTATTGTTTAATTTATGGAATTCCCTAAATATCAATATAATATTAACATTTGTCGGACCAAATTTGGTAATATTTCGTTGTTTCTAGTATATGTTTGAAAATAGAATGTATTTGTTAAAATAATAAAACAAAAATGAATTGCCAGCTCTTATATTGAAATTTAGTCTAAGGTGAAAAACTTATTTGTTCATGTACTATTGGGGTTTCTTGACTGCGCGCATCTCTCTTTACTACCTCCTCGGGGGTATGGGTATGATTTTTCCGCATCTTTCAAGGAAAAGAAAACCCCCACTCGGACCCTGCCTTGTGCGGGATATCGGGAATGTCCGTTCCCTTTCCTTTACTATTTAACTAGAATAAGAAATGTATCCAATTATGTTGATACTTTTTCTATTCTAAATATTTGCACCCAATTGTGAAATATTGTGTAGAAAAATATTACAATCAGTAACAATTATAATAAAATAGAGAAAATATGTAAATTGCAATCAAACAACAAATATATGTTACAAGTTGATTACACCATGTATTTATGTCAAATGACTGCACATGAGTCTTAAATCTATAGGTCTAAACTCTAAACCCATATTTAAATTAATAATGTAAAATTTATTGATTACTTGTTTGTTTTGAGTTCCTGTATCTAAGGACGTGCAAAATAAAATACGAACTGCAGATCAAGTCGAAACCGGTTGAAAACTGACCTAAACCAGACCAGATCAGTTGCATTCGGTCCGAGCTTTTGGGTCTTACTAACTCTTCATTCTAGGTTTGTAGTGGTTGTGAAGTATCTTTACCGCTTGTTTGTAGTGGTTGTGAGGATTGAGGTTGTCTACTCATTTTTCTTCATTTAAATTGATAAAACATAAAGTCATAAATAATAAATTTAAAATGTCAATTAACTTTTAATTAAACATTTATATAATTATAATGAATTAACACCAATACAACTAAAACTAATACTACTAATGTACTAAACAATGGTGAATCCATGATACTAGTACATAGTGAACCGAACACTTTAAATTGTGCTGAACAAAATTAACGATTATTTTTGCGTCATACATATGTTCGTTACACAGTTGCAATATTAATAAGACAAATATAAATTATCGCTACTTTTAAAATATAATTATTTTCATTAACAAATGTATCATATAAGTTTAATTTGTTAGCATTTGCCTAATAAAATAGAAAAAAATTGATATTAATAATCCGAAATTTCATCCATTTGATGTGAATAATTCTATTATGGATTATATTTTTTAAAACCATTCTTTGTCCTTAGTTTGTTGTTAGCAAACTAATAAGGTACGCTGATAGCGAAATAAGACAAATGTTGAATTTATTATAAATTAAAAAGTTATGCTGATAGCAAACTAAGAGCAAAGGTTAAATTATTAAAAAATAATCTAAAAAAGTATAATTATTCATGAGTGATTATTAGGCCGTGACAATTCGTCACATAATCTCACCGTGGCCCACTCGTGGGGACACAGGACACCCGTGGGCTCGGGCCCACAAACCCACGGGTCAAGAGTGTTGACTTGCACATACACTCGGTGAGGTTCATTATATCCCAAAACCATATGGCAATAGGAGAATTAGCTCACCAAGTATATATGCAAGTCCACAACCCACTTTTTTATCGATGTGGGATCTTGTCTCACATGTGAAGTATTTTCAACATGGATGGATCAAAAATTGCATTATTACTATCAGTTTTTCCATTAGATTAAAATATTAGAGTATAAAAGTGCCTTGCTGATAATGTCAACTAAACGCGGGCTAATAAGCTATAACTTCCGCAAGTTGTACCTAATAATTGATTTTTTAGCTAATTTACAATAATATTTTTTAATTATACGGTGAGCTAAAAGAAGGAGAGGGATTAGATAAGAATTGAAATTAAGATTTAATTTTTTAAAAGTATTATTAATTCACAATTTTTTGGGTTTCAATTGAGATACAATTCGATTTTCTATTGATCAATTTTAATTTATTTTTTTTTAATATAAAAGTATTATTAATTCACAATTTTTTGGGTTTCAATTGAGATACAATTCGATTTTCTGTTGATCAATTTAATTTATTTTTTTTGAATAATAAGAATTATTTTTGCTTTCGCTATCCATCTATGTTCTCGGTGTATGAAATGTATTGACTTGAGAGTTTCCAATTAATATTTATTCATTTTCAACTCCCTGTGGATTAAATATTAATTTAATTTGTTTGGTGTAAATTTTGTAGAATTTAAGATGATATCTATGTGAATTTAAATTATATTAAATAAAATTCAATAATTTTAACTTAATTGGATTTGCGGAAGAGCAAAGTCTATAATCAAGCAATTACCTCGAATTTGAATAAAATTAAGGTTTATAAACGATTAAGGTTTTGTTTAGTTTGTCTAATTTTTCATGAATTTCACTGATCAAAATTAATTTTTGTTTATGATATGACAAAGTTTTAGTGATTAAAGTTGATTTTTACTAATTAAAATTTAAACTGACTACTTTCAATTTTAAGGTGAACTGAAAAAGGCCTAACTTTAATTTTTACTAATTAAAGTTAACTTTTACTAATTAAAATTAAAATTTACTAATTAAAATTTAAACTGACTACTTTCAATTTCACTTAAAGGTATGCAATTATTGTTATTAGTTACTCTATTTTTACTATTAGCAATAATAATATATACAAAACTGTAAATTAAGAAGCAAAAAAGACGAAAATAATTTGATATACTTAAACGTCTAATTTGGTGAAAAAATTTAAATTTTATGCTATATTGGAAAATATAATCAATGCTTATATAATACATAGTTTAAAATATATTTTAGATTATTATTTAAATTAATTTACGTACTACAATAAAGATAGCTTTTTGCAACATATGATTTAGTGACATTATAAAAAATCTCACTGATTTAAATTTTTAGTGTAATAATTTTTTATTTTTATTTTATGTTCCACTATAAAGCGATTTAGTGACACTTTAATTTATTTGACTTTTAGTGCGTGACATATGTAATTGTTACTATAATCTATAGTTGCATTTATGAGAAACACCACTAGATCTTGCGTCAGAAAGACTTTAGTATGATTTTTTATTATAGTTTTAAAGGGTCTTATAAATATCACTAAATTCACTGTATATTTTTATTATTGAATGCCACCGGAACGTTCGTTAGCAACATCCTTATTATTTAGTTATTATAGTTTCCATTAGCTAACTAAATGGAAAGATTATTTAGTGACATAATTATAGAAACACTATGCCAAAAAAGCCTATTTATAGCTGTTAAAAATGCCTTTTTATAGCTGTTATGAACTGCTATAGAAAATAATTTCAACAGCAATAAATCACTAGGGCTATAAATAGTCTTCCATGCTTTCTACAGCGGTTTAGGAACCGCTATAAATTACTGTCAATGCTATAGCTTATATAACAGCTATAAATAATGTAACCTTTTTTTATCCAAAACCGTCGAAATTTAGAGTATTAATTCCGACTGTCTTGGGTTAGTCGGTATAGACCCACATGGAGCCACGCAAGCCTGCGCTGCCATCCATGCGTGCCAACTCTTATCTCCACAATCATGCGCCTAGCAGTATTCGAACTTGAGACCTCAAGTTCCAAAGCACACCACTTCAGCCACCAGACCAAGAGGTATTTCGTGATATATTTTCCAAGGCTATTATACTTATTAGCTAATGACTTGTACCTCAATTCTTTATTTGTAAATATATTAGTCTTTAATTAATATTATTATTATTATTATTATTATTATTATTATCATTATCATTATTATTATTATTATTATTATTATTATTATTATTATTATTATTATTATTATTATTATTATTATTATAACCCATTTTAGTGTACTATTAGTATAGTATTAGCTGTATTAGCATATTGTTACTATTACTATTATTATTATTATTATTATTATTATTATTATTATTATTATTATTATTATTATTATTATTATTATTATTATTATTATTATTATTATTATTATTATTATTATTACCTTAAATTTCAGTTGAAAGTTCATTTTTCTTGTATTTCACGTCTAGGTGATCTTGTTAAACTTGATTTGGTGTAGGTGTTTGGGGTGGATATTGTTAAACTTGAATAAGATGATGAGCGTTCGATACTGCTTTCTATAACGGTTGAAAGGGCAATAAATGAGAAAACTATATTTATAGCTGTTGGAAACACTATAAATAGAATACAATTTTTTATAGCGGTTGCAACAGCTATAAATAAGGTAGCTATATTTAAAGCTGTTGGAACCGCTATAAATAAGGATTCCGTTTTTATAGCTGTTTTGACGGCTATAATTAAGAATTTTTCTTTTACAGCGGTTGCAACGGCTATAGATTGATATTCTTTTATAGCGTACCAAAAAAGTGCTATAAATCAAGTGCTGTATATAACTCCTTTTGGCGTAGTGAAATTTTGTATAATTGATACTGCACCGTACCTATCCTCTTAAAATTTTTATATTTTCTACAATGTTGCTACGTTTTATTTAATTTTAGGCTGTTTAAGAAAACACTGAAATATTCAAACTATCATACAAATAAATAGTGGTCTTTGTATTTTTTTATTTGTGTATTACTCCCTCCTATTCATATAGAATAGGACATTTGTTTTTTCATACTATCCAAGGTACTTATTCAATGCTTAATACTCCTTCCATTTTATTTGACTAGTCACGGATTTTAAGGTACTAGTGGGGTTCATTAAAAAGGTGGCAATTGGGTATTTTAATTGATTAAATTAATTGTAAAGCTGGTAGTAGAGTATTGAGAATTGGAAAAGTGGGGGTATTTAGGTAAGAAAAGGTTAGAGAAAAAAGGAATTAAATAGGACAAGTAGTATGAAATTGCCAAAAAAAGAAATGAGACAAGTAAACTGAAATTGAGGGAGTATCTCTTATTATACATAACGAAATATTATAAAAAGTGAATATTAATAATCTTTGCATTGAAACGAACCAAACAAGATCTCACTTGACCATGTTATAGGGGGTGTTTGGCAAATTAGCTTATTGAGCAATTTTAACTTATTTTGATATAAATAGAGGGTTGGGTGGTTGAAATAGTTTATTGATACGAATAAGTTGTTTTTGATCAAGCTGCTTATAGTAGCGAGTTCAAAATCAGCTGGTCAAACCAGCTAATGAAATCAACTGGCTAAATCAGCCATTATAATCAACTATCAGCTACCAGCTATCCGCCATTTGCCTAACGCCCTCATAATGATCTATAGATTAGGAATAAAATACAAATTAAGAGTGATAAGTGAATAGTGTCAAAAAAAAATGTCCCATCATAATCATAATCATAACATATACCATGTGGATTTTTTTAATTGGATTTTAATCTTTGAGATTGGCTTACTTGGCAAATAAAGTTGATCAACATGTTATTTTTAGCCTTTCAAAAATTAATTAAATTAAGTAACTTTTCATTTTTAATTATAAAATATCTTAAATTGAGCTATATTAGATAATAAGGATTATTGTAGAATCAATAAAAAAAAGGTTGGTTTTTCTATGTAATTTTTCTTTTTTTAAGTGATAATAATAATTATTATAAATTTATTTTTACTAAATAAAGTATTGATTTGTTTAATTATTTTAATTAAAGAAAAAACTACACTAAAATAATACTCTATTTATTCTATTAAATTTGTCCACATTACTATAACGGGCAGTTTTATAAGTTTGTCCTATTTAAAATACTTTCTTATTTTGGAAAGTTTTTATTTTCCATATACTCTCTTTATCCCTCATTTAACCCTCATTTCTCTCTCATAATACCAATACAATTAATAATTCACACCACTATTTTAATAAAATAATATCTAGTATCTACAAAGATTTCACCTTTCTTAATAAAATAATACCCACTATTTATAAAGATTTCTCATTTCTTAATAAAATAATACCTACTATCTACAAAGATTTCACCTTTCTTAATTTGTGTGAAATTTTCAAATATGACAATCAAAAAAGAACAGAGGGAGTACTAAAAAAAATATAAAATGCCAAATGTCATCATTCTAAGACACTTGCCATGTGGATTTTTTTAATTGGATTTTAATCTTTGAGATTGGCTTACTTGGCAAATCATAATCATAATCATCATATCATCATAATCATCATAACATGTATTAAAAAGAATGTAAAATGCCAAATGTCATCATTCTAAGACACTTGCCATGTGGGTTTTTTTAATTGGATTTTAATCTTTGAGATTGGCTTACTTGGCAAATAAAGTTGATCGACATGTTATTTTTAGCCTCTCAAAAATTAATTAAACTAAGCAACTTTTCATTTTTAAACACAAAATATCTTAAATTGAGCTATATTGGATAATTAGGATCATTGTAGAATCAATAAAAAAGGTTGGTTTTTCTATGTAAATTTTCTTTTTTTAGGTGATAGTAATAATTATTATAAATTTATTTTTACTAAATAAAGTATTGATTTGTTTAATTATTTTAATTAAAGAAAATATACACTAAAATAATATTTCCTCTGTTCTTTTAAGTTTGTCTACATAACTATAACGGACAATTTCATAAGTTTGTCCTATTTAGAATACTTTCCTATTTTGGAAAGTTTTTATTTTCCATATGCTCTCTTTATCCCTCATTTAACCCTCATTTCTCTCTCATAATACCAATATAATTATTAATTCACACCACTATTTTAATAAAATAATACCCACTATCTACAAAGATTTCACATTTCTTAATAAAATCATACCCACTATCTATAAAGATTCCACCTTTCTTAATAAAATAATACCCGGCCACTATCTACAAAGATTCCACCTTTCTTAATTTGCGTGAAATCTTCAAATAGGACAATCAAAAAAGAACAGGGAGTAATAATAATATTGTTTAATACTAATAATAGAATTATTTAGCTATCTAGATCAAATAAATATCACTAAAAACCAACAGTACATACTAGTACAAGACTAAAATTATTAATGTTTTTAGACTCTTAAAAAAATACTCCCTCCAAATCATTTTAAATGTCTTATTTGGATTTTCACGGTTATTAAGGGTGGTGTGGGGTCCATTAAAAAGGTGATAGTTGGGTATTTTAATTGATTAAATTAATTGTAAAGGTGGTAGTTGGGTATTGAAAATTGGAAAAGTGGGGGTATTTAGGTAAAAAAAAAGATAGATAAAAAAGGAAATATGACAATCAATATAATTTTGCCAAATAAGGAAATGGGACATCTAAAATGATTCGAAGGGAATAATACCCATTATCTATAAAGATTCCACCTTTCTTAATTTCTCTCTAATCATGAATTATTAGAATAGATGAGGAATATGGAAATAAAATAAAATTAGAGAATCAAAAGAGAATTAAGAAGAATTAAGAATGGTCTTATTTCCATGCATGCATTGTATAGTCACAAAACCTCTTTCCCATCTCTCTAGATTAATTCAAAGTCATAAACAATAAACATCACATGCATGACTATAATGTAACTTGACCCATCATGCCCTACTTTCTCCCCCCATTTACTATAAATACCATCCCAAGCCCTTCCTATAATCCCACAAAACCATAACACACACGTAACATATATATCCAACCTCAATATATAAGCTTAGCCACCCTTTTTAGCCTTTTTTTTTCAACAAAAATGGCTCAAATCCAATCAAAAATAGCTATTATTGGTGCCGGAATTAGCGGCATAGCGGCCGCAAAACAGCTGGCCAAGCACGAGCCGGTGGTTTTTGAGGCCACCGACTCGATTGGAGGTGTGTGGAAACATGCCTCTTTTAACTCCACAAAGCTTCAAACCCCTCGTTGTGATTATGAGTTTTCCGATTTTCCTTGGCCGGATAGAGATAACTCTAGTTTTCCTTCTCATGTTGAGATTATTGACTATTTATATTCTTATGCTTCTCACTTTGATGTCCTTAAGTTTGTTAAGTTTCGTTCTAAGGTCGTTGAGCTTCGCTATCTCGGAGGTGAAGATCACCTCCGTGATAGACCTACTGAGTATGGGAGGTTGTTGGCTGGCCACCCCGCTTGGGAGGTGGCCATCCAAACTGGAGATGACTTTGATTCTATTCAGGTAGCTAGCTAGTTGTTTTTTAAACGTTACAACTCATAAGCAATCATCTTTTGAAAATCCTATTTTTCATTTATTCTAAAAGATTGATTTAGATGATGTTTGACAAAATAACTTATCAAACAATTTTAACTTATTTTAATACAAATAGAGAGCTAGTTAGTCAAACAATCAAATGGTGCTAATAGTGTTTGATAAATTAGTTGGTTGAAAACAACTTATAGCTATAAATTAGCTAGTTGTAATTAACAAATTTCTCATAGCAGCAAGTTTAAAATAACCTAGTATAACCAGTCAATAAAATCTACTGGTCAAATCAGCCAGTGTAATATAATCAGCTACTAATTATCAACTATCTGCCAAACACTCCAACCATTAAAAGAAAAGATGATGTTAGAGTCTTTTAAAATTAAAAAGAACATAAAGATGTGATTTTTTTTTAAGAAAAATGATCACCTATATATAAGTGGGATTTTTTTTAAAAAAATTTCCTTAGTATTATTATTTGCATTTTCTTTAGAGGTATTAATTGTGCTAATATTTTGAATATCTAAATATTTTTGTTATAGAGGTACACATTTGAGTTTGTGGTGGTGTGTATTGGGAAATATGGGGATACCCCAAAAATTCCAAGTTTTCCTACAAATAAAGGGCCACAAGTATTCAAAGGGAAAGTTTTACATACTCTTGATTATTGCAAATTAAACAAGGAAGAAGCTTCTTCCCTTCTTAAAGGAAAAAGTGTTGCAATTGTTGGTTATAAGAAATCTGCTATAGACCTTGCTGTTGAATGTGCTCAAGCTAACCAAGGTATTATTTTTTTATTTATGTATAATATAATTTATATATTATTTTTAGTTCATCTTTAGGGTTAATTTTAAAACTTAAAGTCAAAATTGCAATTGTTTAAATAAATAAAGAGTACCCTTAGATATATTATATACTCTAACACGCCTAGAACGTACAAGTAGTGTAGAACAAGTAGTGTAGATGCAACACAAAACCTTTCAATATTTGGCCTTGAATGAGGGGTGATTGGAAATTCAAATCCATAATCTCTTACCACGCAGACTTCTAATCAAAATGGTCGAACGTGTAGATTTCGATAAACTAGTCAAAATTTTTGGGTTATAACACACCAGTTTGTAAATGGGTAAGTTTTAAAAAAATTGGTAGGCTTTCGTATTATAATAGAGGACTTGACTAGGAACAGAGGTAGTTGGAGGCGTCTTATCCATGTTTTAGATTACTGATTCCTTCAGAGTATATTCTGGGGTTCTTCTTCTCATCTTATCTCGAGCCGGGGGACTCCTTTTGATAGTGCTCTCCTTTATGGGTATGAGTTACCGTCGTCCTTCCCTCCCCAGACCCTGTTTATAGTTCTCTATGGACGGAAAACACTGGATAGGATGATGATGATGACATGATTTATTTTTCTATTATATTAACGCTATTCAAAGAAAAATTTGGGAAATTACACTCTTATTTAAAAAAACAACGTAATTATAAATAAATCGCATGACTTGATCTTTTTGGTTCTTATTCTAACAATTATAAGTAAATATAAATATTTTTATAATAAAAGAAATCTCTAATTATTCGTAATGTCTTAATTGACCAGAAGTTACACTGTGTCCATCAACTTGTTGCATGTGGCAAATCATGGTTGATAGTATTACTTCATAAGATTAGGTAGCAATATTTGGCAAATTAATTACGTATGATTATAATTTTAATCATATTTAGTGATATTCCAAAAGTCAGAAAAGAAAGATTTGTTTTCATCATACTAGCTAATTTACTCGTCTAAATGTCCCATTTAAGTTTTCACATTTGTTGAGGTAACATTTTAACCCGTAATATCTCAAATTATTCTTAATTAGAAATTATAAAAATTTGATATTGATAATCCTTTGAGACAAAACAAGATCCTACATGACTATGTTTTAACTCATAGATTAAGAGTAAAATACAAATTAAGAGTGATGAGTGAATAGTACCAAAAAAATTGTCTCATTTAGGCTGAATAGGAGGTAGTACTATATACAATATACATAATAAAAAAGAAAAATTATAAATAAGTTTAAGTGTTAAAGGTATAAGTTTTCAAAAATATTTATCTTATCAAATACATAAAATATATCATCAAAAATTATTTATTCAATTATTCAATCATGTTGCCATCATAAACAATTTATATTATTGATTATTACATTTTATTAAAAATAACTCATAATATAATATGTAATCGTATTTTTCTTTATAATATATTTTTATATGTACTTTCAAAATATTACGGCATATAAAAAAGTGATAATATATACATGTATTAATAGGTTTTCATTTAAGGGAATCATAAGATTTTTCTATCATCCATTCACCCTTATGACAGGATTTTATTCTGATCACCGTTTTGTACCTATATACGATTAAATTTTTAATAACACTCCTACAAACAAATACATCTTTATGCTACCCTTGTACAACCTAAATTAAATAAAAGGGACTTTTATTATTTTTTAGTAAGTAAATTTTGAAATTTATTAATTACAAATGATATATATTATGATCGAGTGAAGTACATTATTAGCTAAAATTAGAAGTAGTCAAGGTCAAATTACAATTTGACTTTTTAGTTAAACATGGAGTACAATTTAACAATTCAAAGCTTGACTTTAATTGTTGATAATAATTATTAAATCAAATGGAAACGTAAGTATAGTCATTGAAGCTAATTGCAAAAGTATAGTCATTGAAGCTAATTGCATATCCTATATATTATATGATAAACCATTGAATTATTCAAATGCATTGAAAAAAACACAAAAATTTCTAAAATTTAAAGAAAAAATGTCATCCAAAAATTGTAGCAAATGTTAAAATTTAATTTTTTCGGGTAAAATCCTAAATTTAATTTCGTCTATCCTATTATCCAGCATTAGAACATGGGTAAAATTCTGAAATTAATTTCCTCTAATACCTTTTTATTAACCAGTCAGATACTAAAAATATACGTAAAATCTTAAATTTAATTTTCACTACTTTTTTTTTCAGCCTATCTTATACTAAAAATATGCAACAAATAAAATTATAAAAAGTGACTAAGACATGAAGTCAATGTAAATGGTGATCATTTGATGTTTTTTTTTAAGTCAAAGGCTTCTAATGATGATTAATTAAGTAGGTATGAATTTTCAATTCTGATTTGGCGACTATAATTTGACTTCTCATGCATGTGCATGCTCCATTATATTATTCATAGTTGTGTACATAATATGAAATGTTCACACTTGCACAAATTATATATAAATGTAGACGACAAAATCTATTATCATATAATTATTGTTTGTTCATACGAGTTGTGTGGATATGGGGTGGTATCGTGGTGGATATGAGGCGGGTAAGATTTCATATTCACCATTATTTATTCACTACTTATAACAGGTGTGACTTTTTATATCTATACCCACCAATATCCACCAAGCTTAAACTCATACCTGCCCTAACTACCAGGGTGGAATGTGAAACCCGCAAAATTGTGCCCGTCTGCCAATATTCCTAAGTTAAAGTAGTGAAATACGATATTAGATATACACAAAAACTTGGACGAGACCGTTGCAAATTAAGACAAAGTGTGGGTCGACCCATTTCACGCGCGTGTAACAACATTTCAATATTTTGGGCATTTATCAATTTTGACCTTAAAAGTATCAATTTTGAAAATTGATATCTTTAAGGTCAAGATTGATACCTTTAAGATCAAAAGTGAAAAAGGCTTAGAAAAAAATACCTAGTTGTTACACGCGAAAATTGAATCGGCCCAAATTGATGGTCTCATAATGAGGTCGTCTCGTCTAAGACCAGCCGTTAGACATAAAAGAGAAAATATAAAGAGTTATAAAAGTATAACAAATTCATTAACACATGCAAAAATAATAAAAAAAAAAGAAGCAAAAATTAAATTGTAAGAAGAATATATGTTTGATATTGATCATATTTGGTTTTGTGTCATTTATATCAATTTGTCGGAAGAATAATGCGTTAATTAGTGTGTTTGTAACATGATAATACACATAGTGTAATGATCGATTGGTCGTATTCACACTATTACCTAATATTCTAACATGCAATACAAGGGAGAAGGTTTGGTGGTGGTACACTATACTTTTAGATTTGTTTATTTTTGGCTAAAATAATAGTCAGATGATATTAGAGTATATAACATATTTTGAAATTTCAGTCATTAACTTAGGTTTTTATAGTTAAGAATCAAGATATATATACTTTAACAAATGACATTGGAATTGAGAATAATAAGATTATACTGAATATCAAAATTGAAATTGAACTGACCTGACTCAAATTAATTAATTCAATGTTTATTTAATTTTTTTTTTTGAGGTAAAAGTTTATTTAATTCAATAACAATCCAAAATCAAGAAGAAAAATTCAACCACTTAAGAATTAATAAATGTAAGAGGTGTTCATTCGGTTCATCGAGTCGATTTTAAATCAAATGTTTCAGGTTGGTTAAAAATCAAATATTGTATCCATGTTGGTTTTACATAATTGTTAACCCATTAATGTTGGGTCAAGTTGAGTTCATTCATTACGTCAGATAAATATCATATCTTCCTAACTATTTTGAATATATCATTATTTGGTGCAAGTGATCTAATTAATACTTCCCCGTTCTGAAATACTTGCTACATTTCGATTATGTGTACTTTTTATTGTTCAACTTATTTTATATAATTGCGGCCAATGCGTAAAAAGTTACATGTAGTAAGTATAATGAAACAGATAAAGTATATCTTATACATGATGTGAATGATTGCAGGAGAAGATGGAAAAGCATGCACAATGGTGATTAGAACTTTGCATTGGACAGTTCCCCATTACTCTATTTGGGGTTTACCATTTTATTTGTTTTACTCCACTAGATTTTCACAATTTATCTATGAAAGGCCAGACCAAAACATTCTCAGAACTTTAGCTTGTCTCCTTCTTTCCCCTATGGTAACTATACTTTCCTTCTATTTTTAGCTTATGAGTATCATATAGAAAAACTCTATACCCGGGATACACTGGGTATGGTGGTGATGATGATGAGTATCAGATAGAAAAACTGATACTTTTATACGAATTTGATGTATATACTATTTTAGTATGCATCAATTTTTAAAAATACACAAATAATATGCTTTTCTACTTGACAAGTACAGTCAAATATAATTATTTAGAAATATTACTATTTTTTGATTGATCAATGCTAAAAAAAAATTGTGTGGATTAAAATCCTGAGTTACACGTCTCATATTATATCATAGTCTGGTGGGTCTAGGGTCTTTAATGGGTCTAAAAAAAATTCTCTTTGACTTGTCAAATTTGGACCATTTGCAAGTCATTATATTTTTCGTATATTTGTAATTGTAAGAGAGTTATTATTGTATTTTACAGATATTTGATAACATCTAAAATCGCATAGTAATATCCATATAAGTTTAAATTCAATTATAAATATTAGTTTGAGTCTATGAAATAAGGGTAATTGGGTTAGCACTTAATAAGTAACATATATATTATGATTATAAAATAAGTGTTGGGGGCAAAATCCATGGTTCGAATTTCGGACCCGGACATGAATCCGCTAATTTTTAAGATCCAGATCCGACCCGAATTCGATAATGGGTCTCAAAAAAAGACCCGGACCCTTAAAAAGGGGCGGGTCTGAGGCGGATCCAACAGGGTCCTGGACACGTGACCATCCCTAAATAGTACTAACATAATTAATTATTATTTGCAATTTATTGTTACAGAAACAAGTGGTGACAAAACTAATAGAGAAATACTTGGTTTGGAGGCTTCCATATGAGAAATATGGGCTAAAACCAGATCATCCATTTCATGAAGATTATGCAAGTTGTCAAATGGCAATCTTGCCTGAAAATTTCTTTGAAGAAGCTGATGAAGGAAGAATTAAGTTTAAGAAAGCTTCAAAATGGTGGTTTTATGAAAATGGTATCCAATTTGATGATAATACTAAGCTTCAAGCTGACATTGTTATTTGTGCCACTGGTTATGATGGAAAGAAGAAGCTTGAAGCCATTCTTCCTCAATTCTTCTCTAGCTTCCTTGATTTTAATGGTGTTATGCCATTGTATAGGTAATCATCATCACCACTATACTCTAGTTATGATTCTTAAGTTGTATATTATGTAAGGTTGTGTGGGTCCATTATAGGGGTATATGTGGGCTCAGGCCCACAAACCCATGGGTAATTAGCGGTGACTTACATACATACACAAATGTGGAGTATTTCCAATATACACTGTCACATGTGAGCCACATCATATAACTTTTGGCTCTGATACCATATAAGGCTGTGAAAGTTTGGCATTTAAATAGTCTGTGAGCCCACTCATGTGGATACACCCATGGGGCACCTGTGGACTCGAGCCCACAAACTCACGGGTATAATGAACGTTGACTTGCATACACACTTGATGAGATTTACTCTTTCCTAAAACCATACGGTATTAGGATAATTAGCCACCCAATATTATGTGCAAGTCCACAACCCATTATTTTAGAGATGTGAGATCTTTTTTAAATGTAGAGGTGATCAATGGACTGGGTTAAGGCTTGATTTGGGCTCAAATAAAAATGGGTCAGGTTTGGACTTTATTATAAATTGTATTTATGAATTTTTATTAAATCAAACATGTTCACAAAATCTCACAAGAGACGGTCTATAGGATAGACTACAAATTGGGTCAGTCCATTTCCCTTAAATGATTTTTTTTATTATAATATCAATTATATTATGTTATAATCCTAAATGTAAGGTATTATAACCTCGAATATACTATTCTATAACCCCAAATATAAGTTATTATAAACTCAAATAATTTATTATAACCCCAAATATACTAATATTTTGGGTTGGGCTTCATAGATTCCGTCTATAGAATAGATAGTCTCCCATGAGACTTACGAAAACATGTTTGATTGAAATAAATATCCTATAATTTTATTATTTGCATTTGTCCATTATAATTAAATTATAAACTACTATAATCAATAATATTGTATCATAACTAAAGCAAATTTTAAAAACAACAAACGCCCATTTAAAGCCATGTAAAGCTCATTTTAAGCCCAATTCATTTTCAAAATAAAAGGCCCATGTAAAGCCTACTTCTTTAGGGCCGAATTAAGGCCTTCAGCCCATTGCACACCCCTACTTGCATGTAAAGTATCTCCAACGAATACTACAGATAGTGTCGTTCCTGGCATTATATAGGCCCTCTCTATGAAGGGTCGATTCTGAACTTAAATAAGTGTTTAGCAAAATAACAAAGATGGACCCTATATATTATAATCAACATTCAAAATGTAGACGTATCATATAATTCTTAAATGATAAAATTACTCATAAATTGCAAATTTTAAGTGCATGCTTTCATTAACTAGCATTTTCTAATTTTAGACCTTTTCTAACTCTGAGCCCTAGGCAAATGTCTATATTACCTATGGTCAGAAACGACCCTGATTACAGATCTGAACTTATTTAATTCTGATATAATGCAAACTCATAATATTGCAGGAGCACTATAAACCCTATGATACCAAACATGGCCTTTGTAGGCTACATTGAGACGGTAGCAAACCTCCAAACTGCCGAGCTAAGGTGCAAATGGCTAGCAAATCTAGTGGATGACAAATTTAAGCTCCCTAATGTAGAAAATATGCTAGCCCATATTGAAAATGAGGTTGAAGTTATGAAGAAAACTACTAGATTCTATAAAAGGCAATGTATTTCTACTTATAGTATTAATCATAATGATCAACTTTGTGAGGAGATGGGATGGAATTCTTGGAGGAAGAAAACTTGGTTTCATGAAGCTTTTAGCCCTTATACTAGTCAAGACTATGACAAGGATAATTGATCAAACTAATACGATACTTTCTTCGTTCTGGATTACTTGCAGTTTTAGAGGGTGGAAAAGTCATTTTCAATGTATGTTTGTCGGTTTTACCCCATTTGGATGGCAGGTTAAATAACTAATAAAAGAGGTAGTAACTGCAAGTATTATGGAACGGAGGAAGTATATATTACTGATGATGACGTGTTTAACTATTTGGAAGTTTTAATTTGGTTGTCATTATTTATTGTAATCACTAAATTTAGCAATAGATTTAGCTTAATAATAAGCTAAATCTTTAGTGATATAGAAGCAAAAGAATAAATTGTAGGGTTAAATTCTGTATTAGAATATTAAATAAGTGTATTAGGCATTTTTCTTTAAATTTTTTGGCTTACAAACAATATTTTCTAGGCACATGATGTAATGATGTTTCAGTATAAGATATATTCAATGTTTATATTTAATGGGATTTTCACCCTTTTTGATTCGTTTATTTACAACTAGTTAGAAGTGACAACTGAAATAAATGGGAATTAAAAGTGAAGATTTAATATCTCGGGGAGGAATCGTTGAAATCGTTCCTTGCTTCTCACATGTGCATTAATGATATTTTTGTGTGTACATGTTTAAACTATCTCAATTTACTTCACGCATCATTGTAGAATTGGATACAACTCCTAGCCTTTCTCTCAAAATATATTTCCTAATGTTACCCATGCTAATGTTTATACACATTCACTTTAACATTCTCATTTATGCTTCTTCCATCATATATGCTCATATATATATTTTAACTGACCGACACTTGATCCTATACAACAAGATTTGTCGGACTGCATCATGGTAGAAGCTATATCTTTTAATCTATCAAACATCTCTTATCAAATAGGACCTTTATGGTTGCTCTCAATTTAAGCAATTCATCTTGAATTTGATGCATTGCATATTCATCAATCTCCTTATTAATTTGAATTGCTGATTCAACATATCTAAACTTGGACATTTGTGCAACAATATCTTCATCAACGGTCGATCAGGTTTCTTCACTTTCTATTTCCTACTAAAATGCATTGTATGTATTTTGTTTTAGAGTAACTTATTATTCACACTCATTTTCCTTTTTAGAGTCAATGAGTCATCCTCTAATCCTTTAAACTTATATGCACCTCATTCAAACAACAGTCCTTATTAACCGCTTAATGATTAACGACTCATTGAACGAAAATAGTCCAATGTCATATGTGAATAAGGTCATTTAAGCACCAACCTAACATTTTTAGCCGGTCTTCTGAGAGATCGTCTCTCTGAGAGATATCTCTCAAGCGCAGTTTATTAAAGCTTAATCCCTACTCACACTTTCCATTTTACTATATAGGCTAACTTAATCAAAGATATTTCTCGAAGAGACCGTTTCTCGTAATAATTTGTGTAACATTTTTTAAACCTCATCCTTTATAAAACCCTTAAACCTCAAACCCTAAATTGAAGAAATTGGGCGTAATGGGATTTGAAGGAATGGAGAGTGTTCAAAACACATTCCAAAACATTTCCAAAGATGTTAAATTGTTTGCTTCTTCCGCTTTCGAATCGAAATCAACACCGCCGCCACCGCTTCTTCCGGTTTCTTCATCTCTTTCTCCCGGTGTTCTAATCACCAGACCTCCTAGGTGAACTTCTCACTCTTACTACCTTGATTTTTCTTTGTTTTTGCAACTTGGATTTTATTAAATCCATACATGTGAATTTTATGGAGAAATTGGATTTAGATTATTGCATTTAGTAACCCTAACATCATTTTCTGTGGTCATGCCGTGAAGAGTTCATTGTTTGACCTATAATCGCAGTATTGATAATGTAAACATCATTGGATTATTAGGAAGATTTCATTTATTCTGAGTTGCTGGTTAGGCGACTGAAATAGTCACATTTTATATTTATGATACGGTTTCTGATGGAAAACACTAATTTTGATTGCTCAAACTTTGATGGAATTTTTCATTTTACTCATCATTAACTTATAACTATATAGATTTTTAAACTTGATAATTTATTATTGATAGTATATATCAATAAAGCACTTGTAAAACTGTTTGATTTATTGATGGATAATGAGAGAAAATATCCCTTTGGAAATGCTCTTAGAAGGACTGGTAGTCAGAAGGGTAAATTGTGTGTAGACACGGAAAAGAAGATTAAGAAGGGTTTTTACCTTATCCTTGTAATGTGATATTATTCATCTCAAAACTCATGGCCCCAAGCCATTTCTCGAAGTCATTGCCTTATAAAGCCTCTCTATAGTTATAGGCTCTAAATACTCCAAAATAGTTATTCAAAATATATAATTATCCATAATGTATATGAGCATTTGTTGGGATATTATATGATTGACGTGTGTTCCTATAGCTTAAAAATAAGTTTTATCGAACCACTATTGGACCAGTGCTACTTATAAATCTTGTTGTTAAACTCTTAGAAAGATTATAGTATGAAGATGTGAGTAGCACAAATGTGAATGCTTCAATAGTTGAGCAGACATACCTTGAAGGATAGAATTCAAAACAAAGGTGTAAAAAAAGATTAGGTGTACCAATTATTGACAAGAAGATGAAATAATATTATTTGAGTTGGTCTGGGCATATGCAAAGACATGGTATTAGTAAACCAGTAACGAAAATAGAAAGTTAGTACTCAAAAGACTTAAAGAGAAGAACATTATGATTGGAGGGCAGGACTGAAAAAATGTGGAAGATTGTGACATACATGTTGAGACTCGAGACAGTAATTAATTGAAATGAATGGACATGAAAAATCTATGTTGGAAGAATATTGAAATTGATCTATTAATTCATGTAACCCATCCTAATTATTGGGAATTAAAGCTTTGACATTTTTTTAACACTAATCCTGATGGTAAAAATAAGTTGTAGAATTCTAGTGCTAAGATAGCAACTCTTGCTCCATTTGCAATGCAATGTCCAACTTCTTGTGCTGATTTGCTACTTATTTTTGGTTCCTCATCATCTTCATCATACACAGTTTATCTTGCTAATAGAAGATATGTTCTGCATTTGGGGAGAGTTTAAAAATGTCAAATCATACCCTTATCAAAAGAGATAAGAAGGTTGTAGTGAACATTACGAATGATGTGATTATCACAATTAGAATCAAATACCCAGAATTTAGGGTTTCCATCATTTTCCCCTCTAAAAGTTTTTAGCGTTCTATTTGTCATTTCAAGAATTGGTACAGTGTTCCTGAACAGCCAAATCCAATGGTAATGAATCTAAGAATTCTTCTTAAATGTGTAAAAAAAGAATATGCTATTAACTTTTCCTAGACAAATACTTGTTGACAACTCTATGCAAGTCACCTGTCTTATGTTAGCATGCATGGAAACATATTTTCAAAAACATATTGATAGTATGTATACTCAACATGATTTACATAATCCAACAGTTGAAACTATGTTTCAATGAAATGCTAGATTAGAGAGGTTTAAAGTAAACGAAAAGATTTTTGAATGCAAGTTAGAGAAAGGAAAACTTTTTGGTCCACATGTGTTCAATCACATTTTAAAATCATGGGAAAATTGGATTTATGTCCCTATCGAGCTTGTTACTAACACCGGGCTAAATTCATTGCATAATGGTTCAATAAGTTTTTGTGTGAATTTTTACATGTAGGAAGGGAAAAGTTTGAATGACATAACCATCCAATAATTGCTTGCAGTGTTGATTTAATTTGAAAGAAATATTTTATCTAAAAAAGAACATAAACATGTTCTTATGTTAAGGAAAGGAAAACAGTTCAAGAAAAGTAGGGTTGTTAAACACAAGAATAAGATAAGGGCGATAAAGCTGTCAATAATTCTAAAACTTTTTAGAAGCAAGACTCCAAAATCAATGCTGCTGAACACAAGTATTAGTCTATTACTTCTGTCCATCATCTTGGTTAATGGAAGTGGAATCTAAAGATTGTTATATATATATGTTATAGAAGTGAATTTCACAACATTTTCTCATATCATTTGTGAATTATACGGTTAGCAGTAGGAGTATACACCATAACTATTGGAATTTTTATTGACCCTGTAAAAATTGTAGCTCTTTTGCATATTTTCTGGAGCTTTGCTTACTATATGTTTGCCAGGGGTGGTGATGAAATTGTTACCACTTTTGGGTTGGTTGTATAAAAGAAAATGGAATAAAGCTTGGCTGCAGGGTGTAAACTGTAAAACCTGATATGGAACATAATATTAAAGCCATAAGAAACTTGTCGTAAGCTTATGGAATCTTCTGCCAAGGTAGTGGCCATGGGCTTCCCTCATGTGCTGAGAGCCTGAGACTCATGCAAGTAAAACTATTTATTGAGGCCTTCTGGCAGTTTTTTACTTTTTATTGGCCGTGGTCTTTTGATTCTTTTTAAATTGAAGGTTGCATAGAATTACCAGGTAAGGCTTATTGAAGAGACCAACGAATGTTATTTGCTTTGTATTAGTCATGGTCATATTCAATGCTTTATGTTGCATGTTTCTTTGCTTTGAAAATAATGCTTTATGTTACGACTTTTATACGTGGGTGAAGGAGGTTAAACATAAAGCTTAGGCATATTGTGGGTAACCATGTGGCCTTTAAATGATACAACACATATAACAAGGAAATATTGGCAAGTAATGTTGGCAGTTGAATATTTGCAAGGTACATGATATTTGAAATCCACGCAGCTTCTTTTTTAGTTTCCCTGTCTCCTGCTTATAGATTTTGGTAGCGCAAAACTATGTGGCACTTATGAAATAATGAACCTTTTTTCTTAGACTATGGAACCATGGAAAATGGGCTTCAACAAAGGGGTTCATCAAGAAAATTGAATAGCAACATAAAAAACTTCAAACAAATTTAGTCTTTGTGATGTTTTACTATTTAATTGAAGGCTTACATTTCTAATACATAACCAACAGAAAGGCCTTTCTGTAAATTTATTTTCTCTCGCCATTATTTTCAATTTTTGTATGAGTTAGCACTTAGCAATCACCTTTTGAAGAGGATCAATCAAGAAGTTTTTATAGTTGAAACACATCATTCGAGCCATATTTCTCTAAATGTTATGATATTTCCCTTGGTTATGAAGGCTGTGAATTGCAAGTTTTTCTTACTAAAAGTATATATTTGGCTTTATGTAGAAACTGGGTTTCAATACAGACTTACTCAAAGCTTTGTGCGGTTTGCTTTGTTGCTGGGATTTTTGTCGGCTACACTTTGAAGAAACGAGTTAGGCGCTGGTTATCTCGTCTTGCGAGGAGATTGAAAGATGACTGAGAAGTTTTTCTATTCTGATGGTATGACCTTTTAGCTTGCTTTATCAGACAAATCAAGCATGAAGTGCTTTAACGCTCGTAAGGGAATTGATACTTCTATAAGGGATTACAGGCTTTTATGCCTCACTTTTGGTGTATATGTATGAACTGCATTAGTGAACATACTTTATCAGGTTCCCCAAATAGTGGTGGGTTTGAATGTACCTTGGTGATTCATAGACAGTTTAGCAATTCAAATCTGCATATGATCTTGTTTATAAACTTCACGAGTTGAATCTTAGATGAAATTTTATACTTAAAAGACCATCCATATTGTAGACAAATTGAGAAAGACGAGTGCCCTTTTAGTAAGGCATCCTGCCATATACCTTCTGCCCTATGTTCATGCCGATAAACAAAGTCCGGCCTATGCTTCTCAAGCGAAAATGGGTTCGAACTCCTCATGAAGCTAGATGATCTATTCTAGCTGGCCCAAGGGGTGGGGAAGATCAAGTGCGAATTTTCTTAGTAGCCGTTAATTTATACCATACTCCTATGTCTCGGTGAGTTTATATTGAATAAGAGTTAATATGAGGATAAGATTAAAAGAAAATAGTAGAAGCTCTTTTCCAGTAATAAAATGAGGCAAAATGGGAAAGATTGAAACAATTAAGCAATTTTAACAAAAAAAAAAAAAAAACAGTTTCGGGTAAACTTAATTCCAATAATAAGCGTTTTTATGCCTGAGCTTAACGTCAGGTATATTCACAGTTAATAACTGCGAACAAAAAAATTGATCAAAAAAAGTCAAAATTGTTTGTTCGCAGTTAATAACTTCGAACAAAAGGGAGACAATGTCACTTCTAGAGTGCATGGTTTTGGTTGTCTAGAATCTATACTCTATCCCTTTCAAGTTTCAACTCTAAAACTATTAGTACTAGGTGGTAATACAACTATTCAAACGTCATTTTTCTCTGGTTAGTGGTTAGCATGTCAGTATAGTTTACAGAATAAATAAAAAGGTTAATGAATTATATTATACTAATCCATTTGACTAATTCCCTTACCGTATACGTAGCAAAATGAAGAGTCAAACATCAACCAAATTATCGAGCTGTGGGTTAGTCCAAACTTCTTGTCCTTTCCAACTATGCTTAGTTTAAAGATTTTATTTTATTTAGTAGGTAGACATATATTAGATTATGCTTAGAACTTAGAATTATTTATCTGCTGGCCTATCTGTATTATTGTAGGTATTGAACAAAGTTTGATGAAATGACTTAGAATAATTAGTTGTATATTCGAAAGCAAGGTACATGGAACCCAAAGAATATGCAAGAACAAGTCATGTTTAAACTTTAAACTATAAAGTAATCTTGTAAGACGATGGAGTGTTTGACAAACGACTGATAGCTGGTAGCTGATAGCTGATAGCTGATTGTAGTGGTTGATCAGTTGATTTTAATCTGCTGCTTATTGTTTTAAAACAAAGCGATAAGTTGTTTTAATTAGCTAATTTGCGAAATATTAGCACTGGAAGGTTAAGCATTCAATCTTCTAATTTGTATTAAAATAAGCTAAAATGGCTGAATAAGCTATTTTGCCAAATACCCTTGTATATTATATTGTTTTTATGAACAATTATATTTTCATTTACAAACTTGATAAGGCATTACAATGGATTTGTATGGACTGAGGTTTTCCTCAATAAGAATGTGGGAATGCTTTCTTTGTTGATGGGAAATTGTGGGAATACTTACAGTTTGAGCAAAAGGTGGAAATGGTTATTTTTGCTGGTTTGACTTATTGACTTGTCGTTTTCTTGGGACGAGAGCGAGGGAGGGCGAGGTCGAGGCTATGTCTATACTAAAACTGTTCTTTGTGGAACTCGAATCGTGTTGATGTCTTGTGACTCATTTCATGTGATAATTTCTTCAACTCTTTTGCTAACACTGGCCTTCCGCAGTAGAAAACCCCTGCATATATAAACTTCATCCGTGAACTTAACCTTTACATATGTTTTAGTCCGTTTGTTCATTTCAATTTTATGATACATTAGCGTAAGTTAACCATCTTACTCCCTCCGTTTCAGTTTGTTTGATAAACTTCATCCAAACTATGTAAGCTTTTTGGTCAAATTGTGACAAATATATTGAAACGGAGGGAATATTAAATAATAATGTTTGGTATTGAACTGGAAGGTATAAAATTGGTATTTTTTTATGAATTCTTTTATTCTTTTGGACTTAAACATGAAAGACTTATTTTACCTATTGTGCTGTATGGATGTTTCTTTGATATTTTAGCAAATACTTCTTTCCAATCAGGTCTTGCAAAGTGTGTCTTTACCTGCAGCATATAAGACAGATAACTGTGTCATACTTTTTGACTAATTCTGATATTAGTTTGGAATTTTAACAATTTGGTAATTTCTATTGATCTTATGCTGTAATCTCCTTGACTTGTAGAAGGAATTTAAGAAAATAATTTTTATGAAGTTTGGTTAGAAAGAGACTTATTCTAGTTCCCTTCATCTTTCATGACATAATCGTCGTTAAATAATTGAAGTTGTTGAAGATCAGACGACTGATTTCGTATTAGTATGTAAATACAGGTCATTATGAAGACATTTATCAATAGGGAGGAGGTCATACCCGGGTACCAGATAATATATCGACACCGTACTTGGCATGAGTCAGAGCTTGGACTAAGGTTAGAAGGGTCGATCTTGCATCGCCCTCTTCGTACACGCTTGTAAGGTAGTTGTGCATATCAATCAATCCCTGTTTCAGCTTTGACATTAGTTTATGGCAGAGTTAATCTCGGTGAATTTTCATCTACTAGATAGGATGTTGTGAGACCCGCATCATGTATTGAATTAATAGATGTTCGGTTTACTAGTTATTTCGGAAACTTTACCTTGTGATCCATTTCTGCTACTTCATCCATTACCCCTTTGAACCACTCGAAGGAACCTGGTTCTCTCGTAACCCAGTAAAAGTGCGCACTTTTAACTCTCATCGGTCTTCTGCTTATGCTTTGTGCAGTACTAGATGATGCAAAGCTGCTTAAACTGTCATTTGATATACTCAAGTCAGTGTTTGAGTCCTGTATTGATCATAGAAAAGAATATTAAGATGTGAGGTAATGTCATATGTGGTTGTTTGTTAGTCCGAACTCCCAACCGAGAATTTACATTATAGGTAACAGTAGGACGAAAACAAACTCACTGTTGCTGCTCGCGCATTGTTTAGAAGATCTTTGAGGATGCTGATAAAGGGTGTTGCTCCTATTCCTAGACCGACAAGGAGCAAAACGTCGTAATTCTGATATTCCTGTGCTGGAGCGCCATAAGGTCCATCAACATGTAGTCTAGGTAACCTGAATTGGATAGTTTTGACATTTTTATGAGTTCAGTATATCAGGAAAACCCATTACAGAATAAGGAAAGTTAGCCCTTTTACCCTCTTTGACGGATGCTTCCCTCTTCTCGAAATTTAAGTCTACCAATTGAAGAAACTGGCTTTTTACCCTCGGTGAAGACCCGTTTTAGCTCTTGCGTCCAGTCCCCTACAATCCTGATGTGAACGCTAAGGAAGTTGTCTCCTGGTGCTGAGGTAATGGAAAACGGGTGCCTAAAGATTCGAATTGTATCATCAAATGTGTAATGAAGAATCATCATCATCATCCTACCCAGTGCATCCCGCTCATAGAAAACTATGGGCAGGGTTTGGGGAGGAAAGGACGGTGGCAACTCATACCCATAAAGGAGAGCGCGGCCAAAAGGATTCACCGGCTTGAGGAAGATAAAGCTATGGTAATATTAGGAGTAAAACTTACCATTCAAATTTTGAGATAGCAGGGCACTGTAAAAATAGGTACTGTCCACTCTTGTACTTAAATCCTTGAGGTTTAGTCATTACTAGATGGAACACTTTTCCTGGTAGCTCTGAAACCTGAGATTAACACAAAAGCTACTATAAACTTTCTGTGTTCCACATTTTTTTCGGTTTTAGCTTGTAAGAGAGCCACCCTACTCGGGCTACATAGGTAAAACTCGCACCGCCTTGTAATGGG
Organism: Amaranthus palmeri; assembly: GCA_019776075.1. NCBI lineage: Eukaryota > Viridiplantae > Streptophyta > Magnoliopsida > Caryophyllales > Amaranthaceae > Amaranthus > Amaranthus palmeri. Next base: position 295,198 of record JAAKBH010000022.1, read on the forward strand.
TTAAATTTGGAGAGCACGATGAGAGTCACTACCATATACATATGGGATTTACGGTTCGTTTGGTAATTGGTACTAAATGGCGGAAATGAGAATAATTTGTAGTGTAAATTTTTATAATATGTATCACGTTATTCCCAAGATAATGAAAGTTTGATCATAAAAAAAACATTTTTTGTTCACAATTTTCTATTACCACTACCACATTTTCAAATGATAGTGCATTGGAATGAATTTTGTGAAGAAAAGAAGATTATTGAAGGAGAATAAGAAGCATGACCATTTAACTTATCAGAAGATATTTCTACCAAAATTACACTAACATTTATTACCATTCCCACCGTTTAGTACCAATTACCAAACGAGCCGTTATTGCTATAGCCCCAAGTCTTGGAAGCGAGACCTGATACTGTTTTCATGTGGCACTCAAAAATCAGCTCGTCTCACCATGAGACGACCTCAAAACAAGAAGCCCATATGCTAAAAGTTTTTATTATTGGATTATTTAACTCAAACTATGAGACATGTCTCATGGTGAGACCGTCCCGTACAAGCATTTGTGAAAATAAATTTGGGGGAGTAAGCCTTCTCATATATAGGAGGAGAGATCATAGGGGAAACCTTCCACCAGTCTTTCTAGGACAATCCTATCCAGCATTATTGAGAAGATATTGCATGAAATTAAGCATAGTCAAGTAAGATTTTGTTTGCACCTTTAAGATTTTAACTGGGCGAATCTCCGATCTGCAAGTCCGCAGGCTTCGCTCTGCTATATATAGCAGTAGCGGAACGCATATGTACATCCATGTCTGAAAACACAAGAAAACAGATCAGGAAATTGATTCTGAACTTTGTTAATGGAACATAAATGGTGTAGGGTCTTACTGTTTTTCTGGTCCAACTTTTTACTAGGAACAAGAAGAATCCATGAACGACAAGCAAGACATAGACTATAGCAAGCAAATGGTGCGAATACCAGAACGCGTTGTATCCTGCTAACCGGTTGAATGGTGTTGGTAGCTTTACAACATTCCGCCTAAACTGGCTTGTAGCTAATGTGAATGCGATTGCCATCAAAACTACCATGCCGATACCAGTAAGTCCTTCGATTCCTTTCACGAGATCCCAGTATGTCGGTTTCTTGTAATTGAAATCGGATGCTATAAGTGCAAATGTTTCGGGTGAGGAGTTGATCAAACGAGGAAAATCACATGTTAGATGCAGCCCTGCGTGAAGGAGCACTCCAATTGCTATTGCCAATGCAATCATCTGCATTTTCAAGATCGATTTAGAATACGAGGGTACCAATCATGACACGTCTACATATTTAATGATAACTATAATATATAGGGTTCAATCTTTCAGTTTGCCTAGGGCCCATACAATGCCAGAAACGACACTGAATACATTAATCGACCTAATTGTTGAAGATTCTCACCAACCACATGTAGTAGAATCTCTAGCCTTACACCCGAAAACAGAGAACAAAAACTACATGTATATACCTTATGGAAGTTGAGGTTATCGTCAAAAGGGACGAAGCATCTAGCTCGAGTAGATCGAAGCCATGTAAGAGTATTCCTTGAAACCGGAAGGAGGATCAAAGCCATGTTAAGCTTCAGGGTTTCCGCGGCACCTTTGGCAGTACATAAGCAGTAACCCATGACATGAAACGCGGCTTTTCTTCTGTACTGAACGAATTTCCAGACGAAAAGGGAAAGCATGACCATAAACCATAGCAGCAAAATCCAGCCTCTTTGCCAATTTTCTAAAATGAGGCACCTTAATGTGCAACTAACTTTTCGGACAATGCTTATCGGCCTAAAATTGCTCAAATTTTGACTCCACCCTGCACTTACTGTGCTCAGTGGCCTGCTGTATTCCATGTATACATCTCTTTGTAGCAGCAATGCTTCTAATTGCCATAACTGAACAAATATCAGGACACATATGTTAGTTTTACTCGGGATTTTCGTTCATCATCATTATCATCCTACCCAGTGTATCCTGCTCATTTAAAACTATGGCCAGGGTCTGGAGAGGAAAGGACTGCGGCAACACATACCCATAAAGGAGAGCGCGACCAAAGGAGTCCCCCGGCTTAAGGAAGGTGAAGATGTTCCTATTATTTCGGTTTTCAAAATTACTTTTTAAATCCGATCCTAAATGGGATTCATTTAATGACAATATGGTAATGAAATGTAACATGTTATTTTCGTTTTAAAATTTTTTTTTCATGTTACCATAACTTTTTCCTCATAATCCTGAATACATACTTGATTGTCAATTTGTCATGTTCTTTTGTTTACTTATAGAATGGATTACCGTAAGGATTTTATTTTCTTCTACATAAGCATGCATATTAAATGTTACGTGACGTTTGGTAAATTGTAATCATTTGAGGGTAATAATGGAGCTCTCAAGTCTCAATGGATATAGCATCCGCATGTTGAGCAGAAGGTTTGAGGTTCTACTCCTACTAGGTGTAGATATCAGTTGGGGAGTTTCTTGACTGCGTGCATCCTCTTTACTTTCTCCTTGAGGGGAACAAGTTGTACGCATCTTTCAGGAAAAAAAAAACCTACCTGAATCTTGCTTTATGCGGTTAACTAGGAGTGTTCTTTACCCTTTTAATGGAGCTCTCAATCTAAAAAATGAGTTTTTTTTTTTTCATAATTTTTCATTATCATTTAATATCACCTCTAAGTTTTTTTGAAAGGAATATCACCTCTAAGTTAAAGTGAATGAAAAATAATTTTATGAAGAAAAATATAATTAAATAAGACAATCGTTATGATATACTCCTCCTAATCTGATCAAAATGGCTTGTTTGTTTTTTTTGCACTATTTAATAGTAGTTATTAATTTTAAAGTAGTTATTAATCACTTTTTGTTTGTTATTTTATTCTCTTTCTATCTATAAGATTAAACATAATCAAGTAAAATTTTATTTGACTTACATTAATAATACACAGTTAAAATAGATAAAGTACATTTATAAGTAGTTTCCATGGGGAAATTACGTTAAGTAAACAATATCATTTTCATTTTTTTGAAACAATTAACAAACAAATCCCCTTTATATCCTCTTAATTTGTTAAATTTCTATTTATTATTGCACCATTGATTTCATTATAACATGCATCTAAATTCTCTCTTCCTTGTTCACAAACTTAACTTTTTAATTTCCTTCTTCAAAAAACTTTTTAATTTCCTTTATATCATTGAAACTTTTATTTCATCAACTCATTTTTTTAGTCAAAATTAAACTGCGCCTATAAAATATATTATCAAGTTATAACCATCAGCATATAAAACTATTAAAAAAATTTTGGACACTCCCTTTATCCCGCACAAGGCAGGGTCTAGGTGGGGTTTTTTTCTTTTTCTTAAAAGATGCGGATAAATCATATCCGTTCCCCCAAGGAGGGAGTAAAGGAAGATGAGCGCAGTCAAGAATTCTCCAACTGGTACCTGCGCCTAATAGAGGTCGAATTCCTAATCTTCTACTCCACATGCAGATGCTCGTCCATTGAGCCACAAGCGCTTTTGATAAAATTATTAAAATTATCTCAGAATAAAAATATAGCTTGTAAATTACCTCAATGTACCCAAGGTTTTCAGGGTCTAATTCTTCCATGATCAAGTTTGCATATTCATGTGCCCTATCCTTCAATGATGATAATTTATTCGCTGAAGCACTAAGCATAATAAGCTGCAAACAATCCACAAAATTATTAATTCTCCTTAATTATTACAAATATTGTCTAAATTGAAGTAAGTATTGCTTTTTCCCAGCAAGATTTTAGGTTCGATACTTATCTAACTAGCGGCGGAAATAAAATTTATAATAAGGGTAAAAAAAATAAAATTAAAGTCATATATTTTTATGGTCAATGTTGTATACTTCAAACATTTGCAATGTTGAAAAAACACATTTTTTTAATATTTATCAAATCTAATAGATCGATTAAATCTAATAATAACATCCTAGCAAAGGTCTACAAATTGAACGTCTTTTATCTGATAATTGTCCTAAATTTTATAAAGTTGTTATTTATAAAATTTTAAATTGAGAAAAATTCAATAATATTTCACTTGAGTATATTTTAATTAATAAATTAAAAATAAATATAAAATATATTTTAATTTATAATTAATAAAAATAAAATACTAACGGCAAGTGATATATAAATGATCTTAAATTTCAAATGGGATAAATTGTATTTGTAAGGATTGGAGGAGATATATTTGCAAATTTATAAACACAAAATCTCACTAGAGACGGTCTATAGGATAGACCACAAAATTGGGCCAGCCCATTTCCCTTAACTGATTTTTTTTATTATCATATCAATTATATTATGTTATAATCCTAAATGTAAGGTATTATAACCTCGAATATACTATTCTATAACCCCAAATATAAGTTATTATAACCCACAAATAATTTATTATAACCCCAAATATACTATGTTATATTTTGGGCTGGACTTCATGGATTCCGTCTATAAAAGAGACCGTCTCCCATGAGACTTACTAATTTATAAAACTTGTTGAAAATTTTAGAAAACCCAAGTGGGTCGATTGACCCCACACTCCTAAGCCTCCCTTTAGTCTTGCTCCTAGTTCTTCCGTATTCTTATATTATTAAAAAAAATCATTATTTGGATTTTTTTAGTACTTCTTAATTTAATTAATAATCAAGGCAGCGGCAGACTTACAATAATTTATTACAAGACGGTAGCATTTGCTTTAAAAATATAATAAAGAGTCACACGTCCTAAAAAAATACTAAATATTTATAAAAATTTAATTAGAAATATATAGTGCAATTTATTATTTCCCCTATTCATTTTAAGAGTCACACCTACTAGACTAAAAGTATTTAAATCGAATTAAGTGTACACCAACAAAATTAAACAATACATTAGAAAAAATTATTTTCGATTGATCGATACACAAGAAAAACATATAGTCAAATGACTATTACACTAGCAACTTGTATAAATAAATTTTACTCAATTTTGTGATGTTTATCTGGACTTTATACTTTACTCCATATTCAGATGAAGGTGTCAAGAAATAAACTCAAATAAAAGATTTAATAGATTATTGAGGCCCCATGATTTTATATACTTTAACACGTCCTCTCACATGAGAACTCTTTGAGCTAAAAGTGTGGATACAACAAAAGCCCTCTTTATACCTGGTGCTAAAAATTCCACTTAAATGAGGGGTGGTTGAGATTCAAACCCCCGACCTTTTGTCACGTTGGATTCTGATACCATATCAAAGAGCCAACTCAACCAAAAACCTAAACTGATGATTGAGGCCCTAGGATGTTATATACTCTAACAGAAGGTAGAGAGCGGCTTCCCGCCCCAACTTATAATTTTATAGTGCAAAATTTGAGTTTTGATTACTAGTTTGGTAATTAATACTAAAATGATGGGAATTCAAATAGTTTGTAGTGTAAATTTTCATAATATGTATCATGTCATTCTCATGATAATGAAAGTTTGATCATAAAAAAGTTTTTTTCACAATTTTTTATTGCCACCTAGTACCACTATTTCAATGTACTGAAATTAATTTTGGGAAAAAAATTGAGATTGGTAAAGAAGAATAAGTATGACTATTAAATTTGTTAAAATTAGAGATGTTTATCTAGATCATAGGGTTGATATATTTCGGGTCAAGTGTTTCGGGTCTGTTCAAAATTGGATTTTGTGTTCACATTGGTTCTTACATAATTGTAGATCCATTTTTAAGTGGGGTCAAATCGAGTTCGGTTATAAAGTCAGGTGTCTATCAAGTCATCGGGCCTGTTTTCCTTTGCAATTGGGGTCCTTTTCCTTTGCAATTTATAACCTATATAAACCTTCTAAAACTATTAATTTTGCTTTTTATAACATGGAACCCTGAACGACATCCCCTCTATAAGCTCTAATTGTGTGGATCACACCTTTCTCAAAACTCAAGACCCCATAAAGTATAAAAGATAGTTGAAAAACCAACTAAAAAAGGAAATAATAAACAAGATTGCAAATACAAGGTAGTTCAATTGTTGATGTTGTTAAGGCAATGGAAGTAAGAGAATAATGATCTTTAGCAAAAAGAAAAAGGAGGCAAACCATACTTTTGAGCATATAATGAATGATAAAGAAGAAACATAAACATCAAATGACAATCTAGACTTACAAACAAAAGCAACTTACTTTGATTGTTTTTTGCCAAACCAAAGAATATTTTACCAATCTTAGTTAATTTACAATCCTAAATTCAAAGCTTTCCTCATTAGAGAAGAAAACTTTTAATGGGTGGTACAACCAACTTATCAAACTAAACTAATATTCATCTCTATTTGGTGAAAGCAATTATTGTCCTACCTATAATAACATATTCTTTATCTTCCATTCATATTTTGCCATCTTTAATTATACCCTTCCGTTCCTTAATGAAGTTCTCATAAGGAATGTTCACAGTAATTAAGAAAAATGGAATCTTTTAGATAGTAATTAAAGAACTAAAGATATTATTTTATTGAATAATAAATTTAATGGAAGAAAAGTGGGGACCATAAATATTAAAAATATTTTTAAAAAAAAGTTAGTGGAAAAAATATGAGGAGTACAAATAATAAAAAAAATGTTTTTATAATGCTAAAATGGAGTTAGCGGAAGATATGTGGGGACCATAATCATTATTAGAATATTAAAATGAGGATGAATAAGGTTATTTTTGTCCAAAATTTGTGATATAGAAGTAAATGGTAAGATTCCTTATGAGAATAATAATTGAAACACCCAAAATGGAAATTGAGAACTTCTTTAAGGAACGATGAGAGTATTAATTTTAATTTCACAGCTAGCTCATTAGTATTAATTACTTTTTGTTTTCACACTATTAAAGTCGTTACTTATTTTTTTTAGATGTACATAATTAAAAATAGTAAAAAAATTTGATATTATGAAAATAATTTTTGATCACAACACAACTTTTATTGTTTAAAACAATGTCAATAATTGTAGAGTTGTTATAATATATGCAAGTATAGTAATTAGTAACTAATTCCAACCAATGATATTGATTACAACACAATTTTTGTGATTTAATTTAATTACAACACAATTTTTGCTTTGAGAATAAATGGTTCCGTCACCATATTATACATGGTATTAGATTATTAGTGATATTTTGCATTATTTTAGCAGGTAATATACTTTATTTTCTTTTTGCTTATATTAGATATATCTAACAATTACATTATTGTCAACTTCAATAAATTTATTTTCTGTTAATTTTTTCATTAAATGGTCTCAATCAAAACAACGTATACTTGTATTGTTTTATTGTTTTTTGTAATTATAGCATAGTGGCAACTGGCAAACAAAGAGCACCACTAGATGAGAATTGAACTTAAAATCTTACGTTAAGACAAGATTCGATCCTCATTTACTTGTATTTTAAATACTCTGTTACCTACTTAATTTTTTCCATTTTTTATTTTAGTCTATCCCAATAAATTTCTTCAATTTTTATTGCACAAATTCTTATATTCAACGGTCTCACCATGAGATATGTCTCATACTTGGATTAAATAGCCCAATAACAGAAACTTTTAGCTTATGGACTACTTATTTTAAGGTCGTCTCACCGTGAAACGATCTCATACAAAATATGTTATTTTTATTATTCTCTCTGATTTCTAAATAATCCACCACTTTTATTTATTTCCCCTGTTCCTTAGATAAGTTCTCATTTGCCATTTTTTGGTGTTTCAGTAATTGTTCTCATAAAGAATCTTTATATTTATGTTACAAATTTTGGACAAAAATAACCTTATTTATACTCACTTTAATATTTTTATAATTTTTATAAGCCTCACATATTTTTCACCAACTTTAATTTAATATTTTAATATTCCTTATAGTCCCCACATATTTCCCACTTACTTTATAAAACTAATTTTCATTTTTTCTAATTACTTGTGATCACATATTTTTTTCGTCTAACTTTCTTTTAATATTTTTTAACGCATATGGTCCCTACTTTTCTCCAATCAAATTTAATATTCAATTAAATAATACTTCCGCTGAATCAGTTTAGATGTCCCATTTGAGATTTCACGGATTTTAAGGGTTGAGTGGGGTCCATTAAAAAGTGGTTGTTGGGTATTTTAATTAATTAAATTAATTATAAAGGTGGTACTTGGGTATTGGGAATGGGAAAGTGGGGGTATTTAAGTAAAAAAAGATATACAAAAAAGAAAATGAGACAATTGGTATGGTTTTGCCAAATAAGAAAATGGGACATCTAAACTGATTCGAAGGGAGTATATCTACTATCTAAAATATTCTATTTTTCTTAATTTCCGTGAATATTCTTTTAAGAAACTTTATTAGAAAACAGAGAGACTAAGAAATATATAAAAATTCTGCTAAAATCAAATGCGACTAAATGACTGTCGGGAGAAGTATGTGATTTGAGTTTGCACGTTGTGGAAAAGAAGGACACCGGCCAAGAAAGACAAAAGGTGCAAAATTATAAGAAGTCCTAGATTAGTGATAATTGAGTACTTAATGAATCTGATTAGAATAACCAGCTGATAATGATTAATTAGTTGTATTATTTTGGACAATATTTTTTTCCCTTAACAGCGACAAAACAACTAACGGCAAGGGGACCAAAAATAATTATAATTAAATAAGAGATTAATAAGTAATAAAATCAAGAACAAAACTACAAATTACCTCTTGGACTTCGTCTCTTGTTATTCTTCCATCTTCATTGCTATCGGCACTGTTCACATCAAACACATCATGCCATAAACATATTTCTTATGACTAAATTAAAAAAAATAATAATAAAAAATTAATATTGAAATAAATTAAATAAAAATATTTTAATTTATAAATTAAAATAAAATGTAAACTAATACTAGTTGATGAATAATTGTCAGAGTAAATAATATATCTTGAGGCCTCAGTCATACGTTTAACTTTTGGTTATGTGTTGGTTTCTTGACAAGATATCAAAAGCCAACATGACACGAGGTCACGGTTTCGAATCTCAACCACCCTCATTAAGGTGGAATAATCAGTGTCTATGCGCATCACTTTTCTGGAACAATGGACTCTTGTGTAAAGGGCTGTGTTATAACATATATTGGGACGTCAACCATAAGCTTAAGCTTTTGGTTGAGTTAATTTGATAAGAATAAATAAAATGTTAAATTAGTATAGAAAGAAGTAGTACTTTTAGTTGTTTACCCCCTTGTCATACAAATTGTACCAACTATTTGTAAAATTAAAATATTACATAAGTTTAGCAAGTGAATATAGTGGTAAGTGTGAAAATGATATATAAAGTAAAGTTAAAAAAAGACCCACTGGTAGAAAATGGAAATTATTTTAATTTTTCCTTATTTTTGAAATTGTCAATAATAAATTGAATATTATTTGATTTGATGAAAATAAACTTGTCTTTTATTTATGTTAAATGAACGCACCTATTTGTATAACTGCTGATATATAAAAAATAGATTAATTTATATTCAGCAATACATACACTAACATTGTATATATACTTCATATTTGAAAGTGATTGAACAATAAGTGAATTTATTTTCAACAGATCGAACAAAAGTTAATTTATTGATAATTTCTCTTAGTAGTACGACTAACTCAATGAATAAGGATCATTTATATATTTATTTGTTTTTTATTTTTGAATTTTAATAATAGTACTAAAGACAATAACATAAATAAATATTTAATAAAGACAAAGCACTCGTACAATTTTCACAATAAGAGACATCTAGACATTGTCTTGAAAACCATAGAAAAGGATATGTGATCCAAGTGGGTTTAAATTGACTAAATTATAGTAAATTAGTATTTGACTAGCCATTAATAAATTTTTTTTAAAAAAAAGCTTAAAATACGAATATTTATAATAATAGAAAGAAATATTTTAATTTTAAAACTATACATACGCGAATCTAATATACTAAAAAACATAACTCTCACATTTACATGTATGTCAAATCAAATCAGCTACTAATTTTCATGTTATTTTGTTACACAACTCGCATTAATAGATTTTTAATCAAATGATCCAAATTATAACATAGATAGACTCAAACCTAAATTCACCCATGTTTAAGAGAAGAGACAAGAATCAGTCTTCATATCGTCATATTAAATTTATCCCACTTATAAAAATTATGATAAAAATTGAAATAAAAAATCGAAATTAAAGATAATGACATAAGCTAAAAAAATCATTAAGCAAGAGACAAAATCGATCACACTATAAAGCTACCCCACATCTGATGATGAATATAACTTCCAAAACCAAAGTTCCAAATGTTGATTTCGGAAAAAGAAGGTACATAGTATAAGTCATAAATTAGTTAAGTAGTGTCATTCATGGAAAGAGAAAGGGATATAAATAAATACTCCATTTTCTTTTTCTATACAATTTTTTTATAATATTTTCCCTCCAATTTTCTATAGTTGTCCACTTTTCTGTTTGGGTAAATTCACCTATCCATCTTTTTGGCACAAAATTTTTTACGTAAATACCCTATATTCACACAAGTAAATATAATCATTTAAAATATTCCAACTATTCACTATTAGGTGGTCCCTATAATACTCTTATGCGTGCTCAAAAAAAAAGTGAATAAATATAGTGAATTAAAGGAAGTATTATTTTTACAGAAATATTATTTTTAATAATAAATTTAAAGAAATGAGTAGCTTAATTTACTCACATGTCAAAGAAAATTTGAAGGCGAGCATCAAAACTTTGATTAGTGAGTTGCAACCAAAAATCGCGCAACTCATCTTTATTTATCTTACTCAACCTTTGTCTCTTTCTCCTTGCTAATGCATCAAATATTCCCACCGCAAATTCCTTCGAATCTACCATACCTGTAAACATAATATACCTTTGTTTCACATTTTTTTTTTATTTTAACAGAAATCAACTAAACTAAAAACTTAAATATATCACTGCAGTCTTATAACTTGTGCATGGTTGACCTATATATTTCTCATTCAGCACCCGCACATGAGGATACAAGTTTTTCATACCGAATTTCTAGCTTTTTGACCCATGCTAATGTACTAATTCTATCGTTAATTAATATCTTTAATCATTTATTAAATATTACAAAGTTAATATTACTAAATATTTAAATTCAATGAAACAAACGTTATATCCACTTAACTAACCACAAGTTTAAAAATAATAATGTATAAATTAAATTAATTGATAAATAATACCATAAAATAATATATAATAAATTGATTCAAAAAAATATAATATATAAAGAAATTTATATTAGAATTTAACTAATCCACATAAACCGTCAAAATTACCATTTCATAGTTGAACATGTGTAAGGTATCAATGATCATATATATATATATATATATATATATATATATATATATATATATATATATATATATATATATATATATATATATATATATATATATATATATATATATATATATATATATATATATATATATATAAAATTTTAGTAGTAAAAGTGAATGAACTCTTCCATTAACCATTAAAATACGTATATTATATTCTGTCTACCTTGATTTGCATAAAACAAATTGAGTTATTTTTTAAAAAGTAATACTAAATAAAGAGAGAATAAATTGTGTGAATGAAATTAAAAGAGAGTTGAAATGCATTGATGAAATTAAAAGAAATTAATGAATTATTATCCAAAAATAAAAAAATCAATATATATTAAGTGAGACGAAACAAAATGAAAAATAATACTACGCACATAATAATTTAAACTTTTCTTTTTTTATTTTTTTGGAATGCAATGATGAGTAAAACCATAACCAGAAAAAATGTCATTAACGGGTAAAAAGAAAACGAACCAATACAATGCCCAAAATGTTCCCGAGCAAGCAAACCATTCTGAGCAAATTCATCAAACCGGGCCTCCACTTGTTTCCACATCTCGTCGGCACCGTCTTCTCCGGCAGTCCGACACGCTGTCCTACTAATAAACCTCAATCCCGTCAACGCTCTCTGCGCTCCCGACGTCGTCCTTTGTAGCTGCGCTTTCATCTTCCTCTTTTCTCTCTCCGTCATAATCGCCGTCGTCGGAAGTTGATCACCGGCCTCCGATGACGCTCTTGAAGACGGCCACCCTAACTTCTTCCTCAATTTCGACGCCGCCGACAAACTCCGTGAAAGCAAACCACCACCGCCGCCGCCACCTCCTCCTCCACCTCCGCCGGCGCTGAAAGATACCGAAGCAGAGGACGAAGCTGCGTCGTGATCGGCTCGCGCACTTCTCGGAGTCATGGCCCTCGGAGTTACACTACAAATATAAATATTATCGTCTTCCAATTGTAATTCGACCTCGACGAGATCCTCGTTAGATGACGACGACGACGGTCGAACGAGGTCATTAAGAAAGATCGGCAACATTGTACCTCCGACAGCGGCGGAGGAAGCGTAATCGAAGCCGGATTCTTCATCAGGAAGGTGGAAGCTACGGCTGTAATTTGATCGACGTGAACTGCCACTACCTACAGACGACGGTCGCATAACTTAACGAAAACAGAATATTCCGGTAATGTTTGTAAATTATAATAATTGAATTTCTTTCGCATAAATTGTAATAATTGAATGTAAAATTAAGTAATAATTGGTAATGAATTAAAGGATGGGTAAAATATAGTTGTTGATTGAAGAAAACACAGAAAATGCCTGAGAAGAGAAGATAGCTAAGAGAAGAAGGGGTTAGGGGGGTATGTCACACGCTTGGTGGGTGCTTCTTCTTAACTGGTTTATTAGCTTCCCCTGCAATCATGAATTCAACGCCTTTTTTTTTTAATTTTATTTTGTGTTTTGGGATGAATTATTATTATTATTTTTATTTTTATTGGTTAGAAAATGGTTGAAAGAATATTGTTAAGGTTGTATTGTTATTTGTATGTAATGAGGGGGATTAGAAAGACGACGGCTTCTTTAATATATTGATGGGTAGGGGTAGGAGGGAGGGAAAGAGAGAAGTAGGTGAGGTTGGACAATTTTTTAAATACTTCTATATTCATACTAGGAGTATTTAAAGTCTTTTTTACCATGTATAAAAAGACATTTTCGATATTCCACACAAGCAGCGTCGTTTTTGAGATTTCAGTGGCCCGGGGCAAAGATATAAATCGGGGCCCTATTTCACATGAAATACCAAAAAAATTTGAAATTATTGGGTATGCAAAAAAAAAAAAGATAAGAAAAAGAGCAAAAACACCTGATAAATATCTTCTAGGCAACATTATATGAAATAATGAAAATTAATAAAAGTATAAAAAAGAGCAAAAACACTTGATAATTGAAGATTTAACACCAAATTCTGCTCAATGCCTCAATTTGAACAATTTATCAAACAAATAAGAATATAATTACCAAGGATTCATCTGATTTATCAATTCTGCTCAATGCCTCAATTTGAACCATTGCCCATTGTTTCACCAAGGATTCAAGATTTCAAGGAACCAAATACAACCAATTAATTAAATTTTTGTTCCCAAGTTTTTTCCCCAATTCGGAACTCAGCCACAGCCAGTGCACTGTGCACATCAAAATTTTTTTCCCAATAAATAAAAATTAGACGAGCAAAATCCCGTTGAAAATTGATGAGCAAAATTACCGTTCTTGATGTTTTCCTCTTCAATTGAATGAAATCTCGAAAGGCGAAACAACCCCAAGCCCAATTCATCTGACTGAAATTTGTATACAAATACATCTTGGGGATTAGATTGAAGATTGAACGTTTTTTTTGGACAAAATCAAATTACTTTGGAAAGATCTAGAAATTATGGCTGAAATTAGGGGAAAGAAGTTGAGGAGATTTTCTAAATATTAGGGTAAAGAAATTAGGGGAAAGAAGTTGAGGAGCTTTTTTTGGAAAAATTATGGCTGAAGAAACGGTGTTGTCGGCTGTTGAGGAGGACAAAGGTTTTTGGGGGCCCACAATTGAGGAGATAAGTATTAAACGGTAATGGCAGTCCTAGTACTAGTTAAGGAGATTTTCAATTAAAGTTTTTTTTATTTTTTTTAATTCTATTTAGGGCCTTCTATTAACAAATAGTAACGCGGGCTTTTTTTTTGGGGGCCCAGGGCGGTTGCCCCAGTAGCCCTGGTCCAGCGACGGGCCTACACACAAGGTAGGGTTTAAATGGGTTTTTTTTTAAAGATATGGATAAATCATACGTGTACCTTAAGGAGGGAGTAAAAAGAGATGCGCGCAGTCAAGAAACCCCCAATTAATACTTGCGCTCAGTAGGAGTCGAACCTCAAACTATCTGCTCCACATGCAGATGCTCTATCTATTGAGCCAAAAGCGCTCTTGGTCTTTTTAACCAATTATGATTTCTATATTAGTTATCTAGTTTACTTTCTCATTAATATTAGTAGGATAGTAAGCATGAACTTTTGTAAAATGTCAATGGTAGCAAATCTTAAAAAAATTTCACAAAAATAGCATTGTACTTTTGGAATTTATGCTATCGTAACATTAATGCCCAAAACAAGTCAGATTATACGTTAAGTTGTGGAATTTTGTTTTTACCCTTGTCTTTTTCATTAAAATATAGTAACCTTCTTTCCTTAAGATTCCACAAAATAACATTGTACTTTTGGAATTTAAGTTGTCGTAATATTAATGCTCAAAAAACGTTAGATTATACATTAAATTGTGGGATTCCAAAAGTTTAATGATATTTTGTGGATTTTTTTTATATTTAATACCACTGACTTTTTGTAAAAGTTCGTGTCTACTGTCTACCATGTAGAATATCTCATATTAGTATCACAAATTCTCTAATGAGACTTTCACAACAAGATTATCTTTATTGGATTGACTTAATGATCACTTACGATTGTAAAATAATTACTTACAATTTAATGTCTTATGATGAGACGATCTCATAAAAGACTTGATTGATTAATATACCTCCTTTGATTTTGATTAGATGGATCTACTTTGACTTAAGTTTAAAAAATTTTAAAAATTATATTGTGAAATGAGATTTTGTTAAATTGGTCTTAAAATGTAGTTTTTGATATCAAGTTTTTATTATTTTCTATATGTATGTAATTAAAGATATTAATGAATTGAATTGCATTAGATTGCATTAAAATAATAATATTGCATTTTATTAGGATTGAAAGAAGTACTTAATTAGTTTCATATAAGTATTCAATTGAGTACTCAATTCGCTCTTTAATGTTCTTCTAATTAAGTTAAAACATTTAATTTGAAAAAGAGAGGAATTGAACTAAGGTTTGTGAGATCACAAGGAGACAATATGCTCGGTCGAGCGCCTCATGTGCTCGTTTAAGCACATTTGCATCAGAACGATGCTATTGATTGTTATTGCACACTGTCTTGTTCAAGGTACTCAACACCTTGTTTAAGGCGGTCTTGTTGCAACCCCCTCTTCGTGTTTTGAAGCACCAACTTTGTGTCACTCCTTTTCTCTTGTCCATCATCTTCATCAACGATATATGCCTTGTAATGACCAACGTTGTGATCAAAATCACCACTGATATATTTTGGGTGATGATTTGGCATATGCTGATATGCATTAACATATAAAATTACATTGAGAGGATGAAATAAGAACTCATTCACAATACTAAAGTGATTAGTAAATAATGAAAAAAGCACAGACATTTAATATGAATAGAAGGGAGTAGAATTTAATAACACATGATACAAATTGAAATTAGGGATAAAGTGAATTTACCATACAAATATTGCAACTAAAATCAACGATTTTAAAGTTACATTAATCTTTAATAAAACTTTCTTATATTTTTTTGTTAATTTACTATACACAATCAGCAATGATTTTAAAACTCATATGCTATTATGTTTTAGAGTCTATAGCTAGAGACTTACGGTTTATTTGGTCATTGGTATCAAATGATAGTATGTAGTAAAAATATTTATAGTATGAATGTTCATGAAATATACTATGTCATTTATATGGTTATATATGAAAATTTGATAATAAAGTAGTTTTACTATTTACATTCTTTTCGTTATCACCTAATGTAACATCTCCAAATTAATGGTACTGTATTGAAAATGAATTTTGTGAAGAAAAAGAAAAAATTAACATTAATTAAGTATGATCATTGAACGTGTCAAGAGTTTTTCTATCAAAATTACACTTAATTTTAAGTACTATTTCCTTACACTCCGTTTGGTTAGTGGTACTAAAGGGTGGTAATGATAATATTTTACGGTATAAAATTTCATCAAAAGTTTCATGTCATTCTCATGGTAATGAAACTTTGATCATATAAAAGTTCTTTTGTTTACAAACTTTTATACCACCTAATACCATCTCTCCAAATGGTAATGCATTGGAATCTACATATAGGGCTCTCTCTTTCTGGGGTAAAATTGACCGCTTTTCTCTAGTATTCCCTCCTAATGGAGTATGAGTATGGATTGTCTGTCATATTTCCTCACCCAGACCCTTGTTTTTGAACGGGAAATTGAGTTGATAATGATGATCGTTTCTTACTACCTACCAAACAGGCCGTTAATATACTATGACCAAATAAGTCGTTAGAACTATAGTAATACATTTATGTGTTAGCTACTCACTCTTTTTATGCCTTTTAAATTCACTCGGTTATACTTATGAAGTATAATTATTAGAGAAGTATATTACCTTTAAAGAGGCGTATTATAATTATTATTGCTATTATTATTATTATTATTATTTTTAGTAATAAAAAGCTCTTAAATTAAAGTCATTATTCACGTAAATACATAAAACTATACAAATTTTGGTTGGACGAAGATTTGTAAACCGAAAATAGCTTACCTAGACAACGACCTGGCACGACCACACAAGTACTGTACTAAAATTAGTACAATTAGTTTTCATCGAATACATTCTAGAAGGTGGATAAACACATGATGTTACTCTTATATAGTAGGTAAATCATATGCATTTACTCAACAAATATCTAAACTAGAAGTGTTCAATGGGCCGGATAAGGGTCGGGGCCAGGTCGGGCTTAAATAAATATGGGTCGGGCCAGATATAGGGCCCTATGAAATTAATATGGGCTTTGAAAGCCCGATCTGGCCCAAATTTGCCAATTTTTACTACTTAAAAAATTTAAATCCTCATTTATAAATTTATAACAATTAAATTATCATTTATAATAATTAGATGAAAAATATTAAAAATACTATTGATCTTGTCATTTATAATATTAAATTATACATTAATTAAGTATACTATTTACAAAGACCCATTTTTAGCCCTTATTAAGCCCTTTTATAGCATGGTTTATTTTAATTATAGTATTATAGCATGCTTCATTTTAATTATAGTATATCTTGTTTTCGGCTAGACCTATTTTCGGCCCAGCCCTTACAGAGCCCTTCTAAAAATAAGTCGGATAAGGGCTCAAAATGAGAGTCTGTCCCATTGAACACCCCTAATTTAGACTATGAGCATGCACTCTTAACCTCACATAAGTGATATGATATAATTTTTTTAAGTAAATCTTATAAATAACAAAAAATTATCAAATAAAGTCCTTTATCCGCTGCAAATAATTTAATCTTTAAATAATTATCTAATAATATAATATTTGTTATGTATTTGTTCTCCGCATAACAACAAAGTTTAAGTAGGCCAATTTAAAAGATTGGTTATATCCCTTTACTACCATGGATTGTTTGTAAAATCCCTACCTTTAATTATCAAATTTTTGTTTATTCGGTGTAAATAATTTTATTTTTATATTATTTTTTAATTTTAACATTTGTCTTTGGTTTGCTATAAAAAATAAATTATTATATTAGTTTACCGTTAGCATACCTTACTATTACTTGTTATAAATAATATGATATGTTGTGAGAAAAAATATTGCAAATGGTAGATTATTAGGTATGACGATGATGATGATGATGATGATGATGATGATGATGATATGTACAGAATTGAAGTGTTATATTGTGCTTAATCTCTATGCTTGGCTAACGTGGGTGTAAGATGCAAGATTTCAGATATTTGCAGGTTTCTCTTTTTGAAGAACCTTGAGCCGGCCCGGGGACTCTTTTGACCGCCCTCTCCCTATGGGTATGAGACGCTGTCTATCTTCCATCCCTAGAACCTGATCATAGATATAGTCTAAGAGCGAGATACAGTGGGTATGATGATGATGATGATGATGATAATGATGTAGATTATTAGAAAATATATTCAAAGGTGAGATTATTTTCCGCAGACGAGTGAAATGTTAGATTATTAATGTTAAATTTTCCATAGAAATATTACTGGTTTCTACTTTCTAGTATTTAATTTCATGTAACTTTTTAATGGAGTATCACTGTTACTCGAATCTTTCTTTGTACAAAACTCTATCTATTTGAGGGTAAAGTTGACTATTTTTCTTTGTCCTCTCTTTAAAATGGGTATGAGTATGAGTTGTACGTTAGTTTTTTTCACTCAAGCCCTTGTCCTACCTACTAGCAAAATACTGAGCTTGTTGGAAATACTTCATGTGTGAGACAAGATCTCATATCGATAAAATAGTGGATTATAGACTTGCATATATACTGAGTAGACTAATCCTTCTACTACCATATGATTTTGGCAAACAATGAAACTCACCAAGTGTATGTGCAAGTCAGCGCTCTTGACCCATGAATTTTTGGCCCAAACCCACAGGTGTTCCGTATCCACATGAATCGACCACAGTAAGATTATGTGACGAATTGTCACATGACTATGACTCTTGACTATAAAAAGAATTTACGTATTACTTGGTTTGTTGACATGAAATTATTACTAAAAGATAAGGTATAATTTTGATTCGGCCCACGCACTTAGTTATGTCTCTAAGAAAAATATTTCCATGAAGTGATTCTATGAACTTGGTTAATATCGATCTTAGATAAATAAATTAATTTGATGGTGATTTGCTAGTAGTAATAAATTAATAATTGCACCTTGGGGAAGAAGGCTAAATGCATGCCCTATGTCATTGAAGAATATATTTTATAAATAGTAATTCATAATCAATAACTGTAATTTGTATAAAAAGACAAAAATAATAATAATAAAATAAATAAAATCAAAAAGGATAATTAAATTAAAATAACAACAGAGTCATCTTATTAATTCTACCACTTAATAGTGATTTGTTAACTTCACAAATCATCGTTATTTACTAAGACATTCTCTTTCATAAAAGAATATGCAATTTGCAAAAGTACTTCCTTCGTACTTAAATTCTCTTTTTACTTCCTAATAGTACTTACTCAACCTTCATTGTTGAATTATAGTACTCCATATGTTATACATTGTACTACTTCTTATTCAGCCTAATTGATCAATTTAGTTTTTTACATTTGTCGAGACAACATTTTAATCTTTAATATCTCAAATTATTCTTAATTAAAAATTATAAAAATTTGATATTAATAATCCTTGTATTGAGACGAACCAAACAAGATCCCACATGACTATATATGTTTTAACTTATAGATTAAGAGTAAAATACAAATTAATTAGAGTGATAAGTGAATCGTGCCCAAAATAAAATGGGACATTTGGGCTGAATAGGAGGCGGTATATAATATAAAATGGGACATTTGAGCTAAATAGGAGGGGAGTATTATTTACATCTTCACTTATATCACATGTTTTAATGAGAAATACAATTTACTATAATTCGAAATCAAAGAACTATAAAAATCTTTAACTCCGTTAAATTGCGTACGCAACATAACTTAACACCTTTAAATACAATGAATAATTATGAAGTAGAATTTTTGTAAGAAAAAAGATCTCAATTTTTTCCTTTTCTTTTGGTTTACACTTTTCCAACTTTTTTTGTCTATATCTTTTTTTTTCTTTACAAAAATAATTAAAACTAATGTGATTTTCGTATCAAAAGTTTCGGCCAAAGGAGTGATTATGTATCAAATTTCGATACAAAACATGTGATCAAGTTTATTTTTCGATTTTAAAAATTATTTTCTTTACTAAAATTTATATTTTTATTTTAGTTTAATTATTATAAGAAATTTAGTTTAGAAATAATAATTGTTGATTTTATAATTAAAATTGGATTTAAGGGCATTTTAGTAATTTCATTAAAAAGGGGTGGCGATAAAATGAAAAGGGTGGCGATATTTAAAAATTGGGCTATTTTTTTGAGTTTGTGCCCCATTTAATAATAGCGTTTTCTTGTTTATTGAGGCTATTTTTTAGAGATGGAGAGAGAATAAAAAATTCTTAATCAATAACCGTGATTTGTAAATCACCACATAAAGAAAAAAGAATAATATTAAAATAAACAAAATCAAAAAAGATAAATTAAAATAACAAAACTCTCATCCTACTACATCCTACTATACAAGGATGATTTATTAACATTATAAATAACCGTTATTTACTAAGATTTTTTGAGAGAGTCAGCAAAACATGTATGTA
The DNA here is from genome assembly GCA_019776075.1 of Amaranthus palmeri. Taxonomy (NCBI): domain Eukaryota; kingdom Viridiplantae; phylum Streptophyta; class Magnoliopsida; order Caryophyllales; family Amaranthaceae; genus Amaranthus; species Amaranthus palmeri. The sequence continues at coordinate 315,732 of JAAKBH010000022.1, forward strand.
AAGACTTTGGGTTTTGGCGGCTAATTAGGCTCTCATTAAGATATTAGGAATTTGTTCATTTGGTGATTTAGGAACATGTGATATTTATTGTTGTATTTGTATCATACTTACTTTTATTTATGTTCTATACTTCTATTTTATTAGTTTGTAATGTGATATTTATTGTTTAAACTTATGATTACTTGTCACGTTGAATTCTAATATAATGGCAAAAAATCAACTCAATTAAAAAACTTAAGCTGATAGTAGAAACTCAATGGTATACCCCAAATTCAGCTTGAAAGGGGATTGATAGACTACTCATATCAGCAAGGTGCATCTTTTTTCATGGGAGTCCATTTGCTAAGAACTCCACAATCAAGCGTGCTTGATGGGAAACAATCTTAGAATGGGTGACCTCCTGGGAAGTTTTCTCGACTGCGCACAAGTAAGGCCAAAGTGCGCTAGAAAGACTTGTGTTAGTCTGTGGGACCATTCTACAGATTGCATGAGTAGTCACCGGTGATCCGTTGGGCCGGGTGTTAAACCCAATCATCTAAATTAATCTCGCACACATATAATAAGAGTAAATATTAAGGAAAGGAATGAAATAAGAATAGAAAATGCTTAAAGTTGAAGTTTAACAAGAAAGTCAGTGATGTTAGACGTATTGACGTATAATAAGGTTGATAAGGAGATCCATTAAAATGTAATTAACATTTAAATGACCGTTATGCTATTATCTTCCTCGTGTTTATTAGCGGTTCTTATTTATAGCTTAATATCTACTCCAAATAAACAGTTTCTTTTAATTGATGTTTGATGTAGAATGGGATTATTTACCATTAGGAAGTTTTGAACCAAATTATTGTTGCTATGAAGTTTTGAACTATAAATCATCATCATCTTCAGTGTATCTCGCTCATAGAAACTATGTGCAGGGTCTGGGAAGGTAAACACGACGATAACTCATACAAATAGAGGAGCGTGCGGTCAAAGGGGTCCCCCAACTCGAGAAAGATCTTCAAAGAGCGCGAAATCTGCAACTTATACAAATACAGTTAGTAGAATACGTACAAATAACTACAAAAATTAAATTTACCTTACAATTTAACCACTAAATTTGTATTAATCTAATTTTTATGTGATGAGACGGTCTTAATAAAGAATTTGTTTTTTGCATCATAAAGATTAGATTAATTCATATGGACATTAAGACATTAATAAAATGTCTTACTACTTTTCATATGAATCTTAAATGCATTACGGTTTGATTATTTTATTTAAAAAGCTACTACTATTTAACTATGTAATATTAACATACTTTCTCTGTATTTTAATAAATGCTATAGTTTCTATACAAACTACTATTCACCAACTGATCTTATTTGGTATATATTTCTTTCATGTGTATGCAGGGGCGAAGCCAGGATTTTGAATTAGGGGGGGCCAAATTGTCGATGTAGTAGAAATTTTTTTACTGTATAAAAACTAGAGGTGTTAGAAATAGACACGATGACTCGAAATTTACACGACATTGTAACCGAATCCAATTTGATTCGACTTTAAAAATTTACAATTATGTAAAAACAATATGGACACGAAATCTGATTTCAAGCCCACCCGAAACACTTAATCCGAAATCGACGATGACCCGAACGAACACCATTAGATACTAGTTAAACTATGAAAATATTAAAATCATATAGACTGAAATAAACTTGAATCATTGCAAAAAAATTATGTTTAACAATAAATAGAGTTAAAGCTCCGCTATAATTATTATTTTTGAAAAAATTAAGTGTTTTTAGCTCTATATATATTTGCCTAATAATTCTCCAAAAAACACTATTAAAATTAAGATAAAAAAATATAAACACACACTAAAAAAGATGAATGTTAGATTATGAAAGATAAATAGTAATGACATTATAGTATAAATCTATTAGTTTATAAATAAATAATTGTTTAAGTGAGAATTCGATCCCTTAACCTTAGATTACAATTGTGTTACTCCAAGCATTGAGCTATAGTAATTTTTGTTATATTTTTACGCTCTTTAAACTATATATCATATTACTAAGGGAGGCCAAAACCAAAATTACAAAGGCTCGCATTTTCGACAAGGGGGGCCGGGCCTCCGCCGGCCCCCCATGTGCCTTCGCCCCTGTGTGTATGTAAAAATATAATCAAATGGAATCTTGTTTAATTTTTTATCATATAAAATTAAAGATATTAAAAATTGAAACCGTACATTAGTTAGCGTGAGCAGATACATAACAACTATTTAAAAACGAAGGAAGTATTACAAATATAAATAACAATCGATTTGGTTCAATATACATACATATATGAACAAGAGATTTTAATTAGCCCATCATATATATACTTCTAAATTGCCCTTTGTTTAAGTGTAATAACAAAAGAATAAAATTTATCTTACTTTTGCATTACATTTAGTCATAACATTTAAATTTAATTTTATTGCTCCTTATTAAAGATGTATATTTTCTCTTATGCTAGTAATGATAACAAAACCTCATAAACGATACCTTGATAAAATATGTGGAAGGTGATTTAATTTAGGTTAGCAATTAGCATATTAAATTTTATAGATTTGCTATTATTAGAAGTAAATATTTATGGAGGAAATTATAAAATTCAGATTAAGAAACAAGGTTATTAGAGTACATAAAATATTATGAAAATTTAGTTGTTGTGAGATGTAAGAAATAGTTGTAAAATGATGGAGAAGTAGAAGAAATAGAAAAATTATTCTTATAATTTTGGGATAGATTTTATCCTTAATTCCTTATAGCCATGCAAGGGAAATATATATTTTCCTTAATTTTATGCCCGTAATTATAAGGTTGACCATCAAAATTTTCCTTATAACATTATATTCTCTATCCTTCATCTTGGTTTGTTTTAGGGTGTGTGAGGTGATCAATCGCACGTAGCCTCCTCTTTCTCCCGTGTATAAAAATGTTAATCAAAAAAAAATATATTAAGTTTATCATCAATAAAATAAATATATTTACTATAAATTACACACAAAACAAAAATTTTGAACAAGTTCCCAAAATTTTCAATACTGCTCCGTCTTTCGTTTCAAATTCACTTTTACGTACTTACGTACCTTCAAACCTATAATTAGACTTTTATTTTTTCCTTAAACATTTACTTGCAAAGTTGCAATACATGCATGCTATATATAAGAGTAATTCATAACTAAAGGAGTTCAACGGGGCAGATCGACTCAATGGGTTAAGGGTCGGATCACATTATAACAGATTATTAGCGTGTCGGGTCACTAACGGATCGGGCCATTTATGGGCCTTTGTGTAAATGGTCGGGCCGAGCGGTGTAGGATACTTAAAGAAATTGGTAGTAAAAAATTACCAATTTTTTTATATTTTTATATAAATATTATTATATATATAGTTGAATTGACCCAACGAGCCATAAACTATAATAAAAAAAACTTTTTATGATTTTTAAAAAAACGAGTCAAAGTGGGTCGTATTTAAATGAGTTTTAACCCCCGCCCTATTTAAATTTTGACCCGACCTGCCCCAACCCGACCCGTTGAACACCTCTAATCATAACTATCTAGGTTACCATCAACGAAGTTGTTAGAATAAGACTATACAAGATGATGCTAGAAATTTTAATGAAATTCTAGAAGGAATGAGACTTGAAAACTTAGCAAGTCGTTGGCAGGATGTGAACCATGCATTCAGAATTATGAAAAAACATTGAAAACAAAAAAAATATAGGACGTAGTTAATTGCTTGAATCATACGATAAAAATAGATGAATCACTTACAAGGAATACGTTGTATTGTACTTATCATATGCCTAAAGATTATCTAATGTACTACTCATTCCTTACTTTGCTAAAATTTTGTACAATTACTCAACTATCAGAAAATTTTGGGGGTGTTTGGCAAATGGCTGATTTGACCAGCTGATTTTATTAACTAATTTGATCAGCTAATATTGAACCCGCTGATATAAGCAGCTTGTTCAAAAATAACTTATTCGTATCAATAAGCTGTTTCAACCAGCTCATTCACCAAACAATAACATTAGTTGGCTTGGCCACTCAATTCTTTATTTATCTCAAAATAAGCTAAAATTGTCCAATAAGCTAATTTGCCAAACACCCCCTTTTATCTCTTTTAGTGATTTTGATAGACAGTTCTTTAGTCGTTAGTTGCTATAATAAATTTAATTGAATAAAAAAATATATGAAACCTTAATATTAAGTTTGAGATTCTTTATGATAATTAAACTATTTTACTAATTTATGTCAAAAAATAGAAGCTATTTCATATTTTTATTTTTTTTAATCTTAGAATACAAGCTAATTTGCCATTAAAAAGAGAAAATATAATTGCACATAATAATTCAAAATTACCTATAATAATAATAATGATAGGACTATATGAATTGAGTGAACGATGTTAAATGAGAATTAAAATATGTGGATGCGAATAAAGATTTTGGTGAAAATATTTCCATCGATACTATTTTTAGGAATGATGATTTCAAAAGAAAATATAGAATTAACTTTAATTTAGTGTTCAAAAAATAAAAAAAAAATATAAAATTTAGATTTAAACTAATTACACCAATTTTTAAAATATTAAAAGTTGACTGCTTAAGGATTGTTTTCGAAATCTAATCATTCTCATATTCTTCAATAATAATTTCATAGTTAAAATCTACTAAAATAATTAGTTATTCCTAAATACTACTTTAAAAAATTATAGCATAATATAAAGAACAGACTAAAATAAAAAGTGTGTCAAACTGTCAAAGTTACAAAAATCGGAGAGTAGAAAGAATGGATCACATTGTCAATCAATGCATTTAGCCTCTCAACCCGTGAGACTATGGGCATCGACCCTAGCTAAGATGCGGGCTGGGCCTGGTTTACGCAAATCAAATATGTAAGAATGTATCACAATTTGTGTATTGTAACGTGAGGAATTTTGAACACAAATTCTTATTTGAGACGATCGTCTTTTGTAAAGATGGATCTCAATAGCCCAGTCTAATTTTAAATATATATTATTACAACTCTAAATATAGATTTGGGTTGGACTTTTGAGAGTCGTCTTTACAAAAGACGGTCTCTCAAGAGAGCACCTCGGACAATCTCTATTTTAAAGTGTATTTTCTCTCTCATAATACTGTTACAATTATTAGTTTGCACTACTACTTAATTAAAATAATACCCATTTACTACAAAGATTCTAGTTTTCTTAATTTGTATGAAAAACTCATAGTGGACAATCTTTTAAGAAAGGAGGGAGTACAATCTTAAAGTGATCAATTCAAAAGCTGACCGTTTATATGAGATCATTTCATTCTGATAAGGTCTCATACAAAACTTACTCCAATAATGCAAATTGTACGTCTTTTTAATTGTAATTTGTAGCTCAACAATCTTAAATTTTGTGTATACATGATTTCTAAATATAGAAAAAAAAATATCCAATTGTCATGACTAACAAATGCTTTAAATAACTTAGCTCTTTAATTATTTAGTAACTTTCGAAAAATATTCTAATAATAACTAATTATCTTTTATAAAGACAATGCCTAAAACTTCTCTTGAAAAAATTTAAAAAGCTGAAAAAAAAGACATCAAAAAGAACCTAAAAATAAAATCACAATTTAAGAAAAAAAAATCAATGAAAACAGATTGGGAGGAGGAAAAGAATTAAGAGAGGAAAAAACAAAAAAAAAAATTAAAAAAACTCCTCTCTTCCTCTTTACCTCTCCTCCCATATTATTTTTATTTCTCCATAAATTAATTATTTTCTTCGATTATATTCGAGCCATGGCATTTGAAGAATTTAGCCAACTATCAAAACGTAGAAGAGAAGAACGAGCACAAAAGTACAAGAAAAAAATATTGCTAGCGGTTGTATGTACAATAATTTTTCTCCTATGTATCGCAATTGGAGTTTTTGCGTTCTTACATTTTACAGATAAACAAAATAAAAGCGATAAAAATAATAGTTCTCCTCCGCCTCCTAAAAAAGAACATGTAAAAACTTCGAGTAAAATAATACAAATAATATGTGAACCTACGGATTATAAGAAAAAATGTGAAGATACGTTAACAAAAGTTGTACGTACGGATGTTTCAAAACCTTCAATTGTTCCTAGAGCTATTATTAAGGCTTCTATTTCTGCTGCTATGGATGAAGTTGTTAAGGCCATAAATAGGACCCACAAATTCAAGTTTGACAAACCTCAAGATAAGGCTGCCTTTGATGTTTGTAAGAAACTTTTTCAGGTATGAAAAAAGCTTCTCTTGTAAATCAAAAGCTTAAGCTGATGGTTAAAGCCTAAGATATGTTATATACTTTAATACGCCCTTTCAGTCCCTCACATGAAAGCTTATCGGGCTAAAATTGTGGATGCAACACGGAACTTCCTCATACATGGCGCTAAATATTGCATTTTAAGTGGGGGTGGTTGAGATTTGAATCTGTGACCTCTTATTACGTTAGCTTCTGATACCATGTCAAGGAACCAACTTAACCTAAATTTTAGGCTGATGGTTAAGGTTCAAGATATGTTATATACTCTGACATATATATCAGCTTAATTAATAGAGATGATAAATCTATGATATAATCCCCTTATTTAAGAATTTTTGATGAAAAATATAATACGTCTCTCATTGAAAATGGAATTTCTTTTCCAAATAATTAAATTTTTAAAAATATGACAACCAAAATTATATTTTCCTAGGCTTATGTTTTCCTCAATATTGATATGTTTTGGGGTCTAAGGCAATTATATATGCTCTAGGTTATTTTGAGTTCGACCAAATTTTGTATTAGATTTCTTTTTAATCGGATTAATTTTGACATTGATTATTTTGAGTTGAGTTTTTGGGTTTAGGTTACTGATACATCAAAGATAGGCATAAAAAATAAAGCAATCGGTTATTTTCAAGTCGGTTTTATTATAAATGAGTTAATTTCATGTTTGCACGATTTATGTGTTGTGTAGAATTGTAATTGGTAGGTGTTATGTTGTGTCATTTTTTATGCAAGTTGATGCATGTACAAATTAATTGTGGATCGAGTAGATATTGGGTCAGATTAGACTTGTGGGAGCCCCACAAGGTGATTATGTAATGAGTTATCATGTTTATTGTTAGAGTATATAACAAATCTTGGGACCTCAATCATCAGCTTAAGCTTTTGGTTGAGTCGGTTCCATAATATGGTATCAGAGCCCGTATAATAAGAAGTTACGAGTTCGAATCTCAACCAACCCTCATTTAAAGTGAAATATCAAGCACCAGGTATAAGAAGGACCTGTGTTGCATCCACACTTCTAGCCTAAAAGGCTCTCGTGTGAGGGAGCGTGTTAGAGTATATAACATATCTTGAGACCTCAACCAAAAGCTTAAGCTGATGTTGAGGCGCCAGTATATAACAAATCTTAGGATCTCAACCATCAGCTTAAGCTTTTGATTGAGCTGGTTCCTTAATATGGTATCAGAGCCAGTATAACAAGAGGTCACGTGTTCAAATCTCAACCACCCCTCATTTAAAGTGAAATATTAAACACCAGATATAAGAAGGACCTGTGTTGCATCCACACTTCTAACCAAAAGGCTCTCATGTGAAGAGCATGTTAGAGTATATATAACATATCTTGAGACCTCAACCAAAAGCTTAACCTAATGTTTGAGGCCCCAGAATATGTTATATACTCTAACACTTGCATTTACATTATACACTTTTGTCATCAAACATGTTAATGAATTAACAAACCATGCATGTGTTAATACAAATAGGATTCAAGAGAAGAATTGGAAGAATCAATGAAAGAAGTAGAAGAACAAGCTAAAAACAATCACATAAAGATTAATGATCTAAAAACATGGTTAAGTGCAGTTTATTCCTACCAAGAAACATGTATTGATGCATTTGATAAAGGGGAAATCAAGAACCAAATGAAGGGTGTTTTGAATTCTACTATGGAGTATATTAGTAATTCCCTTGCTCTTGTTTCCCAAATCTCTTCTGCCGTTAACAAGTTTAACGGAAAACGTAATCTACTTGGAAGGTTACATATCCGCCATGGGTTTCCTGAATGGATGAGTCATGAACAACGCAAGCTTATTGTAAAATCTACAACGAACTTAACCCCAGATTTAACGGTGGCTAAAGATGGAAGTGGGAATTATACTTCTATTAATGATTGTTTGAATTCATTGCCTCAAAATCGTACAAAAAGGTACGGATTCTAAAACTGTTATCCAAACATAATATAGGTGTTTTGAATAGGTTGTGTGTCGTTTACTGTTACAGTCTGTTTGGGTAGTGGTATTAAGTGGTGGTTTATCATAAGTTTCTTGTCATTACTATGGTATGGTAATGAAACTTTGATCATGAAAAAGTTTTTTTGTTTACAAATTTCCATTGCTAATCTAATATTACCTTTCGCAATGGTAATGTATTGGAATGGAATTTATGAAGAAAATGAGGTGATTAAAGTTGAACAAATATGGCCATTAAGGTAGCAAAAGATGTTTTAACCGAAATTACACTAGTTTTCATTCTTATTAATTACTACCGTTTAATACTACCTACCAAACGGGTTGTTAGAGGCCTTGATTATGAACTTAAATTCTTAGTTGAGTTAGTTTCTAAATATGGTATCAGAGCCAAAGGTGGTTCGTAGATATAATATAGTACACATGTTAGTGTGAGTGTTAAAGTATATAAGTTATCATAGAGCATCGACCATCAACTTAGGTTGATGGTTGAGACCTCTGAATATGTTATATACTTAAAATTTACTTAGGAAGGAAGATGAACTTGGTCTTTCGAAAACAAGATGAGCTCTAAGATATACCTTTTCTGTTCCTTTAAAGTTGCTAGTGATAATGACATATAATAAAGAATAATGTTACTATTAGAAAAAAATTTTAAAACAGACATAAAACATTTATCTAGTCTAAAATATAAAAAACTATTTTTGTGCTATCTGAAAACTTAAAAGCTGACTTTTAAATTGTATTGTGTAGAATCAATATTTTCGTTAAAGAAGGAATCTACAATGAGTATGTAACTATAACCAAAAACATGGTGAATATAACAATGTTTGGAGATGGGTCACAAAAAACCATGATTTCTGGCAACAAAAATTTTGTAGATGGAGTTCGAACTTTTGAGACTGCTACTTTTGGTATGTACCTCATATTCTTTTTATTCCGCTTTTGCGCGTATATATAGCATATTATGGAGTCTCAATCTTCTGCTTAATCTTTTTGTTGAGTTGGTTTTTTAATATGGTATCACAACCGACGTGACAAGAAGTCACGAGTTTGAATTTCAACTATTTAGATTTCTCCCACGTAGCTCTTGAATGATATATTTTTTATTTTGATTCGGGGTAGAATTAGTGAATCCCCTGCAAACAAGAGAACTAAAAGGAATATAATCGAATATGTTGTAGATGGTAAGAATTGAATCCTATGTGATAAGTATATATATTCTAATATTTGATTATCTTACATGATGGTTCTTCAGCTGTGCTGGGAGAAGGATTTGTTGGAATAGCATTGGGATTTCGCAACACAGCAGGACCAGAAAAACACCAAGCAGTAGCTCTTCGCGTGCAAGCAGATCGTTCAATCTTCCTAAACTGTCGTATGGAAGCATACCAAGACACACTTTACGCTCAAACACACAGACAATTCTACCGCGGTTGTTACATCACAGGGACAATAGACTTCATATTTGGTGACGCTGCAGCCATTTTCCAAAGTTGTCTACTTATGGTAAGAAAACCAATGGAGAACCAACAAAACATAGTAACTGCCCAAGGGCGAGCTGATAAACACGAAAATACAGGAATCGTACTTCATAACTGTCGCATATTTCCCGATAAAGAGCTTGATCCTGTGAAGGAAAAGTTCAAGACATATCTAGGAAGACCTTGGAAAGAATACTCTAGGACAATCATTATGGAAAGCACAATAGGAGAATTTATAGCACCGGAAGGATGGATGCCATGGGAAGGGAGCTTCGCTCTTAGTACATTGTATTATGCAGAATTTAACAATCATGGTCCGGGAGCAGATACATCAAAGCGTGTTAAATGGGTTGGTTATAAGAGTTCGATAAGTAGACAAGAAGCACATAGTTATACGGTTACACCATTTTTACAAGGTAGCTGGATTCGAGAAAACTCTAATGTGCAAGTTCATTTTGGGTTATACAATTGAACCAAGCTTCAAGAACTACAAGGATATTTCATTTCATTTATGTTATGTTTGATTTTATTCAAGAGTAATTGTAGATATATTTTGAATATCTCTTTTTTCTTGTTAAGTTAGTACTAACAATTAATATATGATGTATATAGTATGCAAAATTCTCTTCCTTTTGACTCCATTCATTTCTAATTATGCATTTAGTTTCATTTCATTTGTTTTTTTTTTTATAATGTTGAGGTTGAGCTATGTAGTCTTAGTAGCTCCATAACCTCATATGATGGTTCTAGTTAGAAATACATGAACATAAGTATGAAGGTATAACCGTCTCTGAACCAGTTTAGTTGTTTTGCTTTTTCACACTATTCATCAATCCCGTTTAAGTTGTATTTTATTTTAAATCCATAAGTGGCCTCGGGCCCTCGAGAGCCCAAATAGTGGCACTCTTTCTACTATTTGCGTCGAAGCCAGTTTACAGAATAGAAGAAACGTATAATACATTTCTCGGCTGTCAGCTGTTTATCATTGATCTAAAGATGCGTTATGAAAAGGCGATTACACTCGGAGATACACAAACGGCAGCATGTCCAGTACTTCTGCTAGGTTCTGTGACTTGATAATTGATAATGCTCGACTCCTTCATTCCTCGACAGCCATGTTTCCATCTTCCAATTCCTTCTGCTTTTCACGTTCCACTGAAAACGAACCAATGTGGTTAGCATTTAACCTTGCAATCTACTAATCGTTTTCTTATTTGTAAGAGAAAATCTCACAAGCCTGTGTAGCATACTAAGATACAGCATATGTGCAAATACACCAAAAGCATAGGAAGAAGCTAATGAATGACCAAAAGAACAAAAAATGAAAGATAATACAGCATTATTCACTTGGGAAAAAAAGGGTTGATGTTCATTATAAGTCAATACAGTAACTATATGCATTAGCAAGTAGCAAGTGACCACCACCATATTGAAGACAAAATTTCAGCAACCGAAGAAGTAAATCCCCGTTGGTCTCAATCGTATCAGAACTTGTTCTTCGATTACATTTCCTTCAAGTTGGTCATTGGGAACAAGGATCACGAGGGCTAGTTTTTTTCGGAAGGACAAAGAGTGTAAGGCAAGCTGTAACTCGAGCAAAGAATGCAGATCAAATATTTGTTCTCAAGTTCAAAAGATTTGCATCCCAATGAGTTACCTTCTAATATATACTCGCTCTAACCCAATGGATTTGTTGCGTATCCCTAACGGTATGTTTGGTTAGTGGCACTAAATGGTAGTAATGGGAATAATTTATAGTGTAAAATTTCAGCAAAAGTTTCATATCGTTCCCATGGCAATGAAACTTTGATCACCAAAAAGTTTTTTTTTTTTGTTTATACTATCTAATACCACATCTCCCAATAGTAATGCATTGGAATAAATTTTATGAAGAAAATGAGATGATTGAAATTGGACAAGTATGACCATCAATATAACCAAGAGATTTTTCAACCAATATTACACTTCTGGTTAAATGACCCCATACATGAGATGATTCATGTTTTTAGAATGCTAAACTATAGGAACGCAAACCAACACCACAATTTATCACTGCATGATGCTATTTACTTGAGCTGAAAAGTTGTGTATACATACTCGATGCAAATCATGTACATAATACTCATACATGCGCTTCGACAACTGAAACAAATTGATCAATAACATAGAAAATTTTAATTGTCCAATCATAGTGTAGAAATGCAGCAACAGTCGTGTTGTGACAAGCTCCAAATCACTCGATGATCGAAGCAAAGGCTCGAAGTGATGATGATTACTTGAGCAAGGAAGATGCTGGAGGCTGCTGTGAAGATGGCTCGACCACGGACCAACCGAGCAAAGGTGGCTCGATCGAGCCTTAAAGCTGCTAGTTTTCAGTAGCACTTTGAGGGAGAGCTCGACTAGTCGAGCCTTAGTGCTCGGTCGAGCGAATGCAGCAGGGAGTTTCTTGCGACTTTCTGTTTTGAGTATGGGTCTTTGTGGGCTTTTACCCATTTGGTCCTACGTTTTCTAATATGTTGTAAAGCTATATAAGAGAGCTTAGGACTTCATTAAAAGTAAGTGGAGAGGCAAATACATGTGAGATACTAGGGCATAGGCCATAAGAGTAGTCTTCTTGTATTGTTGTCTTTGTGTGGAGTTTCACCATTAAAGGTGAAAGTGTGAAACCTTTATGGGTTAAGAGTGATCTTTTAACTATTGTGAGTTGAGTCATTAGTATAATGTTGATTATATTAATAATAAGATACTCTATTTGAGGGGGAGGTATCCTTTGATACCTCATAAACACTTGTTTAGTGTTGTTTGTTGCTTCTCTTGATTATACTCTGTTTTTACTCAACTTCTTCATTGTTTCTCTACCATTTGAGAGTTCTAGACCTTCTCTTTCAAGTCGTGATCGTGGTAATGAGAGTGATGTGGCTATCGTAAGTTCGTAAGGTCTAAATATCGGTCAAAAGCATGAGATACCTCTTGATACGGTTGATCCACTCCTATTATGTCACTATTTTTATGTACTTTTCCTATGGTAACAATGCTTTATACCCCTTTTGTGTTAATTTCTTAGTTTTAAAATATGCAAGGCAAAAGGGTCGTCAAGCCTAGGAGCTAGGCAAATGGAGAAAGCGTGAGCTTTTCGAGGGCGAGGCACACGTTTTGACACAAAAGCTTATAAAACAATTCTAAACATATTTCATACTGAGAATAAAAATTCATACTACATTTGCATCAAGATCTAGAAACATTCATTATTACGCTAATCTACGAATATAGTGCAAATAGCACAGTAGGATACCTCGATCTTGTTCATTAAGTGTTAATCTTGGTAATAAATCATATTTAGTTCTATTTTACTTAACTTCATGTTTTGTTACATTATGATTGAGTAGGTTTCTTCTAGTTGGGGGAAATTTTTGGTTGATTTGTGAAGAGAATTAATAGGGGGAAATCGACCGCTTTCCTCTAGTCCTCCTTGTGAAGGGAGTAAGGTAATGGATAATCCGTCACCTTCCCTCACCCAAACCCTGCTCTCGAGCAGGATATTTGGGATGATGACGACGACGACGACTTGTTAAAATGGGTCATGGTTGATTTGTGAAGAGCCTTGATGTTGTTAGAATGGGTCATGGTACATGACCAAGAATCACACCTTACAGAGCCAAGTTGAGTAAGAGTATGAGTTATCCCTTAAAAGGAAAAATCTCAACCTAACCTTCGTCATAACCCATAAGTTTAGAACATTGCTTGAGTTCACTTCTTGCTATAGTGGTGGAGTTGCTAGGAAGCCAAATAACACTAGGTACTTCTTGTAACCTTAGAGGATGCATGGAAGGAATTTGAGTGTAGTACAAGCTTGATGATCTAACTCTAAGATTGGTTGATTCCAAGTAGTGATAATGAAAGTAAAAGGTTTAAAATGTAAAGGCATAGATAATTAAACCATTCCCTAACCCAATGACAACACACTTCTCTACACTAAGAGGTGTTAGGAATACCTTATGTTAACCCACATGTGAACTATAAGATTAACCAATATTTTACCCATATCATACATGCTAGTCCTTGTTCCCCTTGATTGTTTTGGAATCAACATTAGCAACCATATTCACCACGTAACTAGTTTAGTGTAGACTACACATATCACTTTCTGGATACGATCCATACTTGCTACTAATACTAATTATTAGTTGGAATTGATAGTGTACAAATGTGCTTGATAATTTGATAGTTGTGATCTAGGGTTAGCCATCATTCCTCCATTCCCCAAGCTTCCAAGCTTAGCTATGGAGTTGAATCCAACAAATTCAAGACCACTAGAATACCAAATGCATCCTAAAATAAGTTACTAAATCCTCTACATATAAATGGCCTAAAAACCCTAAACCCAATGGTCAACTACTCATGAATCATAGAAACTAACAAGAACATATTAAAGCCATTACAAATAATAATACTAGTAGCAACTAAGAAGCAATAAAATAAAATAAAAACTACAAATAAGTGAATGCCCTGATACCGACAAAATCCCTTTAAAAAGCCATACTTTCAGCACTAAGTAAATGCCCCGAAAACATCCTTTCGTTGCTTGGGCGCATATTTACTCAAATTATTCCGCCATTTTGATGTATTTTATATCCATTTAAAAGAAAATCTGTACTAGGGGGGAATTGGGATACATGTAACATTTAAAATTCCTATTGCAAGTTGTACTTAGACAAGAATAATAAATTGCAATCAAGCATAAGTGAGGAAAATGGATAATGTGACGCTCAAAGTCCCGCAAAGATATAGTCCACATTCTGCAAAGCAAGAGACAAAGGCCCATTCATGCAAACTTGAGCAGACGCGCAAATTCTAACCCACAAAGTCGTGCGGCTGCACCATGCCAATCAATCTAGCCCCCCTTTCACTAGCATGAGCGAGCAAATTCAAACCTTTAACAATGGCCCACATGCACATTCCTTTCTAGGCTATCATTCATGACACCGTCATTTTCAAAGTAATTCAGAATTCTATCCAATTTAAAAAATATATTCTTATATATTAAAGTCTTAAAATTTTATTTATTTTATTATCCTTTGTGCACATTTAGACTCTTTAAATCCCATATTTTGTTACCTTTCAAGTAGTGTAATATATATTTCCTTAGTTCCCTTGTGGAGATGATCCTACTTCTTTAGTACTACTATTAAGTATTAAAAAATGTAGTATATTAACAACGCCTATGCAACTCAGGCAACGTCACTACCCTAGTTCCACCAAAGTCATTACCACTTTCGCATCTCTCATCATCACATTGAATTTGCATTTGATCATTTTCTCATGAAGCCTTTTATTAGTCATTACAACGATTACCCTTAATCATAAATATTCATATTTTCTAAATGTTAAATTACATGAAAGAAACTAACACGAATTTTCCATCGCAAGTAGCTAGTAACTGGAGCTAAAAGGTTGAGCATACATAATGCATAATGATAATGTCCTCTACTTTTAGCTAAAAGGTTGACCATACACGTTTTTAGCTATTTGACCAACCCAAAAACCAAGAGCCAAAAGGCAACCAGAATAGTCAATTATCAAACACACTTTTAAACAATAAGGATTTGAAAGCCATTAGAGCTTGAAAACAGTTCGGGCCCTTAAACAAATTGCTCATATCCTGACTAACAGATGATCAGATATTTGAAAAGAATCCTGCATGTGATGTTATTAAATATAAGCCAATCAAAACAAATATTAACAGAATGTAGGACAATTAACATACACATTAACTTGTGCAATGCCTTTTGCGTCCTCTTCTCCAGCTTATCTAGCTTTTTCTGTACGTCCCTCCTAAGGTCCCAATTAGGTTTTTTCGGTGCAATGTTAAGAAAAGGATCCTGCATGAGAAATTATAAGAAGAAGCTAATTGGTATTCCTAACAAAGAGGATGATAAAAGAATATATAAACAGAAGCCAACCTCCTTTTCCTCTGGCGGAGGAACTGCAGCAACAGGGTCTTCAAACTTTGGTAGTTGTGGTGCAGCAAGTTTACCCTCTTGTAATTGTTTGTCATGAGGAAGGTAATTTCGGAATTTCAAGTTAAGAGCACTGCAGCAGAAATAAGTTCCCAGGTTTTGGTGATTAAAAAGCAGTCAGAAGAACACAATGACTAATAAGCAATTAATCACCCTGAAATAAGGAATTGAGTCTTTCAAGTTGCCACATTACTGGCTAAACTTTAAGACACTTGAGAGCACACCAAGCATGAATAGTAGAGTTGTCCAAAATCAACCCGATCAACCGAAATGGAGTACGACCCGACCCGAAAATAATTCATGTAATAAATTAAATATACAGATTTTTATTTACATTTACTCAAGAACAAAAATTAACCCGACCTAAAATGTTATATCTAGAACAGGCCGATCACCCGAATGGTGTGCTAGGGACTAAGCACATAAAGTACAATTTTGCAGAGCAGTCTGCAATTCTTTCACTTTAGCCAAGATGGATTGGTACTCAAAGTAACTTTGCAAGGTCACAAAAGAAACATAACAGACAGATTAAATGGCAACATGGGTGCAGGTAGCCCTCGCCCATACGGCCATACCCATTACCCATGGAGGCTAAAATTTTCATACTCATGCTTGCACACTTTGGTATGTATACAAACTCATCCATTATCCAATTGGGCATAACAATCACGATTATACCACCTTATATCAGCCTCGTATTCCCCCATACCCGCGTCTTATGTGTTCAGTCATACCATCGACATTCCACGACTTCATTGTCACCTCTATACTTCTCTACAACTCTACAAGACTACCACTATAGCCAAGAATAATGTTCTCCTCAAATAATACCATCAAATTAATCACTTCGCCACCACACAAATTCGTAATTGCTTGTTTTAAATACCATTTCATCCCGATTCATTACTTTTGTCTTTATCGCTCGGCAAAATCAAAAAAAAAAAATTCTACATACTAGACGAATCAGGATATGAATCATACAATTGCGCTTTTAATTTACCTTGTTCCAATCCAAAAACTGAAAGTAAAACCAAAATAATAATTTGTAAAGAATAAAACACAGAAGATAATAATTAGTCGAAATAAAATTAAAAGAAGTACTTTTCACCATCGTTAGCAGCATCCCCATTGTCAGAGTCGTTCTTAGGCAGAGAAGAATCGTCATCAGGAGTTTCCAAAAGTTCTTGAGCTGCTCTAAGAGCTCTCAATCTCTCTTTCCTCTCTGCTGCAGCTTGTTCAATTGATTGTTCTTCCGTCGCCATTATAGTTTGCTTCTACAAGTTTCCGATCAATCTCGATTCGCGGTAATTTGATAGAGAAGATAAACTAAACTCTTACCTTCGAGAAAAATTGTTTCGTTTAGGGTTTATGTTTCATAAACTAATTAAACTTCTTTGCCCCCCACATTTATAAGGGATATTTTTTTTTTTTTTTTGAAAGACATTTATAAGGGATATTAGATTTACAAAAATTGCCCTTGATAGTAGTAATAATAATAATAATAATAATAATAATAATAATAATAATAATAATAATAATAATAATAATAATAATAATAATAATTAATAAAAATATGGCTCTTATAATAATTAATTAGAAAGTCTTCAATTTGGATTGGTTTAGATGAAAATACTTCTAACATTCAACCATTTGAAAATAAATTAAAACTTTTAGACTTTTCAAATATCCGACTATGTTTTTTTTATATTTGTATGTCTGTTCGGATATCTGACTATCCGAAATACTACCTCCGTTTATATTTATGTGCAACTTTAGACCAAGTATGGTTGCCAATGCAAAACTTTGGAGGGAGAAATTAGAAAAAGTAGGTGTAGGTAATTAAGGAAAAGAAGGAGAAAGAAAATGATGGAAGTAGGGATATGTAAGTAAGAGAAAGAAGGAGAGAGGAAGTAGGGATAGGTAATTAAGGGAAAAGAAGAAGAGAGAAAATGATGTGATAGGTAATTAAAGGAGAGAGAAAATGAAGGGATAGGTATTTAGATAGGTTATTTTTTACTAAAAAAAGAAAGAAAAAAATGAGTTGCACATAATTTTTAGCGGACAAAAATGACAAAATTTGCACATAAATATAAACGGAGGTAGTACAATTGGATAGTCGACTATCAAAAAAAATTATAAATAATATTCTGATTGGCATCTGATGTTTGATTATTCAGATCGAATATTCGATTTGAATTTAATTTTCCAATAAAATATCCTATAAAAAAAAGTATTATATATATTATACTCCATCATAATGGATATTTGGATCATCACATATGTTTTTTAGCTCTAGATGTCATTAGCACTTTGTGGGTTAGGAAGGAACCTGATAAAGAATGTGCGATATCAACTATATGCAATCTTATGATGATCTGTTAGTTTTTATAAGGGCTTTGAGAATGGATCAACATTAATTTTAAATGATACTTCTCCGTTTTTCCTCTAGACATCTTGTCTTTTATGTTATAAAGATAAAGATATAATTTTTTCTAATTTTCTTTTATTGTCCTATTTGGATTGGGAAAAAAATTATAAGAAAATGAGGAGGCACATGAAATAGTTATCTTCATATGCTATGTCACATGAAAATAGTGCATAATAGATTAGGTTGGTAAAGTTAATTATAAAGACACAATTGTAAGAAAATCTAACATTTAATAAATGAGATAAGAAAAGTAAATTGCAAAGAAAATGAGACAATATAAGAGAATGGAAGGGAATATGTATTTATGAGTTAAAGTATGATTTCTTCAATGCAATATCATATCATATATACATATACACACTAATAAAAAAATGTTGGAAAACATTATAGACAAATGTAATTATTTTACTGAATGAAATTAATTAAATAACAATATTCAATAGGAAAAATTACCGTGAATAACACAATATTTTGTTAATTTTCCTACAATAATACCAACTTTGATTAACCATGAGTAACATCAACTAATTTACCAATTTTTTTGTAATCATCTATAATTTGATTTTTACTTATTAGATTTTAAACATTCTACAATATAGATTTCAATTTTCTTTCAAAAAGATTTAGATATTAACTTTCTTTACGCTTTCTTTCAGATTTTGTAAAATTTAATTTTTGAGGTTCTGAAGATAATTGTCTTTGTTTAAGTTAAAGAATTTTTGGGTATTATCATCAATAAATTAAGCTTTCGATTTCTTTCATATTATTATTATTCAACACACTTCTTGGTAATTTCTTTCCTTTTTCTCAATTTGATTATATTTATGCTAGTGAACGTGTTTCTTTATTTACAATCATAAATTCATCTAGTGAATAGACTTATATAGGATCTTGGATGTGAACCCTAATCATACAATATATTAATTTTACTGTATAGTGATAGAATGATTTGAGTGAAGGAGAGCTTGACACGTGTAATTATTCTATTGGGTATGAGTGTTTATATTTATGGCATAATAATGAGTAATTATTTGAGCAGAACTGCAACCTACTAATTGATTGATTTATATTTATGGAATGAGTTTTGACCAATAATAATGAGTATGACCAGAAATTAATATATTCAGACAATCATAACATAATCGCATAATGATTATTTTCAATACAATATATATATATATATATATATATATATATATATATATATATATATATATATATATATATATATATATATATATATATATATATATATATATATATATATATATATATATATATATATATATATATATATATATATATATATATATATATATATATATATATATATATATATATATATATATATATATATATATATATATATATATATATATATATATATATATATATTTATATTTTCAATTATATTTATGGCATTAACAATAAATATAGTAATTTTAACCAGCCATTATTTTCACTATACTATATAGTACTTCATATACTATATAATATACTAAATACTAAATAAAATCAGGTTCTAAATGATAAGATTTTAATTTACAAAAATAAAAATCATACAATACATTAATTTTACTGTATAGTGATAGAATGATTTGAGTGAAGGAGAGCTTGATAGAATGATTATTTAAGACGAGATTTTTAAATACAGCATGGTTATTTATAACCAAGGATTTTTAATGTTTAGTATAGTAATTATATGACCAGGAATCTTTTCCTAAATACGGTAGGAGTAAACTTGACCAGGGATTTTTAATGTTTGGTATAGTAATTATTTGACAATATGGCAATAATAACAATGAGATCAGTGATTTTGACCAGTAATTTTTTATTAATGACAATAATAGTATAGTGATTATTTATTTATGACCAGGGATTTTGACAATTGAGACAAAATTTTTACAAATTTAAAACGACATGATTTTGAAATATGTAATCGTATTGAGAATATAGTATATAAACAGGTGTTTCAAAACTTATAAACTCTTTATTAACAACCTATTTTGTGTTTTTTTATATTTAATTCTTTTTTAAATTACAATGTATGTATGTGAATAATTTATCAAGCACCTTCATTTAATATTTTCGTTCGTATAAAATTTCACTAAAATATCAACGTATTAAAAAATTCGTGCATTGCACGGGTTTCTATCCTAGTATGTATATATTAGATGAGCATTAATGAATGCTGAAATATTGAATTGGTTATGAAAAATCATTCAAATTAAAATTCAAGTTAAAGTCACTTAAACTTCTCCAAACCAAAATTAGAAAGTTAAGAAATGGAAATATTATAAGTCTTGAATGATAATGCAAGTCAATGTCTTCTCTTAATCAAATACAACAAAACATGGAGTTTTTAAGACACTTATACACTACTTTTTGAGTACAGTTTTTTTCCGTATCTAAAATATTTTTTTCGACGCTTGGACAAACGTCTAAAAGTTACCGTCCCAAATCTTTTTAGACCCATTATTGTGTCTAAATCATACTCCTTATGGATGAACGATGCATTGAACAATGATGAATCTGCATTCTTGTAAACACTATATGGATTTCATATAAAGAAAAGAATGCTAATAACATTATAACAATGGACATAGAAATTTAGGAATTAAGCTATAATCAGTTCATTACATTAACATAAAAACAGAACGCTTTAGGAAATCTAACAATTTTATATTTTGGAATTAGGGTTATGATTTTGTTGTTTAACAAAATCATTATTTACCTCACGTCTAAAAAGACTACTAGATATCAATTTGGGTTCATTAGCTGCATCCTTTGATGTGTATAGAACAGATGTGCAGGGGAGCTTGATCATTATTGTATGAGTCTAAACTGTAGTGATATTAACAATGGTAAAGGTTCTTGAGGACTGTACTTGGGGGTCATTAGCTGCATCCTTTGATGTAGATTTGTAGTAACAAGCGTACAAAATAAGTTGGATCGCCCCAAGAATGGTTCCAACCCCATTGCCAATCTGGGTCATGACCATATTATAAAGAGGATTAAAAAGCAAATTTGTAGAGAATATATCACGAGATCAGTGTTGTTCCTAACAATTTTTTGGTCCTAAGCAGAAATTAGAAAAAATAACTCTTATATAAGTTAAAATTTCGGTTTTTTTCTATGTAGTTTAATGATTATGTGGTTAACTAAAAACTCAATGTTGTAAGTTCGGTCCATGTTAGAAGTTATTTATGCAAATAATTTTTAATAATAAGATCAATTAACTCAATTTGGGCACATTAATAAATTGGGCCCTAGGCGGTTGTATCTCAAAATTACCTTAGAAACGGCCCTACCTGAGATCTTAACCATAAACTCTAGTTTTTGGTTGAGATGGTTCCTTAACGTGGTATCAGTAACCAACGTGACAAAAAAAGTCATGAGTTCGAATCTCAACTACCCTTAAATTCCAGTGCAATATTTCGCGTCAGGAATAAAAAAGGCATATGTTGCATCCACACTTCTAGCTCAAAAGGCTCTTGTATGAGGGGGCGTATCATCCATAAGCTTAAGCTTATGGTTTACCGTAACAAACTCACATTAAACAACATTTTGGTTCATTACCCTTGTCATTAAGTGGCTCACACACTTAGGCTCTCACCTAGACGGGTTCAAAATGTTGAATACACGCAACATTATTCATTTATTGATAATAAAAAGTTGTTTTCAATCGAACTTTTCTATAAAATATTATTGACAATTTTACATAAACAAAAAAGCGCAATATATCTATTAATCATAAGAAAATACAATGAGATGAGATTTAAAATACATACCAAAATGTAGATATCAAATCTGATTAAGGCGTATGCACTCCATATGACTCCATTCGCAAAACCAGCCAAGGAAAGTGATAGTGGCATGAATTTGACGCTCTTAGTTTTTATTACTTTGTACTGTTATTTGTCAAGCAATGCGAAAAATAATTACTTGGTCCCTAAATACAGAAAATTGGGAAATGGATAATAAAAAAAAAAGGTTAAAAACAATAAATGAGTTTTATTTTTTCAAAAATACAATAAGGTATCATAAAACATATTAAAAGGACTGAGATTAATTACACGTGGCATCTCCTCTATCAACACTGCCACATGTCGGATAATGATAGGCTTTGGATATTCATCTTTTCTCAAACTGGCATTTACTCAAATAGGAATTTAATTCAAAAGAGTAAGTAATTTAATTTTAAAAAGTAAGTAATAGGGTAATAATCTTTTACCATAAGTAATTAAATAGTAACTGTGGTTAACAATCATCCTTATATTTTGAGTAAATTAGAAATTTAATACACTGCATAATATATTTGTGACAATTTATAAAACTACAGAGTTTATTTATACATATAACTGTCAAAATTGAGTTTTTATACTGCATAATATCCTTGACATTTTTAATATCACATGTATTTATATATCGATGCTAAAAAAACCGTGCGTTGCACGGGTTTCTACACTAGTATATGTATAATAGTGATGGCGTGGTTGGTTAATTTTGATGAGATCAGATTATCATATCGTTCTCATGGTATAAAGGTTCTATCGCCAAATATGTTTATTAATTATTATTACGATTTTCTATTATCACTTGATATAATCAGTTTCCCAAGTGGTCATATATGAACAAGAAGAATTTTATACAGAAAAAGAATATTAGAGTAAAATATAAGATATGATGTATTAAATAAAATTTGCAACCAAAATAACATTATATTTTCATTAACATTTTTATCATCGAATAAATACAAGCTATAATCAAAGGGAAATTAAAATTCCTCAAAATAGAAATTATTAACAAATTTTAGTAAGAAAAAGGTAATCATAATATAAAAAAAAAATGCTGAGACCATTAGAATTAGGGCTTTCCCTAACATCCAACAAGTTTCAAAGTTAAGGTGGCCTTCAAAAACGATTTTGTGACTTAGACAAATACAAGTGTATAAAGAAGATCACGATCGTATTTTGAATTGGATTTGAGGATCGGCCCGGGGTCCTAATAAGAAATTACATAGTCCATTTCTTACATAAACAAAAACTTATTCAAGTTTATATTTATGTAGACTTATCGGGATTTTTTATGTTAATATTGGACATTAAATAAAATCTAGTACTTATGAACATACTAACATATGAAATTTGACTCATTGAAAGATATATTTGTGTCAAAGAATATACTAAATCAGATAATTAAACTGACAGTTGAAAACCTTTTTTTGTCTAGAAACATGTCATGCAATGCATGCCTTCAAGTGTTAAAATGTTAAAATGTTCCATGTGAAATGAGGGTGAATGAAATTTAAAGTCATCATGATCTCTTGTTACACTGACTTTCAATACTATGTGAAATGACCTACTCAATCAAAACCTTAAGCTGATAATTGAAATTCAATATTATATTATATACTTTATCAGTTCAAGATACTAATAATATAACATACTTAAGTGCTTATATATTATATCAATTTATCATTATTATATTTCATACAAAGATAACGAATCTATACAAGAAAGGAAAAGAGGTAAATATGAAAAGAAAAGTCTTTAATAAGTAAATTAACCTATAATTCTCAACACTTATAATTGCCACTATGTCATGAAGTCTTAAAAAAAGCAAGTCTTATCTCAACGTGATGAAATTATGGAGATTAATTTAAGATTCGTACCATAATAGTAAGAGGAGAGCCATAGAGGATAATTCCAAACACGTCACAAAAGATCCCAACAAACCTAGACCTTGTTGCATGAGTGTAGAATACTAGCATTGTTATGCATATCAGCATAGCCATAAGCAAAATTTCTCCAAGATAATATAAAACAATATGCTTCTGAAATTGCCAAAAAATCCAAAAGGGGAAAGTTCATTAATTAGCAAATTAAGTGAGAAAAATCATCATTTATCTAGTAGAGGTTCTTCATACCCTTTTCTTGTTGTCAGAGTAAAGCAAGTATATGATGTTGTAGATTATATACATAAAAAAGCCAATACTGTTAATAGTGGTGACCAGAATGCTATGTGGATGAACAAACGGCATAGAGTAAAACACCCACATAGCGCAGTTGATTAAACCAGCCACAATTGTATGATATTTGAATTCTTCAACTGACTTGTTCTTTAAGATTCTCCTAATTGTGGGCCTGAAAATCAGATTCAATTAATTTATTTAAATCAAATCATTTTAGCCAAATACCAAGATTATCATCATTCTAATTTTAGAAAAATTTAACTAATTAAATAATCCAATTTTTTCATGATTTTCCTACAATAATTCAAATTTCAAGCTATTGTTAACGAATAGTCCTAGCTATATGGTTATTTTCCCAAAGCAAATTAACCGGATAACTTGCTATTATAGATCATTTAGCAAAAAAAATAAATCGAAAGTTTGATATAAAATTACAGAAAAATTTTTGAAAATTCTTATAAAAAATTCTGAATATTAAAAAATACAAGTAAAAAAATTTAACAATTTTTCACAATTTTTTCAACATTTAATTTTACTCAAGATTAATACACCTTAAAGTATGACTGTATGAATTATGCATGATTAATCAATAAATAAAATATTTCCTTAAATTTATTTGTAAAAAGATCATCCCAAAAAGCAACACATACGCAGGGGAGGCGAACAGCAAAAATGAAGTGACATTGCCTGCAACATTTAGAACAATTCAACGAATAGAATGTAGTCAGTTGTTGTGAATGTAGTCATCAGTTAGTTATTATATTACCAGAATGAATACAGTTCAAGAAGCACATAGTGCATGAAGCAGAGACAATGCTAAAAATGCAACGTTTAGGTAACTTTTAATATAAATCCTTTTTTTTCATTAAGTACATGCAAATATTTATTACTCTTATTTATATCACCTGTTTTTTTGTTCTGCCATTTTCAGTAAACAAGTACTAAAAGCTGCTAATTAGTAATGATTGTCAAGAAGAACATGTATAGTTTGCTTTCAAATTAATGTTAACTTAAGATTAGCAGTATTAGGGAATGAACAACTACAAATATTCAGATTCCGATATAAAACTAGCTATAACTAAGTTTCAGTTCTAATTAATGAACAAATACAAAAACAAATGAACAACTACAAATACAAAAAGTTTAACGACTTAGCAATTAGCATCATTAAATTCGATTTATGATATTACTTCTCTAATTTAAATTTTTCACCAAAATCAATATCAATAACAATAATCGTCATTTAGTCATAACAAGAAACGTTTACTTATCAGTTCAAGCAATTGAACGCTAAATCATCAATCAAAAACTTTTGAACCTATTAGGAATAAAATCAAAAGAAACAGAGTAAAAAACTTTTCGAATAACATGCATCATTTTTGGTCAAAAACCACATATAGAAGCGTAATGAAGCAAATTTTACAATAATTTACGTCTCGTAATGATTTCTGACAGCATTTTATGCATCAATATACGATCATTGGCATATTTTGGCAAATCAAGCGAATTGCATGTAAAATTACAGTAGAATGATGATATGAATCTGAAACGTAAATAATTAGCAGAAAAATTTAAACAAATTGCATGTAACAATTAACTACTAAAATCAAAGGATAAAAATCGTAATGATTCTTCATTTATAAACTGAAGAGCAATTAAGTTAAAAATGAGTCAGTTCATGAAAACATTACCAATAATTCCGAGAGCACTACGAATTATGTCTGCTTTCACCATTATATTGCTCGGTGTTTTAACAGAACAGCAAAATCTTCACCAGTTCGAAGCAAAAGCGAGAAAGCGTGAAGAGTGAGAAAGTGTGCGTGAAGAGATAGAGAGAAGAAAATGCTCAAAATGAAGTTCAAAAGTGAATTAATGAGCGTAATATAAACTTATAGTGAGAAATTATAAGAAAGTTTTTATAAACGACCTGATTGTAAATACTCCTATTTAGTTTCAGCCGGGATGAAACGGCCTTATAATGAGACCGTCAATTTAAACCGATCTTATTCGCGCATGTAATAACTTCGGCTTTTTGTGATTTAGTTTTATCATTCTTTTATTTACTTTTAAATTTAGATTAGCTCATAGCTTATATTTCCTTTGCATTATTCCTTAGTTTATGGTAATTTATGTATTTTGCCTATTATACGAGAAAAAAATATAATCATGTGAGATTTTGTTTTAATCATCTCGTCGTATATTTTTACAACATCAAATTTTTGTAATTTTTACTTATGTATAACTCTAGATAAATGATCAGACAAATACATTGAATTGCACAAAAATATATTTGGTGCAAGTATTTTGAAACAATATTTATTTTAAAGTTTTTTTTAAGTATACAATGAATAGGATTTCGAAAACCATTAATAGTTTTACTATTCGGCTTTGCCTTTTAAGTATATTATCAATTACAAAATTGAATGTTATTAACTCGTCTTTTAACTTAATATTTAATATATTGTTGAGTTAATTCTTTGATAAAAAAAATGTATTTTTAACTTTACTATATTGTTGAGTTAATTTTTTGATAAAAAAATGTATTTATAAGTTCAATACTATTAAGTAAAAGTATTTTGTTCTAGCATAACAAATTTTCATCATTCGGTTAGGGATGGTTGCACTTGCGGATACAATAGAATAAAAGATTAGAAATGTTAATGTATTATCCCACCATTTCATATAATATGCAAAAATTTTCTTTTGGAGAAGTCTCAAAATAATTATTAAGTTTCATCATCATTATACAGTGTATTCTGCTCATGGCAAACTATGATCAGGGTCGTTTAGGGAGGGAAGAACAACGACAACCCATACACATAAAAGAGAGTACGATTAAAGAGTCTCCCGGCTCGACAATGACCTTCCAAAAAAGGGAAACCTGCAACTTACAAATAGGTTGAAAAGACTACATACATTATAATGTTTATAATTATTATAATATTATATAATATAATGGGGGTGTTTGGCAAATTAGCTTATTGAACAATTTTAGCTTATTTGGATATAAATAGAGGGTTGGGTGGTCAAACCAGCTAAAGATAGTGTTTGGTGAATCAGATGGTTGAAACAACTTATTGATACGAATAAGCTGTTTTTGAACAAGCTGCTTATAGCAAACGGGTTCAAAATCAGCTGGTCAAACCAGTTAATAAAATCAGCTGGTCAAATCAGCCACTATAATCAGCTATCAGCTATTTGCCAAACACCCTTAATATCATATATGAACATCTAATATAGTAACAAATTTACACATATATTAAAAAATATTTATAAATAATGTTTCTTTAATTTTTATCACTTTAAAAAGTGACATTTTAAATGAGATGAAGGGAGTAATAACAACAGATTTAATATCACCAATTTTAGATAAATACTAAATACCATATATAGTAACCCAAGTGTAGTGCATACTAAAAAGGAATAATCTAATATAAATTTCCTATTATTAGTCATATTACTAGGCAACAAGTTAAGGCACTAGAGTACCATTGAACTATAATTCATTGGACAAAACGTACTTCCTTATTTAATACACATTTGTTACAACTTACATGGTGTGAAAAGATTGAATATAGACATAGGAAGTCATTATAGATGGTTATATGGATTGTGTTTGTGACTAGCTAGGCTGTAAACTTTAACGACTTGTTTGGTAGGTAATATTAAATGGTGGTAATGAAAATATGACTAGGGTAATTTTGGTTGAAAAATCTTTTGGCTACCTTAATGGAAAAATTGAAACAGATGAGCAAAAAAATAAAAAAAAATCAATAAAAAGAAACATTTTGAAACTTTATCCCAAAATAAGCACTTTTTCCCCAATGCTCAGGTTCGGACCGGTTCGCTGTTAGTAACAGCGAACAAAGAGGCGTTTTTTTTAAAAAATGAATGAGGTGTGTTCGCTGTTACTAACAGCGAACAAGGTGACTTTTTTTTTTAAAACAGAAAGGGGTGTGTTCGCTGTTAGTAACAGCGAACAACTGCGGGCATAAATCAGAATCTCCTCCTTCCTTCCTCATTTCCCCCAATTCACTTCAACCCTAAAAAAAAAACGACAGTTACTTCCTAAATTCCGCCATTAATTCTCCTTCAAACCTTCAATTTAGGCTCTCATCTTTCAATCTAACACTAGTTAAGTGGTCTTGCACTTAGTTTGACTTGTCTAAGGTACAAATTTCTTCATTTTTTTTGTTATTTTGACGAAATTAGGGTTTTTTTTAATATTATTTGTTTTTTTCAAATGTAGGCTTCTCTTGTTCGATCAAGACTCGTTTATATCAATTTTAGCTAGTTAAGGTAAGTTCTTAGTTAGTTTTGTGCTTTGTTGTTCATTATTTTGATTATGGTTCATTGTTAAATTTTGTTATGGTGATTTTGATTAGTTAATAGATTATATTAGTGTATGTATTAAATTTAAATTATTTGTATGTATTTATTAATTGATTAGTTAATTGATAATACATGGTGATTGTATGTATGTATGGTCATGAATGTACTTGGTGATGATGTTGATTTGTATGTATTTATGTAGAAATGGCTACGTTTCGTGTGAGTGTTGCATGTTTTTGGGATGGTTCCATTCGTAACAGTGGTAGCAAGGTTTCATATATTGGGGGTAAAACTAAATTGTTTACGTGCAACTCAAACTTGGATTTCAATGACTTCCATCGTCTTGTATGTTCTAAGATTGGAATGGACCGCACACGAACTGTTGTTAAGTTGTCTTTTAAATACCGCTTGAGTGATGAATGGGTAGTTTTTCCTGTTGAGGATGATGATTCTTTAGATGTTATGTGGGAGCAATCTAAGGCTAACTCTACTCCCTCTGTTGAGATATACGTAGAAATGCTACGTCGAGGCAAACAACCTTCGAATGTTACTTCTAATCCTTCTCCTACCCCTATGCCCATTGTAACCCAAGAAACTCCAAGCATATTGACGTCCAGGATCAAAGTCGCTCCAATCGCGACCGTATTCAACCTCATAACCACAATAACATAATTCTTCCATTGAATGAATGACGCTTTGTGATATTTAACTAAATTGAAAAACAAAAATGAATCAAACGTTAATGAAACACATAATATTAATAGTATAAATGATTTTTAATAAAATACATGTAATTTAAACTAAACATACCTCAACTCTACTTCTAAGAGGATTCTTATGCATACAATACAATGAACAAGGGTAAGGTATTTATAGAATTCACTCAACGGCTATATTCTAAGTATTCAACGGCTATATTTTAAAATTAAAACGTTTCAAAAAGTCAAAAAAAGTCAAAGGCTTCTGTTCGCTGTTACTAACAGCGAACACAATAAAAATACACAATTCAGCTTGTTCGCTGTTACTAACAGCGAACACATTGTAGCTGTGATTTTAAAAAAAAGCCCCCTTGTTCGCTGTTAGTAACAGCGAACCGGTCCGAGCCTCAGGTCAGTGTAAAAACTGCTTATTTTGGGATAAAGTTTCAAAATGTTTCTAATTAATGATTTTTTTTTTTTTTGCTTATCTCTTTCAATTTTTCACCTTAATGGTCATACTTGTCCGGCTTTAATTATCTTATTTCATAAAATTCATTCCAATGCGTTATCATTAGAAGAGGTCGTATTAGGTGGTGATGGAAATTTGTAAACAAAAAAACTTTTTGTAATCAAAAGTTTCATCACCATGGGAATGATATGGAATTATTCTATGGCTTCCAATAATGCCCCCACTCTAAAATCTCAAATTATAAATAGTTCTCAACTCTACTATAGATTCTACTACACTAGTAGAAAATTACATATGAACAAATACGGGTATGATTGTCAATTTTGATTCTCTTTGGCTGCATCCTCCTTATGGGTATGATTGTGCCTTCCTTCTCTTACCAGACCCTAATCTTAATTTCATATGAACAAATACGGTAAGATGATGACGACGAATCACTGTTTGCATCACAACTTCATTGGCAATAGTCTATTTCTTACAAAGAAGCAGCTCAAGATCCCATTTGGGTTTTAAGCTATGTATAAAGATCTTGAGGCTATAGCCTATAGCTCAGAACACATTAGTACAAGATACTAGTACATCATTAGTCGTATTGATGTAGCCAACTTCTCTTTCAACTGAATTCGGCTAAGGACGTAGCTGAAGGGTTAGTACAATTTAACATTGTCCCATTTCGGGGAAAGAAACATCGTGATCCAACAAAGGTGAGAGGGCATAAGCTCGACCTTAAACAATGTCTTAATAATTCACTCAGAATTGGACATTCTATATTGAATCGTACAGCTTACAGTGTAAGCCGATGCTTCTAAAAACACAGCTTTAAATTGATTTTCCAATGGAAAACCGAAATGGTGTCAACATATGGTAAGAACTCAAATAATAGACAAAGCTCTTCCCATAACAAAAAGATGATCTTTTTATACCTTGATTGCTCATTCAACAGAGATCTTGGGCGCATCTGTAATGTGTATTAGTGAATGTAAAATACAAAAAAACTTTACAAGGAACGCGTTATCTACTGGAAGAACATTGCTTACTCCGAGATTCACCGGACAACAATGTGTTCATAAGCTCCTGAAGCCTTGCAGCACCAGGGCCTGGCTTGAAATCGGAATAGTTACCGCGTATTGAGCAGGGGTCAGTTCCATTAGAAGTGTACCCAACACACCATGCACCAGGTGCGAATCTGTGTGTGCGACCTAAGAGCTCCTTATCAATCTTGTCCAAAACTGGATCGTTTCTTCCGAATTTGCGAGCAAACACCGCACCACTCTTTACCATCTGATCAAAATCCTTCATGGACAAAATGCGAGGGTGCTGTTTTGGAGGATTGTCCCATGCAATATAATGAAGGTCATGGCCTATTGCAGTACTACGAAACTCGTCATTGTTACAAATTACAGTATGAAAATAGCTTTCAGGGGAAGATATAAAATTAGTGAAATACATCAAGATCGTTCTAGGAAAATTATCCCATCCCCATATACAGTATTCCACAAATGATCGAGTCACTACTACCCAAGCTGAACCTGCACAGTACGAAAGAGGACATGGCTATTAGTTTGAGATTAATTCGGCAGGTACATACGTTCAGACTCCTAGCACCACATTCAAGAACAATGGATAAGATAAAATAATAGCTACATTGATATCCTGAAGAGTCCATAAACGATGTTCCTTCAGTTACAAGAAAATAAATTGAGCACCTGACGAATTCATAAAGCACCAGATGAATACCTACCTCAATATCTCTCCTCCCTCACCCCGACAAAGTACTTCCTATAGAAAAACTCTCACAATCTCCAAGTAGGACAGGAAACCAGAACTTAATCCAAAATTATGGAATACACACAATTAAATTGTAAACAATATATAGAGACGCTTAAAATATGGGGGAAAAGCTAAGCAAATGAAGCCAGTGTCTCATAAACGACAGAAGATGTATAATGATTTAGTCAAGGTTTTCTATTAGTTGGTAGATGTGATTCATGAAATTTTTAGCTTAATACATAACAAATAAATTCAAATTTCTTTGCCAAGAATACGATTCGAATTTGGTTTGTGGTTTGGAACTTAGGATAGGATTGGATTTTTCCTAAAATGGTTTGGGTTTGTCTAAATGTGGTTTGAATTGGACTAAAAAAAATTGAATTAATTTCGTCCAGTTTGGTATTAGGAAAGAACCAAAATGCCTGCCAAATTTTCACTCCTAATTCCTATAAAGCTACCCATAGATCTTTACTTTATAAAGTATAAACCTGTTTTAATATACAATTCAATACGTCCCTCTACTATGCTCCTCATAAACAAAACTTTACATAGCCAGAGAGAGACAGACATACAAAACAGATGAAACAATACTTTGGCATGGCTAGCTAGGCCTCCAGCTTGCACACAATAATCCACAGAAGTCAATGCGCCAATATTCAAACTACATTATCCATGCTAATGAGGGAATATTACTCCAAGTTTTAGGACTAAACCTCAAATTTTAACTGAGCCAATAAAAATATTCTGCATACCAAAAGTTATTTGGGTGAAAGTACTATAAAATGACACTCATGCTCTTGTGTGGACCAAATTGAGTCACTGCAAAGGAACAGGGTGATTCGATATAGATCTAGTAGTATAATCTAGGAACTAACCCTAACAACCCCTTTGCTTCCCAACAAGAAGCACCAATACGGAAATCATCTAACAAAAAAAAATAACAGCCTACCTGTGTTGCTTACCACAGCCGTGCTAAAAAGTTCTAACATATTTTGTGCACTGCCTCCATTTTTTAATCAAGGCCCTTCATTTTATTGTCAAACGTACTATTAGGGATATCCAAATTCCAGGAAAAACTAAACACCCTTGGCCTTCTGCTACTCTCCGCTGAATGTATGTTGAATTACATGCTCTTTATACTATGTTGGAAAAGTGAATAAGTTCATCTCTCGCATAAACGACTCAAAACCTCTGTCAAGCACTTTACTAGTCTTTCTACGTTTGAGTTTTACTTCTTTAATCCATAATCAGTCTTATTTAAAGAAGCTAATTTTGAACTCTGCGGGCTTCGTGCTCAAGGCTTTACGCGAATTATACCTTAGAGATTTACCAACTTTACTTTTGTAGTCAGAGTATAATAGTTTCCCCTTATATTATACTGCCTGTTCAACACAATAGTACAAATAACAGAAAAGACAAGAATTAAGAGAAGATGAAGAAGAAGAGAAAGAAGAATTCAGAGAGATGGAATGCTTGTATATTATGTAAACTAGGTGGGGTGCCGAGCTCAACTCTTCGAGCGATTGAGTAGCTCCTTACTAATATTACAATATATAATGAAAATACAAGCATGATCTTACTAGCAAAATCTATCCCTATATATAGATGAGCTCATAACAGAATAGCATGAATTCCCAGCCCTATATTTGTATAACAGAATTGTCAGAGTATAGCCCAACTGAAAATATTCCTTCTGCCAGGTGGACTTAGCTTTTCTTGTTACCAACTTTTGCCCTCATTTTGTAGGTGATGAGTGTGCGAGAATTCTCTGGAATATTCATCACAGAAACTCAATCCAACTCGCCACATATATAATAATTTCATAATTCAGTTCAGTATTTCTAACATGCAGCACACTGGTATAAAATGGAAGCAGCTAGAATAAAATTTAACTCCAAGCTTAAGTGAGAACCTTGTATTTGTATTGTTTCCCTTCTATCTAACCCTACACCTAATCAAATAGAAGTATCTTTCCACGCCAAAGTTAAATAGATAAGAGAAATGATCAAAAAAGAATAAGCATCCATGTATCAACGTCTGATCATAATCCTATAATACAAAACATTGTCGCGCGACCGCATTGTAAAGGTTTTTTTAGCTAACCGCAACTGAAATATAGGTCAAAACTGTCTGCATTTACAACAAAATCCATTTTGCAACCAGAACCACAAACACGACAAATGCCATATTTTTGCACTATGAGTCTAATGATGCTTGCACTTAAGTCTTAACAGTTCAAGTTGATTAATCAGCTTTTCCAAGGTATTTATTTGACCTTAAAAAGATACAACATATTTGTCACACCCATGACACCAATATAATAAACGTACAACCCTATCTTTAGGTTGCCATTGGTTCAGGTCAAAAAAAGACTAGTGTCAACATTCAATTGGCATTCAGGTCAAAAAAAGGCTACTGTCAACATTCAATTGGCTCATTCTAATAAGTAAAATAGCTAGTCTCTTGAGCAGTGAAGCCAGGATCGTTGGATTGCATGGCAACCCTCGATGTGGATCGTGCAACCCAAATCACATTTTAAAGTTATATAAAAATTATAATTTTAAAGTAATCGATTCCAAATCGTACCTCGATTCGAAATAAATCGTACCAAAAGAAAAAAAAAACGCGGCCCAAAACTTTTTCGTTCCCACCCAAAAAAAATTGTATAGGTGAATTTCGACCCCGAAGCGTTCCTCGATCCTGGTAACAATGCTCTTGAGAGACCGTCTCGTTGAGAGACGTCTTTCAGGCTCAACATTAAAGATTAATGTCTACTTACTATATTTTTAAGGAAAATTTGATTTTAAAGGTTCAAACTTTGTCTCATTTGCTTCTAAAGGTTCGAACTTTCGTTTATCCTAGAAAGGTTCGAACTTTGGGGGTCATCTTCATTTAAAGGTTTTTAGGGGTTTTTTTGGGTTGATTTTGGATTGATTATGGGTTTTTATGGGTAAAAAACCCATAATCAACCAAGAATCAAACCAGATAAACCCATAAAAACCCATAATCAATCCAAAATCAACCCAAAAAAACCACTAAAAACCTTTAAATGAAGATGACCCCTAAAGTTCGAACCTTTTTAGGATAAACGAAAGTTCAAACCTTTAGAAGCAAATGAGGCAAAGTTCAAACCTTTAAAATCAAATTTTCCTATTTTTAATGCCCTTACATTATCCTAAATGCTTACCGTATTCCTAATGCTTACTTGAAATATTTTAAATGTCTACTTACATCATCCTTAATGTCTACTTACTATATTGTAAAAAATACATAATGGGTCATCCCGATTAGAGATGATCTCTTAAGAGACCGTCTCTCGCGAGAATTTGTGTAAGTGAAAAACAAATCTAACTATTTTTACGGTCAATTTGACTCCAATGGGTTTATTCAGTTACAAATCGAGATTAGATTTTCACAATCTGGTGAAAACAGCAGTTTAGGGATACTAGATTCAACTAATCATGTCCAGGACACATTGCCAGGTGTAAATGATTTGAAGCCCAAAAGACTGTCTAAAGTAACAGAACTAGAAGAAAGAACAAACATCCAAATAGCGATACCTGTAAATAACTTAAAAGCAGTAGGAAGAGATCGACGCTGAGTAGTCATGGCAAGGTCAGACTTTTTAGACAAGTAAAGACCAGGATCAACAATGATTGGTCTTGCCCTCTGGCTCCTGTAGACATGACATGAATTAATACACAAATAAAAACAAGTCAAAGTGTCTTTATATAGAAGCATACTCACAGTTTCCACCCAGCTACCATCTGCATATGCTCAATGAAATTCAAATTTCGTGACAAGTTGGAGAACACATGAAGCATATCTGAGCAATGGAAAATAAAATTAGTTTCTAAGCATTGTATTGAGAGCTGAAAATCAAGCACGTACAAGGGAGTAAGGGAAGTTAAGAATAGAGCTCCTATTTATTATGCATACTGTGCTTCCATCATAAACACTAGAAGAATCCCATAAGTTTTTGTGGAAGCATGGTAGCTACTTACTAACTGCCATGCCATACTACCATCATCTCATAAGACAGAAGCACCCATCTAACCAGATAACAAGGAAAAGACAGAGATGAACATCCTCCATTACGACACACATATTACCTTCTGAAATCCATGAAGCCAAAATAAGACTGAAAGAAAATAACTTTAGTGGATAGATCATTCATTTTTATTCTTAAAAGTAGGCCAATATTAAATACATCCCTAGAGGCAGCATATAAGAAGCTAAAAGTGGAAAGATAAGTATACATAGATGCAAAATTTGTAAAAAAATCCTAAAATAAAACTATATTAGGATTGTATTTTAAGGATTAATATCATATTCTTGGGATTAGGGTTTGACATTATTTCTATATTGTTATTGTTGTCATTTTTTCCATTCTTGATGAGTCAAAGATTTAGTTATTTCATTGCTGATTGTAAGTAGCTCTTATAAACATGTTCACTTCTTATTTATGTAATGTTGCAAATGATTTTTGTTATCAATGTCAAACAGAAACAACTTCTTTGTTATATATAAGGGTAAGTTTATGTAAACAACCTTTCAAACCCTTCCTAGACAGGGATCATTTAACCGCATTGGGGTAATGAAATGTTGGAGTATTAGGAATGTATTTAATATTTATTTCCAATCCTTACAACTTTATGCTTCATATCATAACCATTACAATCAAACTAAAATAAAAATAATGAAAATATTAAGATCCATGGAAGGGCGAGTAGAAAACTACATAAATTATTTGCTCTTTCCAAAGAGATTGATTACTTTTACTGAAAACAAAATCATTGGAACAAAAACAACACATTGAAATGGTCTTGGGTAAGTGTGGCTTTAAAGAAGCAACATTATGAGTACCTATTTGGAGGATCTAGCAGATAAATTATGGTAAGGAAATTATTTTTCCCTTACTATACAATCCCATCAAGCAAAAGGATTTCATAGTTGGCAAGGCTGCTTCAACCTCAAGCACGCAACCTTGGCCTTAACCGGTTAACACACACTACATTGCAACGTTGCGTACAAAATATACTTCGCCTATGCATTAGTATAAATATAATAAAGATAACAAACAAGGATTGATATTGGATAGTACTTAACGATCCATATACCTAAAGTTATTTCCACCAATATCCATCTATGCAGAGAAAAATCATTTAAAGACCGTGTTAAAACAACACAATATCAAAAAGGATATACAAGCTTACATAAACCATGAGGTATGTTGGGTTTATTTGACGTTACAACTTACAGCTGTGTTGGTTGGTCATTCTCACAAAACTAGCATTAGAAGCATATGTATCAAGTAAACAATTTTGGAATTCAAAATAAAAGGTATGAATACCAGACTATCAAAAAATATTGGACGCATTAACATCACATTTAGCAGGCCTTCTAGAATCTAGATCATTAGAATTTTGACAAAACATATATAAAAGAAAGTCCCATGGTCAATACAATACATCCACCAAATTTTTGTTATCTCCTTTCATCTTAGAATGGCTTCATTGACTACCTTAATAGGAAACGTCGCTCATTCAACCAGCTTTATCAACCCAATCATAGAAGACATTAGGCAAAGACATTAGTGTATGAATCCTAATCATCCATCACACTCAATTTATTAGCGTATAGGTCAATTTGAAATGAAAGCATAATGTCATATCCATTGTACTAGACTGGTTTCACAAAGGATGAATATGTTCATGTCATTCCCACACTTTGATGATAAAATACACACATAAAACCAATAAATGAGTTCAAAAAAAAATGAAAATAAAACTAAAAAGATAACACCATCAACTCCACCATGCCCTACTTGAGGTCCACCTTCTAAATTCCTAGAAAATATGTAACAAGCATGAAATCAACTCCAAGGAACCCTATAATTATACAAGTCTCCTTATTTCTCTTAAATTATTACTTAAGTAAACTATAGTATCTAAAAACATCAAGAAACTGTGATATTAGTACTTGCACGAAGAAGAAAAAAGAGGAGCACAAATGTCACAAACAAGAAATGAGGAAAGTCCTTTGAACATCTTCCACAACTCTAAAAAGATACACCATTAGATACCAACACCACAAAGCATTGGAAAATCAAGATTGTCAAAGAATAGCACAAAATAAGCAATGGAAGTACCGAACTAACCATCTTGCGTCATTAGAGGATAATCCGAAGCACTGAGGTTGATGAACCAATCCCAATTCAAACTTTCCTTTAACAAAATGGCAATAGCTTGAAGTGTACAAGCAATCATCGTTGGCCCTTTATAAGTCACCAAATTAGATTTATCCATGACGCGCACATTCTCTACTTCATGAAATGTAGGATCATTTTTTACAGACATTGTCAAATCCAATCTTTCCTTAGGTGGAGCTTCAAAATCCATATGCAAAATATACTGATTTCTAGGATGATACACTGCTTGCAAAACCCTCAAAATTCTCTGACTATCACCTTTTGTGCCCGATATAAGATAAGCAAATCGAGGCGGTTCATTCTTTGAATTCTCACTAACCCCCAATGATCTCCTCATTTCATCTTCTACATAGTAACCACTCCACTCCTCAGGATCATCAACTTTCCCACCATCAAATTGTGATTGAAATGATGCATCTTCATCAAGATTAGGGGAATATACACCGGAAAAACTAGCTAAAATCAATGTTATAGACACCAATAAACTTGTAAAAAATGGAATAATCCACTTTTTATCACTAAAAATCCTGCTTGAATGAGTATGTATGTTTACATTCTTCCTCATAGCCATACATTCAAACTAATTTTACAAATAAAACCTGAAATTGGGTAATCAATGGCAGCACCGCGAAAACCCTAATCAAAGTCAAAATTTCTAATTCTTCTATTTAGTAGCGTTGCAGCAATAAAAGGAACAGAGATTACTCCCTATACATTCAAATCTCTCTAAAATTTTAAAAATCGAACAAAATCTTAAATTAACTTCAGAAAATTTGCAGAAAAGAGAGAGATACCATTGAAGCAGGTTATAAAGTTTCTTGAAAAAGTCGGATTGATAGTGGTTGAATTTGTGAGTGAAAGCTTCGGATCTGCAGAATCTAGAGCACCAAAAAGATGGATTAATGTGTAAAAAGCAAAAAGTTGAGCAATTGAGAAGAAATGGCGGTTATAGAGAAAAAGGTGGTAATGGCGTTAGACTGGTAGATGACAGAAAATAGAAGAAATTATGAGAGAGAGACATGGAGGGTGGTGCTATGCATTGCCGTGTACGACTCCAAGGCAACGAATTTTTTTACTCATGTTTAGTTGCCTAGTACATGTTCATATGTTCTGTTCTGAAATATTTGCTACATTATGATTATTGATGGTGAGAGGTAATTAAAATTGGATATCAATATGATTTGGATTTGAATTCGGAAATCTGGATATTTGGTTTTTCGAATAGTGAAAATCATTATTTAATTCCGATTCGAAAAACCAGAGATGTTGTTTAATCTAGATCGGATACAGAATGTTTGTTTTCAAATTATTTTTTTGTCATTTTTAAACAGTTTTACGTTTTCTTTTCGATATAAATAGTTAATCTCATTTCACTTTTCTTTTTAATCAAGCTTATTTTTTAACCTTTGAATACAAATCATTTTGGAAATATGATTTGATTTTCAAAAATCCAAATTAATTAACAATAAATTAATTATACGACTTATTTATAATTGGAAATTGTGCATATTATTGAATTTGACAACCTAAACAAAAAATTTTCTGAAAAAAAATATTTATATTTCTATAAAGAAAAATAAAAAAATAAAAAAATTAGAAAATCGGATATCCACACTAGTTTTGATATGTGACTCGAACAAGAGTTAATATACGGATGAAGATGATTTGGTTCGGGCGTTTTCCAATGGCCAAATATCGAGTCGGCGTTTGGTGGGCGATATGTGAAGACGAGGGCGATATGTGAAGACGAGTCAGCGCTGACGATGAAGTCTGGAGTTGATTCCAATAATTAAAGGCAACTTGATGCAATTTTCAGAGGTACAGCTGAGGTAGTCGGTGATCTTGGGGTCAAGGCCAAAAGCCGACTCGACGACAGTTAGTTTTCGGCAGCTGGCTTCCTCGTGCGTTGTGGTTTGACAATGTTTTCTTCATATTTACCCTAATTTCTTAGTTTTTACGGTATACTATTCAAAAGCCTCAATTGTCTTCAAGTTAGTATTATGCAATAAAACAACAACAAACATAAGATGTAAAAGTGAGCCATTTTGGAGATAATTTATGCAATAAAACAAAGTATCGTAAAAAAACGCGTCTTTACATGATCACTCGACCGAGCTAATATTGTGCAATCGAACATAATGTGAAGTCAAAAGATATGCAAATCTTCTACATTCAAAGTACTTCAATTAGTGATGACCGAGACAAAACAATACATTTTTAATATTTCATCATCATTATATATCATTCAATAGCTAATCTTACCTCACTAACACAAATTTATTATCGTTTTATTACAATTAAATTTTATTTCTTTTACAATAACTTGAATATATTGTACTTCTACATATTAAAGACATATAAGTTTAAGTTAGTCTAAAAAACATAATAGAATGCTACATATCTATTATCTTGCTCTCTAGTCACAAATTGTTAAATTATAAGGCAGAAATTATCATAGATCGAAGAAATTTTCAGGTTTTCCACAAAGACGAAATATCACGCGTAAACCGTAAGCTCATGATTGATGTACAATTGATCTTAACTTGCTACCTATGCGGCTATGCCTATCTAGCATATTGGCTCGCGTTTCAGGTCATATATAAATGGATCAGAAACTCCTTGATTTGAACCTTAAACACTTTGTTATTTGTGTTGAAAATTACAACTTTGAACAGATCTTAATAGATCAAATTACCTGTTTTCAACTCAATTAGTCTGTTTAGAATTTTTTATTTTGATATTGGTCTATTAGTTGTTTAGAATTGACCTGATATGTAATATAGATTTCATATCATTTTTAGGCATGAGCTTTAAACTTTTAGTTTATGAGTTGTTTATTTTGTATTAAAATATTAAGGGAAATTCCACATGTTAGCATTGTTTTCATGAAATGCTAGTGGTACTGTGGTAGCACTCTTTTAAGAAAATTCCACATGGTAGCATCCAGTTTATGCACAAACTAATGGTCGTAGCATATTCCGTTAAGTTCTTGTTAAATTCCGTTAAATTTATCATTTTGTAAGTTTTTTCCACACGATGGCATCCAATTTTTGTTTAATTCGCTATTTTAACATTTAATTCATGCACCATTTTAACATTTAATTCACCAATTTAACGTTTACTTCACAGTTTAATTCCATAAATATTGTAGTAATTTTGTTTTCGTTCAAAAATGACACGAATTATTTAGCGACATTAATATCACTCGTTTAAAAATGACATAATCTATTGACTATTGTCATTTTAGCATTTCATTTTGTTTTTTTTTTAGTAATTTTGTTTAAAAACGACAGTAATTTTGTTTAAAAACGACAGTAATTTTGTTTTTTTTTTTGGAAATTATCATGTGGAAATTTCTTAAAAGAGTGCTACCACTAGCATTTCATGAAAACTCAATGCTACCATGTGGAATTTTCCAAATATTAAATGAATTAAGTTGAAGTTATTTTGATTGATTTGACTCACACTACAACAAATATAACTTTTCGCGACATTAGATTTAATAGCATTAAGAAGGGCAGTGATTTACATTTCTAGTGTAGTAATTATTTGTTTTTAATTTTAAGTTTCACTAAGTGAGTAGCATATGTGATTGTTTTTATAATCTATGGTGGCATTTATGAGAAATGAAACTAGATCCTATTCACAAAAAGTTTTAGTATAATTTTTTATTATGCTGCTAAAAGATCTAATAAATATCACTAGATCCACTATATATACTATTAAAATTTTAAAGTGGTGACATTTAAATTAAATATCGCTAAATATATCTTACTAAAAGCAAATTATGTTTAGTGTCAAAACTATTTTGTAGACTTATTTAGAGACAACAAGAGAGAGGTGAATTATCGTACGAGTTAGTTAGAGCGTTTTTGCGGAACTAAATACTTGAACTTGTAAAGCAATAATGGAGACACACGATGTTACGTGGAAAACCTTCTATGCCTAAATAGAAAGAATAGTCATGACTAGAGGTGTTCAACGGGCCGGGGTGGGGCGGGTTGGGTCAAAATTTAAATGGGCCGGGGCGGGGTGGGTCATGTCAAATGATAAACGGGTCGGGGCGGGTCAAGCCCATTTAAATTCGACCCACTTTGACCCTTTTTAAAAAAGTTCATAGAATAGGTTTTTTTATTATACTTTATGGCCCGTTGGGTCGACCCACTTATCTATATAATAATACCATTTAAAAAAATAAAAAAAAAGTGGTAAATTTTTTTCCACAATTAATACTTATAATTATCCGGCCCGGCCCGGCCCTTTACACC
The DNA here is from genome assembly GCA_019776075.1 of Amaranthus palmeri. NCBI lineage: Eukaryota > Viridiplantae > Streptophyta > Magnoliopsida > Caryophyllales > Amaranthaceae > Amaranthus > Amaranthus palmeri. Next base: position 357,682 of record JAAKBH010000022.1, read on the forward strand.
AAGGCCCGCTAATGACCCGCCTCATTATTGACCCGACCCGCTAATGACCCGTTAAAATGTGACCCGACCCTTGACCCATTGGATCGACCCGCCCCATTGAACACCTCTAGTCACGACACCTCGGGATTTCTAAAAAAACTCCACTGTGTTTTAGGTTGTTCTCATCAACAATTACATAAAACACACACTTAATTCTCTTAGGCCCTTTTGAGTTTCTCAACAAACTCAAACTCTTACATAAGCTTCAACTATGAAGTCCAACTATGAAGCACACACTCTTCCCTAGACTTCTCCAAGTCTAGTTTACAAGTTTCACTCAAAACCCTTTACAATATCATAAATCTAAGGAAATCAATAACGGTCCGTTTGGTAGGTGGTAATAAATCGTTGCAATGGGAATGAAAACTAGTGTAATTTTAGTTAAAAAATCTTTTGGCTATCTTGATAGTCATGCTTGACAACCTTCAATCATCTCATTTTGTACACAAAATTCATTCTAATGCATTACCAATGTGAGAGGTGGTATTAGGAGGTAATGGAAATTTGTGACAAAAAAATTTTTTTTGTGATCAAAGTTTCATTACCATGGGAATGACATGAAAGTTTTGATCTTACTCTACTTGAATCTTACTCCAGAGTCCAGATCTTTAACTATATGATCTCTTAAAATAAAATTGTTCATATTAGTTAGTTTTAGTCATTATCAAAACATAAGGGGTCAACTTAATTCGTTTAATTAAATGAGTTATACAAATTTGTTTCAAGTTTAAAATTTTAACCTTAATCTTAACTATTTGATGAACAAATCAGGTTGGTCAACCCATTTAATTGATATGGTCAAAAATTTCAACCCAAACCCACTTATTTCGGCTTAATTTCTAATCGAGTCAGTAGGACAGGTCGCCAGGCCTACTACTACCTAACCCAACCTATGTTTTAAAGTTTTAATCACCAACCTAATTATTGTGGAAAATGCCATTTAGTCCTAAATTACCTTGTGCCAAACACCCTTAAGGGTGTGTTTGGCTTGAAGGAAATGGAGGGAAAGGAAGGGGAGGGATTTGGAGGAAGGAGGTATCCCTTGTTTGAATAACAAATTAGAGGGAAAGGATTTGAAGGGGAGGGATTTAGAAGGAAAAGTTGGACAAATTTTATTTAAGAAGACAATTTCTCCTTAAGAGGAAAGATTTGGAAGGAAAATATTTTTCTTCCTTTTCCCTTTCCTTCCAAACAAACAATATACAATTTTCCTCCTTATCCCTCCCTTTCCTTTTCGTTCCTTTTTCCCCTTCCCTTCCTTTCTTTTCCCTCCTAATTTTCTATCCAAACATAGTGTAAGAGTTAGGGGAGTAGAATGGTCGAAAAGCTTAATTGTATTACTAATTCGATACTTTTGCATGTTTATAGTTAAAGTATAAATATAAAAGATATATCAAAATAATACTTCCTCCGGTTTTTTTTCTTACTTACTTTATGCACAATTTTCAAAGTAAACTTTGGGTCTTAATATCTCTAAGTACGCACCATAAAAAATTATAAAAATTAATATAATAAAAAGTATATATGAAGACTTATATTACGAGAACTCAAATGGATATATTTTATCATTGATATATATCTTAAAAATCTTAATCAAATTTACCTCTTTAAAGCAAAACATTCAAAACGGAAGAACATTAGAAAATAGATGAGTAACATTCAAATTTACCTCTTTAAGATGTCGTAACATTAATGCCCAAAATACGTTAGATTATACATTAAGTTGTGGAATTTTGTTTTTACCCTTGTCTTTTTCATTAAAATATAGTAACCTTCTTTCCTTAAAATTTCACAAAATAACATCGTACTTTTGGAATTTATAAAGTTGTTGTAATATTAAGGAAAAATTATATAAAACCACCTAATCTATACACTCTTTTTTAAAAAACTACCTTATATGAATTTTTTGCAAAAAACCACCTTACATAATACATTTCTTTGCAAAAGACTACATGTTATACTCTATTTCGTCAGTTGACCGGCATATTTAACATTTGACCAGGTAGTCTTTTGCAAAGAAATGCATTATGTAAATTAATAGTAGTTGGTTTCAGTTTTCATACATGAAATAAATGACTAGGAGGTGATGTACCACCACCATTATTAGTATAAAACATGTAAATTAAGCATAATCATTCATGTTTAATACTTACTCCTTAATCCTTAAACGATCCAAAGATTATGATACAATAAAGGTAAGGTAAATGACACTCTCAGTATCCCGCACAAGGCAGGGTCGTCCAGGTGGGAGGTTTTTATTTTTTTCCCTGAAAGATATGGACAAATCGTACTCGTTCTTCCAAGAATAAAGTACAAAAATATGTGCACAGTCAAAAAATCCACGATTGATACAATGACAGTGATGTGATTAATAGATAAAACACGATTATCATGTTGAGATCCTATTTAATGACTGTAAACTGTCAGGGGCGGACCCACTAAGAGACAAGGGGGTACAGTTGTACCCCCACTTTGAAAAAAAAAATCAAAAAAAAAAAAAAAATTTAAGAAAACCTATTCTCCGTAGCTTGTTGCAGCAAGAAAGAAAGAAGAAGAGAAGGCTGATTTCGCGTATTAGCACTTTAGCAGGTGAGCAGTACCTGCTTTGATACCATGTGATGTTTAGTAATGGAGTTTCAGAGAAAGTGAGAAACCCATTTTAAGAGAGAGAAAGGAAAAAGTATTTTCTCATACTTTCTGTATTGCATTGTTATTGTTTGTGGTAGCATACCAGCTTTTATACAAGAGTCTCTAACCACCTTGACAAGTGTCCTTTTACATGGGACCACTTATTGCAGGGGTATTATTATGCTACTGTACACTACAAAGCTTATTTACATTACAATGAATATTATACAATATCAAATGTTTATCATTTAGAAGCTGCAAGAGGAACTATTATACTCTCACTATGGTCTTCTGCTTCCAATATTCTTGCCATTTTTGGGGGTTTTTTATCTGATTCTTACTTGGGTCGTTTTAAGGTCATTGCTTTTGGGACTTTTTGTAGCGTTTTGGTAAGTCAAATTTTGGTTGTCTTTTGAATTTCTAATTTGGTATATTGGATATTTGTTGGACTTTATGATCTATCTTGCCTTTTTTGCTTCCTTGGTTTTGGTACATGCTTAGCTTCTAGTGGAAAATTCATTTGTTACTATAAGTGTGAAGTAGGATTTTTTTATAAAAGAGAACGAGAAAGAGTGAGATTTTTAAAATTAGATTTTTCTTTTGTTATTTCTAAACATGTTTGTGTTAGTTATATTTGAAGGACTCAACATACTGTATTGGAAATTTTTCACAAAATTTAAGAAGCATTTTTCAAAAATTTATCTTTTTTTTCTTGGATTTTTCTATTTTTATTTAAAAAATCTTTAGATGACAACATTATCTTTGAATTTTTCACAATTGACTTGCATGAGTTGGTCAGAATATTTGAAAAAATTTTCGCCCATCGTTTGTGATGCTAGAGACTTTAAGTTGATTAGGGTTCATTCCTTCAAGTGTCACATGACTGCCCAGCGCAAGTATTTTTATTTTTATTTTTAATATGGGGTAGGTTGATGGGAGGGGAGGGCTAGGTGAGATTCGATGGCAAGACCTCGTTTGGAATTCCTGGGTCCGCCACTGTATGACGTTCGTGTTTTGTACCCCCAGTTTGAAATTCCTGGGTCCGCCACTGTAAACTGTGTCTGACAGTGATTGGAAGCAAATGAACCAATACCCTATTTTCATTTATTTTATTTTTGAAAAGGTAAATAAATCTTTCCATAGTTCATTAGTATATTCTACCTCATTACATCTTTTTGGGACCCTTGTTTTTTTACAATTTAGCTTGCATGCTATTGAAGCATCTTTGTCGGGTAGGTTTTGAGCATGTTCAGCATGTTTCATTGCACAGAGCCTTATAAAATTGAGGGTATAATGTAAACTATTTAACTCTCTTTGTCTTAATATTAAATTACGTTATATATATTAAATGCCTGAAGATACAAAGTTAAAAATATATCATAATTTTCTTTCAAAATTTTTTCAACTTTTACTCTGCCCCTATGTATTGCTCACTCTTTCTGTCCATCCGAGAAATCACCATTAATTCAAAAGTTTTTTAAAAATTTGAGTTAAATAGTTTACATTATTACATAAGGACAAAGAGAGTATAAGAAGATGTTTGATAAATTTGAGTATTGACTGTTGGCTGTTTATTAGAGAAAAAGTGGGCCAACAAGCTAAAGACCACTTGAAAAGGCTAGCTGGAGCAACTTTTTCATTTTGGCTTAAAAACTTGCTTATTAGCTGCTTTAAAACCCATTTACCAAATACTTTTTTTTGCTGTTTGACCACCCAACAAGCCAAAAGCCAACCAAAACGCTAAGCTAAAAGCCATGTAGCAAACACTCCTTAATGCATTTTTGCATTTACTCTTCCAATCCAAATTATGGGGGTATTTGGCAAATAGCTGATAGCTGATAACTTGTAACTATATTAGCTAAATTGACTAGATGATTTTATTAAATGGTTTGACCAACTAATTTTGAACCCGCTACTATGAGCACCTTATTAAAAAAAACAATTTATTCATAACAATAAATTATTTTAACCAACTAGTACACTAATATTAAATAACTGACCATCCATTCCTATATTTATGTCAAAATAAGCTAAAATTACTTAATAATCTATTTTGTTAAGCACCCTCAACTTCTTGGTTTTCTGAGTTTGCTATTAAGAGGTTTATACATTAAATAAAACAAGGATAAAAGTAAAAATTCAGTATTTTAAGGGGTATATAGATGGGGTTATGTTCTTTAATAGAGTAATTAATTAACTATTATATATTTAATAATTTCATTTTATAGGTTATTTAAAATTAGGAGTCGCTGATTTGACTAACTAATTTTAAACACACTGCTACAAACAGAACCTTTCAGCAACCAACTAATTTAGCAAACGCTAGCATTATGTTAAATTGAGTCAGACTTATTGTCAATTTCAGCATGTAATCGAAGAAATACGAGGTAAACAAACACATATGACAATTGGGAGAAAGGGTTCCAAAGACTTATAAATTGTACACAATATCTTTAGTTCATTGATGTGAGACAAATCATCCCAACACTTTAGAAAATTTAACTACCCAACCATCTATCCGTGCTAAAATAAGCTAAAATGACAAAATAATTATATTTTACTAAACACTCTCATTATTATATCAATTTTATATAAAAGTTCTATTGACTAAATATTACGAATCCGTTTGGCAAATGACTATAAGCTGAAGTTATTGCCTTATCACCACCCGAAAGTATTAAAAAAGGTAAAGGTAAAGAACACTCCCAATCATACCCGTTCCCCCAATGAGGGAGTACAGAGAAATGCGCGCAGTCAAGAAGTTCCTCCCAATTGATACCTGCACCCAGTAGGAGTCGAATCCCAAACCTTTTGCGTCACATGCAAATGCTCTATCTTTGTTATTTGAAAGTATTATTTAATTTGCTAGATTAAGCCATTGTTCAAGTCAATTTTTGTGAGTATATTTAGTAGAATTTAGTTTATAATCAACTAATAAAATTAGGTCAAAATATCAAAATCTAATGATAAACCTTAATACTACATGCTACCTCAAGATGGGGTGATTGGGTGATTTCATGCTTTTGGTTGGTGTTTTGTTTGGATGGTACTCCTACTCCTACTAATGGGGGCCAACAATCCAAAATTCCATTGGTTGTGGCATCTCATCATAACAACTTGTCTAATTCCTTTTTTAAGCTATTAGATTGGATTCAACAAAACCTATTTTTATGATTATTTTTTCTTTGATACCATTCATTTCTTGGACTTTGGAAATTTTCAACACTACCCTTTTGGTTATTCAATTCAAAAAAATCTTAACTTTTAATTAATATCTAAAAATTTAAACTTAAGGAATGGTCTAATTTTAAAGCAGTGGAGTACCCCTTGATAACCGATAGAAGGGATCAAACTTGATAAGAGATAGTATCCTATTGGTTCATATGTTGTTCCTAAGAAAAACCAGTTTATAAAAAATTAAAAAAGAAAAGAGTTGAACCCAAACCCTTGTGTTCCCCCTAACCCTAGCCTCTTTACATCTTCCACCACCACCACTAAAGTTAGTGGTATTTTTTTCTAGTTTTTAAACATAAAATTACAAAAAAAAAGCACCAATATTAACTATTTAAAACGGTAATAGGTCATTTAGAACTTTAAAATTAAATAACCTCTAAAGTTTAAATTTTTGAATAACAACCGACAATTGAAATGTTTAAAAAACAATCCAAAATTTAAATTTTAAAAGTTATTTTCCAAAAATATATTTGGTTAGTAGTTATTACAATTTACACATAATCATGAATTTTTTTTTCGAAAAGTTTTTGGAAAGGTGAAAAGAAAGCATATGAGAGAAAGGAGCATTTGGCCTTTTATGGGATAGAATGAAATGGCTCCTCCCGTACCGTAATGGGCGATGTCAATTGCCAAATGCCACCCCTCTCGAGAGCGATTCTATTTCTACTTTCTACAACATAAAATTTAGGGATATTCCACATGGTAACCATGAGGTTTTGGATTTTTCACGTGGTAATCAAAACTTTTAAAAAATTCACATGGTAACCCTGAGGTTTACCAAATTGTTCCATCATGACCTTTTTGCACATAAAATGTTAGCAAAATGTTAAGAAACATTAATTTCGAAGCTTTAAGGTTGTTGTACGCCTATATATGCGACTCACCATTTTAAATACCATTAGTCTCAACCATTTTCCCCCAAATATAAACCCAAACTCTACCATATTTGGATTCGAGGGAAAAAAATATAATTTGGATGAAAAATGGAAGATTTGAGGGTTATATTTTGGGGAAAAAGGTTCAAACTGATGACATTTCGTATGGTGAGTCGTATAAATATGCATACAACAGCTATAAAGCTTCAAAATTAACGCTTGCTAACGTTTTTATATGCAAAGAGGTCATGATGGAACATTTACGTAAACCTCAGAGTTATCGCGTGGATTTTTTAAAAGTTTTGGTTACCACGTGGAAAACCCAAAACCTCAGGGTTACCACGTGGAATTTCCCTAAAATTTAATTAAGGCATAAGGTACCTTATACAAAATTTTCTTTTTTTTGAAATGTTACAAAATATGTACTTTAAATGAGGTCAATGGTCAACGCTCTTGACCCATGAATTTATGAGCTCGAGCCCACGGTTGTCTTATGTCCACACGAATGAATCACAATTCATTATATAACGAATTGTCACGGCATAATAGTGGCCTCAACTTATTCCCTCCATTTGTTGTTGCAACCACGAGTGTGTGATGAATAAAATATATCTTTTCTGAAAATATAATTCCTCTTTACTTAAGGTTTTCTAATATTATTAGGACTAAATATAGTATATGATCATTATAATTTTTAGTTAATAGACTAAATTACTCAAATTGACGAGTTTTCCAAACAAATCTAACAAAAACTATAGAGTCTAATTATTTCTCCTTGTTAAAGCAAGTGACAATATTCGGGACTTGGACGTTAACTTTAGTCATTTAGTCGAACATGCTTTATCGTGTACATTAGATGAGGATGGTAAAGATGTGTCGAATGATGTTGGATTAAGGTTCGGAACGTTACATGAGGTGCTCGATGTGGAGCGTTTGAGGCTTCGCTAGAAGGTGTTAACCATGCCTTGAAGGGGTCAAGGCATGGCTTGATGGGGTGTACCAATACAACAAGGGAGAAGGAGCAAGAGACAGCAGCTGGCTCGTTTAAAGGTGCTCGGTTGAATGCTTGTGCAGCTCGTCCAAGCACAAGGGTCAGAAACTGTCAGTGGGTGGAGTAGGAGCCTGCTCGAACGAGCACTGTGATGGCTCGAACGAGCAGTATGGTTGGCAGCAGTCAGAAGGTTCAAGGAAGGGGCTGCTCGAACGAGCAGCTTGTGGCTCGAACGAGCAGCTGTTCAGGGCTAGTCGATCAGTTTGACTCTTCACATTCTTCTACTGTTTTGGTGCGTTTATTAGGTGTAATTACTTAGTTAATTACTTGGTTAATTGCTGAATTATATCATACTTATTAGTATGATTATTGTGGATGTTACTTTGTGTTTAATGGTGATAAATTGTGACTCTATGAATGACACTCACCTTGGCCTATAAAAGGGAGTATCATTCATAGAGATGAGGCACCACAAACACACTTTGATAGGTCTTGAGCATTGTAGAAAACTTGTGCTTGTTCTACTTTTGCTTAAGCTTTTGAGAGGCTCTTAAGAAGTTGTTCTTAAGACTTGGGGAGGTTTATTATACTTGTATTGTTGAGTTCATTTATAATAAACAACATTTGAGGGGGAGGTATCCAAGATACCTCATAAACACTTGTGTCTTCTTTTTGCTCATTTTATTCTCATTGTGTTTACTTGTTAAGAATCTTGCTTGGCACCGTTCCTTTCAATTGGTATCAGAGCGGAAAGATCATTTGGGTCATTTGGGGTGAGAAAGTGAGATTAAAAGAACAACAAACACAATGAGTGAAGGGGGGAAATTCCAAATTCAGTTGTTTGATGGCAAAATCAACTTTGCCGTTTGGAAAAGCTCCGTGGAGGATTGCCTAGTGCAACAAGGCATTGATGAGGCTTTGTTACAAGAGAGGCCAATTCACATTGAGGAGGCAAAATGGACACAAATAAGGAAGAAGGCGGTAAGCACAATCCGACTTGCCATTGCACCCGAAATCAAGTACAACTACTTGAAGGAGACTAATCCCGGTGCGTTGTTAGAGAAATTACAAACGGTGTATGCTTCTAAATCTCTAACCAACAAACTATGCTTGAGGTGGGAATTGTATCAACTCATGAAGGATGAGGATACATCTATGCAAGACCACATAAACACGTTCAACAAGTTGGTGTGCCAATTGTTGAATGCGGATGAAACGTTAACCGATGAGGAGCAAGCCTTACTACTCTTGGCTTCACTTCCCAAGGACTATAAGAACATAGTCCAAACGTTGCTCTTAGGAAGGGAATCCATCACTCTTGATCAAGCATTGGCGGCGTTGAGAGAGAATGATAGGTTCATGGTAAGAAGAGATGGGGAAGAGAGAAGGAATGTTGGGGATGGCTTGTTTGGTGAGGGTTCTTCAAGGGGTAGGACCAAAGACCAAGGTTACAAAGGTAGGGGAAAGTCTTAAGGAAAGGGTGACTATAGTGACAAGGAGTGTTACTATTGTAGGAAAAAGGGGCACATTCAAAAGATGTGTAAAGAATTTAAGGAAGACCTTAGGAAGATGAAATCCTTAAGGAATATGAAAAATGATGATGAGGTTAGCGGTAACGCGGCTCTAGGCATTGGGAGTGATGATGACTATGATGGGGCTCTCTTAGTTGATGGGGGAGAGGTTCATAGTAAGGAATGGGTAATAGACTCCGGTTGCTCATTTCACATATGTTGTGATAGGAAAAAATTTACTAAGCTTAGTGTGGGGGATTATGGCCTTATTACTTTACCAAATGGAGAGAAGGTGAAAGTAGAAGGTATTGGGGAAATTAAAATTGAGACTCTCGGAGGGGTCATGAGAAGGCTCGGTGATGTGAGGTATGTTCCTAAGTTTGAGAGGAACATAATTTCATTGGGTAGACTTGAGAGTAAAGGATGCACTTTTAAAGCACATAAGGGGGTTTTGAAAGTCATTAGGGGGAGCATAGTGCTCATGAAGGGAGTAAGAAATTTGAGGAACTTGTATGAGCTACAAGTTGGGTGTGGTAGCCTAGGCCACACAAATGTTGGTGAATGTGTGTTTGGGTCAAAGAAAGTTACTTTTGATGAAGGTAAGAATATTTCACTTGAGGGGGAGATTGTTAAAGCAAGTGACAATATTCGGGACTTGGACGTTAACTTTAGTCATTTAGTCGAACATGCTTTATCGTGTACATTAGATGAGGATGGTAAAGATGTGTCGAATGATGTTGGATTAAGGTTCGGAACGTTACATGAGGTGCTCGATGTGGAGCGTTTGAGGCTTCGCTAGAAGGTGTTAACCATGCCTTGAAGGGGTCAAGGCATGGCTTGATGGGGTGTACCAATACAACAAGGGAGAAGGAGCAAGAGACAGCAGCTGGCTCGTTTAAAGGTGCTCGGTTGAATGCTTGTGCAGCTCGTCCAAGCACAAGGGTCAGAAACTGTCAGTGGGTGGAGTAGGAGCCTGCTCGAACGAGCACTGTGATGGCTCGAACGAGCAGTATGGTTGGCAGCAGTCAGAAGGTTCAAGGAAGGGGCTGCTCGAACGAGCAGCTTGTGGCTCGAACGAGCAGCTGTTCAGGGCTAGTCGATCAGTTTGACTCTTCACATTCTTCTACTGTTTTGGTGCGTTTATTAGGTGTAATTACTTAGTTAATTACTTGGTTAATTGCTGAATTATATCATACTTATTAGTATGATTATTGTGGATGTTACTTTGTGTTTAATGGTGATAAATTGTGACTCTATGAATGACACTCACCTTGGCCTATAAAAGGGAGTATCATTCATAGAGATGAGGCACCACAAACACACTTTGATAGGTCTTGAGCATTGTAGAAAACTTGTGCTTGTTCTACTTTTGCTTAAGCTTTTGAGAGGCTCTTAAGAAGTTGTTCTTAAGACTTGGGGAGGTTTATTATACTTGTATTGTTGAGTTCATTTATAATAAACAACATTTGAGGGGGAGGTATCCAAGATACCTCATAAACACTTGTGTCTTCTTTTTGCTCATTTTATTCTCATTGTGTTTACTTGTTAAGAATCTTGCTTGGCACCGTTCCTTTCACTCCTTTAAAGATAAAGAAAAGCCACAAGACAATTATATTATATTTTCTCTATTCTCTTAAATTTGCTTCAATAGAAACAAATATCACTAACTTTAATTTTCAAGCTATAGCAAATAAATGTAGCGGGACAAAATATGTATAAACTCCCTCCTACTCTAATCAAATGTTTCAATTATATAGTTATTTTTAACATTATTAACCAATCTGTACTCTTAGCTCTTGTATTTAGCGTCAAGTATGAGGACAGCTTGTGCTGCAAGCCTGCAACCACACTTCTAACGCAAAGAGCTCTCGTGTGAGGGGGCGTGTTAGAGTATATAACATATCTTGTGACCTCAATCACCAGCTTAACTTTTTGATTGAATTGGTTCCTTTATAATAATTAAATTAATAAATAAGCTCAAAAATCCATAATGGTATCCATAAAAATGAATTAAAGGCAATCACATGGAACTTCACATTTTGTAATAATCAAACTTATGTTAAAAGATAGTGGGGAATAAATTGTGGGCAAATGAAGTAAAGTAAAACAGGACTTTAACAAAACTGGTTTAGAAAAGAACACAGGAACTAATTGTACAAGTAATTTGCAAATTGTTTTTGATTTTGCACCAAATTAGTACTCCTTAATTACTCATAATATAATATATCCCAAGTCCCAAGGGATTTTTTGCCTATATAAACCTTTCTAATTTATTTCATTTCCTCATCAAATCTCAATTATTTCCTCCTACTATTTTATACATTTATTTTCTTTATTTACTCCATTTTTTGGTTTCCTAACCAATTTTTGGGAGCTTCATATTTTTTTGGCTTCATCGGTTTGATTTCAGGTATGTTTATTTTTATTTTACAACTTATTGCTAATAAATAAATTCTACGTAGATTGTAGTATTTCTTTATTGGTAGCTTGAGTTATTTTAGAGCTTAGCTACATCTACTTACTGAATAATTTATTTCCGTGATTTGGTATTGATGATTAATTGATATATGTATAATTAAATATGTTTGTATGTTAGTAAATAATAAATGCGTCATAGAATCTTTATACATTCAATACTAGTTTAGATGAGTAGTATATCTAGTGGGTAAATAAAATTTACCCATATAATCTTTTGAAGTTAAGTAATGTAAAGTTATACTCCCTTCGAATTATTTTAGATGTCCCATTTGGATTTTCACGGTTTTTAAGGGTGGTGTGGGGTTCATTGTACTTGAAAAAATTTTCTTTTATATCTATTATAAAGATTTCAATTTTACCACTTATAAAGAATAAATTCTCATTGCTTATAGATATTCTTAATTCAATATCCTAATTAAAAAACAATTAGAGTGTTGAAGTGCCCATGTGTTATCCACATGTGAATTGTTCCACATCGGAGAAAGAGAAGAGTACGCATCACTTTATAAACTTAAGGAGTAACTCCTATTATCACCAATTGGTTTTAGTAGTGAACCATCTTTAGGTTTATGAGTAGACTATTTCTTCTCTTCCGTGTTTGAGTTGTCCAGACCTATTTTCTAAATTTATCATGGTATCAGAGCCCGATTTCTTGTTATACCTTTATACTGGACATTTAATATTAATATTGGTTAAGGGAGTAAAGGGACTTTAATTAAATGTTCATTTCCAATAAATTTGTAACCCTTCTGGTGGGCTAAAATTCTAAGCATACTCCAGTGGTTTAGAGTGTTTATTTTTAAGAAAATTCTAATTTTATGACGTTATATAAACCAATAGGCTTAAGATTTACCACTAATCCGTACACGATAAGTAAATTTTTGTTAAAGGCCAAATACACCTTTGGCATTAACCATTAACTGCCCCCATTTTGATGTGACAATTTTGACATTTTTAAATTATGTAGGAGTGATTATGCATTAGTCCTCCGCTTAATTAAAAGGCATATACCCTCTTGAGTTGAAAATTTGAAATAAATAAGATTATAAAACAAAAAAAGTAATGGAATAAGATTGAAATTAAACTATTTCAAAAAGTAAGCGTTAAATGCTCAGATCTGTGGTTTGGAGTTGTTCGCAGTTACTAAGTGCGAACAACCTTGGATTTTTTTTGATCTGTTCGCACTTAGTAACTGCGAACAGCCTATTGACTGCATTTTACCTGTTCGCAGTTACTAACTGCGAACAGCCCTGGTTTTTTTTTTTTTTTTTTTTATGAAAATCTCTCTTCAGTTCGCACTTAGTAACTGCGAACAGGTCCAAACCACAGGTCTAGGCATTTGACGCTTACTTTTTGAAATAGTTTGATTTCAATCTTATTTCATTACTTTTTTTTTATTTACAATCTTATCCTTTTCAAATTTTATCTTGAGTTTTGATCTAACTCCAATAAACTAGTTTTTTATAGGCCAAATAAAATCCCAAACAATAAATGAACATTAATCTTTAATTTGTTGTAGTGTTTGAAGCACATCAATCCTTTTACCTTTATTTGGGGTATATACAATATACTCCCTCTGTATCCTGATTATGCTCTTTTCATTTAAAATATATTATTTTGAAGAGAGAAATTTGATTAAGATTTTTAAGACATATATCAATAATAAAATATATCCATGTGAGATCTCGTTAGATTTGTCTTATAATATAGTTTTTTATTATATAACTTTTATAATATTTTGTGATGCGTATCTAGAGATATTAAAATTCAAAATTTACTTTAATTCCTGCACAAAAAGTAAATAAGAAGAATATTTGAAAACGGAGCAAATACAGTATAACCAAATCTATATAAGATACTATAATGATTGGGTCCATTTCTTTATCCTAATTATATTTAATTATTTTCTTCTTCATTGGGTAACCTTTTTTTAGGTGAAATAGATGTTGTGTCACATGAAAAGCAATACATGTGATTGCTATACTAATTTCAATACTATGGTTGACTGGAATGATTTTTTGTAAAAAAAATTTAGAGTAAATTATTCATTTAGTTTATTTTTTAAAAAGAATGTACTAAAATAAAGTACATCCACAAATATATATATATATATATATATATATATATATATATATATATATATATATATATATATATATATATATATATATATATATATATATATATATATATATATATATATATATATATATATATATATATATATATATATATATATATATATAGATATATATATATATATATATATATATATATATATATATATATATATATATATATATATATATATATATATATATATGAAATTTTTGGAAAGAAAATATGAAATAAAATTATAAAAACAATGGTTTTCCTCTTAATAACTTAGGAACAAAATTCTCTATATATGAGTGACATATCAACAAACATACATTAAATTTTAATACTTAATTCTATTATTAATTATTTCCTTAATAATTTTAATAAGTAGAAGGAATAAAATTTCTCCATGCATATGTGGCTTCATATGAAAGAATGTGTAGAAGAAGCTTGAAAGAGTCTAAAACATTTTTTTTATTTATTATAATGATTACATCTAGGAGTATAGTTTATATTATCTTTATCCAAAATAATTATAATATACCTACTACAACTAAAGAGAATGAATTATATATCCAATGTTTAGATATAAAATGTTTCCTAGATAAAAGTTATATATTAGTCAATTAATATAAATTATAAAAACATAAATTGTTTGAGACCGTGTCATTAAAATACGATACTTATCAGTCTATATTTATTTTAAATTTGCGGGTTTGATGTGGAAGGGTGAAAAAATTAAAAGAGTAAAGAGGTGCTACATGAAATATTCTACTAATTAACACTCTAAATAAACATTAAATATTAATTCATTTATATTATTTATTAAATTTTTTTACGAAGGATCAAGAATGTAGTAGCATACTACTACTACTACTACTACAATGGAGTGCACTTTTTTTCATTTTTCATCATTAATGTGAAGTAGGTGTAATTTGGACTATTGCTTTTTAAATATAATTTTTTTAGGAATTAAATTTCACTTTATTTTTGTATATTCTTGCTTATCTATATGTTATTTCTTTTAGATAATAATATAGATGAATTCTACATAATTTTATTGAACATAAGTTATATTTGATAAATTATAAAAGTAAAGAATATAATAAATTCTTATTTACTATATTTTTAAAAAAAATACATACTAATAAGTCTTGTAGGTGAAGTTGAGTATGATTTGAATATTTTAGGGAAATTCAATGGGAGATTCTGAGTTTTTGGCTTTTACATATGGTAGATAAATATGTTTTTAAATTTGCATGGTGACTTTGACTTTCAAACTTTTTTTCAGGTGGTACACAAAATGTTAAGTTTTTTTTGCTACATTAAGTACTTATTTTGACTGAATTTCAAAATATATGGTCAATTAGGACGATCATGATATTTTTTTAATAAAATATCATTATGCCGGGTAAAAATAGTGTAAGATTAACAAAAGAACTTCTAATTTGTCTACCACATTAAAGTTGAAAATAAAATTAAATTCACCATATGAATTAAAAAATACATATATAAATAATTAAACAAAAAGTTAAGGATTACCACATAAAATTTTTCAATACTTCCTTCGAATAATTTTAAATGTCCCATTTGGGCTTTCACGGTTATTAAGGGTGGTGTGGGGTCCATTAAAAAGGTGATAGTTGGGTATTTTAATTGATTAAATTAATTGTAAAGGTGGTAGTTGGGTATTAGAAGCTTCAAAGGTGGGGTTAGTTGGGTATTGAGAGTAGTAAAAGTGAAGGTATTAAGGTAAAAAAAGATAGACAAAAAAGAAAATGAGACAATTAATATGAATTTGCCAAATAAAAAAATGGAACATCTAAAATGATTCGAATGGCGTATTTATTATCCAATACTTTTAAATATTGGTTTTGTTACACCCAAATGCCAAAAATAAAAACTTTGTAAAACATCTTTTTAGTTAGAGCCAAACTTCTATAATGGAATGGAATCTTGTAGATCTTTCGAAAATCATGACAATACACTTTTAATTGCTTTTATTTATTCTTTAATTTCTTGTTGGAACTTTCTCTACCTCATCTAATTGATATTGGATGAACAAAATCCATTTCAACTTCTCTTTCTTCTAGTTTAATTTTCTTGGTTAAAAAGAAAAGAAAAATCAACCAATTATAATAGTCTTCTTATTCTCATTTACTTTGGCATCCCTTTTAGAAAAAAGTCTAATTTACATGGGACTAAATAAAAGAAGGGTTACTCAAAAAAAAAAAATTAATGAATAAAAGAAGGGAGTAACAAAAAAAAATAATAGAGAATTGATGATTTAATGATAATTGTGTAAATAGTTGAATTTCTGTTAGAGCATATAACATATTTTGGGGTCTCAATCATAAGCTTAAGCTTTTGGTTGAGTTGGTTCTTTGACATGGTATCAGAGCCAGCGTGACTAGGGGTTACATGTTCAAATCTCAATCACCCCTTATTTAAAGTGGAACATTTAACGCCAGGTATGAAAATGTCATGTGCTGCATTCACACTTCTAGCCTAACAGGCTCTCATGTGAGGAGATAACATATCCTGAGGACTCAACCATAAGTTTAAGCTTTTGATTGAGTTGGTTCCTTGACAATCTCAGAAGGGTATTAGAGAAACATATAACATTTCTTAAAATAAAATAGAGTCAAAAATAAAATTCAATTCAAATACAAAATTGAATGAAAGAATATTTTCAAATTATGTCTAGATGAAGTTCTCATTTATCTTAAATTGGAAAAGCTACGCCAAATTGAATAAAATGACCATAAGTCCATAAGTTACTATCATTGTACATAATATTCCGATTTTCATCTAGGTTGAGGACGATGTGGTAATAGTAATACCATGTAATTTTAGGAGTTACTTATTATTTTTTAATTACTTGGTAATTAATGTTTTTAGCATAAACCTATTATAAGGATAACAAGAAATAACATCTTTTTAATTTTATAAGCGGGATACACTGAATATGATTATCATGATGATGATGGAAATCTTTCTAATTAAAAAAAACCATCTTTAAAATAAAAACTAATAACAATATAAATGATTCATAATATTTCATAAATTCACGTCGTTGTATTTAATAAATAATTTTTTAAATATTTTATGATTAATTTTTTGTTTTATTTTTTTTCATTGTGAAAAGTCAAGATAAAATATTTAATAAATGACTTCAAGCCATCTAAAAATCTAGTTTAAAAGCCAAAATCTACGGATAAAAACAACAATCATTTATCAAATAGTCTCTAAATAATAAGCTTATTAATAATTGACTATTAAACCGAAAAAGTTATAAGACTTTTTATTATCACTTTGGATTGGTTAATTTTCTCTCCTTATTATAAGAATTTTCCTAATCCCACCTTTAAATAAAAAAATTTAAAAATATTTTCTAAATTTTTTTAATGATAATATTTTTCTTAATTTAATGATGATGTTGGGTGGTAATTAGAAGTAGTAATTAACAAACTTGTTATTTTGTCTTTTTTTTTTTACAAAAGCATTTTGCTTTAGATATAAGCTAGCAAGTTTCATGGTTGATGCTCTTCTATAAATTCCCAATAAACCCACCCTCTTCAAGACATTCTTTTTCTCCATACTTTCTTCCTTACATTTTTGGTGCGTTTTCATTTTTCATTTCTTTCTACCTTTTATTTTCTTTTTTGCCAATAGTAATATAATTACTACTTTCATTTCTTTTAATTTATTTATTTTTTGATTTATACTATAATGGGGTTTTTCGCAAATAGCTTATTGGGCAATTTTAATTTATTTTCGGATGATCAACATCAATGTCAATGTTTGGTATATTAACTGGTTTAATTAGGTTATAGTTATGAATAAGTTATTTTTGAATAAACTGCTCATAGTAGCTGGTTTAGCTGACTATATGAACCACTAATTAGCTACCAACTATCAATTGTTTGCCAAACACGTTCTATTTCTTTCTTCAGCAGATCTCTTGAGAGACCGTCTTCTTGTGGGGACGCCTCTTAGCCCCGTTAAAGCTTAATTACGCTAAATAATAAAAATGGGCTCACCAAATTACGAATAATATCTCAAATAGGTCATCTCTCAGAAAAGTTTCTGTTATTTCAATTACTATACTCTGTTTCTCTTTTATTTCTCCCCTCACTTTCTTCAATAAAGTTGTTTGACCATTGCATGGCTTCCACTTTGTACCAGCTGAGTTAATGATCAGTGACTCAGTGACTCAGTTATTATAATTCGTCATCATCATATTCAACGTATTCCGCTTGTAGACAAACAATGATCAGGGTCTGAGGAAGAAAAGACAAACGGCTGCTCAAACCCATATAGAAGAGTGCGGTCAGAGAGTTCCTCGTCTCTAAAAAGTCTTCAAAGAGCGAGGATCATGCAACTATCCAAAAGTCATAGCCACTCCAGATTTCACAAATAGTACTTAGTACTTAGCAATAAGGAAAAAGAGCATAGAAAATAATCTCGAAACTTGAATTTGATTCTCGCTGACCTCCTCTTTATTCGACTTACCCTATATTTTACAAAATATTGAAAATGTAGAAAAGTTTTGCTAAAATTTCAGAGCTTTTTGACGTTAAAATCTATGATCACATTTAAAAAGACATGCAATATAAAAAAAAAAAAACCTTTCTTCTTTTTTTTCACCACCCTTCATTATCATCTACCTTTTAAAGGTAAAGTTTCAATTTTTTTCTTATTAGTGCACAAATTCAACCCTTTTAAGCTCAAATTTAAAAACCCATTTATAATTTAAATTCTTTCAACACTTTCAATCAAAAAAGAAAGAAAAAATCAATTAAATTTTATCTTTTTTAGGAAATTCAATTTAGAAACGTTTCTTTAATTCTCAATTCTATATATGACTGTGAAATATATAGTATACTAGAATTTTGATGGGTATTTGTCGGCCATTGATTGTTTAAGTTTGGTGGGGTTTGAAAAATGAGGGTTCTAGATAAACACAATTAATTTTATAATATAGTATATTTTATCAAATTAAGTAGAAAAACTAGACTTGATTACTTATTTTTTTAATTGATTTATGGTATAGTTTTGACTTGGGAAATAGTAGTACTAATCTATTTTTCTTCTGTTGTTGATTAATGATTATTTTAAATAATATAATATAGTTGGTGGCGTCATATTCATGTTTTAGACTATTAATTTCCTCTTAAATTACTTGTTGGTGTTCTTGTTCTCTTGTTTTTGCAGGTTTCTATTATTATCATTGGTATTATTGTCTTCACGTTTTAGTTTATTTAATTATTTATGCGTTTTATTTATCTCCTACGTGGCAAAAACAATTTAACTTTTTTTGAGTCGGGAACTCCTTTGGCTGCGCTCTTCTTTATGAGTATGAGTTGCTGTCATCCTTCTCTTTTTAGATTTTGTCCATAGTTTTCTACACCGAGTAGGATGACGATGATGATTTATTATTTAACTAAACTAATTTAAATATTCTGTTTTGCTAAGAGTTTGAGGTTTTTTTGTTGAAGTTGAAAATTAATCTGAGGATCTTCAAAAGAAAAAATGGCAGCTCGTTTGACTCGAGTTCCAAGCCTTAAGGAGCGTTTGGATGAAACTCTTACTGCTCAACGCAATGAAATCCTTTCCTTCTTATCCAGGTTTTTCCATCTTTAATCTCTTTTTTTTCATCTATATTGCCGTTACTCGTTAATATGCATTACAAGTTTTGTTGGTTATAATAATCTTGTGAGAAACCAGATTTTTGTCACGTTGGCTTTGATGATTAGTCTCGGGATATGTAATATACTTTTAACGCTAAATCATGAGTCATAGAGTATGTAACATATCCCGGGGTCTAAACTATCAGCTTTAATCTTTTGGTTAAGTTGATTTCTTGATATGGTATTAGAGGCCACCGTGACAAGAAGTCACGGGTTCGAATCTCAACTACCTCTCTTATTTAAAGTGAGTATTTAGCCTCGGATATGAGGGGAGTTATGTTGCATCCACATTTCTAGCCCAAAGACTCTTGTGTGAGGGGCGTGTCAACAATTAGCTTTAAGCTTTTGGTTGAGTTGGTTCCTTGACATAGTATCAGAAGTCAACGTGACAAAAAGTCACGGGTTCGACTCTAAATCACCCCTCATTTATAGTGGAATACTCAGCGCCTATGCGCATCCACACTGGGCCCTCGTATGAGGGGGTGTGTTAGAGTATATAACATATCTTGGGGGCCTCAGCCATTAGCTTAAGTGTTTGGTTGAGTTGGTTCCTTGACATATAAAACATATCCCGGGACCTCAAGTCGTTAACCATCAGTTTAAGCTTTTGGTATGTCACATATGTAGCCTCTAGCCCAAAGACTCTTGTGTAAGGGGGCGTGTTAGAATATATAACATATCCTGCGATCTTACGTTGTTAACTATCAACTTAAGTTTTTGGTTGAGTTGGTGCCTATGCGCAAGTTACTAGATTTTTGAATGTTTAGGCTTATATTGTACAGATGACTTAACAAAGTTAATGTTTATGAAGGATTGTGAGTCATGGAAAGGGGATTTTGCAACCCCACCAATTATTATCAGAATTGGAAGCTGTTTCTGACAAACAGAAGCTATATGATGGCCCTTTTGGTGAAGTTTTTAGGCACACCCAAGTAAGATTTATTACTTTTTCTATGATATTACATTGTTTTTTTGTACTATCATATCCATAGATCATGATCAATTAAACGATTTCGTTCGATAAATTCATGTATTTTAGGAAGTTATTGTGTTGCCTCCATGGATCACCCTTGCTGTACGCCCGAGACCTGGTGTATGGGAATACATCCGTGTCAATGTCGATGCTCTTGCTGTCGAGGAATTGACTCCCTCCGAGTTCCTCCATGTGAAGGAGGAGTTGGTTGATGGAAGGTTAGTTTAGTGGTACTGAATTTTTAACGGCTCTATGATGCATATTGAATGTCACATGATTCGCTAATCGCCTCATGAATCGCAAATCAAAAAAAGAAAATTATGATAAGTTTTACCCTATTTTTGAACCATTTTGAGCGAATGGCAAATCGAAAAAAACAAATTATGATCGATTTTAGCCTATTTTGGCGAATCGGAAAAAACAAATTATGATCGATTTTAGCCTATTTTGAACCATTTTGAGCAAATAGCGACTTCAAAAGGCGAAATAACTAGCGAATTATGTTTCAATGATTATTGTAGAGTACAATTAGACGGCCATTTGACACTAATCTATGTAAATTTTGGATGGCAGTGTTAACGGAAACTTTGTGCTCGAGCTCGATTTTGAGCCGTTTACAGCCTCTTTCCCTCGCCCGACCCTCTCCAAGTCCATCGGAAATGGAGTTGAGTTTCTTAACAGGCACCTTTCGGCTAAGATGTTCCATGACAAGGAGAGTATGAAACCCTTACTCGACTTCCTTAGGATGCACCACTACAAGGGCAAGGTAAAATTTTCTTCTATGTTTTATTCGCTTTGCTTAAATCAAGCATGTTTTGCTATAAGTCATGAGCAAATTGTTTAGTCACCTTCCCTAATCAAATAATGGTTGATGGCAGTGTCACATGATTCGCTGATCCCCTTGCAAATCGCAAATTCAATAAAGCCAATTTTATTAAGATTTTGGGTATTTTTGGGCTATTTTGAGTAGATTGAGAATTTAAAAGGCAAATTAGTGGTCTAGGGCTTGATTTAATGACATGGTTGTACTAAATTGAGTTGTCATCGTCATCATCGTACCTAGCGTATACCGCTCATAGGAAACTATGATTTGGGTCTAGGGAGGGAAAGAAGGCAACAATCCATACCCATAAAGGAGGATGCAGCCAAAGAGTCCCTCGGCTTGACTAATTTGAGTTGTCTATTTGGAATATATGCAGTCATTGTGTTGATGGTCTTAGGTTACGTGTTCGTTTTGTCGGGCTATTTTCTGTTGTTAAGCTACATCCTGTTTGCTGTGCAGACTATGATGCTGAATGACAGAATCCAAAACCTTGATACTCTCCAAGGAGTTCTAAGAAAGGCAGAGGAGTTCCTAACTACACTTTCGGCTGACACACCGTACTCTGAGTTTGAGCACAAGTTTCAGGAGATCGGTTTAGAGAGAGGATGGGGTGACACTGCCGAGAGAGTGATGGACATGATTCAGCTACTTCTCGACCTTCTCGAGGCTCCTGATTCTTGCACTTTGGAGAAATTCCTTGGAAGGATCCCGATGGTATTTAATGTTGTAATCCTGTCACCTCACGGGTACTTTGCTCAAGCCAATGTCCTCGGCTACCCTGACACTGGTGGTCAGGTATATATCCTTGTACACTTGGAATTATTTCATTGTTGATGTTTCTTGTTGTTCAAGGTTAAAGGTGTTCAACGAGTTGACCCAACGGATTAAGGATCGGGTCAGATTTTAACGGGTCAGGTCAATAACGGGTCGGGCCATTAACGGGCCTTGGTGTAAAGGATTGGGCCGGGTCAGATACTTACAGGATTTGTTTGGAAAAAAGTTACCACTTTTTAAATTATATTTTTATATGGTGTTATTATATAATTAGGTGAGTGGACCCCACGGGCAATAATGTAGAATAAAAGAACGATCATATGAACTTTAAAAACGGGTCAAAGTGGGTCGGGTTCAAACGGGCTGTGATCTGCCCCAGCCTAGTTAATTTGACATGACTCATCCCTTGATCCATTCAAAATATGACCCGACCCGGCCCGCTGAACACCTCAATTCAGGGTAGAGATGTCTCACACTAGCGGACTTTTTGTTCAACAGGTTGTATATATCCTTGATCAAGTCCGTGCTTTGGAGAACGAGATGCTTCAACGTATCAAGCAGCAAGGACTTGATATCATCCCCCGTATCCTTATCGTATCTCGTTTACTCCCTGATGCAGTGGGGACCACCTGTGGTCAGCGCCTTGAGAAGGTGTTCGGCACAGAACACTCGCACATACTTCGTGTACCATTCAGAACCGAGAAGGGGATTGTACGAAGATGGATTTCCCGATTCGAAGTTTGGCCTTACCTAGAGACTTACACTGAGGTAATACTTATACCACATTCTGGTCGGAATAAGCTTCCACAAGACTTGAATTTCAGAGTCTAATGATATTTCTTTTTCGCCTACGTCTAGGATGTCGCAAATGAAATTGCCGGAGAGCTACAAGCCAAGCCTGATCTGATCATCGGAAACTACAGCGACGGAAACATAGTTGCCTCTTTGTTAGCTCACAAACTCGGAGTTACGCAATGTACAATTGCTCATGCTCTCGAAAAAACGAAGTATCCAAACTCCGACATCTACTGGAAATCATTTGAGGAGAAATACCACTTTTCTTGCCAGTTTACTGCTGATCTGATTGCCATGAACCACACCGACTTTATTATTACCAGTACATTCCAAGAGATTGCGGGAAAGTAAGTCTTCTAACCAATGGCGTAGAAAAATCCCGCAAAGATTTTTAAGATCCTATGCGCTTTTAGTATTTGAGGCCGCCTATTTTTAATGCCCTGTGCAAGTCTGCATGTTGACATGCCCAAAACCTCACCTGCTTTTTACGGTTGTCAGAGTTTACCGTCTAAACTTGAAATAAAGTATTTACAAATTTGGTAATGTTTTGATTCTTCGATCTTTGCAGTAAGGATACTGTTGGGCAGTACGAGAGTCACATGGCTTTCACACTTCCTGGCCTCTACCGTGTTGTTCATGGAATTGATGTTTTTGATCCTAAATTCAACATCGTCTCTCCTGGAGCTGATCAGTCCATCTACTTTCCTTACACCGAAGAGAAGAAAAGACTCACTGCACTCCACCCAGAAATCGAAGAGCTTTTGTACAGTGAAGCTCAGAATGAAGAACACATGTAAATCTCGTTTTCTTATCTTTAGTATTACATGTTCTTGATTATGAACTCAAATATTGATGTTATACTACATATCTTGGGTTCTTCAGCTGACGGTTGAGGCCCAAGATATGTTATATACTCTGGCACGCCCCCTCAAACAAGAGCCCTTTGTGCTAGAAGTGTGGATGCAACATAGGCCCTTTTCATACCTGACGTATAATATTCCACTTTAGAGGGTGGTGGTTGAGATTTTAACCTGTGATCCCTTGTCACGTTGCTTTCTGATACTATATCATGTTATATATAATACTCTAAATTCTGCTATACAGATGTGTTCTCAAAGACCGGAGCAAGCCAATTATCTTCTCAATGGCTAGATTAGATCGAGTCAAAAATATGACTGGCCTTGTCGAATGGTATGGTAAGAACGAAAAACTCCGCGAGCTCGTGAATCTTGTGGTAGTTGCCGGTGACAGGAGGAAAGAATCCAAGGACATAGAAGAGAAGGAAGAAATGAAGAAAATGTATGGGCTAATTGAGCAGTACAAATTGGATGGGCAATTCCGGTGGATCTCAGCACAAATGAATAGGGTAAGGAACGGTGAGCTATACAGATACATTGCCGACACCAGGGGTGCATTTGTTCAGCCCGCTTACTATGAGGCTTTCGGGCTCACGGTTGTCGAATCCATGACTTGTGGGCTGCCTACATTTGCTACTTGCCATGGTGGGCCTGCTGAGATCATCGTCCATGGAAAATCGGGTTTTCACATTGATCCATACCATGGAGACAAGGCTGCTGAACTCCTTGTCGATTTCTTCGAGAAGTCTAAGGCTGATCCTACTCATTGGGAAACTATTTCCAAAGGTGGATTGAAACGAATCGAGGAGAAGTAAGAAACAAACTAACAAGTATAATTTCTAGTATATACTATGCGGGTGTTTAAAAGTCGGCTTTTTTTTATTGGTTTTTGACTTGTTTGGTAAAAGCCAATAAAAACTACCTAACACTTACACCTAGTCAAACAAACCAACTAAAACGGCCAACAACCAACGATTTTTTACCAAACACCCCATAGATTCTGCTCGATAAGTTTTTTTTTTTAACAAACTCTAATCCCTTTCTATTGTCTTTATCATGTAATCTGGCAGATATACATGGCAAATTTACTCAGATAGGTTGCTTACTCTTGCTGGTGTTTATGGGTTCTGGAAGTATGTCTCAAACCTTGACCGTCGTGAGGCTCGTCGTTACC
Source organism: Amaranthus palmeri (assembly GCA_019776075.1). NCBI lineage: Eukaryota > Viridiplantae > Streptophyta > Magnoliopsida > Caryophyllales > Amaranthaceae > Amaranthus > Amaranthus palmeri. The sequence continues at coordinate 382,627 of JAAKBH010000022.1, forward strand.
TCGAAATGTTCTACGCCCTTAAGTACAAGAAGCTCGTACGTGCTCTTCCTAAGCAGTTCATGTTGCTCTAATTTTGTCGAGTGTTTTTTATACTAGAGCTACTCTTGTTAGATACCGTCTCTCGGTTAGACGACTTTAGAATATAAGCCCATATTCTCATAATAATATTTATTAGATGGGTTGTTTAACCCAAGTATAAGGCCCGTTTCTCGGTAAGATCGTCTCATACAACAATTTGTGTTTATATTAATAAAGTTTCTGACTTTCTGTTTGTGCACTGTGATTAATGTTCAGGCCGAGTCGGTACCTTTGGCTATCGAGGACTAAAATTGAAGCTAAGAAGTGTTACGGGTTGGTGAATGTGCATTGATTATGCGATGGCGTTTCTCTGCGTGTTTGTGAAAAATAACTCAAATTTTTTGAGATTGTAATATGGAAGAAATGAAAATCTTCCTGATTTCTTTTTTTTTTTTTCTTTATTGATTTTTATAATTTTCATTTTGTATTGCTCTTTGCGGCATTTGATATCTTTGATTGTGGAGGGAACATTTATGTTCCAATTTGTAATGAAAAAAAAGTATATTTTCTATATATCTATGGCCCATTGGCTTGGAGGTTTAGGTGCTAAAACATCATTACAAATTATTGTGTCACACGGCTTCACCGTGAGATGTTTTTCATACATGGATTGAATAATCTAACATAACTATTTGTATATTATTCCCTCTTCATACATTGCAGTCTCTAAAGACATATTATCGATTGAGAAATGTTTATCATCTCACATGTATATAATCAGGGATGACTTTGGGCACGTGTATAATATCCAATCGTACAAGGCCTCTTCAAAAATATAGTTATCATACAATTACTTTTGATTAAGTTATATTTGTTTTAGACCCTAAAGTATTTTAAAAAGTTTGAAATAAACATTATCTATTTTTTTTATTCTGGTTTCGTCCATGCATATATTATCTCCCAAAAGAATTTTAATTAAAAGAAATAAAATATTGCAAACTCATTAGAACAGAAAAGAATATACTTTTAAAAACCCATGTAACATATGCTCTCCCGTCTAGTCAGTGTATTTTATATTTTTTAATATTATCAATCATTCTTAATTTTTATTTTACTTTTAATCAATAAGTTAAAACATAGACAATAACTTTTTTTAATTCCTCTCAATAAAAATATTATTAATATTAATTTTTAAATATCTAATTATGTTAAATTAGAGATGTTAAAATTTGAAAAAGTGAATTGACACCGACACATGTTACAAACTAAATGAAACACATATGAAGAACAAACGGAGCATATAACTTATACATAATACATCATAGATCAAACTACTCTTTTCCGTTATCCCAACGATATTAAAAGGTTTAAATCAAACAATGTTTAGGAGGACTGGATGTAATTAGCTTTACCCTTTAACAAACCTACATATCGTCTTCTATGAAACCGTTTCACCCTAAAACAAATTCATATAATTAATTCATTTCAGTAACTATCACTTCAAAATTGTTAAAACACTAAATTTACATGGACTTCGACTGAAACCGTATCATTTAAGAATTTATGTTAACAAAAATGTTTTGGTATAGATGAATGGACTTGAAACCCCTTTAGAAACCTATAAATTCATGTGATAACAATTAACAAGGCACTCATAGACTAAGATTTAGTTTAATTTCTCTTCCTCATTAATCAAAAATGGAAGAAACAACCAATCCAACCACCATTATCAACAACTCCCCAAGAAAAAACCAAAACAAAACAACCTTCATCTTCCTTTTTTCAATCATCTTCTTCTTCACTATCATCACCACTTTCTTACTAACAAACCCCATTTCCACAATCCAAAAAACAAACATAATTTCATCTCCAAACACCATTATCAAAACCACTTGTTCATCCACTTTATACCCATCTCTCTGTTTCTCCACCCTATCTTCAACCCATTCTCAGGCTACAACCCTTAGAGATATCGTCGAGGCCTCGATAAATCACACCATTGATTTAATCTCAAAGACTAAACCCCAAATCATTAACTATTTTGGTCATCAAATGGTTAGTTTTCAAGAAAAGGCTGCTTTGAATGATTGTCTTGATTTGCTTGATCAAACATTGTATGAATTAGGTCAAGCCATGGATGAATTTCACAATTCTATTGTGTTTTCTAGTCCATATTATGGGAATTTAAAAACCCTTTTGAGTGCTGCAATGACTAATGAGAATACTTGCATTGATGGGTTCTTTGATTTAGAGGAAATGGCGAAAAAATTGAATCAGAAAAAGGGTTTTAGAATTTATCTTGAAATGAAATTAAAACCCATCATTCAAATGATTAGTAATACATTGGCGATTATTAAACATATTGAAGAACACAAGAAACAGAATGAAGAAAACCAGTCATTGTTCTTGGGTGAAGATCAACAGTTTTCGTCGGTTCGAGGTTCGGAAAATGGGTTTCCGCCATGGATGAGTAAGAGGGAAAGAAGATTGATGGGGAGAAGGAATTTTAGGGTTAGGGCAAATGTTGTGGTTGCCATGGATGGAAGTGGGGATTATAGAACAATTGAAGAAGCAATAAAAATGGCGCCAAATATGAGTATGAGTAGGTATGTGATTAAAATTAAGGCGGGAATTTATCATGAAAATTTGGAGATTCCAAGAAATAAAATGAGTATTATGCTTTTTGGAGATGGAATTAATTCTACTTTGATTAGTGGAAATAGAAGTATTGTTGATGGGTTTTCTACATTTGCTTCTGCCACTTTGAGTATGCATATTTCTTCCTCTTGATTTTTGCATATTTTCTTCCATGATTAGGAATTTAAGAGAATAATCTATACGTTTAAGTTTGTTGGTTATACTTTGAACGAAAAGCTCTCAAAATACTGCTTGTCGTTGAGGCATTCAAAAAGACGTGATAGTTAGATATGCATTCGACGTTGAGATTAAATTCGACTGTGATTTGAGTTCAAAATGAACGCAAAATTGTGTAAAAACAAATATGGATATAATACCCGATTTTAATCGGCTCGAAACAATTGACCGACCCAATAATTTGAATAACTCCTTTAAAATAGGAGACAAAATGTCTATGTACTGTGTTGTTAAAAAAAGTGGGAATGGAGGAAACAAAGTAACAATAATCATCATTTTCATCAAAAAAAACCAACTATGATTGATGTTTTGATTGGACCATTTGTTTGATTTTGCACTTTCACTTTGCTTCAACAGTTATTCTTTCTTAATACTTCCTCCGTTCCAAAATACTTGCAACACTTACTTTATTTGGCTGTTTCACAATACTTGCACCATTACTATATTTGGCAAAGAATAATCTTATTTTATTATCACTTTATTCCTACCCCACATATCACCATCAATCATATATCATCTCATTAATCATTTAATATACCCACAACCAATATCTACCTTCCATTAATTAATTTTTTATTTCAATTATTTTATTATCACTTTATTCCTACCACACATATCACCATCAATCATATATCATCAGACCTGATATGACAGCCCTTAATTCTTGTGCCAAGAAAGTGTGGTGCAACTAAATTGGAACGGAGGAAGTACTACTATGAATTTAATATAGAATGATACAAAGATAAAAAAATAGTGTAAATATTAATATGGTGCGGATAAGATTAAATGAGATTAAAGTTAAAAGAAGACAATCTATCCCGTCTATAGGAACTATAATTAGGGTCTGAAGAAGGTAATACATACCCATAACGGAAAATGCGGCCAAAGTGTCAACTCGGCTCAAGAAAAATTTCAGATTTCTTCAAAGTTAAAGGAGCATTTTCCATGTATACAGTGGTATTATGGTAAATACTAATGGATAGTTTCCCAATTCCCAGTCACTTCTGCCATACCACATTTTACATGAATTGTGCAAAAAAAGTGAAAAATTTGTTTTACAAGTTTACAACTATCTACATTTCTTCAAAGAAAAAGGTTAATACAATCTGTAAAAAACAAGTTGAGTAATTATTGGTAATTTGGTATGGCTGCTATTCTGCAGCTATAATTGGAGACAGGTTTTTAGCTAGAGACCTTACAGTAGAAAACACAGCAAGTCCAGAAAAATACCAGTCGGTCGCAATCAGAGTCACCTCCAACTCTGCGTTTTACCGGTGCAACTTCACATCGAACCAGGACACACTCTATGCTCACTCCCTTCGCCAGTTTTACCGGGAATGCGTCATCCAAGGAACCATTGATTTCATCTTCGGAAATGCAGCAGCCATTTTTCACAACTGCCGGATTTTAGTTAGAAAACCTATTCCCGGGCAAAGCAACATGATTACAGCTCAGAGCAGAGAAGACCCTAATCAGAACACTGGGTTCTCTCTCCACAACTGCACTATTGAGGCTGCTCCTAACTTCTCTCGCCTTGATCGTAGGCGAACTTTCACCTTTCTAGGTCGCCCGTGGAGGAACTATTCAAGAACGGTCATAATGAAGAGCTACTTGGGAGACCTGATACATCCACTGGGATGGTCTCAATGGGATGCATACAGCAATTTGGATACAATAGAGTACATCGAATACATGAACTTCGGACCTGGAGCAGATACACGATATAGGGTTAGATGGAGAGGATTCAAGAAGAACTGTACTGAAGATATAGCCAAGAGATTTACAACAGGAGCTTTTTTACATGTTCCTGATGACTGGTTGCATAGCACTGGGTTTCCTCTGTTTCATGATCCTTGAAGACTACCTGCATAGACTGTACTTGGAAACACATTGTAAATCCCAATTTTATCAACAATATCTTCATACTAACTGTACTTGGAACCACTTGCAGAAACTACATAGGTTTCCCGACGTGTATATAGCTCGAAAATGCAGGAATAGAATTATTTCATTTGTATATTCTGAGAAGCAATATGCAATGAAAGAAAGTGTAGCTATATTTTTTATATACAAGTTCAAAATGTTTCAACTTACACTCGATATCCAGCATCTTAGCTTTGCCGACCTAACATTCGCTTCTGCAAAAATTTCTATATACAATTACATTTTTACCTGTTTATTGTGTGTATAACATGTCACAACCCTTCACGTTTTGACTTTTAGCAGTTTATTTTCCGCATTCGTTCTAGGCAAAATTCACCTCCATCCCCATATGTCACCATTTAATGTAAATTGCAAATATAAACCCTCACCCATTCAAGCAATATATGATACATCAGGTGGGCCATAGAAGCTAGCTCCAAATTTTGCACAATCACAGTTCACAGGCTCTCCAAGTAAAAAGTCCCTCATGCCCGAATACTGCGCATTCTCTCCCTTAGGCCAGACTGCCTTGGATACAAGGCCACGGCTAATAATAAAACTAAGAGAAGACCCACTACGCCACTAAATGGCTGGAAAGGATGTGTACCAACGACCCACCACGGAAACTTGGGCAAGTAAACCACAAAACCTCCTGTTTGTAATATAAAACTGGAAGCCAAAAGCCCAGTGCGCAATCCAATGGGAACAAAAAGGCTGCCTTTTCTTCTCATTCTAACCCCAGCAAGACACATGGATAATAGCCAAAGCCCTGGAACAGCCTGCCAAGACCTGGTAAATTTAAGAACCGAAGATTTGTTATTACATTTCTGGCAGTAAAGACAAGGTGAATGGCAACAATAAGGAGAAAAGTATCTATTTTCACAAGATAATATGTGATATATGCATCTCTGAAAGCACAAAGGCATTTACATCAAATACTATCACAAGTGTGGCATAGTTCGCCAACTAATTCACTTTTTAATTTGTAATTCGTTCAAAATGTCCCAAAACAGCCTAAAATCGTCAATAATTTCGCTTTTACTCTCTTCCCTTCTACCACTCAGCTTACACCTTTTCCATTGGAATAGTAATAGGATATAGGGCAGATACAGCTTCAGGACAAAATCCAAATTCTATGTATACAATAGACATACCTTTGTGATATTGCAAATGCAAGCCCAGATAAAAGTATTCCAGGATGATAACCAAGGTCAACTGCAATTTCTTCTAACAACCATGATCGAAAGAGAAGTTCTTCAACAAAAGCAACACCAGCTGCCATTAAAAGTCCTTGACCAGCCAAAAGGCACAGCTGGCCATGGGCTTTGATTTTGGCAAGAATACTTGCGGAAGATGAACCTAAACTTGGTGGAAACGAAAAGTTCACAAAACCAAGAAACCAATTCACATAATGTATAGACACAACCAGCATCACTCCCCCTGCCAACCCAATCATGAAATGTTGCACCTGTATGAACACAAGAGACACTGTTAGTAGAAGAAGACATAACCACACCAAAAATCTTAAAAAAGGAACAGAAAGTCGCTTCTAATTTCCTGGTTTGCTTTGGTTTAAATGTATTTTCTCTCACTTCCCCTTTGTTGAAAGGTTTCAGTTAAGAGGAGAAGGTGGGCTTAGCAGCCACCACCTCAAGCAGCTTTCATTCTAAGGGACTAATTGAATATATCATGGTTGTGAACATTAACACAACGAACTCTATTATTGGTTATACACTCAAAGTTACTTCTGTACAGGTAAATCGCAGTTTAAAAGATAGACTAATTAAAAATCTCAATAAAAAATGTCATCAACCTCTAGTACAATAGATTTCAGATATGAAAGTGACTGCTCCAGATGTTAATTACTACCTTTTTCGATGATGTAAAATCTAGTCCATACTCTTTCAATGGATATTCATAACCTCGTATCCGTTTCCCCCACTGCATGATGAGTATTGTGACAGCAGCATAAAGGCCAACAACACAGACTAGCTCAGCAATCCTAGAGGAGGTATGTGTTGCCATACTGTGAAAAAGTGTAGGCAAAAAAGGCACCAACACTGGGGACCACAAAACTAATACCATGCATGAAAATCCAAGTACCCTGTAAAAGAAAAGATTGTTAAAAAAACCCTGTAGAGGAACACCTTTATATTTACACTTTCATGTTCAAAGGGAGTGAATATTATGGAACAAACATTCGACACAATCAAACTTGCATAGTATACTGAAAAAATAAGAACACACGCTTCCTTCAATGAAGAAAGTTATGATATGATAAAAGTTATCACAAAATAACACCTGAGAGTCATTACTTGTTTATTTCAAGCTGAAGTTTACATCACCAGAAACTAAAGAAGTCGACATTGCTTTAGTATATATACAATAATTAGATCTCCACTCCATGGAAAATTAGATAAATTAAAAAGCTATTGCATATCCTCAATTCTGGTTGAATGTCAAGTTGAATTATTAAAAAAGCAATATACTCTATTATATGAGCAATTAGATCTCCACTCCATAGAAAATTAGATAAAAAAAAGTCGACATTGCTTTACTATATATATACAATAATTAGATCTCCACTCCATAGAAAATTAGATAAAAGAAAAGGCTATTGCATATCCTCAATTCTGGTTGAATGTCAAGTTGAATTATTAAAAAAGCAATATGCTTTCTCATATGAGCAATTAAGAGTGCGGATACTTAATTTGATGCAAATGATGTACGAATACACAAATACTTCAGTTTGCTTCTTGGCATAGGCATAAACTACATTAGACGGTAAGATTAGTAAAATCACATTTAATGCGATAGGCGAAATTCAAATGAGATGAAAATTATTGGTTTTATTCCCAAAAAGGGGGGTGGAACCATTTTCACTATAGGATTAGAATGCAAGATAAGCTTTTCCTGGTTCAAACTATTGCAGTGATGCTTGATTGTGAGGATTTATGTAAAAGGAGAAATATAAAAGGAACATTAGTTAATATTATCAAATCAATTAAGGGAGACAGCATAATATTCTAACATGTAACTTTCTCTTTTCTAGAACACTTAGACAGGCACTCTAGTCAACATAATAAAAAAAAACAAAACTACAACTCAAAAGACCTTCAATAAAAATGGATGGATGGAATCATTTCAGATCATACACTTATTTAATGGTCTAAAAACATTTAGAAAACATTCAATCGATCACCTGTGCAACAAAGGCCGGTCAGCAATTCGTAAAAATGAGATTAGCCGGTCTGTCAAACTCATAGCACCACGAAAACCACCCCAAAGTAAAGCTAATTTGCCAACTAGTCTTAGCATGCCACCTCTCTGGCCCAATTCTGCCAGCATTGCTACGAGCCTGTTCAAGAAAAATTCCACTAAAGCAATTCACATCCAGGCGCACTCATACATACAAAGAAAAAGGATAACAAATAGAAAAAAAGAGCATATCTCTGATGTCAAGCTCAAACCTTTCGTGATCAACAGCTCCATCTTCCTTGGTAGGAACCACTGGAGCAGCAACAGACATTGCCTTCTCAGCAAGACTTGTTACTATATTGCTCTGGTTTTTATCATCTTCTATCTCGTCTGACTTTACAGATTCACTCTTTATATGTTTCTCCACCGACGTTTGACTATTGTCAATATCCGTGAAACCCTCCTATGATCAATTGAACATCCCAAAGTCAAATGGCAAGTAAGCAACAAAACTGACTGCAATAGCCAATTTATGATCTTATTCAGTTATTGCGATATTGGGCGCCTAGACTTGGAAAGAAATTCTAGAAAATATCACCTGACAGCTTCTGCGGTCAGGGCAAATAACAAATAAAGGGATAAGATCAAACATTTAATCCACTAGTAACAAATTCATTCCAGCAGTTCTTAATTACATGATTTAACACAAATTCTGTGCAAAGCTGATTCATATAAGCTTGATAACATTCCAACCACAAGAGAGGAATTTTCGTTAAAACAAGAGATCTCATCATTCAATCAGTTACGTTTTTTACTTCAATTAGAGACCAGCCATCATGTAAGGAAGGGACGCACCCATTTCTTCACTCATGGACTTACGAGAACCACAATTAAAAAAATAGAAATGCGTATAGACAATATGAAGCTTAAAAGAAATATTATACAAACCTGCTCACTTGATAGTAAAGCAGATGCTCCAAGTGCAGCTGTAACAGCACCAACCACAAGAGTGTCCCTGTTTGAAATTTTGGATTTGGCCCCCTCCATGTCATGTTCATCACGAGTAATTGATCCAATACTTCCAACATCATTCCCTAAATTCGTTTCTAAAGAAAGATCTTGTTCTTTTCCATCAAGGAGCTCAATGACCTTTGGTGGAAGTTGATCCCCATGGTTCAACGCTTTAGTACAATTTTGATCCATGTTCAACTTTTCAGCAGCATTATTCCAATATACGGAAACCAAATCGGCGCATTTTCTCAAAGCAGCTAAAGTAGAACCAACAATGACACCAGTGGGCAACACTTTTTTCAAGTAGCTGGTATTTTGAACTGCCATGGAAATCACTTCTAAAATCCGAATTCCATTAAGCCTACTCCACTTTTGAAAATCAGGATCCAATCCAGATAACAAGAGTTTTATATTATGCTCTACGTCATCTTGAATTGCCAAATATACAGCATCTGATACTCCTTTCATTTCTGCTGCAAGCACAGCTTCCATATCTTCCATGTCTGCTGCATTAAGCCTACGACTAACTTCAACTTCCAGAGAATTAAGAAGTGTGGTCTTAACATAGAGTTGTAAACTATCCAAATTAATATCATGGTTCACCTGTTGGTCAGGACATTTTTTTGACAACTCTTCTGCTGGTTTCTCTTGCTCCTCATTGTTAAAAATTACATATGATGGCTCAATAACATTATCCACAACAATGTCTTTCGAAAGTAGCTTGGGATCCTTTTTCTTTTTCTTGTGATTATCAAACACAGCAACATGCATACCGTCAGGTTGTTTTATCAGAACCCAGTGCCCATCTTCTGGAACATTGTCAAGAAATGGAGCAACGGTTGAATCCCTGTCCGTACGTTTCACTTTTTGCATCTCTGGGAGAACATATTTTCGTAAAAATTCTCTGTATAACACATTCAGATATGGATCTGATGTTATGTGAAAAGAATATTTATTAAAATTATTCAGTTTGTCAAAAGCTGCCGCTGACGAATTCTTGATGACCAAATTGAGGTCCCTGATATTGTCTTCCCTGCAGGAAGCTGCAGTTGGACTATTTTTCATACTCTTGTTTCTATCATGTCCATTAACACGTTTCATAACCAAAGGAATGGTGTCTTCTGTATTTTCTCCTGCATCAAGCTGTGAATCAGTAAGATTACCATAGAAATTAGATCCAAAGGATTTTACAAGTCATAAAGAAACACAAATTCCTCTTACCTTCTGTTCGTTTTTCTAGTTGAAGTTCACCACTATAGCCATCCTTTCCGTTAACTGAGCTGCTAATTGGACTCTTTTTCTCAGATTCTTTGTTGACTAAACTGTCATTATTTTTCTCTTCCAGATGAGCAATCATATCTTCAAGGACACCAAACACGCTATTGACAGCCACCTGAGTTGAATCATCCAATCCTGTCAAAGCATCTAAAGCTTGGGAAACACTGAACGTGGGGCTTTTGTAATCAGGAACTGTAGTCTGATCTGGCTTAGGTTGCAAATTTTCACTCTTGGTTTTACTAACATCATCTGCTTTCTCCGTCAATTGATTTTCGGACACGGATGCTGGTGCTGCTTCATTTGTACCAGCAGGTGTACTCTCAGTGGCTGAGCTTGTGTTATTTTGCACGCTTGTCGAATCTTTGGGCTCTCCAACATCCCCAGAGATATTACTTTCTTTCTGGCTGGTATCGTCATTTAAAGATTTATCACTCTGCATAACACCGGCTTCAGAATGGGAGCCGCGACTAATATGGCTAGACGAATTTACTTTGGAATCCTCAACAGATTCAGAAATCTGGCCCACCTTTCTCGAACCATCAGCATCAAGGTTTTCATCACTAATCAATGTTTCACTCGAACCTTTTGTCAAATTTTTATTATCATCTTGGCTCTCTAGTTCTTTAGCGTCAGAGATATCAGATCTAACTGGTGGTTTTTCTGGCTGAGCCCCAGTAACTTCTCCATCATGTTTTTCCACATCATGTGGACTATTATCACTGCTGTCTGTTTTAGCATCACTTGCAACTATGTTATCTGAAAGGTGATCATTATTTGCATTGGAAGTAGAATGCATGCTTGTATTATCATTCTTTGATTTTAAACCAGCTGAAGTTTTAGCTTTATGTTTAATGCTCAATAGTGAGTCAAAGTTCAAATTCTTCCCTTGCGCTTGAAGAATTTCCGAAACAGAAGTAGTAAGTTTTCCACGAACATCCTCTGGGACAGCATCCTCTAATGCCTTAATGAGGGTTTCACCTTGACCAATAGCAGATAGAACCTGCCAAAAGGGAGAATCCATCATAATGAATTCAAAATTCATCCTCTCCTAATAAGTGAGAATGACATGCATTTGGCAGTAGAGTGATTTAAAAGGTGAGCCAGATAGTAGTTGGCTGTAATTTAAAAAACTAGTACAAAAAATGTTTGTCAATAAAACTGGCAACTTCTTAGAATAGTGTAACACAACAGAGGAATGAAAATATGATACAAACAAGATATGCTTCCTAAAGAACATATAATGAACGAGCATTATGACAGAACAATATATTTGGAAAATTGTTGCTGCTTTATCGCTTTTGACACCTAAATCACGAACACAACCAATACATTATATACCGTCATGGTTTACTTATCTTACACCCAGTCTCTCAATGACATCAATAGGAAGCACTAGTTGCACTAAGATCTGAACACATACATCTTCCAAAAATGTCTACAAGAACTCATCTTTACCATATTCCACAAGTCTGTCAGGTGTTCTTGATTTTCTTTTCTATGTATAAACTACAATAGAACTGTTAGTATATTCTAGCAAAGATTTAATGAGTGTAATCTCTTTATCATAAAACAACATTAAGAAGAGATGTCATATATGCACCTACTATAAAATAAACAATCCACTGTCAGCATTTACAACAAAAATATTTCAAATGTTCAGCCTTAAAACAATTACCTTCTTCTTGTCTTCTTCTTTCAAGGTCCCAGGCATAGTCACATCAAGCATATTCATAACAACCTGCGCTGTCTGAAGCACTTGACCTTGATCAGTCTCTTCTAAATCACGTTCTGTGTCTTCAGAGGAATCTCCATTTTTCAAGCTGTCACGTGGGAAAGCACCATTTGATCCACTTAAAATTTGATCACTAAGTGTTGCATTCCTATTTAAATTCTGATTGAATTTCAACTGAATACTAGCCACAGGATCATTCTCTGTAAGAAACTCCTTCATGGGATCCATATTAGTATCTGAATCATTTAGATTTGCTATATTTAAGACTTCATCAAGCCTGCCATTTGTTTCAGATGTCCTTCCCTCGACAAGAGCTAAACCCTTTGAAGGGTTGATAGTAACATCGATATCTTGTAGAAGGGGGTGACGACCTTTCAGAAGACCAAGCTCCACTGCTGCGAGCCACTTCAGCATATATTTCATGCAATCAATAGCCAAACGATCAAAATTTATTTAGATGAAAAAAGAATGATGTATCTACAAACAAATAGAATTCAAGTTCAACTGAGGGATTAGGACTACCAGCAAAGCAGGACAACCTTGCCGAAAGAAAAGAGCATGTGATCGTAATGATGATTAAACAGAAAGTGATCTGAACATCTCAGGATTATACTGATTCATATTTAAAAAAAAGGATGGCTTAAACAGCTAAAGCAGTACTTTAAAAATCAATAGTCAAAGTTGCCGACAGCATTATACAAGCGTACAATATTTCAGATGATAACTTACTGGTTCATCCTCCATCTCGAAGATAGAAAACTATAACCTATCTAAACCCAATATATTACTAGCCAATTTTTGTGTTTTAAGTCAAAATAAAATATCTATTTATATTTGTCTAGATAAAAATATTGATGATGTTAAAAAATCCAACTTTTGACCATTTGGGCTGAAATGTAGCCCGTCAAACTGGAACGGCCCAACATGGCCCAAAGGCTTGACCGAAATTGATTGACCATTTATACAAGTCTACTTACAATTCTTATCATACCATGCTCAAAGGACAACTCACAGTAGCTAATGGTAATGGTTACTGAATGCACAGTTGGCAGATTTATAAATGAGCAAAAATATCCGTAGTCCTCCCCCACTCCACCATATTTCCCTACCTCTACACCACTCCCAAGTCCAACAAAAAACTAGCAAACAAAGAAAACTAACAGTCTGCCTCACAGTCTAGCAACATCGCTCCACGCATGAAGATTGCTCCAACAAACTGCTTCACATTAATTTTGGAATGCTGGGTATTTTTTGGGGATCTGATTCCATTTTAGAATATATCTCATTTGACTTTCATCGGGGTAAACAAGTCTTGTGTAAGTGTTACACCCTTTTTATGATTCCTATTATGAGTTTATTAGTTTTGTCCATAAAACAAGCATTATGGTTCCAATGTAGGTTAGCAAATTAACTGGGGCTATCTTGTTTTACTAGTTCACCCTATCTGAATGTTATCTTTATGAGTTAAGTGCAATTCTTATTTTTGCTGATATTTCTTCATGCAGAATCTTTAACTCCTTCCTGTTGATTTCTTGCACATAAGGGCTTAAGTTCATTGGCAACTGCATATATGTTCTTTATAATAATTTCAAAAGAAACTTAGTATCCAAGTTGCATAGATCTAATAGTTTGATTTTTTCTTTGGAAAAAGGGGAAGGTAAAACCTATACTACTGAAAGAAAAACCCAAATGCAGGTTAGAAAACCAATTATATCCATAGTCAAGCAAATATTAAGCTTTACCTCAATAGCCACTTGCTGATACCACGAGCTTGCAGTAACATTTGATGGTAAGCATGAACACAGAAGTAAACTGGTAAAGGGATTTTCAGCAATCGAACCACGAGGAATGGAGAAAAGTGGCACCGTCCCATTGTCATTCTAGAAAGAGTGGAGGTGGAGAGACATAGTAGATGAGTGTCAATTAATATAAGAGAGTTCAAAGAAAACAGACAGTATAAGTTACAAGAAAAAAAAAAAAGTTTATAGACAATTCCTTGCAAAGAAAACAGGGACAAGTACAAGGACCAAAATTTCGCTTAGCCATTACTGGCGAAGGATATACTTCTACTATCTTTGTCAATAGCTATACTTCTCCCTCTTATGTGAGAGCTTTTTGGGAGAAGTGTAGCTATTTAAAACAAATGGAGGATAGTATTGATTTTCATAGTCATGTTGAAAGAACCCAGGGTCTTTGACTTTTCATTGCATCCCTTTTTTCATTTGTGTCCTGTTTTAAGCAAAGACTGTAGCCTAAATATCAGAAAAATGTAAAAATGATATCGTGGCATTTATAATAATGTTCACCTCTCCAAGTATTTCAAATGCAGGTGAGTACATAAAAAGATAAAATTATTCCTCACGTAATCAATCATCAATATCCCATCCTTTTGACTGGGGCTACTCACCAAACACTCCATTTTCATCAAGATTATCCACAAATTATGTTGTACATGGGAAACCCATGATTCAAGCATTTAAAAACCTGCCATTTTCTCAGCATTCCTTGTTCTTACTCATCATAGAATAAAAACAAGGCCGCATCGCATCGCATCGGCCGCGTTGTAAAGGTTTTCAAAACAAACGAACCGATATTTCCCGCGTTGTAAAGGTGTAAAAAAACCGCGTTTTGGACCGCATTAAGAGATTTCTTATTGTTTCGACCGATATTTAGCCGTTATGATAACCGCATCACTCCCGCTACCGCATCAGCGTTCCGATACCGCAATCGCAACCGTTACCGCATTTTTACACTATGTTAAATACTCATGCAAGGACTTCACAAAAGGAATAAGCTCATCGCACTCAACTTGGTCATACTTTCAATACCAATTGAAATAATACAGCTTATAAGACTTCTAAGTTCACTGTTGTGTAGTGGAAAACTCCTCTCACTGCCAAATAGAAATTGAAATTTGATGGCTTCCAGTTAAATCATTATTTCTCTGAGATTTAGCTCTTACTCAACTGACATGCCATTGCAGCTGTCAGTTATTACAATCATTTTTGATTTCTTTAATCTGTTGATAACAAGAGCTTTGGCTTTTTATGATTGACTTTACACTTTACAGTTAGCACTAGCTAATGTTTATAATAATCTTGATTTTAGGCTACCATGTATAGATTATATAATTCTCCATCGAAGCTTATTACAAGTCAAATATTAGAAGGCTTGCAAAAATAAAATCTAAAAACTGCCGCATATATTTCATGAAGCCAACTGAGTCACTGATTTTATTGCTTGCAAGAGAAAATTTAGTGAAGCAATATGCGAGGCATAGTGCAAAATATCGTCATTTCCTTGTGACCATATTCCAAAGATATTTGAGCTTATTGCGACCAAAATATATGCCAAGACAACCAATGGCCATCCCCATTGTCTGCAAAATCTAACTGTGATGTCAGATGTTATTCAATCAACAGGAAGCGTTTCTTACTAAATCGTAGTCTTCTTGTAGAAATATAGAAATTAAAAAAAAAATAAAAAAATAATGATGTAGTTTGAAGTGCATGCATTGCACTCCCTTTTTTTCCTTTTAGCATATGTTAGAGTAGGCTAACGGATGCGGAAGCGTGGGCCTAAAGGCGGCACGAAAGGTTAACGACCATGGCTTGAAGGTGTACTAATGAGACATGGTTATATGCAAGTATTAAGGTGATTAAAGCAATAAAAGTAAGTAAAACAACAACACCAAGATTTAAGGTGGTTCACCATTAATTAGGCTACATCCACCATCCTAGGCTAGTATATCATTATGTGTTTAAAGGATAGAGAGCTTGAAAGGCCATTACAATGTTGAAGGAATTACATCAATGGAGATAGTGCGTATGAGCATTACATATGGAGTAGAGAATTATAATAAGAATGGTAAGGATGATATTTGGGAGACTCAAGCTCATGGCTTGGCCTACTTCTACACAATAATGCACTACAACATATATAGGCAAATGAGAAAAATGAGTGTGCCACTTGTCCCTTGGTCCCCAATACTTTGTACTAGTTCTAGAATACTTCCTTGGAGCCCAAGTAGTGCACCTCCAAAGCTTCTTAGTTCTTACATCCAAGTTTCCACTACCATTAGTACAATGTACTATGGTACTTGTAAGATACCCAATCATCCAATCATAAAGAGTACTTGTGTCCTTTACCATTATCAAAATGCTTAAGGTCTAATAATTTTAGTTAATTAATTTAGCCTTTAAGCCATAATCTTCTACACATTAATTGTCATCTAATCATATGACTAATTAACCCAAGACTCAAGTCACACTTCTTTCAGCATCCTTCCTCCTTTCTACTTGTATCTTCCTATAAAAACAATGGCACTGAGTCGCTGACAATTCGAAATCCTAGTCACTCTTTAATCTATCTCACAAGTTACAACTATATATAGTCAAAAACATTGTAGAAGTTTTTGCGCTTACGCAAATTGGCTACTTTTTTCTATATACCTAAGGAAGAACAAAGCAAAAAGGATTAGTGGTGAATAGCGTAAAGTACTACAACATAGCAACTAAAGAAAGGGAGGAAGTATATCGATGTTGTTCCATTGTTCCTTATTACTTGCAACATATAAATAAAACATGCTATTTAGCATGTAACTTTATAGTAAGGTCCTTGATGTACAAGAAAAATATAGTCAAGTGGTTGCTTCTCTAGTTAACATATTCAGCACCTCGATGGGTTTGATTGTTGCCTTTGTCCTATAATAAAATACACAAGAAAAAACATCTACAAGATAACGAATACCTCCAAAGTCAATGGGTTTGACATTGACCAAACCAAAACCCTCAAAGGGATGATAGAAATGCCTAATTTTAGATCAAAACAAGTACAACAGCAACTCAGCAATAACAGCATGCTTAAACTGTGTTTGCTTATCTATTCACATCAGTGGCAGTATTGAAGAAGACATTGGACATTGCATTTGTATGAAAGGTAGGCTGCTAATGTAAATAACACACACAAAATATGTCACCCTAGCTTAGAGGAAAGTCTTAATTAAAGTCCTAATCAACTATGTTAATCAAACTTGGGTACTTATGAGTTATATCTGACTCGGTATGTATCCCAAGTGTCCGAGAAGGCTATCTTGTGAAAGAATTCATGATTGTAGTTTAGGATGAAATGCCAACTACTCATAGCAATGACAGAGTGATGAGTCACAGTGACATAGCTAGTGAATGCTATAGCACTAACACTCTGATTATAAATAGATGGAGTGTTGGCAATCAAGCAAGCAAGGATCATAAGCTAAAGATGATAGAGATAGGAATAAGACGTCAACATATATAGAAACATGACATGATAAATAGCATATAATCCGAAAGGAGATGTTGAGGCAAAAAGAACATTCATATGTTCAAGTTACTAGATAATCAGATAAAACATTGGGCAATGACAATGACCTAATTCACAAAACAAAGTCTGCAACCAGTAATACATAATAGGCTCCAGCCCTAGGCAGCATTCCCTAATTCTAGTGAATCTAGGTTCTCTACACTTTACATCCCTTGTACCATTCTCAAAAACTACCACTGCACTGCCGCATACATGACGAAGGAGAGTAACCTAGTTATGCGTAACA
This sequence comes from Amaranthus palmeri, assembly GCA_019776075.1. Classification (NCBI taxonomy): domain Eukaryota; kingdom Viridiplantae; phylum Streptophyta; class Magnoliopsida; order Caryophyllales; family Amaranthaceae; genus Amaranthus; species Amaranthus palmeri. The sequence goes on from JAAKBH010000022.1 coordinate 400,248, forward strand.
GTCTCCAGCCCCAATCGGCATTCTTTTATCCGATTAAATTTAGGTTCTCTACAGGTATCCATTTTAAAAAGCACCACTTCCACATTCATGATCAATAATAAGTATATAAAAAAGAGTACAGGGAAATTGGAAACATAGGTTAAATTCAAAAAATGTGTTTTAACATCCAGTATATTAAAATGCCAGATGAGAACACACCTGCACGAACAGTACTGGAATCTTCAGATTCCCCACCAATAATCTTGTGCTGGATTTGGTGTAGAATTCTTCTACCGTGTCAAATCCATATGAAACTGTGGATATTACCTTTTCAAAATCACGAACAGACTCAGCAGCCAAAGCCTTTTCGACATCAAAACCTTTCCTTCTGCCTTGAAAAAGTTCCTGAGACATAAGGTGTCAGTTAATACTTGATTTCTACAGATATATTTGTTCACAGAATAAACAATGAAACAAATTTCACGACTCAAAAAATTAAAGCACTGTAATTAGCTAATTAAAGAAGATATGCGTAGAATTATTGAAACTGAATGTTCACCTTGTTAGACTTTAAGATATCTATCAAGCCTCCAGTAAGCTTATCATCAATGGTGGTGCAGTAAGGAGATGTCCTGGTAGCCTCATCTAAGTCAAATGGGTTGTCAATGCATGTAGCAGCTGTAAGAGGAGTCTTCTCCCCAGCTTCTGCAAGGTATTTTGTCAACATGTTTGCACCATAACCCCAGCCAACTGCCGTCAATGTAGACCATGGTCTTGCACTAGTGATGAACTGTACAGCTGAGCAAATGTCATCACTATCAGCAGCTGTAAATAACCTATATACGGAACAGTTTATGACATCCATCATCAGGTGATAATTAAAAAAAAAAAAAAGAGCAACCAGAAAATGAGATTCACAAAAAGCAATTCTCTCCAAATAGAAAATTAATTCCCTGCCTAAAGATTGATACTTTTTGTGTGTGCTGTGTGTGTGTGTGTTTGGGGGGGAGGGGGGGGGGGGGGGGGTGCAGGGTGGTTATCTTGCGCGTAAAGAGCACTTCAGCAGAAAATGACAACCCATGAAACATACTCGATTGTCCCTTTAAAGAATTTGCTACATTGTAGTTATTGTGGTTTTCTATGTTACAACTTTTTAACCACAACGTAGCAAATTCAAAGGAATGGTGAGAAACCCCACCAACACCATAATAGCTCCGAATTTATCCTCTCAGCTTCCCTACCTCCACCATGATAGCTCCAAAATCATTCCCTCAGATTCCTGCTATTGCGATTTATGTTTGCTAATATACTCCCTTCATCAAAATATAATTTAACAAATAACTTTCTTTGTGTCTTAGTGTTTGGTCATTTGACCAAATAGCAAAACTTTCAAACATTCACCATATGCTTGGATGGAAGGGAATGGAAGAAAAGAAGAGGGAAAGAAAAGGATGGCATTACCCTTGTTTGGATATAAGGTAAGGAGAGGGGAGGAAAATGGAAGGAATCACTCCTTTACATTTTGTAAAACATATATCCGATAATTGGTAGGAAAAGTAATAAAACACATGATTTTCCCTTCCCTCTCCTCCCCTTCTAAAATAATGTAATCCAAACACACTCTTAGTCTTAGACATGAAAGGATTATACTATTTTGAGACATAGAGAAAAAATTTCTAACCTTCCAAAAATAGAAATGCTTTATAAATAGAGCTCCTAAAATATGTCCATCCAAGTCGAGCAAATAAATCTAACTCATTTCTTTAACTATGAGTTATATAATATCAGGCTATTAAAAGGTTACTAATAAATAAAAAGAATACTTCCATCATCATTATCACAAAATTAACCACATTATCACAAAATTAACCATTATTAAATCAACACAAAATTAAAATCAAACACTCACCTAGCAGTGGTCAATGGTGAACCAGCACATCCTCTGGGATTCATAACAATAGGAAACAATCCTCGCCGCAAACAATCCCTCACAAAAGACCTAATATCCTCATCCATACTACCCTCAGCCGTCCCTGGAACCAATAACACAGTAGTATCCAACCCACGCTCTTCACTCAAATCCAAATTGGATGGCCAATCCAAAGAAATAACCCCACCATCATCAGTGCCTACACACACTCTCTGATATTCAAACAACTCGTATTCTCTCTCCTTCACCTGATCCTCATCACCGTTTCTTAATTGAATTCTTCCACTATCTAATCTCACATAATGTTTCTCCTCTGTCGTCAGTTTCTCACTCACATCCTCCAAATACTCGAACGAAATCGATGGACATCGTAACAACACAAACCGATTGAATGGAGTAGGACTGGAGAAAAGAATCCATTCACCAATATCAGAAACCCTAGAATTCGAATTCAATTGAGGAGTATGAGATTTACGATTGAGGAAAGTGAGTGTGAGTGCCGAAGTGAACCCTAACGCAGCAGATGGAACCCAATCAAGAGGAAGAATAGAGAGAAAATCCAAAGGTGAATCTGATGGTACTGATGATGGTGGTTGAAGATTGTTGAAAAGAGATAAGAATTTATGTTTACGTTTCAATCGGCGTTTCTTCCATAGACGAAACTCCTGGTTTCGAAAAGAGGAATGGAGGAGTGGAGATGGAGGCGGAAAGAGATTAGAGGGAGAAGAAGATGAAGTGAAGGACGCCATTGAAGAAGAGGAGAGAGAAAAAAGTGGGTGGTGGAGGAGAGAGAAGGAGAGTTCGAGAAAGAAATGGCGGGTTATTGAAGGGAGAAGAAAGTGACGTGGATGTGAATGTGATGACGGTTTGTACTTCGAGGATGACGTGGAAGGGTTTTAGCGGTTTATATTTGAGTTTTACTACTATGTTTGTTTGGGGTTGTTAAGGCCACATCCTTCTTCAGTCTCCTTAGAGATCGTCTATAACAAAGACGGCTCTCTCAATAGTTCAGCCTAATAATTTTGAATTTAAAAATAATGCTGATGACTAATCAGTTACTTATTTTAAAAAATAGATTAATCCATATTTATCCGTCTATGCTATAGACGGTCTATAGCAAGAATTTGTGTGGTTCATTCGTGGTAGACGATCTTTTCGAGAGACGAATTATATATATGGGTTTAATAGTCCAATTAAGACAATTTAAAAATAAAATAAGAATATGAATTTCATATTTTGAGGTTGTCTATCCGAAAAACGGTCTCTCATAAAAGTTGTTTTTATCAAATTGAAAACTACCTTCATTTCTAGATGCTCGGACTATTTTGACTTAAATAAATATTAAGAAAATGATTGATTGATAGTTATATCTGAGAAATCTGGCTCATTAAGTAATTAGGACAAGTTGAAAGATTAATCAAGCATGTTAGTGTATGTTAGAAGAGGACTAAAGTACTTCTTTAGGATTGGCTAAGAAATAACCTGGACCATTGCCACCAACCGCTCAAATGAGAAGCCTTACACGCTCGGACAAGCAGGCAGCAACAACAGCCTAAGCAATAACCTGGACCATTGCCAACAACCGCTCAAATGAGAAGTCTTTCAAGTTTAATAAAAATCCTTTGCACACACATTAATATTATCCTATGTTAGATATGGATGTAGCCCAAGTTTTATAAACCATCTTTAATCTTGTACTTCCTCCGTTCCATAATACTTGCTACATTTCACTTTTTTACGCAATTCAATGCACAATTTTGATTATTAATATCTTAAACTACACTTATTTAAAAATTATAAAAATTTAATGTTATGAAAGTATACGATTAGACGATTCAAACAAGATCTCACTTGACTATATTTTTACTTACACATTAGTTGCAATATGTAAAATAAGCTTGAACGATGAATAGTGCACAAAATAGAAATGTAGCGAGTATTTCTGAACGGAGGAAGTATCTTTATTTATTTGTTCATTATTGTTATTCATCCTATATTTGCATATTTGGTTCCTACATATACATTAACTATAAACACCCATCTAAACTCTAAGTTGTGATATTTGATAAGTGAGAGTGCATCACATTTTAATCGTCAAAAGCCATTATTGTCCCTAAATAATGACAAAAATGTAAGAGTAAATGATGCATAGAGTAGAAATAAAGTAGAGATAAATACAATATTTTGTAAGTTATTTTAAGACATATATAGTAATGTAGCGGATATTATAAAACAGATAAAAATAAAAAAATGTAGCAATTAGCAACTATTACGGAATAGAGGAATTAAGTATTAGTATGTTGGAAAAATTACCATGAATAGTATAACATTTTATTTCCGTACAATAATATCAACTTTTGATTAACCAAGAAGAGGGTGTTTTCGTAGAAAATCCCTAACATGTTACAAATCTAACTATAGGAGATTGTATGACAAAAAAATTGGTAAATTAGCAAATAAACTAAAGTTGGTATTTTTCTAGAAAAAAACACTCCTAAATTGGTGGTATTCATAATTAATCAAAAATTTGTATTATTGTAAGAAAGTTAACAAAAAAACTGTATTATTCACAATAATTTTTCAATGTATGTTCCAATCTCAATCATTTGTTATTTTGATTTATGATATAAGAGCTTTTCATCTTAAATCATGTTAAAGTTGATAAATAATGTGCACTTAAATGATCAAAAGGACGCTGAAATGGATAATATTGTGCACTTAAATGATCAAAATGATGTTGAAATTGATAATAATATAAGAATTTGATTCAAGGAATACTCGAAGGTTAACATTTTTCAAGTGATTATCACATAGTCGTAAATTTGGTGTTACATTGTTAGGATACTAGACATTGCTTATGTGATGTACAGTTTTATAAAATTTTCTGACATAAATTACAATAATTTATATAAACTATTATAATTATTAATAACATATTTTTAAATCAAATTTAATACAAAAATATGTAAATTTTTTTTTATAAAAGTTTAACCAAAAAAATAATTTTTGTCGTGAAAAATATAATTGACTTGCATAAATAAGTCACAACCTGAATCATACTCATACTAAAAGTATTAGAATTAAGCATTGCATTTAGGTAACCAATTAAATAACAAAAAAAATCTAATAATAGTATGGAGTATAAATAATGTTTTAACTATCTTAAAATAGACAATAGCACTAAATAATACTCATACTAAATAGTACTTATTTAATAACCAAAATAAAAAATTTTATAAATAATTGGAAAAATAATATATATGCTTTTTAACACAATTAAATGATGTGAATAATAAAGTCAAAAATAAAAAAAAGTAGTCATAGAAACAATGACATCATCGTTGAGTTTTGGAAGGAAAATTTTTGTTTAGGTTGTAACAAGAGACACATAAGCAATTTTAAATAGTGATAATGTCAGCATTGTTTTGTTTTAGTTTTAGTTATAGATCGATAGATTATAGGTTTGTCTAATTTATGATTGTTTTACAAGAATACCAGCTTAAGTGAAAATTTGTGCTATGTTTCACAAATTCTTGTATTAGACAGTTTTACCATGAAATGTGCCTCATACTTGGATTAAATAACTCAATAATAGAATTTTTAGCATAATAAATCTCTTATATGTTTTTGTCTCATAGTGAGAGGGTCTCGTATAAGCGAAATTTGAAATGAATAAGATTATTTATCAAAAAAAAGCATACAATAAGATCATAATCAAACTTATTCCAAATATAAGCGCCTAATACTCCAGAGCACAGGTTCGGGTTAGTTCGCAGTTATTAAGTGCGAACAGAAGCAATCTGGTAAAAAAAAATCAAGTGGTTGTTCGCACTTAGTAATTGCAAACAGGTCAAACAGGGTCAACATGCTGATTTTAAGACAATAAGTTGTTCGCACTTAGTAAGTGCGAACAACCCAAACCTCAGGTTTGGGAATTACACGCTTAGTTTTGAAATAAGTTTAATTATGATCCTATTGTATGCTTTTTTTGATAAATAATCTTATTCATTTCAAATTTTCCATATAAGACAGGCTGGTTATGTTTAAGCTTAGGTTTATAGATGGGCGAATTTAGCCCATTAACAGAACTCTTTCCCCTTCTTTGCGCTAGTCGTCCAATTGGTTATGGACTTGAATGTGACTTTTGTTTTCCTCCTTTATGTAATAGAAGTCCAACTTCAATTTCAGTAAAAAAAACACTAATTTTTTATTGAGGCAGTTTTATTGTGAGATAATTTTAATAGGATTAACTCAAACTATTAAGAAAATTGTTTCCTTTACAAGTGAACATTTTCATTTTTTATGTATTTATACTAATAAGCTGCTTGTATGACCTCGTATTACAGTAAGACTATCTCCTATAAGATTTGTTGGAAAAAATACCATTCCGCTGAAAATTTCTTATTCACTTTTTTTTCACGCTATCCAATGCACTTTCAGTGCTAAATATATCTTATTATACATAACGAACTATTATAAAAAGTGGAATTTAATAAAGTATCCTACCTTACCCTACCTATCAAGCCCCTACCCCTTTCTCTATCCTATCCTACTCTACCCTACCCCTTCCCCTATCCGTATTCTACCCTACCCCTATCCTACAATATCCTACCCTACCCTAACTTACTCTACCTTACTCTACCCTACTCTATCCTATCCTACCCTACTCTTGTTCTATCCTATTCTACCCTAACCTACCTTACCCTATCCTACCCTAACCTACTCTACCTTACCCTATCCTATTCTATCCTACTCTACCTTACCCTATCCTACCCTATCCTATCCTATTCTACCCTATCCCTATCCCTATCCTATTAGGCCCAATTATATTAGGCTCCTACCCTAATCCTAGACACTATTAGCTCACTATCCCTATCCTTTCCTACCCTTCAAAGTTTAAGATTATATGCCCACTAGATAATGCCCGTGTGATTGCACGGTTTTATTAAATTTTTCGACATAAATTACATTAATTAATTTATATAAAGTATTACAGCTATTAATAACACATTTCAAAATCAATATTAACACAAAAATATGTAAAATTAGTTTAGAAAAGTTTAAACGAAAAAAATAGAAATAAATGAAATAAAAAAGAAATAATATATATAATTTTATAATAATACTCATTTAATAATACTCATTTAATAAATAAAAAAGATTTTATAAATAATTAAAAGAAAGAAATAATATATATGATTTTCTAAAACATTAAATAATGTGAGTAATAGAGTCGAAGATAAAAAAAATTAGTAATAAAAACAATGACATCATCATTGAGTGTTGGAGGAAAAATTTTTAATGAGATTATAACACGTAAGCATTTTTAAATAGTAATGATGTCAGCAGTGTTTTGTTTTAGTAATAGTTATAGATTTGGTCCAACCATTCAAGATGAATGGTAACCAACTAGGGCAATTTTACACTCAAAAACATAGGATTATATTTGGCAATAGTATACTATCCTTCTTTAGCCTATTAATGTGGGACAATTTGCATAAGATTATATTTTGTTTTGTAATTAGCTTTAACTAGAATCATAATTAATAATGACAATAAAGAATGAAGAAAGAGAAAAACCCAACATACTCGGCCATGAGCTTAAGCTAACGATTTAGCGTCGGGTTATGTTATATATTGGGTCTCCTCACACGAGATCCCTTTCGATTAAAGTGCAAATGCAATAATAAATGCTCTCAGTGGCGGATCCAGAATTCAAAATTATGGGTAGCACCAACGTGTTGAAGTAAATTGATAAAGAATTTGATACTTTTGTTCGTAAAATGAACAACCCAAAAAGTTTTCATTACTTCGAATTGATTTGTACTAGTAAAATATCGCAATAATTATATGAACTAAGTATAAGACTTTTTTAAAGCTAATTGTTGTAATAAACTCAAAAGATTGAAAGAATATGCACTTGCATACTATAAATATTTCTTCTCAATTAATTACTTAATTAATTAATTAATTATAATAAATGAATGAATATAGAACCACTATTTACACTATTTTTAGAAAAGAACTAATACTATTTCACTTAATTAAAAGTAGTCAACATTTATATTTATTTAGTTTATTCATTGAACTTTGCTAAATGATGACACAAATTTAGGCGTTGGACGTTAAAAAGGAAGAATTAATGGAGCTAATACATGTGCTTAACGCTTTTTAAGATTGCCAATAGTTGAAAAGATTCTTAAAGCTAGTTTAGACTTTAGACATTGATTTAGAGAACCACATGCAATGTACAATGACCAAATAAATTCACATTAATTCTAAATTATGATTAATTATGATTAATTAATAAAACGCGCACGATCATTATAGATGAGATGTGACATTGTTATATACTCTGTTTTGTATCTGTCAACAGATATAGTTTTTATATAAAATATTAATATTAAATAAACAAAAAATATTAGACTATACTCTATCGTTGTAAGAAGTCCATCTGATAACAATCTAAATTAGTAAATCCAGAAATGATATCGTGTTGTTAGATTTTAAATTCAAATTTTACCTATTTCACTTTTCTCTCAGCCTAGCTACTCTGTAAAATATAAGAATTTTACATATTTTTACTCATAACTTATATTGTTAATTTGTGACTCAAATGACAGAAAAATGTCATATATAATCTTGCATAAACAAATGATAAAGTCCCCTTCTAGTTGCCTCTAAATTTTTGATGATCTAAGTACACATTATTATTACTTAAACCGTCGATTTTCTGACACAACATGATCATGATCGATAAACAAGATTGTGTTTCACTTATCATAAAGTGAGTCCCAAACACAAACCAAATCTTTTATCATAAACTTTTGAATATGATTATCAAATAATTAATTGCTCATAATTGAAACAACTACACGATGTTTTATTAATTTACAACATTTAATTAACATCTAGGACATTTTTTATGGTTTAATGAAAATTAAATAATATGTCTTAAATGTCTTAAACGTGATTTAATGTCTTAAATGAAAATTAAATAATATTATTTGCATCGTATTTAATGAATTTCTTGACACAAAATGAACAATATAATATATACTCTTTTGAATTAATCATGCTTATACATCTATGCTATTAATTAGAATATGTTTGAATATAATGAATATTATTTATAATCTATGTTGACATAGAAATTTGTTAATATAATTTTTTTATCATATATTGTTTCCATTATATTTAAGTAGTAATGTTTTGAAAATTTTAAAAATATTTTAATACTTGCTATACGATTATGTGCGCCTATGCCTTATAAAGATGCATTAATAATTTTTTAGGCTACGTTAAGTTTAAAAATCCAAAATCTCACACTTAGAACAAGAATAATAATAACATTGTCATAGTCTTAATTTTAAAATATTAGACTTAATTACAAGTGATTTTCCTTGTCTCTTCATTTCAATTTTCTACTGTCTTAACATATAAGTCTAAATTCTTTATATTTCTTTCCGCTCTCACCTCTAAGTTATCTTCGATTTATTCGCCCTCTTTTTATGTTCTCGGTGTTTCAACTTTTTATCTTTATTATTATCAGTTTGCTAATTTATAGTCTTTGCACGTGTGCAAACTAGCTTAAATGATTTCGTTGCTCTTTTCCTTAATTAATAATTGCATTCCTAATTAATTAAACTAAATTAAAATAAAACAGATATGAATTAATGTAAGCTCACTACAACATAATTTGCTTTTAGTGGGATAAATTTAACGACATTTGATTTAAATGTCAGTACTTCAAATTTCTAATAGTATATATGGTGGATTTAGTGACATTTATTAAAACCGTTAGCAACATAATAAAAAATCATACTGAAGCTTTTCACGAAATAGAATTCTAGCAACATTTCTTATAAATGTCACTATAGACTATAATAACAATTATCTATGTCATTAAAGGCCAAACAAAATTTATTCAAAAACAAAAAAAATATAAATTGTACTCCTTGCGTTTCCAAATGTTCTTCTTATACTTTTTGCACAGTTTTCAAAGTAAATTTTGGGCCTAAATATCTCTAAATACACATCACAAAAAATTATAAAAAAATAAAATAAAAAAGTATACATTAAGACGAATCTAACGAGATCACACATGGATAGATTTTGTTTTCTATATATGTCTTAAAAATCTTAATCAAATTTCTCTTTTCAAAATTGAATATTCTAAAGGGAAGAACATTAGGAAACGGAGGGAGTATTTAAGTCTTATTATTTTTGAAGTTCAATAAATTCCACAAATTACTACTCAAAATAATCACTAAAGTTCATTATCAAAAGTTATGTACTGTTTTTAGAATTAAGTTTTGTCTGAGTTTTTGAGAAATTATAAATATACTTGTCAAACAAGCTCATCAATTCATTTTCCACTAAATCCTTCTATCTTCTCGGCCTATTTTGTAATTAAAAAACACTAATTTTTAAATGAGACAATTTCATCGTAAAACCATCTCTACTAGCTCAGTATATACTTTTTGTCTTAAAATAATCACTTATAACACTCATAACGTTAAAGTGATCACTTACAATTTTAAAGTGTAATACCCCAGCCCCTCGAATCACCTGTGACTACCCATGGAGACTGTAAACTGGCCCCACAAACAAACACAAATTTTTGAAGCACACTTTGGCCTCACTCTTGCACACCGAGAAAAGTTTTCAGGAGGTCACCCATCCTAGGATTGCTCCTCACCAAGCACGCTTTACCGTGGAGATCTTAGCAAATGGACTGCCATGAAAAGAAGATGCACCTTGTTGATATAAGTAGTCTATCAATCTCTTTTCAAGCCAAATCTAGGTATCACAGTAAGCAATTTTCATAGTCCTAGAATGATTACTTATAATTTTAAAACGATCACTTACAACTAAAAAGTAATTAATTAAAGAATGAATTAATTATATGAGCTCGTCTCACGATGAGACGGTCTCATACTAGACGAGCTGATTAATTAAAAAATGTATACATTGATTTTAGGGCACATTAAGATTTCAATTTTGTGCAACATGCTCTGCAAGGTGGATTGAATTTCATCAATCATCATGTTGTTAAATAGTGGGAGATACTGTTGGTTTCTGCATCAGATTGACAATGTAGAAGCCCTACAAATTATTAGATCAACAAAAATGTTTGTAGTCCTCTTAAAGTTTTTGTCCCAATTTATTCATCATTTACTTCCAATTGAATATTCTTAGAAAAGACGAAAGTTACTTGTAATTTGCATCATTTTTATTCTTGAATCAAGCTCACCGCTTTCTTTTAATTTCATCTATACATATTAATTCTCTCTTAATTTCATTCACACTATTTATTATCCCTCTTTATTTATTACCACGTTTTTTAAAATAACCTCTTTCTCTTTGATGCAAATAAAAGAGGATAGGGGGAGTAAACTTTATCACAAATTCGTGCGTGAGACGTTCCTTATGAGATACCCCAGATTTAGCTTGGAAAAGGATTGATAGACTAGTCATATCAACAAGGTGCATTTCTTTTAATGGGAGCCCATTTGCTAAGAACTCCACAGTTAATCGTACTTGGTGGGGAGCAATCTTAAGATGGGTGACCTCCTGGAAAGTTTTTTCGGGTGCGCACGAGTGAGACCAAAGTGCGTTGGTAAGACTCATGTTGGCTTGTGGGGCCAGTCTACAATCTCCATGAGTAGTCACCGGCAGTCCGAGAGGCCAGGGTGTTACACCTTATATATATAGAGATTAGATAACTCAACTATACAATTATTAGACTATCTCCTTATTTTAAGGTCGTTTCACCAAGTAAAAATCTCTTACAAGACTAGCTCCAACTTTATACTTCCTCCGATTTTTAATAATTGCTACAGATAGTGACATTTCCCCTCACAAGATGTCACAATCTATAGCAACTAATAAAATCCAGATGAAGTAGTTACTATACAATGAATGTTTAACTAACCAATAGTAATGTGTGGTTGAAGTAGCTAGTAATGTCATATTCACAAATATATACTCCCTCCGTTCCAGTTTACTTGTCCCATTTCCTTTTTTGGCAATTCCTCATTACTTGTCCCATTTCCTTTTTTGGCTATCCTTTTTTTACCTAAATACCCCCACTTTTCCAATTCCCAATACTCCACTACCACCTTTACAATTAATTTAATCAATTAAAATACCCAACTACCACCTTTTCTAATGGACCCTACTACTACCTTAATATCCGTGTTTGGTCAAATGGGACAAGTAAACTGGACCGGAGGGAGTAAGTGGTTAAACATGCATGCATATTGGTATGGGGCTCAACTAGGAAGTGTTTCCTTAAGTCAGCTCAATGTGAGTGTGCTTATAAGTAGCTTAAAACTTGCGCCGTTGAATGCCCATGTGTTTGGTTTGATCCCATGTGACATACTATATGGTTCTATACATCATCCTCAAAATTCCAAAACAATGGGCATCACCATTTTATATCTTATGTTATCCAAACATCATCATGATGGTTTTCTCAACTTGTTTCTCAATTCTTCTACATCTTTCAAGTCTCCAATTGTGGCGGCTCTTATATATAAAATCAAATTTTTATTTTCATCTTAATGATTTTTGATAGACAAAAATAAGTTAATGAAAGAGACGAGTGGAATCATCATCATCAACTAAATATAAAAGGTAAAAATGTAACGAATTTACTATTAAGACAGCTCATATTAGAAGATGCATTAAGAGATATTACTTCTATCAAATTGCAAAATGTATATGATTTAGCTATTTTTAAGAAGTGTATATAATATAAGTTGGATCGAGAAATATAATGTCATACGAGTAGTAATTAGTAATCTTGATTATATAAGTTTCTTTTTATGATGGTAGTTTATTGTGTCTAAGCATACTTTATGCACGATTTTTATCTTTAATATCTTTAATTACTTAAAAGACGAATCAAATAAAATTTCACTTGACTATGTTTTACAGTATACATGGAGAAATGTATACTAAATAAGATCGGTTGATGTTCAATAGTTGCTACAGAAACTAGCAAATATTAAAATTCAGTGAAAGTATTATTATAATTTATAAAAATTTATCATCAATTAAAATAAATATATTTACTTGTCCTGTTGTCCAAAATGCTAGACTACTAGACTAGGGATAGAGCCACATGGCGGCGCCTTACTCACGTCCTAGATTACTAGACTTGTTTGTTACTGTTCTGTGTCTTTCGTCATTACTTTTCACTGGCTCTTTTACCTGTATCATTTTTTTTTAATGAGCCCTTTGCTTGGCTAATGTGGGTGTAAGATGCAGGTTTCAGATATTTGCAGGTCCTATCCTTGAAGACTATTATAGAGCCGAAGGACTCTTATGACCGCGCTCTCCTTATGGGTATGAGACGCCGTCGACCTTCCTTTCCCGGACCCTGATCATAGAGTATCTATGTGCGGGAACACTGGGTATGATGATGATGATGACTTGTCCAAAATACAATCTTATAAGAGTGCAAATTACTACTCGTTTCGATCCCTTTTGATATTTTAATATACGAAATATAAATATTTAAAGAGATATAAATTTATACATGATTTTTCATGAATATTTACAAATTAAAATATACTAATGTGAGATTTGTAAAATTTGTCTTGATGCATAGAACCTTTTCTCACAATTTTCAAAACTTTTGTGAATTGCAGTTATAGATATTAAATCTCAAATATGTTTTGAAAACTGTAAAAAAAACAAATGGTAACATCAAACGGGAAATCTTGACCATTTATAATTTTCTCAAAAATTAAGTGTTAACAATACTATCACAATTAAAAAAACTAAATATTAAATCCATATTGAAAGGTACTCAATAATATATTAACATATCTTAAAAAAACCAATAATATATTTATATAATATGCATTAGAATTTGATTTTGATTGTAGGAGAGGAAATAAATTATAAAATATAATAACGGTCGAAATCAATTAGAAATATGTAAATAGGATAAGAAGATCCTTAGCGTTGGACGTCCTTGCACATGCATATCGCTTTCATCAAACAATTTTTCATGTGAAAATGAAGAATAATTATATCGAAAATGAAAGTAAGATAAAAATAATAATAATTTATAGGCCTAGAAGAATTCCACAATTTATTAATGGTTGGTTTGTTTGTCTTTAAGAGATTATTATTTTTTTTACTTTGTCTGTTTTATTTTGCTATAATTTTCTTTTCTCAAAGTATTTTATTGACTTTTTGTTTCTTTTATCGATTTAACTCTTTTAATATTTCTAAATAATTTAAATATATTTATTTCTTAATTTTTGTGCAATAATTAAAGTTTTAGCCCAGAGCCGTCTTAAAAAAATTAAAGGCCCTATGCAAAACATTCTTTTGTACCTTATTTATAGCAAATGTATATTTATTAATAAATAATTAATAAATTTAATGTATTTTTTTTATTAACTTGTTCATAAACAAGAGAAAGATGTGATTATATGGGGTCGATCACATCACACATCCTCCAAAATCCCTGTAGTCTGACCGTAGAAGTTAGAACATAGAAATTGTTGACTGTGACTTTGGCCTGCTCAAAGACCATACATGACTACGTGCCTACAGCCTAGGAGTATACATCACCATAAGCTGTTGACTTTATCTATCTACTTTCAATAAATATTAATTTGTATTAACGAGAAAAATATTACTATCTCCTATTCAACCTATTAGTCCCATTTGACTTTTTACACTTGCTGAGACAACATTTTAACCTTTAATATCTCTAATTGTTTTTAATTAAAAATTATAAAAAGTAGATATTAATAATCTTTGTATTGAGACGAATCAAACAAGATCCCACATGACTATGTTTTAACTTATAGATTAAGAATAAAATACAAATCAAGAGTGATCAGTGAATAGTGAAAAAAAATCAATGGGACTAAATGGTTGAATAAGAGTATTTTTTTTAAGAAAAAAATTGATAATGGTAATAAATGAAAAGTGAGAATAAATTGTGTGAATGAAATTGAAAGAAAGTTAAAATATATGGATGAGATTAAAAGGAAGTGGTGGGCCATAGTCCAAAAGTAGAAATGATGCAAATTAAGTGGGACGAATCAAAATGGAAAATGGGAACCGAGAGAGTATGTCTTATCTTTTTTAAATGAACCCTTTTATATGTTTTTAGTTTAATGGTTTATACTTTTTTGGTTTGTGATTGACAAATTTTTTTGTTTTTCTTGTATTTAATCAATTATTTTTAAAATTGATGAGAATTAAAGTTTTCAATAAAGATGAAAGGAAAATTCCTTTAATTACTCTCAAATTATAATTTCAGTTATGATGGTGCCATGGTGAAGATCGTAATATTATTATCTGTCATCGGTATGAAAATTTTAGGTGAAAATAAATATAAGTATCAGCGAGTATATTACATTCATCTACTCATTTTTCCATCTCATTAAAAAGTTAATGTAATTTAAATTAGTTATTTACCCAAGCTAATTGTTGATATTCTAAGAAATACTAGCAATGACTATCAAAGTTAGTGCAAGCTAGAATAAGTAAGTTTGAATGAGGAACTCTTAGTAAATCATGGTGATATACTTCCTCCGTTCTTATTTAGTTGCTACCGTTGCATGGGCACAAATATTAAGGAGTAACTGTGCAATGATGAGCAATAGGTGAAAAGTTGCTTTTTGGAATTTTTTAATATTATTTGTTGAAAAATGAAAAAGAAAAATAGGAGTAATTAGATATAGAGTAGGATAAAAGTATGAGTAGGTATAACTTTAAATGATTGGTTTGTTACCAAATAAGGAAATGTAGCAAGTAATAAGAAATTTCCCAAAATGAAATATGTAGCAAGTATTATGGAACGGAGGAAGTATGAAATTAACAGATCATTCTTGTGTGGTGGGATTTGATAGAGTAAGAGTTTTGCGATTTTAATTTGTCTTTTTGATTTTATTTATATCACTATCACTCTTTATATTTTTTGTTGTGATTTACAGATCACAGTGATTGATTAGAAAATTTTGAGTTTAAATCATGTTTCTAAAGAAGGAATATTTGATTAAGGATGCTAAGTTTGCATGCAAATGTGTATTTTAATCATAAATTAATATCTTAAAATACGTATTTTTAAAATTTATAAAAGGTCGTTATTTAAAAACTATTACTGCATTTATAAATAAACCATTCAAATTCTACTTAACAATATAAATTCTTATAAATTAGTGAGAAACTTCAAGATAAAGTTACCTTATAAATATTACTCCTATAAAGTAAAATATAATATCATAAAAAAGAATCGAAAAACAAAATAGTGAAAAGATTATTAATATTAAATTTTTATAATTTATTGTATACATAATTAGATATATTAAAATTGAATTAGTGAGTTAGACTGCATGAAAAGTCAAACATTTAACGGAAGAAATATTTGGATATATTTGTATTTTTAAAAAGATTATTTTATAGGTACTTATAAGTCATAAGTTCACAACTTTGAAGATTGGAATTCTTATTTTATTTTATTTTTGTTATGAATTATTTTATTTTTCTTTGTTATAAATTATGAATATTTAAATCATATCCATCCAAAAAATCAAACCATTAATTATCTTAAATTGTTATTAAAAAAATTAATTTAAAAAAATAAAGCAAAAAGTGGGAAAGAGGGCTCCAAATGTCTAAGACCCTGCTGGTTTCCAACCAATCAAAAATTATCTTACAAATGAAAGGGACCCCCTTCTTCTTTGCTCTTTCTCTAACCACTTCTTAAAACAAATAAAAAAACCCACTTGACAAACAAGCCACTCTTTTACTTGTTCACTAATCCACAATTATTATTATAACTTATTACTAATTAGGTAGTAGTACTACTACTAAATTTTATTATTATATTTATCACAAATTCTTAAAGAGACAGCGGTCTCATGATTAGACCATCTCTATTGTACTGATACATGTATATTTAATATCTTAAAGTAATCATTTATAATTTCAAGTGATCAATTAATTACAAAAATAGACTCATCATACCCAGTGCCGACGCTAGATATTTTTGGGCCCTGGGCGAAATGGCACGTTGGGACCCTTTTCCTTTGCAATTTATAACTTATATGGAACTTCTACAACCATTAATTTTGTTTTTCTGATATGGGGCCCTGAGCGACGGCTCCTCTTGCCCACCCTTAGAGCCGACCCTGATCATATTTCCTATGTTCCATAATACTTACAGTCTTACACCAAATAAACTTCTGCGCAATCCAATGTGTTTGTCGGATCGGTTATATTTAAAGTTATACATAATTAAAATTTATAAAAATTTAAAATTATGTAAATATGCGACAAAACTAATAAAACAAGATCCCACATGACTATATTTTTTTCTCGTATAATAACCGAAATATGTAAATTGACGTCAAATGATAAATGGTGTAAATTTTGATTTGGTGCAAACGTGCAAGTAATATAAAACGAAATAAGTTTAAGTCAGTCTTATGGTGAGACAGTCTCATATTATAATAACATGAAATTAAATCTTATACCCCACAAATAATTTACTACCTCTGTTAATTGTTTTCTGCAACTTTTGCCATTTTTGTCCGCTCAAGGTTATTTGCAACTTTCCTTTTTTAGTAAAAAATAACCAATCTAATTACCTATCCCATCATTTTCTCTCTCCTTTAATCACATATCCCATCATTTTCTCTCTCCTTCTTTTTCCTAAATTACCTATCCCTACTTCCTCTCTCTTTCTTTCTCTCTCCTATCTTACCTTTAATTACATTACCCCACATTCTCTAATTATGCTTTAAGAAAAATTGCATTGGCAACCACAATTTGTACTGCGGTTGCACAAAACAATTAACGGAGGTAGTATTAAAATTCTTCTTCCTTACCAAACTCCTCTATCTCTTTCCCCTCTACTTTTTATAAATAACCCAAAACTCTCAACCAATTTTCTCCATCTTCCTCCTAAAATTCAACCAAAACAAAATCTCTCAATAATATTTTTTTTCATTTTTTTCATTTTTATTCATTATATTCTCACTACTTTATTTCCAACAAACAATATGACAAAACTTGGAAAATTTCTCAAAAAAATGCAATCCATAAAAAAAACATCATTTAATCATCATAATCAACATCAAAGTTTAAGTAGGAGAACTTCATCATCATCATCATCATCATCATCAAATGTTAATTCAAACTCAAACTTCTCTTATGATTCGTCGTCGCCGGAATCTTTCTCGGGTAATAATCTTTGTCCGGTGTACGTCGGAAAATCTCGCCGGAGATACATGGTTAGCTCGGAAGTTATCGATCACCCGCTTTTTCGAGAACTCGTGGAGCGGTCGATTGGCGGCGGTTACGGCGGCGATGAGGAGGTTTTTGTGGAATGTGAGGTGGTGTTGTTTGAACATATGCTTTGGATGCTTGAAAATGCTGACCCTCAACCTGAGTCTTTGGATGAGCTTGTGGATTTCTATGCATGCTAATAATTACTCCTTTCTGTCGCTCTTATTTTGCACCACTTTTTATTTTTATTTATCTGACTGATTTGGCACACTTTCATTTTATATATGGCCAATGGTCTGCTCTCTTTCTTTTAATCTCATTCACAAACGTAAACTCTCTCTATCTTAACCGCTTATTTCTATCATCTGATTCATCACTTGTTTATTTTATCGTCTTATTTTCCAACTCAATTTTCTTTTTCACTAAATTTTATTTATTTTGCACTAAGTGTAAAGTAAGAGCGACATACGGAGAATTAAGGAGAAATTCAAGTGTATTTCTTTTAGATTTTATTTTTTGAGGTAAATTGTGTTTTTTTATGTTACTATTTTTATTTTTAAATTAAATATTTTTAAAGCTTCTGTAAATTTTTCTCATCCTATTAAAATGACACATTTTTATGTGTATAAAAATGGGTGAATGGTTAAATTACAGGGTGATTATTCGATTTAAGTTGATTTTATATTTTAATTCGAAGTTTTCCTTATAATGGAGATATATCTTGGCATTGTAATCCTCAACTTTGTAACAATTGTATTATATATATAATAAATTCATTATAATCTTGTTTAGTTTTGGTTTCCTAACAAATAATGATCACTTTTTAGATCATGCAATTGAGTAGTTGATAGAATTAAGGGTTGATCAAATGATTAATCTTTTTTTTCTTTTATTCATATAATAATGTTTCGATTTTTATTACTATAAAATTTGATAGTTTCGTCTTAATGTATATTTTTGTCTATTTACTTTAGAATTTTTAGAAATTTAAGATTAAAGTTATATTTGACTTTAAAATTTACGCTGGGATCTTAAAATACTTTGATATATGAAAACTCAAAAGGAAGAATGTTAAATAATCAATTCAATCAAAAACTTAAAGAAATATTTAAATCTCTAATATACATATACGAAATTTGAACACATGACCTCTTCTCTTTTGAACAAAAAAGTGCAAAATGGTTGAAGTCCGAATATATTTTATACTCTGTCAAACACATGAAATAATATTATTAATAGATATAATGGATTTTTTTTTCTTTCAAATGAAAGGATGCATCAAGTATATTCACAATCACCATTGGAGAAGACTAACATGCAATATTGATTTTAATATGCATCCTACATATAATAATTTTTATTGTACATTGATTTCTCAAGCATAATTTTTAAGAAATAAATAAGTTATGTTCAAAGCATGCAATATTAATTTTAATATGCATTAATTAGCATGCAAAAGGGTTATAGATTGAGTAGAGGGGTAACTAACAATAACTTTATATGAATTATGACTGATCATCATCAACCTAATATCTCATCTGTAGACTGTAATGATTAAATGCTAGAAGGAGGGCAACCCTAAGTAACAAAAATGACTTTAGATTAATGCACTATATAATTATATAGGAATTCTAAAAACTCTAAATTGAATAACATTCTACTCTAGAACATCTAAATGTAAACCTAATTGGATTTAGATTGATCAAGTCCCAGAATAAAAAGTCACACAAAAACATAAACTCATAACTTATAGGAGGTGTTGACCCCGAGTCCACACCAGGGAGTTTTGCTCTCGGACCCTACGACTAGAGGAGCGACCTCTGTTGGAAATACTTTACTTGTGAGACAAGATTTTACATCGATAAAAAAGTGAGTTGTGGACTTGCATATATACTTGGTGAACTAATCCTTCTACTGCCATATGGTTTTGGGAAATAATGAACCTCACCGAGTGTATGTGCAAGTAAACGCTCTTGACCCGTGGGTTTGTGGGCTCGAGCCCACGGGTGTCCCGTGTCTCCATGAGTGGGTCACGATGAGATTATTTGACGAGTTGTCACGGCCTAATAACCTCGCTAGTGGACAATTGCAAAGCAAAAATATTAAGTTATAACTCATAGAATCTAAATTGATGAATATATTTTGCATAGGATACTAATTAAAAAATATTGATCCATTGATTAGCTAGTATAACTCATATATATATATATATATATATATATATATATATATATATATATATATATATATATATATATATATATATATATATATATATATATATATATATATATATATATATATATATATATATATATATATATATATATATATATATATATATATATATATATATATATATATATATATATATATATATACATACATGGAAAATGTGTTTCTTTGAAAATATTTTGGCTTTAATTTGCATGATTACTTTAAAATAATTGAACTTTGAAGGATTTTAAGCACTCAAAGAATTTCATGTCAAACTAACATCAAAGACCAAATTTATATCACTTACTAAAACGGTCCCCATAAATGCTATGCTATAATTGAATTTTGCGGTGATAAATAAAAGTAGAAAAAAAAACTTTATTTCTTTTTGTATCCACTATAATTCTTTTGACTATTTTCAAAATATATTTTTGAATTTAATTCTCTTTATAAAACACATAATGTATATAATCAAAAACTATATATTAATATAAGTTTAACAAAACTCTAGAGAAATATATATTATATTTTTAAAATGATTTTCGAAATTCTTATTTAAAATCCTCTTATCTAATAAATAAAAAAATTTAAAGTGAACAAAGAAAAGAAATGAGAAGAGAGCATACTTTCTCCGTCCCATTTAATTTGCAGCATTTTCCATTTTGATCTATCCCACTTAATTTGCATCAAATCTATTTTTGGACTATGACCCACTAGTTTCTTTTAATTTCATCCTTACATTTTAATTTTCTTTTAATTTCATCCAGACAACTCATTCTCTCTCTTCATTTATTACGACTTTTTAAATTTTACTCACTTTCTCTCCGATGCAAATCAAAGAAGACAGATAACTATAAACAATGATACATAAGTGGAAGTAATAATAAAAGTTCTTGTTATAAAACTACTTTCATAAAAGTATATTCTACCTTATTTTCACAATGACAAGTGATTACGTTGCGTTACCATATATTCAATGACTTTTTTCATTATTAATGGACACTATCTAAAGTCTAAAATGCCAAATTATTTGACTAAAAGTAAAACCTTATTAATATATGAGCTGGAGTATATAAAATACTTTTTCCATTTTTTTTAATTTTCCCGTTTACATTTTGCATAATTTTCTAATTAATTTTAGAGTTTTCTCTTGTCTAAACATACATCATAAAAACTCATCAAAACTGTATAATAAAAAAGTATATATCAAGATGAATTAACATGAACTCACATGAAAATATTTTATCTTCTATGTTATCTCCCAAAAACTTTAGTCAAATTGTCATTTCTATAAATTGGAATATTCAAAATGGGAAGAATATTAGAAAACGAAGAGAACAAAAAATATAAAAGCTTCGTTTTAATTTTTAATTTTAAATATGAGAGCATTTCACTACAATATAATTTGCTTTTAGTTCGATATATTTAGCGAAATTTAATTAATTTAAATGTTGCTACTTCAAATTTAATAGTATATATAGAGGATTTAATGGCATTTATTAGACACTTTACCAGCATAATAAAAAATCACTCAAAGCTTTTTGCGACATAGGATCTAGTAACATTTCTCATAAACGCCACTATAGATTATATATGTCACTAAAGATCAAAAAATGTCGCCAAATCACTTTATAGTGGAACTTAAAATTAAAACCAATAATTATTCCACTAATAATATACTCTAAAAATTAGTGACAGTTTTTTACTGCCACTAAATTCAATATCGCAAAAAGCCAAATTTGTTGTAGTGTTTGAGATTTATACTACAAATTACTTAAACTCAACCAATATTGTACAATTTGTCAATTTTGAATTTGTCTTTTTCCTTCTTTTTCTCAATTTGTCAGAAACAATAATGCTAATTAAGATTCACATTAGCCTAATCCAAATTTAAAGTTAATTAGCAATGCTAACCACAAAATGTACAAGTGTCACCCATAGATATGGAAAGATGCAAAGAACTTGATTTAAGTATCTACCTTCCAACATTACCTTTTTATTATAATAATAAAAATTAAGCAAAGGGAATAATCAAGGAGGCAACAAAAAGACTTTACTTGATTAGATTAAATAAATTATTTTTCTGACAAAAATCAAAAGATTTTAGTTTAATATTCTCAAGCAAAAAGATGACAAAAAAAGTTAGTAACACATACTCTATTAATTACCCATAACTATATTTGTACTCAAATTGATAATATTATATTGTATATCAAAATATTCACAAATTCTTACAAAAATTTCGTGGTAAGACCAATTTTATTGGGTTGGTCAGTGTATATTTAATGTGTTAAAGTGATTACTTACGATTTTAAAGTGATCAGTTAGAGGAATGATTAATTATATGTCCCATCTCATAGTGAGACGATCTCATATAAGATGGGCTGTAAAATACTTAATGCATTGTAATATATATTATTGGAATTTATTGTTTTTTATGTTGCTGTTTATTTATATTTGAAGTATTACTTACATGGTGAGACGATTTCATATAAGATGAGCTGCAAAAGACCTTACTTTGTCCCAAAGAAATAGATTTATGTATAAATAGGGTGAAAATCAAAGAAAGTTAGTAAAAGTGGTAAAAAGGTGGGTATATTATATGCAAAAGTGGGAATAAATGTATGAATGAAATGAAATGGCCGGTAATTTAAACGTGTGAATGAAAATTAGATAAAAAAATTCAGATTAAATTAAAAGATAAAAATATGACAAATATAAAGAGAAAAACTAAAAAGAAAAATAATTTTTAGAATATAGGGAGTAATTATTTAAACAAATTATTATTTGGCCTAAAAAAATTAGAAGATTTATAAGAGTTTAATATTGTGAAGTAAAAGGTGACAAAAAAGTTAGGAACATAAATAAATAATAGACATAAATTAAGTTGCTTATGATTGGGTAGTTAGAATTTGAAGATGCTTTTTAGTTGATTCACACACGCTTATATTTTTTAATTTATGGATTTGAATGTTTGTTGTGTAATTACAACTTTAATTAATATTTATATTATAATATCTCCCAAAAATATTACTTATTTTATTTTTAGATAAAAATATTACTAATTTTGGATAAAGTGGGAGACACGAAAATTTGTGGCTTCTTAAGCTTATCTGTAACGCGGGTTGCCAGGCTGCCATTGCCACCCATAAAGATTAACCACCTGTATTTCATCCTGGCTAGGCCAAACTCAAAGCTAAAGCCAAAGGCATACATAATATGTGGGTATGAAACGGTTTCATCGAGAGACAATGGCGGAGCTATATTGGGTCACCTGGGGTCATGTGCTCCTAGGCGTTTTTTTTTTAAAATATTTAACGTAGACTTTTCTATTGGTAAGAGTAAAAGTGTAAAATTAATACTAAAGTCCTTTGATGATAAATACACCCTCATTTAGTCATTTTAGTAATTCTGTCTTATTTATTTATTTTATTATATTTTTTTAATTAGGTTAATTAATTTAATTTGTTCAATTTTTTTTTGTGGTACGTCGTATTTAAAATTTTAGCAAATAATAGTAAAATAGTTGTTAATTTTGCAAATAAAACTCTGCCGAAATTTCGTCCACTAGTTGATGCCCCCTGGGACTCCGGACCCTGGATCCGACACTGCTGAGAGATATATACGCCCTTCGAATCAGTTAAGTTGTCCCACTTGCTTGGGCACGGTTATTAAGGGTGGTGTAGAGTCCATTAAAAAGGTAGTTGGGGTATTTTAATTGATTAAATTAATTGTAAAGGTAGTAGTTGGTGTATTGTAAGTAGTAAAAGTGGGGGTATTTTGGTCTTTACTTATGTGAACATGAGATATTTAGGTAAAAAAAGATTGACAAAAAAGGAAATGTGACAATTAATATGAATTTGTCAAATAAGGAAATGTGACAACTAAATTGGTTCGGAGGGAGTATATTTTATACAAATTCTGGTGAGAGACGGTCTTTCTAAGAGATCATCTCTAATTGGACCAGTCCATAAAGGAAAATGTTAAATAAGAGTAAGCATTAAGTTTTGATAAGCTGGGCTTAAAAGACGTCTTTTAGAGAAACAGTCTCTTGAGAGACTGACTGTATGTTTTATACGAGAGTTGAAAAAAGCTCAACATTTTCATATTATAAACATATGAGTTTCTTGTTTTAAGATCGTTTCATTAAAAAAAATTGTCTCTTATAAGAGTAAGTCTATTTTTAACTAGTGAGCGTGACTCAAATAATATAGATTAAGAAATATACATCAAGTTGGATTTGGATGTAAGCTTGCTTTCAACCGGAAGGTTGTTTCTTTGAGAGAATGACATGTATTTTGAATTGTTTCTTCTTTAATTATTTATATGATATGATGATATAGTAAATTAGATAAACTCAACTATTCTCCTGCGAGACAGTCTCATGTGTGAGACCTCAATGTTATATTGGGCTTAATTGCCCATTAAGCAAAATAAAAGAAAACAACTGACATCTTTAGTTCTTCATCACACTCAATGGCGAATGCAGGGTTCGGAGTCTCAGGGGCACCAACTAACGGACGAAATTTCGGCGGAGTTTTATTTGTAAAATAAAATTAAATAAATTTTTTAAAATTTGAAAAAAATGACAAGTAGAATCACAATAAATTTTTCAAATTTGTGATCTTATTCTTCAAAAAGTTTTCGTAATTAAATAGCGTTTTCAAATAAAAGAATGCAAGTAGAATCACAATAAATTTATCAAAAATTGTTTCCCGTACAAGTGGGAATTCAGTTTTCATTGTTTTTTTACTAATGGGTTGCTTAGCTTGTATGTGCCCGTCTCACGGTGAGACGGTCTCATACAAGACTTGCTAAAATTTTAAATACGAAATATCATGAAAGAAAATGAATCAAAATAAATCAACTAACCTAATAAAAAATGGGACAAAATAAATAAATAAGACAAAATTACTAAAATGAGGGAGTGTTTATCATCAAAAGACTTCGGTATTCATTTTGCACTTTTACTCCGACCAGTAAAAAGTTCTACTTTGAATTTTAAAAATGCCTAGGAGCACGTGTCCCTGTAGACCCCATTGTACCTTCGCCACTGATCTCACTAATCCTCCTTTCTTCTCAATCGTTTTCTTCGATCTTCTTCTTTAATCGTCTATGTGTATTACTATTTGCTTGATTATACAAGATAGAATTATTTTCGTAATATCAAAATTTTAATTTGTGGATGTGCATGAGATAGCCATGGTTTGGTAATAATGAAGAGTGAAGATGATAATGATGAAAATAAGTATGGTGATGGAAATCATGAAATGTCTCGAACTGGTGTATCTACCATCTCCATGTAGCACTACGACTTCTAACTTATTTTCCATAGGGCCGTCGATTAGGGAGGGCAAAGCGGCCTACTGCCCAGGGCCCTAAATTTTTTAGGACCCAAAAAACTTATTTTAATGTATATAAGTGATAATAATTTGAATTAAATTTATATATAACTAACATTTTTTCTAAATAATGTGAGTTCTTAGTGCTTTTTATATATAGTTTAAATAATAACAACAAAAAAAATGTATTATATTGATGGTTACGTCTTAAGTTTTTAGGGGCTCTTTTTATCTTTTGCCCTGGGGCCCAAAAATAAACGAGACGGCCCTGATTTTCCATGATATATGCAACTATGTCATGTTAATTGAATACATTTCATTACCTAAATGTAGCAGTTATACAAGTATTAGATTAGACAATTTAAGCTTTAAAACAGGCATTTTAAGGCTTGGAATTGGCTATTTGAAGCTTAGAGTTGAATAGTTGATATTTCAAGGTTTGAAGTAGGATATTAAACTTAAATATTGGAATAGGCAATAAGCTTTTGAATTGACACTTTAAGGATGAAATTGACAACTAAAGACTTCGTGTTAGCATTTGAAATTTAAGAGTAGGCAATGTAATTCTTGGAATAGACATTTCCAAACTTATGCCTTTAAAACTTTATAATAAGAATTTAAACTTACGGCTCGTTTGGTTGGTGGTAATAAACGGTGGTAATAGGAATGAAAAACTAGTGTAATTTTGAATGAAAAATAGCTTGTCTACCTTGTGGGCCATGCCTGTCCAACTTGAATCATCTCATTTTCTTCATGAAATTCATTCAAATGCATTGTCATTGGAAGAGGTGATATTAGGTGGTAATGGACATTTGTAAACAAAAAAGTTTTTTTGTGATCAAAGTTTCATTACCATGGGAATGATATGGAACTTTTGACGCAATTTTACACTGTAAATCATTCTCATTACCGCCATTTAATACCACCTGTCAAAGGGGTCGTTAATCCTTATGGAAAACAAAGGTTAAGACTTAAAATTATCATTTTAACCCTTAAAATTGACGTTTTATTCCTGAGATAGGCAATAGGCTTTAAACTTAAAGTAGATGTTAAATTCCAGTCTTTATATAAAAAGGAAGGTTAAGGCTTTGAATTAAGGTTTTAATCATTAGAATAAACATCTTAAGCCTTTTAATAGAGATATAAACTTTGAAGTAGGATATTAAACTTAATCCTTTTGGAAAAAGAATATTAAGGCTTAATAGTATGTATTAATATAAAAATTTTGAACGAAAACTATGCATAGCACGGTTATAATTCTAGTAATAATAATAATAATAATTTATAAAAAATTACAAATTAATATGAAATCTAGATAATATTTGATTGTTGCACACAATTATGCAATTAAGGGAAGTTGAGCAGAAATTAAATTCACACAAAAGTTAACCTGTTAAGTAGGAATCGATTGAGTTTAACTCAATGAGTCATAGATTTTTTATTATTTTAATTTAATCACTTATAAATATGTAAAAAATACCCTGTATTTTCTAATTATGTAAATATTAAACTGCAATAATAAAAATTGACAAAATATTAA
Organism: Amaranthus palmeri; assembly: GCA_019776075.1. Taxonomy (NCBI): domain Eukaryota; kingdom Viridiplantae; phylum Streptophyta; class Magnoliopsida; order Caryophyllales; family Amaranthaceae; genus Amaranthus; species Amaranthus palmeri. The sequence continues at coordinate 427,525 of JAAKBH010000022.1, forward strand.
TTTAAAATAGAATATTTCACCAATTCATTAATATCGATCGTGTCCATCGAATAGATTAAAATTTGACATGTCTAAATCGAATTATTATTTTTACATATATTGAAAATTTTTTTTTTGTCAAACCTAATATTATTATTATTATTAGATAATAGGACAAGCGCAAATTACGGCTTTAAAATGAAACGATAAATCAATATCAAGGGATTTGAGGGGTAATGTGATTGTCGTTTTATTAGATTTCGGACTCTTAACTTACATCATATTTTGTGAAGTCAAGAAGACCGTTCGGGCCTACCAGACCAGTCCACGTGAATCATGGCCCATCACAAACAGCCCATTCCAACCCATGACTTATAAAACTTAAAGATGGTCAAACTATATACATCAACATAAATATGCATGCATGTCATTGTAACTAGAGAAATGACTAGTTGCACCATGGGCATGGTATTGAATGCTAACGGTCTAGATCCGACCTGATCCTTTTATATTTATAGGTTTCTTTTTCTTTGAAGACACTTCTCGAGTCGAAAGACTCTTTGATACTCTCCTTTATAGATATGAGTTGTCGTCGTTCTTCTCTCCCTAGACCCTGATCATAGTTTTCTATGAGCGGGATAAACTGGGTATGGTGGTAGTGATGATGATGATGAATATGGTTTGGATTAGATTTGGGTTTATTACCTTAGGGTTTGAGTTTGGGTTTGTATCTACTCTTTTGAGACCTAGATCCACCCCATAAACTCTTTTATATTTAATATTTTTTTAGGAAAATTGAGTTGTCTGATAAATCATCTGGTTAAAACAACTTATTGTTATGAATAAGCTAATTTTAAACAAACTGCTTTTAGCAGCAATTTTAAATAAGGTGGTCAAATCAGCTCGGTAAATCAGTTGGTCAAATCAATTACTTTAATTAGCTATTACCCGTTTATCAAAGTGTTTGACAAAATGGCTCATTGTAAAATTTTAGCTTATTTTGATGTAAATAGAAGGTTGAATGGTCAAATCATCCAATGCTAATATATTTAGTAAATTAGTTGGCTGGAACAATTTATTATTATAACAAATTAACAACAAATTCTAAATCAGGTACTACTAGTTGGTAAAATCAGCTGATAACATCAATCAATGTTATCAATTATCAGCTATAAACTATTAATCGTTTGCCAAATACCTCATTTCTTACATTTCCCTCGTACGTCTCACATTCAAAACAAACCCTTTGTGTTCTAGAAGCTCTCACGCCAATTTCCTTAGACGCACTAACTCAATTATTGTTGTAATCACACACCAATTACCTAAACTAAAATCAAACTATCCCTCCCTTGCTCACAAAAAATCTCTATCCATCATCATCATACCCAGCGTATTCCGCTTATACACAAACTATAGTTAGGGTCTGGGGAGGGAAGATAGACGCCAGCTCATACCCATATAGGATAGTGCGGTCAAAGAGCCACCCAGCTCAAAACATTCTTCAAAGAGAGAGGCACTTGAAACTATTCGAAAGCCTGCAACACACACCCACATTAACCATGCATAGTAATCAACTAACTAAAGATACACAACAAATAAAATACGTACAAATAACTAAACAAACGATCGTGATAAGAGAGGTGATAAAGAGCAATAAGTGTCGAGAGGTATCCATACCACGCACTCAAATTAGAACTTGATCTTGTAAGTGTATATCACCTAAAAGCTAAAACACATACCATTTTGATAATTGCTATCTAAGAAAAATAAATATAAACTACAATATATTTTCCTATTAGAATTATTTTGAATGGACCCATAAGGTACATAAATAACTTATTATTTCATTTATGTATAAAGAAAATTAATGAAAAAAAACAAAGGATGTACGAACAATATATATACATATATTATACTATTATACTATTATTGCTTTCATTACTCTATTTCTATATATAGTACGTAAAGCTTAATTCCCTTTCATTATGATAATATCCAAGATTAGATGACCTCAATTTGTCTTCACAAATCACCATTTTAAGACATCCCATGTGATGTCTCCATATTTGATCAAGTATCATTTCTTACACAACAAGACATCTTTATTTGTTTTGTCTACAATAATGACTATTATTTAGACGGATTTCAGGTATAATATTTCAAGATCGCTTAAGTATATGTATATGTCTTGCCATTCTGATTTTGATTTTTATATATGTGTTATTTTGACTCGGATTACGTCTTAATACTCAGTTTTGATTAATCAGATTAATATTAAATAAACAATTGTAGCTTTGATTTATGTCACTCTCATTTTATAAACTTCAATATTATACAAGCCGATCTATAAATGTCATTTTCAGACCCTAATCATAGTTTATATGAACGAGATATGTATAATTATTTTAACATCATGTTAAATCTTATTGAGTTGAAGATAAGGGTCTTATCTAATTAACGAGGATGATATTTGATAACGATCATAGCATCATGAATACATGATTTAGCTTAATTAAATAATGATGTATTATTTTTTATTAATCAACCCTTATAACCAAACATGATTGAGATAATATATAATATCTAAAATGGAATTTAAAGAATATAGTATAATAATAATTATATACATTAAATAAACAACATAATAATTATTATTTTGATGATTGAGTAGAATTAGGCACAACTCAAACTCAAAGCTAGGCACTTGTGCTACTTCTAGATATGTTGCTAGTTGTATGCATATCATAATTTTATTATTCTAAACTAAGTGGATTCTAGTTAAATGTGTGACAAATTTGACTATATAGGCCAATCAAATTAATTAAAACATATATTTTCATATTTAATATACTCACTTTAATTAGTTTTATTTAGTATATAATCAACATATCATTAAATATTAAAATTAACATTTTAGGTAATAAAACACCCGTTTTAGTTGCTTCGGAGAGTTTCATTGTTTTGAATTAAACTACTTGTATAAATCTGTTTAAATGTGAGGTAATCTCATATAAGAATTGCTCTTTTTTATTTAATATTAAATTTTTAATATGTGTTAAGGGACAAAAGAAAAAGGAAGGGAGTAGTGGGCTCTCTCTGTCTCATAGAATTAGCATTATTTTTACTGTTCTCATTTTTATTTTTTCATCACTCATACTTTTTTCTTTTACTATCATCCACACGTTTAATTTACCTATTTACCTTTTCATCATCATCATCATCATCATCATCATCATCATCATCATCATCATCATCATCATCCTACCCAATGTATCCCGTGCATAGAAAACTATATGAACAAGGTCTGGAGAGGGAAGGACGGCGACATTTCATACCCATACAGGAGAGCGCGACCAAAACGAGTCCCCCCGGCTCGAGGAAGATAAAGATATGATCCTACTACGTGCGTGATAAAAACAACGCCTAAAAGAAACCAGAAAAAAGGAAAACAAGGGATTTTAAAACCAAAAGAGGAAAACAAAATATTTCAAAACCAAAAAAACTAATAAAATAAATAAATATACAAGAAACAAGGGCAAAAAAAAAAAAAAAAACTCTAAGAAGAAAAACCGAAGTCTAGGACCTGTATAAGACACCTCCAACTACCCCTATCCGTAGTCAGGTCCTCAGAGAGGTTTAGCCCATGCAAGTCAACTTTTATTTGCTCTTACCAAGTTCTCCTAGGTCTTCCGCGGCTCCTCTTACCCTCAATTATAATGCTTTCGGTTCTCCTCACAGGGGCGTCGAAAGTCTTTCTCTTCACATGCCCAAACCATCTCAATCTAGTTTCTCGCATTTTACCTGAAATAGGGGTCACCCCTAGTTTGTCTCTAAACTCTTAGTTTCCAATTCGATCCATCAATGTATGCCCACACATCCACCTTAGCATATGCATCTCTGTGACTTCCATCTTTTGTTCAAAGATCTTCTTTATAGGCCAACATTCTGCCCCATATAACAAAGCTGGTCTGATCGCCACCCGATAAAATTAGGGCCAAACCAACCAAATATATCTTTTAACCACCAAAAACTTGGAAGAGATATTATCTTTTAAAGACCATCTATTACGGCCAAACCAACCTAAAATTAAAAAAGAAAAAAAAAAAAAGAAAACTAGAAAAATGCAAAAGAAAAAAAAAAATCAAAACAAAACACTTCAAATAACCAACAAATGCTTCTCTCCTATTATATTTAGTTTTCATTTATTTCTTAAACCATTAATTTCCCTTCATCACTCAAATGAAATATTTGCCAATATATATCTTCCAAAATTCTTGCTCAATTTCTCTATAATTGTTAAATTTTTTTCGTTTGTTCGTCATGATCTCCTATAAGATAATTAATAACTAGTGTGTTTCAATACTTTTATTTTGAAATTTAATAAGTTGGAATTTTAAATGATAAACATCTACTTCACATAATATATAAACATCTACTTCACATACTATAAATATTTGTTTTACATACTATAAATACTTACTTTACATATCATTAAACCCTATCTCACATATCATAAACACCTACTTCACATACATTAAACACTACCTTTACAACTACTATAAATACCGTAAATACCTATTTTGCACATCATAAATACATACTTTGCAAACCGTAAATACCTAGTTAAAACACCATAAACACGTACTTTGTATAATATGAACACTAACTTTTTTTTTTTTGTCAATTGATTTGTATTATATACCAAAAATATAGATACAGAGGGGACAGCACGCTCGATCTGTAAATTAACTGCAGATCAAGCCACCAAAAACGCTATCACTCACATCAAAAAGGGGAGCGATAACCCAAAAATACAACTACAAACACTACATAGATACAAGCATATCTGCCATTCTACTGCTAACCCTCCCTGCAACTCTAAAGATAATGAGATCATACATCTCTTTCTGACTAAAGGAGCGATTCTCAAAAATTTTCCCATTTCAATGCTTCCAGATGCAATATATCATTTCGGTCCACACAGCAACAATTAGCTTGGCTCTGTCAGTCTTCTTCCTATTAATCTTGGCCATGAATCTAACCTCAGCTTGAAAATCAGCTTCATCTAGTCTCTCGGACAGGAATCTGAAAATCTGGGTGCGGATATTCTTTGCATTTTGGCAATCAAAAACAAGATGCTAGATCGATTCAGTAGCCCCATTGCAAAGAACACATTTATCATCTGTAGTATCAATCCATTTCTCAATGCGGTCTTTCGTTGCTAGCCTATTCTGAATGGCTAACCAAGTGATGAACTTTGCGCTTGGGCTGGCATAGTTCTTGATCATGATGTTACCCCATGTTACTCTAGGCGCTTCTTCAATCAACCGATTGTAAACCCCGCCGATAGAGAAGTTAGGATCTTTTGTGAATTGATCCCACCCCCCTAATTTATCCACCAGATAGCTATGTTTGATGATCTTCTTGAAAACCCACGAGGCATGAATGGAGACTTGAACGTTTCTTACATCTTGATTGCTCATATAATGGCTGTGTACCCATTTTACCCAGAGTTTATCTTTTTTCCGAGCCAAGTTCCAAAGATGTTTCAAAAGGGCGGCTTTGTTCCACGTGTGCATGTCTTTGAGGTTTAGGCCTCCCTTAGAAAGAGGCAAGGTCATCTGGTTCCAAGCCACCGCAGCTTTCCTAGAGATACCCTCTCTTCCGGTCCAGATGAAGGATCTGCAGATGCTTTCGACCATTTTAATCACCTTCTTTGGGAGGCAAAAGATTTGGGCCCAGAAGTTTTGAATTCCCTCAATAACACTACGGACAAGCTGGATTCTCCCTGCATAGAAAAGGAGACGCGAGGACCAGTAGCTAATACGACCCACAATTTTCTCCACCAGTGGACGACAATCTCTGGAATTGAGCTTTTTAGAATGCAGAGGGACCCCCAGGTATCGGAAAGGGAAAGTGCCTTCGGCCATTTGGAGGAATTGCAGTAATCTGTTTTTGGTCTGGGTATCAACTCCTGAGAAGTAAGCATTGCTTTTGTTAACATTGGCTTCAAGCCCCGACGCACTCGAGAACTTCTTGAAGGTGCTCATACTACTTTGAATGGACATCTTTTCAGCTCGACAGAACAAAAGAAGATCATCTGCAAACAGTAGGTGGTATATTCTCTTCTTTGCATTTGGGGTGATAGTGGAAATTCTTTTCAAATATATTAACCATTATACAACAAAACTTGGCCGAGACCGTCTCAAGGTGAGACGGCCCAGTTTTGGCGGCCCAAATACACACGCGTGCATGACACGCGCCCGGCCTTGGATTCATTCCCTCCAACTTCCTTTTTTTGGGTTTTATTTTTGGCAACCTTTTTAATTCCCTTATTCAAAATATACCTTCAGTTTCATAATCATTCTAACTTCCCATATTCAAAACTTTCTTCAACCTCCATTTTCGGCTCCATTGACGTTCTTGACTCTTCCTCTTCCATCATTATTGCTTCGTTCTCATTTGTTTTTCTTCATCTTCCTCCATTACTGGTAATAATTTTGTTTTTTTTATCTTTAGTCTAAAAACTAAATGAATGTGTGCAACTACACATTTTAAGCATGAAATTGAATGTGTTAAGATAGAATTTGAATGTGTTAAGATAGAAATATCACGCAATGGACAACTTAACATTTCAGATATACCTAAGATAAAAAATTGAATGTTTTAAGATAGAAATTGAATGTGTTAAGATACAAATTGAATGATTTAAGATAAAAATATCACGCAATGGACAACTTAACATTTCAGATATACATAAGATAGAAATTGAATGTGTTAAGATAGAAATTGAATGTGTTAAGATAGAATCTGAATGTGTTAAGATAGAAATGCAATTGGATATACATATATGAAACATCAATGAAATAAAAACGTAGTTGGAAGTACTCAGTTCTCCTCTTATGTTAATCAATTCTCATCTTAAGATATACAATTTTTAGCCTAAGATAGTCAGTTTTAATATAGTCAATTTTCGTGTTAAAGTCCTCAGTTGTTCCCTTAAATTACTCAGTTCTCCTCTTAAATCAATCAATTCTCATCTTAAAATGCTCAATTTTTAGCCTAAGATAGTCAGTTTTAATATAGTCAATTTTCATGTTAAAGTATTCAGTTGTCCCCTTAAAGTACTCAGTTCTCCTCTTAAATCATTCAATTCTCATCTTAAGATATACAATTTTCAGCCTAAGATAGTCAGTTTTAATATAGTCAATTTTCATTAAATCCTCCATTGCAGCCATGCTTGAAGAAATTTGCAGAGATTGCTATGAAATTGAGAGAAATTGATTGATAATTATTTCCTATTTAGGCGCGGATTGGTGTTTAATGTGGAAAGTTACTGATTTTTGAAAATGGAAGTTTATGTTTTAAAAGAGGAAATATATATATTGCATACAGAAATGCCCCCCATATCACACGCCTAGCTGTCTTGGGCTGGGCCGTCTCAGCGTGAGACGGTCTCGGCCAAGACCAGCTGTTAATAGAAATTAATAAAAACATGCAATAGGAATCGGTAATGGTATACATCCAATTTATTTGTATTTTATTTGGATTAATTTTAAGATGTAAAATTATCAAATTCAAGCATTAAATCTTCTATTTTTATGCTAATGGGCTGTGGATGATTTCAAGGGCCGATATAAAATCCCTACCTGAGACAACAATTTCCCTTTAGTAAAAACGCTGGCTTGATCGATGAATTGATGGATTATTGTGGAGACTTTCTTATTTGTATCGAGTTATAACCAGAAGGTTCATCAACCGAGGATATCAACCATAGCGATTTCCCTTTTGTCAAAATTGTTTTGAAAAAAAAAACTAAGTTCATTAAATTTTCTTGCTCTGCCTCAGAATATATGCGGAAAATTTGAAATGAATAAGATTATATATCAAAAAAAAGCATACAATAAGATCATAATCAAACTTATTTCAAATATAAGCGCCTAATACACCAGAGCACAGGTTCGGATTAGTTCGTTGTTATTAAGTGCGAACAGAAGTAAGCTGGTAAAAAAAACAGGTCAAACATGGTCAACATGTTGATTTTAAGACAAAAAGTTGTTCGCACTTAGTAAGTGCGAACAGCCCAAACCTCAGGTTTGGAAATTACATGCTTAGTTTTGGAATAAGTTTGATTATGATCTTATTGTATGCTTTTTTTTGATAAATAATCTTATTCATTTGAAATTTTCAATATCTGCATGGGCTAATAATTTTGGACAATGTACACGGCCCAGTTGCTGCATTTTGGACTAATAACTTTCACAAATTCTCTCTTTAACACGGTTTCTCATTGGTACTCAATATTCATGCGTCCTAGTTTTATGTTAACACATCATTTTAAATAATTAAATTAACACTTTTAAATATAACAAATTTTCAAATAGAAATAATTACTTTAAATAATCTAACATTTTACTGTCTTAATTATAATAATTTGAACTTTTCATTAAACATAAATAATTCTAACTATAAGAGGTGTTTGCTAAGAATGCACCAATGTAATTTCTTACCTATACAATGAGTCATATTGTATAAAAAAAATAAAAAAGTAGATACAAAATTAAATTATAAAAAAATTAAAAATTTTAAAAATTAAAAAAGAAATCAACTAAGTTTTTTTTTTTTATTTTAACTTTCAATTTTTAATATTTTTGATTTTTGATATTATTTTTCTTTTTCATAACAATTATTCTGCAAAAATTAATCACCCTTTTGGAGAATAATGCTCTTGGGTAAGTAACCCTAAAATTGAAATTATTCATAGTTAATCAAAAATAGGAATTATTAATTTATTATAAAGAAATCAATAAAAATTAAATTATTTCTAGTAATTTATTTCTTTTAAATATAAGCTCGTTGTAAAGATTTATCTCATGAAACATTCTTATACAATTTGCTCATCACAAAATCTCACAAGAGACGGTCTATAGGATAGACCACAAAATTGGGCCAGCCCATTTCCCTTAACTAATTTTTTTTTTATTATAATATCAATTATATTATGTTATAATCTTAAATGTAAGGTATTATAACCTCGAATATACTATTTTATAACCCCAAATATAAGTTATTATAACCCCAAATAATTTATTATAACCCCAAATATACTATGTTATATTTTGGGCTGGGCTTTATGGATTCCGTCTATAGAATAGACCGTCTCCCATGAGACTTACTGTTTGCTCATAATTTTCATTCAACTGAAACTTTTATGCCCATTTGCAAACTAGCCCAGTTTGCCAAACATTTTGGACTAACAGGCCCGTTATCCATACATGTAATTGCCCAGTTAAAAAAAGATAATCAGAGAAACACAAATTCTTGCTATAGACCGTGTATAGCATAGACGGATAAATATGTGTTAGCCATTTTGCAAAATAAGTAACTGATTAGTCATCCGTCTTATTTTTAAATTTAAAATCATTGGACTGGGCTGTTGGAAGAGCCGTCTTTGCCATAGACGATCTCTCAAGAGATCTTCTGTTGAAGAAAATAAGCATCGCAATTAAACTTATCAAACAATTTTCCCACTATAATTAAACAAAATTTCCAATATCATTTCTATATCATTTACTACCGACTAAAAAACAGATGGATTAATTATTTTACTGATCTTTCAGTGCTTGATCATTGATTCAGATTAAACGTGATTAAACATCCCCACAAGGCCACAACATAAAATTTTGACAGTGATCAAGCGCGAACTAAAACTTAATAAATTTTATAAATATCTTGAAAAAATTACCTAGAATAATCCAACATTTATTCCATGAATAATCCCAACTTCATGGGCATTTTTCTATAATAATCCCACTTATTGATTAACCATGAATAATCCCAACTTCATGGGCATTTTTCTAGAGTAAACTTGGGTAACCCGATGACCTGCTATAGTAGGTAATTCACGAAAAAAGTAAATTAAAAGTTAATTTAAAGTTAGAGACTAATTTTGAAAATTTACGTAAAAAATTCTAAATAATAAAACAAATCACAAATTTTTTGGGCATTTTTTTTAACATTTTTTCAATATTTATTATAATTTATGTTTTTCTAAAAAAAATAAAACTTGCTATAGCAGGTCATCCGATTGCCGGTTTTACTCTAGGAAAATACCTTTCAAAGTTGGGATATTTATGGTTAATTAATAGGCGGGATTATTGTGGGAAAATCATAAAGATGTTGGATTATTCTATGTAATTTTCCTTTTAAAATTCTTTTATCTTTAAACATCTAACATATGCTAAGTAATTTAATATTAAAAATCCTATTTTTTTCGAAACTCTGTACGATTTAACATATTGAAAATTCTTAGAACTTGCCATGATAGTGAGGTCATGAATTAGTAAATAAGTCATAGACTTTTAAGCTAATATGACAAATGAAAAACAACGATTGCTCGCACAATGCCACTCACTTTTATGAAAAGTTACCTTGGAAGCATGCTGCATGGAGACATATTCACGCACATTCTTGTCTATTTCTATAACACACTCATTGACTCATAAGACTTTGAAATAATCATCATCATCCTATTCTTATATCCTGCGCGCTCTTAAAAAACTATGGATATGGTATTGAGAGGAAAGGACAGCGGCAACTCATACCCATAAAGAAGAGTTCGGCGAAAAGAAGTCCCTCAACTCGAGAAAGATAAAGAGATGTAACTTTCGTAAGAGACAAATAAAACGCATATAGATAACATAAGTAAAAACAATTTTGAAGCCAAAAAACAATAATGTTAATAATAAATAGAAACGCAAAAGAAAAAAGCATGCAAGAGAAAAACAAGAGGAAATAAACTCTAAAAAGAGCTCTACGAAGAATTCAACAGTCTAAAACAAAGAGCGCGGCCATAAGACTTTGAAAATTCTAAAATTTAATTAGGCAACCGCAAAGAAAGATTTGAGGCGTTTGTCAACAAGAATAATAATATATTTGAGAGAATGAATTAAAAAATAAAAAATATAATAAAAGTAACCTAATAAATATAATTTTTACACTTAATTTGGTGATAAATTTCTTTTATGCTATGTTGGGTTACATTTAATAATTATATATTTAAAAATTTAAAATATATTTTAGTTATCGTTTAAAATTATTTTTTTAAGGTATCGTTTAAAATTAATTTTATCCTTGCTAAACTGTCGATTAGAATAGACAAAACTCTTAAAAATTACCTTAGGGGGCACATATAAAGAGCATTCGTTAATTTAATAATAATATAACTCAAAACATATTACCTAGTATACCTATACTAGGTAATAAAACAATAAAACAAAACAAGTCCAGACAAAATAACATAAAACAATTATAAAACCTAGAAATTAGGCTAATTGACATGTCATCATCATGTTATCGTATTCAGTGTATGCCGTGTATAGGAATTATGAGCGAAAAATATTGGACGCGATGATGATGATCGTGACAAAAGAGACAAAAACACAAAAACTTATATGCGGTCACCTCATGCGTGGGACTAAAAATCTTATAACACCCCTTTCAACACTTAAAAAGTCAAATCTAACACTTAAAACCCCAACTCCAAGCCTCAATCTTTCCTTCTCCAGAGGTTTAATTTAATTTTGAAACTATCCACTTCAACTCTTAATACACCAATTCCACCACTTAAAATGCCAATTTTGACTCTTAAAAAACCTACTCCAACCTTTAATTTTATATTATTTACCTACTCCAATTGTAATATCAATTTCAAGCTACTTAAAATGTATATTCCACTAGTTTAAATTTTGTCAAATTCAAGAATTAAAACGTCTTTTTAAAGTCCAAAATATCAAATTCAAGCTTTAAAATGACAACTTTAAAATTATGACTGGTCTTATGAGTGGTAGCACGTACTTCCTCCATTTCATAATATTTACGACTGAGTGTTATACTTCCTCCGTTCCGAAATACTCGCTACATTTCGATTTTGAGCATTATTCATCGTTCAAGCTTATTTTACATATTGCGACTAATGTGTAAGTAAAAATATAGTCAAGTGGGATCTTGTTTGAATCGTCTAATCGCATACTTTCATAATATTAAATTTTTATAATTTTTAGATAAGTGTAGTTTAAGATATTAATTATCAAAATTGTGCATTGGATTGCGTAAAAAAAGAGAAATGTAGCAAGTATTATGAAATGGAGGAAGTATATTACTTCCTCCGTTCTATAATACTTGCTACATTTCACTTTTTTACGCAATCCAATGCACAATTTTGATCATTAATCTCTTAAACTACACTTAACTAAAAATTATAAAAATTTAATATTATGAAAGTATGCGATTAGATGATTCAAAAAAGATCTCACTTGACTATATTTTTCCTTACACATTAGTCGCAATAGGTAAAATAAGCTTGAATGATAAATAGTGCAAAAAATCAAAATGTAGCGAGTATTTTGGAACGGAGGAAGTATATGGAAAAATATCACTATCAGTAGCAAGTATTATGGAACGAAAAAATATGGAGATTTGTTGAAAAACAATTAATAAAGTTACCTAGCAACTTGCAAACGTGCTGCCTGCAGACAGATTGATGCATAGAGTATTTGTCTATTTCTATATCAGACTCATTTGAGACCTAATAAGACTTTGAATTTTCTAAAGTTTATATTAATAATTCGTACAAATAAAAATTACCTAGAGTATACGTTAATGAATACCATACACTAAAGCTAATTTGACAGCATCTACTTATGCAAGAATCATACAGTAATTAATTGAACAAAAAGGACTAATGGTGACACTTTCCCAATCCTTTACGTTTAATTAACCCATTTTAAAAATAGATGTAAAATTTTTTGGACATAAGTGTATTGTGTCAAATTTAATTCCTAGGACAGAAAAATATCATTTGTAAATGTCAGGTTGATAGAATTTGGAAAATGGGCCTAGGAAATCCAAACAAGAAAGAGAAAGAGTAGTCCACTCATAAATCCTAAGAAGATTCACTATTAAAATCAATTGGTGATAGTAAGAGTTACTCGTTGAGTTTATAAAGTGATGCATACTCTTCTCTTTCTCCAATGTGGGATAACTCACATGTGGGTACATATGGGCACTTCAACACAGGTCGTGACAATTCATCACATAATCAACTTGTGAGCTCACTTATGTGAACACATCTAAGGGATAATTACGGGCTTAGCCCACAAAACCAGAAGTAATAAGCATAAAATCTTTCTCTTATTTCAAAGTTTCAAACAAGTAACAACAAGCTTTTATGTATGATTTTTCGAAATGTGGTACCAAATACCATGACTAGTCAACGCTTTTATGTTGTTTTCACAATTTTAGCCAGTTCAGTTAATGTCAAGCTATGAATTATCAAGACCTTGGACAATTTGTTTATGTTGTGTCTGAAAACCTTATGAAATTGGCTTACATTTAGTATTTGGCGAATTTAGTTATTAAAATTTAAATTTAAGTTAATTTTATTCTTGTAAAAAAATATTTAAAATTGAGTATTGTTATTTTCAAATTCTTCATTTATGATTTTATAAATCTAAAATCAACGTATACTAATTCACATCATATCAAACCCACATTTTTAAATGAAACACTCTCATAATATGATCAATTATCGAGTTGATCCATGTAGATTTAATACGTTTAAATGATCACTTACAACTTTAAACTGATCAATTATAAAAACAGACTAATTACATGAGCCATCTGATGATAAAACAATCTCACACAAACAGAGCCTATCCTAGATATTTTGGAGCCCTGGGCGAAATAGCACATTAAGACTCTTTTCTTTCGCAATTTATAACCTATATCAATCTTCTACAACCATTAATTTTACTTTCTTGACATAAGACCCTGATCGACGGTCCCTCTTTCCCACCCTTAGGGCCGACCCTGCATACAAAACTAGCTCTATCAAATTCAAACTCCATCATCATAAGGAAAAGAAGTAGAATCCAACCATTCCTCCCCAACAATAAACTGAGAAACACTAAAATTAGTTGCATCATAATAATCCATAACATGAAATCCACCCCAATTAACTCTCCCATCAACAACACTACCATCCCCTCTATTATCATACTCTCCATAATACAAACTATCCAAATCTTCATCTTCTCCATTTCCCCATTTAATCCATCCTTTCCCATCAATAAACCCATCAATATATGATTCAATATACACTGTTCTTGAGTATTTCCTCCATGGTCTTCCCAAATAACTCTTAACCAAACTCTTATTTCCGTACAATTCCTCTGTTGCCAAAACAGAGCAATTCTGGATCACAATCCCGGTGTTTTCATCGGGCATGGCGCGGGACTGGGCGGTGATGACCGTGTACTGTCGAGGGAGTGGCATTCGAGAGACGAGATTGCAGCCTTGGAAGACGACTGCAGCATTGCCGAATATGTAGTCGACTGTGCCGTAAATGTCGCATTCTCGATAGAATTGGCGGAAGGAGTGGACGTAGAGTGTGTCTTGGTAACCTAGGATGGTGCATTTGTAGACTGCGGATAAGTCTGCGTTTACGCGGAGTGCTACTGCTTGCCCGTTTTCGGGTCCTGCTGTGTTTGCGAATGTTATGTCTCGTGCTAAGAATCCTTCTCCGGACACCGCTGCAGATTTTGCAATGATTTAGTTTGTTGTTGTTAGTGGCGGATTCAGAAAAAAAATAAATGATGTTAATTTAAGTGAAACGCGTCTATTAAATAAATGATGTCAGTGGCGGATTCAGGAAAAAAATAAATGATGTTCGTGCGCATAATTTTATTAAAATTTCTGACATATTTGTATAAACAAAAAAATAAATAATTTACGGCTTTATGTTTTAACCATTTCGAAATATCCTATACTCATTTAATAAAAAAACATTATAATGATTTTATAAAACACTTGAAAAAAATAAAATAAAATATACTTTTATGACTTTCTAATACATTAAATGATGTGATATAAAAAGTAAAAAATTAAAAATTATACAATGACATCATCTTTAAGTTTTGGAGAATATTAAAAGAGTGACATGTAAGCAATTTTGATAAGTGATTACATCAGCAGTGTTTTGTTTTAGTAATAGTTATAGATATGATGGGTTCACTGTTTTCATAATTAATTAACCATACAATGGTAGAATGATAATAACCCACCAAGCATAATATGAAAGTTTTGTATGCAATTAATTATCCGCACTAATACTCTAAAACTGAGTACACTTTTGACATTAATTTTGTAAACATATTTTGGAAAACTTCTAATGTTTCTTAAATTTTGAAAACATATTTAAAATCATTTTATTTTTTATATCCAAGAGTTTCTTAATTATAATATTCAATTGTCTCATTTCCTTATTTGACAAAATTATATCAATTGTCTCATTTCCTTTTTTGTCTATGCTTTTTTACCTAAATACCCTCACTTTTACTACTCTCAATACCCAACTATCACCTTTACCCTACTTTTCTAATTCCTAATATTCAAACTATCACCTTTATAATTGATTTAATCAATTAAAATACCCAACTAACACCTTTTTAATGGACCCCACTCAACTCTTAAAATCCGTGAAATCTCACATGAGACAACTAAACTAATTCGGAGGAGTATAAACATTCTAATACAATTCCTCACATCATATCAAATTTGGACGGATCAGACAATTGTAGAGGTGCATGCGTATTATAAGTCACAATCACAAGTCATGCGCCTTTTGGTTTTTTTATTAGTCACTTAATAATAATATTTTGTAAACAGTTTCTCCGTTCTATTATACTTGTTAGATTTTACTTTTTACGCATTTTAATGCGTTATTTAGTTTATTTATATGTTGAATTATATAAATTTAAAAATTATAAACAGTTAATGTTATGAAAATATGCGATTAGACGACTTGACTATATTTTTACTTTCACATTAGTCGCAATTTATAAAATAAGCTTAAATGATGAATAATGCACATAATAAAAATATAGCGAGTATTTCAGAACGGAGGAAGTAATTTTTAAATCAGTTGAAAAGTTGAATTTTAAGCCATAGAGGAAAACTACTCTTTAAAACTTTTATATTGACTTTTGACTTTTAGCTTACTTTTAATTTCTCTAATAAATAGCCAATAACAAACACATAATTTTTATCAAACATCCATAACAAGTGATTTATATTGCTAGCTTAAACAAATAAGTTATCAAACATTATTTTTAATTATACACAATTAAAAGTATTAAGGATTAAATAATACATTGAATAAAATGCATAAAGAAAATGTAACATTATTAGTGAGATATAGTATAGTTGTATTATTTTAGGGGTAATTTACCCAAAAACAAAGTTTTCCAATAATTTCCCTTATCAAAGGGAATGTCATATTCAGCAAGTGGACAATAAATGACCTCCTTAGATTTATTGCCCACATCAAACTATTTCAGACTTATGAAATGAAAAGTTCTACTGCTAATAATTAAATAAATAATAACGACACTCGTTTCAGTTCTTGGAGTAACCAAAAACCTTTAAAAAAAATTAATATGAACAATATAATTTTTTTTCTTAATTTTTCTACAACAATATCAATTATTGAACAATCATAAATAATACTCCTTAATTTTAGTTTATCAACTAATTTACCAATTTTTTGTCTTATGATTTGATTTTTAACATGTTAGGGATTTTCTTGTAAAACACCCCTTTTAGTTGGAATTATTCATAGTTGATCAATAGTGGGTGTTATTGTAAAAAGATTAACAAAATGTTGTATTATTCACGGTAATTTTTCATTAAAATTTAAAATCGAGTCTTGTGATCATGTTGCATTTTACACAATATAAATCTATTTTTAAAGTCAGGTCAAATCGTATTCGGTCACAAGGTCGGATAACCATCTGATCATTAGGTCTATTTTTAACACCTCTAAAAACAAACATAATTGTAATGTCTCAGTTGGAAAACAAGTACTACTTTCTAGAAAAAATTTAATAGATTCAATTCTTACTTAACCCTTTTATCGGCCTAACATGTAACTAAAAGAAGATCACAAATTCTTACTTGAGACCGTCTTTTGTAAAGACGGCTCTCAAAAGCCCAGTCCTACACTATATATATATTGTTACAACTCTAAATATAGATATGGACTGAACTTTTGAAAGTCGTCTTTACAAAAAACGATCTCTTAAGAGAGCACCTGAAAGAAGATAAGAAATTTACCAACAGTTGCTGATCTAAATGTAGTCCAACCAAGGCCCATACTCCTAGCACCAACAATGGTAGTAACATCACTCCCATCTCCAAGCAATACAATATTAATTTTATTACTAGGAATCTCCACATTTTCTTCATAAATTCCCTCTTTTATGTATATAAATGTCCTATAATCACTATTATTAGGTGCAAAATTCACAGCTTCTTGTATACTACTAAAATTCCCACTTCCATCCTTAGCAACTATCATACTCACACTTGGATCTTCATATCCATCCCCATTACCATCATAATCACTTTTTTGAAACCAGTCTGACGGGCCCACAAAGCTCGCAGAGTTAGGTGGGCCCGCTCCAGAAGGGTGTGTGAGCATAGCCAATGAATTGCTCACATGCTGATAAGAACTAATGATGGAATTAACAAGGATAGGTTTTCGAGGCCCCGAACTCGAGGCAAGGCCTTCAAGACAAGTGTCTTTATTTGTAAGGGCAGCACTAAGGTATGCCTTAGCATCACTTATATTTGAGGATTTGACTTTAGAAAGTGATTTTTGAATGACATTAAGTGAGATTTGGTGGAGTTCTTTACAATCTTGTAGTGATCCTTTTTGTTTTTCTATGAGATTGTTATGTGTAGTTGTAGCTAAAATTGAGGAGAGTTTGTTTACTTCACTTAATGCATTTTGGAGTGAATGAAGAAGGATGTTTAGGAGGTTTAAAGGGAGGTTTAAGGTAATGGAAAGTTTAAGGGAATTGAAGCAAAGATTTGGGTGTGGGGTGGATTTACACAAAGATTTTAGACCAATAATATGTGAATTTATGGTGTTTGTACTATTATTGGTGTGATTCTTTAAGGAATTTGCATTGGGTATTAAAAATATGAAGGCAAAAAATAATAAAAGTGGGAAAATGTGATGAAGTTTTGAGGGGAAAGAAGCCATGGAAATGATGAGGTATGAAATGAAGAAACTACAAGGGGAAAATGAGTACTAAGTTAGTGATATTGAGTATTAAAAACTTATATAGGTAGATACTTTCTCGGTCCCTCTGAATTAGCAGCACTTGACTCAAAAAACTCTTATATTTTTTGGTTAAATGGTACTTAAGAGTATAGTTTTGGGAAGCTAAGAGTTTGCATTGATTTTAGTGTAGGAGTAATTTTTAAATATATAGACAAGCTTTGAGGTTGTTCTTTAGGAGATATTGTTCTTTAGGAGATGACATAAAATTAAGAAAATGAATAGGTGGATACTTTAGTGGCCTATAGTAGGTGGGATCAGTGTTGTTTTTGGTATTTTAATTTATGGACCCTAAGCAAATTAAATGAAATAGGCTCTTATTATAGAAAGTTGGTTTTGAACTTTAACGGATATTTGACAAAGTAACAGAGAAAGACATAATATGTTACAATTATCATTATAAATGTAGTTTAGACGTGTCATATACTTCTTAATCGATAAAAGAACTAATCATAAATTGCAAAATTTTTTTAAGTGTCTACTTCATTAACTAAAATTTGAGATATTAGGGTCATAATTCTAGCTATTGGTCCTAGGCAAATGTTTATCTTGCCTAAGGTCAAAACCGGTTTTAGGTGGGACTATGCTTTTTAGCGGGATAATTATAGGTTTTTGTGGGATGTTATATATATGTGATATTTTGTCTAAAATAAAAATGGAACAAAGCTAATGAGATGAACTAGAAAAATAATTAAGGCAAATTTAGAAAAAAAATAGCGTATCTTTGAAATTAGATAAAATGCTAATCAGAAAAAGTTGGTGCAACTTGTAGTTTAAATTATGTGATGAGGATACTGTACACAGCCACACAGGCACAAAAAATTTACTTTGACGAGGAAATTTCTACCAAGTAATCCATACATACAAATGAATTATGAAACATAGTATATTTCTATAAAAAAAAATACTCCCTCCGTTTTCATATGTTCTTCTCACTTTTCTTATTTGGAAATTTTTAAAAGTTCTTCCCATTAAGAATCTTTCAATTTTGGTAACCAATAAAATAGAAGGAAATTATTACACATACACTCTAATCTGTAGAATTAATTTACATTTTAATTTCCAATGCATTTACTTTACATGCACCCAATGAAATTTAATGATATTATTACACTTACACTTTAATCAATAGAATCTTTTTTTTATATTATTTTGCTCAACTCTCATAGTATATATTGTGTAATTATAATTTATCTTGATTTCTTCCCATATTCCAAATGAGAAGAACAAATGGAAACGGAGGGAGTATCTCAAATTATTTGCAAATATATAGTTTTATAATGAGTCCATCTTATATTCAAAATTACAATATAGCCGAATAGGAAATTTCTTTATTATATAATGCAATTCATGATCATACCGAGTGTTTCCTGTTCATAGACAAACTATGGTCAAGGTGTGGGGAGGGAAGCAGCATCTCATACACATAGGAGAGTACGATCAGAGAGTTCCTCGACCCTCGGCTTTAAAGGATCTTCAAAGAGAGAGAATCTTGTAACTATCTGAAAGCCTGCAAGTTACACTCGCGTTAGCCATGCATAGTAATCAATTAACTAAAGATACACGACAAAAAGAATACGTATAACGATAATGGAAAGAGGGGTGGTAAAGGGCGATAAGTAAAGGCAAAGAACATTAACAAAAGGTGGTCGGGAGGGACATGTCTAGTAACCTAAGACGTGGATAAGGCGCCGCCAACTGGGCCTATTCCTAGTCAGGTCCGTAGAGATGTGGAGTTCGTGCAAGTCACTTTTAGATATCGGAACTGATATAATTAATAATTGAGTTTTTGGTATATTTAAACGATGGAAATTTAGATATCGGAATTTATATAATTAATTGATTTTTGGCTTTTGAGTTATTATAGCCTCGAAGACATAAAATTATGTGATGATTCACTTTTAAACTAGTTGAAAAGCCAACTTTTATGTTAAAATAAAAAGTTATTATGTAAAGTTCTTTCATTCACTTATTGCTTCGTTCACTGTTTTCTCTATTAACAACCAACAATCAAGAAACAATTTCATCAAATATTTTCATTAATATTTAACTTAAGAGTCGACAAAAAAGTTAACATTATTAATTCGAACAGGTCAACCACATAAACCAATAAGACAACAACTAATAATCTGCGATCGATTTTCAATTTGTCAAACAACCCCATATGATAACTTTACATTATTGTTAATGATACTGTATAGGAGCCCATGCTAGAAGGAAATGCAATGGTATACACCAAAAACAAGGGGCAAGATTTGCCTGGATTACTGCAGATAACCCGTGACTAGAACTTTTCTTATTTGTTGGTCTTTTTTTATAGAATTTCTTGATCTTATTAAAGACTTCAAAATATAAAAAATTATGAAAGGAAACTTACGGGATGAATTGTCCCACATCGATAAATTGAAGATATTGTGCACACTTTATAAGCTATTGGAGACCTTCTTCCGTTTACCACATGGTTTGGAATGATATATATGTCCTTGGCTAACGAAGTGTGTGCACCTCGTGTTTTCTAGTTAATATGCTAGCATTTACAATAAGTCCAGTCTAATATAACAAGAGTCAAGGGTTCGAATCTCAACCGCCCCTCATTTAAATTGGAATATTTAGTGTTAGGTATGAGGAGGGCATGAGTCGCATCCACACTTCAAGCCCAAAAGGCTCTCATGTGAGGGGGCGTGTTAGAGTATATTTATCATAGGGACTCAACTATTAGCTTAAGCTTTGATTGAATTGGTTCCTTGACAGAAACCCACATTTCTAAATAGAATTTATAATTTGTAATTGCATTGCTCTTATTTAATTAGCTATATTTTGTTATTTATTGTTGAAATAAATACTGTGATTCCATATCGAAGAATTAGAAAGAAATTAATTATCATTTACGCTTGAGAGGCTACTCCTAATACCAATTGGTTTTAGGATGGAAACTCATCAAGTTTGGGTGAAATCAACTTCTCTCTTATGCAGATCTTGTTGTGTACAAATTCAATAACGAATAAATTTATCATTTTAAATTTGCTATTGAAAATAATAAATATCATTTTTATATACAAATTCTACGTCATTCTTGCAAAGTAAACATGGAATATTATATAATGCAATTCGTTATTTATTCAGTCACGGACTACCTATCCAAAACTACTTAATCACGGATTATACGTATATTTCTAAATTCCATATTACATAATTTGTTTTGTTTAAGACCACGAAAATAGGTTGCATATTCTTATTATGAGATACATTGAATTTGGCTCGCTAACTTAAATGTGATTTTACATTAAAAGAATTGAAAAAGAGAGATTAATTAATATATAAGTTTGATGAATTACGTTTTTTATAATTAATTAATTAATATTATAATGAAATCTTATCAGTTTCGTATATAGTTATTTTCCTTTTGTGTGAGTTTTATTATGTACAAGTTTACTAATAAATTTATCATTAATTTTTGTTGATTCAATTGTACATGCCATCCAGGGGTAGAGTAAAAATTGAAAAATTTTATAAAAGCCCCGTGCAATTATTAAAAATTATGATATTTTTCTAACAACTTTTTATATTTCAACATTTAACATATTACAAGTAATTTAATATTGAGGCCTCTAATTTTTCGAGACTCTGTGCGGTCGAACATGTTGAACATGCTCACAACCTCCTATGATGCCATCCCACATAAAGATAATATAATTTGTGGTCTATCGTACTTCCTCCGTTCTTTATTTTTACTTGTAACATAGTTGACTTGATTAGTACTATTCATTAAGCAAATTGACTTTTATATTATTATCTATAATCTATAAGTAAAAACATAGTCATACTTCTTGTTTGAATCGTCTCGATTCAAAGTTAATTAATTTTGAATTTTCATAATTTTTTTATACGTATAATTAGAGATATTAACGATTAAATTCGTACATTGGAGAATGTGAACAAAGCAAATAGTGCTAGGTAATAAAAATGGAAGAAGTATGTATTATTCAAGGTTTTTCTTCACAAGAGCACTATATGCGGGGATTCAGGGCCGACGTCAATCCTTTAATCGTACCATTAAATAGAAATGTTTTATTTGATTACAAATAGAAATGTTTTTTTTTTAATAAATAGAAATGTTTTTTTTTTGAATAAATAGAAATGTTTTATTTGATTACTCTAACTTTGTTTTATGATCAATTTTTTTAATACCTGTGCAAATATTACAAAAATTACTATAGCTCAATGGTTAGATTACATTTATAACCTAAGGTTAAGGGTTCAAACCCTAATTTAAACTGTTATTTTTATAAACTCATAAATTTATAATATAATATCATTACAGTTATCTTTCATTATTTCACATTCATCTGTGTTTATATTTTTCAAAATAATAATTATAGGGAATTTCCAACTCTATTTGTCAAATATAATTTTTTCAATGATTCAAGTTCATTTCAGTCTGTATGATTTTAATATTTTCATAGCTTAACTAGTGTGTAATGGTTTGTGGGGTCATTGTTGGGTTAGGATTTTTGGATGAGTTAGAAATCGGATATTGCATGCATATTTTTTTTACATAATTATAAATTATTTCTAAATTTGAGTCGAATCGGATTCGGTTACAATGTCGTGTAAATTTCAGGTCATCATTTCAGTTTCGAACACCTTATATAATAAATAATTTTCTAATACAATTTGACCCCCTAATTTAAAAATCTGGCTTTCCCGCTGCTTGTATTGGTCTATATAAGACTAGTCTATAATCTCCATAAATAGTCAGTAAGTTGATTCATATTGTTGTTGAAATGCCCATGTGTTACCCACATGTGTATTATCCCACATCGGAGAAAGAGAAGCATCACTTTATATATAAACTCAAGGAGTAACTCCTACTATCACGGTATCACCAATATTGATTTTATAGTAAACTTTCTTTGGGTTTATGAGTGGACTACTTCTTATGCTCTTACTTAAATTGCCCAGGCCTATTTTCTAAATTCTATATATAAATTGTTACAATAACAAATGAGTAGAAGTATATAGAAATGTGGAGCAGAAGGTTTGGGGTTCGACCCCTACTGGGCGCAGGTATCAATTGTGGGGTTTCTTGACTGCGCGCATCTCTTTTTACCCCTCCTTGGGATATGAGTATGATTTGTCCGCATCCTTCAAGAGAAAGAAAACCCCACTCGAACCCTGCCTTATGCAAAATATCGAAAATGTGCTTTACCTTTACCTTTTAGATGTATATAGAATCATAGTATAGGAACAAATTAATATCAGCAATAGTATGGATGACCATTGGTCACCGACTCAACGTACATACTACATACATTAATACATAGAATGATACAATACGCTAGATATTATCCTGACATAAATGTGGGATAATAACTTTTTTTTTTAAATCACAAAACTTTTTTTAAAATAATTACTAAAAATATTTTATATTTTAAGAAAATACGACAATCAAATAAAATCCAACTGAAATGTAAATAAAATTGATGGCGACAAATCAAATTAAATAAACATGTGTTTCTTTGTTTGTTGCTATTACTATGAACAATGTTTCTTCTATTATAATCTGATATTTACTTTTTATTTTTCTGTCGGTGGACATTATTTTTCATGCAAAAATGTTGTACATAGTATAATTTTTCAGTAATTTTCGTATGCTAATTTCAATTTTCAGTGAAACAAAACAATTAAATTAAATAATCATTAATTATAAAGAATATGGAAAACAGTTAGAGGGGTGGTAAAAAAAAACCGTGAAATTATAATTATTTTGAAAAACTCTACGTGGTAATAACCTTGAGGTTTTGGGTTTTTCACGTGGTAGCAAAAACTTTTTAAAAAATCACGCGGTAATCTCGAGGTTTACCAAATTGTTTCACCGTGACCTTTTTGCACATAAAACGTTAGTAAAACGTTAGCAAACATTAATTTCAAAGCTTAAAGGCTGTTATACGCCTATTTATGCGACTCATCATTTCAAATGCCATCAATTTCAACATTTTCCCCCAAAATATACACCTTAATTCTACCATCTTTGGATGTAATATGATTTGGATGAAAGATGGTAGAGCTGGGGTTTATATTTTGGAAAAAAAAGGTTAAAACTGATGGCATTTGAAATTACGAGTCGCGTAAATAGGCGTACAACAGCCTTTAAAGTTCGAAATTAACGTTTGCTAATAATGTTTTATGTGCAAAAAGGTCGCAGTTGAACAATTACTTAATCATCAGGGTTGTCGTATGGATCTTTTTAAAAGTTTTGGTGACCAGGTGAAAAACCTAAAACCTTAGGATTACCACGTAGAATTTCCCATTATTTTTTTATTTTTTTAACCACTTTTCGTATGCCACGTTATGAAAAACAATTAGGGCTATTTGTTGATTAAAGTGACCACTTTAACAAGCTGATTTTATGAAATTGTTGGACGAGCTAATTTTTAATAAGCTTAAAATAGCTTTTTAATAACAATAAATTGTGTCAATTTACTAATCTATCATACACCTACATTAAATAATTTAAAAACCAACCATTTATTAGCACCAAAATAATCTAAAACTACCCAAATTTTATCATGCATCCAATTAAACACATTAACAATCCTCATTGGTTTCATGTGCAAATGTTACATATGAATGAGTTTTGGATAACGTGTATATTTTTTATATATAGCTTTTGTATCATCTTTATATTATAGGTTATCATATTATCAAAAAGGCATTTTAAAACGTTCTTCTTTTAAGTAGTTTATTTGAATTTGTAACATAATAATTTTTTATATACTAGGATAGAATCCCGTGTAATGCACGGATTTTTAAATACGTTTATATCTTAATGAAATTTAAGACGAACGAAAATATTAAATGAAGGTGCGTAATAAAGTATTTACATACATATATTGTAATTAAAAAAGAATTAAATATAAAAAAACACAAAATAGGTTGTTAGTAAAGAGTTTATAGGTTTTGAAACACCTCTTTATATACTACATTCTCAGTATACAATGTCATATTTCACCATCCTTATCGCATATGAGAATTCTTAGTTCTTTCCTGCTAGTCACATCTCTCTCTTTATACTCCCATTTTAACACAAGCACACAACACAACAACATAAGTAAAAGAAAGAAAGAAATATATTTATTTGTATGGTTTATGATATAAAATTTCTTCTTCTCCCCAATCCAAAAATAGAAAGAAAGAAAGAAATATATTTATATATAAATATAAATAGAACACAAATTCTTGCTATAGACCGTCTATAGCATAGACGGGTAAATATGGGCCAGTTCATATTGCAAAATAAGTAATTGATTTGTCATCAGCCTTATTTTTAAATTTAAAATCATTAGGCTGGGCTGTTGAGAGACCCGTCTTTTCCATAAACGGTCTCTCAGGAGACTTCTGTAAATAGAATTATATTAGAGTGCAGAGAGTCCACTTGCAAAACGGACACCAGTAGTTGGCAACCACATATCTCCTTTAATGAATTGGGCCACGGTATAATTAAGAGCTTGGGCCGAACTATTAAAAATATTATATCCGGGCCACTTAACTCGGGCTGAAAGTGAAGCACCGGGCCCATAGTTCATGTACTCTGCATAAAAAAGTGTGTCCAAATGCAAATCTCCATTCCACTCTAACCATCCAGCGGGCCTTATCACACCACTTATATATGATTGCATAATGATTGTCCTAGAGTATGCCTTCCAAGGACGTCCCAAATATGTGTATGTAGTGGTTGTGTTGGTGGTGTTGGTTATCGCGGTATTAAGACTAGAATCGCCGGTAATGTTGCAGAATTGAAGCGAGAATCCGGTGTTCTCACCAGGATCCTTACGACCTTGAGCTGTGATGGTGTTCTTTTGGTTTGAGAGGCCTTTTCTAGATTGGATTAGGCAGTTTTGGAAAATAGCTACTGCGTCACCAAATATGAAGTCAACTGTACCTGTGATGGTGCATTCGCGAAAGAATTGTCTGTTTGCATGTGCGTAGAGTGTGTCTTGATATCCTCGAAATGCACATCGATAAAGGGCTGATAGGTCTGAATCGGATCGGAAAGCCACTGCTTGGTGCTTTTCTGGTCCTGCTGTGTTTTGAAATGTTATGTCTCGTGCTATGAATCGTGCTCCCGTTACAGCTACATATCACATTTTAGAGATTACAAGTTAGAAAATCTTGTACGTAATCAAATATCTATAATTTTTAATTCTAAATAATGAAACTAAATTTGATGTACTTACCAAACGTGGCGCTACGGTAGGTAGTATATCCATCAACAACACTTCGATTACCTGTTATAACCGTAACGTCTATCCCATCACCATAAATCATAATATAAGTCTTCTTTCTCTTTATCTCAACAATTTCATCATACACCCCTTTCTTCACATAAATAACAAATCGATTTGTACTATGACTTGGGGCAACATTAATAGCATCCATAATCTTAGTAAAATTTCCGCTTCCATCTAATGCCACAGTAACATTAGGTCTCAGACCTTTTGTTGATTGTAATAACTTTCGATCTGCTGATCTAATCCAAGAAGGAAACACGCTTGCATCATTATAACTAGCCATCAATCGCCTACCACCATTACCTGGTCGAGCTCTGCGACCAGGTGTAGGACGACGAGGAGCTTGGTGGACCATGTGGAGGACTTGTTGCACTAATGAAGAGACTTGATTGATGCTCCCCGAGACTAGGGCTTTGACTATGCTACTTGTGCCATCAAACCCTTCTAGGCAAGTCTCTTGATTAATCAAAGAAGCACTTAACCATGTCTTCAAATCGGATGCTAAGTCACCGGTTCCATTACGTTTACCTTTACCTATTAGAATTATAGATTTATTATCGTATTTAAACTTCTTAATTTTTTATTCGATTTAAATTAATTTTGGTTCGATAAAAGTAGATCATTACTTATTGACTCATCATTTAAAACTGATCAGACTCGAAAATAAAAATGTGTATTAAATCTAATGGTAATCCAATTTGGCCCATTTTAAACCTTTTCAATTTCATATATTTTACTTTTAAATCATTACTTATGAGTCGAGAGATCAAATATACTCTCAGTTAATTGAGGCCAATGTTTTCTTGTAAAAGTCTTAATTATAATATCAATAATATAAGATTATTATTAGAAGGAAAATGTACGTAATTTGAAATTTTATATAGTATTTTTAAAAAAAAAATTAATTAATTTTTTAAAAACATTTAATCTATTGAATTATTAGATTGAAATGCAATCCTATTCAAACATTGCTAGGTAGGACAAATTTATTAGCACATGGACAATAAAGTCCTTTGTCTATCTATATGTAACTCTCAACTACATCTCCACTCCTAAGAATCTAAAGCTATGATCTAATAATCTTATGCATTTACTTATTATGTTACTCAAAATCATTTATTAATTATTTCAAATGATGCATCATAAAATTAATTATAGATTTTAAATTAATTCATATCTATTATTTTACATTAGATTAGCCTATATCATGATGAAGATAAGAATTATCGTATATGTAATAAAAGGGTTTTATATGATACATGTAGCCTAACTGCATCGTATAAGTATTTGATGAACCTTTTTAAATGAAACACCTTTTGTTATCTTTGAATAGGCTATTAGAAATGACACTTTTTTTTATAACATGTCATTTTTACTTGGGTGATCACCCTATACTTAATTTAACCAAAAACTTAATATTTTATCCATCACATGGAAAAGTTGTAAGTTAAAGGTCACCATGTGAATTTAGAAAAATATTTGTGAAATAACCAAAAACTCATAGTTACTACGTGGAATTTCCTAATGTTTATATGTGACTGTTAGCTTAGAACGAAGGATCAAACCCTTTAAAATTGTATAATAAATTCATGAAGTTAAGGTTTTTTTTTTTGAAATCAGTTAAGGTTATAACTTCATAAAACGAATTCGAATGCAGTTATATATATCCACTCCGTCTTATATGGGCAATTGCTATTTTGATTTATTTTACTCATTTCATATTCTGTTTGTTTTTGTACCATGATTCACCATTTTTTTAATGACATTCATAAAATTAAGACTTTTATTTTCTTCTAAAAGATTTATTTTTTCTTTTCATTCATTAGCATATATATATTTTTTCCAAAGAAACACCGCAATATTTTCTTGTCTTTTATTAATATTATCTAATATTTTATATTTGAAAGTGGATTTTTCATATTTCCATTCTCTTTTTTTTTCCAAAAATATGACGTAGTTCATCTTATAACTTCACCGACAGTTTGACAATTATTTGACTATTTACAAAACTATCATATAGTACAATTTGTATAAAGTTCCAAAGTTCCAATTATAAATTTATAAGAATTAAGCTAAGGAAGTCATATTCTGTTATTTCCACAAAAACTGCAATTTAACGGAATTTAAATGAATTAATTGCAAAAAACGTAAGAACATCAACAAATCTACATCCAAATTAAATCTTCACATAACTCCCCAAGAATAATTGCTACAAATTTTCCGTACACATTTTTCTCAATAAATTTTATTGAAATTTCTAACAGTAACCCTTGAAAATACTTCATGTGTAAGACAAAATCCCACATCGATAAAATATTAAGCTGTTGACTTATATATATAATTGGTGAGCTACTCTTCCAACTACGTATATTCATACATTTTTAATTAATTTTTTATCTATCGTTCTTTCTATTTATCTATACTAGAAGAAGCAATCTCTAACATATGTGACATGCCTACAATTTTTTAATTGATCATTTTAAGATTATAAGTAATTAATTTACGGTTATAATATATAAATAATCACTTAAAAACTAAAATGTTATCACGTTACTTAAAAACTAAAACTCAATGATGATGTTATTGTTATTATGACTAATGTTTATATCTTTGATTTATTGTGATTATAATAATATCCATATTGACTAAGTTTTTATTTTTTAGGTCATCACATCGTTTAAAATCTATAGTCATTTGTTCTGATAGAATTGCATTAATTATTTATAAAATCTATAGTCATTTGTCCTGATAGAATTGCATTTAAGAGAAAAAAAGATTTTTTAAAAGTGGTAATAATGAAGAGAGAAAATGTTTTGATAGAATTGCATTAAAGAGAAAGTAAGAAATTTTTTTAAAGTGGTAATAATGAAGAGAGAAAATGAATTGTGTGGATGAAATTAAAAGGTAGTTAAAATGTATGGATGATATTAAAAGAAAGTAGTGGATCATTGTTCAAAAATGTTGAAATGTTGCAAATTAAGTGGGATAGACCAAAATGAAAAATGCTTTAAATTCAATGAAACAGAGGGAGTATAATGTTATTTATTAAATGACTTTATGATATTTTGAGATAGTTAAAACATAAAGCCGTAAATTTTTAATATTTTTATTTAAACAAATATGTCAAAAAATTTAATAAAGTCATACATCGCATGTGACGTTCCCGGCATAGTATGGGCCAGGCCCAAGGCAAATCGAAAGAAATGAGCCCTTTTTGTGGAGGGTCGATTCTGAACTTAAAACAAGTGTTTGGAAAAATAACAAACACGAATTATATATATTATAGTTAGCATTAAAAATGTGATGTGTCTTATAATTCTTAAATAATATTACTTCCATTTCAGTTTACTTGTCTCATTTCCTATTTTGGCAATTTCATACTACTTGTCTCATTTTCTTTTTTGGCTAACCTTTTCTTACCTAAATGCCCCCACTTTTCCAATTCTCAATACTCCACTACCACCTTTACAATTAATTTAATCAATTAAAATACCCAACTACCACCTTTTTAATGCACCCACTCAACTCTTACAATCTGTGAAAAGTCAAATGAGACTAGTCAAATGAAATGGAGGGAGTAAAAAAAGCTACTCACAAATTGCAAAATTTTAAGCGTCTACTTTATTAACTAGCATTTTCTAATTTTCAACTCTGGGCCCTAAGCAAATGTATATCTTTGCCTATGGTCAGAAACGGCCCTGAAACTACATTATCTAGTTAATAAAATTAAGGATAAAAAAAAATAAAAAAGAGAGAGTATGTAGTATGTACCATATTGTGAAGCATATAGAGTCCAACCCAACTCATCAGAAGACAATTGAAGCAAATCAAGGCAATCAGAAATTGCATTTGAAACTCTAAAATCACCAAAAACACCACCAAATTTAGCAACAATTGATGCAACCTTAACAATTCCATCCATACTATTCTTCAAAGTATCAACAAATACAGATTCAGCCACATTCAAGCATTCCATTGAGATCAAATCTTCATCACTTATTGCTTTTACACTTTCTAGTGGTTCCACCATTATCATTACCATTAAAAATATTATCACCATTATTTTTGCCATGAAGAAAAGTATAAAAAAAAATTGGAATATTATGAATATGAAGATATATGTAAAAGGGTAGTTTAATTTATTGGTACTGACTACAGGGTAGGCCGAGGAAATCAGGAAAGGAAAGAGGTAATAAGTATAGACTATAGTTTTGATCTCTTAAAAAAATGTGAAAAATATTTTAATTGAGATAAGATCGGATTTTTTTTTTTTTTTTGAAGATCGGATTTATGTATATATGAAGGATATATATGTATATTATTTGGGTACTAGGTATTATGTTGAGGATGGGACTATAGGTTTTTTTAAAAAAAAAAAAGGAAAAAATGTTTCAACTGAGATAAAATCTGATTTGAGTGTAAAAGGATATATAAATATATATTATATGCGTGTAGAGTAGGCTGAGGAAGGGAGGAGGCAATGAGAATTGACTCTGCTACTTTAGTTTTCTCTTAAAATTAAGTGATAAATGCTTTAACTGAGATAAGATCTGATTTGGACGTATATGAAAGATTAAGGAGACTGGAGATATATATGTATGTTATGTGGGTACAGGGTAAGCCGAAGGAAAGAGGAGGCGAGAATATACTCTAATCTTCTCCTTTAAAAACGAGAAATATTTTAACTGAGATAAGATTTGATTTTTTGGTATAAGGAAGGATATTAAGATATAGCTAGGAATAAAAGAGTGTATGAGAGTATTGTTGATTGAAGGGGTGCATTTATAGGTCTTGGGGAAAGGCAAGTTGACAGGTGAAGAAATTAAATAGAGGATATTTATTTGGTTCAATCTTACAGCTTGCTTGCGTTCTGTATTTATGGAAGTATGTTTCTTCTAGTGTTTGTCATTAATTACTACTATTTAGTACCCTATTGTGGGTTATTTTGAGTTACTATTTGTATTTTTTATTAACTTGATCTGGTAATGTTGAGTTTTTGACTTTTTTTATGTGGTAAATAAATATTTTTAAAATCTATATGGCTTTGAGCTTTTAACATTTTTTATGTGGTAAACAAAATGTTAAGTTTTTTTGGTAAAATTTAGTACTCATTTTGGTTGTATTTTTAAAATTGAGTCACATAGAGTGATTGTGACGTTTGTTTATATAAAAAAACTTTTTTGTTCACTTTTTTTTGGGTATATATACTTTGAATTATAAGGGAAGTGTGAAAATGATCAATTGATGAACATATATCATCATCATACGGTCATACCAAATGTATCATACTCATAGAAAACTATGATCAAAGCAGACCTGATTGCAACTCTATAAGATTTACCTTTTAACATACTTGGGAACTTCCTATCACATATCACCCCGATTGTTGCTCGCCACTTGAACCAACCCACTTGTATTCGATGGGTAACATCTCTATTGATCTCTCTAAATATTTTTATTGATTGATCAATAAATTATAAAAACAAATGATAATTAAACACTTTTCAAAGGGTTAAGTATATCTGTAAATATTTCGAATATTTACAAAGTCTTTTTGCTTGGGCACAATTGACTGATTAGGATATCCGGAGATATATATATATATATATATATATATATATATATATATATATATATATATATATATATATATATATATATATATATATATATATATATATATATATATATATATATATATATATATATATATATATATATATATATATATATATATATATATATATCACTTAAAATAATCTACTATTTTTAAAAGAAATGAATATAATGATTATTTGGAATGGTTTTTTATAATATAGGGTAGGCCGAAAAATTTGATGATGCTAAAAAAATTAATTAGATTAGACTCTTGTGTTAAAATGTGAAATAAAGAATATAATATATCATAAGTTTTCAATCATCAAAATAAGTTTTTAATCCAATTAATTTGAGCTAAGCTACTTATCACCTTACAATCTAGAATTTAGGCGAGCTAGTTATCTAGCTAAGTTAATGTTACATTTCTATTTGTTTTTCATGTTGTCTAATTATTTATTATAAATCATGCATCATTAGAAAACCAAAGAATCACTTGTTATAATAGGAAAAAATTTTGTTTATTTGATTGGTAAATTAGGATAAAAAAATTATATGTATTTATTATTCATCAATTATATATCAAAAACATATTTAATTATTTATCAAACTAATAATCATTTATCACCTCACACTGGTAAAAATTTTAAATCGCAATTTAGGTTGTTGAATCATACGATTTTATGGCCCCAATACACATTAATGATCTAAATATAGTTATTAAAATCAAACTAGATTAGAATCGCAAGTAGAATCATTAGAATTATAAATCACAATTAGAATCGTATGATTCTACCAATTCCACACGACCTAAAAATACTCCACAAAAAAATATTAAATTGCTATTTTTTACTTATTATTATTATTATTATTATTATTATTATTATTATTATTTTTTATTTTTTATTTTTTCAAAGTGACACTGAAACTCAGTTCTATGATTATTAATCTATCCACCACATAACTTATCAAATAAACTTTTACACATTATCCACAAACTTTATATACGTTTATGTCGGAAAAATAACCGAGCCCAAAACTAATCAAACCGAATTGTACCCCTCAAATCGATCTGATAACCCGAATGAAATGCATTATTGCCGCTCTATTAGCCTATTAGGTAGAAGCATGAGTGAGAGGAAAAACCCTTAAAAGTGAATTAATAATGATAATGGTGTATTAACAATTTAAGTATGCCGGCGTATGCTTCTTGTTAAAGTGAAAGTTGATGGAGATACCAGAGCCGTAGAGCGGAGCGTTCTCTCACTTTTCCCCTTTTTGCATGATTTTCTGTTTTTATTCTTTTTTTCGTCATTAAATCTCTTGTTTTTCCACCAAACACATAAACTTTTCGAAATCCCATTTCAATGATTTACATGAATCAATCACTTTTCCCAAAAATTTGAAAAAATTTCATTATTTTTTTGCATTTAACCCTAAATTGAGAATTGGGTATTCAAAATTTGGTACCCTTGATTTGTTTTTGGATTAATTTAGGTAGAAATTAAGATGTGATTGATTCAGTAATGATAAGAAAGCAAATCTCGCAATCAATGGCTTCTATAGGCAAAGAATTTGGCGTGTTGTTTAAAAACGACACAGTTTCATCTTCTTTACCCAAAAAAATCTCTACTTCAAACCATTTTCATAGCTCTAGAATCAATCTTGCTCGTAATATTGGGTTAAATTCAAAGGGTTGTGCTGATTTCCGGGATAAAGTTCCTAATTTGAAGAGTGAAGATGTTAATCATAAAACTAGGGCATTTACTCTTTCTCAGCAACCATTTTCAAATTTGG
Organism: Amaranthus palmeri; assembly: GCA_019776075.1. Taxonomy (NCBI): domain Eukaryota; kingdom Viridiplantae; phylum Streptophyta; class Magnoliopsida; order Caryophyllales; family Amaranthaceae; genus Amaranthus; species Amaranthus palmeri. Next base: position 461,371 of record JAAKBH010000022.1, read on the forward strand.
AGGCTCTTCATTTGCAATCAGGTAAAAGCAGTAATGGGGTTTTGAATGTTAATGGTGGAGTTCATCAAAGAGGAGGAGGTTCTACTGGTTTTCCTGATGGTAGTTCATTGCCTGAGAAGATTGTTGTTGCTGTTGATGTTGATGAGGGTATAACTTACCATTCCTTGCTAATTATTTGCTTTTGTTATTTATATTTCAATTGTTAAAATTTCGTTGTGTTCATTTTGATGGATCAAGTATGTATAGTTCTTTGATTTCAGATTATAGTAGCCGGATGGTTATAAAATGAATCACTAAATCATTTACACTTTATATGTGAAGGTGCACGTTATATTTGTTATATTTGCTAACAAGGGTCAATCGAAAATAACTTGGTTGTGTGATACCCATATAGGAGTTGTGTGATACCCATATAGGAGTGTCGACTGCGGTGGCGAATCCTGCAAAAAAAAGTAATGTCAATAATTTTAAACCTTGGTCACTCATACACTAACCAATCATCTGGTATATATTTACATGTACTACTTGATTTGAATTTGGAACGAAGTGATGTCAACTGACTTTAATGACTACATGCTACATCCGCCCATGGTGTCAAGGATTTGATACGTGTACTAAGGTGAAATAGAGAGTTCGAGTTATATGGTTGTAGTGATGAATGGGTTTGTTGGTTTTGTTTGAATTGTTTATGTTGCTCTATTAGAGAGAGTCTCTAAAGTTTCTTATAGTTGATGTGAATGGCATTACAAAAAATTTAATTGGGATAATCTGCAATGTATTGTTTCTTTGCTCCATGAGACTATTAGAATTATAGAACTACTTTCAAATGTAAAGTTCATATGGAATAACAAGGGTGTCATATTATAGCTTGAGGCAATTAGTTAGTTTGGTTGATATTCAGTCCTAGCTCTTATGTTTGTGGTGGTATCTCGAATACTATTGATTTAGCCTCTAATTATGTCTCCCTGTCTGGGTGCAGTGCTTGGAAACTTTGTTTCAGCTCTAAACAGGTTTATTGCGGACCGTTATTCTTCAGTACATTCAGTGTCGGAGTATCATATTTACGAGTTCTACAAGGTACATTCTAAGGCCTTCAATGATTTTATAGTTACTTCATCCTGTTTGTTTGTTTATGGTTGCACCATGTTTCCAAAGCATATTGCCATAATGTGAAGGTCCTGCCTATCATTGAATCATTCTTCTTGCTAATCTGTTTCGTATTTCTTCTTTGCATTGGCTAGAAAATGATGTGGTGTCACATGATTCACTAAGGTCCTTACGAATCGGGAATCACGAATCAAAAAAGTGGATCATGGTCTGTTTTGGGCTATTTTAGGGTCATTTTGAGCGAATTGCGAATTTAAAAAGCGAATTAACTGGCGAATTGTCTTACACTAGTCTGGATCCTAGGTGGTCGCTAGAGAAATTAGTGGCGTTGATTGGATAAGTGGTTTTGTTTCTCCTTTTATCTATGTAAATGTATCTCTTGGAATACGTAGATGCAAGGTTATCAAGATCAAGATCTTACTTGTAATAAATCAAAGGGGCTCGTAGGATCATACTTTGAGATTTTAGTAAACATCCGTGGCTAGCAATTACTTGACTATGATTTGCCTACTTTATTACAAGAATAAACATGTCTATGATATGTGGAATTTATGCTTGGCCAATTTAATTCTCATATTCACCTATTTAATTTGATTTCTTCTAATTGCGTTATCAAAGATTCCTGCCACTTAATTAGTGGCTTTAGTATTTATAGAATATCGATTTTGCTTTCACTTAAAAACATGCATGTTCAACCTTAATAGCATTCATGTGAAGTGTCTTTAATTTGCATATATTTTTTATTAGACTAACCCACTAGTAAATAGTGTTCATCCGAGGTCTGATGTTATAATTAATTTATTGCAGATTTGGGAATGTTCTCGTGATGAAGGTATTATAACTCTGCCTCATATCTTCTATTTTGTTTGCTATATATTAACACGTTTCTAAAATCATCTTGCAAAGAAATTGCCATTGTCATGAATTGAATTTTGTTTTCGTTGTGATTGGTGGCCGGTCGACCTCGTCAACCTTAAAATTTATCTGATGGATTTGGCGGCCTTTTGATCTCTTTAGTCATAATGCAGTGCTCTATCCCTTGTTTCTCTTCCTCCCTTGTTCACTTGGCTTTCTCATTCAAGTCTTGTTATTGAGAATATGGGAGTTTAAGACTTTGAGTGACTTCAAAAATCTTCTTGTAGCACTTCTGATAGAAAAAGCATAGCCTTTTCAATGTGTGTCGGTCAAACTTATGCTCAACATAATAGGTCTTAGTTTTTATTGATGTATGGGATGGGAAGGGAGAAAGAAGTGGAGTGGCATGAAGTGGAGTGGCATGAAGTCACATGTGGACGGAGGTCTTGTCTATTGCCATCTTGGAATGTTTCAAATTTTGGAAAATTGTTGAAGAAACCTTTATTCGCTTCATATATTTGGACAGATTTGCTTTTAACAAACCAAAAATGCACTAATTTGCATTATTAACTCAACATTAAGGTATGGAGAAACCCGCTTTTCAGAGTATAACTCATGTAGAAGGTTCAGAATGGATTGGACTCAATTCATATGTTTGGTTAGACCTTTTTACTACCCCATACCTAAGTGATTGTGACTTTAGCCCAACTATTTAGAATTTTATACCGTCACTTCCACGTTTCTTACTCCATTCCTTGCTATAATCTTAACCTAAACTTCACTGGATATAGAGAGTGAGACACATGGAAAGATTGAGGGGAAATTGCTGCACTAGTCTAAACTCCACCTCATGGTGGTTCTGCTATTTTCCGCAGCTTATTATAGACCGTATCAATTGCTTTTTTCCTCCTAAAATTGGATTTGGCATGTGATATGAGGATTTGGCATCTTCATTTTAACATCCTTGTCTTATATTTTTTCATAACGTTAGTTTTGGTATCACTGCGTTTCTTGATTGATTCTTGATATTTCAATTTCAAGAAATGAACTAAACAATTACATTACGAAAAACACTATTCTCCAAGTTTTAGCCGAACACATCCTCATACGTATGTGATTCACGTTCCATTCCTATAGGGTTGGGGGTAGTAACCTTGGGATCAGATTCCATAAGATTAGTTATTGGCTGCATTTGCTACTCCGTCTGCAGGTTCTGCTGCAAGCTTTACACATCTTTGAAGTCCTCATTTTTAAGATATTCTCATTTAACGAAGTATTAACATCACCTTTTGCTCTATGCTCTGTAAATACACTCACCATCACCCCCACCCCCCCACCCCAAAAAAAAAAAAGAAAAAAACAGTCTGAAATTGCTGCCAAAAATTTGGAATCTAGAGGTGGCGTTACTATCTGAGACAGATTTATAGTAAATAAGGGGTCATTTTGCTCGACACCAGGGAAGAAAACATTCAAGATAATTAAGTTAGGAGAAATAAATCCAAAAATAGCAGCTATATTGTGTTTTGCTTGATGATTGAATAAAACTCATTTTGTCAATTTTTTCTTTGGATGGAAGTTTGAAGCAAAAGAATGAATGATATACACTTATTAGAACTTTGCGCTTCACGCGCACCAACTAACACCCCATTACTGCCGTGACAAAACGCCAACAGTCACCACTGAATAATGCCGCCTCCTGAATAATCTACACTGGATTGCCGTCTGGTGCCTTTATTAGAACTCTGCTCATACTCGCTTTTGTACACTGTTATTTAATCTAGACCAGTGTCATATGATTCGCTAATCTCCTCGCGATTAGCGAATCGAAAAAAGTGAAGTATGGTCGGTTTTGGGCTATTCTTGGAAAATTTTGAGTGAATCGCGAATTCAAAAGGCAAATTAGATTGCCACATGCCAATACAAGATTGAGGGGAATAGCTTAAAGCTTTTTTGAAGGGAATGAGTTTGATTTAAGTAAATTGAGTGCGTTTATTTCGGAATTGAGGGGTCATGTGTTGATTTTCAGTAAATTTATTTTGCTATTTACCTATGACATTGCCTTACTTATCTTGCCGCTGTTGATTGGTCACCATTTCTATGCAGCTGATATCCGTGTTCATGAGTTCTTTAAGACATCTTATTTCAAGAACGGAATCTACCCGATCCCAGGAGCTCAAAAGGCTCTCAGCAAGCTATCAAGATTTTGTAGTCTGTCGGTTGTCACGTATGTACATGCTTCAACTTCCTCCCATTAATGTTTGCATTCGTTTTATCATGTGATTTGATTAGTTCAATGTTCTCGGTTTGTAGGTCCCGTCAAAATGTCATCAAAGATCACACAATTGAATGGCTTGACAAGCACTATCCTGGAATGTTTGACGAGATTCACTTCGGTAATCACTTTTCTCTAGAAGGAATATCAAAACCAAAATCCGAAATCTGCAGGTACGTGTCTAATACTGCATATCTCTGAACTCCTGATTCAAATGCACGTCAACCATTGTTTTGGTTTCCTAGGTTTCATTTCGTTTTTTCTTCAGTTTTTATTCTTTGATTTGAAAATGAAGGCCAAAAAAAAAAACTTTTAGAAAGGTCTTCTACAACGGGACGTCATCTTAAGTTATTTGGGTCGCGTTTCGTTGTTATTGGGGACGGACATTCTCGGATCGCGGAACGTGGCTACGTTCCACGTTCCATGTAACTATGACGTCAACATCTGGAATTTTGTCTATGCATGTCAAACAAGATCGTTATTTGTTTTTTGCAATCAGTTTTTCAAGGCAGTGTTTAGTGCTCGGAGCGTGCCACCTTTGAAAACATCCCGAAGTCTAGACTAAGCAATGATGGGATTCGTTGTCGTTTTTATTGATGTCAGGTCACTGGGAGCAAAGGTATTGATAGACGATAATCCAAAATATGCGTTAGAATGTGCAGAAGTCGGAATAAGAGTGCTACTTTTCGATTATCAAAACTCGTATCCTTGGTGCAAGACGGGATCTAATAATCAACATCCCCTTGTGACTAAAGTACACGACTGGGAAGAAGTGGAACGTCAATTAGTATCGTGGATGTTTTCATCACATTTATAGCACAGCATTAGCGTATCAATTTATTAAGTTTCGTTTCTTTCATCCGAAATGAGAAGTTACGCAGGATTCAGAAAGGAACTATAAGTAGTTTATAGGTTTCTAGGCAGCCCATTCGATAATTCAAGCATGTAATCGTTGTTCTTTCGTTTGCCATTTTACGCCAAAATTAAGGATGTCTGTACTGAAAGGACATTTAGATGCAATACCATCCTCTTATGATTAGAATAAGAAAGTTTTCTCTCATCTACTTTGTTACAAATACAGAAACACTACTATTTATGATGTTTAGAAACAAGTCTTTAAAAGAATCTTTCATCTTTGTATGGTGTAGTGCATTTATCGTATTCGTGGGTACACACGAATCGATAGAAACCTGACCTGAGATATAATACTCGAAATATGCCTGAACTTTCAAATGTATACCTCTAGGTTGGGGTGTTCAAAAAATCCTGTCCCATCGTCCCGATGACCTGCACCTTAAATGACGGGTCAATTCATTTAAAAGTTAATATGTTACGTGGTATGAACAACCCTACCTTTAGGTAATAAGCTTTGCTCGTTTAGAGTATATTTTGATCACAATGTAGCCAAATGCAATTTTTAACCTTGTTACATTAAACAAAATAATTGGAATTTTATTTATTAATATTTCTAAATTGCATGAATAAAAATTATAAATGTTGATATTAATAAATTTTATTTTGAGACGAATCCAATAATATTTTACTTCACTATGCTTCAACTCATTAATTAAGATTAGAATTCAAATTAAGAAAATTGATATATAAATATTGCTAAAAAATGAGACTCGTGTGATGAAATAAAGAGAGTATTATATAAATTTATTTTTTTATATTTTAGATAGGCAGTTAAAACCGTTTATAACCTAGAAATATATAAAAGTACGTTACTTATTGCATAACTCACTAATAATTAAATAACTTAATTAATTGAGTATGTAACAGTAACATCATCTATTTAAGATTTTAGGAGTTATGTACTCTATCATTTATCGTACTCTCACGTATGTTTAAACGTGACGAATATTTATTCATACATGTCTTAATAATGTTAACCTCACATAATAATATGTGACACTTTAGGTACATTGACGGGAAAATTATGAATCTCATCCTTCCAAGGGTTATTAATTTCATGATTAAGATGAACATTACGTAAAGCACACCAGACTGCACTATTACACTTAAAACCTGAACCAAATCCAACTTGCCAAATCCTATCACCCTTTTTAATCCTTCCTTTAGCTTCATGATACGCTAGTTCATACCATAATGAACTGCTAGAAGTATTTCCGTACCTATAAAGAGTCATTCTAGAAGCTTCCATATGCCATTCAGAAAGTTTAAGTTTATTCTCTAATTCATCAAGTACCGCTTTTCCTCCAGCATGTATACAAAAATGCTCAAAAGCAAGTTTAAAGTCAGGCAAATATGGCTTAATTTTTCGCATCAAAAAAGCCTTTTTGCCTATTAAAATGATCAAAAATAGGAGGATTTCGGACATGGGTAGGACAAACGGTCCTAGAGTCGAGATATTTGTCTTTAGGGCTTCTCCGGCCATGATCATTAGGTCCTTGGAAAGGGCAATGCCCAAGTTTCTTAGCTCGTCTTCTTGTTGGTATGCGCACTTGTAGCTACGGTCATTGGCACCACGGTGTGTACGGACAATGTGTTTGAGTTTGTACTTTGATCGACGATGGTCGGTCGGTTTGTTCGACATTAGGAGGGCTGCGCCTCCCATACGGAACAGGCAGTTTGATATGAGCATTGAACGATCGTTGCCTGGGTACCAATTTTGTGTTAAGCCTTCCACGCTCACAACTAAGGCATATGTATTAGGGTGTACCTATACGTAGCAATAAACACGATAAAATCGACGACATAAAAGTTAACAATTTCTTTTTATTTTTATTTGGCAAATAAAAAATTATATTTCATTTACCAGAAAAAACCAATATACATCAGACAAGGAAACTCAGTTAATCTTATTTGCATCAGTATGAAATCGAAGCCCACCTTCTAGGAAGCGTTTCCATGATCCACTATTTCTTTCTTTTTAATTTTATGATGATGATATTTACAGTTTTTAGGGTCGAACATAAAAATTAACAATTTCTTTTTATTATCAATAATTTTAACTTTTTAAGATAATCTAATCGAAAAGTTGGAAAACAATTAATATCTATATAATTATATTAACTACCCAAGAAAGAATTATTGTTAAACTAATAAAGTATAATTAAATTTTTATATTCTCAAAACAAAAAAAATATATTAAATTACATACAAAATTCATTCTTACATATAGTTCTTAAGGTTGTATAAATATTTTTTCCTTAATTTTATGTACTATTCAAAATTGATTAAAATGTAAATAAAATATTTAGAAGACTTAAAATTTATATTTTCATAGAAAAATATACGTATCAATTTGTGTTTCAATCAATCAGCAAAAATAAGTAGAGTAAAAATAACAAAAAATTGAGTTCTGCCTTTGTTAGAGCAAGTATCGTTTTTTCATTTAAGGTCCTTGGTTCAATTTGAATCTAACTGACCCCTCTCCTGAGCCTAATCTATAATCATCAAAAAACACAAACTATCATAAAAGATTATATCTCATGATGAGACCGAATACATACGGGCTGACACATTTTTCATTTTGACTTAGTAATCATCAATTTTGACTTTAAAGTATTCAATGATTTCAACTTAAAACATATAACCTTAAATGGATGACCCTTTATAGTGATCAATTCAAACTTTAAAGTGACCAGTATATATAAAATGATCAATTATAACATTAAAACGAACAATTTTTATAAACTTGATAACTAACAAGTTTAAAAATGATCAATTACAACTTAAAGTGATCAATTTAAAGCTTATAATGCTAAATTATTGTTCATCATATGTATAGTGATCAACTATATCTTATAGATGTGTCCATTATAACCTTAAAGGGATCAACTATAATCTTAAAGTGATTAATTCCGACCTTTAAGTAATCAGTAAGTCTCATGGGAGACGGTCTATTCTATAGACGGAATCCATGAAGCCCAGCCCAAAATATAACATAGTATATTTGGGGTTATAATAAATTATTTGGGGTTATAATAACTTATATTTGGGGTTATAGAATAGTATATTCGAGGTTATAATACCTTACATTTAGGATTATAACATAATATAATTGATATGATAATAAAAAAAATCAATTAAGGGAAATGGGCTGGCCCAATTTTGTAGTCTATCCTATAGACCGTCTCTTGTGAGATTTTGTGTTAAGCAATAAATTATAACAAATTTTTAAAGGTACTAGTTCTAAAAAATATCATTTATAACCTTAAATTGATTAACTTAATAAATAGTGATCGTGCATTGTAAAAATTCTCGAGCCGAGAGACTCGTTGATCGCACTCTCCTTTATGGGTATGAGTTGCTATCATTCTTCCCTCCCCAGACCCTAATCATACTTTTCTATGAGCGGGATATATACACTGGGTATGGTAATGCTGGTGATGATGGTGCATTGTAAAAATTAATATTAGACCAATTGTGCTACTGATCTAGTATAAATAATCTCACAATAAAGCAGTCTCTAACAAAACATGCTAAAAACATAAAAATAAAATATTGACAACAAAACACTAACCTGTAAAAGATGTTTGGCAAGATCTACAGAAATAATTCCAGCACTACATCCCATACCACTTATATTATAACCAATAACATCCCCTCTAAATTTATAATGATGAATAACCATGTCACAAAGTGAAGGTAAAGGATTAAACATACTACAATTTACAATAATTATCCCAATTTCCTTTATTTTAACCTCTAATTTTTTTGCAAATAATTTATCAATTGCACCAAATAATAAATATTCAATTTCTTTCCTAGCCACATATAATGAACGTTTAGGAGGGACTTCCAACATGCACGAAGGCACGTGTGTCTCGTCGCCTACCCCCGATCTTTCAAACAACTTCTTTTGAAATTCGACGTTCTCTTCACTATATGTTCCGTACTTAACAATTCTGTCCATGCATGTAGCCTTACTGGTCCTAAACGATGGATCTGGCTTACAACATGCAAAATCGACTAAGTAAACAGGTTTATTACCACGATAAATGTAGTATATTATGCCTAAAGAGATTAATACTAGGGTTATGTATGACATTGTGGTGAATTTCGAGATTATTAGATTTTTTAGACGTGCAACGAATAGGATTAGGAGTAGGTAAATTGAATTTAAGACGAGATAATGGTAACCGAGTTTTACGTATTTGAGGATCTTAAGGTTAGTTTTTTGAGCTTCTTGGGGGAGATTTGGAATCGGGTTTTTGTTACTAACTTGAGAAGACATAGTTTTTAGGTAAAACTAAAATTTTGATGATAGAAATTGCTATTTGTTAGCATTTAAATAAGCAAGAATAATAGAAATTTTGATCATATTTAGTACTCCCTCCGTCTCTATAAATTTACAGCATTTTTATTTTTGGACTATGGCCCATCACTTTCTTTTAATCTCATCCATACATTTTATCTCTCGTTTAATTTCATCCATACAATTCATTCTCTCTCTTCATTTATTACCACTTTCTTAATTCTCACCCTTTTTCTCTTTGCTACTATCTCATAAGGACGGAAGGAGTATGTCAAATTTAAATAATATACGTACGTAATAATATAGTGCATCTAATTCCTGCTAACTCCCAACTCCTTGGAATTATTTGTGTGAATATTTATTTACATGCATGTAGCTAACGTGTACTTGTATTGAGAGACACCTCTTGTACAAGTAGTTACTAGTTAGGTGCTCAACTTAATATACTTATTTGTTCCTTTCTGAATATACCCATTGTATTTTAGGTAAAATATAGTGGAAATAAAATTGAATTTGAGATTTATCATCATTATTATACTCAGTGTATCAACGATTATAGTAACTAGTAAGCAGAGGGGTCTTTGAGGGTGTGCGAGGTGATCGACCGCACAGGGCCCCTCTTTCTCTCGTATATGAAAAAGTTAATGATCAAAAAAAGAAATATGTTAAATTTATTGATAAAATATATTATATTTACTATAAATAAGAAACATAAAAAATTTAGCACAGGGCCCCCAAAATTTCCAAGACGGCTCTGCTAGTAAGTATAAACATTCGAGAGTCGACACCACAAATGTAAAAAACAAAAAAAAAATGTGACAATGTCAAAGGAACAAATAGAGTATTAATTAATAAAGCAAAAATACAAAGGTTCTAAGTCAACACTCAAATCAAATGTAAAAAATCGCATTTATTCACTTACATTAATTAACACACCCTGCTTTCATCTACTCTAATTTTTTACGAGATACTCCCTCGTCCCTCCTATTCATTTAAAATGCTCCATTTACTTTTGGGACACTATTCATCTATCACTTTTAAATTGTATTTTATCATTAATCTATAAGTTGAAACATAGTCACGTGAGATCTTATTTGATTTGTTTTGATGTAAAGATTATTAATATCAACTTTTTATAATTTTTAATTATACATAACTCGATAGATTAAGGATCGAATAAGTTTATTATTAAATAGAGTACATGAAGTAAATGGGACGTTTTAGATGAATAGGAAGGAGTAACACATGCAATATAGTACTTTGTGATGCTACTGCATAATGTTATTAATTCCCTTTAGTAAAAACAATGTCTTACCACAACTTTCTTAGACATAGTATTATTGTATTGTCCCACATTAGCTATGAAATGAGAGTTGTTTCATATCTTAATTATAAATATTTAGCTTTGTCCCACATTGGTTAAAAAATATGGTCTTAACTTACAAACATAGTATAAATCTAAATTTATCCTACGGAAATTGCTATATAACAAGACCTAATAATATACAATATATATAAGCTTAAATGGACCCAATCTTAAATAATAAATTGGAAAAATTATAAGAAACTACCTAATCTATACACCTTTTTTTTTTAAAAAACTACCTTATATAAAAATTTTTGAAAAAACTACCTTATATAATACAATTCTTTGCAAAACACTACATTTTATTGATTTTCGTCAGTTGACTATTAATATTAACATTGATTTGCACAAAAAACTACCTTATATAATATAATTCTTTGCAAAACACTACCTTATTATAATACAATTCGGTGCAAATCAACGTTAATGTTAACAGTCAACTGACAAAAATCAGTAAAAGGTAGTGTTTTGCAAAGAATTGTATTACATAAGGTAGTTTTTTGCAATAATTTTTATATAAGATAGTTTTTTAAAAAAAAAGGTGTATAGATTAGGTAGTTTGTTGTAATTTTTCCTACTAAATAATAATTTAATCAAATTCATTTAAGGCAATATGTGTTTTAAGGTACTGTATTATAATGTATACTCCCTCCGTTCTTTTTTGATTGTCCACATTACTATAACGGGTAGTTTCATATGTTTGTCCCATTTCCTAAAATGGAAAGTTTTGATACCCTCTTTTCACCCCCTCTCTCTTCTAATATCCTATTTATAATAATTAATTTATATTTTCTCTCTCATAATATCAATACAATCATTAATTCACTCCACTATTATAATAAAATATCCCCCCTCTCTCTTCTAATATCCCATTTATAATAATTAATTTATATTTTCTCTCTCATAATACCAATACAATCATTAATTTACACCATTATTATAATAAAATAATACCCACAATCAACAAAGATTCCCACTATCTTAATATGTGTGAAATCTTCAAATAGGACACACATATAAGAACGGAGGGAGTAATAAATAATAAAGTAAGCAACTTTTAAATGTTGATAATTTTTTGAATATTATATTATATTGTGTTATTGTTGATCCAGATTAAAGTGATGTGTTAGTGAAGAAACTTATTTTCTTCATGTAATTTTGACTTTAATTAGTTCTTTTGTTTATGAAATGTGTACTTAGATGATTTGATTAAGTCGTAATCTTTATCTAGAAACTACATCTTGCAATAGTTTTTTTTAAAAAAAAATCTTGGAATTGTTTTTTTTAAAAAAAAATCTTGCAATTGTTTTTTTTATCGAAATTGCTATATGGTAGTGATGGATGGATGTCATTAAATAAAGACTCAGCAATCTGTATACAGTGATGTGTTCGACTTTATGTAATTTTGACTTTAATTAATTGATATAATTAGATGATTTAAGGCGTGATTTTTATCCAAAAACTACATCTTGCAATTGTTATTTCTTCATGGAATAGGGCCTAATAGATTAGGGTAGGTAGGGTAGGGTAAGGTAGGTTAGGATAGGATAGGGAGGGGGTAGGGTAGGATAGGGGAGTAGGTTAGGATAGGATAAGGGGTATAGGGTAGGATATAGGATAGGGGTAGAGTAGGATAGGATAGGGGAAGGGTGCGAGAGGGTATGATATACTTCCTCCGTTCCATAATACTCGTTACCATTGCATGGGCACAAAGATTAAGAAGTTACTGTGCAATGATGAGTAGGAGGTGGAAAGTTATTTTTTTTGAAATTTTTTAATATTATTTGTTGAAAAATGAAAAAGAAAAATAGGAGTAATTAGATATAGAGTAGGATAAAAGTAGAAGTATATATAACTTTAAATGATTGGTTTTTTTACTAAAAAAGGAAATATAACAGGTAATATGAAATTTACCAAAATGGAAAATGTAGCGAGTATTATGGAACGGAGGAAGTATGTATTGATTCTTTTTTACAAATTGTATTAAGAAACTGATAAATTTTCAATAAATAGTTTTTTTAAATAATTATAAGTATGAGGAAAATAATTTTTTATTTATTTAAATAAATTTGTTTTTTTAGATAAACAAAATAAAACTTTTTAAACATTAAAATTTTGGAAATCAATTTTTTTGCGTTTTTTTATATTTTCTAATGAATAACAATTTTTAAAAAAACTTAAAATTTCGTTAGCGCAAAAAATATAGACTCAATCGTTTAGTTAGAGCACAACGTAAATAACTTAAATCAATTTGTATTGTTAGTCTCAGCTTTTATTTTCATATCCTTTTTAAACATTTAATTTTTTTTAATTTACTTGTGAGCATGAGAGCCAACATCCTTCATATTTCGAGCTTTAAGATTGTGTTTATAAATGATTCTTGTAGTTTATTAACTTCAATTGAGTACTCATTTTTGAAACATCTTTTTTTTTGAGTTTTTTATTTAAATAATTATTATTTAATAATTGAAACATCTCATATAAAATAATATTGCTATTTGCAAAAAATTACAATTGTTTTCTATTAATAAACTCGTAACTGTGGTTCCATTCATTAAAAAAAATTACATAAATCATATTTAAATAAATTATCAAAATTTATATTTATAATATAAAATATTCCACATAAACTATATTTTCATAATTAACTGTTAAACAAACAATAATATAACACTTCTATGATTCTATCATGTGAAAAATGATACAACTTTGTGAGTCAAAAGAATATAATCGCAACTTACAAACTAATTTATAAAATTTATATACCTCATACTAATATAATAAAATAAATAAATAAATAAAGTCCTAACAATAACATCTGATTTTTATTATTTTTTAAATCTACCACTCAATGAGTTATTTTACCCCCTTATGAGTTATATGATATTTGTGCATAGCAACTACTCCAGTCATAAAATTTACAAGTGGCCATATCATATGCAAGTAAGTTTAAAATGACGGATAATACAAATTGACCAACACAATTTCAGCCAAATCAATAGCAACATCACACAATTCAATTCAACAAAAAAACTGTCAATTAAAGGAAAAAATAACAGAATTTATTATACAACATACAACAATCGAAAACCAGATGCAGAAAATTCAAATTTACAATCAAAATCAAAACTATGAAACGCGATAATAGTAATAGCCATCTCTATGCCATCGATCACGATCTACAACAACGATTGCATAAATTGCGTAGATCATTCCTGGTACGTAACCTAGAATTGTCAGCAGAACGCATAACCAGAATTGACACTGCAAATCATCAAATTAGGTTTATGAAATGAGAAATCGGAATTGATATTCATTTGGACTTATAAATTGATTAGTGGATTCGAGAGAGAAAAGAAGGAATTAGGAGCTTACACTGCAGCAACCATGGCGGAAGAAAACACCTAGAGGTGGAAGTAAAATAGCGATAAGGATTTCGCAGAAGATCTCGCACCTTGACACCATTGTTGATTGTTTATGGAGTAATAATTGATAAGGTTAGATTTGAAAGAGGAAGTTGTGGAGGGGATGAAGTTTTGAAGTGTTGAATTTTTTTTTTTTTTTTGAACTTAATGACGAAGAGAGAGAGTAGAGGAGATCGGATTTCTGATTTCTGAGATTTGAATGATGGTTACAGCCTTATAGCCTATAGGTTAGTGCTCATTATCATGTTTTAGAAAATTGAAATTTTAGATCGTTAGATATTTTGGGTTCATATTAAGAAAATAACACATTCTTATTTGAGACCGTCTATCATAAAGATAGCTCTCAAAAGCCTTGTTCAATTCTAATTTTTAAATATATATTGTTACAACTCTAAATATAGATTTTGGCTGAACTTTTGAGAGTCGTCTTCATAAAAGACGTTCTCTCAAGAGAGCACATGTAAGAAAATATATTCGGTGTTTTTTATATGTCGTTGTCTTAATATTAAAACGTCGTATAAAAAATAGTTCATTATAATCACATAATTTATTCGATCTTTTTTGTTTGTCCACTTTAGAAAGAAAATTTTAAATTAGATTTTTAAAGTATATACTTTCTCCGTTCCATACTACTCGCTACATTTCTCTCATTTTTCACCGTATACTAGGGTTGACGCCAATTATCATGAATATTATAAAGTACGAATCATCATACTTCCTACTTTCTCCGTTCCATAATACTTGCTACATTTCACTTTTTTACGCAATCCAATGCACAATTTTGATCATTAATATCTTAAACTACACTTATCTAAAAATTATAAAAATTTTAAATTATGAAAGTATGCGATTAGACGATTCAAACAAGATCTCACTTGACTATATTATTACTTACACATTAGTCGCAATATGTAAAATAAGCTTGAACGATGAACAGTGCACAAAATCGAAATGTAGCGAGTATTTCGGAACGGAGGAAGTATATTTAATAATTTTGGTGTAAAATGACAAATGGCAGCTCATGAGAGCTTCGCCAAATGTCATTATTTCATTGGTTCACATATTATTTTGTGTCAATTAATTAAATAATTTATTGTCTAAATCGGCACATCATTTTAAACAGGTATTTAAAAAAGGGTTAGTTATTCTAAAGATTTTATGACAATAAAATTATACCTAAAATAATAAACTTTAGAGATTAATTTTCCATTTTACATGTATTATTGTCATACTTAGGAATTCATTTTAAGAATTTATTTTATGAAAACCGTGCATGGTTATGTAACTAGTACCATTATAATAATCTATTTTTTTTGACAGGGCAAAATAGACTATTAATAAATAAAGATGCATACTCCCTTTGTCCTGATGAGTTAGTCGCAAAGAGAAAATGAGTGAATATAAAGAAAGTGGTAATAAATGAAGAGAGAGAATGAATTGTGTGGATGAAATTAAAAGAGAGTTAAAATGTATGGATGAGATTAAAAGAAAGTAGTGGGCCATTATCCAAAAATAAAAATGCTGCAAATTAAGTGGGACGGACCAAAATGCAAAACAATGAGACAGAGGGAGTAAATGAGAAGAGAAAAGATGGTGTGAGATTTTGTAATGGATCCTCCATTACATTTTAGTAATGGAGAGGATCCTAATTCGTGAAGATGGGATATCATTTCATATTGAAAGTTAACTTTTGTCTGATTGTCTCTATTATTCATCTTTGAAGTTTTTTTTTTAAAGAATCACATAAAATACAAGAATTTGTATTTAAAAGGTAGAACATACGCTTTCTATTGAGATTTTTAAAAATTAAACATGATCATTTAGATCAGTAAGGTATGTTATTTGTAATATTACGTTGTTTCAAAGTTTTATACGTATTACTTGGTATTTTATTATACTCCTATAAAATCTGACATATAGTATATCTCATTCACGGCCACTTGATGACCTGCTAATTAACAGATCTTTTGAGTAAAATTATTTTTTATGTAAAATAATTTATTGATTAATTTTAAATTATTTTAATACAAATATAGGGTTTAGTGTCCAAATCATCTAATGCCAATGTTTGGCATATATATTAGTTGATCAAACAAGTGAATAGAATTGATCAATAATCATCAACCAATTGTCAAACATACTCGACGTTATTGTAGTTTGGCTATTTGACTTACTTAAAATTTTGGCTATTTTACAAGAATTTACTACAAGGAAGAAGTGAAACTAGTGGGACGAGTCCCCCTATGTGTTAAACAAGTTGAATTTTTTTGAATATGTTGAATAATCAAAAGAATTTGATCTTATTTCAGATGTTGAATAATGAATATGATGAATATGTTGGATATGATTTTTATCTAGTCCTTATGTGTTCATAGTCTATACGTACTAAAAAGAACTCAAATGAATGCTTTATAAGTTTAAACGTAATAAAATTGGTAGAATATGAAACTTTATTCAAACATATTTTAGACTATCATACTTAACTCTAAAAAAATAAATTTTATAGAATATATAAGTCATTGTGAATATTAAAAAACAAGAATTTGTAATTTACACTACAATAAAAGATTATACACATTAAAAAAAAAGATTACACTTATAACTTAATGAAACCTTAAGAGCTACACTACACTAATGTTGCATTATTAACATAATGATTTTGACAAAGAAGTTCTTCATGTGTTCCGTAATACTTGAGTGTGACATGTTGTGTGAAAAAGTATCACAATCAGTAGCAACTAGCTTAGCAAGTATTATGGAATTTTTCTACTGAAGAATTCGAGTCAAGTCTCCCTGACCGGAAGATGTTGCTTTTGGGAATGAATTCGGCTACTAGAGGGTCAGAATATCAGATGAGTGACAGAGTACCTACACAACGAACATAGTTACTTGTCCGGGTCTGCTTCCCCGAAAACCCCTCCGACGCTCAAGTCAGTGGTCGGTTAATGAAACAGATAATGAATACTAAAGAGTAGTTAGAGAGAGAGAATTCGAAAAGTGTACCATAAATGACAATAAATACGAGTATTTATAGGCAACAACTAATCTGGTTAGCGGTTTCAAGGGTATTTTGATAATCTCACCCGTGGGTGGTTTGAGTCAAGATGAATTGGATAAAAAATTAAAATTTGAAGTTTGAAAATTAAATTCCAATTCCAGTCAAAATTGCCATTTTTTGAAAAAATGACTATTTAAAGGAAATAATTTATTTGATCGAGTAAAGTGTTAAAGTCTATGGGTTAATTGAAATATCTCAGCAATTAAAAAAGCTTTTAAAATGATAAAATAATCCGTTACTACAATCAAAAATAAATAGACAAAAACAATTTGCATTGTTGGTAAATAGTAAGGATAGATTGGAATTTAGAAACATAATCAAATCCGTTGAAAATAAATTCACTAATTAATTATTTTTAAATAAACTCATTAAAAATATATATTTGTTAAAAATTAAATGACCTATTACTTAATAGTCAAATTTATTGTTAACAATTATATCAAACAGATGGACTTACATAATAACATAAATTGAGTTTATTTTTAGGATCGAGATTTTCCCGCATAATAATAACCAAAAAGCATTTATAAACATCAATCCAAAATAATACTTCAAATTAAATGTATTTCGTTTACAGCCAACAATACAAGTTAATAGTATAAAGTACAAATCTACAGTCGATATACCGCACAGAGAACATAAACTACAATAAAAAAAAGTGAAATACTGTAATTTAGAGCACAATATCAACAAGTAAGGTATTGATACAAGATATGAGAGAAAAAGATTGTAATATGTTTGTGTCAAACTTCCACAAAGGAAGAAAGAATCATGAACTATTAGATTCAAATCTGTTAAATAATACACCTAAAATGTAATATTACTATAATTAATCCAATACTAGAATACATTTGATATTACAATAATAATTAAGTGCTGAGTCTTGAGCATTTTGTAGTTGTATGGCGTGAAAAGATTTCACTTATTTTGATCGAATTGAAATTGTGCCATTTGCGATTGCGAGTGAAGAGTCTCTACATGCACTTGGGCCCTCCTTAAATCGATTACAATCTTTTCAATTATTTTTAATAATATTAACTGCAACATCAAAAAATCAAACAATAAACAAAAACTCAAAAATCCATAATCATAAAATTAAACATAAAAATCCCACACTTCATAACAATTAAGCAAACACTCAACCCTCAAAACTCTAGCTTTAGTATAGTTAAACATGAACATCCCAAATTATACATGAACATGGCAAATTCAAAAAATAAAACCATCAATAATCACAATACTCCCTCCTATTCATCTGAGTTATTCCATTTAATTTTTCACACTTGCCGAGATAAAATTTTAGCCCTTAATACCTCAATTATTGTTAATTAAAAATATAAAAAATTGATATTAATAATTTTTGTATTGAGACGAATGAAACAAGATCCCACATGACTATGTTATAACTTATAGATAGATTAACAATAAATACAAATTAAGAGTAATAAGTGAATAGCGCCTAAAAACAAATACAACTCAAGCGAATAAGAGAGAGTATTAAACATGAACATTCCAATTAAATTCATGACAATTAGGCCAACACTCAATCCTCAATATTCTAATTTCAGTACAATTGAACATAAATCTCCGAAATTAAACATGAACACTCCAAATTCATAACAATTAGGCCAACATCAATATCATTAATACTCTAGTCTTCAAAAAAATCAAATAGCCAGCAATACTCCATATACAAATTAGTGCAAATCTTCCACTAACCACCACAAATTCAAGAAAATCGGTAATTCTCATTGCTAAAGAAAGAAATTCAGTAATTAGGGCAAATCCAAAATGTCGAAAGAAATTCAGTAATTACAAAGACCTAATTTCCACTACTATCCATAACTTAAAGTTTAAAGCACAAATCTACTACTACCATAACAAATTTGGGCATAAATAATTAATCACAACTCATAATTGAATGTTTTAAACAAGAATTAAATTGGGAAGATTAACTCACAAATTTTCAGCGGTCGCTCCTTTGCTGGGTTCCTTCAAGGCGTAGAGTGTTGTTTGGAGGCATCAATAATGGCGGGAGAGTGGTGGTCAACGGCACCACTTATGGCTGGGAGTGTTGGTGAATCGAGTGAGATAGGGTTGAGAGACCGTCGCTTAGAAAGAGATTGCCTAATCCATTAAAGAATAGTTTGTAGGTAATTTACGTTGTATATGATAATTTTTTGTAGCGTAATAAATAATTGTTGAATTAGCTACAAGAAGTAGTATATTGTGGCAATGATTAATTGCCATTGAGATGAAATGATACGATATATTGATCATAGCGGGTAGTATATAATTTAAAAGAGTATTAAGAGACGCAAACAGAAAAACAGAGGCAAAAAGAAGAAACAGGAGACACAGTTGGAGGAAGAGCCGGGCAAATCTCCGTGCCATCTTCCTCCAACACCACGCCAAATATGTTCTTTTATTAATTGGTTGACCTGCCATGCGAGCGCACCCAACATGGCAAAGGCCGGACGTAATTCCACTCACATTTTTTTCACTTATCCTCGCGCGCAAATCCTAAAGTATTCACATCTAACCAAATCACAAATCCAATACTAATGTTTTGGTAATAGTATGCAATGTCTACAAATTCTTCGCATCTATCAGCCTCCGCAAGAAATCACTGGAGAAACTCAGCGACATGTACCAGCGAACCAAGTGAATAGCCAAGAATTCAACTCATCCTGCAAACAGAAACAAACGATAGTCATCCTACAAACATATTTTAGGCTGAAGAAGGAGATCAAGAAAGAAAAAATAAAATAAGAAACCAACAATTCAACAAGACTTCAATTTAAAAACATTGAATCCTATAAAAAAAGACATGCGATGAAAGATTTGAAAGAAATTCGATTAATTATATTATTTGAAAAGAATCTTTAAAGAATATACTTCCTCCGTTCTTATTTACTTGCTACATTTGCATGGGCACAAATATTAAGGAGTTACTGTGCAATGATGAGTAGTAGGTGGAAAGTTGCTTTTTTGGAATTTTTTAATATTATTTGTTGAAAAATGAAAAAGAAAAATAGGATTAATTAGATATAGAGTAGGATAAAAGTAGAAGTAGGTATAACTTTAAATGATTGGTTTTTTACTAAAAAGGAAATGTAGCAAGTAATATGAAATTTCCCAAAATGGAAAATGTAGCAAGTATTATGGAACGGAGGAAGTATCTTTCTATTTCGGCAATTCTGCCTCTAGAAAAAACGACCAAAAAATTTTGTATACAATATCAAACGAAAGAAAAACAAGAACATAAAGAGACAAGAGAAACAACGATTCAACACACAATATACCTCATATCTGAAATCATGAATGATCGATTCATCTTCTTGAAATCAATTTCATTAAACCAAAACCATACGGATCGGAGTCATCCACCATCATGCCAGCAATAAGATAATAAGACCAAATACAAATTTGATAATTCACCATCCATGGAAATTTAATAACGAAAGAGTATTATGAGACAGGTTGAGATTAAAAACATGAATTAATTGAAAAAAATCTTTAAAGAATAAATCTATCTATATCGGCAATTCTGCTTTTGCCTCTAGAAAAAACGACCAAAAAATTTTGTGAATAATATCAAACAAAAGAAAAACAAGAACATAAAGATACAAAAGAAACAACGATATATTCAACACACAATATACCTCAAATCTGAAATCATGAACGATCGATTCATCGTCTTCTTGAAATCAATTTCAATAAACCAAAAGCATACGGATCAGAGTCATCCACCATCATGCCAGCAATAAGATAATAAGACCAAATACAAATTTGATAATTCATCATCCATGGATAAACACTAAAGATTTGGATGATGATAGAAATGAAAATCAGGAAGTATGAGAGAAAATATGAGAAATTTAATAACAGAAGAGTTTTATGAGAGAGGTTGAGATTAAAAAATGGACGATGAAAAAAGAACTGCAGAGGGCAAGCATTTATATTGAAGAAAAAAAAGAGATCAACGGCTTAGATTAAGTTTTGTGATTTAGTACAGACGGCTGGATTTATATATACGTCATTAAGTCGGTTAGTTATTTTTATCTTTTGGACAAAAAAATTTCAGGGATACTGACGCAGTGACGCATAGATTTTGCACGTGTTTTTGGTTCACGTTGTTATGTTATTTGGCCACGTTTTTTTCTTCTCCATTTTATTTCCCAATTTTTATTTGTCGCCACCCTTTTACTAAAATCGCCACTCCTAATTTTTTTTAAATTTTTTTTTGTTTTTTTTGTATGATTTTCCTTTTTTATTTTATTTATTATAAATGTTACTATTATTTGTTATTGTTATTTAAATTTTAGTATAAATTTATGTTTTTTTATTTATTTAATATAAATGTTATTATTATTTGTTATTGTTATTATTTGTTATTGTTATTATTTGTTTATAAATATTTTTATTTTTATTTGTTATTATTGTTATTTGTTTTGAAATATGTTATTGTTTATAATTTAATAATGTTATAATAATTTTTTTTGTTTATAATAATTTTAATTAATTTAATATAATATTGTTATAATTTTTATTATTATTATAATAATTAATTAATCACAAAACAATTGTATAATTATAATATTTGAGGCATTATAACCTAGACTTCAAGATCTTTCCAATGATATATTATATGCCCAATTCCGATAACCGAGCGAGAAATGACGATTGTTTGAAGTTTATTTGTGCTGAAATTTGATACATGTTCATTCTTTTGATCATAACTTTTTGTAGAAAAATTGTATTAGTGCAAGGTTTGCGGCATTAGAAACTAGACTTCAAGAGCTTTCCAACGACATATTATATGCCCAATTTTTGACAATCGAGCGAGAAATGACGACCGTTCAAAGTTTGCAGTAATTTCTAACGATCCAATCGCACAAAACGTGCGATTGGACCATGGTAGAATCGCACAAAATGTGCGATTGGACCATGGTAAAATCGCACAAAATGTGCGATTGTACCATGGTCCAATCGCACATTTTGTGCGATTCTACCATGGTCCAATCGCACATTTTGTGCGATTTGACCATGGTCTGGTCGTTAGAAATCACTGCAAACTGTAAACAGTTGTCATTTCTCGCTCGATTGTTCAAATTGGGCATATAATATGTCGTTGGAAAGCTCTTTAAGTCTAGTTTCTGATGCTACAAACCTTGCACTAATACGATTTTTCTATAAAAAGTTATAATCAAAAGAATGAACATGTATCAAATTTCAGCACAAATAAACTTCAAACAATCGTCATTTCTCGCTCGATTGTCAAAATTGGGCATATAATATGTCGTTGAAAAGCTCTTGAAGTCTAGTTTCTAATGCCGCAAACCTTGCACTAATACAATTTTTCTACAAAAAATTATAATCAAAAGAATGAACATGTATCAAATTTCAGCACAAATAAACTTCACTGAATTGATTCAGCCCTTTGACTTAGCCCACGAGTTCGAGGGCGGATTGACCAATAATAGAAACAGGAGGAAATATTTCTTAAAGGTTAACAAAACTATTACAACTTGCGTGTCTTCCGACCATGCGACATAACTTGATTTCTCAATATCTACACAAAGAATCAATTCTCCGCCGCTAATAGTATACCTCAAGTAAAGAAGTAAACATCATTTGTATTACACTTTCCTTTTTTTCTCAACCTTTTTCTGTCAAAATAGCAAAGACGTAACACGCCGTTGGCTTACAGTACCCAATTGATTAACTTCTAAACTTCAGCACTAGACTGTTTACTTACAAAGCTTGGTACTAAATTGATTACCTATTGCAAAGATCAGTGCTCAATTACCAGCTTAACTCAAAATCCTAATTAGGTGTATATAAAATTTGTAACAGACCGAAGCAGAGGGATAAGATTGGGTATAATGACTAACAAGTAAAACGCAAAACTCAAAAGAGTAAACACATCGCATAATACAACGACAAGTAGTACAATTTATGCTGACAATCGATCGAACACAAATACGATCGACAACAAATAAAATTAGGGATTCAAAATTAGGTATTAATACAATTATTCAACGATCCGGAAATACATATCGGAGATCGGAGATTTGAAAATTACATCATCAATTATGATTTATGGAACGCGATAAAAGTAATAGTCATCTCTATCCCATCGATCACGATCCACAACGACGATTACATACAGAGCATAGATCATACCAGGAACGTATCCTAAGATAGTCAACAGCAAACATATACAAAATTCCAGCTGCAATTAAACAAAAAAATAAGCGATTAGTAAAATTGATTTTTAAGTTTGATTAATTAGTGGAGTGGAAACGAAATTGAGGAGATAAATAAGATCGTCAACAGCAAACATATACATAATTCCAGCTGCGATTAAACAAAAAATATGAGCGATAAGTAAAATTGATTTTTAAGTTTGATTAATTAGTGGATTGAGGGAGAAATTGAGGAGATGAAAAAGCTTACGCTGCAGCAACCATGGCGGAAGAAGACACCGAGAGGAGGGAGTAAGAGAGCGATTAGGATTTCGCAGAAGATCTCGCACCTTGACGCCATTTTTGTAAGTTCTGAGGATAAGAGGGGGGTTTCGTATTGGATTGGATGAGTTCAGCTGTTGCAGCGACTTCTTGGCATTTAAAACGAAGTGTTAAATTAATTTGCACAGGGTGAAAACTTTAAAATATGAATTGGGTCATTGCCTGCCGGTTTGCCGGGGCTGGTACGGCTTTTAAAAACCATAGTAAAACAAACTTTATTTCACAAATTCTACCGTATTTTGTAAAGACGGCTCTAAAAAGCCTAATTCAATTCTAAATATATATTGTTACAACTCTAAATACAGATTTGGGCCGGACTTTTGATTACTAGGAAGGTCGAAATAATACAATTTTTTTACTGATTTTTATTTTTTGATTAAATATTACTCCCTCCGTTCTTTTTTATTCTTTCCATTTACTTTTTGCACTGTTTTCAAAGCAACTTTTGAACCTAAATATCTCTAAATACGCATTATAAAAAATTATAAAAAATATATGATAAAAAAGTATACATTAAGACGAATCTAAGGATATCTCATATGGGTATATTTTATCATCTATAAATGTCTTAAAAATCTTAATCAAATTTCTCTCTCAAAAATGAAATATTCTAAACGGGAAGAACAAAAAAGAACGGAGGGAGTAATAATTAAAAATCAGAGAGATACTTTCTCCTTTTCTTTACTTTCATTCAAACATCTTTTTACGCAGTCTAATGCGTTTGTCGAGTTGCTTATATCTAGAATTATACACAAATAAAAATTATAAAAATTTGATATAATGAAAGTATTTGATGAGACGAATAAAACAAGATTCCACATAACTATGTTTTTTTTTGTCGTTCAATAGCCGCACTATGCAAAACACTATCAAATGATGAATAGTGTAAAAAATAGAAATGGTGCAACAAAAAAAAACGGAGGAAGTACTCGTTAAGAATGCACCAAAGTTATCTCTTATTTACCATCAAAAAAATATAAAATAATAATTACAAAATTAAAATTCTAAAAAATAAAAATTAAAAAGAGAAATAATGTAAGTTTAATTTTTAGATATTAACTTTTAATTTTTAATATTTTTGATGTTTAATTCTTCCGTACCAAATAATTAACCTGTAAAATCGATCATCATTTGAGTAAACATGGAAGAATATGATGATGATTAGCTTTAAATCTCTAACTCAAATTTACTACTCCATTGCAATAAAATTTTCAAATCATATATTTTGTTAAATAAACTTTCGCATATCATCCTAAAAAAAAAAACACATGACATATCTAACTAATCTAACTAGCTTAATAATCACTAAATGTAAAGTAAAAAGTTCATATAAAATGTCATCCGAATATGTACAATTGTACATCATATAAGCGTATATGTACACCTATTAGCAAATATCCAATTGTTTTAAAAATTATCATCGGAATATGTACACCATTTGAACTTTATGTTCACATGTTTTCAGTTTTCACCACTTAAATTGGTTTTCACATGATCCAAATCCGTTATATTGCTAAAATAATACTTCATTCATTCTGAAATACTCCCTCTGAATCATTTTAGTTGTCTAATTTCCTTATTTGGCAAAATCATATCAATTATCTCATTTTCTTTTTTGCCTATCTTTTTTTTTACCTAAATACCCTTATTTTTACTATTTCCAATATCCAACTACCACCTTTACAATTAATTTAATCAATTAAAATACCCAATTACCCCCACTTTTACTACTCAAAATACCTAACTACCATCTTTACTACTAATTTAATCAATTAAAATACTCAACTACCACCTTTTCAATAGACTCCACACCACCCTTAATAACCGTGAAAATCCAAATGGGACATCTAAAATAATTCAAAGCGAGTTATTATGGTATACTTCCTCCGTTCCAAAATACTCGCTATATTTCGATTTTATGCACTATTCATCGTTCAATCTTATTTTATATATTGCGACTAATGTGTAAGTAAAACTATAGGCAAATGGGATCTTGTTTGAATCGTCTAATCGCATACTTTCATAATATTACATTTTTATAATTTTTAGATACGTGTAGTTTAAGATATTAATGATCAAAATTGTTCATTGGATTGCGTAAAAAAGTGAAATGTAGCAAGTATTATGGAACGGAGGAAGTATTTACCATTTATATTCCCACCCTCAGTATACGGGATATGTAACTGACAAAAGATTGAAATAATTGAAGAGTATACAGAAGTGGCAAATCAATAAGAAAAGTCTAAAGCAAGCCTGTAGTAGGAGTGACCCACCACTGAGGATCTTACTGAGAGTAATAAAGTACTTCATCCGTTCTAAAATATTCGCTACATTTTGATTTTGTGCACTATTCATCATTTAAGCTTATTTTACCTATTGCGACTAATGTGTAAGGAAAAATATAGTCAAGTGAGATCTTGTTTGAATCGTCTAATCGCATACTTTTATAATATTAAATTTTTATAATTTTTAGTTAAGTGTAGTTTAAGATATTAATGATCAAAATTATGCATTGGATTGCGTAAAAAAGTGAAATGTAGCAAGTATTATGGGACGGAGGAAGTAATATACTCACCCTATGTTTCTTATTGATTTGACTTAAAAATTTAAAAGTAAATAAAAATCAATCTAAATGGAGATCTCCGTTTCAAAATACTTGCAATATTTACCTATAAAAGAGGAGGTCTTGAACCCTCTAAGGTAAAACTATGGAGGAAGAAGAAGTGTAAAAAAAACAGAGGAATAATCAAGAGAAGCAAAAACACACAATATAATGAAGTATCTATGGATACCTCCCCTCAAATAAAAAATCTTACCATTAATATAATCAACATTACAATAATGATTCAACTCACACACTTGAGAACAACCTCTCAAGTTGGTGAACCCATTCAACAATGAAGTTCACCCCTAAACTAATACAAAAAAGATGAAAGCTCTCTTAGGTCC
This sequence comes from Amaranthus palmeri, assembly GCA_019776075.1. Classification (NCBI taxonomy): domain Eukaryota; kingdom Viridiplantae; phylum Streptophyta; class Magnoliopsida; order Caryophyllales; family Amaranthaceae; genus Amaranthus; species Amaranthus palmeri. The sequence continues at coordinate 488,160 of JAAKBH010000022.1, forward strand.
GTAAACCCCAACTCTCTCTTAGTGTATTAGCTTCTCTCTTTCTAATGATATTCTAAGAGCCCTTATATACCCCTAAAATATGTTAGAAAAACCCTAAGCAAAGACCCTTGATGCCCAAGAAAGGAACCCGCAAAACAGATTACGCGTTAGAATTGGGCTGCACCATTCGCTCGGTCGAGTGACTCGTTCTGAGCTATTGCCTGGTCTCTGTCTTCAAGCTCAACCTGCTGCTCGATATTCCTCCCATGCTCGTCTACTTGAGCAGCCCACAAACACCATTGATCCTTGTGTCTTGTCTTCACTAAAACACCTCAAAGCATCATCATCAATCTTTACTTGATCAATGCACTTGCTGATCTTCGTCATACCCTTATCACGGCACCCCGAAGACCCTCCAAATGTGGGAGATTTGGTGATTGCTCTAACCTATTTCACGCAATTCAATGCACTAATTCAATATTACTTAATATTTATAATTATTTACTTCCTCCGTTTTTTGTTGCACGATTTGCATTTTGTACACTATTCATCATTTGATAGTGTTTTATATAGTGCGGCTATTAAACGAGAAAAAAACATAGTCATGTAGGATCTTGTTTTATTTGTTTCGTCAGATACTTTATTTCATAATATCAAATTTTTATATTTCCTCCGTTCCATTTTAGTTGCACCATTGAGTTTGACACAATATTTAAGGGCTGTCAAATCAATATGGTAAAAGTAAGGATGATGTATGCTTGATGGTAACATGTAGGGTAGAAATAAAAAAAAATTATTACAAATAGATAGTGGTTGTGACTTATGGGTATGTTAAATAATTAATGCCAATAGGATGATGAATGATTGATGGTAATATGTGGTAGGAATAAAGTGAGGATAAAATAAGTAGATTGTTTATGCCAAACATAGTATTGTTGCAAGTAATATATGAAACTTCCAAAAGCGGTAAGTGTTGCAAGTAAAATGGAACGGAAGAAGTAACTTTTAGTTGAGTATAATTCAAGATACAACAATCCGACAAACGCATTAGACTGCGTAAAAAGGTATTTAGGTGCAAGTAAAAAAAACGAAGGAAGAATAATATAAAATTATAAAATTTGAAATTAATAATTTTTGCGTCGAGACTTATCAAACAAAATCTCACTTGACTGTATTTTAACTTATAGATTATTTATCAATCACTTAACTATATAATTTTTACAATTTTTTATTATGAATACTATGAGATATAAAGACTCAAAAATTTCTTTAAAATACTTAAAAAAAAAAAATTAAAGTGAACAAACAAACAAAAAGTAATGAAAAATTTGTATTTTGGGAGAAAAGATGATATTAGTCGTTGCCATGAATGTGAAGGGACAAGTAATCCTTGATTGAAAACGAACGGATATCTAATTTGCAACATCTCATTTTACTTATTCTTTCTTTAATAATATTTAATTAATCATACATAATTATCATTAATTTTTAAAATAATGACACATCATATCCACCCCTATTAGATATCAATAAAAATAAATATATTTCTATCATAAAAATATACTAAAAGATATCACAATGGTGTATAAAAGAATTTTGTGTGTTGATTCTAGGAACGCATACACAAATTGTTGTGGGAGACGGTATCTCCGAGGGACCCATCAAATGTATGGGTTAAGCCAACTAATAAACATTAAAGAAAAAATAAACATATATGTTTCTTGTTTTAAGGTTGTCGTGTATTTGAAAGATGGTCTCTTACAAAAATAGCTGGAATGCATAAGCTCTTTATATTGAGGGTATACAAAATTCTAAAATCACACATTAACTTTACAATAACTCACAAGTCAGCATTAAACTAGAAATGATAATTCATTAAATCACAAATTAACTCTACAATCACGTAGCAATAAAAGAAATAATGTCTCACTAAGGCACAAACTAACTCACTAGTAGTAACAATTAATTACAAATTTAATTGCCCTTTTATTACACTTTTAATGTTGCTCTCAAATAATGTGCTTTTTTTTATTCTTGAGTCCATCACACATAGTAACATTAAAATTTTTTCAAAAAAAATGGTAAAAGACACAAAATCTATCTATTTATTATCCTTTTAAAAGCAAACAAAAATTTGATTGTTCGTTTTTTTTAAAATAAATTTTTAGTTTTCTCTAAGCAATTTATTATTTCATCCGTTTAAAATAAAATATAAAGATAAAATTTTTTGAAAAAATATATATATGAAAATAATATCAAGAAATTGTCCATCTTAAAAAAAATAATAATGCAAAGTTAATACTTCCTCCATTCTAAAATATTAGCTACATTTTAATTATGCGCACTATTCATCGTTTAAGCTTATTTTATATATTGCGACTGATGTGTAAGCAATAATATACTCAAATGTGATATTGTTTGAATCATAATCGCATACTTTTATAATATTAATTTTTTATAATATTTAAATATAATTCAAGATATAAATAAATAAAATAACACATTCGAATGCATAAAAAATAAAAATAAAAATAAAAATAAAAATAAAAATATATAGTAAGTATGACGAAGGGACTACAGTTGCACCATAATTTGAAACTTGAAACTTAAATTGAAAGTCTGAAACAGTTTTTGTTGCTGACCTGGCATGTAATTGTTTTATATATATATATATATAATATGGGGACTCGGAGACAGACCACTCCGTTCATCTTCCTTGTCGCTCTTCCGTTTTCTCTTTCCTCCATGCTCAACAATCCTCGATTTTGAAACCCTAATTTTTAATTTCATTCAATTTAAATTGAAGACAATGGATTTTAAATTCCATTCAATGGAGGAAAGATCTTCTACAAATTATTATTCATTTTCTTCTCCTTCAAATGATTTTCCCAATCGTAACAACATGTCTTTCTATCCTCACCAAGCAATTCAAGGTATTTTTCCATTTTCTTTCATTGCATGTTCTTCATTTGTTTCATCTTAATTGATTAATTTTGATTAATTATAATTTTTCGATTTTTTTGTAGCGGATATAAGTCCAAGTCCAACCCTAATGCGCCGAGAGAATCACATGAACCCTAACCCTGTTGGTTTCCAGCGAATTCAGAGGGAGGTGGAAAAGGAGAAAATTCGTGCTGAAATAATTGCCGGAGAGGTTTATAGGAGAAAAATTTTGGAGGATGAAGTTAGAAGAGAGTTGATGCTTGAGAGACAAATTGCTTTCAGTCGAGGTCGAACTCGGGATTTAGGAATCGGATCGTCAACAATGCCGTTTCAATCTAGGGTTCCGTGGTTGATGAATCCCGAACACCGAATTGGAGGTGAAGTTGGGTTTCTATCTGAAACGATGCCGTTTCAAAGGGATCCTGTTTTTGCTAGTAATGTGAATATGACTAGTACTGGGAATGAATTACCTTTAGCCGTTAAATTGAAGGAGCTCAAGTATTTAAGGGGTCCTGTTTCTGCTACACATGATACCGATAATATCCTCTTGGTCAGTATTTTTATATTTATTTATTATTTTCTCTTCAAATTTTTGAAAGCTTTTCATTTTCAGTGCATGTGTATTACTGAATCTGTGTATTTTTTTATATTGATTTTTCTGGTTACTCCTTTCCTCTGTATTAGTTATTTATTTAGTTGCAATGTTGACTTTTTTTAGTATTACATGCTTTACTATGACTATGTGTATCAGCTTCTAATGAGGTTTTTTTTAATGATGATTAAAGATATTTGTGGTTGAAATTATGGATTGGTGGTTTTTTAAAGTCAATTTCACATTGCTTAAAGCCATAACTTTATGTTGGTAATTACAAATACCTTTGAAAATTATTTACGGCCCGTTTGGTAAGTGTAATAAACCGCGGTAATGGGAATGAAAAATTAGTGTAATTTTAGTTGAAAAAATCTCTTGGCTACCTTGATGGACATGTTTGACAACCTTCAATCACCTCATTTTGTCCATAAAATTCATTCCAATGCATTACCAATTAGAGATGTGGTATTAGGTGGTAATGGAAATTTGTGAACAAAAAAACTTTTTTATGATCAAAGTTTTATTACCATGGGAATGACATAAAAGTTTTGATGAAATTTTACACTAAATTATTTCCATTACCACAATTAACCAAACGGGCCGTTAGTGTATCAAATACTTAGATCATGCTTCTAATGAGGTTTTAATATAGAATGGTTTTTGTTGTAATATTCAATTTTTATCTTTTAAAATAATTGTGTTGTTTCTTAACTTAGTAGTTTGGAGTTATGTGTTTACCTTGTTCATTAAAACTAACAATTATAGTGTGTTAATTAGTTATATCAATTGAAAAGAGCACTTCAAATGAAAATCAAAGGGGGGCTGATGAACCAATACAACTTTGGGTGGATTCTTTGAAACTTTTGACGAAAAATTATTGTCTCAATGTTTAGAGTCTTGACTCTAGATTAGCATTTGAATACTGCGGTTTTTTCATCAATATAGAATTTACTTTTGAGAGAACTCATTTCCCTTGTTTGGCCGTGAAAAAAAAATTGTAGTAGAATCTTAGCACTAGTGCCATTCATTTGTGGTGACTGAATGTTGGCGTTTTTGCGATCAATTGTAAAGAATGTTGGATGTGGGAAGAGAAGTATGCGACTAGAATCCTAAGCATTCTTAGAGGTTGCTTTTCAAATTGCTTTTTTAAGTCAAAGACTATAGAACCCACATTGTGGAATGTTGCATGCAACACATCTCGATTTGCACTTGTTCTACTCATTTGGGGTGATTACATGTTTGTGTTTTTGTGATTAAGGTTGAAGCATGTTGGATGGAGGAAGAAAAGATTTATATAAAGAAGCCTAAGTTTTATGGTTTTCTTTTAAAAGTGCTCATTTTTCTATCAATTCAAGGACTCTAGAGTCTAAACTGTAGGATATTGCATGCACTCATCATATTTTGATCTATCTTAACCATTGCCATGCCAATTTCTCTTTTTATTTGGTTGATTCTTCTTTCAGTCATTCTATTCCTTAAGCAATATCTTCTTGATATTAGCTAAACTTTTGATCAGGCACATTATGAAAGAAGATGTTCACCATTGATCCCACAATACCTCTCTTCTCTAAGTCTTTTTCAGTCTGAACCCAATGCTTCTAGCCTTCTAGGTCTTGTATCGTTTTGCTAGTGTCTTCAAGTTACTTGTGGGCTGGATTGAATTGATTATCTCGATGGACCGCAATATAAGATGGGTTTAGTTGGTTGCCACCATCTTATTCTTATACCTTTGCTTCTAACGCATGCACTTGAATTAATCATGTGTAGATTGTGTGCTAAATGCATCGTTAAAAGTGTGAATTTACTATGATGCTTTCAATCACTACGCATAGTTGAAACACAATCGCAAATGATCATCATTTTTGTTTTCCAAATTGATGTCTTTAGTATATTATCACGGTCACTGCCCAAATGTTTCCATCATAACATCATCATCCTCATTTGACACTACTATAACTTACTATATCAAGCAGATAAATATTGCATCAACTACATTATCACAGTCACTGCCCAAATGTTTCCATTCATTTGTGGTGACCAGACATGCTTTTGGTTGCTTAATTTTTCTTCTCGATGAGTATTAATGACACTGTCATTCCTTTTTTTATTTGATTTTACTTGAATATGTCTTGTTTTAATTTATGCATGTTGAATCAAACTGGAATTCTGGAACTACCATGGCTATGACATTGTTGTTGAGTAGTCTTCGTTTGTTTTCCTGTGTGTTTTCTCTAAGCATGATTGTGTTTTTCTTTATTATTACAGGCTGAGCCCAATGTATCTGATCTGAAGCGTAAAGCAACTACAGCACCAACTGCTCCTGTGGCTGACCTATCTGTTGGGTCAAAGAAGCCAAAAACCATGGAGTGGAGTTGTTCTTTATGTTGTATTACTGCAACAAGCGAACGAGGGTTGAATGATCATCTGCGGGGAAAGAAGCACAAGGCTAAAGTGAATGAATTAAATTCGCAGATAACAGACTTTGGTAGTCTCCCTGTACCAAAGACGGACCAGATTACAGATAAGCCCAGCAAAGTATCTGGCATCAGTAAGAATTCAAGCTCTAAGAAGCAAGTCGATAGACAATCTGGCGAAATATCATTGGGGCCACTTGACAATACACCATCAAAAGAACGACCAGAAACCAAGGAAAATATTACGCATTTGCAAGTGCAAACGAAATCCATTGTGAAAGGTAAAAACAGAAAGGAAGCTAGTTCCCGAAAAGCAACTGGCCGTAAACCAACAAAGAAGCCTAAATTTTTCTGTAAAACATGTCAACTTGAAGTTCAATCATTGAAAGTGCTGAATGCCCATAAGAAGGGCAAACGACATCTTGCCAAAGTTACAATGCTTGGTAAATCGAGTGAGATCCCAGCACATGAAGCAGCAGCTGAGACAAAGATGGAAAACAAAAAAATAGACACGGCTAGCATGGTGGAGCAATATGTGGTCGACGAATGGAAAGAAGCAAATGTTGCAGCATCTGAGACAAAGATGCAAACCAAGAAATCAGAGACGGATAGCATGGTGGAGCATTATGTGGTCGACGAATGGAAAGAAGCAAATGTTGCAGCATCTGAGACAAAGATAGAAAACAAAAAATCAGACACGGCTAGCTTTGTCGAGCAGTATGTGGTCGATGAATGGAAAGAACCAAATGTCATCGTGGCTGAAGAAACAGAAAATGAAGTTGAGGTAAAATTGGAAGTAATAGCCGTTTCGGATTTGAAAGAAAAAGAGGACAAAAGTAATAATGTGCTTGAAAACATTGGTGATGATCTATTAGTTGAAGCTAAGGAATGACGAAAATAAATGATTGTGAAGAAACAAGCAAGACATGAAGAAGCAAACGATGTCGAAATGCTTCATTGTAGTTAGCATGCCAAAAACTCTAAAATTATGTTCGGATTGAAGTTTGGGAAAGGAAAGGAAACAAAATAAGTAGAGCAGAGCGGAGAGGATAGAAGTGAAAATTATCGTGTTTTCATTCCAAATTTTTCCGTTGTAAAGACCCCCCCCCCCCCCCCCCTCAAGCTCTTTCTTTTTCGTTTTTCCTTTCCTTCACTTTATTTTTGTTCCTTTCTTTTGCAGTATTTTCTCATCCAAACATTGTAATGTGCTTGAGTTTGAGATACTGTTTTTTGCACTCTAGTTTTGGATCATTTTACATTTTCAATAAAATACAAAATTAGTGAGTTCAGATTATATAAATATAGGAAACTCTTTCTTTCACAACTCAAAAATTTCGAATTGAAAAGTTTGAGTTGGGTCAAACTAGTTTCGTTTAGGTTTGACAAGCTTACGTTTAACTGCGGCTTAATGTAAAAAAAAGTAAGAATTAGACGTCTGATAAGATTAATTTTTTTTTATGAAGATAAGATTAATTTGGGCTCGTCTAATTAGATTGTAACGAGATAAAATAAAAGGCATATTTTAGTCTCGACTCCATTGATTCACATTTTTAATTCATAGAATTTGCAATATTTTTATTGATCAAGGCAAATATTCTTATTAATCAAGTGGTTTTCACTTTTCAATTGTCCAAGTGTACGAGTATTATGTACATGATTTGCATAGAGTATGTATACACAACTTTCAATGCAATAAAAGGAAAATAGAATAAAATAAAAAATGCAATAAAAATTTAAAAGTTTATTGCCTACAGTATAATAATAATAAGAAAAATTTGCCGTGAATAATACGAACTTTCAATGATTTCCCTACAATAATACGAACTTTCGATTAATCCATTTTTTTGACAAGTTAACCTACAATTGTAGGTTACCAATAAATTAAGAATGTTAGAGGAAAATCCACATCAAAGTTGGTATTATTCAGGGTTAATCGAAAGTTCGTATTATTGTAGAGAAATCAGTGAAAGTACGTATTATTCACGGTAATTTTTCCCAACTTTATGGGGTGAAATTATGCTTGGTTTGGTATTTGTACGAGAACTGATTTTGTTTACTTTATTTGATTATGACTATTTATAAATTACGATTATTGATTAAAAATTACTATGCAACTATTGACCTTTTTTCATCAGTTTTAATTTTCTTTCCTGCTATAAGATTTTACCTTGAGGAATGAATTCTAGTACTCCCATTTTAGAGCTAACTAATGTCTAATACGGCATATTTATTTAACTTTTGATACAGGTTCAATACTATAGTCTACTTAATTATTGGGTTATTTTTTAGTTTTACCCTCTTTTCCACCAATACAAACGAGGCCGTATTGGTAAATTGTGAGGTTATGCATTCCTACAGTTAAGTATTCAGAGAACATGAATAGGAATACTTTTATATTGGATGATGAAAAATATTTTGCTTAATTTTAAAGAAAATAAATCCTCCGTTCTAGTTTACTAGTCCCATTTGACCAAATACGGATTTTAAGGTAGTAGTGGGGTCCATTGGAAAAGTTGGTAGTTGGGTATTTTAATTGATTAAATTAATTGTAAAGGTGATAGTGAAATATTAGGAATTTTTCATGCAATATGTAAAATTAGCTTAAATGATAAATAAAGTCAATAACTATAATAATATAACAAAATTTTCAGAATGGAAGAGGTATTTTTCATGCAATCATGTTACTCCTTCATCCCGACCTATGTTTTTATGGCATCATTATTAATAACTTTTAGGAAAAATTACCTAGAATAATCCAAACTATTCATGATTTTCCTACAATAATCCCAACTACTGATTAACCATGAATAATCCCAACTTTGAGGGGTATTTTCCTAGAGTAAACTTGGGTAACCCGATGACCTGCTATAGTAGGTAATTCACCAAAAAAATAAATTAAATATTAATTTAAAATTAGAAAATATTTTTGAAAATTTACATAAAAAATTCTAAATAATAAAAAAAATCATAAATTTTTTATGAACATTTTTTTAACATTTTTTTTGACATTTTTTTTAAATTTATCTTTTTTTAAAAAAAATAAAACTTACTATAGCAAGTCATCCGGTCACCGGGTTTACTCTAGGAAAATGCCCCTCAAAGTTGGGATTATTCATGATTAATCAATAGTTGGGATTATTGTAGGAAAATCGTGAATAGTTGGGATTATTCTAGGTAATATTTTATTCTTAGTTTATAAGTTAAAATATAATCGAGTCCGATCGTCAAGTTAATAGATTGACATAAATATGTTTAAAATACACCTGACGATCCAAATCTTACTCGAACTTATAATCAAATTTGATTCGATCAGACTTCAAAAATGATTTACAATTATGTAAAAAACATTATGGACATAAAATCCGATTTCAAATCGACCAGAAACACTTAACCCAAAATCAACCCAATAACCTGAATAAACACCTCCACGTTGACAATTAATGATAAAAAGTGTAGAATTTTCAGCAGTAGTATCAACATTTGATGATTCCTTGTTTAGATTCCCCTTTTTCCCATCTGCGGGTTAAGAATTACTCCCAAAAGGTATCAAATTCCTTATCAAAACTTCATGAAATCCCTTTCCCATTCCCATTCCCTTTATTTCCCATTATGCTACGCCATCTTTTCAACATTTTCCCAAACACACCCTTACATATATAAGTACATGTCTATGTACATCCACCACAAAACCCATCAAAACCCAGATCATCGTCATCATACCCGGTCTATCTCGCTCATAAAAACAATCAAAATTCAAAACCCATATCACCGTCATCATACCCAGTCTATCTCACTCATAAAAAACAATCAAAATTCAAAACCCATATCACCGTCATCATACCCAGTCTATCTCGCTCATAAAAACAATCAAAATTCAAAACCCATATCACCGTCATCATACCCAGTCTATCTCGCTCATAAAAACAATCAAAATTCAAAACCCATATCACCGTCATCATACCCAGTCTATCTCGCTCATAAAAACAATCAAAATTCAAAACCCATATCACCGTCATCATACCCAGTCTATCTCGCTCATAAAAAACGATCAAAATCCAAAACCCATAAAAAAAATAAAAATATAAAAATGGGTTTAAATGATGGAAATAAGTGTATGTTATTTTTTATAATAGGGGCATGTTTGGTAGCAGGTGGGGTAGGGTTGGGTGTAAATTGGGGATTACAAGCAACACATCCATTACCACCAGAAATAGTAGTAAAATTGTTAAAAGATAATGGGTTTAATAAAGTAAAGTTATTTGAAGCAGATCATGGTGCATTAAATGCACTTGCTAATTCTGGGATTGAAGTGATGGTTGGTATTCCTAATGATATGTTAGCTCCTATTGCTGCTAATGTTCAAGCTGCTATCAATTGGGTTAATCAAAATGTTTCTACTTTTGTGTCTAGAATTGGTGTTAACATAAGGTAATTTTTTAATTATGATAATACTTAACTTTATTATGTTGTTGCGTTCGGTCACATCAGCTGTAGAATTTTATTTTATTCTTTTTTGGGTTGGGGAATTCTTTGGTTGTGCTCTCTTTTATGGGTAAGAGTTGCTGTCATCCTTTCTTTCTTAGACTCTGGCCATAGTTTTCCATCGGTGGGATACACTGGGTATGATGATAATGACGACTACGACGACTTCACTTCATTATTTTGATTTTTTAGTGATTCGATGGGTAGGTTATGGTTTCTGTAAGTGGTAAAATGTCGTAATAATTAGGAATACACGAGATAAGCACACGTCATAAGCTAAAGAGATATTATCCAAAAATCATATGAGAATGGGAAAAAGAACTCCAATAACTTATAAAGTGTGCACATAGTTTTATTTATCGATGTGGAATAAATGATTTTAACAACCCTCACATCAGAATCCCGTCAAGTTTGCATGTGGAGTAATCAATTAAGGCATAATGCCATTTTTTCAACCATTTAATTTTTAGTCAATGCTTTGACTCTGATACCATATAGGAAAACTTAACTCCTTGTATCTCTTATTGCTTGAATGAAAGGTATATATGAATTGAAGCCCATATACTATTGTACACAATAATAATCTTTAATATCCTGTCACAAAGGTGAATGGAAAAGCTCTGAAAAAAAATAAAGAAAAGTTAGGAGACATGTAGGTCTCTTCAGTCTTTACTTACATTTTGTTTCCAAGTATAAAATTGGCCGAGGGAATGGGAGGGTAAGGAGGTGTTAGTGGAAAAAGTAGTACATGCTCCAACTAAAAACAGACCCGGCCCGATTCTCACACATCTTATTGTACCCTTTTGGATAATGGAATTAAACTTAAGTAGAATGGAGAGAGTACTTTATTATATCATCTCTTTATATTGAATTCAGTTTTCAGTTCAATAATTGCATTGCATAAACATCTCTAAAACTGATAGATAAATAGACTAATTTCTAGAAATAATACAACATTTTGCTTATTTTCCGAAAATAATACCAACCTTTGATTAAACATGAATAAAACCAACTTAAGGGGTATTTCCCTAGATTATACCTAAAAAATCAAACTATAGAAGATTATATGACAAAAAAATTGGTAAATTAGTCAATAAACGCTAAAGTTGGTATTATTCAAAGAAAAACCCCTAAGTTGGTGTTATTCATGGTTAATCAAAAGCTTATATTATTATACGAACATTAACTAAAATGTGTTTCTTACATTAATTTATTTTGTTTTCTGTTCTAAATATAATTTGCATAATTGTACAATGTCAGATATGTAGCAGTTGGAAATGAGCCATTTCTCAAAAATTATGGGGACAAATTCACCCATACAACATTTCCAGCACTCCAAAACATTCAAGCAGCCTTAATCAAAGCTGGTTTAGCCCAAAAAGTTAAGGCAACAATCCCTTTAAATGCAGATGTTTATCAATCTGATACTAATCTTCCTTCAGGTGGAAATTTCAGATCAGATATTCATACGCTTATGATCAATATAGTCAAATTCCTTAGCAACAATGCTGCCCCTATTGTAGTTAACATATACCCATTTCTTAGCCTAAATAGTGACCCGAATTTCCCCATCGATTTCGCCTTTTTCGAGGGTGCATCCCACCCGATTGTTGATGGATCCCTTACCTACAACAACGTGTTTGAGGCTAACTACGACACCCTCATATCCGCCCTAGAGAAAAACGGCTTCCCTAACTTACCCGTCATCATAGGGGAAGTCGGGTGGCCAACCGATGGTGCACCTAATGCTAACATAGAAAATGCTCGGAAGTTTAACCAAGGTCTCATCACTAGAATCCTCCAAGGGAAGGGCACCCCTAAACGGAGGACACCCCCTGATGTTTACATCTTTTCGCTCATAGACGAAGATGCCAAAAGTGTCGATCCAGGGAATTTCGAGAGGCATTGGGGAATGTTCTATTATGATGGAAGGATTAAGTACCAACTAAAAATGGGTAGTTCTAGAAATCTTGTTCCTGCAAAAGGGGTAAAATATTTGGCTAAAAAATGGTGTGTAATGGGTCCACAAGTGAATCCTATGGACCCAAGAGTATCAGAAAGTATAAGCTATGCTTGCCAATTTGCGGATTGTACATCGCTCGGGTATGGCTCTTCTTGTGGCAATCTAGACGCGAGGAGTAACGCGTCTTATGTGTTTAACATGTACTACCAGACTAAAAATCAGAGTGCTGGTGCCTGTAATTTCAATAACATGGCTATTACTACTACTACTGATCCTTCACCAAACGGGTGTCCTTTCGAGATTATGATCGATGTTTCTAAGACGTTGAAAGATAAGAACCCGCGACCTTCTTCATCGGCCATGAGCTTGCAAAAGGGGCTGGGTGTTGTCTTGTTTGTGCTGGCAATGAGCCTCAGTTTTGGTTCTTGAGATTGGAGGTGTGAACTAAGTTTTATGAATGGAGTTTGTGAAGATTTATTATGTATATATATGATATTAGGTCATGGGATTGTATAATTTGTACATAATTGATTGTTTAAAAACCTTTTTTATTGTAATGTATATAATTTGATTCTTGAAGCTCATCACATTGTCAAACATTTAAGACAGTTACACAAATTCTCAAATAAGACCGTCTTATGACAAGACCATTTTTATTGGGCTGACTCGATGTGTATTTATTTTCTTAAAGTGAACACTTATTAGACAATGTAACATTTAATGGGCAGTTTATCCTTTTACTATTTTTAATCACAAAATCTCACAAGAGACGGTCTATAGGATAAACCACAAAATTGGGCCAGCCCATTTTCCTTAACTGATTTTTTTTATTATCATATCAATTATATTATGTTATAATCCTAAATGTAAGGTATTATAACCTCGAATATACTATTCTATAACCCCAAATATAAGTTATTATAACCCCAAATAATTTATTATAACCCCAAATATACTATGTTATATTTTGGGCTGGGCTTTATGGATTCCGTCTATAAAATAGACCGTCTCCCAGGAGACTTACTAATTTTTAATTAATTTAATGTCTGTGGGCAAAGAAGCCAACAACCATTTGTCAAACGGACTCAGCAGTATCATGGAGTTATAGTGAAGAAGTAAAAAATGATTTGGCATATGTTGAGAGCATATTTTAAAAAAGCAGTAGCAGAATCAGGCTTTCCATTATTATCACAAGTTACAACAAATACAATAGAAGTGTTCAGTTTGGTTAAAATCAAACATATACAGGCTAGATAACCAACTCAAAACAAACATACATAACAATGAAATTATATTAGCATAGCAACTTAAACACACTATACCCGAAAATGATCCGACTTGAATAATCTAATTCGAAATCCAATCAACAACCCAAAATCGGCAATTATATCCTAAACACATCAGTCTGAAATCGTTCATCATACAAGCGCCAATGACCATACCTCTCGGTGTTATATACCGCTCTTGGTATATAGAAATTTGGCTTTATAATCGTCTTCAAGTTCTTCAAATGTGAGCAACAATTGACGATTTCACGACTAGTCAAGTTTGCACACCCATTCAAATCGAGATATTCGAGTTTCAAACAGCTTTTAGTAATCAAAGCAAGGCCTCTACCCGACAACTTGGAAAACCTAAGCTCAAGATGCTCTAAGTTAAGCATATATTTAGCAATGGCAGCAGCTTCGGTATCGCCATCTTGTGGGCAAGCATTTAGGTATTCCTTTGGTACTATATCCTTATGCTGTGAAGGGTCCAACCAATTCATGAAATTCCGATTGAGTACTTTTAATTCAGGACAACTTTTCCCGATTGATAATATAGATTCATGAGAGATCTCATGGCAGAAGCTGATATCGAGTTCTTTCAGCACAGGGCAGCTCCTTGTTACCTCGGTTAAACCCACATCAGAGACGCTCTGGCTGCTTTTGATCGACAAAACCTCAAGTTTAGGACATCTGAAAATAAAATGACCAAACTTCTAAGTTATTCATAGAAATTTGGTATAAGAATTTACAATGCATGAACGAAAGCGTGGTTGTATTGTCATTATCCGCATCCTTTCTCCATACATGTATTATAGGAGTCCAAAACAATTTGCCTTGTTCAAAATACCTTGTAAGAGAATCATGAGTTGACATACTGGTTGAAGGCTTTCGCTTTCACCTTTGTGGTAAGGATTCGATTCTCACCGCCTGTAGAAATGATAAAGAAAAGGAAGGGGGGAGAGAAAAAAGGAAGGATAAACAAACAATCCAACCCCGACCGCCTTCCACTTCCCTTGTAATCTAGATCTTCTCTAGTTGTCGTCCCTCTCGTTGAGGTACGCAAAAAATTTACAAAAATTTAACGTAGTGAAAGGAAAGTAATAACCAGCACTTTCATAGTTCCATACGCTATCCCTCCAACTCCCAACCTTCCACATTTTCTACCAAAAGTCTAAAGATGGAAAGTACATCATTCCACTTCCCTTCCTTATCTTGCCTCAATTTCATACCATCCCAAAAACAGTAAAGATCGAGCCTAAACGGCATTTTTACCAATACCAAACAGATTGGCGTTGAGAATACAGATATCAACTATCGGCAAAGCTTTCATATCACAGTGACTAAGACTCAACCTTTAGCAATACTATAAACACCAGATGAAACTACTTTCCAGTTTCCATACCCCAGCAAGACACGGTAACCAACACACAGACATCAATCAATATAGATTGCATAGTGAAGTGACAAATATTCTGAAAGCTAGACACTCATCATAAAAGATAGAAAAATTGATACCCATACACCACAAATGATTAAAAAAAATTACTCTCGGAAGATTGCACTTGTCCAAGCCTAAACTAATGTTAGGCTGATATTCATTAGAGTGTACGAAGTATAAGGGAGGAACATAGAAGAACCAGTATCCTCTATCCCCCCCTTTCTTTAATCAACCAAAACCTTCCAATGACAACAACAATACCAAAATCTTCCAAAGTTGGAATTACATCCTCCTCCCTCTTGTTCTCCTCACTTGCTCTCAACCATAGCAATTCAAATTCATGGTAAAGAAAGAAAAATGCTCTATCATAGTATATTTTATGTAATTGAGTTTGGTACATTTCTAAGGGAAACTCTTTACAACTAGTATCGGAAATGTATAAGTGAATTCCTTACATGTTTGTTATAGAGATTTGGTAATCAATACCGTTACTTGGAATAAGCAATACCAATACTTTGTTTCCGATTCCAACTACGCAGTAACAGATTCTAAAACTAGACAATTCCATCTCTAACGGTGCTTTCTTTCATGTCTCCAAGTCTATAAATGCTTATCCATAACAAAGCAATACCATAATAGCATGAGATCATCAATGTCATGAAATCCTTTAGAATGCGTTTGGAAATACACATTTCATTTCAAATTGTGGATTTTAATTATGAAATCATAATGAAGAATTTGAAATGACATGGATTGGGGTGTCATTCTCAAATCCTCATTTTAATTAACTACTTTTATAACATTAATGGATTTGACTCTAATCCAAATTCAAATTCTTGTTATTGCCAAACACTAACTTTAAATCAAATCCATATTTGCAAATGAAAACATCATTCCAAAACATACCATTAACTAATTCTTTTTGAATGGAGGTTTAGGTTTATGCCTCTCTTCAACTGTAGGATTGTGTAGAAACAAATGATCCGTTCTAATGATTGTACCAAACAAATTTCTACAATAATGCTTAATATTATCCTTTCCACTCTTTAATTGTTTCCTTTCCCTTACATTCGCATCCATCATACCAAACACTCCCTTAGAGTGCAGTAAATGAAGGAAATTTGATCATGCATAGCAGCATAGACATCTTGACGCCATCATATACCAATCATTGAGCTACTGTTGAGTGAACATTGGCCAGAACTAACCCTAAAATTAGTGAACATGGGGAACAATGGCGTATTCAGCCCATAAATTATTTTAACTCTACAATTTGAATCGCAATACTTGTTCTTCACGCCCTTAATTTCCTGTAATACATTGAATCAAACTAAACCCAAAGCGCAATCACACCTATTCATCAATTATTCAATTTGACATATTCATCACAAACCATAACTTCAATAAAAGGGGGAAAAACAAATATACCTAGGTCATAATCTACACATAGAAGTAAAAAAAAATACATAGTAGATTAACCTAAAATTATCAAAAGGGAACCAACCTTTGAGCGGCAAAAATTAGAGCATGATCAGAGCAATGCCTAACACGGATCTCAGTCAACAATCCATCACTCCAATTGGATACAGACATGAGAATTGCATCGATTCTCCTCTGGAACTCGGGGGTCCACCAGCGAGTTGACTCAGCGGATAACTCAAAACATGGTTCAAGATTGAGAACGGTGTTAAGGGAAGGATCCCTGCAGGCTTCCATCCATGGCTTGCAGACCAGCATAGGTCCCTTCCATCGTTCGTCCAATTCCAGACGTGAAAGGATGTCGATTAAGCACTCTCGAGTCAACTCAGCCCAATCTGAGTTATGGGTTAACTCAGCGATATCACCTTCTTTACTCATTTTGGACGGTATAAACTATAAAGCGTTACCCAACATGCCAAACCGTTTTTATTAGCGGAAAAAGTTGGTTTAGATTTGAGTGGTTTCGGATTTTCGGTTATTGGTTTACACTTTTTTTTTTTATTTTTATAAAATGAATTGCTAAATCGAGTAAGTTCAAAAGCTTTTCATTTTGTTATTATGGGATTAATTATATTTGTGGCTCCGTCTCACATTAAAATTGGTTCAAGTAAGAAAAGTAAATTAAATAAAATAAATATTTAAAATTTTTAATATTTTAATGTATCAATTTAATATTAAATTGGTTCAAGTAAGAAAAGTAAATTAAATAAAATGAATATTTTAAATTTTAATATTTTAATGTGCCAATTTAATATTTAAGATAATGTCTTATATAAAATAATTTTTATATAAAATGAATATTTTAATATGTCAATTTAATATATAATATAATGTGTTATATAAGATAATGTGTTATATTTAATATGTCAATTTAAATTTTAATATTTAAGATAATGTGTTATATAAAATATTGATGTTGTAATTAAATAACCCAATTTAGAACTGTATGACGATGAGTCGATGAGACCATCTTAAATAAGGATTTGTGTTTAGAATTTAGTTTGGTTGACATTAGTACTAATGAATTCAAATTCAATTTCGATTTGAATACGTTGGGTCATCAGCATCCAATAAATTTGTTGGATTCTTTTTTAAAGAAGATTGAATGAGGCAAGATTCAATGTTGGGTTTGCAATTTTCAGATTAACTCAAAGAGCAATTAAATGTAGCTCAGTTAAGAATAAGCTTGATTGGTAGTCGCCTAGTCGGTTATAGGTTGTATTTTCTTGGATACAAAAATGAATTTGGTTGATAGAGATCGCTTTATTTTTATAATCAAGATGGAGTAGGTACCTCAATTGTACAAAATGATACAAATGTACATTGAAGATCAAAGATGCATCAAAGACAACAAACATCAGCGAGTGTATGCGGTTAGTATGGGTTAGCAAGTAGCAGAATATCATTCTAAATATCTATCCAAAAATAGTGAAAAATCAAATAGAACACATTGAATAACAAATTCTTGTGAGAGACGGCCTCTTTAAGAGACCAACTCTAATTAGATCGACTCATAAAAAAAATATAAAATAAGAGTAAGAATTAAACTCTAATGGATGGGCTTGAGAGGCGTCTCTCAAACAGACGGTCTATAAGGAGACTTGTTGAATAATTAGAGGCGGTATAAGTTAACACGAAATAAGCTATCCTTAAAGTTAAACCAAACACAAATCACAAATAGGTTCATTTGTCACAGCCTAATACATTCTATTTCATACAAATCTACTCTAGATTCTTGCAGTATAGAACGTTCTACTCCATTGTGCTCAGTTCTTCTATGTACTCTCCTGAGGTTCTACCTTCATATGGATCCTTCAATAAACACCCAAGACCAGTCATTATTACCGGTAGACGAAACAGTTCGACTTTGCAGTATTTGGGTCACCACCAAGACCATACTTCTGCTTAGAATACTGCATTGAGAAACAAGTACAAATCAATACACAGGAATCAGGTATCAAATATCAGCCATAGTTCTACATCTCACTATAGTGGCTAATGGCAGAACAGAAAACCACTCAGTTTGAGTTTCGATCACACATTCTTAAGAACAATATGCGAGTTTGTGACAGAAAAACATAAACTTAAAGAAAGGGAGGCAATGATGTCTTACCTTGGCATCAGCCCGACTCCAATAAGAAAAACATAAATACCTTAGTTTTAGGTCCTTATTACTTGCACCAAAGTTTTATTGTAATAGAGCAACCTTCTAGCTTATTTCTCACCCTATAAGTTCCTCTCTCCCTTGCACTAAACTTCCATTGTAATACCTATCTAGTTTTGTATTCTCTCCTTTAAACACATAATATTAATCCTAGGCTTGATGGTGGATGTAGCCCATGTTAGTTAAACCATCTTAAAAATCTGTCTTGATTGTTTACTTTATTATTGTCATTCATTAATAACTTGCTCATTTGAGTCCTACACTAAGAGACAATACAAACATCAACTTAACTTCATACTTTTGATCTTTGAGTGAGGTCTTTGCCTCTCATTTCACGACTCTGATGCTTAATCAGGCATTTACAAGAATCAAAAATGCTGAGTTGATGATAACACAACGTAGAAACTTAAGACATAGAAGCAAATACACTAAACCCCAAAGATCAAAGCAACAATAGACTAATATTGGCTTCAGTCCTGTTATAAATCTGCTCTTCGTGAAGTAAATCAGAATCAATTTCCCGTTTACAGTTCAGGATATCGTCAGAAACCACAGCCACCTTTGCAAAAATACTAAGTTATAGCAACTTCATCACATCCCAAAAATTATAGCAGTTGAACTACTTAAAAGAAAAAATCCACACGAAATATAAAAAAATTGGCTTCAACTAGTATCGAGATGAATCATAAAATCAAAATTTATTTTGCTGTTTAATGTATGATTTTATCATATCAATTTTTCGTAATAACCATCAAAAATTAAAGTATAATAGTATCTTGATGAATAATGTAAAGTTTTGTGTCCCTTACTAATGAACTAATATTAAAAAGGAAAACAAACTCTTTTTTTATCACCAACAAGGGTATGGTTGAATCATGAATACACTCGACCCCCAAACCCTTTATGGTGTTGAAAATTGAATGTTATTGTCATATGAATTCTTTGTAATAATCATCAAAACTGAAGTTTGAAGTATAAGTAATAATTCTTTGTAATAGGCGTCATTGAAATAGGATCCCAAAAATAATGAAATGAAAAGTCCGAGAGAAATCAAATTTCACACTAAACAATGCAAATCAATTGATTCCTAATCTTTGCGTAGGCGCAAACAAAGCAAATAGATAATGAAGACCATAAATTACCTCTCTTTGAATCCTAGTGAAAGAGGTTCGTGCTTGATCAATTGAAGGAGGCTTGTAACCTTTTGGAGCATTATTAATTGCTATAACTATCTTAAGAAAATCTGGATTTTGAAGCACGCTGTATGAGATTCCATTGGCAACAAGAGCACGAACAATTGCAATGTCTACTTGATCTAGGTCATCTATCTCTTCTGTATTGTGAAATTCCTTAGTTAATAATTGCTCAACTGACCGAACCTCTTCACACCTAGGAACCCAATTATTGGTCCGCAAATCAAGAACATCGTGAACCATCAACCGCAGACAGGGGGCAAGTTGACTATTTGAACTCAATTCCTTCAACCGACTCATATATTTATTATTTATACGGCGTGAACTGAGGTTTTCATCAAGCTGCTTACCAAT
This sequence comes from Amaranthus palmeri, assembly GCA_019776075.1. Lineage (NCBI taxonomy): Eukaryota > Viridiplantae > Streptophyta > Magnoliopsida > Caryophyllales > Amaranthaceae > Amaranthus > Amaranthus palmeri. Next base: position 508,429 of record JAAKBH010000022.1, read on the forward strand.
GGTGTTAAATAACTCACAAATGGCCATAACATTTTCCTCTTCTGGGCAGTTTTTATTGTCACCACCTAATAGCTTCTGCATTATAACCAAGGGAACATCAGCAGAAAGCTCAAAGTACACCAATTTAAAAGGCAGGAGGAAACACGCTGTATTACCTGTGCGATATGATGCACAATCCATTCAGGAATTATTTTCAGCTTCAGAAGTTCGCCAATAAGCCGTATGTTTCCAAGAGTACGAAGCTTAAGCATTCTTTCTTTCTCTCTACGTTCAGCTTCTTGGTCTGGATTTGTCATCTGTCTCAGTTCAGCTCTTAAAATGTCTGCATCTTCAAATGCCACTTGGCAATTGTTCAAAAGAACACGCTTGAAAGTGATTTCTTTTCCTCCAGCTTCCTCTGGTGGATATGGAGGTAGCTTTTCGTTCAAATCAGAACATAACTGAGCATACATAGAGGAGAATGTAGGTTCCAGTACAGCTTTGTCAAAGATCAAAGAAAAAACGTCCTGAAAGACAAAGGAAGATATTTTAGTCCACGAGAAAAGACCCACGATCAAACTTATTAACACAAAGAAAGAGAACAACCGGGCCGTCGATTAGCAAAGGCAAAGCGGGCTACCGCCCAACGCCATGAATATTTTAGGGCCCAAACAACTTTTTTTTGATCAAAAACTTATTTTTATGTATATAAAAGATATTAATTTTAATCAAAATTTAGATATAACTTATATTTTTTGCTAAGTAATATGAGTTCTTTGTGCTTTTTTATAAAGTAGTTTATATATGAATAATAAAAAACAAATTAAAAGGTGTATTATATAATTTGTTACGCCTCAAGTTTTTTGGGCCCTTTTTATCTTTGCTTTGGGGCCAAAAATAAACTAGACAGCCCTGGAGAACAACCTTCAGAATCTCAGCTGATGTAATACCAGAAATAGAAACAATCAATTGACGTTTGAGAAGATCATACTTCTCAGGTGTAAGCTTGTTGAGAATACTGCATCATGAAACCAGTATATCAAATTAATACACAAGAATCCAGCATACAATGTCAGTCAAATTTTCACATCTTAACACAATAGCACAAAATTTAATTTATTGAGCTCCAGTAATAATGTTCTTTTAAACTGCTCTATACATTTGCAAAGTACAGCTGCAAGCCAATTTCCACGATACTAGATAGTTAGCAAACGATCAAAAGTCCATTCCGTTAGTTAACAGACACTAATCATCAATATAGATAGTATATTTCACAAGCATTAGTTTACTTTGCAGACAAAAGATCCTAATTATCAGCTGATTCAAATACTTGTTGAACCTCATGTCATCAACAAGGCTTTATACTAAGAGAGCACAAGTTTTGTAACTTTATAGTGACCATTTTAAACCAATTTTTTTTAAAGACTGACCAGAAAGAGGAAAACTATTACCCACTAACAGTCTTTAATACAGGATCTTTCTCTAGACTGCATCTTCTCGCCGACAACAGTACCTCAGCTTTAACCAGAGCTGGAGTTGAACCCTGCATCATGTAAGATGAAATCATCAATACACAAAAATGGGTACAACGACAAGATTCCTTTACCACAGTGTCCTTAAGTGGCTCACACCTACGGTGAGACTTGGGGTATAGGGTGTACGGAGCATTACCCTTGTTATTGATAACACCGACAAAGAGGTTGTACCGATTGACCCTTGGTAGCAAACATTATGAGCAATTCACATAAAAATGAAGTGTACATGAATTAATTCAGAGCCAAAGAACTATATATCTTTGGCCCCATCAAAACAAGGGATATCTAAAATAAGTAAACAGAATAATTAACAGCAGATAATCTTGTAAGAATTCAGTAACATTGACCACAAATGCTACAACTAAAACTACTAGCATGTAGGGATGACAATGGGTCGGACTCGGCTCGGATTATACATACTCCGACTTTGCTCCGGATAATAGTTGGACTATTGTTTTCAATCCATCTCCACTCGGAGTCAAATTATGCATACTCCAAGTTTGCCCCGACTCGGACTCTCGGATCTCCAACGGAGTCGGATGCTGAGTCGGAATTTTATCAAATACAATTTAACAAAAAAATATATACTTCAATTTGAATTCAATTTTAACAAGAGAAATAATCCTACTACTACTACAATTTAACAAAATTTTCTCGTAATTTGATTTGGCGTATTTTATTTCTCTTGATTTCATTTGTCGTATATTGATTCATTAATCAAAATAAAAATACCAAGTAGTTTTTCAAAATCGAAAATTACAACTACTATGAGAGAGAGCTTGAATCAGTCACGTCTAGAGTTTTAAAGGAAACAAAATATAAGTGTAAAAGTCAAATTCAAAGTCAAACGTCCTACAAGGTCGGAGTTGGGTGGGAGTCTCGGATTTTTAATAAGGTCCAACTCCGGTCCGTCTCTAACTCTGACTCGGATCATAAAGTCGGAGTCGGATGACTTTTATCTCGGACTCGAATCGGAGATTTTTCCTCGGATCGAGTCGGACTAGGGTCGGATTCGGACTGAATTGCCATCCCTACTAGCATGTCTTGCATTCAGCTCATATAATTAAGGACAAATTACCTAAAACAATCCAACAATTTTATGATTTTCCTATAATTAACCCACCTATTTATCAACCATGTATAATCCCAAAATTTCTAAGGTATTTGCCTAGAGCAAACTTGGATAACTAGATGACCTTCTATAGAAAGTTTTTTTTTACTCCCGTTTTATCCAAATGGGTCATGAAACATCAAAGTACACTTGAAAGGGGAGGTAAACACCTCACTCAAGGATCACAAATTAAGGTTTAAGTGTGTTTGTGTTGTGTCAATGTTTAGGAACCAAATATGCAATGTAATAATAAATGGCAAAAATAAATAAACAATCAAGACAACGATTTTAAGGTGGTTCACCAAACATGGGCTACATCCACCATCTAGCCTAGGATTATATTAATGTGTTTAAAGGAGATTATACAAGCTTGAAGGAATTACAATGGAGAATAATGTAAGGGAAGAGAGGAGCTAAAATGGGTGTAATTACTTGAGCAAGAAATAGTGCACTAATATGAGACTTTTGGCGCACTATCTAAGGTCCTAAGGCAAGTGTATATAGAGTAAATAATGGGGCTTTAAGGTAGTACAAAGTGGGCAGCAAACAGAAAATGAAATAGACAACCAGCAAATACACCGAACAGTTCGAGGAACAATTCGGGAAGCAGAACCGGATCAGGAACGTAATTCACCACTAATCAAAACTTAGATTGGGAAAGAAATGACTCAAGTGTATTGGATTGTGGTATGTTATGCTAGGGATCGATGCACATTTTAGTGTAATAGTTACTTAAAATAATAATAAAATAATAGTAATAAGATTTATCATTCATTCCAAGTTCAAAAATATAATAAATGATCACAAGACCACAATACACTAAACAAGGAAGCAAATACACCGAACACCCAAGTTGCAATCAACAATCAGACTTACATTGGTTTCAGCCCTGTTATAATCCTGCTCTTCAGGAAGAAAATCAGAATCAACTTCCCGTTTACACTTCAGAATATCGTCAGGAACCAAAGCCACCTTTGTAAAAATATTAGATTATAGCAACTTCATCACAACCAATAAATTTAGCAATTGAACTACTTAAAAGAAAAATTCTAAAGTAAACTATCAAAAAATGCCTTTAATTAGTATCTAGATGAATCATAGAATCACTACTTTACGTGGTTGTTTAATGTATGATTTTTTCACATCAATTCTTCGTAATAACCATGTAAGAAAGTTTGTTATTTTTTTATTCAAGTCCAGCTGATAACTATTTTGTTCTTGTCAAGCTACTCCATTCTTGGGTTCCTACTTCTTGTTCCTTTCATATAATTCACAAACATAAAAACCTAACATGGCATCAGAGCAAAAGGTATTAGATGACTGGGATGTATTGGTTTTTTCCTAAAGAACAAAAACTGCTGCAACCTTTTTTTCTACTCTTATCTTTTTCGCCCTCTTCTTTTCTTTCTATATTATTTCTTTTCCTCCCGTTTCTGTATTAGTTAGGAAACAAAATTCAAGTGCCACAATCAATCCTCGTCATGTGAGAACCTATGCTGATCCTACACAGAATACAAATCATTTTTATTACTTGAATCCCTCAAATTCTGCAAGCGCAAAATTAATGTGTAGTTTTTGATGGGGCAGGTTACACGGATTGGAAAACATCAATGATATTAAGTCTTGATGCCAAAAATAAGATGTGTTTTGCTTATGGAAGTTTAACTAAATCAATTGAAGGTTCTTTTAAAGAAAATGGGTCTACAAGGTTAAAATGAAACCTGGTGATAGCCTGAAAAGGTATAAATTCCTGTTAGTTTCCAAAGGTATAGTCAGCAAAATGGAGTTGATTATCAAGAAACTTTCTCTCCAATTGTTATAATAACTATTGTCAAGTGTGTGTGTCTTGTTGCTAATGTCTTATTGATTTAGCAGCTTGTAAATTAGCTTGTATTTCAATTAGAAGGCAACAATGCATTTTGCGTGGAGAACTTCATAATGAAGTCTACACGAAACTTATTGAAGGATTAAACACACCACCTCATCTTGTCGTAGATTCAAGAAAATCTTTATATGGGTTGAAGCAAGCATCTAGATAATGGTTTATCAAGCTCACCATTGAATTGCCTCATCAAGGTCACCATTGAATTGCCTCATCAAGGTTTTGTCCAATCCAAAAATAATTATTCCTTATTCACTAAGAAAGATTCAAATTCCTTTACTAAAGTTGATGTCTATGGTGATGATACATTGATTGCAGGAGACAATGAGTTATGAACTCCATTAAAGCTCATCTATAAAATTTTCAGCATAAAAGAGCTGAGGAGGTTAAGGATATGTTTGGTACATGGCTTTTGACTTATCTTTTTGGTTGGCTTTTGACTTTTGACTTGAGGCTAAAATTAAAAGGAGACAATGGTTGCAATTGCTTATGAAATCACATGTTTGGCTTACTTAAAAGAATTTGCAATCACAAACCTTAAGGTTGTTTCTCTAGAATGGGAAACAAACCAGCTGTACAGATGGCCAAAAATTCAATCGTTCGGTATCACACCAAACACATAGACATAGACTGTCATTTCACCAAATAAAAGGTGATGGAAGGTCTTATTGAATTCAAGTATCAGCCCACATCACAGCAACAAGCAGACATTCTAACAAAAATTGTACCATCCACAAAATTACAACCCATTCTTTCCCAACATGACATGATTAACACCATTCTAAATTTGAGGGGTAATGAGGATATGATTCCATCAATTGAAAAAGTATTCCATAAATAGCAACATTTGAAGTCAGAGATAGCTCAAGTTAAAGCTTAACTAGTCAAATCAGTCAAATCCTATTCTTGGTTTGAAATTAAAACGCAAACAAAACAACTTTTATAATATGACAATCAGAATATAATTCCAAAAGCTACCTCTCTGAGCTGCAATAGCTTGTCTCGAGTGTAACAAATGCGTTCACGATTCTCGCATCGAGCATCCTCAAACTACAAGGTAGAATACCCAGATAAAAATAATTTGCTGGAAAAGGATTTTTCAATAATTAAAACATCACATAATTTCCCAAGCACTAATTTTGAGAACATGCTCGTCAGAATCAATTTCCTGTATACAGTTATAAGAGTACCAATAAAACAAGGATGAAAAGGGGTACAAAATCCAACGACTCTGATGTTTAATCAGGCATCTATAAGAAGCAAAATGCTGAGTTGATGATAACACAACATAGAAACTTAAGACATAAAAGCAAATACACCGAACTCCAAAGATCAAAGGAGCAATAAGACTTATATTGGCTTCAACCCTGTTATAACTCTGCTCTACACTCTACAGAAAGTAAATTAGATTCAATTTCCCGTTACACTTCAGGATATTGTTAGGAAGTAGGAACCACAGCCACCTTTGTAAAAAAACCAAGTTATAGCAACTTCATCACAACCCAAAAAATATAGCAACTGAACTATTTAAAAGAATAAATCCACAAAAAAATATAAAAAAAATTAAAATTTGCTCAAAATAATTCTAACTATCACCCGTTGCCCAAAAATAATCTCAACTATCAATTATTTTTAATAATCCTAACTATTCTCATAATTTGTTGAAAATATAAACATTTCTATTTTTTTAGATGAAGGATAAAGGTTAATTTTGAACGGTCAAGTTAAAAAATTAGAAAAAAAAGTTGGTGGAGTTACTTGTTTCAGCCGGTAATAAGGGGAGGGTATGTTTTCAACAAATTATGAGAATAGTTGGAATTATAAGTAGAATTATATTAGTGACAATTCTTTGTAATAGGCGCAAATTGAATTAGGATTCCAAAATATATGAAATGCTAAGTCCGATATAAATTTTACACAAAAACATTCTAATCAATTAATTCCTAATCTTTGCTTAGACACAAACAATGAAACAAAGCTAATAAAATAGGAAGACCAGAAATCACCTCTCTCCGAATCCTAATCAAAGAGATTCGTTCTCGATCAATTGAGGGAGGCTTGTAACCTTTTGGAGCATTATTAATCGCTTTAATCATCTCAAGAAAATCTGGATTTTGAAGCACGCTGTATGAGATTTCATTTGCAACAAGAGCACGAACAATAGCAACGTCTACTTGATTTAGGTCATCAATCTCTTCAATATTGTGAAATTCCTCGATTAATTGCTCAACTTCCCTTTCGCTTTCGGCTTCCAAACGTTACCTTGATAATGTTTTGCCAGATTCCATTGATGCAGAAAATTTGAGTTATTTGTGAGTTAAACCTTTGTATGAATAGACTTCTATGTAAGAGTTCAATTTTATAGGTGGTTTTTTGCTCAAGAGGAAGAGCAATGGCCGCAGGGCCGGCATGACGTTTAAGCTTCTATGGTTGAATGCTGGGAACTGAAAATATTTTGTTGGCGGCGTTGCTGAAATTATAACCTGAGTTGACTACCAAAAGTAAAAATTATGTAAAATAATTTTATATTTTATTGATTTTCAGAAAGTAAATTTAATCTTTGATTAATCATACATCATACATTATATTAATTTTAATGTATAGTGATGATGAAAAAGTCAAGTGAATATGAGAGTGACAAGTGTAATTTTTTTATTGGCCAGTATTTTTGGCAGGAGTATTTATTGCCAGAATTTTTAAATACAACATGATTATTTATGACCAAGGATTTTTAATATTTTGTATAGTAATTATATGTCCAGGAATCTTTTCATAAATACGGAATTTTAATGTATGTATAGTGATGATGAAAAAGTAAAGTGAATATGAGAGTGACAAGTGTAATTTTTTTATTAGCCAGTATTTTTGACAGAAGTATTTATTGCCAGAATTTTTAAATACAACATGATTATTTATGACCAAGGATTTTTAATATTTTGTATAGTAATTATATGACCAGGAATCTTTTCATAAATACGGAATGAGTAAACTTGACCAGAGATTTTTAACGTTTAGTATAGTAATTATATGACAATATGACAATAATAACAATGAGATAAGGGATTTTGACCCGAAATTTTTTATTTATGGCAAGAATAGTATAGTGATTAATTTATTTATGACCAAGGATTTTGACAACTGAGACAAAATTTCTACAAATTTAAAATGGCAGGATTTTAAAATAACTCATCGTACTGAGAATTTATTATATAAAGAGGTGTTTCAAAACTTATAAACTCTTTATTAACAACCTATTTTGTATTTTTTATATTTAATTTTTTTTTTTAATTACGATGTATATGTAAATAATTTATCACGCACCTTCGTTTAATATTTTCGTTCATATAAAATTTCACTAAAATATCAACGTATTAAAAAATCCGTGCATTGCACGGGATTATATCCTAGTTATTAATAATCTCAATTTTATGGTCACTTGTCCAAAAATATTTATTATTGCTTAGATACTAATCGATTTTTTACAATTTAGATTTTTTACAATTTAATTATTATAGTAGAAAATAAAATAAATTAAGGATTATGATATTTACAACCCTTAGGGTTGCACATAAAAATGAACAAATTTTATTTATGATTAATAATTTTAAATTTTTAAGAGAATCTTATCTTGAAGTTGAAAAATAATTAACATTTTATCTAATTATTTTTACTTTTCAAGAAAGAATAAATGCATCCTCAAAAAAAAAGAAAAAAGAAAGAATAAATGCTAAAGTAATAAATTATAGGAAAAATTACCCAGAATAACACGACCTTTCACTCATTTCCCAAGAATAATACGAATTTTCAATTAACCACCAATAATACGAACTTTGACATGCATTTTCCGCTGTCGTACATGAGCTGTTTATAACCAGTAGTACAGTTCTTTTTTTGACCATTGCTCAGCAGGTTTCATCTCGTATTATTGGTGGTTAATTGAAAGTTCGTATTACCGGTTGAAACCTGCTGAACAACGGTCAAAAAAAGACTTGTACTACCGGTTATAAACAGGTCATGTATGCCAGCGAAAAATGCATGTCAAAGTTCGTATTATTGGTGGTTAATTGAAAGTTCGTATTATTCTTGGAAAATCAGTGAAAGATCGTATTATTCTGGGTAATTTTTCCTAAATTATAATTAATTTTTGATGTTCTCAAAGTAACAAGGGATTATATATTTTGTACATAATTGATTGTTTAAAAACCTTTTTATAGTAATGTATATATAATCTTGAAGCTCATCATTCATCACATTGTGGAAACATTAACACAAATTCTTAAACGAAATGGTTCTATTGGACTAACCTAATGAATATTTATTATCTTAAAGTGTTTAACGTGATCATTTATGATTTTAAAGTAGTTACTTTTATAACCTTGTGACTATTTATAATCCTAAAGTGATCAATTTAAGAAATTGACTAATTATATGGGTTGTGGTGAAGGGATCTCATACAAGACAAACTGATTAATATTTAATGGGGAGTTTTAAACAAAAACTCCAATGTAAATGCTAGTATACTATGGTTATTATGTTTTAGCTAAAACCTCTTAGGACATGCTCATATTAATTAAGGGTAAATATTTAAGAAAAAAAAATAAAAATTAAACTATATAAATTAATATATTTAAAAAAATAAAGATATAATATATTTAACTTATCTCCCCATCATCCTTAAAAGAAAACTTTTTCAATTGCTTTTCCAAAAATTTTCTTTTATTTTTGAAATTTCCATTGTTTGAAAAAACTGTTGTCAATTGATTTCTTTTTAAATTTAATATTTATTATTTACTATTTTTAATTAATTTAATGCCCGTTGGCAAATAAGCCACCAACTATTTGCTAAACAGACTCAAAGTAGTCTCATGTTTTAAATTTTTTTATGGTGAACAATGGTCCAAAAATGTGCATTCGTTCCGGGTAGACTCATTACTGATAATGTTCTCATTGCTTCGGAGGTATTCCACTTTATGAAGATTAGTGGGGCTCGAAAGAACGGGTTTATGGCTTTAAAATTGGATATTAGTAAGGCGTATGATCGGATCGAATGGGATTACTTAGAAGGGGTTTTGGTGCGTTTTGGCTTTCCGGATCTTTGGATTCGTAGAGTAATGGAATGTGTCACATCCGTATCTTATTCGTTTTTGGTTAATGGGCGCTTAACTCAATCCATGATTCCGCAAAGAGGGCTTCGCCAAGGTGACCCCCTTTCCCCTTATCTTTTTCTTATTTGTGCGGAAGGGTTGGGGGCATTATTAAAGAGGGCTTTTTATTCCAAGGCGATTAGGGGTATTACGATTGCTCGTGGGGCTCCGCCTATCACTCATCTTTTTTTCGCCGATGATAGTCTTGTTTTTTCCCGGGCTAATCTTGAAGAAGCTAAGGCTATTAAGGAAATCTTGGTACATTATGAATTTTTATCGGGTCAAAAAGTCAACGTTGAAAAAAGTGAGATCTCTTTTAGTTCAAAGATTGGGGCTAATATTCGTTCTTCCATCTCTAATTGTCTCGGCTTCAAAGATGTGGCTATTCATGGCAAGTATTTGGGTCTTCCTACGATTTTTGATAAATCAAAGAAGATTTCTTTTGCGGGTATTCGAGATAGAATCTGGAAAAAGCTTCAAGGATGGAAAGAGAAGCTTTTATCTAGGGCCGGGAAGGAAGTGTTGATTAAGGCCGTGATTCAGGCAATCCCGTCATATGCAATGAGCTGTTTCAAACTTCCGGTGGCTTTATGCAAGGATATTAGTGGCATCATTCGTCGTTTTTGGTGGGGGTTTAAAAAGAAAAATCGGGGCATTTGTTGGAAGGCTTGGGATTTTCTTTGTCGTCCGAAAGATCATGGTGGGCTTGGTTTTAGGGATTTTGAAATTTTCAATCAAGCTATGCTCTCGAAACAATTTTGGAGGTTGTATACTCGCCCGGAGTCGCTTTTTGCTCGTATCTTTCGTGCTAGGTATTTTCCCCATGGAAATATTTGGACAGCTTCGGTTGGTTCTAATCCAAGTTATGGGTGGCGGAGTGTTTGGGGGTCTAGAGGCCTTTTGCGGGATGGTGTTCGATGGCGGATTGGGAATGGGAAGGATGTTCGTGTATGGGGTGATGCGTGGCTTGATGGTCCGGGATCGGGGCGTGTGATATCTCCAAGGGGCGATTTTTTTGAGGAAACGACGGTTGATTATTTCATTGATGCCGAGACTAATTCATGGCGTGAGGACTTGGTTCGGGGTGCGTTCCTTCCTTTCGAAGCAAATAAGGTGCTTAGTATTCCAATTGGATGTAGGGGAAGCCGGGATGAATTATGTTGGGTTTTGAGTAACGATGGTGTTTTACGTGTCCGGGATGTTTATAACCATGCTATTTCTCGTAAACCTTTTGCGTCCGCTTCTAGTGGTCCGGATCCTATGTGGGATCGTCTTTGGCGCCTCAAAGTCCCTCCTAAGGTTCGTGAGTTCTCTTGGCGGGCCTCGTGGGACATAATTCCTCATGGGGCCAATCTTTGCAAAAGAGGGGTTTCGGACTTTCTTGCTTGTTCTAGGTGTGGGGATATTGAAAATCTGAACCATATTCTTTTTGATTGTTCTTGGGCCAAGGCTTTTTGGGAGGAAGCCCAGTTATGTGATTCTTGGTTATTTTTTGGGTCCTTTAGAGACATTGTGGATCATTTATGGCATAATGGGGGTGTTTCTTTGGTGGAGAAGTTTGTAACCTTTTGTTGGCAAATTTGGAAGGCGAGAAACGACTCTATCTTTAATAATGTTGTTGATCACCCGCGTTTGTGTCTTATCAAGGCTCGGGATTGGCTTGTTGAGTATCAAAAGTCATTGGTTTTTGATTGGGTGGATCCACCGAAAAATAGGACTAAAAGTCATTGGGCTTGTCCTCCGGAGGGGATGATAAAAATCAATTTTGACGGGGCGTTTTCTAAATCCGATGAGAAGTACGGTCTAGGCATAGTGGCGCGTGACTGTCACGGGATGTTTTTGGGTGCTGGGGCTCGGACCGGATGGAATGCAGTTTCAGCTGAGATGGTGGAGGCCTATTCAGTTCAGTGGGCTTTATCTTGGGCCAAGGATCATGGTTGGATGCATGTTATTTTTGAGGGGGATTGTAAGCTTCTCCTGGACGCTTTGATGGGCCTTCGGCATCGTTCTTTTCATATTCAGACCATCGTCAATAATTGTTTGTCTTTGTGTCAGAGCTTCTCGTCTTTCTCTTTTAGTTTTTGTTACAGAGATTGTAATTCGGTAGCTCATAGATTAGCCCATTGGGCCATTAGTGGAGTTTGTGATACGACCTGGGAGCATGTTGCCCCGGTGTGGTTAGGGGACGTTTTGTATTCTGATTTTTCATCTATGAATGCCTAGCCTACCCTTTCATTCAAAAAAAAAAAATGGTCCAAAAATGTAGTGATAGTTAAGAAGTAAAAGATGATTTAAGTATTGAGCAAAAAAATCATTGCAACATAGGCTATTGGACACCATTTGGCATTTGTTGAGAACATAAAAGCAGTATCAGAATGAGGCTTTATATTATTATCACAAATTCTTGTACGAGAGACGGTCTTTTTGAGAGAATCTTTAATTGGGTAGGCCTATTAGAAAAATTGTAGAGTAAATATAGGAAATAAGTTTTAATGGATTGGGCCTGAGATACGTCCCTCAGAAAGACGGTCTCTCAAGAGACCGGCTAAATCATTACACAAAATCTCACAAGAAACGGCCTATAGGATAGACCACAAAATTGGGTCATCCCATTTCCCTTAACTGGTTTTTTTATTATAATATCAATTATATTATGTTATAATCCTAAATATAAGGTATTATAACCTTGAATATACTATTCTATAACCCCAAATATAAGTTATTATAACCCCAAACAATTTATGATAACCCCAAATATACTATGTTATATTTTGGGCTGGGCTTCATGGATTCCGTCTATAGAATAGACCGTCTCCTATGAGACTTACTGAAATCATTATTATTATTACAAGTTTTTTTATTTTGAACTAATAAAATAGAAGTGTTCAATTTGGTTAAAATTAAACATACAGGCTAAATAACCAACTCAAAACCTACATAAAAATGAAATTATATTAAGATAACAACTTAAACACACTATACCCGAAAATGATCCGACTTGAATTATCTAATTCAAAACCCAATCAACAACCCAAAATCGGCAATTATATCCTAAACACATCAGTCTGAAATCGATCATCATACAAGTGCCAATGACCATACCTCTCGGTGGGAAATACCGATCTTGGTATATTGAAATATGGCTTTATAATCGTCTTCAGGTTCTTCAAATGTGAGCAACAATTGACGATTTCACGAATAGTCAAGTTTGCACACCCGTTCAAATCGAGATATTCGAGTTTCAAACAGCTTTCAGCAATGAAAGCAAGGCCTCGAACCGACAACTTGGAAAACCTAAGCTCAAGATGCTCCAAGTTAAGCATATATTTACCAATGGCAGCAGCTTCGGTATCGCCATCTTGTGGGCAAGCATCAAGGTATTCCTTCGGTACTATATCATTATGATGTGAAGGGTTGATCCAATTGAGGAGATTCCGGTTGAGTACTTTTATTTCGGGACAACTTTTCCCGATTGATGATATAGATTCATGAGAGATCTCATGGCAGAAGCTAATATCGAGTTCTTTCAGCTTAGGGCAACATTTTGCTACCTCAGTTAAACCCACATCAGTGACGCTCTGGCTGCTTTTGATCGACAAAACCTCAAGTTTAGGACATCTGAAAATAAAATGACCAAACTTCAAAGTTATTCTTAGAAATTTGGTATAAGAATTTACAATGCATGAACGAAAGTGTGGTTGTATTGTCATTATCCGCATCCTTTCTCCATACATGTATTATAGGAGTCCAATACAATTTGCCTTGTTCAAAATACCTTGTAAGAGAATCATGAGTTGACATATTGGTTGAAGGCTTTCGGTTTCACCTTTGTGGTAAGAGTTTGATTCTCACCGCCTACAGAAATGATAAAGAAAACGAAGGGGGGAGAGAAAAAAGGAAGGATAAACAAACAATCCAACCCCGACCACCTTCCACTTCCCGTGTAATCTAGATCTTTCCTAGTTGTCGTCCCTCTCGTCGAGGTAAGCAAAAAATTCACAAAAATTTAACGTAGTTAAAGGAAAGTAATAACCTGCACTTTCATAGTTCCATATGCTATCCCTCCAACTCCCAATCTTCCACATTTTCTATCAAAAGTTGAAACGATGGAAAGTACATCATTCCACTTCCCTTCCTTGTTTTGCCTCGATGTCATATCATCCCAAAAAAACAGTAAAAATCTAGCCTAAACGGGATTTTCATCAATATGAAACAGATTCTTTGAGAATACAGAAATCAACTCTCGCCAAAGCTTTCATATCACAGTGACTAAGGTCAAGGAGATGTTTGGCATAAAAAGTGAAAACATTATGGAAATGGAAGGATCGTGTTAAGAAATATCGGTATAAGTTGTTTGGTATAATTCTAGGTAACGAAAACACTTGAATCAAACATAAACCGAATCCACACTCTGTGATTAACTTCTCTCTGATGTTTTTCAAGCATATCTTTCCTTTTCTCTCCTCTACTTTCTAAAGCAAATAAATGCATTCTGAAAAAACCAATCAATGGATTATGTTTGTGAATCAACTCGAGAACTCACAGTGCGTAATAAGTAGGGGGTAACGAACTTTGTGTTTTTCTATTTACATCATATTTGTTACCGCTAATTCATGACCGGTAACATTTTGCTGGATTCACTTACCACAGCAAACATAAACGGAAGATATAAAGCTTTACCGAGCAAAAGGAAAAAGTAACGGTTTCACAATCCGTTACCAGGTTCTTGAAATTTGTATACCAAACACACCCTAAGACTCAACCTTTAGCAATACTATTTTCCATACACCAGCAACAGACACAATAAACCAACACGTTGGACTTACATCCTCCTCCCTCTTCTTCTCCTCGCTTGCTTTCAACCATAGCAGTCCAAACTCATGGTAAAGCAACAGACATGCTCTATCATAATTGCTACAGTTCCTGTAGCAACTACCGTTCATCATCTATCTTATTTGGTATCTCCATGTATAATGTAAAACATAATGAAGTGGGATTTTTTTGATTCATCTCAATGCTTCATAATATTAACTTTTAGAATTTTTTTATCCCATGAAACTAAAGATATTAAAATCACAATCGTGCATTCATGAAAAACAGAATTATAACAACTATTAAAAATCAGATGAAGTATATATATTATGTATTTGATTTTGGTGCAATTCGAAGGACAAATGCTCATTAAAATTGGTAACTGATTACAGCAATCAACCAAAAGATTCACCTGTAATTCAACCTAGATTCACATAGTAAAGTCTTATAGTGCAGTAAATTAAGGAACTTTGATCATGCATACACATCTTGATGCCATCATATACCAGTCATTGAGCTACTATTGGGTGAACATTGGCCACAACAAGTAACCCTAAAATCAGTGAACATGGGGAACAATGGCGTATTCAGCCCGAAAATTTTTATAATTCTACAATTTGAATCGCAATACTTGTTGTTCACGCCCTTAATTTCCTGTAATACATTGAATTAAACTAAACCCAATGCACAATCACACCTATTCATCAATTATTCAATTTGACATATCCTTCACTTCAATAAAAGGGGGAAAAACAAATATACCTAACCTAGGTCATAATCTACACATAAAAGTAAAAACAATTACATACTAGATTAACCCAAAATTATCAAAAGGGAACCAACCTTTGAGCAGCAAAAATCAGCGCATGATCAGAGCAATGCCTAACACGGATCTCAGTCAACAATCCATCACTCCAATTGGATACAGACATGAGAATTGCATCGATTCTCCTCTGGAACTCGGGGGTCCACCAGCGAGTTGACTCAGCGGATAACTCAAAACATGGTTCAAGATTGAGAACGGTGTTAAGGGAAGGATCCCTGCAGGCTTCCATCCATGGCTTGCAGACCAGCATAGGTCCCTTCCATCGTTCGTCCAATTCCAGACGTGAAAGGATGTCGATCAAGCACTCTCGAGTCAACTCGGCCCAATCTGAATTATGGGTTAACTCAACGATATCACCTTCTTTGCTCATTTTGAACGGTGTTCTGGTTTCGGATTTTCGGTTGTTGGTTTACACTTGATATACTACCTCCGTTTATATTTATATGCAACATTTAGCCCAAGCACGGTTGCCAATGAGAAATTAGAGGAAGTAGGTATAGGTAATTAAGGGTAAGAAGGAGAGAGAAAATGATGAAAGTAGGGATAGGTAAGTAAGAGAAAGGAGGAGAGAGGAAGTAGGGATATGTAATTAAGGGAAAAGAAGGAGAGAGAAAATGATGTGATAGATAATTAAAGGAGAGAGAAAATGATGGGATATGTATTTAAATTGGTTATTTTTTACTAAAAAAGGAAAGAAAAAAATGAGTTGCACATAATTTTTAGCGGACAAAAATGGCAAAAGTTGCACATAAATATAAACAGAGGTAGTACAATTAGTTTCTAAATCGAGTAAGTTCAAAAGCATTTTGCTATTTTGGGATCGACTATGGCTCCGTCCAAACCGTTCATACAAGAAAAGTAAATTAAATAAAGGGAGTAATTTATTTTGGGATTTACTTATGTTTATGACTTCTGATTGTTCATACAATAAAAGTAAATGAGATATTCCACGTGGTAACTCTGAGGTTTTGAGTTTTCCACGTGGTAACCAAAACTTTTAAAAAATCCACATGGTAATCCTAAGGTTTACCAAATTGTTCCATCATGACCTTTTTGCACATAAAATGTTAGCAAAACGTTAAGAAACATTAATTTCGAAGCTTTAAGGTTGTTGTACGCTTATATATGCGACTCACCATTTTAAATGTCATTAGTCTCAACCATTTTCCCCAAAATATAAACCCAAACCCTACAATATTTGGATTCGAGAAAAAAAATATAATTTGGATGAAAAATGGTAGATTTGAGAGTTATATTTTGGGGAAAAAGGTTCAAACTGATGACATTTCGAATGGTGAGTCGCATAAATATGCATACAACAGCCATAAAGCTTTAAAATTAACGTTTGCTAACGTTTTTATGTGCAAAAAGGTCATGATGGAACATTTACGTAAACCTCAGGGTTACCGCGTGGATTTTTTAAAAGTTTTGGTTACCATGTAAAAAACTCAAAACCTCAAGTTACCACATGAAATTTCCCAAAGTAAATTAAATAAAATGAGAATTTAAATATTTAACGTGCCAATGTATGTTTAAGATGATGTGTTAAATATTAAACAATTTTTATAAAAATACGAATATTGATGTTTTAATTAAACTAATTAGTTATTTAGCCCAATTTAAAACTGTATAACGTTGAGACCCTCCTAAATGAGGATTCACGTTTGGAAATTAGTTTGTTTAAGATTTGGATCGATGATTTGTATTCGAATACGTTGGGTCATCGGTGGTCAATAAATTTCTTGAATTTGGCTTGTTTAAAGATTGAATGAGGCAAGATTCAATTTTGGGTTTGCAGTTTTTAGATTAAATCAATTTATATAATGGGTTAAATCTAGTTCAGTTAAGAATAAACTTGATTGATAGTCGGTTATAGGTTGTATTTTCATGGGTACAAAAACAAATTTGGTTGACAGAGATCACTTTATTTTATAAAAATCAAGAAGATGGAGTAGATTAGGGTTGTCTCGGAAATTTTAGGGGCCATGAGTGAAGTATTCAATATAGGGCCCTTGTGTAACATTTTATTAAATTTTAATTTTGTTTTAATTCTCGATCACCGACGTCTCTAGTCATGCTATTACCATTTTTCACTAATCATAAGCATAGTGGCAAACTACTAAATCTAAATTTTAATTATAGAAATTAAATATAAAAGGAAAAATAATAACAAATATTAGTTCTTGAAAGTATGTTTGATCAGTTTTTATAAAGAAAGAATGGGAAGATAAAGTGTGAGCTTTTAATTTGAAGAGTTATTGAATGGGGAGAAGAGGCAAATTGAGGAGTTATGGTCTAAAGAGAAAAATTGAAGAATTATATCTAGGAAGAAGAGAAATTTGTAGGTGGAAGAATTTGAGGAGTTAAAACTCTCGTGGGAGACGGTCTATTCTATAGACGGAATCTATGAAGCCCAGCCCAAAATATAACATAGTATATTTGGGGTTATAATAAATTATTTGGGGTTATAATAACTTATATTTGGGATTATAGAATAGTATATTCGAGGTTATAATACCTTACATTTAGGATTATAACATAATATAATTAATATTATAATAAAAAAATCAGTTAAGGAAAATGAGCTGGCCCAATTTTGTGGTTTATCCTATAGACCGTCTCTTGTGAGATTTTGTGAATGTATATTGCTCTACTAGGAATAAAATAAGGGAATGAACTATAACTTTTAATTTCCATTCTGAATTACAAGCTCACTAACATATTCCAGAGATTTGGGCCCCAATAAACTGGGGCCTTGAGCCACTGCTCATGGAGCTTCGGGTATTGGGTCGGGCCTTCAGTAGGTACCTCAATTGTACAAAATGAAACAAATGTACATTGAAGATCAAAGATGCATCAAAGACAAGCATTAGCGAGTCTATGCCGTGAGTTTGGGTTAGCGAGTAGCGAATAGCGAGTGCAATTGAAGAGCAGTACTTCCTCCTATTCATCTTTAGCGTCTAATTTTCTTATTTTGTCAAACCATCCTAATGTCTTATTTGTATTTTTGAATATGTTAACTTTACCAATATACTCCTACTATAAATAACTCTTTCAGAAGTATAAGTCAACACGAAGTAGGCTATCCTTAATGATAAGCCAAACACAAATCACAAATAGGTTCATTTGCCGCAGCCTAATACATTCTATTTCTTACAAATCTACTCTAGCCTCTATCCTTGCAGTGTAGAACGTTCTACTCCATTGTGCTCAGTTCTTCTATTCTTTTGTGAAGTTTCTGCCTACTGCTACTATGTGCTCGAACGAGCACAGCACACAATAGCCTCCTGATTGTTCTTTGTTGCCTTGTTCATGTAACACATTTTCTCATGCCTGGATTTGTTCAAGGCATGGTTCCTTACCCTTAGTCGAGCCACAAATGTCCTACATCAAGCACCTTATGAACCGTTCTAACCCTAATCCAATATAACTCAACGCATCCTCACCAGTCACCACCCTCCAATATATACGATAAGGCATGTCCGATAATATGACTAAACTTAACGTCATTATTACGAGTTTTAACATTTGCTATAACAATTCGCATCAAAAGAGCCATTGATGTTTGCTGTATAGCTGGCCTTAGCCGCAAATGGTTTGGATCTGTTGCTGTTGTCCTTTCTATCAAAAAAACGTATTTTGTCCCTCAACAAAGGTGTCGTGTCTCACCTGTTTAGTGTTATTTATAAACCACAATAAACACAAAAAACATATTAATAAGTAAGTAAAATACAAAAAGATACATTACAATTTAAAAAATATTACTTTATTAAATCTCTCCAGATAGGTGTGATTTGCCAAGTTGACAAATAACAGTTACTAACCTAAAATTGCTCCACCTCTGATTTATAAATCACCATAAAAGACAAAAAAACACACTAATAAAACAAGTAAAACACAAATAGATAAATTACAATTTAAAAATATCAACCTATTAAATACTCCACATGGGATAACCATAATTAACCTAGAGTTGCACCTCCCTTGCTCCCATTTGTCCGTTTCTCCATAATATTTTTCTGACATTTTCTTCTCCTTGTTTTTCTTCCTTTTACTGTTTTTCCATGGCTTATAAATGCTTGATTATTTTGTTCTTGTTTCTCTTTTTTCTTTGAATCTGCCCACCTCTCAGGGTACCCAACAATTTCAAAACACTCTTCTTTGTTGTGCCTTGGTTTTCCACAGTGAGTACACCTTAGTTTACTCTGATCATCTTGTCGCCTATAATTTGATTTTGTGCATTTTCCTCTTGTGGATAAACCGATCCCTAGACCTAATGATTCATAATCTGATGAGGGTTTTTCACTTCTCATGATGCTCCGACGTGAGATATTCCTTCGAATGGTTGTATAGGCTTGCTCTACGGTGGGTAATGGATCTTGATTCAGTACATACCTTCTATCTTTATCAAAAGATTCTTCAAGTCCGGCAAGAAATTGATATAGCCGGTTTTGTTGAATTATATCGTTGAAAATGGTTTTATCTTCCGGACAAATCATGGGATTTGGGAGTCTTTGATCAATTTCTTTCCAAATCGAGACAAGTTTACTGAAATATACCTCAACTTGATCCGCTCCTTGCTGAATTTTGTTTGCTTTAACCGTTAAATCGAAAATGTGTAAACCATCTCTTCCGCTACTAAACATGGCTTTTATTCTTCTCCATAACTCGAATGCTGTGGGATAATCTAGAAACTGATTAACTAAATCAGAACCTATATTTTCTATTATCCATGAGATAACAATTGAATCTCGTTGAGCCCATCTGGTGTATTCTGGATCTTCAGAGTTTGGTGGAAAGGCGATGATGTGGTTTAGCCTACCTCGCCCACTGATTGCCCGATACATCAATTTGGACCACTTGGTGTAGTTCCCATTGTTTAATTTCTCTGTTAAAATAATGGAATGATGGATGGTTTCGGTCGGTTTATGTGTGTTTGTTTGTTTAGGAACCCAATTGTTGGTCCGCAAATCAAGAACATCACGAACCATGAACCGCAGATGGAGGGCAAGTTGACTGTTTGAGCTCCATTCCTTCAATTTACTCATATACACATCATTTATAAGGCGTGATCTGGGGTATTCATCAAGCTGCTTACCAATAGTGTTAAAGAACTGACAAATGGCCTCAACATTCTCCTCTTCTGGGCAGATTTTATTGTCAGGACCTAATAGCTCCTGCATTGTGACCAAAGGAACATCACCACTTTGTAAGGCAGGAGGAAAACAGCAAGACTGTATTACCTGTACAATATGATGCACAATCCTTTCCGGAACCATTTTCTGCTTCAGAAGTTCACCAATAAGCCGTATGTTCCCGAGAGTACGAAGCTTAAGCATTCTTTCTTTATCTCGACGTTCAGCTTCTTGGTCTGGGTTTGTCATCTGTCTCAGTTCAGCTCTTAAAATGTCTGCACCTTCAAATGCCTCTTGGCAATTGTTCAAAAGAACACGCTTGAAAGTGATTTCTTTTCCTCCAGCTTCCTCTGGTGGATATGGAGGTAGCTTTTCGTTCAAATCAGAACATAACTGAGCATACATAGGGCAGAAAGTAGGTTTCAGGACAGCTTTGTCATAGATCAAAGAAATAACACCCTGAAAGACAAAGGAAGATATTTTAGTTCCCGAGAAAAGACCCATGATCAAACTTATTAACACAAAAAAAGAGAACAACCTTCAGAATCTCAGCTGATGTAATACTAGAAATAGAAACAATCAATTGACGTTTGAGAAGATCATACTTCTCAGGTGTAAGCATGTTGAGAATACTGCATCAAGAAACCAGTATATTAAAGTAATACACAAGAATCCAGTGTAAAATGTCGGTCAAATTTTCATCTCCCTACAATGACAACCGGCAACGGCAAAACACAATAGCACAAAATTTAATTTACTAAAAATTAACATGAATAACACAATCTTTTGTTAATTTTCCAATAATAATACCAACTATTGATTAACCATGAATAATACCACTTTGGTTTTTTTTCCTAGAATAATACCAACTTAGGGATTTTTTTATGAAAACACCCCTTTAAGTTGGTATTATTCATGGTTAATCAAAAATTGATATTATTACAGGGAAATAAGCAAAAAATTGTATTATTCCTTGTAATATTTCCTTTAATTTATTGAGCTCCAGTAATAATGTTCTTTTAAACTGCTCTATACATTTGCAAAGTACAGCTGCAAGCCAATTTCCACTATACTAGATAGTTAGCAAACGATCAAAAGTCCATTCCATTAGTTATCAGACACAAATCAATATAGATAGTATATTTCACAAGTATTAGTTTACTTTGCAGACAAAAAATCCTAATAATCAGCTGATTCAAATACTTGTTGAACCTCATGTCATCAACAAGACTTAACACTAAGAGAGCACAAGTTTTGCAACCTTGTAGTGACAATTTTAAACCAAATTTTATTTCAAAGACTGATCAGAAAGAGGAAAGCCATTACCCGTTAACAGTCTTCAATACACGATCTATCTCTGGACTGCCTCTTCTTACCGACCACGGTACCTCAGCTTTAACCGGAGCTGGAGTTGGACCCTGCATCATGTAAAGTGAGATTATCTCAATGTCATTTAGTGGCTCTTAGTCTCTCACCTAGGGTGAGATTTGGAGGGTCGGGTGTACACAACATCACCCTTATACTCTTATTATTGATAAGGGTGACAAAGAGGTTGTTTTCGATTGACTCATGGTAGCAAATATTATATGCGACTTCACATAAATAAAAGTGCATATAAATTAATGACTCGTTTACTATAGTCCATTAAGCCAAATAAGTTTATATCTTTGGCCCCATTATAATAATTTGCTGACAAAAAGATCTTTCAATAATTAACACATCACATGATTTTACAAGCCCTGCGTTAGAGAACAAGCTCGTCATCCTGTTTACACTTTAAAGAGGCTGATATAAGAGATCATTAGAACAAACATGAAAAGGGAGTAAAAATCAACTACTCTGATGTTTAATTACGAATTTAAGAAGCAAAATGTTGAGTTGGTGATAACACAACATAGAAACTTAAAAAAGGAAGCAAATATACAAAACCCCAAAGTGCAAAGCAACGATAAGACTTATATTGGCTTCAGCCATGTTATAACTTATAACTCTGCTCTTCAAGAAGTAAATCTTAATCAATTTCCCATTTACATTTCATGATATCGTCAGGAACCACAGCCACCTTTGTAAAAATACTAAGTCATAGTAAATTCATCAAACCCAAAGTTTATAGCAGTTGAACTACTTCAAAGAAGAAATCCACACTAAATTATAAAAAATCTACTTACATGGGAGACATTAATGGCGTAAATTGAAGTTTGATTGTAAGTATAGAACTTTATTAGTAATAATTCTTCGTAATAGGCATAAATTGACATCGGATTCCAAAAGTAATGAAATATTTTCCGATAAATCAAATTTTACACTAAACTATTCAAATCAATTGATTCCTAATCTTTGATAGACACAAACAAAGTTAATAGAATAGGAAGACCGGAAATTACCTCTCTCTGAAACCTAGAAAAAGAGGTTCGTGCTCGATCAATTAAGGGAGGCTTGTAACCTTTTGGAGCATTATTGATTGCTATAACCATCTTAACAAAATCTGGATTTTGAAGCACGCTGTATGAGATTCCATTTGCGACAAGAGCACGAAAAATTGCAAAGTCTACTTGATCTAGGTCATCTATCTCTTCAGTATTGTGAAATTCCTTAGTTAATTGCTCAACTTCCCTTTCTTCCAAACGTTGAATTGATACTTTTTTGCCAAATTCCATTGATGCAGAAAATTTGAGTAATTCGTGAATTAAATCTTTGGATAGTTGTTTTTTGCTCAAGAGGAATAGCAATGGCCGGAATTATTTTTAAGCTTCTCTGGTTGGATACTTGCATGTTAAGACTTGAGAATAGAACTGTTCATGCAGGCTACCGTCAGGCTCCGTCAGGTTCGAGTCACTCGACTCCAAAAATTAATATTTGGTGGGGAGTGGGGATTATCGCCCGCTAAGTTAAACGGCAGGCAGGTAACAAAGCAAAAAGACAAATTTGTGTAAGAGACGGTCTTTTGAGAGATCATTTCTAATTGAGCTTGCTCATTATATATTTTTTAAAATATTATAAGTATGCATTGAGTATGATGTAAGTAGACATTTAAGAAATTAAAAGTAGGCATTAAGGATACGGTAAGTAAGCATTAAGGATAATGTAAGTAGGCATTAAGAATACGATAAGTAAGCATTAATTTTTGATGGGCTGGGCTTGAAATACGTCTCTCAAAGAAACGGTCTCTCAAGAGACTAGCTGTTATACGAATTTTTGTGAAAGACAGTCTCTTTGAGAGGTCCTCTCTAATTTAGGCTGGCCCATTATATATTATTTGAAAATATTGTAAGTAGGCATTAAGAATAATGATGTTGACATCTAAAATATTGTAAGTAGGCATTAAAGATAATATAAGTAGGCATTAAAAATACGATAAGTAGACATTAATCTTTATTGGGTTGGACTTGAGATATGTCTATCAAAGAGACGGTCTCTTAAGACTCGGGAGACTAGCTGTTGGTTATATTATTCTCGATAAAGCACACGAGACACAATTATGCTAAAGTCTTAATCAAAGCAATATGAAAAGTCATTAGTTATATATGAACTAACAAAAGAAGTAAGAACATAAAAAATTAAAAACATGAAGTAGTCATTTACTTAATTATAAAATTAAAACTTGTTTGCCTGAGATCCTGCAAGGTCGAGTAGCGGCAAATAAAGTAAGAATGCTAAAGCGGACGGAATTTTGAAATTTTGGCTTGCAAATAGGTTTTCAGAGGCGAATTACGTCCACTATGTTACCCGTCCAAACCCGCCTATGAACTCCTCTACTTGAAAAATGAAAATATTAATGGTCGTTGCTGAAATTGTCAAGCGAGTTGATTAGCCAAAAATATATGTTAATAAGTCAGTTTGACTTCAAATTATCTGTTAAATATGAATATTTTTTGTTTTGACTTAAAAGCTAATTTTACATTTAAAGTTATTTATCAACATATTTGAACTATTTGAATTTAGAGGTAATGTGAGTCATGATTCCTGCTCATTTGTGAATAAGTACTAAAACTCTGACAAATAACATATTATGAGTAGAAATATCAATTTTAACAGAAAATCCATGACAAGAGCTTAGACACCCCTAGTCATGTGTCCAAATGCTTCAAGAAGCAATTTGTGAGAGACAATTGCTACCACAAACACAAACAAAATCCATGACAAGAGCTTAGACACCCTTAGTCATGTGTCCAAATGCTTCAAGAAGCAATCGCAAAGGACAAGTTAATCCCCCTTCAATACACAAAGAACAAGAAAATGTGACTTTTGTTTTCTCATAATACTTTTATGCCTGTGTTATGATTACCTAATTTTAGTTGAATCAAATTATTGACAATATATATTGTGTGATCAATGATGTAGTCGTCTTAAAAACATTAACAATGTTATCTAAACAGTTGATCAATAATATCTTGGTCCAGTTTCTGGAAAGACGGCACTTGCCCAACCAGTCTAGCCAACTCACCAGCTACGCGATCCATGTAAAGTGCGTAAAGCACTGACCTCTTCTCCAGTGATTGCAATGTTTTTCGGGCATTATGAAACGAATCCAGCCACTCTTCAAACAACCCTACAACGATACTGCATTAGTATACTTTTTACATGCCAGAGAGTCTGCCATAATAAAATGATATTACAGAACTTTTGACCGACTTTGTTCCGGGATACACAAGTATGTGAAAGATAGCAATTGATTTATTCGTTATGAATCATAATTTTCGCAATAAAAGAAGTTTATGGAAGGTATAAAGTATCAGAAAGGCAAGCACATACTTGTCTCAAAACCCTCCTCCTTCGACCAAGTGACTAAGTTGTCTGAGACTAAGAACTCAATAAGCTGAATCCTGCAAGTCACACGATAGTTAAGCTGTGTAAGTAACTTAAAAGCAGTAGAAGGTGATCCCAAGCTACCAGCTGCAGTTATTGTTTCTATGCAAAACTATGTTTGGTTCCAGCAGATAACAAAAGACCCAAGTTAGAAACTAATGTATTGTTTGAAATAAGTCGATGCTGCATTTGAAAAATATAACTGAAAGGTATGATTTTTCAGGACTTTATAGCATGTTATAACCCGCCTACGCAATGGTTACGTTCTGTTATTGTACGGCATCAATGAAATCGATATAAAGAAACTACAAATGCTAGAATGAAATCATTAGGGTGAGAATATTGATAAACCAAAAACTACAATAGTAGTAAATGAGAGCTTTCAGAAAAAACTTAAACACAAAGGGATCCCATGATAAAAGAGGAATAAAAAGCAACAAGTAATTACTGAACGACAGAAGTTGAATATCACAATGACGCAAAATGAATCCATAGCCTGATTTTATGCAATAGGTATTGGAGATATCAAATCAAGACAAGAAGCTTAAAAGGCATTTGTGAAGTAATATGTTAAATGTATAAGCATTAAGCTTACATCATAAACATTGAATCATGTATGAGAGCAAAAGACTCGTCGAATGGATCCAGTAAAAGCAACTGTCCTGCCAGTTCGGATATCCGGTGGCATACAGAAAGCATGAATCTTTGTCCAATATAAGACGCACTTCCAAGCGTACGACAAACATGTTGAATATGGATTTGTGAATCATTTTCAGGGTCACACAGCTCTGAAAATAATGGGGAGAAAAATCAGCAACCATATCAAGCAGAAGAGACCACGATGAAATTACAATAGAATGGCAGTATAAATGGAGAGTGCTATTATGGCATATGCAGCTGTGTGATATTTCAATTATTTTGAAATTTTTGATGTTCTTGAATCAAACAGATAGCGATCTTTAGGTCCATATTAGACCACTATAATCATGGACACAGGAATATAAGAACATAATTTTAGAAACTTTGTGATCAAGGACATCCATCTCAATTTCTTACTGCAATTACCACCAGTATTCTCACTGTGATTGAGAAAAAATTTGTATACCTATTAAATGATTTACCAAGGATGCAAAAGCAGCACCTCGGCATCATCAAGACAAAACCCTGAAGCCATAAGCCATTGATCTATTATGTAACATAATCCAACAGTCCATCAAATAACAAATGATCTAACAATAGTGCTGTGTGAAAACAATAGTGGGTGCAGTGCTGAGTGAAACACATAAGGAAAAAGAACTAGAAGTTACCATCTTCAAAAGGTGTGCACATCCGTTTCACAAGACGCACAATTAAGCTGTTGATGATACCTTCAAGCTTATCTGCTCCCGTTTTCACCGACAAAAGACGACCCAGAGAACCTTTGACAAAAAAAAACATGTGAAGATTCTTACAGATGATAAGATCACTCCCTAAAATAGTACATTAAAGAAAATTAGCACGAAACTCCCAACAAAAATCAAAGAAATCCCGGGCGTTCCCTGATTAAAGAATCACAAAAACTTTTCAGGCAGGGATACTATATGGAAAGAACGAGAAAATTTCACATCTATTTGCGAGCACAATGGCAAGGTTGCGAACATCTGACCCCCACACCCCACCCTAGGTGGGAGTCACTCGATGGCATTGAGGTAATGGGATGTAGTACACTGAAATGCTTACGTTTTAGATATGAGGTCCAACAATTAAAAGCTCAAACAAGAGACTCTAATTATGATTTGATCAGAAATCATGCTTGTAGAAACAAACTTAACTAAATCTCAAACTAATCGGTTTGAACAAAAAAATTATAATGAACACTTCTGATAAATATAATAATATTCACAGAATAACACAGAATGATAAGTAACACTATAGGTATTATAGTAAAGAATAAGGTTAGACTATTATGTATCCCTAACCTAGAATGAAGTCCACTGCTTGATGCGCCAAGTTCGTGAAATTAGGTTTCTTCACCTGCACAATATTATACAATTAGCTTAACAAGAATCACAATCAACAGCTACGTCTGCACGTATTTTCTTTGCACATTGAGTTATCAACATAAGTTCAGGCAATTCAAATCCAACCGGCTTAGGAGTCTCACAAAGATCCACGAGAAATTCAGCTGATATCTTCAGCTGCTCAATCCCCTCTTCTCCATTAAATTCTGTTCACAAGCCAAAAAAGCCAAAAATTTGCTCAAATTTCAACAAACCAAACAGGATTGCTACTTATACATCACTTGTCTTCATTTCATTCTCTATTTAACACATAGTGAGTAAAAGCAAAGATAATGGTTTGGAACCTGAAAAAACTCTATGATCCATTGAATT
Source organism: Amaranthus palmeri (assembly GCA_019776075.1). Taxonomy (NCBI): domain Eukaryota; kingdom Viridiplantae; phylum Streptophyta; class Magnoliopsida; order Caryophyllales; family Amaranthaceae; genus Amaranthus; species Amaranthus palmeri. The sequence continues at coordinate 536,031 of JAAKBH010000022.1, forward strand.
GCTCTCCTTTCTCTTAGTTCTCTTATGCAAACGCACTGCAAAAGCAAAAGCAAAATCATTTCAGTAAAAATTAGCAACAAATAGAAACAAATTCCTGAATTTTGTGAAACGAATTTCGCAAGGATGAAATACCTAATCTGAGAAATCTACGGTGAAGAACATCATTTAATCTATGATCAGAGGTGAAGTTGTTGATCTGCAAGTTATTAAAGAAGTAACACTTGCAAGACGCAGTTTCCGGATAAAGATCACGTCTTAAATCATCTAATCACACATTTAAAAAACAAACGAATTAATTAATGTCAAAATTATGAAAAAATACATGAAGAAAAAGGTGAGAAATAGGCGTGAACCTTCGAGATGCTTGAGGTCTTCTGTGAGTCGGACAATTTCTTGCTTGCGAATTTTGGCCTGAACTTGAAGCGAACAATGTCGTTTATTGGTAATGCCGGTTGAAGAGGAAGAACAGCAGGAGAGAAATAAATACCTTTTGTTTCCAGTGAAGAAGACGCGACGACGAATTAGAAGAAGAAGCATGTTGTGAGAAAAGTTTGGATCGGATTAGAGCCATGGCAATGGCTAGCTTCATAGGATCGTTAGAGTTTGTCGCCATGGCCGGAGGTTCGGTGGTGGAAGCCATTTTTGTTTCTCCTCTCTATTGAGTTACGTGTTAGCCGGTCGAATGAAATAGCGAGTGAACGCGGGAAGTTTATTGATAGTTTTTTCAATTTTATGCGACGATTACATTACACACTATATAGTATATACGTTGCATTTTTTTAATAAAAAAAAAAAAAAAATTGCCAAGAATAATCCCAATTATTATCCATTAGTAAAAATAATCTCAATTATTAATTTTTTTCAATAATCTTAACTATTGATGAAGTTTGCTGAAAACAATTCCAACTACAGCCGATTAAGTATCGAATGGAACTGTTTTTAGCAAACTTCATCAATAATTCGAATTATTAAAAAATAATCAATAGTTGGGATTATTTCTGGCCAACGGATGATAGTTGGGATTATTCTTTGCAAATTTTCCTAAAAAAAATTGGAAAGGTAGAATTTTTATGCCCTTTCTGTCTCGGTTTTTTTAGGTCGAATGTTTACAACTTACAAGAATTAAGAAAACAGTTACTCCCTCCTATTCACTACAAGTGTCCCATTTACTTTTTGGACACTATTTATTTCTTATTCTTAATTTGTATTTTATTATTAATCTATAAGTTAAAACATAGTCGAGTGAGATCTTGTTTGATTCGTCTCAATGCAAGCTAAGGATTATTCATATCAACTTTTCATAATTTTTGATTATACACAATTACAAATATTAACGATCGAATAAGTGCATTTGATAAAGTGCAAAAAGCCACTGGGACCCTTGTGCTGAATAGGTTGGAGTATTTGGTAATAGAGATATTTTATTTGAAATGAACGGCACTAATCATGTCTAACAATGAAAAACACAAAGAAAAATAAAGTAAAAGATGATGAATTTTGGATACCTCCCCCTCAAATGGTAATTTATCAGATTGAATTCAACAATTACAATGTAATAAACCTCCCCTTATCTTGAGAACAACTCTCTCAAAATCACAATACTAATTCAATGAAGAACTGATTGGAAAAAAAAAAAATCAATGAAGAACCCCCTCAAGTTTCTTACAAAGAAATAAACATCCCCTTATGTTTTTAATATGTAAGTTGATATTATTGATTGTATTATTGACCACTTATTTATTGGTTAAAATTCATCAATAAAAGTGATATAATAATAATATTTTATTAACTTAGTTCTCAAATTGTGAATAAAACTATATTTATGTAGAAATTGATCAGTTTAATGTCACAATTGATCAAATATAGGTTTAAATTGAAATTTTTACTTTAGTTGATATGTTAAGTATTACTTTAGGTTGAAATTTAAAGGAAAAATTGTCGAGAATAACACATACTTTTAGCGTTTTCCTGTGAATAACCCCTACTTTAGATTATTCATAACTTATCCGAACTTTACACTATTTTTTATCACAGCACCCCCTCATAAAAAATGACCGACTGTAGCAAGTTAGACCTGCGAATTGACTTGTTTTACTACTATATCAGCTGGTGCCTGCTGTATGCCATGTTCATCTTCAACATCTCAACCATTCCTCCATTGTTAAACCCTAACCTTATAGAGTTACCATTTTCGCACGCCATTTTCGACACCATGTTTGCACAGATTTTTCGCAAAGAAAATCGAAAAAAAATGCAAAAAAATCTCCATGAGAATATAATCTTACCATTTTAATGAAGAAGAGTACACACAACCGATTGAAGCAAGCCCTGTGAAGATTTGCCTTTGATTTGCAAAATTAGGATTATTCTCATGAACCCTAGAAATGAATTGGGATTGGGGATTTGTTTTTGGAAGTGTCATATAGATGAAGGAGCAGGTTGTATGGGATTAATTGAATGCAACCTACTATAGCCGGTTTGTTAGAGTTGGGGGTGCTGTGAGCAAACTGAGTGTAAAGTTCAGATTATTTATTAATAATCAAAAGTAGGGGTTATTAACAGGAAAACGTTAAAAGTACGGGTTATTCCCGACAAATTTTCCAAATTTAAAATGTTTAAAGTCAAAATTGATACCTTTGAGGTCCAAATTAAAAATTGCTCAGAACACGAAAAAAAAAAAAGGAAATCTAGAGGCATGGCGCGCGTGTAGTACACGCATGACGCGCCTGCAATTGGCCCGGCCCAACGCTCGTCTTATTTTAGGACCGTCTTACGCAAGTCTTTGTGAATTAAAAAAGGTTCTATTTAGTTTTTTAAAACTTACGCAGTTATCTGTTGCATTTAACTCTTTAATTATTTTTTACATATAAATATTTTAGACTACTAATATGTGTCATTCTCATCTCACGCTAAGATGGTTTCATACAGTACTTCTTGATTTTTTTTTTTAAAATAAAAAGAACCCTAGTGAAGGAGTGTAACCGCTAGGTGCCGGTTAGCCGGCATGAAAAACAAGACAAATGGCGCCTAAAAATACAAGTCTGCCCGCTGAAATTTACCCGCAACTTCCAATTTACTCGACCAATATTTTAAAATTCTCCCGCCAACCCTTCACCATGTTTTAACTTCCCTCTTTTTCCCCTTCCAATCCAATCCCTCCATTTTTTTTCAGATTCAACCTCCATTTTCTCTCTTCTTCCTCTCTCTTTCCCTCTCTAGAACATTACAAGAACATCAATGGCGAAACAAGGAAAATCGAGAAAAAATGACAGTCAAAACATAATCGGTAAGGGAAAAATTACTCCTGTTCAGGTTGCTTTCATCGTCGATCGATATCTTGCCGACAACAATTTCTCCCAAACTCGTAATGCTTTTCGTGAAGAAGCTTCTTCTCTTATCCCTAAATCATCTGTTCAAGAGGTATTAATTTTGAAATCTATGCTTCATTTTTTATTTTTTAATTATGTTTTATTGCTGCAGTGCTGCTTCAGTTCGATTGAACTTTGTTTTGGTTTAAAATTGATTTCAGGCACCTAAAACTTTGTTGAGTTTAGCGGAATTATTGGATGATTATGTTTGGTTGAAAGAGCAAAGAGTTATGATTGAACATGAGAAGTTAGGATTAGCTCAAGAAAGAACTAGGATTCAAAATCTTTTACAAGGGATGCAAGATCTTATGAATGTTTTTAATAATTCTCCTGTTGTTCCTGCTAACTATGTTCCTTCACCGCCGCCACATCCAGTTTCTGCTTCCGTGCCTCCCAATTCAATGGTCACTTCGTCTTCTGCAGGTTACTTTTCAATCTTGTTTATTTTCTTGAATAAATTTAATTTGAAGTAGGTTTATAATATCTTTTGGTTGATTGGGTGTTTCTTAAATTTAGGGTATTAGTTGTTTGATCAACATTTCTAAGTAAGTGTTTCGTGGTTTATAGTTTGATTCGATTTTGAAGGAAATAGAATATCAGTTGTTCGATTGAATATACAAGATAGGGCTACCAGAATATGCCATATTGCTACATGGGTTTTGGGGTTAACAATTATGTTTATGAATTAAAATTATGTTTATAGGTTAACGAATGTACAATAGAAAACTTAATTAAAAGTTGGTATTAAGTAAAGTGATAGTATATGCTTTGGATAAGCATGCATATTGAGTCTCTCACGCTCGCATCATATCCATTTGTTTTGTTCATATTTCAAACAATGTATTTTTTGGTACTATAGCAGAATTTTCAGTAGATAGAACTGTAGCATCTCAAATTCCCTGTAATACTAGAGTTTTTGTAGCTAATGAAATGAGCAATCAAACCAACTGTCTTTGTAAATTGCTGCGTTACACATGGTGGAATATACCATTGGAGATTGACTCTCATACTAGTTTTTCTTGGTTTCAGGCTATCCTGGTTACAGAACTGCAGGTGTGGCATCTGTGTCGATGTCACAAAGTGTAAAAGTTGATCAGACCAGTTACTCAACACCTATCCTTGGCTCGCGTCCTCCAAGAAAAAGGAAAAATTACAAGGATCTTCAAAATATAAATCAAGCACCAAAGAAGTATTGTGGCGCAGCGACTAACAATCCTGTGTATATCCAAGGTGGGTTAGTTGGTTTAATCAATGTATGGTAGTATCTCTCATTCTCCAGACGTAATATCTCAACCTAATTTTGCTGCTTGTAAAATTTGTTCAACAGGTACTAATTCAAGTGCTTTGCCAAATAATGCATCCCAACGGCATCATATTAATCATCAATCCCCTCCCCTCCCATCTTCTTCACCAAGTTTTGCTCAAGGAGGATCCCATATTCAAGGATCAAATGTTGCAAAGAATTTGTTTGACAAGCATTCATCATCTCCGAATTCGAATTCTTCGTGTCCCAAAACACCCCCACGAGCACTCTCTTCCCATAGCGATAAATCCATTTCTCCACTTGAGGAAGTTTCTTCAACGGCGAAGTCTAATCATGAAAGCACTACACCTGAGACCACGCCTAACAACTGCACTATAATCTCCTCTAAGACAATTATAGTCAGTCCTGCAAAGCACTTCTCTATAGAAACCAACCAATGCACATTTTCCTCACCGGTTAAAACTACTAAGTGGCAAAGTAAGAGAGAACACGTCAAAGGGAGGCTAGATTTCGACAGCTCCGAAGCACCAACTATTATGGAAAATACAAGTGGAGATGGCAGTACTAGTTCTGAATCTGAGAAGGAAGGAGACATTTTCGACTTGGAAGTGCCAGGTTTTGATGCCTTTGGACCAGACTTTTCTATCTCAGAGTTCCTGACTGATCTGGGGATTGATTGTGGATCACTTGACAATCCCTGCCCTACTACAGAAGGAACTAATGAAGAGACCAGGACAAGCCAAAATTTGGTAGAACATTCATCAGCTGTTAGGGAAGTTATAGCAGGAGATGTTAGCATAAATGGTAAAAAAATACTCTAATCTTCATTTTGTACAATTGTTTCTTCATTCAATCAACTAATTTGATAAGTTGACATAATACTTTATTTCGTGTTGTTGCAGGTACGGATTCCATTACTTCAATCAAGTCCATAACACAATGTATTAGAGTGCTGAGTCCTAGTAAGTGTTCTCTTAATGACTCTTGTCGTGTATCATCGTCATTAGTATTAACATTACTTATATTAACATATGGTTTAATTTTATGATCTCAGCCAAATGTTCACGTAATAACTCAACTCACGTTCAAGGAAATTTAAGCTCGGGAAGATGAACAGATTAATTCAGGCTGACTTGAAGCTGACTAGTTGACGATACACAACACAAGTATCACTTCACTTCTGAAAATCTTAGGGCTACATAGTTAGACAGAATCTCAGTCTTTTGTTGTACAGTGGTCATGTTTTTGTTGCTAATCTTATTAGCATACCGATCAAAGTTAGTTTAAGATCATCTCATACAACCAACACTTTCAATCTCTATAATCTGTCTTATTAATATTTAGTAATTGCACTTGATGAAATCACAATTTCTTGGTGTCGGGCCTAAAACGAGCTGGGTTATGCAGTGCCAAAGGCAAGCTGCACTCCTGCTGTCCATGTGTTCGAGGTTTAGAAGCAAGAAAATGTGCAGTTAATGTGATCACCCCTTGATATGCAGTTATTGTGATCACTCCTTGATATGCAGTGACGCAATTTACACTACCTAACTATAAATTTAACTAGCTGGGGTTTGATTTTGTACTGTCAACTGTGTATAGTTCAATCTCCAGGTTTAGATATCGCAACAGTTGATTAACAAAGTTGAAATTTCTTGGATCAGATTGGATGGATTGAAACAGCTTGAATTTACTTTGCATTATCTTGTTGATCAGCATCTTATCAATTGATCTCCTGAGAGATCGTCTCTCTGAAAGACGTTTCTTAGGTCCAGTCCTTTAAAGCTTAATGCGTGCTCTTACTCTACATTTTCCTTTATAGGTCAATTTAATTAGAGATAGTCTCTCAAAGACTTTTTTTCACAAAAATTTGTGTATATCCTATGATTCAAGCCGCGTTTGGTTTGGGTTTGAATCAATGGATCAATTTAAGTTGGGTTTGGTTAGGGTGAACACTGGGATGTGAACGAAGTCACATGATTTTTTTTATTGATTCTTTTTTGTATAAAGGTTATATTGATTCACAGGCTTCAACAAAAAATGTAACTCAATATACAAAATTTGATTAAAAATATTCGGCGGATTTAATTCAATTTTGTCAAGTTTTTTTGGTCGGGTAATTTTGGGTTACAAGACAAAATTCATGGATTGAGTTATAACTCAATTTCTGATAAAAAAAAAAATAAGGACTATATGGTGTCTGGTCAATGTTTTTGGACTTTTTAGAGTTATGATGAGTATAATAAGCATACGAAATATTGTGTTTAAAATAGACTCGATGACCCGATAGACACCCGACTTTATAATTGAATCCGGTTTGACTCGACTTAAAAATGGATCTACCATTATGTAAAAAACCAATGTGAACACAAAACCCGATTTTAAACCGACCCGAAACATTTGACCCGAAATCAATCTAATGACCTGAATAAATACCTTTACGAAATATATTAAAGTAAAAGTCTATGGTAAAGTACTATAAAAATAATAGGGGCAAAATAATAAAATTTATGTCCAAAAAAGAAAAACGGCTGCAATTAAATTGCAAAGGTCCGAAAGTAATCAATGACTCGCCGCTCATTCTTTGAAAAAATACAATGAGTCGCCAATGCTCTAGGTTTTTGTTTGCAGGTTTTTCTTTGATTAAATGGCATTTATGACCCGTTTGGTTAGTCGTATAAAATAGTGGTAATGAAATTGATTCATGATTAAAATTTTATCAAAACTTTTATATTATTCCCATGGTAATTAAACTTCGATCACAAAAAAGTTTTTTGTTTACAAATTTTCATTACCACCTAATACTCCCTCCGTTACTTTTTGTTTTTCCATCTTACTAAAACGAGTAGTTGCATAAGTTTTTCCACTTTAGAATACTTTCCATTTTTGGAAAGCTTTCATCCCACTTTTACCCCTTAAAACCCCACTTCTCTTACTTCATAGTACTATTTAATTACTTTCTCTCTCATACTTCCAATACAATCATTACATTACACTATTATTTAATTATTTTTTCTCAAATACTTCTAATACAATCATTACTTTCCACTACTATATAATTTAAATAATACCCACTACTACCAAAGATTCCATTTTTCTTAATCTTGGTGAAAAACCCAAATAGGAAAATTAATAAGGAACGGAGGGAGTACTACCTTTTCCAATGGTAATGCATTGGAATGAATTTTATGAAGAAAATGAGATGATTGAAGTTGGACAAGCATGACCATCAAGATAACCAAAAGATTTTTTAACTAAAATTACACCAGTTTTTCGTACCCATTACCACCATTTATTACCATCTACCAAACGGACCGTTAGAATTTTAATTAGTTTTAATTTACCCACTAACCTACTACTAATTGATATGGGGGAATGATGATCAACTGATCATGGCATGATGAGATTATGGTTTTTTTTACACCATTTCATTCATTTCTAGTGAAATTTCTGATCTTTTTGCTTTCCATTTTTTCTCTATAAGTTTTTTAGAAGCGAAAGAAATTAACTAAATTTTTTTATTTTATTTCTAAGTTTGCTTTATATAATCTCTTATTCTTCACAGTCTTTCTTCACAATGTCTAAATATACAGTGCTTATGTTTGGCTGCAAAATTGTTGAATACAAAAAGTATATTCCAAGTTAAAGCCTAAGCATCAAATAGGCTGAAAAACAATTTTAGAAAACCTAGATAGTGTCTCGGTTTGGTAGCAAGATTTCGAAGACATTATTGTTTAAGAGAAGCTCTTTATTTTATTAGTAAGTTTAATTTCTTTTATTCGTAGAAGGTTGTTAAGATTTGTAATCTTTTGTTTTATAGTGTTTGTAATTTCGTCAAGTTTTCATATCAACAAAAACACATGGATAAATGGACATTAATAATCCCAACTTTGCGTGATCCGCTCAAAACAATCCCAACTTTCGATTATTTTCTAACATACCTAACTTTGTCACTTATTTGCTCAAAACATACCCTTGTCTATGTTTACCGGTTATAACAGGTAAAATTTTGCCCGTTGAAATTCTTTTTTTATTATTTCTTTTCCCCTTTATAAACTTAATCTTCAACCTTTATCTCTTCTAACAATCCACCATTAATGACCTTTTTCTTCCTCAAATCAATCTCTCATCTTTTCTTTCTTTTTTTTTTTTTTAATTTTATCTTCTCTATTAAATCCTAACCATGAAATCATTATGTGCTTCAAATGCTTCATCCTCTTCAGGATTTAGATCTTCAAAATCGAAAGGCCCATTGCTATGTCACCATAGTGTACATGCCAAACTACAATTAGCAAAGAGAGGATCAAGGAACAACCCTTACCCTGTTAAATCTACCCGCATAAACGAATTTTGCTGCAAAGTGTTCAGAATCAAACGAACAACCCTAAAAATCAGAAAAAAAAGGATTCCAATTTACCAATTTTATTCAAATAACAGATTAAACAAAACGAAATGACATATAATTTCAAGAAACGTACCATGGATGACGATGAGGAGCGACTCTTCTTCTTCATTTTCTCTTCGATTTTAATGGAACAATTTACCAAATCTTGAAAATGGAGTTTTTACAGAGAAAGCCCTTTGAGTAAAGTTAGGTCAGTTGAGTTATTGAGGAGGGAGGTGGGAACTAATGGGTTATAAGAGAATTTTACCTGCTATAACCGGTAAACATAGACAAGGGTATGTTCTGAGCAAATAAGTGGCAAAGTTAGGTATGTTAGAAAATAATCGAAAGTTGGGATTGTTTTGAGCGGATCACGCAAAGTTGGGATTATTAATATCCATTTATCCAAAACACATAACAATTTTAAAGGATTAAAATGTCGCCTCTAGAAGTATGAAAAAAAATAAATGTGACAAATGTGTGATATGAAGGAGTAATAAATTAATGACCGGTTAGCAAAATTGACCAATGTGACCCATTAGGAGTTTTTGACACATCTATAAAAAATTAGGAGTACTTAGGGTTGATCATGAGTCAAATTTAAACCAAGTTCAACTGTATTTAGACGTATATTTATTACTAGATAATACTCGTGCGATGCACGGTTTTATTAAATTTTTAATATATTTTTTGTAAACAAGAAAATTAAAAATTGATGGCTTAACACATCCTATACTCATTTAGTGAATAACATTATAAAGATTTTATAAAGAATTAAAAGAAAATAAAATAAAATATATGATTTTCTTATATATTAAATAAAATGATCTAAAAAGCAAAAAATCAATAAATATTAATAATATTAGAGTCATAAATAGAATATAAAATAGTCCAAAGATATGAACATTAGTAATAAATGCAATGACATCATTGAGTTTTAGAGGGAAAATTTTCATTGAGGAAGTGACACGTAAGCAGTTTTAGAAAGAGATGATATCTTCAGTGTTTTGTTTTAGTAATAGTTATTGATTTGGTGCTAAGTAGACTCAACCTAAAATTAGAGTGGAATGTAGGAAGGTTCAACAATGTCTTGATCCCCATAACCTCCATCCATCCTTAGGTGTGAATGTGTGATTACTGATTAGTAGAGCTTTGTTGGGGATCTGTCGCGTTCGAGACCCGAAAACTTTCCATGCACAAGTTAGAGGACAACGCAGTCCGTACAGAAAGTGCGCGATTCAGAGGAAGTATAGAATTTAGAAGTTCTCAAATACAGAAAAACCGAGTCGTTTATCAAGGACAACCATCCCAATTCAATCAATACACATAACCCAGCCATGCCTAACAGAAAAATACATGGCATTATGTTTGAACTTCTAACTCAAAAAATATTGCCAAAAATAAACATTAAAATAGAAAAAAAAAAAGATAACCTACAGTATAAATTTGTCGTCAAAACAAAATATACAGTCAATAACAAAAAAACTCAACCTGGTACTCACTGCTTCAATTCAGTATAGTAGTACAAGGGTGCTAACCCCAACAGAGGAAATGTGAAACCATAACAAAATTTAATCATAAGGAAAACGTCGAATGATTGGGATAAGATGACATTGAATTTCAAGTAGTAACCGTGAAGAAAACAAGAGAACAAACCAGTGTTCAGAGAAGAGCCCGGCAAGCTTCAACATCGGCAGCTTGAGCTTCCAAAACTCCTGGATCGACCAACTTTACTGCGTTTTCAAATATAGGTTTCCGGAACATTGTATCCTCTACCTTTTGAAGGACTTGCTTCATTATACTGAAGTTCAATCCCCCACATTGAATCAACTTGCCCAATATCTCGCCGAAGTTATTAGGAGCTTTGGGAAGGTCAATAGCAATATCATCAATCATTCCGCCGTAAAGCAAGCATCCAGAACTTATATCTCTGGCAGTGAAAACCTTCTTAGAGAACAGGTACTCTAAGAGTTTTGAAACTGGCTCAACACATGGTGGGTTCTTTTCCAATCCTAAGTTAATTGCCTCCCTCACGATTTCACTGTGATAAGAGGGTGATTTCAGCTCCTCAACGCACTGCAGTGCTTCATCCAGCAGCCTGATATTGAAGTATTCCTCGAGGATAGAGATTGTCTTTCTCTTAAGCCCCTCTAAATTAACATTAGCAGTTGCAGCAGGTGCGGGTTTCTCAATGGGGGCCAACGATTGAGGGGTTGGTATTGGCTTGGCCTTGGCAATTTGTCCGAGAGGCTCCATACCTGAGCCGAAGCTTGATTGACGAGCGGGTGGCCCACTTCCTTGCAGAAGTGCACTTGTCTTACCACTAATGATACCACCACTCCCCTGAGGTAAGAGCTTTGAGTTGAATTGAGCTGGTCTGCCAATGAAGGGTGATCGTGCTCCAGCAGAAGCGTTCACATCCACCCCCCTTTGCATGGATCTGCTCCTAGGAACTTCCCAATTGTCATTGTCCATTCCCGGCATTCCAGGCATCTTCCGAGCGCCAGGCATCCCAGGCATCATACCCCCAGTGCCTGGTCGATTACCAGGAAAGCCTCCTGGACTCAAGCTCCCTTGAGGAGAAAGTATACCACGAGGATTCCTAATGCTTGCAGTTGCACCAGGACGCAAACCGAGGTTTTTTTCTGCCTCAGAATGAATTTCAGTAATGGTCTTGGCTTTAACCTAAATGATCACAGCAAGAAAATAAATTATCATCACATATTAACACCATCATCCAAATTGCTTAATGAGAAGTTAAAATGACTAGCCAAACCTCTTCACGCCTAGGAACCCAATTGTTGGTCCGCAAATCAAGAACATCGCGAACCATGAACCGCAGACGGGGGGCAAGTTGACTATTTGAGCTCAATTCCTTCAACCGACTCATATACATATCATTTATACGGCGTGATCTGGGGTTTTCATCAAGCTGCTTACCAATAGTGTTAAAGAATTGACAAATGGCCTCAACATTCTCCTCTGCTGGGCAGATTTTATTGTCGGGACCTAACAGCTCCTGCATTGTGACCAAAGAAACATCAGCACAAAGCAAAAAATATCATCACTTTAAAAGGCAGGAGTTAACAAGCAAGACTGTGTTACCTGCGCAATATGATGCACAATCTTTTCCGGAACCATTTTCTGCTTCAGAAGTTCACCAATAAGCCGTATGTTCCCAAGAGTACGGAGCTTAAGCATTCTTTCTTTATCTCTACGTTCAGCTTCTTGGTCTGGGTTCGTCATCTGTCTCAGTTCAGCTCTTAAATTGTCAGCACCTTCAAATGCCTCTTGGCAATTGTTCAAAAGAACACGCTTGAAAGTGATTTCTTTTCCTCCATCTTCCTCTGGTGGATATGGAGGTAGCTTTTCGTTCAAATCAGAACATAACTGAGCATACATAGGGCAGAATGTAGGTTCAAGGACAGCTTTGTCAAAGATCAAAGAAATAACACCCTGAAAGACAAAGGAAGATATTTTAGTCAGCGAGAAAAGACCCATGAAGGCAATGATCAAACTTAATAACACAAAGAAATTGAACAACCTTTAGGATCTCAGCGGATGTAATACCAGAATCAATCAATTGACCTTTGAGAAGATCATACTTCTCAGGTGTAAGCTTGTTGAGAATACTGCATCAAGAAACCAGAATATTAAATTAATACACAAGAATCCAGTGTAAATGTCAGTCAAATTTTCACATCACCCTACAATGACCAATGGCAACGGCAGAACACAATAGCCAAAATTCAATTTATTAAGCTCCTGTAATAATTTTCTTTTAAACTGCTCTATACATTCGCAAAGTACAGCTGCAAGCCAATTTCTACTATACTAAATAGTTAGCAAACGATCAAAAGTCCATTCCATTAGTAATCAATATAGACAGTATTTCACAAGCATTAGTTTACTTTGCAGACAGAGCAGTTATCACAGATCAAAAATCCTCATTATCAGCTCATTCAAAAACTTGAACCTAATGCCATCAGAAGACTTAATTTTCTTTCAAAGACTGACCAGAAAGAGGAAAACAATTACCCTTTAACAGTCTTCAATACACGCTCTTTCTCTGAGAGACTGCCTCTTCTCACTGACCACGGCACCTCAGCTTTAACCAGAGCTGGAGTTGGACCCTGCATCATGTGAAACGAAATTATGAATACACAAAAATGGGTACTACAACATTCCATCATCTCAATGCCATTAAGTAGCTCTCATGCCTCTTACCGAGGGTGAGACTTGGGGAATAAGATGTACGCAACATTACCCTTGTTATTGATGACACTAACAAAGAGGTGTTTCTAATTGACCATTGGTAGAAAATATCATGTCCAACTTCACATAAATAAGAAGTGCACATAAACTAATGAGCCATTTTAAAAGAACTATATATCTTTGCCAGATCAAAATAAGTAGAAATACAAAAATGAGAAAATGAAATAAATAATATCGGATGCTCATGTAAGAACTTGGTAACATTGATCACAAATGCCACAGCTAAAACTACCGGCATGTGTTGTATTCAACTCACTTTAGTAACATGTATAATAATTTAGAACTGCCTACAACACCGTAGAAGCTTGACATAAGTTTTTCCATGCAAAATATATCCTAAAAGCTACTTAAATTTTCTTGCTCTGACAGGAAATTGCATAAAATTCAAGAACTCAGGTTACTAAAGCAATCATACTATAGCTTTTGTAAATGCTATTATTATACAACCAGTTAACCATGTTCAAAGAGGGTCGTGAGACATGCAAATGGAGCTTCCAAAACTTGAAAAACATCTGAAAAACAAAAAATAATTATAGTGATAAAAACTAAATGACAGAATAATCATCTGAAGTACACAGACATAGTAGACTTCATATTATAGCACAGAAACCAATAGCGTCTCCATCAAGATAAGTTACCCCCACATTATCGACGTCAGCTCTTATTCTGATGATATTATGCCCCAAATAATAATGAAGAAAATTATTGGAAAATTCTAAAGAAGTTCTGGGAAGTAAACAAATATTCATATCCAAACATAATCTACAAATAAATAAGCTTAGAGTCAAACCAGAATCAAAAAACAAACAAGGATTAGAGAACTTGCCCCTTGATTTGAGGAAATCTGTGCCCTTGACATTTGAGAGCTAAGCTGGTCCTGGCGATTAGAGTCCTGGCCTTTATTGACAAACTCTCTCTCTCTTATAGACTCCCAAGACCTCTCCTCCGAAGAGGCAGAGACCTGGGTAGAGCGGCTACGCCAATCCCGATCATCAGGTTCCGAATAGCGTCCCTGTGGCTGACTTGGAGGCTGGAAAATCAAAAAAACAAATGAAAAAACGGTAACACAAATACACTCAATCAGATTTTTGATATCACACATTCTTAGGAAAAATCATGTGAGTTTGTGACAGCAAAACATATAAACTTAAAGCAAGGAGGCAACTACACGGAATTCCCAAGAGCAAAGCAACGATAACTTACATTGGCTTCAGCCCGACTCCAACTCTGCTCTTCAGGAAGTAATTCGGAATCAATTTCTCTCTTGACTTTTAAGACATCCTCTAGAACAACAGCCACCTACATAATAATACCATAAGAGTACATGAGATAAATGGATGAACAACTCGAAATTTTAGATAGACGAGCATCAAACTTCCTCAAACTGAGACATTATAGTTTCATCAGTATTAATTCATTATAATAATCATCAATTGAGAAAGTATTCCATAAATAATGACATTTGAAGTCCGAAGTAGCTCAAGTTTTGCACCAAATTAGTCAAATCAATCAATTCCTAATGTTGGTTTGAAGTTTGAACACAAACAAAAATACTATTAGAATATTATGATTAGAATATAACTCCAACAGTTACCTCTCTGAGCTTCAACAGCTGGTCTCGAGTGTAGCAAATGCGCTCACGATTCTCGTGTCGTGCATCTCCAAACTACAACACGGGAGAATACCCAGTTAAAAACTAATTTTCTGGAAAATACATCTTTCAATAATTAACAAATCACATATTTAGTTGATTACACAAGCACCAAGTTAGAGAACATGTTCATCAATGCAGATACGAAAGCCTATTAGAGTAGGGCCATATCGAAAAACTACTATGTGTACTATTACTAAACTCTAAGAAAGTCCCAAGATAGCACATATGTGAAATATCTAGCCCAATCATAGCTAATTTCCACACAAAAAATATTGTTCAGGTTTCCTTGAGCAAGACAAGGATATATATTTGTGGGTTTCTTTATGAGCAAGATAAAACTTATTCAAAGCTCACCTAAACCTTACATATAAATTTGTATTCAAAAAAAAGCCTTACATATTAATATCTGTCCTATTTACAGCAAGAAACAGATCTTAAGTGTCCAGCCAAGAATTAGGAAGTTGACTTTAAATATACCCAAAGTCTAACCCAAAACACTTCAGTACATTAAATTCATGAACACTAGTATATAAACCCTACATTATCCTAATGCCAGCAAAGGGCTACCCGGTGAGGTTCGTGCCATAGTGTAAAAAAAGACTGAGTCGCATTTCATCGGTCTGCATTATAAAGATTTTCAAAACCAAAGAAACAGATATTTATTGCGTTGTAGAGGTGTAAAAAACGGCATTTTGGACTGTATAAAGGGTTAGCTTATGAAGTGACTGATATTTAGACCGTCACTCCTGTCACCGCATCAGTGTTTCTTTACCACGATTGCAGCCGTTTTTACACTACGTTCTGGTTAAGTGTACACAACCTTACCCTTCCAATAACAAAGACATTGTTTACTATAAAGCTAGCTAGCAAATATCACCTAACACTTCACATAAACAAGAACTATACATGAATATCTAAGCCATCTTTCGCCGATCCATTATAATCAATAAAAAAATAATGTTACTTACAAAAAGTCCAATTCTTTCAGCACAATAAACACCGGTACACAATCAACAATCACACTAATCAGATAACTCATCGGAAAGAATAGAACAGTCTATCAATCAAAAGCATAAACTCTTTATTTGAAATCTTTATTTAGAAAATCAGAAAAAGTTCCAAACTAAACAAAATCCAAACAATCCAGATCAATAAAACAACCTTAGATCAAAAAAGCGACCAAATAAAAAAAACAAAACCCAGATAATAAAAAAGAAAAAAGCAAAACCTGAATCACAAAAACCATAAAAATCAAAGAAAGTAAGATCGATCTAAACCTTGAGAGACAAAGAGGAAGGTGCGCCGCCATGAGGACGAAGTAGCTGATTATCATCAGAAGCAGTAGAAGAAGAAGAATCAAATCGAGGTCCGAGAAATCTCGCGCCGCGATAAGCTCCGCCACCACCACCAGGTCTTAAGCTTATTAGGGTTTGGTCAGCCGGCATACTCAGTTAGCTTGCTCCGAACGCGATTGAAACGAAGAAATCAAGAAGAAAAGATGAGGATTTGATCAGCGATTAGAGAATCGCTGAATCTTTAGATAAGGAATTGGATGAATTAAGAGAAATTGCAGAAGAAAAAAGGGTTTGCAGAGACTTTCTCTCTCTATCGGGGAGGAGAGAGAGAGTTGAAGGGAGAAAAGGGGTTGAGAGGTTGAATTGTGGAGTTCAAAAACCCTTGCTGATGCCGGTATGACTGTACACAATATTTAATTCATCATAAATATCTTTTTTATATAACACAAACAAACTCTTTATTTTTTATTTTTTTATTTTTTTTATTTTATGATTATGATTTAATATTATTACTTTTTTTTGAAATAATTTAATATTATAACTTTGAGTAGGTTTTTTAGGGTTTTAAAATTGTTAAAAATGTTAAATTGTCAAAATATAATTTTCAAGAAGTAATCTTCAAAAAAATCAAAAAGTAACTAATGATTTTGTTGAACATTTAGTATCTAATAATCCTGTTTATAATCACTAAGTACTACTAAGGTAGTGGAACATTACGTATTAACGTACAACGAAAGGGTTCGAAAGGCATTAATATATAGGACAAAATGAGCAAAGGGAAAAACCAAGTCAGGGCATGACAGCCGACTCGGCTTTCCCCTAGATGGAGCTAAAGCCGACTCGGCTTTAGCTTCTGGAAAATCAATGATTTTGTTAGAAGGCATCGCCGAGTCGGCGATCCTTGTGATGGAGTGACCGCCGACTCGGCGGTCAGGGCTGGAAGGTGACCGTTGCTTTTCTTCCCGTTTTTCTAAAGTTTAATGCCTAGGATTCTTAACTAATGCTCATAATCTCTTATTTTATTATGGAGTATTAAGGTCCATTATGCTCATGAATGCCTAGAATAATGGCATTGATGTCTTGATCATCAATATGATCTTTATGGTGCATAATGGCTAAAGGCTCCTCTTGTAGTATAAATAGAGGACCTTGGTGATTGAGTTGAGTACACCTTTTCTCTGAAATCTTTCTCATCTTTCTCTCATTGTCTTTGCTAATCCAAGAGAGTAATTAACTCTTGCTTAGCTTTCCATTGCTCATAGTTTCTAAACACATTGTTATTAAGTTATATACCTTAAGTACTAAGGGTATATTGAAGTTGTTTGTATCTCGTTGTGAATTTTCAACCTTAAACCCAAGTACTTTTGTGGGGGAAATATCACAAAAGGAAAGTGAGCACACGCCTACAACTTGTTATAGTTGTTACAAACATATCTTCAAGGTTACGTTTAGCTTTGTTATAGTTGTTGTAATTTTCTTTTGTCATCAACAAAGGGTTTATACAAATTCCCGATTGTAATTTGTATTGTAATTATATACGTTCGTAATAGATTTTGTACATTATAAGTATTATGTATGACAATAATTATCTAAATTAAAATAGTAAAACTCCCTATAATCCTCAAATTAAAATAAAATCCTCAAAATATTCTCCTATTAAAAATTAAATCGCAAATGGTTATTTTGCAAAATAAAACCTCAAAAATACTACTAGCACAATACTACTTCTCATCATAATTTATAATTTATAAATAATAAATTAAGAATAAAATACGAATTAAAAGTTATTGGTAAATATTACAAAATCTCAAATAAGAGGAAGTATGCATTTAAAATTTTCTTACGGAAATAACAATATTATAATTTATAAGTTATCGTTGTATCTAAAAAGAGATACCAAAAATAGTAAGACCAATAGTTTTTAGGTCATATTCATTAATTATATTAGATCAACTTATCGAATTTGTTGATCAAGTTTGGGCAACGACAAATCACGTAATTAATAGTTCTGACCATTTAGTGTGTTTGGGTCATAATAAATCAAACGTAAGTCCGATTGGCATACTACAATTTTCCATTTTTCTTTTAATATTAAGTATGAGTTATTTTCGGGTTATATTTAGATTCGTGATTAATATAATGTGATTAATTTTGTTTTGGGTCATGAGGTTTATCAAATCCTTATTTATAATGTTTTAAGTTTCTATCCCAATATCTGTTATGGGAGATTTTAGGTCTCTTAGAGATGAACGTGGCTCGTAAGGATTGCTTCATCCATTGAAAATTTTAAAACTCAAAATGCATGTCTCTTATTCAAGATGAGCAATAAGCTAAAATGGTCGCTGCATTCTGTTGGAAATATTTCACATGTGAGACAAGATTTCACATTGATAAAATAGTGCGTTGAGGAGTTTTGAGAAACAATGAACCTTATCAAGTGTATGTGCAAGTCAATGCTCTATACCCGTGAATTTATGGGTCACAGTGAGATTATGTGACGAATTGTCACAACCTAATACATTGTACTCAGGACCATAGTTTTCAAAAGCGCGATCCCTTGGTGTTAGATGTTGATGGACACTTGAGAAGAGCCAAGGTGAGGCGATTCCTTGAGTTTGCACTAGAGTAGTGCATCATGATTAAAGTGAGGGACTTTTAAAAAATTCTTTGCGTTGCGCATTTTTCGTATGGTGACTCAGTTTTTCATACGCCATTTAATACTTTGAACATAAAATATTGTTTTAGCTTAGAATGTTAGGTTATTGTTAAGAGTGTTTTTATTGTTGATAATGAAAGTCGCTTCAAGATTAATCTCAAGAAGAGTGAGATAAAGTGTAGGATTGAAGGCATCGTGAAAACAAGACTAATGAAGGAGACAAACTGGGTAGGTAAAGAGATAGGACGTTGTGGACAATCGTGGGAGATGTAGCTTGGTTTTAAGTTAGGATAGTCTTGGTGATCAGTGTGAAGAATAATTATATTTGCTTTGTGATTTTGATCTAAAATTTAGATTTATTTTGGAAGTTTCATCAAGCATTACCTGAATAGGGTGTATTCTCACTGACTCACTTCTCTCCCTCAAAATCTTTTGAAGTATCTAGATAGTTGGGCTTATCAAAAATTCAAAAATGACCTTAATGAGGTAATCACACCGGATCTTTCCTAAATGGATGATATGATGTTGAATGTTTTGGACTTTTGGTATCAAGTCTTATAGTTTTGATATCTCCCAAATCTTCTTATTTTACCCTTTTATGACTGTTTACTTTATATTTTTATCATACATCTGGAAAATCCTATATAGTCGTCTTTTCAATGAGTCACCCTATTTTAATGTCCTCCTCTATTAATTTTTTATTATCCAAAACCCATGTAATCCATGAATGCTTACATGAAGTATATGGATATCAAATTAAGTGAGACAAGAAAAGAAGGGAAGGGGAAGGTGAAGGCAAGGAAGGGAAAGTAAGGAGAGAAAGAGAAGTTAGAAGGCTGAGTGCACATTCTTTGTTTAGAAAAAAAGGAAAAAGTAAAAAAAATTAGTATTTTCCTTCTAAATCTTCTACTTTATGAGAGATTAAACAAAATTTATCCATATTTTGATATTTTCCCTTCAAACCCATCCCCGTTATTTATTTTCCAAATAAGAAATCATCAATTTTTTCAAATCTATTCTCTCTATCCAAAAACAGTATAAACTCAAAATCCAAAATTCCAAAATTAGAAGTATTACAACCCATCCTTAGCTTGTTTGATTGTAACTTGTAATGGAATTGGTTGATATGCTATGCAGCTTTCAATTGTGGATCACAATTTTGCTCGTCGAAAGGGATATGAAGTCCCATTCAATCCATGAGCACTCAAACTCAAAATCCCGAACTCAGGATTTCACATGTGATTTCACGTCGAAGAATTAGAGAGAAGTTGACTAAAAAAGTATTCAAAACAGACCCAATAACTTAATATTTGCACGCCTTTAGCTGGGACTAAACCCACTTAACCGGACTTCAAAATAACTTTAAAATAATGTAAAAATAACCTGGTAATCCAAATGAATACCTCTAACTAATATACTTCCTCCGTTCTGATTTACTTGCTACCATTAAGCACGGGCACAAATATTAAGGAGTTACTGTGTAATGATGAGTAGTAGGTGGAAAATTGTTTTTTTTGGAATTTTTTAATATTATTTGTTGAAAAATGAAAAAGAAAATTGGAGTAATTAGATATAGAGTAGGATAATAATAGGAGTAGGTATAACTTTAAATGATTGATTTTTTACTAAAAAGGAAATGTAGCAAGTAATATGAAATTTCTCGAAATGGAAAAATGCAGCGAGTATTATGGAACGGAGGAAGTATATGTTTAATGAGCTACTCCTCCCAATGGAACCTCATCGGGTTTGTACTTAGTCGATCAACTCTTCTCTTATGTATGTGATCCCACATCGAAGAATTAGAGAGAAGTTAACTAAGAATAGAGGTGTTCAAAATAGATCCAAATACCCAATATTTACACGATTTTGGAGCCAAACCCGATTTAACCTGACTTCTAAATAAATTTAAAATAATGTAAAAATAACCCAATGATCCAAATAAATACCTCTAACAAACTAAGATATATACGTAATGAACTACGTACTCCTCCGTATAAAACCTCATCGAATTTATACGTCGTCGATCAACTCTTTTGTTGTGTGGATTTAGTATACAAGCACAACAATTTTGTTAGTAGGAAATATGTTGTTTAAGGTTTATATATATGATTCTCTAGTGTGGGTCCCAAATATGTTGTTTAAGGTTTCATGAAAAAGCAATATGAAGCAAAGCAATGCAAAATATTAAGTTGGTGTGGAGAAAGCTATAACATCGTCGTCAATGGCAGCCACCGATATTAAATATTGATGTAAATTGTTTACCTGAATTAATAAGCAGTAAGCATGCAAGAATTGTTTTCATGAATTAAGTTTTAAGCAAATTTATAAAAATTATATCTCCAAATGACCAGACAAGATATTTTGTATTAGTTTAATCATGGGAGGTTCTGAGCATGTTCAACATATTCAATCGTACAGGGCCCCGAAGAATTAGAGGCCTCAATATTAAACTACTTAGTATATGTTTGGTATTTAAAGATACAAAATTGTTAGAAAAATATCATAATTTTAAAAATTGCACTGGGCCTTTATAAAATTAGTCAATTTTTGCTCCGCCACTGAGTTTAATTAAGTTTTTATTCAACTTTCAAGCTCAATGTTGTAATTCGGCTTGGTTTTTTTTTTTTTTTTTTTTTTTGTGTTGTGTTTGCTTTATGTTTTATATTAATTCATATAATTATATTAGAAAGATGCTTTGATCGAACATTTAATTGTACTACAAAGTGCATGGTTAGGTTTTTTTATTTAATTAATGTATTAATATAGAAATTCATATAATATACGAAGATTAGTATTGATACAGCTTAGCCATATATATAGATCTATCCATCGGGTAGTCAAGTGTCAATTGATGATTAGTTTGATAAATAACTAAATGTACTTTTAATATATAGTTCATGAATACTAAATGCATATAATAATCTTTATATCCTAAATGCAATTCTAAATGGGTAATTTACCTGGTGGATAAATAAAATTGTTTCGTACTTCGATATATATGGTTTTTGAAATTAGATGCAAATATAATCAATTAACAATACTCCATTAACATCAAGGTATTATCAATTATCACGTTTTAAATGTGATTGTGATAACTTCTAAAATGAAGATTATATTATTATTATTATTATTATTATTATTATTATTATTATTATTATTATTATTATTATTATTATTATTATTATTATTATTAACTAAAAATGTTCTATCTCAAAAAAAAAAAAAAAACTAAAAATGCTCAAATGTTCTTCCGAGCATATTCCTTTTCATTCAACAACACCTTAATACCAAGTTGAAATATCAGAACTGAATCTTATTTTAGTTGGAACAAATATCTTTTTTAGATAAAACCCTAAATTCACATCTCATGTAATTCTCTTCCTCTGGCCTTGAAACACAACAAAGCAACCCACAATGATAATAATTTCTCAATTTTCAAAATATAGAAAAATAAAAGAGAACATAAATCATTGTATGAGACGGTCCACCGAGACATGTCTTATACTTGAGTTAAATAACCCAATTAATGTATATTATGAAAATATAAGCTCTTTATTTGAAGTCGTCTTATCAAAAGACAGTCTGTTACAAAAATAACACTCAATAAAGAAAAAAGAGAATAGACACACTCAATTCTCAATTCTCAATTCTCAAAGTATGTCGTTGGTAGAAACCAACAGCAAATAGTATGGAAATACAAAGTTAGTTGAGTTAGACAAAAATGAGGATATAAGGTATATAGGTAACTTAACTTCAAGGCAATGAGCAAAGGGGACTCCACAACTAACTACATACCCATTTGGTGACTCTCTAACCTTTACTTCCTACCTCTCTCTTCTTCTTCATTCATATAACAGAAAGCCTCTCTTTACCTCACTTCATTACTCCCCTCTTCATTCTCATCTCGTCCTCGTCTTTTTTCGTTCGTGTTTCGATGGAAGCAAGTGCCGGTCTTGTTGCCGGTTCTCATAACCGCAATGAACTCGTTGTCATTCATGGCCATGAAGAGGTAATTACGCGTTTTTGAAAGCTCGTCATGTAGGAGATTTTATTCGTGTTATTCATCGTGTTAATTTACTCATTTGTCTCTATGAGATGTACAATTGATCTTGAAACTTCTAATGCGTTTTTGAAACTATCTAAGAGACGATTCTATAAAAGTCGTCTTGAAGGAGATTTTATTCGTGTTATTCATCGTGTTATGTGGCAATCTTAATGAGACGGAAGCGATACATAATACATTTATATGATGTTATGGGTGTTTTGAATATATGTAGCCAAAACCATTGAAGGATCTAAGTGGCCAAGTTTGTGAGATATGTGGAGATGAGATCGGACTTACTGTCGATGGAGACTTGTTCGTTGCTTGCAACGAGTGTGGTTTTCCGGTGTGTCGTCCTTGCTATGAGTACGAAAGAAGAGAAGGCAGCCAAAACTGTCCACAGTGCAAAACCAGATATAAGAGGCTCAAAGGTAAAACTAAAATTAAACTAGAAGATTTGATCCTCTGCTTTTGTCCCTTCCCTACTATATTAAACCTATGTTATTGTACTCGGGTATTGATGTCGGATACTGGTACGTGTCCAGTTGTCAGATACGTGTAAATATTCAATTTAACTCTTAAAATGAAGTGTCCAAGTATCATACCAATGTCTGAGAATCAAGGATCGGACACGGGTACATGAAGCAAAATGAAGAGTCAGAATATCATAGTATTAAACAATGATTTACATGTAAATAGGAAGCCCGAGGGTGGAGGGCGACGAAGATGAAGAGGATATCGATGATATCGAGCACGAGTTCAACATGGATGATGAGCAGAACAAAAACAATGAGGTTGCTGAGGCCATGCTTCACGGGAAAATGAGCTACGGACGCGGTCATGATGATCAGGAAAATTCCCATTTTCCGGCTGTAATATCCGGTCTTCGCTCTCGACATGTGAGTTCTATGCATCATTATCTATATCCTTTAGTATAATTAGTAGCTTTGAGCCATTGATATAGGCTCTTTTCCATGTATATATGCAGGTAAGTGGTGAGTTTCCAATATCAGGCAATATGGGAGAGCAGATGCCTTCTCTGCATAAGCGTGTGCACCCATACCCTACATCTGAAACAGGTTCTTATTTTCCTCTTTTTTTTTTTTTTTTTTTTTTTTGTTATCAGCAATCCAAACTGCACTACCATTAGTCCTAGATCTGGGATTTTTTGATCCGACCCGAAAATCGACCGAAAAATGGTTTTCAACCCAGAAAATCAACTGAAACCCGGAACTTAATCGAACCCAAACAACTCGGAAAAAACAGGTGTATCAGGTTAGGGTTAGGTCTGACCCGTTGGGTCAGATACTATTATTTAAAAAATACTCCCACCGAATCATTTTAGATGTCTCATTTCCTTATTTAGCAAAATCATATTAATTGTCTCATTTCCTTTTTTTCTATCTTTTTTACCTAAATATCCCCACTTTTCCAATTCCCAATACCCAACTACCACCTTTACAATGAATTTAATCAATTAAAATACCCAAATACCACCTTTTTAATAGACCCCACACCACCCTTAATAAGAGTGAAAACCCAAATGAGACATCTAAAATGATTCGGAGGGAGTATAATAATCAATTAATCATGTACTTGGACGAAGAAAAATGGCAAAATGACCCAATATTGTTGGTTGGTTGCTAACTTAACATCCCAAGTCCAACCAACCAACTGTCCTTTTAAGAGCCCAAACCTCATCGCAAGTACTCGACACAGATTCTTATATTCAAAAGGGAGGGACCGAGAGAGTATACTTCTATATATGAACTAAGCTCCAACGTTTTTCCTTTTTTGGCCTGATTGAAATGAACCGTTTTTACAGTCTTATACAACTATCACTCTACAGATCGGATGTATGTAATCTCATCCTTGTAATGACTATAAGGTTGAATATTAAATACCTTATTTTTTTTATTGTAACTGAATACAGGAAGCCCAAGATGGGAGGATAGAAAAGATGGAGGATGGAATGAATGGAAACTAAAGCAGGGAAATCTAGGACCTGATCATGATGATTATGCTGATCCAGAAAGGGCCATGTAAAAATTTTTTTCCTTATTTTCTCATGATCAGAACTCATACATAAACTTCAGTAAACGAACAAAAATAACATGTAAAAGGCACTAATTTGTAATAACCTATGTAGGCTTGATGAAGCAAGGCAACCCCTCTCCCGGAAAATACCAGTTGCATCCAGCAAGATTAATCCATACCGTATGCTGATCGTTATTAGGCTTTTTGTTCTGGCTGTTTTCCTTCGATATCGTATCCTGAACCCCGTACATGATGCCATTGGACTCTGGCTGACCTCTGTCATCTGTGAGATATGGTTTGCTTTCTCGTGGATCCTCGATCAGTTTCCCAAATGGTTTCCCATTGAACGAGAAACATACTTGGATCGCCTTTCTCTCAGGTAAAATAAGTTTGCATTACATCTGCCTACACCACCACCAAATAGATTTAAAATGTAAGAGAAATAATTTCAATCGACTCAACAATGAAACACGAAAAGAGAAAACATACAAGAACGGAAACTATTGAATAAAAAATGACAGGAGCATTAGCGGATTGACCTCAGTGACATCACGCTTACTGGATTTTGATTTCAATTTAAAAAACGAACTCATCTTGGGTTTTGATTCCTGATCACATATGTCATATGTGGAATGTAATATACTAACCGACTCATCTAGCATATACCTATATGTAATATTTGATTTTATTTTGGATTTAAATGATTTCAATTGACCTCAGTGACATCACGCTAAATCCGCCACTGGATATGAGTAGCCAAAAAATAAAATGGATTCTGACTCCGAGTTTGTTCTGCAGATATGAGCGAGAAGGTGAGCCAAATATGCTGGCACCTATTGATGTCTTTGTCAGTACAGTGGATCCGATGAAAGAACCTCCGCTTGTTACTGCCAATACCGTGCTATCGATTTTAGCAATGGACTACCCAGTAGAGAAGATCTCTTGCTACATTTCGGATGATGGAGCTTCAATGCTTACTTTTGAAGCATTATCGGAAACTGCAGAATTTGCCAGAAAATGGGTTCCTTTCTGCAAGAAATTTACAATAGAACCCAGAGCCCCTGAGTTTTATTTTTCTCAGAAAATTGATTACCTCAAGGACAAAGTCCAACCAACATTTGTGAAAGAGCGGCGATCTATGAAGGTATTGTAACAAAGCTCTAGTTTCATACAAGGATGTATTCTTTAAGTACTAGTGTGAGTGTGTGACATATAAGCTGAAAGTTTGGTTATTGTACTTGCCAGAGAGCATACGAAGAGTTTAAGGTTCGAGTTAATGCACTGGTGGCTAAATCCTCAAAAATTCCTCCGGAAGGCTGGATCATGCAAGATGGAACACCATGGCCGGGAAACAATACCAGGGATCACCCTGGTATGATTCAAGTATTTCTCGGCCATAGTGGAGGACATGACACTGAAGGGAATGAACTTCCTCGTTTGGTTTATGTCTCTCGTGAAAAGAGGCCTGGCTTCCAGCATCACAAGAAAGCAGGTGCAATGAATGCCCTGGTAAGTATCATAATTATGTCTAAATGTCCTTAATGAAGGTGTTCCTGTGTTGAAATTGGTGATTTAACACGCATTAATTTACCTTCAAACTTGCAGGTACGAGTCTCTGCGGTTTTAACCAATGCACCATTCATGTTGAATTTAGATTGTGACCACTACCTCAACAACAGCAAGGCAGTTCGGGAAGCAATGTGTTTCCTGATGGACCCACAAACTGGAAAGAAAGTTTGCTATGTCCAATTTCCTCAAAGATTTGATGGAATTGATAGGCATGATAGATATGCCAATAGAAATACAGTATTTTTTGATGTAAGCTCCTGATCAGAGCCTGAAATTTTCTAAAGAGATTTTTTACCTTAATATTCTTACTGTTGGCTATCATTATTTGTCAGATTAACATGAAAGGGCTGGATGGAATTCAAGGTCCAGTCTATGTGGGGACAGGATGTGTCTTCAGAAGGCAAGCCTTATATGGGTATGAACCTCCAAAGCGTCCAAAGCGACCGAAGATGGTAAGCTGTGATTGTTGCCCATGTTTTGGTCGTCGCAAGAAGAACCAGAAGAAAGCTGGTGCAAAAGGAGATGTTAGCATAGATCTTCAAGGTTTAGTATACTTCTTCATAATCACTAGCTAAAACGAAGGTTTGATCCTCAGTTTTAAGTTTCGACAGAACTAACAAACATGTATAATAATAGGTTATGAGGATGACCAGGAACTCTTAACGTCCCAAATGAATTTCGAAAAGAAATTTGGTCAGTCGGCAATTTTTGTGACTTCAACGTTGATGATTGATGGAGGTGTTCCTCCCTCCTCAAGTCCAGCGGCATTGCTGAAGGAAGCTATTCATGTCATTAGCTGTGGTTACGAAGATAAAACAGAATGGGGTCTTGAGGTAACATTTCTACGCCATAAACTTATGAAGGATTTATTGACACACGTAACTGTGTCATTCAAATGTACAATACTAAGGAATAAGTAAAAGCTTCTCTTTTGAATGTTTCAGTTGGGTTGGATTTATGGCTCAATTACGGAGGATATCCTAACAGGATTCAAGATGCACTGCCGTGGTTGGAGGTCTATTTATTGCATGCCAAAGAGGCCCGCATTTAAAGGGTCTGCTCCTATCAACCTTTCGGATAGGCTTAACCAAGTGCTTCGTTGGGCACTTGGTTCAGTCGAGATCTTCTTTAGTCGGCACAGCCCTTTATGGTATGGGTACAAAGGAGGCAAATTGAGGTTTCTTGAACGTTTTGCGTACGTCAACACTACGGTCTATCCATTCACCTCCCTACCACTACTTGCATATTGTATTCTTCCAGCCGTCTGCCTGCTCACCGGAAAATTCATCATGCCAACGGTAAATTGACTATTTCTCACTACCAAAATTTAACTACTTTTACTAGAACATCATATAAAGAAAGCTGTTCATTATCTTCCTGGATGCGTGGGAATGAAAGAAACAAACAACTTCACATGTAATCCTTAATCCTGATAAATGCTTTAAATCCACATATTGGAGAGAATAGCCATTTTGACTAAATCTTAACCAGTGTCACATGATTCGCTAATCTCCTCGCGGTCACAAATCGAAAAAAAAAAAGAATTATAGTCAATTTTGGGCTATTCGTGGGCAAATTTTAATTCAAAAAACAAACTAGCTGGCGAATTGTGTTACACTGATCTTAAGTATTGTGGACTTGTGGTTGATGCAGATAAGCACGTTTGCAAGTCTTTTCTACCTTGGACTCTTCCTGTCTATCTTTGCCACTGGTATCCTAGAGCTCAAATGGAGTGGAGTTAGCATTGAAGAATGGTGGAGAAATGAGCAGTTTTGGGTCATTGGTGGAGTGTCAGCACACCTTTTTGCAGTCATACAGGGGCTTCTCAAAATTCTGGCAGGCATTGACACAAACTTTACTGTTACATCTAAGACAGTCGACGATGAGGATGAATTTTCCGATCTATACGCCTTTAAGTGGACGACCCTTCTCATTCCTCCAACCACAATCTTAATCATCAACTTATTAGGTGTTGTAGCCGGAATCTCTGATGCCATAAACAATGGCTATGAATCATGGGGGCCTCTCTTTGGGAAGCTTTTCTTTGCCTTTTGGGTGATTGTCCATCTATATCCATTCCTTAAAGGTCTCATGGGAAGGCAAAACAGGACACCAACCATTGTTATTATATGGTCAATTCTATTAGCCTCTATTTTCTCCTTACTTTGGGTGAGGATTGACCCATTTGTGATAAAAACAAAGGGTCCTGACACTAAAGCTTGTGGAATCAATTGCTAATCAAGTTTTAGTTTACGTAACAGCGCGCCATTGCACCGTAGACAATGGGTAGTGTATTAATTGGCTTATGTAGTACCAAAGATTTTTGTCAGCAAAATGGTGTGTAAATTTTAGTTTTTGGTCTTTTTTGTTGAGAGGAAGTATAAAGTTTGCACTGAAATTAAAATGTGTCACTTGTACTTTGAAGATAGGTTGATAATAAATCAATTCAATGATCTAAGCATAATCAAAATTTCTAGTCATTTCATGAGCTATGCATTTGAACCAAGAAACTGAAACAACAACATTTAACATTGCACAACAAATTGAAAATGCTTGTTAGGCAAATAAAAAGCTACATTATATTCCTGGTTCATTTAATAAACAAAGAAATGACTTAACAGCTAGAGGGGGGATTCGGGTCAATTGTCGGGTTTTAGACATTGTATTTTAGGCTAGTTATTTCGTTTGTGTGCAAACTTTTGTCAACATGTTAATTTCCATGTTTGGATTGCAGCTTGCAATCAGGTCGAAGCCACTATTGACCCATTTTCACGCTTATGTAACAGGGGCGGATGTAGTGTACATCCACCCCTATTATAGAAGCGTGAAAATGGGTCAAAAGTGGCTTCGACCCGATTGCAAGCTACAATCCAAACATGTGAATTGACATGTTGACCAACGTTTGCACACATCATGAACATTGAGCCCATGTCGTCAACTGACAGCATTGAAATAGCAGAAGAATGTAAAACAAGGCCACTGTATATATGTTACCAACATCTTTTTTCAATCCAAATCATACAACTAAGAGGTAAAAATGCAAAAAATTGATATGTTACCCAACAATAATTCTAGCCACAACTTGAATGGATATGATCATATGGCATGCTGCATATAAATTCATTCTACTTGAAATGAGACAGGAATGTGTCACCTGCTTTAAGAGTATTCCGCAAGACTCAATTCGAATTCCGAACAGCCACATTGAACTCGCCAATAGTCTACACAAGAACAAGTTCCATTGAAATGGGAGATAGACTGATAAATTACTCTTCCAGTGAGCTCTAAAGTCGTCTAGTCGTTTCAATTTCATTACGCCTATAATATACTGTGGTTATTGTAATTTATCACACCAATTTGATATAGAAACAATGGATAGGTGACATCAAATTCACCAAATCGTAATGGATTTCGGATTTCAGATTTCAGTGTTCAGCGTTCATCTACTCTCCAGAAAGCATCATTCATTGAAATGAATTATAACATTTAACAAGATCAAAAGGATCATAATCATGAGAAATTTACCCAATTTTGACTGCTAAGCGTTAAATTACATTCCCCCTTCAAATCCTGCAACTCTTCGACCGCCGGAAGAATCGCAGACATGGAGGAATCAAATTGAATATCACTATCAAGTAGTAGATTAGAGTTCAAAGTTATTCGAATAAAAATCATAAATTAAATCAATTCAAAATCGAGAAAAAATTTGGTTCGGATTTTTTATGAATTGATTTGGATTTGAATTAGGAAGTTATAAATTGGAATATTTTGGTTTAGATTAGGTTTAATTTTGAACTAAATTAAAATATGAGTTAACTCAAAAAAAAAAAAATTAAAATATGAGTTAAATTTTACTTTCATATGTCACACTACAATATTCTTAAGCGCTCTTACAATAATAATAAGCCTTTAATTAACTACATTAAGGGGTGTTTGGTATTAATTCAAAAAAAAAAAAAAGGGGTGTTTGGTATGTGTAGGGATGGCAACGGGTCGGATCTGGGCGGACCCGGATCCAGATCCGTTTTCAAGCACTGGGTCCAGATCCGGATTCAGACCCGCGGGTCTAGTTTTACAAGACCCAGATCCGGGTCCGTGGATACTGCGGATCCAGTACCGGATCCGGGTCCAAAACGGGTCCCACTTGTTTTTGCCCTTTTTGGTGTATTTTCGAATCGTTTTGAGATTGCGATGATGCTATTCATAGACTAATGATAATAAATACTTAATTTCACAATCTAGTACTTAAAAAAATATTATACAACTACAAATTAAACTTAACACAAATCAACTACTAAACTAAACATAGAAATACCATTAAATCTACTACTAAACTAAACATAAATATACCATTAAAAATAACTCAATCAAACTAAATCAACATAAATCTACTACTAAACTAAACATAAATATACCATTAAAAATAACTCAATCAACATAAATAAACTAATTAACATAAATCAAAAGAGATATAGAAAAAAAAAAACAAAATTAGATTTGGGACTTGTCAATGGCAGCAGCAGCGGGCAGGTTTCGTATTAATGTGACTGTGTGAGTCAGTGGGTATTTGGGACTTGGGAGGGAGGGACTTTTGAGTTTTGAAACTAATTGGGTATTTGGGTTGGGTATTAGTGAGAGGGAAAGTGAGTGAGTGACTTGACTATTAGTGGAAACTTAACATATAAATTATAATATTGATTTATATTTTCTAAAAAAACGGGTCCTAAGATCCGCGGGTCCGGGTCTGGGTATTTTACTCAGATCCGGATCCGGATCCGTGAGTTGACTATTAGACCCGGACCCGACGGGTCTACTTTTTTTGGCCCCAGATCCGTGAAAACGGGTACGGGTCCGCGGATCCGGGTCGGGTCCAATACCCATTGCCATCCCTAGGTATGTGGGAATGAGAATTTGGGAATTAAAAGTTGGAATTGAGATTGGAAATTATTTGTTGGGAATTGTTAAAAAATAATCCAAATCTTTGTTTGGTATATATGAGAATGGGAATGGGAATAAATTAAAAATTTATCATTTTACCCTTTTTAAATAAATTAACATATGTAGATTTTTTTATTAAATATGGGTAAATTGGTCATTTTGCTCTCTTCTCAATTCCCATCCTCAATTACCAACCCTCCCTTGGTAATGAATTCATGGGAATTGAGGGGATTAAATCTCATTCCCAATCCCCCCTTCAATTCCCAATCCCACAAAACAAACATAGAAAATAATATATTTTGGGATATAAATTCCCAATCTCACCCTCTTATCCCACATACCAAGGTATGTGGGAATGGGAATTTGAGGATATAAAAATGGGATTGGGATTGGAGTTTGATAATTGGGAATTGTTAAAATATAATCCAAGTCCTTGTTTGGTACGGGTAATAATAAGATTGGGAATAAATTATTAAATTTACTATTTTACCCTTTATAAATAAAATAACATGTTTACATTTTGTAATAAATAAGGTTAATTTAGTCTTTTCACATATATTTCAATTCTCACCCACCAATTACCACCCCCTCCATGGTAATTTTTTCTTGGGAATTAAGGGGGTTTATTCCCAATCCCATTCCCTATGTTTTATCCCATTCTCACTCACCAAACATGGAAATGTATGATACTTGGGATAACAATTCCCATTCCCACCTTTAATTCCCACAAACCAAACACCCCCTAAAGTCTTAGTTATTTTTATTTTTTTTTTGAACAAAAGTCTTAGTTATTTATTTCTACTCTTAACTTTTAATTTTTTTAATTTATTATTTTCTTTTTAGAAGTAAATCTGATTTTGATGGATATTTAAAAGTTCAAACCGAATTAATGTGGTTTGGTTTAATCTGGATTGGGATTGAAAAATCAAAAACGAAATTAAATTTAGTTTTACATTAAAATCAAACCGCAAACTGAAATTTCACCCCTATATAAAATAGGTATAAAATTAATTATAGTTTGTCGATTCCAGGGTGGGACTAGGTGTGGAAAAGATCTTATATTCTTATCACAAATTGGGTTAAAAATTAGACCCAAACCCTAAGTTGGTTTAAGTCGAATTCAATTATCATCCCTAACCGTGTTTTGTATGCTAGAAAGATGTGTTTCTATGCCATTTGATGAACTTTCTCTTAGGTTCACATTTGGAATTGAGCAAAAATATTGCTTAATGCTTAGCACAAGCATATAAAATGAAAACACACATGAAGAAGTTGGCTTAAGGGGTGTGTCATGTGTCTAGAAGTGTTCTCGAGTCATCGGATTGATTTCAGGTCAGGTGTTTCGAGTCGGTTTAAAATCGAGTTTTGTGTTCACATTGATTTTACATAATTGTAGATTCATTTTTAAGTCGGGTCAAATCGAATTCGGTTAAATAGTCGGGTGTCTATCGGGTCATCGGGTTTGTTTTGAACACCTCTACATGTGTCCCATCTTGGACATATGTAGGATTACATTTCATGTGGTCAAGAAACACTTGAGATAGTTTCAATAATAATTTAGGTTAATCATAAGTCGTACACATTACAACTAATATGAAATTCGCAAAAATTTATTAACCTACCATCTATTCCATATATCGAACCTATTCTTTCTTGCAAGTACTCAAAGTTAAATGAGGAGTTAAGCATAAATGTTTTGTTGATTTTAAACATTTAACTTTTTGATTGATTAAACAACTAAAAAACTATTTGTCAAATAACTTTTAAACTGACTTTTAAACTAAAATCAAAAGCAACAATAAGCATGATAATACATCTCCATAGAAGTTGACTAAAAAATCTTATTTAACAGTCGTCAAACATAATACTCTCATCACCATTATCATCATTATCATACCTAATGTATCCCGCTCATAGACATCAAACATAATACGCTGAGCTAGTTAAACCAAGCAACAACCAACAATCAAGTCACTATATTACAAAGAGAGCAAAAGTTAGACACCCCATGTTTGGACTCAACTTCTTAGACGTTAGTGCATGGTGTAGAGCAAGTATTGTCTACATACCATGTATTGTCATTTTAACACATGATCCTCAAATTGATATGACGTTATATACACCAAATGCTAATTCCTCATCTTGGAAACAAGCCAAATTTTTATAACGGTACACTTGTACAAAATTGCAACAATTATATACTCTATACGTTCTAAAATACTTGCTACATTATGGTTATTTGTATTATTTATCGTTTAACTTTATTTTATATATTGAGGTTGATGTGTAAGAAAAAACTAAAGTTAAGCAAGATCTTATTTGAATCGTTTAATCATATATTTTTATAAAATTAATCTTTTATAGTTTTTAAATGTAAATAGTTTAATATATAAATGAAAAACGTCGCAATCTCGTATGGACATAGGAGTATAACATACATGTACATAGCCACAAAAGTGAAAAACAGACATTTGTGATACACTTGCAAGCTTGCAGCTGATTGCGAGTAATTGTTACCCCACTGATTTTGTTATGTTATTGGAATCAGATTTTAATTTTGATTAGGATTTTATATATCTATAATTTAATATTTTATTGTTTTGTTATATTAGCTACATTTCAATCTTTACGCAATTATATGCGTAATTTGATCATTCATCATCATTATCAACAATTTAATAGCCACTCAAAAACAAAGTCTAATTATCCATATCTTAAAGCATGTTTACACAAAACTTATAAAATGTTGATATTAGAATATGCGATTAAACAATCAAGCAAGTTTTCACTTAACTATATTTCTACTTAGACATTAGTTGTAATATACTAATATATGAAATAAGTTTTAAACTATTAAACCTCATGTAGCGAATATTTCAGAAAGGAGAAAATGGTCAAAATATATTTAAGAAAACGAGTGAATGAAAAAATATGCAGATAAAATAGATGTATCGAAATCAGTAACAAGGATAAAGTTACATATAGACTAAAAATAATGTGTGTATATCATAATCACGCGTAGCATGTATTGATCACTTTTCTATATTGCTTTCAATATAATGCTAATTTCTTTTTCTCATACAACTTTTTTCCCTTAAAGAGATAAAAAATTACATGCAGCCTGGAAAAGGGAGCTAATTTCAACAGCTCATTTATAAGAAAATAAAAAAAATTATAATTCCTACTAGATAAATAAATAGCAAAAGGTAAGAAAAAAGACCTAATATAGAAGAAAACAGGGAGAAAGAGAATAAATTTACATTCTTTCTTTAAAAAGACCTATGAAAAGTGGAAAAACTGTTAGCTTGAGCAGCAGATTGGGGTGAATTGTGATTAGGTTGGCCATAATAAAGGATTCATTGTCTTGTTTGAATCTTGTTGTGATTGTATACACTGTGTCCTCAGACTGTATTCTTTCACCTATAATTTTACAGCAGTAAAATCAAGGTTCAGTTTAAATTCATTCATCAAAAGAAAGTGATAGATGCAACAAGTTTACTCTTTTATTCCGCTCATTTTGCACCATTTTAGATTACGATGATGCAAAATTAGTGGGACAAACGAGTATATGATTAAGTTGATTCAAAAGGTTGCAACTAGAGGTGTTCATTCGGTTCATCGGGTCGATTTCGGATTTGATGTTTCGGGTTTGGTTATAAGGTCGAGTGCTTATCAGGTCGTCGGGTCTGTTTTGAACACCTCTAGTTTCAACTTAGATCAGCCACCTTAATCATCAAAGCTGACTAAATAGTCTTTCGGTGGCTATGATTATCAACCTTTTTCTTAGTTTGATAGGCAGCCACCATGATTTGTTTATTAAAAGAAGAGCAAAGCACATGTATTGGATTATTTTGTAGGTGATAATTACATAGGGAGAAGGGTCTTCAAGGTCATATAGGGTAGAAGGGAAAAAACTTAGTTGACCCACTGGTTCTTTAGCCACTACTAACAGACAAATAAAAAAAATTTGTTGTTGGCGAGTTAGATTCCGCTATTTAATGATGTTTATTAGTAGTAGACAGTTAACGAGGTTGCTCATAGGTTAGCTAGATGGCTTTGGGTTGTAGTAGTGATACGGTGTGCCTGTGTGGGTCGTTGTTGCCCCAACTTGGTTGGAGGACGCTTTGTATTTCGATTTGATTTAATTCGAATCATAGCTTCCTTTTCTCTCAAAAAGAAGTAGTAGGTAGTTTACCCACGGGTAGATATATCATAGTCCGGGTAAAAGGGGTGGTCATCATGACTCCATATATTGAAATTTAAGAATACTCCAGTTAGTAATAAGTTTTAGACTTCAGAGTGTCTTGTTATATACACCATGGTCAGTACTAGTAATAACTTTACATTTAGAAATGCCCATCAAAATTGATGTTAGAAGATGATATTTCCATCTATTGTATGTTTGAGAATAAGAACAAAAAATGATTCATAATGATCTTATTTTTTTTACCCTTAAAGCTCTAATATATGTAATTATTTAGTACTTGTTATTTAATGCCGAATGATTAAGTTCATTCTACGGGCTGGGGACCAGGGCCGACCCTAGGATTTTAGGGGTCCGGGCTGAAAAATTATTTGAGCCCCTAAAATAATTATTGTATACATAGAAAATTTCGAACCTTAGCACTAGTTGAGAACTAAAATTTTTGGAAGGCCCTAGGCATAGGCACGCCTTGCCCTTGTTTAGGGCCAACCCTGCTGAGGACATTAGATTCTCATAAACACACATAAATAAACATGGAAAATACTAAAATGACTTAGTAAATCGTTTGCACTTATTATTTACTTTTATGTGAAGTAGCAAGTTGCAGACGAGGTTTGCTACTATGAGTCAGTCAAAAAGAACATTTTTGTTATCACTAACAAGTAACAAAGGTAAGGTTTCATATCGACCCCAAAATCCGCTTACACGTATCCACTTAATGACATGGGGAACAAAATATAGAAGATAGGTAGATGATTTTGAGTACTCCTAAAATTCTGAAGTTCTGTTTGCACATCCTTAAGGAAACAGACTAAAGTAGGTGATCTATCTCTACTGGTTATTTAAGGTTTAGTAGGTTAGTCTTACTGAAAGAGATATATAGTCCTACATCAAAGAGGACCATTTAGGTATTTTAGGTGGCAGGATGTGAATTTTCCTCTGTACTAGTCAGTTGTCATTGACATGTTAGGTAAAGGCTGTTTATTTCTAGACTGTAGAACATACTTGCTCTAGATTCTAAAAGAGAGCATGCATTTACCTAAGCACTGCCTAACTTCTAGAAAAAGCCAAGCAGTTATTATCACTCAATAACCTTAAAATCAACAAGCAACAAAAGACCCACACTCCACATGTAGAGGTGCTCATTCGGGTTATCGGGTTGATTTCGGATTAGGCGTTTCAGGTCGGTTTGGTATCTTTTTGTGACTAAATTGTTTTTCATAATTGTAAATCATTTTTGAAGTCGACCTAAATTGAATTCGGTTACAAGGTCGTGTAAATTTCGGATTATCAAGTCTGTTTTGGCATAAAAATAGACTATGCACAATAAAGCCAAATGAATCAACAACAATTTTGTTACTGTTAAAGTCACATGAATCTAAAATGATAAAAAAATCTGGGTATGAATAAGACATGATGTAGTTTCCTGGTTACTAATAATGCATTATTGCATGCATGTGAGTAGAATAGCATTGGTATCATTTTTTATTTCTCTCAATAAGTTGTTTTTTTAAGAAGTTTTTAACAGTAACAAAATGCAATTTGTCCTGACCTGCATCGCTGACGTTGAACCCAATAAAGCCTCGCACTCGTTAAGCATAGCCCTCTCCTGTCCTGCTAGTTCAGAAAGCTCAGAAACTAAGCCATTCATTCCTTCAACCTATACATTATACGAACAGCGAATCAACTAAGTGAAAAATATTAAACAGAAAAGAATAATCCACAGTAGTCAGGTTTACATCCGCGAAAACAGTAGGAAGGACGAGTTTAAACATAGGAAGATAAGAACTGTATCATAAAATGATAACAGAAAATATGCTATAAACGCATTTATATGCATCAGAAAATTCCTAAATTACCGCATAAATGTCGGGAAAATGGCAATTATCTTTTAATAAAACACATAAATTCCGCTAACAACAACTTCAGATTGTTATCAAGTCAAAAGTTAAAATAATTCATGATAATCTTGTTTGAGACAGTCAATTCAAGTTCAAGGAAGTAAAATACAAAAGGAAAGTGACATTTACATAGTAAGAATAAGATATTGGCATGTTTACCACATGCTGCGGCAAGCAAGATAAGGAAATGATTAAATGAACTATTGATGATGTAGATAATTGAAAAAACATCCCCTAAAGCACAAAAATACAATCTAAGGAGATCCAATTCAAATGACTGGAGAGAAAAACATCCCCTAAACCTTAGTAACATTAACAGGTCAAACATCATGTAAGCAGTAAGAACATGGATATTAGCTTAAAGAAGAAAATATGAGTCTGACTTTGAAGGAAGGATTGTTTAAGTGAGACAAAAGGGCATTTGCATAAGAGTTGAATAGGGGCAGGCAAATAAAATATCGTGGTCGACAGCAGTTACTGAAACAGGACAGGCGAGCTACACGTTACCTTTGATAGCACAGAACAGATGGAGGAACCCATTGCTTGCATCACATCCACAGCTGAGCTGATTGCAGCCTTCAAAGAGTCTATATCAGCCTGCAACAAAATAACATTATTTATTCCTTAAAATGCATAAGAAATCCAGAAAAAGATTTTTTTGTCAACTACTAAGAAAGCCGTCGTATCAGTCATACTTTTGCACTTCCAGTAACTGGAAGTCGAAGTGTGCAAGCTTCGAGATCTTTGATAACTCCATTCAAAGAAGTATAATGGTCTCCCTCAAGTAAATCCCATTCCTCTAGATACGCCATCTGGAAATTAGTTGACTTGATCAATAAATTGAGAGGATAGTCAAAAGTAGAAACAATGAGCGAGTAGAAACAAATATATTGCACTAGGTAGATTTAATAAACTTAATTGTGAAATACCATGGTTATAGAACTACAAATAAAAGGAAAGAATCTAGAAGCAAGAATATCATTCTCCTTCTAGATTACATAAGTTGCTTTCGGTAGATTTATGCATTCTTGGATTTTCTTTTAAGAGAAAGGGAATTTGTTTGACTACAACTATTTAATTACTGAGATATGAGCATTAGTAGACTTGCATAAAGTAAAACTAGAACGGTCACAATTTCCCATCCAATTATCTTGCTCAAGTTCTAAAGGATTTCACAAAGAAAAGGTAAGACATCAGGCAAACACTTTGGATGACAGGTCGGCATGACGAAATTTCTTCTCCAAAGAATTAAGAGTACAATTCTTCATGTCATTCTCTACTCTTATCCAGGTATATTTATCTTACCTCTTTCACTTTTAATCAAATTCCAAACTTTTACTTTCTTAACAGGTGTATTTTCAAGTCTTTGTGCACATGGCCAAACCAATGTGAATGATTTTCTCCCATTGACATTGTATTTTCATTTTGAATTTAATCCTTTAGGGTATAACCACTCATCCGCATTATCATACGCATATCAGGATGATCCATGTAGTATTCAAGCAGCCTTGATGAAAATCTGAATAGCGCACCTCAATCAAATAATATTCCAATTGCAACTCTCCATTTGAGTCACTTGCATTGAATCCTATGATCCACATCATCTTGATCAATATCTCTAGTTTTGTGAAGAAATGATACATAGTACCTAAAATACTCACTTGGAGGGAGCTTCTTGATATCTAATTCTGAAACACCTCTACTTGATCATTCGTGCCTAGCGATATCTGTTTTACTCCAACATCAGTAGTTTAAATTCTTTGATTGATATTAACGCCCGCCTCAACATCTCTACCTTAACCTCAACTGCAGTTTTTTTTCACTATTATGATGTCATTAGCGAACACACATGCACTATGAGACTACCCTCTCAATAGGTCTTGTAATCTCAACTAGGACCGCAAGATACATAAAAGGACTCAAACAATTGCTTGATGTAGACCAATTGTGATTGGAATATTTGCTCTTCCACATGTTCTCACATTCGTTTGTGCTTGCTGATACATATCTTATACTATACTTACGCAGTTTACATATTTTGCATTAACCCACCAAAGTAATTTCCTTAATAGTTTGTCATATGTCTTCTCCAAATCAATAAAATCATTTCAAGATTCCATTTTTGTACCTTATAATAGTTCATTTCTTGCCACATCAAATGAATAACTTTCACGGTAGATTGTCCCAGCATCAAACCAAATTAGTTTCAAAATGCTTGTGCATCTTCTCTGGTGGTATTCCATCAACTCTTCTCATAGCCTCATGTTGTGGCTCACAAGCTGAATACCCTCGTATATATAGAACAGTCTTGTACATTCCTTTTACTTTTCAAGAAAAATACTAAAGTGCTTATTCTCCAATCTTTTGACTACTCATTTATTCTCCATATTGTAAAATGGTTAGATAACCAAAACAGTCCCACATATCCTAAATATTTTCAAGCACCAGTTGGAATATTGTCATGACCCAGTACTTCAAAAGACTAGCAATAGTGCAATACCAAGTTTTCAATCCCAATAATATGTGGTCGGATTGCATCTGAAGAATATTTCACAAAAATATTTCTAACTTTTTCAAAAATTATTATTACTACAAACTAAACAAATAAGTCCACTAATAGAAGCACATCCATTGTTTCACTTAATATCGTTACAGTAAGCACAAGTACAATCCAGCTTTAAAAGTATTAAAAAAAAATGAACACAATAAAATAGGTTGATCTGTTTCGAGTTTTAAAGGCTTACTTGCTCACTCAACACTGAGTTTAGCTTCAGCTCAAGATTCAGCTGTTGCAGATCGATGCGCTTCCTTATTACGGAATCCCACAACTCCAAATTTGTTTCCCAGACATCATACAGTGTTTGCTGCATACCCCAAAAATAATTAACCTCTACGAAAATTAACGCGAACATAACAAACATCAAACACACTGTGCTTCACTTTCAGAAAAGAAATGATGAGAACTTACAATACTACAAAAAATATTGCATCTTACTTTGTAATACTATATTCCTTGACAAAATATCTAAAATCACATACCCCACAGATAGAGGTATTCATTCGGTCATCGGGTCGGTCCACAACTCCACATTGATTTTATATAATTAAAATTCATATGAACGTCGGGGTCAAGTCGGGTTCGGTTATAAGGTCGGGTAAATATCGGGTCATCATGTTGTTTTAAACACATCTACCCACAAAGCTGGCAACCACAAATTAACTACTTATAGTCACATTAACTACTAAAAATCCTCAGGCCTAGATTTGTGTCCACAAGTTCTTAATTCATTGAATCAATTGGCTAATTGAATGCTATTTCAATGGACTAATGACTACATTATTCTAAAGTTGGAAAGAACAACAAAATCTAGATTAATCAAAAAATGAAAAATTTTCTACCTCTGCAGTAATTTTCTGTACATATAGAGCAGCTTCGGTTCGAGCATTAGCGAATCGCCATTGCAAATGTCTATTATACAACAAACGCAGCTGATGAGCCTCTTCTAACTGGTTGGTTTTCTTGCCATTCTTAATATCAGCAATAAAACTGAGCACCGAAGTCGTACAACCGGTTTGCCTGGTAGGGCTAGATGGCCTTATCTTTGAAGGACTAGCCCCCCTCGATTGCGTAGGAGTAGATGGTCTCGTTTTCGAAGGACTAGGCGTTACTCTATAACCGGCAGCCCTACTTGGTGAAGGCAGCCGTGATCCAGGCAATAACCCAGATCTAATTGCAGATTTTTCTGATGAAATCGAACCATTAGCTGCTTTGTGACGAGCAGAAATCCTCAGTAAGCTATCATCTACTGATTTCATCCGTAACCCCAATTTCCCAACATGATCATCAAATTCTGATTGCTCAGAAGCATCACTATGAGTCTTATGTAAAGGCCTAGAAATACCTTCAGCTGACATTCTCCTTAATGATGGTGATCCTGTTCTTATGCTGTCCATTGAAGGATTCCGATTTTTACCCATTCTATCTGTAAGATCCACACTTCTTGTCATGATATTAGCACATAATTTCCCACCTGTTCGACTAGGCCACCGATGTTGATCAATCAACTTCGCTTGTGAGCTATCGATAGGTCTAGAATTCTCCGATTGATGAGATGAATTCTTCCCTTTTAATGGACTCCTTTTTCTATCGGGAGTTGGTTTTCTAGGAGAAGCAGCTGTTTCAGCCTGTTTTTGAGCTACATTAGAAGATGATTTCAATGTCCGATCTGAAAGGGCATGTGTAGCTGGTTTCTCCTTCTCTTTTTTACTAACAGGAATCGAAATACTATCAGATTGGAATGAGACGCTTAAACTACGCATTGTAGAAGGCCATAATACCTCCGGCAACCTACTAGATGTTGTTTTCTTGACGGATGATTGTGACTCTGTGGATGTATCCGATACCGGAGTCCATGGCCGAGGTGATGGAGGTGTGGAAGGCCTTTTCCTCTCAGCTGAAACCGCCCTCTTCGGAACCGATGAGGGCAATGAAGAATTAGCATTTCTGATAAGATTTGGCGATGGACATCGCCGTGAATTTGTAGGTGTAGGTGATTTGTATCTTGAGCTAACCTCCCTGGTCCGGGACCGGCGTGTGGTGGCGATTCCATTGTTCTTCTCTGCCGAAACCAGTGATCTTCTTGTGGTATCCACAGCTGATTTTTTATGAAATTCTTGTA
The DNA here is from genome assembly GCA_019776075.1 of Amaranthus palmeri. Lineage (NCBI taxonomy): Eukaryota > Viridiplantae > Streptophyta > Magnoliopsida > Caryophyllales > Amaranthaceae > Amaranthus > Amaranthus palmeri. The sequence continues at coordinate 578,294 of JAAKBH010000022.1, forward strand.
GGACTTCAAATACATCCATCCAAACAACTCAAATTAGACGACATTGATGAAGTTTTCATCAAATGTGCATAATTTTCAGGCTTTCATATATGATACTACATTCACCCATGTCAAATTCCGCCATTAATACAGAAACCCAGAAAAAGGGTAAGATGAGAGAGAATATTAATACAATAATGTTAGCAGAAAGATAATCTTTATCATGAGTATAACCCAGATCTGATAATGGATGAATTTCATTAATTAAAAGAAATAGCTACCAAGAATCATACGGATCAAACTGAGGAAGAATGATGAAAGAACCAATTAGAAGCATAAAAAATCTTAATATTAGAGGGAATAGAGAAAAAAAGTTCAGAAATGCGTATTAACGGTCATCAGTAAGGGTACCCCTCAAATTGTAAGACCCCCCCTTGGAAAGCTAGGAGAGAGAGAAAGGGATGGTGGGACAATGTAAAGATGGAGGGGGTTATAGGGGACCATAAACAAATGGGGAGAACAAGAACAAGGGCAAAAACTGGTGACTGATACTAGACTTGGTGGTGCAGGATAGCAAGAGAAGATGCGCAAGATAAGCAAAGGCCGAGCAAAAATACACAATAATTTTTTGTTTTAATGAAGTACATGATTATAAGTTATGCAACCGTTGTCACATGATTTACTAATGTCTTTGCGAATGACTAATCAAAAAAAGCAAATTATGGTCGACTTTTGGCTAGGATTTTTAAGCAAATCACGAATTCAAAAGCCAATCATGTTGTATGTCATTCAAGTAAACATTTAAATTACGCAAATTCTTACTTGAGACCGTCTTTTGTAAAGACGGCTCTCAAAAGCCCAATTCAATTTCAAATATATATTGTTACAACTCTAAATATAGATTTGGACTGGAGTTTTGAGAATCGTCTTTACAAAAGACGGTCTCTCAAGAGAGAACACCTGTTTAATTTAGGGATTTGTGCAGTCAATCATCTTGCAATTAGCTGTATCTAAATAAGATAAGTGTTTTTTTTATTAAAAAGAAAAGAAATATACTTCACATTGTACAAGATATGATCTTATTTGTGATTTGTGATTTGTGAATTGTGATTTTTGTGATGAGGGAGTGAGTAGTCTTGAGGGGGCAAAGCAAAGGCTTTTGTCACTCTCACGGGAGAGCCATGGTTAGAATTTATTCTCCTCTCTCTCTCTTTTTTATATATCTTTTTATTTACATCAAATATGTCATTTTGTTCATCAAAATCTTAATTTAATTTTTAATATTTACATTAAAATGAATAAAATAAAATTTTACTAAATTGTACTTTTAACTTATAGGAATTATTTGTCAATTGGTTTGTTTGCTGTTGTTTGTTGATTTTTTAGTTGACTTGTTTGATTAGCTGAAAGTGTTAGCGTTAGTTGATTTTGTTTGCTTTTAAATCAACTAAAGAAGTCCATTGTTTATGAAGATGTATTGTACTCCCTCCGTTTCCAAATGTTCTTCCCATACTTTTTGCACAGTTTTCAAAGTAAATTTTGAGCCTAAATATCTCTAAATATGCATCATAAAAAATTTTAAAAAATATATAATAAAAAAGTATACATTAAGACGAATCTAACGAGATCTCACATGGATATATTTCGTCTTCTATGTATGTCTTAAAAATCTCAATCAAATTTCTCTTTCCAAAATAGAGTATTCTAAATGGAAAGAACATTAAAAAACACAGGGAGTAATTATTAGAAAAAGTGAGTCAACAAGCAAAAGTCAAAAAGCTAACAATATTGTATTTTGGCAAACTTAAAAGCCAGCTTTTTGACCGATCAAAAGATCATTTAACAAACACTTCATAAGTCATAACTATGTGATCAATTAACAAGCCATAAATTAACAAAAAAAAAAACAACCTAATAATTAATTACCAAACACCTCAAAATTTAAAAAAAATAAACTAAAATCAAACCAAGAATAATCGGTAAATTGTGTAAAAAACAAATGATACATTTAACGTGAATACGATACAATCCTTTGTTGCAATATAGAAATCTAGAGCCTGTCCTGTTATTGTCTTCCATCCCTCCAAAAAATATGAAAGAGAATTCATTGAAAGCGAATTTAAACTTCCAAATGCAGCAATTACAGGTTGTTCTGAAGGACATCTTGGGTTAAAGTTGTTCTCTTTTTTTAGGATATTTGTTATCAATAATAAAGGGTTTCATAATGGAAAATCATCATTAATTTGTTGGTCACTTCTACTACACTTTTTGGTAAAAATTCATTACTTGTTTCTATTGTTCAACTAATGTCTCTATCAACTGTGTTAAAAGATACATTCATTCATTTGTTATCTAAAACACTTTGTGGTTACCATTACTTCTAAGTAAGTAGTATTATTTGCACACAACTCTTCAAATTTTAATTAGTGTTTCTAACATATTTGGACCAAGCACATTTTTACGCAATTTAATGCATTTGTCAGATCGTATATATTTAGAGTTATACATAACTAAAAATTGTAAAGATTTGATATTATGAAAATATGTGACGAGACTGTTAGAGTATATAACATATTCTGAGGCCTCAACCATTACCTTAAGCTTTTGGTTGAGTTGGTTCTTGACATGGTATCAGAGCAAGTGTGACAAGAGGTCACAGGTTCGAATCTCAACCACCCCTCATTTAAAGTGGAATATTCAGCGCTAGGTATGAGGAGGACTTGTGTCACATCCACACTTCTAACATAATGGACTCTCGTGTGAGAGGGCGTTTTAGATTATACTCCCTCCGGTCCAGTTTACTTGTCCCATTTCCTTTTTTGGCAATTCCATATAACTTGTCTCATTTCTTTTTTTGGTTATCCTTTTTTTACCTAAATACCCCCACTTTTCCAATTTCCAATACTCCACTACCACCTTTACAATTAATTTAATCAATTAAAATACCCAACTACCACCTTTTAAATGGACCAAACTACTAACTTAAAATTTGTGACTAGTCAAATGGGACTAGTCATCAAATGGACACGGGGGAGTATAACATATCCTGGGGCTTCAACTATTAGCTTAAACTTTTGGTTGAGTTGTTCCTTGACACGACTAAAACAAGATCTCACATGACTAATTTTTTCTCTTATAATAGTTGAAATATGTAAATTACCATAAAATAATGAATATTGTAAAAGTTAATTTGGTGCAATTATTATGAAACGGAGGAAATAATTTATCTTTTATTATTTTTATTACTGTATTATGGAAGTCAATGAATGATTTTAGAGGTAATGCATTGTTTTTGTTCAATTTACAAGGTGATATAGGGATTGATAATGAATTTCTTGAGATTAATCACAGGCATTAACTGTTTCTGTTTGTCATTAAACTTCTTGAGTAAAAAAAAGTAAAACTATTATACCATCCATCACTATTCTAATGTAATAGTCCAATTTATATGGGAACGTGTGTTCACTGTTTGGATTTATGAAATGCAAAAAAAACCTAATCAATAACGTGATTTGTAAATTATCACAAAAGACAAAAAATATAATAATAAAATAAACAAGATCAGAAAAAATAAATTAAAATAACAAAATTCTCATCCTATTAAATCCTACCACATAAACGTGATTTGTTAACTTCACAAATAATCGTTATTTACTAAGACTTTCTCGAAGTGGAGACATAGATGGAGGTCCACGTGCATTAAAGATCAGTGTTCATCCCCATAAAACTCAACACAGATTTACCAAAACAAAACCAGAAATTAACGACTAAAATTATTGCATTTTCGCTTCATAATCGTTGTTACGTAAATTTAAATAATAACTAGATAATGCTCGTGCGATGCACGGTTTTAATAAAATTTTTGACATATTTATATTAACAAAAAAATAAACGATTTACGCTTTAATATTTTAACCATTTCAAAATATCTTATACCCATTTAATAAAAAACATAATAAAGATCATTTTATAAAAAAAAACTTGAAAAAAAGCAAAATAAAATAATATTTTTATGACTTCCTAATACATTAAATGATGTGATTAGAAAAAGTAAAAAATCAATCAATTTGGATAATATTAGTCATACTTAAAAATTAGTAAAGTCAAAGATATTAATAGTAGTAATTATAACAATGACATCATCTTTAAGTTTTGGAAGGAAAGTTTTTATTGAGAGGGTGACACCTAAGCAAATTTAATAAGCGATGACATCAGCAGTGTTTTGTTTTAGTAATAGTTATAGATACTTCCTTTTATTCACAACAGTGTTTCATTTGTTTTGTGGACATTATTTATCTCTTACTCTTAATTTGTATTTAATTATTGATTTATAAGTTAAAACATAGTGATCTTGTTTTATTCGCCTTAATGCATGGATCATTAACATCAATTTTTCACAGTTTTTAATTATGTACAATTAGAGATATTAAGGATTGAATAAATATATTTGATGGAGTGATTAAAGAAAAAAAATAATACTCCATATTTAAATGAAATCTTACTTAATTCATCTTAAAACGTAGATTTTAAATATGTGATTTTCATAATTTTCTGTTAAGTCAAAATAAAAATACTTAATATCAAAATATACATTGCATTACGTGCAAAAAGAAATATAGCAAGTATAAGTTTGAGTTGTATAATAGAATTCATTATTATTTGAATAGTTAGAGTAACCATGTTTTTCCCATGCAAAATCCTAACTCCTAAGCTTGACTCTCACTTTATATTTTCATTCTCTCATATTACTTATATACTCCCTCCGTCTCTATGAGATAGTAGCAAAGAGAAAATTAGTAAGAATTAAGAAAGTGGTAATAAATGAAAAGAGAGAATGAATTATGTGGATGAAATAAAAATAGAGTTAAAATGTATGGATGAGATTAAAAGAAAGTGGTGGGCCATAGTCCAAAAATAGAAATGCTGCAATTTAAGTGAGACGGCCGAAAATAGAAAATGCTGCAAATTCATAGGGACAGAGGGAGTATATAGCACCATTGTATCCAATGTATTCCGCTTATAAAATACTCACAAAATTTATAATTCGTACAAGTTTACCGAAAATAAAACTTAAAAAATCATAGTCATAAGTTTTGACCTACTCAGACTTATGATTTCCATAATTTGAAGTGAAATTCAACGTACATTCATGCTTATTTAGCGCCAAATAAAAATATCTATTTCAATGTTTTTGTGATTCTTTTCAGGCTCTTTTCTTCACCATATTATTTTATTTAGTTGCTCAGATTCACAAAAATTGTTCAATTAGGTTTTTACATTTTATCCAATCTACTATTTTAATTATAATATCTCTAATTGTACATAACAAGTATAAAAAAATTGATATCAATAAAATTTACTTTGAGACAAATCAAATAAAATCACATCTAAATATATTTAAACATCAAAATTAAGACAAGAAAACAACTTAGAAATTATCGATTAATATTGTAAAAAAAATTAAATTTGACTATAGGGGGAGTATTATTCGGTAATCGGTATTCATATACTCCCTCCGTTCCAGTTTACTTGTCCCATTTCCTTTTTTGGCAATTCCTCATTACTTGTCCCATTTCCTTTTTTGGCTATCCTTTTTTTACCTAATTAAATACCCCCACTTTTCCTATTCCCAATACTCCACTACCATCTTTACAATTAATTTAATCAATTAAAATAACCAACTACCACCTTTTCCAAGGGACCCCACTACTACCTTAATATCCGTGTTTGGTCAAATGGGACAAGTAAATTGGACCAGAGGGAGTATAATTTCTATCATGGCGTATTGGGCCTATTGGCGTAACTTTGGCATGTTAATGTCCTACCCAATTGTGAAACAAAAATTAGGTTGCACTTGACCCTTGAGGTAAGAAAAAACCTCCAAAACACGCAGACAACATACCAGTTTCTCTTCAATCACACAAATAATCCACTTAATTAACTTAAAATTTTCCGATCAAATGGCATAATTTCAGTTGCATAACATGAAAACTTAATAATTAAACAAGTATCAAAAGAATCCGAAAAGCCAACCTTGATCGAAAATCAGTGATTCAGCGGAAAATTCCTTCGACTGATGTATCAAATCAATCTGCTGAAATCTCCGATTAGAAATGAAAGAATCAGCGTTGTCAATGTTCTTTCAACTGAAATTGATTAGTAAATTGCAAGATTGACTGATAGTTAGTGTTGATTTTGAAATGAATGAATGATCTACTTATACTTCCTCCGTTCCGAAATACTCGCTACATTTCGATTTTGTGAACTATTCATCGTTCAAGCTTATTTTACATATTAAGACAAGACTAATGTGTAAGTAAAAATATAGTCAAGTGGGATCTTGTTTGAATCGTCTAATCACATACTTTCATAATATTAAATTTTTATAATTTTTAGATAAATGTAGTTTAAGATATTAATTATCAAAATTGTGCATTGGATTGCGTAAAAAAGTGAAATGTAGCAAGTATTATGGAACGGAGGAAGTATAAATTAAATTTCCGATCAAATAGCATATATTTCAGTTGCATAACATCAAAACTTAGCTATTAAACAAGTATCATAAGAATCCGAAAAGCTAACCTTGATCGAAAATCAGTAATTCAGCGGAAAATTCCTTCGACTGATGTATCAAATCAACCTGTCGAAATCTCCGATTAGAAATGAAAGAATCAGCGTTGTCAATGCTCTTCCGACCGAGATTGATAAGTAAATTATAAGATTGACTGATAGTTAGTGTTGATTTTGGAATGAATGAATGAATGATCTACTAATATAACTTAAAATTCCGATCAAATAGCATGATTTCAGTTGCATAACATCAAAACTTAATTATTAAACAAGTATCATAAGAATCCGAAAAGCCAACCTTGATCGAAAATCAGTGATTCAGCGGAAAATTCATTCGACTGATGAATCAAATCAACCTGCTGAAATTCTCCAATTTGAAACAAAAGAATCGGAGTCGTCTATGTCCTTTCTACCGAAATTATTTAGTAAATTTTAAGATTGACTGAGAGTTATTAGTAATGATTTCGGAGATTTGCGACGAACAAGGAAGGGAAAGATGAAAACCAGTTGAGATGGAATTGGACGAAGATAAAGAAAATTAGAAAACTGTAAATTTTAGTTTGAAAAAAAAAAACAGGGGATTTTAAAACTTAAAACACAAAATCTCACAAGAGACGGTCTATAGGATAGACCACAAAATTGGACCGGCCCATTTCCCTTAACTGATTTTTTTTATTATAATATCAATTATATTATGTTATAATCCTAAATGTAAGGTATTATAATCTCGAATATACTATTCTATAACCCCAAATAAAAGTTATTATAAACCCAAATAATTTATTATAACCCCAAATATACTATGTTATATTTTGGGCTGGGCTTCATGGATTCCGTCTATAGAATAGACCGTCTCCCATGAGACTTACTGAACTTAAAATAAGACTTGATAGTTAATTTCCCGCCACCTTAATGTTAACTCTGGACGGTTCATGGTAAGGTGAGAAATTTGGGCGTTTTTTCTAGTGCCGATGATTGTTTGGCTTACTATTGTTTATGGATATGGGTATGGGTAGGGGTGTTCATAATAACCCGATTCGAAATTTCAATACCTAGTTTTAAAATCGGATAATTTGTCCGGTTTTTCGCAAACCATATAATCCGGGTCGGGTACCCGTTTTAAAAGTCGGATCCGGATCCGGGTCATGACTTTTTAAAAACCGGATACTAATTTTTTTTTTTACTTTTTCGTAAATAAAATGATCATGATATATCTTAAGCTAATTTTGGATTGAATATTTTTGAAGAGTTAGTATTTAAATTTTATAATTGTTCTTAGTTAAGCCCATGAACAATAATATTATTCTTTTATTTTCTTAATTAATCTTTTATGACTAATTAAATTAAAGATTTTTAGAGAGTTTGTATTTCAATTTTATATAAAAATATATTTTAAGTTAAAATAGAGATAAACAAACGTATGGTTGAACGACAAAAAAAAGAACATCCTAATAAAACCGGGTTGGAACCGGATTGCAATTCTAGGTACCCGAAATCCGATTCGGGTCGACCCGGTACCTAATTTTGAACACCCCTAGGTATGGGTATGGGTTTGATAGTTTTTACGAGCGGGATGCGTTGCTTAGGATGATGATGATAATGATACGGTGAGGAGATGAAAGAGTTAGATAATAAATTAACTTTAAATTTTAGGTGAAAAGACAATAGTTATTTCAACCGAGATAATTCTCAATTTTTAAAAAGCATCTCTCTTAAACTATTCAGGATTCACTAACTCGTTATAACTCATACTTTTTCAGTGTAATGACTTTTGTTATAAGTCAAAGTTTGTACAAATTATATAGATGGATAAATTAAATGTGAATGAAAAAAAGAGTCATGATCTAAAATAGATTTGTAAATTAGAAAGGAAAATCTAGCAAAACCTGAAATTATAATAGTAAATTACTAGATAGTGCAAAATGCGATACACGACTTTATTAAAGATTGTGATATATTTGTATCAACTAAGAAATTAAAATTTTAGGAAATAAATATTTCAAATATATTTTTAGAATAATATTAGAATTTTTTTAATCATGAACATAAAAATTCTAAAATAAACATTTGTTACTAATATCCCAAGTTGTTAAACGGGATATGTTTTATTTTGTGTGTTAATTTTGTATATTGGTTACTATTTGCCACCAAAAAAAGTAGTTTGGGTTTTGTGTTTATATTTTGTGTATATGTGCTAATATGCCAGTTCAGTTAATATCATTTCAAGGGAATAAGTTGGAAAAAAACACTTTAATGTTACTGTCTAAATCTCCAAATATTTTGTTTTTGAAAAATTACCTAGAACAATCCAAACTATTTGTGATTTTCCTACAACAATTTTACTAATTGATTAATTATGAATAATTCCAACTTTGAAGAGTATTTTCCTAGAGTAAACTCGGTGACCGGATGACTTTATATAGTAGGTTTGAATTTTTTAAAAAAAATAAATTAAAATAAAATGTCAACAAAAATGATAAAAATTGTTCAAAAAAAATTTATAATTTATTTGTTATTTAGAACTTTTTGTGTAAATTTTATAATTTTTTAACTATTTTTAAATTTATTTTTAATTAATTTTTAGCTTATTTTTTTGGTGAATTACCTACTATAGTATGTCATTAGGTTACCCAAGTTTACTCTAGGCAAATACTCGTTAAAGTTGGGATTGAGACAAATAGAATTTTTTTTATGGGAACAACAAATAAAACTCCCTTAAATAACATATGAGAACATATTTAAAGAATAGAGGGAGTATTATTTATCCTGTTTGACCTTATTTTATTCCTCCCTCCGTTTTTTTATGTTTTTCCACCTTAAAATACTTTCTACATTTGGAATGTTTTCATCTCACTTTTACCCCTAAAAACCCCACTTTTCTTATTTCATACTACTATTTAATTATTTTCTCTCTCATACTTCTAATATAATTATTTTTTCACACAACTATTTAATTATTTTTTCTCTCATAATTACAATACAAACTTCCCACTAATATATAATTAAAATAATACCCACTACCACTAAAAATTTCTCCTTTCTCAATATTTGTGGAAAACCCAAAGCGAAAGATTATAAAGAAACGGAGTGAGTACTATATACGAGCGTGAGCGTTTCAGGGTGAGACCATTTTATTTTAGGAAAAATTACAAAAAACTACATATTCTGAAGGGTGACTTGCAAAAAACTACCTATTGTAATTTTTTTTGCAAAAAACTACCTTATATGATATAAACGTTTGCAAAACACTACCTCTTAACGTCTGCTGTTAGTTGACCGTCAAAACTACGTTTGACTTTGCACGTGAGTTGCACGTGACTTTATTTAAATCCTTTATTTTTAATTCTTTCTCTGATTTTTGTTTCCAAAACACGTTTTTCCCCAAATTCCTTAAGAACCCTAAACCTAATTTGTCTCTTGTTCTTCGAAGCTCAAATCAACAATTCATGGATTCTTCTCACTCAAAACAATCGAAGGTTAACAGATGTGGATGCGGATTTCTGAAAACAAAAGGATTAAGAAGAAATTGAAGAAGGAGAGAAAGCTTGGAAAAGAGATTTCATGCTTTATTTTAGGGTTTTTATTAGGTTTTTTCTTATTTTTGGTTGTATTAATGAAAGTTATGTAATTGTTAGATTAAGAAATTTACTAATGAAGCTTGGCAATGTTGTTGTAACACTTTTTCCTTAAACATAAATCAATTTTCTACTAAATCACACCTCCAAATGCTTAATAACTTGAACATACCAGTTTTACTTATCAAAAAGGATACAATTGAGGATCTTTACGGTGTAACTCTTCAAACATTTGCTTATAAGGAGTACCAAATTCATAAACATTAGGTTCTCTAATAGAAGGTCCAGGAAGCTTAACATGGGAACCAGTCCCATAGGACGAAACATTAAATCCTTGTTTTTTTAACAAGTAATGAGCTTCCATACTTCTATTCTGATTAGAAGAACACACCATTGCATATCTTAGCTTCATTTTCTTTCCTTTTCCTGTAAACCCAGAAAAAGTTTCAATCTTTCTTGCTTCCCTTTATCTGGGTATATGAAAATTAGGGTTTACAATCAAAAAATTGAAATTTAGGCATATATAAAATCGCAACAACTAATACTATAACACCATTGTAAACCCTAATTTTCATAGTATTAGTTGTTCTTAAGTTTAGGGTTCTTAAGGAATTTGGGGAAAAATGTGTTTTGGAAACAAAAATCAGAGAAAGAATTAAAAATAAAGGATTTAAATAAAGTCACGTGCAACTCACGTGCAAAGTCAAATTTAGTTTTGACGGTCAACTAACAGCAGACGTTAAGAGGTAGTGTTTTGCAAACGTTTATATCATATAAGGTAGTTTTTTGCAAAAAAAATTACAATAGGTAGTTTTTTGCAAGTCACCCTTCAGAATAGGTAGTTTTTTGTAATTTTTCCTTTATTTTATTACTATGTTTGGAAGTATTTGGAACGGCCAAGCGGGTTCGGGTAAGAACAGCAAACAAACCCTAGCAGTAGCAGCGACATATCGGATTAAACGGTAGCCACGAAAGTTCCCCTTCTCGTGAAGGTTTCTCTCTTTCTCTCTGGTTCTTCTACACTGCATTTCCATGATTTCTGTATTAAATTCATGCATCAATGATTATATTGCTATAATACACTTTATAACTCACAGTTTGTTTGATAATCTGTAGTAAGCAGCAATGGCGGTACCTCTATTGGACAAGAAAATCATTAAGAAACGTGTCAAGCAGTTTAAGAGGCCTCAAAGCGACCGAAAGATCTCCGTTAAGGTAAGGTCTTTCTATGGTTTATTTTCTAGGTATTTTAGGTCTTGTTTGGTTTGAATGATTGGAAGCAAGCGGAATCGATATGTTTAAGAACAGGTAAAGGTGATGAAAAGCTTTGAAATTAGTGTTTGTTTTGCTTGAACATGATTTTCAAAAAATAAACTAAATTAATCGGTATAATTTCGATAGCTTTAGAAATAACAGTTAAATTTGCTAAAAGCTTTCGAACAACTTCAATAGCGTCAATAAATGTCAAATTACTTGCCTAATTCAGAGTAATTCTACAAACTATACCGACAAATCAATGTCATTTATCCTGCAAATTGACCATTTGAAACCTAATTAAAACCTTAGTTTACCAAGAGCATGCCCGATCAACTAACCTCACAATACAGCAATGTAACCTTTTTCCAATTTGGTAGGTAGTTTTTTTTTTCTTCACAATTTGAGATCAATAAACAATAATAAGTAAGCTCAATAAAATCAAAAGATAAAAATTTTAAAGTTATGGAATTGCAGAGGACTGATGATGATGATGAAGAGATACCATTGAGATAATTTCTGGAAGTTTGATGAATTTTTTAATTGCTTTGTCAGCCTCATTTTCTTGAACTGGAGCTGCAATGGAACCAGAATTCTGAGAATGAAGTCCCATTAGATTTCCTAGAAAGTGGTATTCAAATCAATCGAACATGCAGAAATAAATTGAACTCAAGCAATAATAATCATAATGATGTTACTCCAACAATGCTGAAGTCTTAGTTGCAATAATAATATAATGCTGTTGAGGAGAGTAAGTGGATAAATTAGAGTGGAAAATTGGGAGAAATCGCTAGAGGGAGAGATTGAGCATGAAGGAGGAAAAATCTCATTTGTTTCCTTGCAATTTTTATGTAACATGTGGAGTTGTTATCCAGTTGAAGCTTGATGCCTATTGCCTTGTCAACTTTTCATACCAAATGCAGGCTTTTGGAGAAATCGTTATTTAACATCTTTTTTGTTTTGTTTGGAATTGCTTTTCTTCATTGATCTGAAATGTAGCTTCCTGCAGACTAACTGGCGTAGGCCCAAGGGTATTGATTCACGGGTAAGAAGGAAGTTCAAGGGATGTACTCTTATGCCCAACATAGGGTACGGGTCCGATAAGAAAACTCGTCACTATCTACCAAATGGTTTTAAGAAGTTCGTTGTTCACAACGCTAACGAGCTAGGGTTGTTAATGATGCACAACAGGTAGCAGACTTACCCCTCTCTCCCTTCGTTTCATGTTCTTGTTCATTTGTGTATTGTCTGACTGTGAACTATCTACCATTGCTTTTTCAGGAAGTATTGTGCAGAAATAGCACATAATGTTTCAACCAAAAAACGAAAAGATATTGTTGAGCGTGCTGCACAGCTAGACATTGTTGTAACAAACAAGCTGGCTAGGCTGCGTAGCCAAGAAGATGAGTAATCTTTTCTTTGAAACTTTCTTATGCTTCACTGTGTAGCATCCGTTAGGATAAATTTTGTACTAGATCTTTATTAGATATGACTTAGTGTCAGTTTCTACCTTAAAGTTATATTAGGTAGATGTTTGGTGTTTTGATCCCTCAAAATTTTGAAGGTAATGAATGATATACAATGGTTACTACATCTGCTTACTCTTGGTTCTCGTGCTGGATTTCTTAAAACTTGCACATATATCATCTCATTCTTTTGCTTTCTCATTTTGACATCTTTGCTCAATGCATTGTGATGAATATAATAATATTTCACTTGACTGTTGTTTCGGTAATGAAACGAGGAAGTACAAAAGACACTTAAAATATCTGGAGATAAATGTAATCGGAGACGATTATTAATATGCTTGATCCTTCCGATGATGAGACCTCAAATCCTGCAATACGACGTTAGATTTGCCCCGGGATGGTTTTCCGGAAAACCCATCCGACGCTTAAGTCAGATTGGGAAACCGAAAGTTATGAATATATGATAATTAATGAAAATAGAATAACGGATTCTAGGATGAGTTCAAATCATGAAGGGATATTTGGTTACATATCGATTGTAAATACGTATGATGGCGATGTATTTTTATGGAGTAGCGGTTAGGGAGATGAAAACATAGTCTCCTTCAAATGATGTATGTAACATCTATTTATAATACTAAGGAGGGACTAGGGAGTTATTTCTGGGAGATCGAAGGTTATATTAGATGATAATGAGAGGTTATTAGTTGGTTAATAGTAAGTAGTTATGTTGGGAAGTAATTGGACCAAGGGGGTGGTTTATGATTTGACTAAATAAATTACGGGATAATAATTGACCCCCTAACAACTGTATTTTAGCTTTAGGTTAAGAGTAATATCAAATAAAGGTCATGTTGTAGGCGATAAATCGCACTCTCTGTAATGGAGTCGATGACACAAAACTTCGCTAGAGCTGACGAATGGAGGTCACGTTGCATGAGATAAATCACTCCCTCTCCATGGGAGGCAATGAGTTACAACACGAATGTAAAAATGGTTAATGAGATGGTTTGGCCCGTTAGCTGTGAGCTTGAGGAAACAGTGAAACAAATTAGTGTTTTTTAACAAAAGATTCCTAAACTAAGCCTCAAATAAACATATTTTCCAAATAAGCATTTTCCAATGAGCCGTGCATTGGGTTTTAGGCTTCAAAAGAAAACACCGTCTATGACATCATTTTTATTCAAGTGAAAACAACCATACTACTATGCAAAAAACCAAATCATTCAACAAACAACAAAACTTCTTTACATCAAAATTTCTCAACCATCTAAACAATCATGGAAGAATCAAAATAAGAACCTTAATTAACAATCCTTTTTCACACATGCCCCTAACTCCTATAGTCCTACCCCATCCCCACATTTAGATTTGACAATGTCCTCATTAGCGACCCCAACCATTTCTTGGTAGTCTCCTTGCCCTTCTTGTAAGTTTTTTGTTAATGTGTTGGGTTGGGTCTTGGTAGTCAGGTAATGAGTCGCATAAAAGTTATTTAAATTGGCCATCATAGAAGTCATATAGTACATGTTATCAGACTACTCGTACTGGTTGTGCTCTATGTTTGTGACTCCAAGTTCCAGTTCTTTATAATAATCAGGTAAGTCTCATGGGAGACGGTCTATTCTATAGACGGAATCCATGAAGCCCAGCCCAAAATATACATAATATATTTGGGGTTATAATAAATTATTTGGGGTTATAATAACTTATATTTGGGGTTATAGAATAGTATATTCGAGGTTATAATACCTTGCATTTAAGATTATAACATAATATAATTGATATTATAATTAAAAGAATCAGTTAAGGGAAATGGGCTGGCCCAATTTTATGGTCTATCCTATAGACCGTCTCTTGTGAGATTTTGTGTAATCAGGTCTAGGTGGTGGTACCCAGGTAGGTGGGCTTGCTTCTGAGCCTGCACATCTTGAACACTAGGCCTGTGCATTGGGCCGGGGGCCCGGTTGGGACCCTAATCCAACCCTTAATTATAAGGGTTTTAAAAGGATTGGGCTGAATAAGGGTTTTATTAAAATGAAAAAATGTGGGCTGGACAAGGATTTCAGTAAACGAAAATTTGAAATGAATAAGCAAAAAAATAAAAAAAATTTAAAAAATAGAAACATTTTGAAACATATTCCCAAGATAAGCAGTTTTGCTCCTGAGCTGAGGTTTGGTACCTGTTCGCTGTTAGTAACAGCGAACAAATAGGGTAGGTCGAAAAAAGTCAAGTTCTTTGTTCGCTGTTACTAACAGCGAACAAATTAAAATTGGTTAAATAAAAGTTAGTCTCAAATAATGGTGGAGAAATAAAAAAAAAAAAAAATTAATGTGTGTTCGCTGTTTATAACAGCGAACAACATCTATACCCAAATTGATAAAAGCACATTCTTTCATAGAAGCTATTTGTAATTGTAATCTCAAACGATGATGATGATGATGATGAATGTATGGAGATTTCTCCATCTTGAACTTTCCTGGTGTTGATGGGGTATTATCTATGTGATTATGAGGCATTGTACTTCATTCAAATCCAAAATATTGGGAAAGGAAAATCTATTTCTTCTTCTCACCAGATTATTATATCCAAAACCCAGAAAAATGAAGATATGAAATGATAATTAAATTTCAGGGTTTTGATTCAAATTGAAAATTAATATCTGGGTTTTGTTCAGAATGTAAAATTTTTGAGAGATTGATTTGGTGGGTTGAAGGGATATAGTGTTGCAAATTGACAATGGGTTGTTTGTTTTTGTTTGTTATGCTTTCTCTCTCTTGTTCCTCTCTTAAAGTGAAGAGGATATGGAGTTGAAGATAAGGCAGAGAGAGGTGAAAACAAGAAAAGAAGAATAGTGAGAAGAAAGGAAGGAATCTTATGGTTTTCTTGGAGAAGATAGTTGGTGGTGGTGGTGGTAATGGAGGAGAGAAGCAGGGATGGCGTTGA
Organism: Amaranthus palmeri; assembly: GCA_019776075.1. Lineage (NCBI taxonomy): Eukaryota > Viridiplantae > Streptophyta > Magnoliopsida > Caryophyllales > Amaranthaceae > Amaranthus > Amaranthus palmeri. The sequence continues at coordinate 594,088 of JAAKBH010000022.1, forward strand.
AAGATGTTCTCTGTTTGTGTTTATCAATTTGGGTGATAGATGGTGTTTGTTCGCTGTTTATAACAGCGAACACACACTAAATTTTTTTTTTTTTTAAAAAAATTTCTCCACCATTATTTGAGACTAACTTTTATTTAACCAATTTTAATTTGTTCGCTGTTAGTAACAGCGAACAAAGAGCTTGACTTTTTTCGACCTACCCTATTTGTTCGCTGTTACTAACAGCGAACAGGTACCAAACCTCAGCTTAGGATCAAAACTGCTTATCTTGGGAATATGTTTCAAAATGATTCTATTTTTAAATTTTTTTTATTTTTTTGCTTATTCATTTCAAATTTTCTCAGTAAACACTGAATCAAGGTATCCTGGATATTCTAATTGTCTTCTTACTTTGAATCCATGTCGACAATTCCCTTGAACATAAATTGTCTTTCTTGCTTAAATAATATCCTTATCAGCAATACTGTATAGGAATTGTGGGTAAGTTTTTTTTGGCATTATATTAGTGATTAGTATTATTATCTTATATTAGGGAATATAATATAATTGTATAGAAATTGTATCTTTAAATATGTACTGATGCAATACTATATGTAAGTGATTATTATAATTTTATCGTATTAGTGATTATTGTAGTATTCATTAAAGGCATTGTTAATAGTGCCAGTATTTTTACACAAAACATGTACTGAATGTCATGCTAAGATGGAATTATTTTAATTTAAGGGTTCTATCAAAATTAAGAAATTAAAAATCCTTTTGTATAGTAGGAAGAGGATTAGGATTTAGGAAGTATAGAAGAAGACAGTAGTAGTAATATTAATGTGGTTTTTTATTTTATATTTTTAGCATAAGTATAATGGACGGGTTGGGCTTGATTGACCCGATCCGTCTATAGCCCAGATCTTTTTTGTAAGGTCCGGCCCGACCCGTAACTACTAGAGCTCAACCCGTCCCATTGCACAGGCCTATTGAACACCCATTTTATAAATTTCATTTAGTTCTATTTATAGCTCATAATTGGTTGTTTCCAGGGTAATCAAAATTCTTTGTTGGGGTTACCTCAGGGATTCCATTTCATTGCCACACAAAGTAATTCAGGTTTTAGATTTTATCTTTCATGAGCATGTACTGATTTCAAAATAGGTTCCCCATTTCATTGCCACACAAAGTAATTCCAGGGTAATCATTCATTTTTTATTGAACAACAAAAAGCTTCCCTTTACTGATTTCAAAATAGGTTCCCCATTTTCATCGGTGGACATTTCTATGTCTAAATAATAACTCATTCCTCCGACAATCATATTTTCAGTTTTTTTTATAAAATTTAAATTTTGTAAAAAATGTTAAATAACTATTCATTCTCATTTTAAAAAACTTTCCAGATTTTTCAAAAAAAATTCAAATTATGTACTAATAACAATTATGATCAAAAGTCGAACAATAAGCCTCGACATAGTGATTGTCCGGTTTATACTAAACCAAATTTGATTAAAGTCGGAAAGAGTTATTCGGTCAAATGTACTCGATCAGTTCATATGAGAAAACCATATTTTGGTCCACAAATTCTTATTTGAGACCATCTTTTATAAAGAAGGCTCTTAAAAGTCCAATTTAATTCTAAATATACTTAGTTAAAACTCTAAATATAGATTTGGATTGGACTTTTGAGAGACGTCTTTACGAAAGACGATCTCTCAAAAGAGCACCGATCTCTCAAAAGAGCACCTGTTGGTCTGTAATACTAATAGTCACTCAAATTTGATTAAAGTCGTAAGAGTTATTTTGGTCTGTTAAAGAAACTTTACAACCTTTTCTTTAGGCAATTATTAGTTTTTTTCTTTAATCTCATTAACAAACTAGTACTTTCTTTCTATTTGAACAATTTATTATACGTTTCAAACAATTTTTATTTTACTATTCAACTATAAATTAATATTTACGCTATAACAACGTATATTTAGTTGATAAAATTTAAAAAATAAGACTGAGCAAACCCAAATAAGGAGGAGAAGCAGTAGTCAGCTCATAAACCCAAAAAAGGTTCACTACTAAAACCAATTGGTAATAGTATGAGTTACTCCTTGAGCATATAAAGTGATGCATACTCTTCTCTTTCTCCGTTGTGGAACAACTCACATGTGGGTAACACATGGGCACTTCAATACTCCTCTCACATGTGAGTGTCCTTAGAATTTTAGCCCACCTGAAGGGTTACAAACCAATTGGAATGAACATCCAGATTAAAGGCCCTTAACCAGTGGTAAGATTAAATGCCCAGTATAAAGGCCCAACAACAAATCAGGCTCTGATACCATGATAGAATTTAGAAAATGGGCCTGGGCAACCTAAATTATAAGGAAGAAGAAGTAGTCCATTCATAAACCCAAAGAAGATTCACTATTAAAATCAGTTGGTAATAGTAGGAGTTACTTCTTGAGCATATAAAGTGATGTATACACTTCTCTTTCTCCGATGCGGGACAACTCACATGTGGGTAACTAGAGGTGTTCAATGGGGCGGGTCGACCCAACAGGTCAAGGGTCGGGTCATATTTTAACTGGTAATTAGCCGGTCGGGTCAATAATGGAGCGGGTCATTAACGGGCCTTGGTATAAAGGGTCGGGTCGGGTCGGATAATTATAAGTATTAGTTGCGGAAAAAATTACCACTTTTTTATACTTTTAAATGATATTATTGTATACATAAGTGGGTCGATCCATCGGGCCATAAACTATAATAAAAAAAATTAATTTATGAACTTTTCAAAAAAGGGTCAAATTGGGACGGATTTAAATGGGCTTGACCCGCCCCGGCCCATTTAAATTTTGACCGCCCGGCCCATTTAAATTTTGACCCGCTCCGCTCCACCCCGGCCCGTTGAACACCTCTATGGGTAACACGTAGACACTTCAACATTAATCAATATAGTCACTAATCACTAAATAATTTTCATTTATATCATTTATTTTGGTCCATCCTATTAGTCTACTCCGTTATAAAATTATTGCAATTGATTATGATATGTTATGCGTCAAATCAGGGCCGTCCAACTACCTGTGCAAACAGGCCATTAGCACAGGGCCCCCTAATTTTAAGGCCCAATCTTCATCAGCATATAGTATTTAAAAAAAAAAAAAACTTAAAATAAAAGTCAGACTTCTTGGAAAGTGGAAACTCAGCCAAGCCATTCATCTTCTTCTTAATAGTATTACCGTCCAACTACCATTTCCGATTTTCAATATGCCCAATTTCTCATCTTCATTTATCATTTATCATTGACATTTCCAAATTCCAATTTCCTCCATTACAGATTCACAAAGAATTAGTCTAATAATCTTCCTCTACCTTTTCCTACTTTCTTAATTAATTATTTTGTTTTTCCCAAAAATTTTCAGTATTCCAAATTAATTTCTTGTCCGTTAATGGAGGATTCGAAGAGAATGATAGTTTCAGAAAATCGGGTTTTCCGAGTTCATTTCTTCAATTTTTCCCCTACTTATCGCCGATTAAAGCTTCTTCTACCTACAATCGGAGCTTCGTTTCAGAATGATAGTTTCATCTTCGCCATTAAAGCTGCTTCAAAAAATGCTAGAAGATCGGCTCTATTTAAATAATTTAATGTTTTGATAAATGATAATTGAGATTGTATTAGGATATTAAGCATATTATTTATCATTTAAATAAAGTATTTTGAGTATGTGTTTCGTTTAAACATAATATTTTTTTATTAGGGCCCAATTTTAAAGTTTAGAACAGGGCCCCCAAAATGATTAAGACGGCCCTGCGTCAAATATTACTATAAGTTATTAGTATAATAAAATGGAGAAAGTAAATTATAATGGATTGAAATTTACTTCCCAAAATGGCAACTTGATGGGATGAGAGGTTTCATTAAGATCATCGGGTTAAATAATTCGACAATGTTTGAAATCGGGTCATATAATCATATTATTTAATTTTTTATATAATAGCAAAACATATACTACCTCTGTTTAATCTTATGTGCAGCTTTTGCCATTTTTGTCCGCTCAAGGTTATTTGCAACTTCCTTTTTTCCTTCCTTTTTTAGTAAAAAATAACCAATCTAGTTATCTATCCCATCATTTTCTCTTTCCTTTAATTACCTATCCTCATCATTTTCTCTTTTCTTCTTTCCTTTAATCACCTATTCTCAATTTCTCATCATTTTTTTACTGCGGTTGCACATAACATTTAACGGAGGTAGTATAAAATTGGGTCAAATTAAATTCGATTAGAAAATCGGATGAATTTCATCGGAGCAGATCTATTTTATAATCTCTAATGGGCCAACACGTTGCTTTAAAGGATAATGGTCGGTGGTTAATTATTTTCTGGACCCTACAGACCACTTAGACTTGCCAATTGTCGTTAAATTTTACCTGTTGTTTTTTTTTTTTTAATTTTCCGCCGTAGTAATGTTGTGTTCATTCGGGTCATCAGGTTAACTTCGGGTCAGGTATTTTGAGTCGGTTCAAAATCGGGTTTTGTGTTCACATTGGTTTAATGGTTTTTACATAATTGCAAATCCATTTTTAAGTCGGGTCAAATCGGGTTCGGTTATAAAGTCGGGTGTCTATCAGGTAACCGGGTCTGTTGTGAACACCTCTAATATCACCATTGGATGGAGATCCAAACATAAAGTCCATTGATATACGGTTTCTTTGAGGGGCAATCTTTAATTGGATTGGTTTATTAAATATTTTTAATAATATTGTTAGTATAGATAATAATGATGATGTAAACAAACATCCAAGATATTAAAGGTTGATATTAAGGATACAATAAATAAGCAATAACAACAATGTAATATAAGTAAGCAATACGAATACGACAAGTAGGCATTAGTCTTTAATGGTCTGAGTTTAAAATACGTCTTTCAAAGAGACGATTTAATCTTAAGAAACTAGCTAAATTCAAAATGTGCGGTTGCAAAGAAATAGTACTCCAAAAAACCCACTTAATAATGCACTAATTCAACACAAATTTTACATAAATTAAAATACATTGCTAATATGATCTCATAAATTTAAATACATTGCTAATTTGTGGAATTTTTTTAAAGATTTGTCTCAAAAGTTGGTTGTTACGATTAAAGTAAAATATCTCATTTTAAAATAAGATCATAATAAGTTGGTTTTAGCTTATAAAATAATTATTTAACTAACTACTCCCTCTGTTTTTTTTAAGTTTGTCCACATTACTATAACGTGCAGTTTCATAAGTTTGTCATATTTAGAATACTTTCCTATTTTGGAAAGTTTTTATCTTCCATATACTCTCTTTATCCCTCATTTAACCCTCATCTCTCTCTCATAATACCAATACGTACTATTATTAATTCACACAACTATTTTAATAAAATAATACCCACTATTAGGGGTGTTCATTACCAGGTACCCGGCAAATCAGATACCCGGAAAGCCGGGTACCTAGTTAGCCGGCAGAGCCGTCTTGGAAAATTTGAGGGCTCTGTGCAAAATTTTTTTTTGCGCCTTATCTATATATAGTAAATACATTTATTTTATTAATAACTTTATTTTTTATCATTAACTAATTCATATACTAAGAATACGGGGGCCCTGTGCAATCGATCACCTCGCACACCCTCAAAGACCCCTCTCTTAGCCGGGTACCTTTTTTAACGGCCCGTGTCCCGGCCATTTAATGCGGGTACCCGGATAAGACGAATCGGGACACCGGATACCCGGTTATTGTTTTTTTATTATTTTATAGATTTAATTATAATTTTCAATATAAAATTCTGCTAAATTTTCCTTCCATTTTCCAAATGGGTAATCTAAATCTTTCAAAAATATTGAAAATGCTCTATTTAATTATTTATATACCCTATAAAAGCTTGAAACAGGGGATATACAAATTGAGAGAAATTGAGCTTGACCCATGTATTTTCTCAGCAAGAAATATATTCAAACTTTCAGATAAGTAAGATTGAAATGATTTTAAAGCAATTGATTTAGATTAATCCCGTCTGTTGTTGGATTTTCTTGGAAATTAGCTTGATTTTTTGATCAATAAAACATGGAAAGCACTAGTTTTAGATTACAAGGAAACAATAAAGTTGAATCTTTTGGATGAAAATTATAAAGGATAAATGGAGATTAATAATCCCAACTTTGCGTGATCCGCTCAAAACAATCCCAACTTTCGATTATTTTCTAATATACCTAACTTTGCCACTTTGTTGCTCAGGACATACCCTTTGATATGGTAACCGGTTATAACAGGTAAATCACCTGTTATAACCGGTTATAACAGAAAATATGCGAAAGTTGGGATTGTTTTGAGCGGATCACGCAAAGTTGGGATTATTAATCTCCATTTATCCTTCTTATTTCCATGACAAAAGAGGTGATTTACCTGTTATAACCGGTTACCATATTAAAGGGTATGTCCAGAGCAACAAAGTGGCAAAGTTAGGTATATTAGAAAATAATCGAAAGTTGAGATTATTTTGAGCGGATCACGCAAAGTTGGGATTATTAATCTCCATTTATCCAATTATAAAATAAAGGAGAAAAATTGTGTCTTTTAATAATAAAGAAACTGAATGTGGTGGGTAAATGACTAAATGTGGTGTGAGTAAACCCTAGAAACGGCTGGAATGGGCTGAAATGAAGTTATGAAAACCCTAAAAAAATGAGTATATATATTAAATGTTAACCGGGTCATTAACGGGTATCCGGATCAATTTAAAATCGGCCCATGACCCGACCCGGAATTTTTAAATTTTTTTTATTTTTTGACCCGCCATTTATGAGGCGGGTCGACGGGTCGGGTCGGGCGGTTTGGGTAATTTTGAACACACCTACCCACTATCTACAAAGATTCCACCTTTTTTAATAAAATAATAACCACTATCTACAAAGATTTCACATTTCTTAATTTGTGTGAAATCTTGTAATAGGACAATAAAAAAGAACGGAGGAAGTAATATTGAAAAAAACAAAACTAACAAGCATTGAAAAAGTATTTACGAATTGATCCCGTCAAAAAAAAAACAAAAATCATTCACAATATTTACTCAATTCACATAAATTATAATTTAACTAATTCAGCCCCTCCCTCATTTCCGCCTGAAAACTTGCATTCACTTAAATGAAAATAAGGAATAATTTTTTAAAAAATATAATAATACTTGTTATTTTAAAATAATGGAAAATTTACTTTTAAAAATCCGACCTTTGGATTGTTCTCTTCTAAAAATCCGACCTTTTGATTATTTTCTAAAAATCCCACCTTTGCACCCCATCTTCACTTAAAGTATACAGCCCATTGTCTACCTGAAGAATCGGTTAAAATGAATTTTATAAAAAAGGAAAATTTACTTTTAAAAATCCGACCTTTGGGTTGTTCTCTTCTAAAAATCAGACCTTTGGGTTGTTCTCTTCTAAAAATCCGACCTTTTTTTATAAAATTCATTTTAACCGGTTTTTCAGGTTAGACAATGGGTTGTGTACTTTAAGTGAAGATGGGGTGCAAAGGTGGGATTTTTAGAAAATAATCAAAAGGTCGGATTTTTAGAAGAGAACGACCCAAAGGTCGGATTTTTAAAAGTAATTTTTCCTAAAATAATTTAACACAAAAAAAATAAGGTACGTTAGTTTTAGTTTTATACAAGAGCAATTTGAATTCTAATAAGTATAATTTATTAAACAATGTTTTGGATATCTTTATAGGAATACTAAGATAATTAACAAAATTAATTTTTATAAATTAACATTCAATTTACAGAATTCCAATCTTTTTATTAGATTTTATGATATGAACTACAATTGGTGATATTTTAACAATTTAATAAAAAAAACCTAAAAACTTATATTATATAGCAAAAAATATAGATAATACCTAAATTTAATTCAAATTAATATCAATCTTGTACATGTAAATAATTTTTTTGAACAAAAAATTTTTTAAACCTAGACATTAACTGCCTTATTATTCTACCGTCATGCACCGATGCTCTCGGATGCAACTCCTCCTTCCACGCTAGAAATGTGGAAAATATTTTGGAAAATGATAATTCATATTATATTATGTAGAAGAATTACATGTATCTGGATCATGAACGCAATCGGGAACTCCGCCTAATACCATTTGAGGTTGTCTAATAATAATTGAATCTAAATATTGACGTAGATCAAACATAGGCAACTTAAAGCGGCAAAGAGGACAAGATTGATTAACTCGCACCCAACTAACAACACAACGTTTATGGAACAAATGTTCACAATCTAATTTAACAACCGACTTCCCTTGTTCCTTGGTATCATCATTGAATTTATTGAGACATATTGTACAAGTATTGTTCTTATTCTCATCACGGATATTTGTTTCCTCAAACATTTTGATAGCAGGCGTATTTGTGGGGTCGATATCATTATAGATTAATAATAGTTGATCAACCCAATTCCTTGCGACTTCATTGTCTATGTTATCATTTAATACCCCTATAACTTCTTGACGAATACCAAAAACAATGCCGTAATTGTAAATTCTATTAATTGGTTCATTGTTGTCGAATATTTTAATTTCTTCGACCAAAGAATTAACAAAATTGCGTAATTTTTGCATATAATCATCAATGGTTTCTTCAAGAAAATCATACCTATCCATCAAAACGTCACTCAATTCAGACTCGCAACTAGGGCAAAAAGGATCGAAGGATGAAGATCCAATTTCGGGGACTCTTACAAGGTGACGCGGTGTTTGGATTTCTGTGCCATTTGATAAACGAAATACATGTCTACGGGATAGTTTTATATTGAATTGAAAATTTAGTGCACGATGCACGGATGAAAGTTGCAACTCATCATCATGATTGCAAAAAATATGTGTAGCCATAATAAGAGAGATAGAAAATAAAATTTACGTGCTTTGGTGAGAGAGGAGTAAGGTCGTCTTTTCAATAAGAAAAAATTTGAGAGAGAAGGAGAAAGAGTTAAAAAATGTTTTAAGGAAAGGAGGAGGGGTTTATATTCATAAATCACAATTTAAATTGTTAAAACCCTAAATTAAATCAAAACAAGAATAAATTTTAACGACTAAATATAGTAATATATATATATATTTTAATGCAGTTAGTTAAATGATTTAATTTGATAAAAAAGCCCATTAAATTTTTTAATAAAATTATATACGCCTTTTCTTTTGCTTTTTCTATATCCTAAGTATAATTGCCTAAATTTTAGTATTCAGTCCCAAAATAATGGAAAAACCTTAAAACTCTTTTTCAAATAATTTGACACGTGTCATCATGATATTGGTTGTAGCAAAAACAATTTCAGGAGTCTGGCTAGAGCACCGTGTGTAGCCAATAAGACGCGGACACGCGTAATTTGCTTAGTGGCTGAAAAAAATTTCGTTTATCATTTGAATGACTATTCGGAATTATATAAATTTCAATCAATACAAATAAATAAAATAAATATGATTACTTGTAATTTTGATTTAATTATTTTTATGGATTTATAACCTTAAAATGATCGATTTTAATAAAAAATGGACTAATACATGGATCTATCTCATATTATGAGACAGTCTCAAACAAGATGAGCTGTGAAAATAATAATAGCAAATATATTTTTTAGAGATCAATAAAATGAGACCTATTTGATATTTTTGACGCATTCTTATTGAGACAAATTCTTTAGAAAACAACTTAGTGATGGCTAAACCAATTTCTATTTTCTTAAAAAGTTTGGGTTGTTTGGCAAATTAGCTTATTGAGCAATTTTAGCTTATTTAGATAAGAATAGAGGGTTGGGTGGTCAAATCAGCTAAACATAATGCTTGGTGAATTAGCTGGTTGAAACAACTTATTGATACGAATAAGCTGTTTTTGAACAAACTGCTTATAACAGCGGGTTCAAAATCAGCTGGTCAAATCAGTTAATGAAATCATCTGGTCAAATCAGCCACTATAATCAGCTATTAGCTACCAACTATCAGCTTTGTGCCAAACACTTATTTAGTTTTACAAAGACGGTTAAAAATTTTAAAAACAAAATAAGGTAAAACAATAAACATATAAGTGATACCTTTAGAGTTATTATATCTATAACTATTACTAAAACAAAACACTATTGACATCATTATTATTTAAAAATGCTTACATGTCACAACATCAAGAATAATTTTCCCTCCAATAATCAATAGTGATGTCATTGTTTTTATGACCACTTTTATAAATTTGACTTTATTACTCACATTTAATGTGTTTGAAAATCATATATATTATTTTTTTTCAAATATTTATAAAATCTTCAATTTTATTTAGTAAATGAATATTATTTAGTGCATTTTGGATATTTTGAGATGATTTAAACATAATATACTTTTATTAGGATTTTTTGTTATTTACATATAATAAGTTGCTTAAATGCAATGCTTAATTCTAATATAATTCACTAATTAAAGTAGTGACTTTTTTATGTAATTCAATTATATTTTTCATGAAAAATATTATTTTTTCGTTTTAACTTTTATAAAATAATTTTACATATTTTTGTGTTAAATTTGATTTTGTAATTTATGTCGGAAATTTTAACAAAACCGTGCATCGCACAGGCACTATCTAGTACAATACTAAAACGAATACTTATAAGGAGTAGGTAATTGTACTCTAGTATAAGTGTCATCGGTTTGAGGCCGATTATAAGTGCAAGTAATCACTTAATGGCAGGTAATCACTTTATCATGATAGGCGATCGTTTTAAAGTTATAAGTGATCATTTAAAGGTTATAAGTCTAACACTTTAAGATAATTACATTCAACCTTAAAAGAATACTAATAATAAGTAATACTTAATTACTTTAACAGTGTAAGTCTATCGCCTTAAAGTTATAAGTAATTAATAATGCGTGAGAATAAAAACTATAATTATTTCTAAAAGCTTCTAATGGCATTTACTTTAACAGTTTCATTAATTTTTAGTTAGGATAAATTGATTTTAAAGGTTCGAACTTTGCCTCATTTGCTGGGAAAGGTTCGAACTTTCATTATTCCAGGAAAGGTTCGAACCTTGACGTCGATCTTCATTTAAAGGTTTTTATGGATTTTTTTGGGTTGATTTTGGATTGATTATGGGTTTATATGGGTAAAAAACCCCATAATCTACCAAGAATCAACCCAGAAAACCCATATAAACCCATAATCAATCCAAAATCAACCCAAAAAAATCCATAAAAACCTTTAAATGAAGATCGACGTCAAAGTTGGAACCTTTCCTGGAATAATGAAAGTTCGAACCTTTCCCAGCAAATGAGGCAAAGTTCGAACCTTTAAAATCAATTTTTCCTTTTAGTTAAAAAACTTAACTAATTATTAATTTCTTTTATATGGAGTATATATAAATAGGGTTGCTTATATGAGTTTATTCTATTGCAGTCTCCTGAGAAACCGTCTGTTTGAGAGATGTTAACAGACGGTTTCTCAGGCCCAATGCGTTAAAGCTTATTGCTGATATTTACTCTATTTTTCCTAATGGGTCAACTTAATTAAAGATGGTCTTTCAAATAAACCGTCTCTAACAAGAATTTGTGATTTTATTGTGATCCTGAGTTAGTTTCATACCAGATTCGTTGATTAAATTACGATATAATTTTTTAAAAATATAATCATACTTGTCCATATTACTTGCAACATTAGAAAGTATAGTCAAATGAAATCTTGTTTGATTCGTCTTATTGTAAATAATATTAAATTAAATTTTTATAATTTTCTATTATACGTAATAAGAGATATTAAGGATTAAATTAGTATACTGGACTGCGTTAAAAAGCATGTGTTTGAATTATTTTGGAACGTACGAAATATAAATTATTAAACAATGTTTGTTTTAAGATATGTGTCATTTTTTATAAATTCACGTTCAATACCGAGTTCATTTTGTATGACACGTGTAATTTTCCAATCTATTCATTAAATTTTATGATATTATTACGAATTACGATAGGTAAAATTTTACTATTTAATAAAAAAGGAAATTATTATTGGTGCCCCTGAGGTATACGTTATTCTCAATGGTAAATAAACTTAATTTTTTTTACAATGACACCCCTGAGGTTTAGTGGTAATTACAACCGTGACCTTTTTAAGTATTTTCTGTTAAAATTCCGTTAAGTTTCGAAATTAACCTAACTAGGGTTAGTTTCTTCTTCTTCTCCTTCTTCACTACTTCTATGGTTGTCTTCCATGGCTGTCGTTTACTCTTTCACTCTCCTTCTTCACCTTCCATGCTCCTTTTCTGATTTTATTTTCCATTCCCATTTACTCTTTCACTCTTTTCCACTATCTTTCCTCTTTCAATTTCCCATCTCCTTTTTCACCCTCTCAATCCCAATCAAATTTTCCAATTTCTTCAATTTTAACAATTACCCACTTTAATTCTTCCATTTTCTTCAATTTTAACAATTACCCACAAGGAAAACTTATTACAATTATATATTCTATATAATTTTAACATCAAAATAAAATTTGAAGAAGTCTATTTATAATTTGAAATGGGTATAAACAAAATATTAAAAAGAAAAAAAAAATGATGAAAATATTAGTTTTTTTTTCTGTAAAACACCCAAGAACCAGAAAAGTGAAAAAAAAAATAGATTAAAATCAAAGAAGTCTTTTTATAATTTGATAGAATTTAGAATATGGGCATGGGCAACCCAAACAAGGAGGAGAACTTGAAGCCCTCTCATAAACCCAAAGAATGCTCACTACTAAAACCAATTGGTGATAGTAGGAGTTACTCCTTGAATATATAAAGTGATGCATACTCTCCTCTTTCTCCGATGTGGGACAACTCACATGTGGGTAACACATGGGCACTCAACAGTCCCCCTCACATGTGAGTGTCCTTAGAATTTTAGCCCACCAGAAGGGTTACAAACCTATTGGAAATGAACAATCCAATTAAAGGCCCCTTAACCAGTGGTAAGATTAAATGCCCAGTATAAAGGCCCAACAACAAATCGGGCTCTGATTCCATTATAGAATTTAGAATATGGGCCTGGGCAACCCAAACAAAGAGGAGAAGAAGTAGCCCACTCATAAACCCAAAGAAGGTTCACTACTAAAACCAATTGGTAATAGTAGGAGTTACTCCTTGAATATATAAAGTGATGCATACTCTTCTCTTTCTCCGATGTGAGACAACTCACATGTGGGTAACACATGAGCACTCAACATAATTTGAAATGGGTAAAATCAAAGAATTTAGTATTTAGATTAATATTTGAAAATACCCAAGAACCAGAAAAGTGAAAAAAAAATAGATTAAAACAGAAAATTTTGAAACTTTACCTTAAACTAGTGAATAATCTTGTTGTTCTTCAATGAAAAATTAAAGTGGGTAATTGTTAAAATTGAAGAAAATGGAAGATTTGATTGGATTAAGAGGGTGAAAAAGGAGATGGTGTTGAAAATACAGAAAAAGAAGACAAAGACTTTTACAAAAGATTTCTTTATTAATCAAATGTAAAAAGTTAGAAAACAATATACAATGATATCCTATATATAGGACAAGAGCATCACCTATCCTGGACACTTGTGAGTTTGTTATAACAACTTTGGACAGCTGTCACTTAATCTAACAACCTAAATAAAATAATTTAACAACTAACTAATCCTATGCACACCTCACTAAAGCTTTAATAGAAAACAATCTTCAAAATTCCTTCATGACTCAGCAACATCAGCAAATTGAGGCTCCTTCTCTGCAGTAGGATTGAGACTTCTTAGGATGATCATTTGGGATGGTTATCACAACCAACACCCCCCTCAAACTAGGGATTGGTGGAACAAAAATTCCTAGTTTGAACAATAACTTCCTGAATTGTTGTGAAGGTAAAGCTTTCGTAAAAATATCAGCTAATTGCTGATCAGTAGGTAAATGAGAAAGTTCAATAAGACCTTCCAACACCTTATCTCGGATGAAGTGGCAATCCACTTCAATGTGTTTTGTTCGTTCATGAAAAACAGGGTTTTTAGCAATATAGATGGCCGATTGATTGTCACAAAATAAGGTAATAGGTTGTAAATCATGTAGGCCTAATTCTTGCAAAATTCGAACAGTCCAAGTTACCTCAGAGGCGGCATTAGACATGGCCCTGTATTCTGCTTCAGATGAGGATTTAGAAACAACATGTTGTTTTTTAGACTTCCAGCATATTGGAGTCTTTCCTAACAAAAGGAGATATCTTGAGACAGATCTCCTGGTATTGGGGCATGCAGCCCAGTCTGAATCGCAATAGGCTTGAAGGTTTAATTTTTTGTCTTCCTTTATGACGATACCCTGCCCACTTGTGTGCTTAACATAATTGAGAGTATGAGTTAGGGCCATCCAGTGAGGAACCCTTGGAATTTGCATATATTGACTTAAAGTCTGTACAGTGTAGGACAAGTCAGGTCTTGTATTGGTAAGAAAATTTAACTTGCCAATAAGACTTCTATAAAGTTCTGGATTTGAAAACAAATCTCCTTCATGCGCAGACAACTTTAAATTGGTTGGAAAGGGTGTAACAACCTTTTTGAAGGTTTGTAATCCAGAAGATTGAAGAAGTTCCTTGGTATATTTTTGTTGTGTTAAAATTATACCTTCTGAGGTGTATGATATTTCCATGCCAAGGAAGTAATGTAATTGGCCCAAGTCTTTTATTGTAAAAGCATTATGTAAATGGCTCTTAACTTTACTAATCTCTTCATGGTTACTGCCAGTGATAAGAACATCATCAACATAGACTGCTATGATGGTGATATGATTATGTAGGTGTTTGATAAAAAGAGAATAATCATTCTTCGATTGTTTGTATCCTAAAATTTTTAACTCATGAAGCAATTTAGCATGCCATTGTCTGGATGCTTGTTTCAGGCCATATAAAGATTTTTTTAAAAGACAAACTTTATTATGAGGATTTTGTATTCCCTCTGGCATTTTCATGTAGACTTCTTCATAAAGATCGCCATGCAAAAAAGCGTTATTAACATCCAATTGGTATATAATCCATTTTTTTGAATTAGCAACTGCTAATAAGCATCTAATGGTTGTCATCTTCACGACGGGAGAAAAGGTTTCTTCATAATCTATTCCGTACTTTTGATTGTAACCTTTTGCTACTAATCTAGCTTTGAACCTTTCTAGAGTACCATCTGCCTTATATTTGATTTTGTACACCCATTTGCTCCCTATGGCCTTTTTTCCTTTAGGGAGATCAACAATGATCCATGTTTTGTTATTTTCAAGGGCTTGTAACTCCTTAGTCATAGCTTCTTTCCACATATTATTTTGGATTGCTTCTTGATAAGAGACAGGCTCTTTGTATATTGAAAGATCCTGGGAAGGTTGGTGAAGTGTACTGGTTAACGCATGATGTTGAATAAAATTGCACCAGTGTGTTTGCACACTAGTACAAATATAGTCTTGCAGTTTTATAGGAGTTCTAGTTAGTCTGCTTGACTTTCTTGGACTTTGTAATTTTTCTTCATTGTTATTTTGCAATTCTTCCAGGTTATCTTGAGTATTAGATGAAGGTGTGATGTAATTCTCAGCATCTAACTCAATGGCTTTCTTATTTATGTTAGAAGCAGGCTCTGCCTTATGCTCTTTGCTATATTGATTTGCATCAGGTATGTCATGTGTTAGTCTATCAGCACTGGACACAGGTAAGAAGAAGTTATGTGCAACTCCATTTGGAGTTGAAAATTGATAAGGAAAGAATTTTTCCTGAAAATGCACATCCCTAGACACAAAAACCATTTTGGTTCTTAGGTTGTAGAGTTTGTAGCCCTTTTTATTTAGAACGTAACCAATGAAAATACATGGATCAGCCCTGTAGTCCAATTTGGATCTATCCTTTTTTTGGGTGGATGCATAGGATAAACACCCAAATGGCCTAAGCATTTCATAGTTAGGCTTCTTAGAGTAAAGAACTTCATATGGAGTTTTCTTTTGTAAATTTGCCAAAGGCATTCTATTTATTAAGTGTACAGCACATTGTACACAATCAGTCCAAAAAGAAACTGGAATTTTAGATTGAAAGTATAGAGCTCTTGTCACTTCTAAGTAGACCTGGGAAAACGGTCGGTCGGTCGGGTTACGGGTCGGGTCACTTTCGGGTCGGGTCATTCTCGGGTCGGGTCACTCTCGGTTCCGGGTCGGTCGGATTGACCCAACGGGTTATGACTTATGAAATTTTTAAAATTATTTTTCCATATTTTATCATTTATGAAACTTTTTTAATAAAAAAACTATTTCTCATCCCTATGACATTAATCCACATATCAATTAACACAGTATCAAAGCCTTATATGTGATTGAATTCAAGTTATAAGAAATCAGTAATTACGACGCTCGTTGTCTAAACTTTAAATCTCTATGTATAGTTGGATTTGTAAGATACGTGTCACATTAGAGAAACCAGATGTGCGATTTTCTAAAACTAGTTGGTATATCAGGTTCATTTAAGTGTAAAGAAAATAAGGAAATTAATATTTATTTTGAAAGACTCGTAATATACGTGATTTATATAAGTTATTGCGTTTATTAAAGTTGTAACGTTAGATAAAAATGACGTCAAATATCTTTTCATTTTCTCATAAAAAATATTTTCACAATTTCAGGTTGAAAAGATATACAAATAACTAAGTACTTATTTCGATTTATAAGATACACGTTTTATAATCTAAGCTAGCGACATTTCTTTTCTAAAAAGCTCATTTTAATGTGCAAAACGTTCTTATAAATTATATTGATTTGCTTACTGAAATGTAGAAGAACAAAAAACTCATTTGACTGATTTAAAAAGATATATGTATTCAATTAAGATGATTAAAACGTCCTTTTTTTAAAGAAAAATAATTACGATGGATAAAAAGATGTTAATTGCGAATTTTTTAAGATCTGTTAATGAGTTTTAAGGTTCAAATGATATAGTCAATATGTTTAGATAAGTTGAAAACAAAAATTTAATTTGAAATGAATTCTAACATTGAGATTACTCTAAAAATTGACATTAGACCTGTCAAAACGGATCGGTCGGGTCGGTTGCCGGTCGGGTCATTTTCGGTCGGGTAATTATCGGGTCGGTCATGTTTCGTGTTAAGTCGCTTTCGGATCGGTCGGGTTCGGGTTTTAGCGGGTCGGGTCTCGGGTCCATTTTCGGGTCGGATCAAATTTTCCCAGGTCTACTTCTAAGAGATGTCTGTGTTTCCTTTCAACAACCCCGTTTTGTTGGGGTGTATTAATGCAACTAGTTTGTAATTCAATGCCTTTTGCATTGTAAAATTCTTTTGTTTTTCCTTCACTAAGTTCCTTGGCATTATCCGTTCTTACACACATAATTTTTTTGTAAAATTGTGTAAGAACAAACTCATAAAATTGAGCAAATAAAGTCAAAAATTCAGACTTGTGTTTTATTAAAAAAATCCAAGTGAATCTGGAAAAATCGTCTACTATACTAATGAACATGGAACATTTATGTCTTGATGGGTGCCTTAGAGGCCCCCAGACATCAATATGAAGCAATTGAAAAGATGCACTAGTCTTTACACAGCTTGAATTAAAACTCAATCTTGATTGTTTTGCCATAGGGCAAATAGTACAAAATAGGTGTTCCTTAACTTCTATTGTTCTATATTCAGGAAAAAGAAATTGTAAACTAGGAAATGGCAGATGCCCAAGTCTAAGGTGCCACATTTTGATGTCATTAAGAAGTTGACTTCTTGTAGCATTATTGGAAGAATGAACTTTCAAAGTTTTGTTGCATTCTTGATGCTGCACATAGTATATTGAACTTCTTTCTCTACCAAGAAGCATAGGCTTCTTCATCAAAGATTCCTGTATAAAACATTCATTAGCATTAAACCACACTTTACAATTGAGGTCTTTTATGAGTTTGTTGACAGATACCAAATTGTATCTGAAATTAGGTACAAACAACACATTATGCAGTTTAAAAGAATTCAGCAGAGTGATGGTTCCAGTGTATTGAACCTTTGCTTTCCTTCCATCAGGCACAGTCACGAAATGAGACTTTCCATGCACAGGTTTATAATCATCAAATAGACTTAGATTGAAACAAATATGATCGGATGCTCCACTATCTATAATCCATTCATTGGAAAGAAGGGAATGTAAGCATATCATACCTGCTAGATGTGCTGAATTAGATGTTGCAGGTTCTTTGTGTTCTTCAGTCCCTTGCTTGGACAATAAAGAAATCAACATATTATACTGCTCTTGAGTGAGTTTTGTATCAACCAATTTGTCTCCTTGTGTGCTAGTATCATTAGTACTATTGGTTATGGCATTGGCTCTGCTTGAATTATTTTCTTCTTTCTTCCAAGTATTGTTTTTAAAGTTTGGAGGATATCCATGAACCTTCCAACATTTACTTATGGTATGCCCATGCATATTACAGTGTTCACAAAAGAATTGTGTGTTTTGCTTCTTATTCTTGTGTTCAAACTTGCTTTTGTTCTTGTAGTCAAAAGTCTTTCTTTTATCAACTCTACATGCCATAGTATCTTCATGATTATCAGAAGTATTAACCTTACTCAATTCTTGGTGGGCTTGTTCTTGAGTGAGTATTCTGTATGCTTCAGAGGCAGTTGGGATCTCCTTCATCATGAGTATGTTGCTCCTTGTATGTTGGTATTTGGCATTGAGTTTCATGAGGAATTGTATGACTCTTCCTGCTTGCTGACTTTTTAAAGTCTTGTTGGTTTGTTCACAGTTGCAACCGGAACAAGAACAAAAGGCTACTGGATCAAGAACATCAAGCTCATCCCATAGGCTTTTCATCTTGGTATAGAAGTCTTCAATGCTCATTTCTGGGGTTTGTACTGCTTTGCTAATTGCTTCTTGAACAGAAAAGAGTTGTGCCGAGGAAGATTGGCCAAATCTTTGTTCAAGATTGTCCCAAATTTCATGGGCAGTGTTAAACCATAGAACACTTTGATAAATTTTTTCATCCACAGCATTTAGAAGCCATCCCAAAACCACATCATTCACCCTATCCCATGCTTTGCCATGTTCAGTTCTTGAACTTGATCTTTTTAAAGACCCATCAACAAACCCCATTTTATTTTTAGCAGATAGTGCAATGGAGACAGCCCTTTTCCACCCTTTAAAACCCACTCCAGAGAAAAGATTAGGAACAAGTTTCAATCCAATATCAGTTGGATGAAGGTAATATGGGCTTGAGGGGTTGTTGGTGAGATCAAGTTTCTTCTCATTCTTGTTTGCCATCATTAAAGAAGTGCTAATGTGCATATGATACCAAGAAACACAAAGAAAAGAAATGAGATGAAAAGAACCTGATGATCAGAAGGGCAAAAGCAAGAGAAATGTCTGAACAGAAGGGTGTTCTTCAATGGAAACACAGGATCAAAGCTTCTCGCTCTGATACCATGTTGAAAATACAGAAAAAGAAGACAAAGACTTTTACAAAAGATTTCTTTATTAATCAAATGTAAAAAGTTAGAAAACAATATACAATGATATCCTATATATAGGACAAGAGCATCACCTATCCTGGACACTTGTGAGTTTGTTATAACAACTTTGGACAGCTGTCACTTAATCTAACAACCTAAATAAAATAATTTAACAACTAACTAATCCTATGCACACCTCACTAAAGCTTTAATAGAAAACAATCTTCAAAATTCCTTCAGATGGGAAATTGAAAAAGGAAAGATAGTGAAAAAGAGTGAAAGAGTAAATGAGAATGGAAAATAAAATCAGGAAAGGAGCATGGAAGGAGTGAAGAAGGAGAGTGAAAGAGTAAATGACAGCCATGGAAGACAGCCATGTGACACGGTCCGTATCGACAATTTCATATTTATCTCGAGATTTCCGGCAGAAGAAGCATCAAGAAGGATCTAGAATGGTCTAGAGGCTTCTAGACTGTTAAAGTGTGTTCTTGAAGCATCTAGAACATTCATGAAGGTTCTAGAATGTGCTGGAGACATCTAGTACATTCATGAATATTCTAGAATATAGAAGAAACATCTAGAAATTACTAGAGTATGCTAGAAGATACTAGCATACTCAAGAAAGGTATAGAAGGTTCTAGCTCTATCATGTAAATACTAGAACATACAAGAGTAATATAGAATAGTGTGGTGTATACTAGAGTGTTCTGTGCTTGTCCAGAACCTTGTAGGCCTTTCTACTCATGTAGGGAGTAATGTAGAGTATTCTAGATAGCTCTAGGGTAGGAGTATTTTAGAATGACCCAAGATAAGGGGCTTGCCTATAAATAGGCACTTAGGCTCATTTTGTCATCCAAGTTCCAACAAGTTCCAAACTCTCTTGTAAAGCATCTAACTCTTTTATAAGAGCATTCTCTTATTAATACAAAGTCTTTTCCACACAAATACTCTCTTACTAAGTCTTTACTTAGCAAGTCTAACCCAGCTCATCGGTTTGCACACTTAAAGGGTTGAGATTAAGATTGAGCTAGTGCAATCGTTAGTCATTGACACTAGTGCCGCACGGTTCACTAGGTTAATAAGTGAGCCCGTGACACATGGAAGGAGTGAAGAAGGAGAAGAAGAAGAAACTAACCCTAGTTAGGTTAATTTCGAAACTTAACGGAATTTTAACGGAAAATACTTAAAAAGGTCACGGTTGTAATTACCACTACACCTCAGGGGTGCCATTGGAAAAAAAATATAGTTTATCCACCATTGAGAATAACGCATATCTCAAGGGCACCAATGATAATTTCCCTAATAAAAAATACCTAATTCAAATTAATATTAATCTTGTAAATGTAAAAAAAAAATTAAACAAAAAAATATTTAAAATCTAGACATTAATTGCCCTTACTATTCTCCTTTTTCCACGCTAGAGATGTGGAAAATATTTTGGAAAAGAAAATCTTGAAAATCAAAAAAAAAGGAAACTAATAAAACCAATTTACAATTTACAGTAGAATGGTTTTATATTAAGAGGATATCAGTTTTTTTTGTAAATTTTATCATGTATAATTAAATATTCATAAATTTTTGTGAGAGACGGTGTCTTAGAAAGACCATCAATAAGTAGAGTAAATATAGACAATAAACTTTAATGGATTGGGCCTGAGAGACATCTCTCAGAAATCAGGAGACTAGCGATTAAATATTTTAACTATTGATACAATGTAATGTAAAAAGTAAAATATAGCAAAATATTAATACTCCCTCCGTTCTTTTTTGATTGTCCACGTTACTATAACGAGTAGTTTCATATGTTTATCCCATTTCCTAAAATGGAAAGTTTTGATACCCTCTTTTCACCCCCTCTCTCTTCTAATATCCCACTTATAATAATTAATTTATATTTTCTCTCTCATAATACCAATACAATCATTAATTCACACCACTATTATAATAAAATATCCCCCTCTCTCTTCTAATATCCCATTTATAATAACATAATACCAATACAATCATTAATTCACACCACTATTATGATAAAATAATACCCACAATCAACAAAGATTCCCACTATCTTAATATGAGTGAAATCTTCAAATAGGACACACATATAAGAACGGAGGGAGTAATAGAGAGTACATAAAAAAATGATTATTCATATTATATTATGTAGAAGAATTACATGTATCTGGATCATGAACGAAATCGAGAATTTCGCCTAATATCATTCGAGGTTGTCTAATAGTAATTGAATCTAAATATTGACGTAGATCAAACACGGGCAACTCAGAGCGGCAAAGCGGACAAGATTGTTTAGCTTGCACCCATCTAACAACACAACGTTTATGGAACAAATGTTCACAATCTAATTTAACAACCGACTTCCCTTGTTCCTTGGTATCATCATTGAATTCATCGAGACAAATTGTACAAGTATTGTTCTTATTTTCATCATGGATATTTGCTTCCTCAAACATTTTGATAGCCGACGTATATGTGGGGTCGATATCATTATAGATTAATAATAGTTGATCAACCCAATTCCTTCCGAATTCATTGCCTGTGCTATCATTTAATACCCCTGTAACTTTTTGACGAATACAAAAATCAATGGAGTATCTGTAAACTCTGCTAATTGGTTCTTCGGCTTTGTCGAATATTTTAATTTCCTCGACCATAGAATCAATAAAGTCGCGTAAATGTTGCATATTATAATCAATGGTTTCCTCAATAAAATCGTACCTATACATCAATACGTGACCCAATTCAGACTCGCAAATAGGGCAAAAAGGATCAAAGGATGATAATCTAATTTTGGGGACTCTTACACGTTGACGCGATGTTTTGATTTCCGTGCCGTTTAATAAACGAAATACATGTCTACGGTAGAGTTTTATTTTGAATTGAAAATTTACTGCACGATGCACGGATGAAAGTTGCGACTCATCGTCATGATTGCACAATATATGTATTCTAGCCATAGTAAGAGAGTTAGAGAATAAAAATCACGTGCTTAGTGGCTGAAAAAATTTCGTTTATCATTTGAATGACTATTCGGAATTATTTAAATTTCAATTAATACAAATAAATAAAATAAATATAATTACTTATAATTTTGATTTAATTATTTTTTATGAATTCATAACCTTAAAATGATGGATTTTAATAAAAAATGGACTAATACCTGGATCCATCTCATATTATGAGACAGTCTCACACAAGATAAGCTGTGAATATATTTTTTAGAGATCAATAAAATGAGACCTATTTGATATTTTTGATGCATTCTTATTGAGACAAATTCTTTAGAAAACAACTTAATGATGGCTAAACCAATTTCTATTTTTGAAAAAGTTTATGGAGGTGTTTGGCAAATTAGTTTATTGAGCAATTTTAGCTTATTTGGATATAAATAGAGGGTTGAGTGGTCAAACCAGCTAAAGATAGTGTTTGGTAAATTAGCTGGTTGATACAACTTATTGATAAGAATAAGCTGTTTTTGAAAAAGCTGCTTATAGCAGCGGATTCAAAATCAGCTGGTCAAACCAGTTAATGAAATCAACTGGTCAAATCAGTCACTATAATCAGCTATCAGCTATCAGCTATTTGCCAAACACTTATCTAGTTTTACAAAGACGGTTAAAAAATTTAAAAACAAAATAAGGTAAAACAATAAACATATAAGTGATACCATTAGAGTTATAATATACAATATACTAAAACGAATACTTATAAGCAATAGGTAATTGTACTCTAGTATAAGTGTCATCGGTTTGAGGCCGATTAAGGCGATCGTTTTAAAGTTATAAGTGATCATTAATGCGTGAGAATAAAAATTATAATTATTTCTAAAAGCTTCTAATTAATGGCCGTTACTTTGTACAGTTTCATTAATTTTTAGTTAAAAAACACAACAGTTAATAGGTTTAACTTAACTAATTATTAATTTCTTTTTTATGGATTATATATAAATAGGCTTGCTTATATGAGTTTATTTTATTGCAGGCAATCTCCTGAGAGACCGTCTCTCAGACCCAATCCATTAAAACTTATTGCCTATATTTACGCTATTTTTCCTAATGGACCAACCTGTAATTAACAAGAACTTGCGATTTTATTGTGATCCTGAGTTAGTTTCATACAAGATTCGTTGATTAAATTACGATATATAATTTTTTAAAAAATATAATCATAAATGTCCATATTATTTGCAATATTAGAAAATATAGTCAAGTGAGATCTTGTTTGATTCGTCTTATAGTAAAGAATATTAATATGAAATTTTTATAATTTTCTATTATAGTTAATAAGAGATATTAAGGATTAAATTAGTATATTGGACTGCGTTTAAAATCTTGTATATGTATAAAAAAAATTTTTGAAAAAATATATTTGAAATCTAGACATTAATGCCCTTACTATTCTACCGTCATCATGCACCGGTTCTCTCGGGTGTAACTCCTCATTCCACGCTAAAAATGTGGAAAATATTTTGGAATCTGAGAATTTCCCCTTAAATCATTCGAGGTTGTCTAATAGTAATTGAATTACATCTTGAGTAGATCAAACACAGGTAACTCAGAGCGGCAAAGCGAAAGATTTTTAGCTGCACCATCTACAATTGACGTAGATCAATACAATCTAATTTACAACCGACTTCCCTTGTTCCTTGGTATCATCATTGAATTCATCGAGACAAATTGTACAAGTACTGTTCTTATTCTCATCATGGATATTTACTTCCTCAAACATTTTGATAGCCGGCGTATATGTGGGGTCGATATCATTATAGATTAATAATAGTTGATCAACCCAATTCCTTCCGAATTCGTTGCCTGTGTTGTTATTTAATACTCCTATAACTTCTTGAAGAATACCTAATTCAATGGAGTATCTGTAAACTCTGTTAATTGGTTTTTTCGGCTTTGTCGAATATTTTAATTTCCTCGACCATAGAATCAATAAAGTCGCGTATATGTTGCATATTATAATCAATGGTTTCCTTAATAAAATCGTACCTATACATCAATACGTAACCCAATTCAGCCTTGCAAATAGGGCAAAAAGGATCAAAGGATGATAATCTAATTTTGGGGACTCTTACACGTTGACGCGATGTTTTGATTTCCGTGCCGTTTAATAAACGAAATACATGTCTACGGTAGAGTTTTATTTTGAATTGAAAATTTACTGCACGATGCACGGATGACAGTTGCGACTCATCGTCATGATTGCACAATATATGTATTCTAGCCATAGTAAGAGAGCTAGAGAATAAAATTCACGTGCTTTTGTGGGAGAGGAGTAAAGTTTCAATAAAAAAAGTTTAAGAGAGAAGGAGAAAGAGTTTAAAAAAGTTTTAAGGGAAGGAGGAGGGGTTTAAGTTAAACTATAAATGAATTTATATTCATAGATCACAATTTAAATAGTTAAAACCCTAAATTAAATCAAAACAAGACCTAATTTTTTGCAACTAAATATAGTAATATATTTTTTTTAAGTAGATATTTAAATGATTTAATTTAATAAAAAACGTATTAAAATTTTTTATAAAATTATATACGCCTTGTTTTTTTGCTTGTGTGTAGTATATATCCTAATTAATTGCCTAAAGTTTAGCATTATATTTTTAGCTTAGAGTTATTAATATTATTATGTCCATAACTTATAAGTATATAACAATTAAATAACCAACAAAATTGACTAAGTCTCAAACAAGTACTCTTTCTGTTCCATTTAATTTGTTGGATTTTTTATTTTGGTCTGTCTCATTTTGTTTGGATCATTCTTATTTTTAGACTATGGCCCACTACTTTCATTTAATTTCATCCATACATTTTAACCCTCTTTTAATTTCAAAGGAAAAGAGGAGTGTAACCAGGAAGAAGACCCTACTATTTTACTATAAATCAACCCAGAATAGTAGGGTCCTTAATGGGTCTAAACATCGAATATGGACGGATGGCCAAAATTGAATTTTACTATAAATCAAGCAGCTCTGATTTTAACCTGGTCGTTTTCTTCAAGCTTTGCAACAATGGAATTCAAAGGAAAAGAGGAGTGTAACCAGGAAGAGGACCTTACTATTTAAGAAATAAAGCAAGAGGAAAATGTAATTTCAACACTTAACGGTTTTTTAACGTTGACCTAATATAGCTGACGGCCTACGGCAGATAATTTGCAAAAGTGGGGGTGCTATTTGTAAGCATTGCAAACAAGAATAGCTAGTTTTGGTGAATTTCACTATACCTGGTGCTTACCAGGTAGAAGATCCCAAAAAAAAAAAACTAACAAACATTGAAAGGGTAATTTACGAATTGATCCAGTCAAAAAAAAATCATTCATAATATTTACTCAATTCACATTATACATCCTACTAAAGCAATAAAAAAGTACTCCCTCCGGTCCAGTTTACTAATCCCATTTGACTTTTCACATATGCTGAAACAACATTTTAACCCTTAATATCTCTAATTATTCTTAATCAAAAATTATAAAAAATTGATATTAATAATCTTGTATTGAGACGAATCAAACAAGATCCCACATGACTATGTTTTAACTTATAAATTAAGAGTAAAATAAAAATTAAGAGTGATGAGTGAATAGTGTCAAAAGTCAAATGGGACTAGTAAACTGGACCGGAGTGAGTATAACACATGTCACTTTTATACATCATGTTTTCCCTCCTAAGTAATTTAATATGGAAACATTAAGTTTTAATTAAACTTTATTTCTTATTATTAATGAACAATAATAGTAAGAAAAAAGTCAATTCCATAACCTTTAATTTTTTAATTACACTTTTTTAAGAAATTTTTGTAACTTTGATTTTAGCAAATTAAATGAGTAAACTATTAATTATAACTTATTTATGATACAAAAATAACTAAAATATAAAATAGTTGTTAACTATAAATAACCTTATAGTTAAAAACTCTTAAATCATGTTACTCCAAAAAATTCGTCAACTTAATTATTCAGCTAATTTCAATATTTATAAATAAAAACTAAAATCTTATGTAGAATAATCTTACAATGATAAATTGATAAAAAAAATTATAAAAAAATATATTTTGAGCATGCAAGTGTTTGTGTATGAGTTTGTACTGTATATTCATTTCATAGAAGGAAGTTTGATATAATATTTGCACAATAATTTAGCCTCTGTTTAGTAAACCTTAAATTTAATATATATTCAAATTGATTGGTTCATCTAGGAAAGAAAAATTACCATTCGTAAAAATTATTTTTATCAATAAAAATTACTAATAGTTGTTTTAGTTTGTAAAATATAGTTATGATCAATATTATGGTTAGTTTTGAAAAATAAACAATTATATTTAATAAATTTTTTTATAAAACTTAATAAACTAACATATCCGCGCATTGCATGGGATATATACTAGTAAATTATAAAAAAAATTTTGAAAAAATATATTTGAAATCTAGACATTAACTGCCCTTACTATTCTACCGTCATCATGCACCGGTTCTCTCGGGTGTAACTCCTCATTCCACGCTAAAAATGTGGAAAATATTTTGGAATCGAGAATTTCCCTTAATATCATTCGAGGTTGTCTAATAGTAATTGAATCTACATATTGACGTAGAATCAAACACGGGCAACTCAGAGCGGCAAAGCGGACAAGATTGTTTAGCTTGCACCCATCTAACAACACAACGTTTATGGAACAAATGTTCACAATCTAATTTAACAACCGACTTCCCTTGTTCCTTGGTATCATCATTGAATTCATCGAGACAAATTGTACAAGTACTGTTCTTATTCTCATCATGGATATTTACTTCCTCAAACATTTTGATAGCCGGCGTATATGTGGGGTCGATATCATTATAGATTAATAATAGTTGATCAACCCAATTCCTTCCGAATTCGTTGCCTGTATTGTTATTTAATACTCCTATAACTTCTTGAAGAATACCTAATTCAATGGAGTATCTGTAAACTCTGTTAATTGGTTTTTCGGCTTTGTCGAATATTTTAATTTCCTCGACCATAGAATCAATAAAGTCGCGTATATGTTGCATATTATAATCAATGATTTCCTCAATAAAATCGTACCTATACATCAATACGTAACCTAATTCAGCCTCGCAAATAGGGCAAAAAGGATCAAAGGATGATAATCTAATTTTGGGGACGCTTACACGTTGACGCGATGTTTTGATTTCCGTGCCGTTTAATAAACGAAATACATGTCTACGGTAGAGTTTTATTTTGAATTGAAAATTTACTGCACGATGCACGGATGACAGTTGCGACTCATCGTCATGATTGCACAATATATGTATTCTAGCCATAGTAAGAGAGCTAGAGAATAAAATTCACGTGCTTTTGTGGGAGAGGAGTAAAGTTTCAATAAAAAAAGTTTAAGAGAGAAGGAGAAAGAGTTTAAAAAAGTTTAAGGGAAGGAGGAGGGGTTTAAGTTAAACTATAAATGAATTTATATTCATAGATCACAATTTAAATAGTTAAAACCCTAAATTAAATCAAAACAAGACCTAATTATTTGCAACTAAATATAGTAATATATTTTTTAAGTAGATATTTAAATGATTTAATTGAATAAAAAACGTATTAAAATTTTTTATAAAATTATATACGCCTTGTTTTTTTGCTTGTGTCTAGTATATATCCTAATTAATTGCCTAAAGTTTAGCATTATATTTTTAGCTTAGAGTTATTAATATTATTATGTCCATAACTTATAAGTATATAACAATTAAATAACCAACAAAATTGACTAAGTCTCAAACAAGTACTCTTTCTGTTCCATTTAATTTGTTGGATTTTTTATTTTGGTCTGTCTCATTTTGTTTGGATCATTCTTATTTTTAGACTATGGCCCACTACTTTCATTTAATTTCATCCATACATTTTAACCCTCTTTTAATTTCAAAGGAAAAGAGGAGTGTAACCAGGAAGAAGACCCTACTATTTTACTATAAATCAACCCAGAATAGTAGGGTCCTTAATGGGTCTAAACATCGAATATGGACGGATGGCCAAAATTGAATTTTACTATAAATCAAGCAGCTCTGATTTTAACCTGGTCGTCTTATTCAAGTTTAGCAACAATGGCATTCAAAGGAAAAGAGGAGTGTAACCAGGAAGAAGACCCTACTATTTAAGAAATAAAACAAGAGGAAAATGTAATTTCAACACTTAACGGTTTTTTTTAACGTTTTTGACCTAATATAGCTACGGCCTACGGTAGATGAATTTGCAAAAGTTGGGTGCTATTTGGTAGAATTGCAAACAAGAATAGCTAGTTTGTGAATTTCACTATACCTGGTGCTTACCAGGTAGAATATCCCAAAAAAAAAACTAACAAACATTGAAAGGGTATTTACGAATTGATCCCGTCAAAAAAAAAATCATTCATAATATTTACTCAATTCACATCATACATCCTACTAAAGCAATAAAAAAGTACTCCCTCCGGTCCAGTTTACTAATCCCATTTGACTTTTCACATATGCTGAAACAACATTTTAACCCTTAATATCTCTAATTATTCTTAATCAAAAATTATAAAAAATTGATATTAATAATCCTTGTATTGAGACGAATCAAACAAGATCCCACATGACTATGTTTTAACTTATAAATTAAGAGTAAAATAAAAATTAAGAGTGATGAGTGAATAGTGTCAAAAGTCAAATGGGACTAGTAAACTGGACCGGAGTGAGTATAACACATGTCACTTTTATACATCATGTTTTCCCTCCTAAGTAATTTAATATGGAAACATTAAGTTTTAATTAAACTTTATTTCTTATTATTAATGAACAATAATAGTAAGAAAAAAGTCAATTTCATAACCTTTAATTTTTTAATTACACTTTTTTAAGAAATTTGTGTAACTTTGATTTTAGCAAATTAAATGAGTAAACTATTAATTATAACTTATTTATGATATAAAAATAACTAAAATATAAAATAGTTGTTAACTATAAATAACCTTATAGTTAAAAACTCTTAAATCATGTTACTCCAAAAAATTGTCAACTTAATTATTCAGCTAATTTCAATATTTATAAATAAAAACTAAAATCTTATATAGAATAATCTTCCAATGATAAATTGATAAAAAAAATTATAAAAAAATATATTTTGAGCATGCAAGTGTTTGTGTATGAGTTTGTACTGTATATTCATTTCATAGAAGCAAGTTTGATATAATATATGCACAATAATTTAGCCTCTGTTTAGTAAACCTTAAATTTAATATATATTTAAATTGATCGGTTCATCTAGGAAAGAAAAATTACCATTCGTAAAAATTATTTTTATCAATAAAAATTACTAATAGTTGTTTTAGTTTGTAAAATATAGTTATGATCAATATTATGGTTAGTTTTGAAAAATAAACAATTATATTTAATAAATTTTTTTTATTAAACTTAATAAACTAACATATCCGCGCATTTCACGGGATATATACTAGTAAATTATAAAAAAAATTTTGAAAAAATATATTTAAAATCTAGACATTAACTGCCCTTACTATTCTACCGTCATCATGCACCGGTTCTCTCGGGTGCAACTCCTCCTTCCACGCTAAAAATGTGGAAAATATTTTGGAATCGAGAATTTTCCTTAATATCATTCGAGGTTGTCTAATAGTAATTGAATCTACATATTGACGTAGATCAAACACGGGCAACTCAGAGCGGCAAAGCGGACAAGATGTTTTAGCTTGCACCCATCTAACAACACAACGTTTATGGAACAAATGTTCACAATCTAATTTAACAACCGACTTCCCTTGTTCCTTGGTATCATCATTGAATTCATCGAGACAAATTGTACAAGTACTGTTCTTATTCTTATCATGGATATTTACTTCCTCAAACATTTTGATAGCCGGCGTATATGTGGGGTCGATATCATTATAGATTAATAATAGTTGATCAACCCAATTCCTTCCGAATTCGTTGCCTGTGTTGTTATTTAATACTCCTATAACTTCTTGAAGAATACCTAATTCAATGGAGTATCTGTAAACTCTGTTAATTGGTTTTTCGGCTTTGTCGAATATTTTAATTTCCTCGACCATAGAATCAATAAAGTCGCGTAAATGTTGCATATTATAATCAATGGTTTTTTCAATAAAATCGTACCTATACATCAATACGTAACCCAATTCAGCCTCGGAAATAGGGCAAAAAGGATCAAAGGATGATAATCTAATTTTGGGGACTCTTACACGTTGACGCGATGTTTTGATTTCCGTGCCGTTTAATAAACGAAATACATGTCTACGGTAGAGTTTTATTTTGAATTGAAAATTTACTGCACGATGCACGGATGAAAGTTGCTACTCATCGTCATGATTGCGCAATATATGTATTCTAGCCATAGTAAGAGAGCTAGAGAATAAAATTCACGTGCTTTTGTGGGAGAGGAGTAAAGTTCCAATAAAAAAAGTTTAAGAGAGAAGGAGATTGAGTTTAAAAAAGTTTTAAGGGAAGGAGGAGGGGTTTAAGTTAAACTATAATGAATTTATATTCATAGATCACAATTTAAATAGTTAAAACCCTAAATTAAATCAAAACAAGACCTAATTTTTGCAACTAAATATAGTAATATATTTTTTTAAGTAGATAGTTAAATGATTTAATTTTATAAAAAACGTATTAAAATTTTTTATAAAATTATATACGCCTTGGTTTTTTGCTTGTGTCTAGTATATATCCTAATTAATCGCCTAAAGTTTAGCATTATATTTTTAGCTTAGAGTTATTAATATTATTATGTCCATATAACTTATAAGTATATAACAATTAAATAACCAACAAAATTGACTAAGTCTCAAACAAGTACTCTGTCTGTTCCATTTAATTTGCCGGATTTTTTATTTTGGTCGGTCTCATTTTATTTGGATCATTCCTATTTTTGGACTATGGCCCACCACTTTCATTTAGTTTCATCCATACATTTTAACCCTCTTTTAATTTCAAAGGAAAAGAGGAGTGTAACCAGAAAGAAGACCCTACTATTTTACTATAAATCAACCCAGAATAGTAGGGTCCTTAATGGGTCTAAACATCGAATCTGGACGAATGGCCAAAATTGAATTTTACTATAAATCAAGCAGCTCTGATTTTAACCTGGTCGTCTTCTTCAAGCTTTGCAACAATGGCATTCAAAGGAAAAAAGGAGTGTAACCAGGAAGAAGACCCTACTATTTAAGAAATAAAACAAGAGGAAAATGTAATTTCAACACTTAACGGTTTTTTTTAACGTTTTTGACCTAATATAGCTACGGCCTACGGCAGATGAATTTGCAAAAGTTGGGTGCTATTTGGTAGAATTGCAAACAAGAATAGCTAGTTTGTGAATTTCACTATACCTGGTGCTTACCAGGTAGAATATCCCAAAAAAAAAACTAACAAACATTGAAAGGGTATTTACGAATTGATCCCGTCAAAAAAAAAATCATTCATAATATTTACTCAATTCACATCATACATCCTAGTAAAGCAATAAAAAAGTACTCCCTCCGGTCCAGTTTACTAATCCCATTTGACTTTTCATATATGCTGAAGCAACATTTTAACCCTTAATATCTCTAATTATTCTTAATCAAAAATTATAAAAAATTGATATTAATAATCCTTGTATTGAGACGAATCAAACAAGATCCCACATGACTATGTTTTAACTTATAAATTAAGATTAAAATAAAAATTAAGAGTGATGAGTGAATAGTGTTAAAAGTCAAATGGGACTAGTAAACTGGACCGGAGTGAGTATAACACATGTCACTTTTATAAATCATGTTTTCCCTCCTAAGTAATTTAATATTGAAATATTAAGTTTTAATTAAACTTTATTTCTTATTATTAATGAACAATAATAGTAAGAAAAAAGTCAATTCCATAACCTTTAATTTTTTAATTACACTTTTTTAAGAAATTTGTGTAACTTTGATTTTAGCAAATTAAATGAGTAAACTATTAATTATAACTTATTTATGATACAAAAATAACTAAAATATAAAATAGTTGTTAACTATAAATAACCTTATAGTTAAAAACTCTTAAATCATGTTACTCCAAAAAATTCGTCAACTTAATTATTCAGCTAATTTCAATATTTATAAATAAAAACTAAAATCTTATATAGAATAATCTTCCAATGATAAATTGATAAAAAAAATTATAAAAAAATATATTTTGAGCATGCAAGTGTTTGTGTATGAGTTTGTACTGTATATTCATTTCATAGAAGGAAGTTTGATATAATATTTGCACAATAATTTAGCCTCTGTTTAGTAAACCTTAAATTTAATATATATTCAAATTGATCGGTTCATCTAGGAAAGAAAAATTACCATTCGTAAAAATTATTTTTATCAATAAAAATTACTAATAGTTGTTTTAGTTTGTAAAATATAGTTATGATCAATATTATGGTTAGTTTTGAAAAATAAACAATTATATTTAATAAATTTTTTTATAAAACTTAATAAACTAACATATCCGCGCATTGCACGGGATATATACTAGTAAATTATAAAAAAAATTTTGAAAAAATATATTTAAAATCTAGACATTAACTGCCCTTACTATTCTACCGTCATCATGCACCGGTTCTCTCGGGTGCAACTCCTCCTTCCACGCTAAAAATGTGGAAAATATTTTGGAATCGAGAATTTCCCTTAATATCATTCGAGGTTGTCTAATAGTAATTGAATCTACATATTGACGTAGATCAAACACGGGCAACTCAGAGCGGCAAAGCGGACAAGATTGTTTAGCTTGCACCCATCTAACAACACAACGTTTATGGAACAAATGTTCACAATCTAATTTAACAACCGACTTCCCTTGTTCCTTGGTATCATCATTGAATTCATCGAGACAAATTGTACAAGTACTGTTCTTATTCTCATCATGGATATTTACTTCCTCAAACATTTTGATAGCCGGCGTATATGTGGGGTCGATATCATTATAGATTAATAATAGTTGATCAACCCAATTCCTTCCGAATTCGTTGCCTGTGTTGTTATTTAATACTCCTATAACTTCTTGAAGAATACCTAATTCAATGGAGTATCTGTAAACTCTGTTAATTGGTTTTTCGGCTTTGTCGAATATTTTAATTTCCTCGACCATAGAATCAATAAAGTCGCGTATATGTTGCATATTATAATCAATGGTTTCCTCAATAAAATCGTACCTATACATCAATACGTAACCCAATTCAGCCTCGCAAATAGGGCAAAAAGGATCAAAGGATGATAATCTAATTTTGGGGACTCTTACACGTTGACGCGATGTTTTGATTTCCGTGCCGTTTAATAAACGAAATACATGTCTACGGTAGAGTTTTATTTTGAATTGAAAATTTACTGCACGATGCACGGATCACAGTTGCGACTCATCGTCATGATTGCACAATATATGTATTCTAGCCATAGTAAGAGAGCTAGAGAATAAAACTTCACGTGCTTTTGTGGGAGAGGAGTAAAGTTTCAATAAAAAAAGTTTAAGAGAGAAGGAGAAAGAGTTTAAAAAAGTTTTAAGGGAAGGAGGAGGGGTTTAAGTTAAACTATAAATGAATTTATATTCATAGATCACAATTTAAATAGTTAAAACCCTAAATTAAATCAAAACAAGACCTAATTTTTTGCAACTAAATATAGTAATATATTTTTTTAAGTAGATACTTAAATGATTTAATTTAATAAAAAACGTATTAAAATTTTTTATAAAATTATATACGCCTTGTTTTTTTGCTTGTGTCTAGTATGTATCCTAATTAATTGCCTAAAGTTTAGCATTATATTTTTAGCTTAGAGTTATTAATATTATTATGTCCATAACTTATAAGTATATAACAATTAAATAACCAACAAAATTGACTAAGTCTCAAACAAGTACTCTTTCTGTTCCATTTAATTTGTTGGATTTTTTATTTTGGTTTGTCTCATTTTATTTGGATCATTCTTATTTTTAGACTATGGCCCACTACTTTCATTTAATTTCATCCATACATTTTAACCCTCTTTTAATTTCAAAGGAAAAGAGGAGTGTAACCAGGAAGAAGACCCTACTATTTTACTATAAATCAACCCAGAATAGTAGGGTCCTTAATGGGTCTAAACATCGAATCTGGACGGATGGCCAAAATTGAATTTTACTATAAATCAAGCAGCTCTGATTTTAACCTGGTCGTCTTTTTCAAGCTTTGCAACAATGGCATTCAAAGGAAAAGAGGAGTGTAACCAGGAAGAAGACCCTACTATTTAAGAAATAAAACAAGAGGAAAATGTAATTTCAACACTTAACGGTTTTTTTTAACGTTTTTGACCTAATATAGCTACGGCCTACGGCAGATGAATTTGCAAAAGTTGGGTGCTATTTGGTAGAATTGCAAATAAGAATAGCTAGTTTGTGAATTTCACTATACCTGGTGCTTACCAGGTAGAATATCCCAAAAAAAAACTAACAAACATTGAAAGGGTATTTACGAATTGATCCCGTCAAAAAAAAAATCATTCATAATATTTACTCAATTCACATCATACATCCTACTAAAGCAATAAAAAAGTAATCCCTCCGGTCCAGTTTACTAATCCCATTTGACTTTTCACATATGTTGAAGCAACATTTTAACCCTTAATATCTCTAATTATTCTTAATCAAAAATTATAAAAAATTGATATTAATAATCTTTGTATTGAGACGAATCAAATAAACAAGATCCCACATGACTATGTTTTAACTTATAAATTACGAGTAAAATAAAAATTAAGAGTGATGAGTGAATAGTGTCAAAAGTCAAATGGGACTAGTAAACTGGACCGGAGTGAGTATAACACATGTCACTTTTATAAATCATGTTTTCCCTCCTAAGTAATTTAATATTGAAATATTAAGTTTTAATCAAACTTTATTTCTTATTATTAATGAACAATAATAGTAAGAAAAAAGTCAATTCCATAACCTTTAATTTTTTAATTACACTTTTTTAAGAAATTTGTGTAACTTTGATTTTAGCAAATTAAATGAGTAAACTATTAATTATAACTTATTTATGATACAAAAATAACTAAAATATAAAATAGTTGTTAACTATAAATAACCTTATAGTTAAAAACTCTTAAATCATGTTACTCCAAAAAATTCGTCAACTTAATTATTCAGCTAATTTCAATATTTATAAATAAAAACTAAAATCTTATATAGAATAATCTTACAATGATAAATTGGTAAAAAAAATTATAAAAAAATATATTTTGAGCATGCAAGTGTTTGTGTATGAGTTTGTACTGTATATTCATTTCATAGAAGGAAGTTTGATAATAATATTTGCACAATAATTTAGCCTCTGTTTAGTAAACCTTAAATTTAATATATATTCAAATTGATCGGTTCATCTAGGAAAGAAAAATTACCATTCGTAAAAATTATTTTTATCAATAAAAATTACTAATAGTTGTTTTAGTTTGTAAAATATAGTTATGATCAATATTATAGTTAGTTTTGAAAAATAAACAATTATATTTAATAAATTTTTTTATAAAACTTAATAAACTAACATATCCGCGCATTGCATGAGATATATACTAGTAAATTATAAAAAAAATTTTGAAAAAATATATTTGAAATCTAGACATTAACTGCCCTTACTATTCTACCGTCATCATGCACCGGTTCTCTCGGGT
This sequence comes from Amaranthus palmeri, assembly GCA_019776075.1. Taxonomy (NCBI): domain Eukaryota; kingdom Viridiplantae; phylum Streptophyta; class Magnoliopsida; order Caryophyllales; family Amaranthaceae; genus Amaranthus; species Amaranthus palmeri. The sequence goes on from JAAKBH010000022.1 coordinate 630,265, forward strand.
GTAACTCCTCATTCCACGCTAAAAACATGGAAAATATTTTGGAATTGAGAATTTCCCTTAATATCATTCGAGGTTGTCTAATAGTAATTGAATCTACATATTGACGTAGATCAAACACGGGCAACTCAGAGCGGCAAAGCGGACAAGATTGTTTAGCTTGCACCCATCTAACAACACAACGTTTATGGAACAAATGTTCACAATCTAATTTAACAACCGACTTCCCTTGTCCCTTGGTATCATCATTGAATTCATCGAGACAAATTGTACAAGTACTGTTCTTATTCTCATCATGGATATTTACTTCCTCAAACATTTTGATAGCCGGCGTATATGTGGGGTCGATATCATTATAGATTAATAATAGTTGATCAACCCAATTCCTTCCGAATTCGTTGCCTGTGTTGTTATTTAATACTCCTATAACTTCTTGAAGAATACCTAATTCAATGGAGTATCTGTAAACTCTGTTAATTGGTTTTTCGGCTTTGTCGAATATTTTAATTTCCTCGACCATATAATCAATAAAGTCGCGTATATGTTGCATATTATAATCAATGGTTTCCTCAATAAAATCGTACCTATACATCAATACGTAACCCAATTCAGCCTCGCAAATAGGGCAAAAAGGATCAAAGGATGATAATCTAATTTTGGGGACTCTTACACGTTGACGCGATGTTTTGATTTCCGTGCCGTCTAATAAACGAAATACATGTCTACGGTAGAGTTTTATTTTGACTTGAAAATTTACTGCACGATGCACGGATGACAGTTGCGACTCATCGTCATGATTGCACAATATATGTATTCTAGCCATAGTAAGAGAGCTAGAGAATAAAATTCACGTGCTTTTGTGGGAGAGGAGTAAAGTTTCAATAAAAAAAGTTTAAGAGAGAAGGAGAAAGAGTTTAAAAAGGTTTTAAGGGAAGGAGAGGGGTTTAAGTTAAACTATAAATGAATTTATATTAATAGATCACAATTTAAATAGTTAAAACCCTAAATTTTTTTTTGAATAATACCTGATTCATTAATAAAGAGTCATACGACATCTACATTAGAGATAAAAATTAGCAAATACATAACAACTTTAACCAAAGATAATTCAAAATTAACAAAACTACGATCGTTGTATATGAGATCTGACAATTCTGAACATCCTCTTCCACATCGCTGTTTGACACAGCCTTCTACGAGGGGGTCTTTCGATCTGTTGTAGTCTTGAGATAGAATTGAATTTGATGTAGTTGAAGGTAATAGCAATTTTGGTGTCTGTTGCAATATCGCATTAATCTCTACCCACAAATCAATTACAAACCAAACTTTATAACTCCAAAGTCTCACGAAGAGAGAAATCAAAACCCAATACATGGGTAGAATCAACCCATTGAATGGGTATAGTTAAAACCCTAAATTAAATCAAAACAAGACCTAATTTTTTGCAACTAAATATAGTAATATATTTTTTTAAGTAGATATTTAAATGATTTAATTTAATAAAAAACGTATTAAAATTTTTTATAAAATTATATACGCCTTGTTTTTTTGCTTGTGTCTAGTATATATCCTAATTAATTGCCTAAAGTTTAGCATTATATTTTTAGCTTAGAGTTATTAATATTATTATGTCCATAACTTATAAGTATATAACAATTAAATAACCAACAAAATTGACTAAGTCTCAAACAAGTACTCTTTCTGTTCCATTTAATTTGTTGGATTTTTTATTTTGGTCTGTCTCATTTTATTTGGATCATTCTTATTTTTAGACTATGGCCCACTACTTTCATTTAATTTCATCCATACATTTTAACCCTCTTTTAATTTCAAAGGAAAGGAGGAGTGTAACCAGGAAGAAGACCCTACTATTTTACTATAAATCAACCCAGAATAGTAGGGTCCTTAATGGGTCTAAACATCGAATCTGGACGGATGGCCAAAATTGAATTTTACTATAAATCAAGCAGCTCTGATTTTAACCTGGTCGTCTTCTTCAAGCTTTGCAACAATGGCATTCAAAGGAAAAGAGGAGTGTAACCAGGAAGAAGACCCTACTATTTAAGAAATAAAACAAGAGGAAAATCCGAAAATGTAATTTCAACACTTAACGGTTTTTTTTAACGTTTTTGACATAATATAGCTACGGCCTACGGCAGATGAATTTGCAAAAGTTGGGTGCTATTTGGTAGAATTGCAAACAAGAATAGCTAGTTTGTGAATTTCACTATACCTGGTGCTTACCAGGTAGAATATCCCAAAAAAAAAAAACTAACAATTATTGAAAGGATATTTACGAATTGATCCCGTCAAAAAAAAAAAAATCATTCATAATATTTACTCAATTCACATCATACATCCTACTAAAGCAATAAAAAAGTACTCCCTCCGGTCCAGTTTACTAATCTCATTTGACTTTTCACATATGGTGCAGCAACATTTTAACCCTTAATATCTCTAATTATTCTTAATCAAAAATTATAAAAAATTCATATTAATAATCCTTGTATTGAGACGAATCAAACAAGATCCCACATGACTATGTTTTAACTTATAAATTAAGAGTAAAATAAAAATTAAGAGTGATGAGTGAATAGTGTCAAAAGTCAAATGAGACTAGTAAACTGGACCGGAGTGAGTATAACACATGTCACTTTTATACATCATGTTTTCCCTCCTAAGTAATTTAATATGGAAACATTAAGTTTTAATTAAACTTTATTTCTTATTATTAATGAACAATAATAGTAAGAAAAAAGTCAATTTCATAACCTTTAATTTTTTAATTACACTATTTTAAGAAATTTGTGTAACTTTGATTTTAGCAAATTAAATGAGTAAACTATTAATTATAAATACAAAAATAACTAAAATATAAAATAGTTGTTAACTATAAATAACCTTATAGTTAAAAACTCTTAAATCATGTTACTCCAAAAAATTGTCAACTTAATTATTCAGCTAATTTCAATATTTATAAATAAAAACTAAAATCTTATATAGAATAATCTTCCAATGATAAATTGATAAAAAAAATTATAAAAAAATATATTTTGAGCATGCAATTGTTTGTGTATGAGTTTGTATTGTATATTCATTTCATAGAAGGAAGTTTGATATAATATTTGCACAATAATTTAGCCTCTGTTTAGTAAACCTTAAATTTAATATATATTCAAATTGATCGGTTCATCTAGGAAAGAAAAATTACCATTCGTAAAAATTATTTTTATCAATAAAAATTACTAATAGTTGTTTTAGTTTGTAAAATATAGTTATGATCAATATTATGGTTAGTTTTGAAAAATAAACAATTATATTTAATAAATTTTTTTTATAAAACTTAATAAACTAACATATCCGCGCATTGCACGGGATATATACTAGTAAATTATAAAAAAAATTTTGAAAAAATATATTTAAAATCTAGACATTAACTGCCCTTACTTTTCTACCGTCATCATGCACCGGTTCTCTCGGGTGCAACTCCTCCTTCCACGCTAAAAATGTGGAAAATATTTTGGAATCGAGAATTTCCCTTAATATCATTCGAGGTTGTCTAATAGTAATTGAATCTACATATTGACGTAGATCAAACACAGGCAACTCAGAGCGGCAAAGCGGACAAGATTGTTTAGCTTGCACCCATCTAACAACACAACGTTTATGGAACAAATGTTCACAATCTAATTTAACAACCGACTTCCCTTGTTCCTTGGTATCATCATTGAATTCATCGAGACAAATTGTACAAGTATTGTTCTTATTCTCATCATGGATATTTACTTCCTCAAACATTTTGATAGCCGGCGTATATGTGGGGTCGATATCATTATAGATTAATAATAGTTGATCAACCCAATTCCTTCCGAATTCGTTGCCTGTGTTGTTATTTAATACTCCTATAACTTCTTGAAGAATACCTAATTCAATGGAGTATCTGTAAACTCTGTTAATTGGTTTTTCGGCTTTGTCGAATATTTTAATTTCCTCGACCATAGAATCAATAAAGTCGCGTATATGTTGCATATTATAATCAATGGTTTCCTCAATAAAATCGTACCTATACATCAATACGTAACCCAATTCAGCCTCGCAAATAGGGCAAAAAGGATCAAAGGATGATAATCTAATTTTGGGGACTCTTACACGTTGACGCGATGTTTTGATTTCCGTGCCGTTTAATAAACGAAATACATGTCTACGGTAGAGTTTTATTTTGAATTGAAAATTTACTGCACGATGCACAGATGACAGTTGCGACTCATCGTCATGATTGCACAATATATGTATTCTAGCCATAGTAAGAGAGTTAGAGAATAAAATTCACGTGCTTTTCTGGGAGAGGAGTAAAGTTTCAATAAAAAAAGTTTAAGAGAAAAGGAGAAAGAGTTTAAAAAAGTTTTAAGGGAAGGAGGAGGGATTTAAGTTAAACTATAAATGAATTTATATTCATAGATCACAATTTAAATAGTTAAAACCCTAAATTAAATCAAAACCAGACCTAATTTTTTGCAACTAAATATAGTAATATATTTTTTTAAGTAGATACTTAAATGATTTAATTTAATAAAAAACGTATTAAAGTTTTTATAAAATTATATACGCCTTGTTTTTTTGCTTGTGTCTAGTATATATCCTAATTAATTGCCTAAAGTTTAGCATTATATTTTTAGCTTAGAGTTATTAATATTATTATGTCCATAACTTATAAGTATATAACAATTAAATAACCAACAAAATTGACTAATTCTCGAACAAGTACTCTTTCTGTTCCATTTAATTTGTTGGATTTTTTATTTTGGTCTGTCTCATTTTATTTGGATCATTCTTATTTTTAGACTATGGCCCACTACTTTCATTTAATTTCATCCATACATTTTAACCCTCTTTTAATTTCAAAGGAAAAAAGGAGTGTAACCAGGAAGAAGACCCTACTATTTTACTATAAATCAACCCAGAATAGTAGGGTCCTTAATGGGTCTAAACATCGAATCTGGACGGATGGCCAAAATTGAATTTTACTATAAATCAAGCAGCTCTGATTTTAACCTGGTCGTCTTCTTCAAGCTTTGCAACAATGGCATTCAAAGGAAAAGAGGAGTGTAACCAGGAAGAAGACCCTACTATTTAAGAAATAAAACAAGAGGAAAATGTAATTTCAACACTTAACGGTTTTTTTTAACGTTTTTGACCTAATATAGCTACGGCCTACGGCAGATGAATTTGCAAAAGTTGGGTGCTATTTGGTAGAATTGCAAATAAGAATAGCTAGTTTGTGAATTTTACTATACCTGGTGCTTACCAGGTAGAATATCCCAAAAAAAAAACTAACAAACATTGAAAGGGTATTTACGAATTGATCCCGTCAAAAAAAAAATCATTCATAATATTTACTCAATTCACATCATACATCCTACTAAAGCAATAAAAAAGTAATCCCTCCGGTCCAGTTTACTAATCCCATTTGACTTTTCACATATGCTGAAGCAACATTTTAACCCTTAATATCTCTAATTATTCTTAATCAAAAATTATAGAAAATTGATATTAATAATCCTTGTATTGAGACGAATCAAACAAGATCCCACATGACTATGTTTTAACTTATAAATTAAGAGTAAAATAAAAATTAAGAGTGATGAGTGAATAGTGTCAAAAGTCAAATGGGACTAGTAAACTGGACCGGAGTGAGTATAACACATGTCACTTTTATACATCATGTTTTCCCTCCTAAGTAATTTAATATGGAAACATTAAGTTTTAATTAAACTTTATTTCTTATTATTAATGAACAATAATAGTAAGAAAAAAGTCAATTCCATAACCTTTAATTTTTTAATTACACTTTTTTAAGAAATTTGTGTAACTTTGATTTTAGCAAATTAAATGAGTAAACTATTAATTATAACTTATTTATGATACAAAAATAACTAAAATATAAAATAGTTGTTAACTATAAATAACCTGATAGTTAAAAACTCTTAAATCATGTTACTCCAAAAAATTGTCAACTTAATTATTCAGCTAATTTCAATATTTATAAATAAAAACTAAAATCTTTTATAGAATAATCTTCCAATGATAAATTGATAAAAAAAATTATAAAAAAATATATTTTGAGCATGCAAGTGTTTGTGTATGAGTTTGTACTGTATATTCATTTCATAGAAGGAAGTTTGATATAATATTTGCACAATAATTTAGCCTCTGTTTAGTAAACCTTAAATTTAATATATATTCAAATTGATCGGTTCATCTAGGAAAGAAAAATTACCATTCGTAAAAATTATTTTTATCAATAAAAATTACTAATAGTTGTTTTAGTTTGTAAAATATAGTTATGATCAATATTATGGTTAGTTTTGAAAAATAAACAATTATATTTAATAAATTTTTATATAAAACTTAATAAACTAACATATCCGCGCATTGCACGGGATATATACTAGTAAATTATAAAAAAAATTTTGAAAAAATATATTTGAAATCTAGACATTAACTGCCCTTACTATTCTACCGTCATCATGTACCGATTCTCTAGGGTGTAACTCCTCATTCCACGCTAAAAATGTGGAAAATATTTTGGAATCGAGAATTTCCCTTAATATCATTCGAGGTTGTCTAATAGTAATTGAATCTACATATTGACGTAGATCAAACACGGGCAACTCAGAGCGGCAAAGTGGACAAGATTGTTTAGCTTGCACCCATCTAACAACACAACGTTTATGGAACAAATGTTCACAATCTAATTTAACAACCGACTTCCCTTGTTCCTTGGTATCATCATTGAATTCATCGAGACAAATTGTACAAGTACTGTTCTTATTCTCATCATGGATATTTACTTCCTCAAACATTTTGATAGCCGGCGTATATGTGGGGTCGATATCATTATAGATTAATAATAGTTGATCAACCCAATTCCTTCCGAATTCGTTGCCTGTGTTGTTATTTAATACTCCTATAACTTCTTGAAGAATACCTAATTCAATGGAGTATCTGTAAACTCTGTTAATTGGTTTTTCGGCTTTGTCGAATATTTTAATTTCCTCGACCATAGAATCAATAAAGTCGCGTATATGTTGCATATTATAATCAATGGTTTCCTCAATAAAATCGTACCTATACATCAATACGTAACCTGATTCAGCCTCGCAAATAGGGCAAAAAGGATCAAAGGATGATAATCTAATTTTGGGGACTCTTACACGTTGACGCGATGTTTTGATTTCCGTGCCGTTTAATAAACAAAATACATGTCTACGGTAGAGTTTTATTTTGAATTGAAAATTTACTGCACGATGCACGGATGACAGTTGCGACTCATCGTCATGATTGCACAATATATGTATTCTAGCCATAGTAAGAAAGCTAGAGAATAAAATCCACGTGCTTTTGTGGGAGAGGAGTAAAGTTTCAATAAAAAAAGTGTAAGAGAGAAGGAGAAAGAGTTTAAAAAAGTTTTAAGGGAAGGAGGAGGGGTTTAAGTTAAACTATAAATGAATTTATATTCATAGATCACAATTTAAATAGTTAAAACCCTAAATTAAATCAAAACAAGACCTAATTTTTGCAACTAAATATAGTAATATATTTTTTTAAGTAGATAGTTAAATGATTTAATTTTATAAAAAACGTATTAAAATTTTTTATAAAATTATATACGCCTTGGTTTTTTGCTTGTGTCTAGTATATATCCTAATTAATCGCCTAAAGTTTAGCATTATATTTTTAGCTTAGAGTTATTAATATTATGTCCATATAACTTATAAGTATATAACAATTAAATAACCAACAAAATTGACTAAGTCTCAAACAAGTATTCTTTCTGTTTCATTTAATTTGTTGGATTTTTTATTTTGGTCTGTCTCATTTTATTTGGATCATTCTTATTTTTAGACTATGGCCCACCACTTTCATTTAATTTCATCCTTACATTTTAACCCTCTTTTAATTTTAACCACACAATTCATTCTCCCCTTTCATTTATTACCATTATCACATTTTTCTTAAATAATAACAATTTTCTCTTTGTTTTAAATTATATGGAACGGAGGGAGTATATCCTAATACGTACTCGTCCCCAAACAAAGGAAAAACCTTAAAACTCTTCTTCAAATAATTTGACACGTGTCATCATATATTGGTTGCATCTAGGGGTGCACACGGTCCGGTTTAATCTGGTCTGACACTAAAATCAGACCAAATCAAAAATATCGGTCAGGAAATTTTCCAGACTAGACCGGACCATTTAAATCACCAGGTCAGACCGGACCAAACCGTTCTACAACGGTTTGATCTAGTCTGCAGACTGCAGTGTTTTATTTTTAGATTTTTGCCAAATTAATATACTTCTTTCGTTCTGAAATACTTGCTACATTTTGATTTTAGACGCTATTCATTGTTCAAGCTTAATTTGCATATAGCAGCTAATATATAAGTAAAAATAGTCAAGTGAGATTTTGTTTGAATCGTCTAACAGCATACTTTCATAATATTAAGTTTTTAAAATTTTAGATGTGTATAATTCGACATACAAATGAACAAAATAACACATTGAATTGCGTAAAAAGTCAAATGTATCAAGTATAATGGAACGGAGAAAGTATGTGTTTATACAAAAATTTCACACCTACAATCACTAAATATAATAATTTGTAATTAGTTGATTGCATTAACATTATTTAAGTATATTTTATTATATAAAAATAACTATATCTCGAATTATTTAAGTACCAACATATCTTTTCATATAAAAAAATTTTGATTTTTTGTCTTAACACAGTTTGCGGTCTAGTCTGGTCTGAAAAATAAAAAAACAAAACCATACCGTAAACCGCAATTGTTTTGAGAAAAACCTAGACCAAACCGTTTGGACTGTAGACCAGATAAAATATTAAAATGATAGTTTGATTCAAATTGGTTTACTGTTTAGACCAAACTATGTTCAGCCCTAGTTGCATCAAAAAGAAATTTTATGAGTCTGGCTAGGCAACGTGTGTACCCAATCAGATTCGGACATGTGGCATTTGCTTATTGGCTCGAAAAAGTTTTTCGTTTATTATTTTAATGATTATTTTCTTAACCATCGGTCTTACCGTGAGATTTGTTCATATTTGAGTTAAATAGCTCAACAATAAAAACTTTTAGCATAATTAACCTTTTATATAGACTCGTCTCACGGTGAGACAATTTCATACAAGATGGGTTGTTTCTGAATTATATAAATTTCAAATAAAAGTAAAAATTAACAAATATAATTTTCAAGATTAAAAATGAGACCTATTTTAATATATTTTTGATACGTGTTTAATAAGACAAATTTTTTAATAAGACCGTCCCTCTATGAGACGTTTTACTGTGGGCTAGCGTAATATTTTTTTTTTTTATGTTTATAGCTACACTTTCTTACTTGTACAAGTATTTTACAACAAAAATCATTACTTTAAACCAAGGTTATTAGGATCGGGATTCTACCTAGGATCGTTGACGGGGTAGGATCGAAATCGGTAGAATCGGATCGTAGGATCACACGATCCTACAAATATGCATTAATGGGCTTTGAATTACTGATTATCAATTATATTTGTTATCTTTTTAAGCTTTAAGGTGTAAGTAAAGCCTTATTTGACTTTATCTCTCGAGTTTTTTCAAAAAATACTTTTAATAATCATTTTTAAACAGCAAATCAAGAAAAACTTGAATTTTATAAAAGTATTGATATAATTAATTTAAGTTTTTATTTATACGTAGTGAAATCTGTATTATATGAAAATATTTTACAATTGCAACTACCCATGTAGAATCGAATCGTTGGATCGTGGGATCGTAGAATCGTGTTATGATCCTACCACCTAAATTCTTGAGCTAAGTAGGATCGCACGATTCTACCACATTAAGATCCTACCTACGATCCGGATCGGTCGCTTATTTTTGGATCGTAAGATCGTAGAATCGTAGATCAGAATCGGGATTCTGATAACTATGCTTTAAACCTTTAAGCGATTCCTTTAAGATTATCATAAACTGATATACAATATTAAAATGTATACTTATAGGCATTGAATAATCATTGACTCATTGTTAAACAATGTAAATATCGCTAATCACTTTAATGATATAAGTTACCAAAAGCGCTTGTGGCTCAATGGATAGAGCATCTGCATGTAGAGCAGAAGGTTTGGGGTTCAACCCCTACTAGGCGCGCAGGTATCAATTGGGGGTTTCTTGATCGTGCGCATCTCTCTTTACTCCCTCCTTGGGGGTACGAGTATGATTTGTCCGCATCTTTCAAGAAAATACAAAACCTCCACTCGAACCCTGCCTTGTGCGGAATATCGAGAAGGTCATCCCTAAGTTTTCAAATTGTTGCCTGATCCATTTTCAATCAAACCTGTTGTTATGGTGTTACACTATTACATTAAAGAAAACTAATATAAAATAGCATATTTATCTTCTTAAACATCTCAATTTCCTCAATTTTTCAGACCCTCTCTTGAGATACCGTCTATAGTATAGACACCTCTCAAAAGAGCCCAACCCATATTCTCAATAGTATAAAAAAAAATAAAGAAAAAAAATCTAAAAACTGACGTGCGTGGTTGTGTCTATTTCGAGTTGGTGTTATAAACTATTGAAATTGGTGTTATAACATATTAAAGTTGGTATTATAACCTATTAAAGTTGGTATTTTGAGTTGGTGTTATAACCAATTAAAAAAGGTATTATACCTATTTAAAGATACCAACTTTAAGAGGTTATACTACCAACTCTAACAGGTTATAATACCAACTTCAATAGGTTATATCACTAAATCTGAATAGGATTACACAACACATATCTTTTCAAAAGTTTTTTTTAGGTAATAATGGGTCAACCCATTTAAAATGCGTCTCTTCTAAAAACAGTCTCAAGTAAGAATTTGTGTTCCCCAATTTGAAAAACAAAGGTCAAAAGATGCTAATTGATTAAAAAAGAAACAGCAAGTCTCCTGATGGATCGTCTCTTTGAAAGATGACTCCCAAGCACAGTCTATTAGAGTTTGATACCTACTCATACTCTATATTTTTCTTTATGAACCGATCCAATCAGACTTGTCTCTCAAAGAGACCGTCACTCTCATAAATTTATGAAAAAGAAAACACAAATTATTGTGAGAGACGGTCTTTATGAAAGATCATCTCTATTTAAACTGGCCCATAAAGAAAATGTAGAGTAAAAATAGATATTAAGTTTTAATTGGCTGGGTCTAAAAGACATTTTTCAGAAAGACAATCTCTCAAGAGACTGGCCGAAAAGAAAAACCTAATAAAACCGTTGGAAAAAGCAAATAGAAAGAGGCATGACATGAACAATTCTAATTTCTGACCCCATCATCTCTCGTTTGCAAGTCTTTACAAATACAGAATACTTTTACATAATTAAAAAAATGAAAGCGATCTTGGAATTTGTCGGCTTTTCGCATCTGGAATTCCCATTTGTTTTTATCGTTAAACACCAATAAAATCCCACTTTCCTTGATTTACATCAAAAATAGTACCTGCTTTCTATTTTGTTCTCTTCTTTGTTGTTCTTCCTGTTATAAACTAGTAATTTCTTCCACCATTTTCGTCTAAAATTTGGTCATTTTGTATTAAATAAGACAAATTTGAAATTGGGTTTTTCTAGTCTTGACTGATTTTCAATTGGGTTCATCTCAATTGTTGTTTTAGATGCCATTTCCGTGTTGTAAATCCAGTGAATTTTGGCCTTATTTGCTTTCAGTTCTTCTGGGCATTTGTATTAAGGATTCAACTCGATCATCATCAGGTATTCATCCTTAATCCCACTTTTTACGTTTCGCTTTTTTATTTGATAATTTGTCTTTTTGACTATGAATTTTTGGGGTTTAAATGTGGAAAATGCATGTTTCTAATTGTTTTGAAGATTTTTGTAGTATAAAAATTCAAAGTGAAGAACAAAAGTGGTAAAATTTGGGTAAAAATTATTAGGTAAGTTAGGTTTATTTATTGATTGACGATGAAGTCATTGGATTTTTCATCACTGTTTTTTGATAGTTTACATAGCTTTATCTGATAGATGGGTGAAAACTGAAGAGTTTGTTCATAAGATCAACAAATCATGTGCAATTGGCATCATGATGGGAAAAAGGTTTATAGTTCTTTGTTTTCGGATTATAATGGACTATATAACGTTGTTGATGATGATTGTTATCATGGATTAATCAGAATCAACCTTTTGTTATCATTAACTAGGGTAAGGTTGCGTTTATACGATCCTTTAAACCCACTCTAATTGGGAGCCACTTTATAACATTGGTGCTATAGAATGTTGTTTGTCTTGATTTATTGCAGGGGTTCACATCAAGGGGGCCAAATATCCAACACTAGCAAATTTATGATTATAAATTGTTTATATTGGAAAATTTTATAAATGAGGACAAAATTCGGTTTAATTATCAGTTTAGAAAGAGTTATAACGAAAAAATAAATTTTTAACATGTATAAAGTCTCGAGCCACATAGTTTTGTTGTTTTTCTACTACTTTAACAATTGAACTTTACGTAATTTTGTGATATTTAATCAACCCAATTTATAAATACAAAAGAAAATGGGTTTGGACTAGGGGGCTGTGTCTCCCTTGTAGCTTCGCCCATGATTTATTGGTTGGCATGTTTGATGACATAGTTATTTGTGTCAAAGATATTTTTTAAGAAGAAAAATTCATGTGAACGACCATTTAAACTGATAAATTGGTACATGTATCGACCCCAATCTTTTGGGAATAAGGTTTTGATTTGGTTTGCATCAAGGCACTTGAGCAAAGTCTATAACTAATTCATTATCCAGAAGGTGAATGCTTGGCGGGCTTAGCCTTTTAGGGATAAACTTCGACGGTACCTACCTTTATGGATTTAGCAAAAATGTTGTTTGAATTAGACATTGTTGTGTCAGGATTTTATATTAGATCAAGTTCCATTTAAACAACTTATGTTACTCGGACTTTTCATTTTGTTTCACGTACCCGTGTCCGATCCTTGATACTCGGACATTGGTATGACACTTGGACAACTTCATTATGGTGTAAAATTGAATATTTAGACGTATCCGAGACTTAGACACGTACCAGTATCCAGAATCAGTATCCGTGTCCAAGTAACATAGAGTCAATCTAAGATCCGTATGGTTGCATCAGTTATACTCAGTCAATGTTATTGTATCCTTGCAGTTCTTACAAAAACTATTTTGATCCCAAAGTGAAGTACATAAACAATGGTTGTGCGTACTATGTCTCTACCCCCGCATGAGATTGAGTTTTTGAAGGAGACTCTTCATGCTCAGCAAGAACTTCTGCAGAAACTATACAATGAATTGGACGAGGAGCGAGAATCATCCAGCGTTGCTGCTGATGAAGCTTTGTCAATGATATTACGCCTGCAGGGTGAAAAGGCAGCAATGGGAATGGAGGCAAGCCAATACAAGAGAATTGCTGAAGAAAAGATGTGTCATGCTCAAGAAACACTTGAGATATTCCAAGAATTAATATACCAAAAAGAAATGCAGATTGCTTCTCTTGAGTTCCAAGTTCAGGCATACAAGTTCAAACTTATAAGCATGGGGTGTGATGACTTGGGTGCCTGTGACATGCAATATCCCGAAAACATGCTGTCGAGGAAAAACAGGGTCTCAGGCGAAACAAGCTCTCTACGCTCCCTCAGACGGGGTAGTTCACTGCCACCGCCTCCGGTTATTAGTAAGTTTGGTAGACGAGTTTCTGCTGAGGGAACAACGTCCTCAACATCATCTCCGAAAACATGGCAAGAAACGAGAGGCGAAGAACCTTCTATCCGGAGGGAGCAGGGAGATGTGAATTCATACTGGGATGAGATCAAAAAGTTAAATGATCGGGTTAATGAGTTGGATACTCTAAAGAACTGTAGTAGTTTACCCACTAGTAAGAACATGGTTAGTGCCCAAGCATGTAGAGGTTCTGCTAGTTCGACAAGCGTTCAGGATATATTTGAAGTCCCGATATGCTCTGAAAATAACCAAGAAGATACTACGATAAAGAACGAATGCCACAATTTAGTATCGGAAAGTAAAGACAGGAATGGGAAGCTAGATTCAGTGTGGGATGAGATCTGGAATACCGATGTCAAGGAGAGCATGGATTGCGAGAAGAAATCATTGTTGTCTCCAAATAACGACAAAAGTTCACCTGGGCTGAATGACGCTAACGAGAAAATTGAGTTGGAAACTAAGTTGTCGCAGTCTTCGGGTGGAAGTAATGAATCACCTAAACCAAAAGATGGCAAGGCCAGTATTTCCTCGCTTTATAAACATCCAACATATGGCGTTGATGACTTTGAACTTCAGCAGTTTAACAGAAGACTGAAGCAACTTGAAGATCAGAGGTTTCTTACAAAAGGCGTTGGAACTAATACTGAAATGGTGGAAGAAGAATCGAGAATTTTATGGGAGATTAGGGATAAAATCGATTCATTGCAGGCCGAGATAACAGAGTTGAGGACTAAGAAGCCGTTCCCTCCAGCAGATCGTTCTCCTGGTTGTATCAAAGAGGTATGTGTTCTCTTTTTGTTGTTGTTGAAAATTTTTATAACTATATGTGGTCGATTTACACGGATACATGCACTAGTATAGTAGTATGTAGTTAATCGATGATTCAGTATTCGGGCTCCATGAATATTGGAGGTAGGACCTGGCTACTGGTCACTATTGCTTTGCCATCTTTGAAGCTTGAGTGAGAATGAAGTAATTGTAATGTATATGTGAGCCATCATACTTTTGCGGAAATTATATAATTAGAAGTAGCTTTTAAGTCCAACTACATACAATGCCATGTATGAGAACTTGAGAAATAAGGACCCTAGCTAAAATTTTCTAAAGGGTATGAGTATGACCTATGGAATTCTCCAAAGACTGGCTAAGAATACATAACTTTTACTCCAAATATGATAAACACCATGCAACTCCTAGACATATTTATAAACAAGGCTGGCCCTAAGGGTGGGCAAGAGGAGCCGTCGTCTGGGGCCCCATGTTAAAAAAGCAAAATTAATGGTTGTAGATGGTCCATATACGTTATAAATTGCAAAGGAAAAGGGCCTCAATGTGCTATTTTGCCTAGGGCCCCAAAATATCTAGGTTCTGCCTTGTTTATAAAGATAGTATCTTTGTGAACAAGTGTTGATACTCCCTATGTCCTTTCGAGTTTGCGCCCTAGGACTCAAAAAGTTTTCACATATTTGAGTTTTAAGTTTCAAACTCAAAGGAATAGAGAGAGTGTATTCCATTAGGATATTATTGTGTATCAATGATTTTTGTAGTGATTTGTTAGATTTATATGAGCTAAATAATAGAGTTCAGGAGAGGAAGAGATAGGTTTAAGATGATTTGAATAATAGGAGTGAAGAATGACATGATGATATTTGTAGGAGCATCTTAATTTTAAGAGGCGCCTAGGCGCAAGGTGCACCGAGTCGCAAAATTCATACGATAAGTCATACCAAGGCGAAGGCGTGAAATTTTTGTATGCAAGGTGTACAACTTTGCTAAAAAGGTCTACGTGAAATTCATATTAAAATAACATATACGTGAACTAAACACTACTTTAGCCCATAAAGTCATACGTTTAGTCAATAGTATAGTCTTGAGTTAACGAAAGAAACAAAAACTAAAACAAAGACAAAGGTGAAGAAACAAAACAGTGGTTATGGCACACTTGAACAAATACTTCAAACAAAGTTAATCTTTTTCAGTTTTTGCTTCACTTGATGAGATGAATTGCTTCATTTTTTTTGGACCTTTATAAATGAAAAGATTTATTCGAATTTGAGAAATTTCCGACTGATTCGAAGAAAAGAAAACTTTACAATCAAATTGAATTGTTGATATAATTCTGAAACTGGTTTTCCCTTGGCAATTATGAATCTAGGAAGCCAATGTAACCCTACTTTTTGTTTCTAACAGGTATTTCTGTGCTTTTGGCCATAACCAAACTCATACAATGATTCTATGGCAATCTGTTGCTTCGCTCCAAGAGCCGGTACCTGGAATCGGATGTTCATAGGTATCTTCTGTTTTATTCTACGAAAAAGGCTCGAAAACTTTAACCCGAATATGATTCATGTTCATGCTTGTAACCGATGTATAGATTCAAGAAATCGTGTATGCAGTCGTACAAAATTCATTTTCTTTGAAGGGTCTGTTGCCTTAGAGCACATTTAAGTCCCGAGGATATCGGTTATCCTTTGTGAATATAGGTGTGCATATTTCCTTCTCATACAGACGAGGATTTACATGTTTTTGTCGAGTTTTCGCTAACTTGTTAAAATCGGATGACAGTTTTCCTGATCGAAATTGGTGTATAGTGTAAGATTTTCAGAAGGTGTTGTGAGTATATATTGATTATATTGTGAGTAAAGTATGATGTTTTATTTAATGTCTTGATTCATTTGTACATATTTATGTAGCTATGTTTTATTTAGGGTTGTTTGTTTACAATTGGAATCTATATTAGTTTTGAAATGTGGCTCAGTAGCGTACCATGCGTCCAAGGCAATGTTACATGATTCGCTAATTCCCTTGTGAATTGTAAGAAGCAAATTATGATCGCTTTTAACGTCTTATTGCAAAACAAGCAACAGTATAGCCCAAATGTATATTTAGAGTTGTAACAGTATTTATTTAGAATTGGACTGAGCTTTTGAGAGTCGTGTCAGCCGTCTCTACAAAAGAGGTCTCAAATAAGGATTTGTGAACAAGCTATATTAATCCAAGCATAGGGATGGTCATGGGGCGGGTCTGAAGCGGGTTCAGCTAGATCTGGATCCAACCCTGTAAATTTTTAGCTATTCTTGTGAAAGATCGTCTTTCAAATAGACGACTTCAAAACAAAAGCCCACATTCTTATATTCTCTTTAATTTGTGTTAATTGGGCTATTTAACCCATCTATTTAATGTGTCTTTTGGAAAGACCGTCTCTCATAACAATTTGTGATAATTTTTTGAGATCCAAACCCGGATTCGGACTCTAAGGGTTTGAAATTTTTAGACCTAGACCTAGATCCAGACCCTTCTAAGATCCTTAACGGGTCCTTAATAGTTCTAAAAAAAATCTCCTTGAAGTCAACAAACAAGAACTAATTAATTATATTAAGTATGGATCAAGCAAACAAATATAACAAACAAAATCTAGTATTTGACTTGATATTTAGTTGAAGAATTTTTCTGTATATTATTTTTTTTGGTTTATATAAGAAAATATAGTATTTTAATAGATTATCACATATAATTATAATTTATCACTAAACTTACTTATTTTAATGAGTTAATTGTTCCCTAAATATCAAGTCAAATACTAAAAGTTTTCCTATCAATAATAGCAAAAAAGGCGGAAAATTTTTTAATGACTGTGTGACGTGTGTTTCAAGTCGTTTTTTCATTAGTATATTCTATTGATTATTGATTCACTTTGATAATGATAATATCATAACAAATACAAAGATTTAATTATTAAGTCTATGTTATAAATGAATTAATTTTATAAAATAATATTATTATTCATACCAGTAAATATTTGTAGTATCCGTATTTTACACAAGAAATCTATCCAGTGATCATTATTATAGTATAAAAATAATCACTCTAAAAATTGTAAAATTATTAGTAAATAATCAATGTAAGATTATAAATAAATACTTTAAGACAATAATTATACACAAATTCTTACTTGAGACCGTCTTTACAAAAGACACCTCAAAATTGGGTCAATTTAATATTTAAAATTTTAAAAAATAACTATATTTACTAAAAAGGAAAGTGGATTGGGCTCTTAAGAGTACCTGATAATTATATCTCATTTGAGAATTTATTTAACCAACTAAATGTCCATCCTTAAATAGTTCAGACAGTCTCCTGAGAGACGTCTCTTAGACCCAATTTATTAAAGCTTATTGCCTATTTTAAACGGCTCGTTTGGTAGGTGGTAATAAATCGCGACAATGGGAATGAAAAACTAGTGTAATTTTGGTTGAAAAATCTTTTGGCTATCTTGATGGTCATGCTTAACAACCTTCAATCATCTCATTCGGTTCATAAAATTCATTCCAATGCATTACTAATGGGAGAGGTGATATCAGATGGTAATAGAAATTTGTGAAAAAAAAAACTTTTTTGTGATCAAAGTTTCATTTCCATGGGAATAACATGAAAGTTTTGATGAAATTTTACGCTATAAATCATTCTCATTACCACCATTTAGTACCACAAACCAAACGGACTGTTAGTCTACATTTTCTCTAATGGATCAACCCAATTAAAAATCGTCTCTCGAACAGGCCGTGTCTCCCAAGAATTTGTGTAAATAGTTAGAGTAAATTTCTCTTGACTCTGTGGCATGAAGTCAACTCAAATCATATCAAGATTCAAGAACCTTCTTTTTTCCCGCCATTTCGAGATCCAAACACAAAGTAGGGTGTGGTTATGGTGCCGAAATTCAAAGTTTTTATCTTCCATTTTTTAACTCCAATCCGTTCTTCATTCTTTCAATAGCTTTTTCAAGAATCAACTTGATCTATCTATTAGAAATTTCAATTTGTTTACTGTTTGAGGATTGAATTAATTCTTCAATTACATGATTCCGAGTGTTGATATTGGGAAAATACCGTAAATCACACTGAAAATAAGGGCCTGTTCCCCAAATTATGTGATTCTTTAACGAATTAGGGTTTCCAGTTCTCTTTTATAATTTTTTTTTACCGATGTTTCGATCTTTGAATTGCTACACAGAGGCAAATGATAATCGAACATGACCAGAATATCTTTTCGACCTCGTCGTGTCGACTTTCTTAAACAACTCCCCGTTGTTAAATCATTAGAGGATTTGGAAGATGATGATTTGCCGACTTCTACTAAAAATTGGCAACGTCTTACTGCTGAATCTAATAATGCGGTAATCAATATCGTTTCTTTGCTCTACAGTTTGTTAGAATTTTTTGCTGATTCATTTGAAATTGAATAAAAGGTGCTAATTTTGATAATTTTGTTTTAGGTTCGTCGTGTTTTTAGTAAGAAACACGTTGTCGAAATCCATACACCACAATTTGTTGCTGTTGATACTTATGAAAGAGATTACCCGAGAAGTTTTTGTCAACCTACTTCTTACATTCGTGCTCGAGGAGGTTTGCATATGTAGCTTTGTTTTCTCTATTTATGTTGAAGTATGTAATTGAGTCTGAAATGCTCTTATGTTTACGTAATCGTAGTAGTGTGCAATGAGTTTTTGACTTAGTAGGTTGATAGGAAATGACGAAAATGTTTTTTTGGGATTAGTGTTGGTCATATTTTAAGTCATGTAGCTTAACGTTGTGAATGATTTCAGCGCGAGCTGAGCTTGGTGAATTCGTGGAGTACGACTTGGATATTGAGGATGAGGAATGGCTTCAAGAATTTAACAGGGATGGGAAAAAATTGACACATGAGAAGTACTGTGATTTTGAACCATTTCTCTGTACACACAAACACATTTTGTTTTACATTAATGTGGAGATTGAAGGTTGTTACTTCCATTATCCATGGATTGTGTATGGTTTATAATCATACCTTCGTGCTTATTGATATAGATTTGAAAATCTTCTCTTTAAGTTGGAGGTACTCGACCATAAAGCTCGGAAGAGAGCAGGTCTTTCAATGACAACTCTTGGTTCTTCAGTTCCGGTTGTTCTTTCGATCGATGCTGCAGCTGAGGTATGGATTGTTGTTGTACCTCTTATATGGTCGTACGTTTTGCTGTTGTTTAATTCTAACACTACAGGATGGAATTGTAGGCCCTGCACTCTCTGCCGACAAAGTATGCTGTTCTTGAATCTGTTTATTGGTACTGGAAGGAGAAGGTATGCGTTGGGATTTTATGGTAATACTGTCGCTTATGAAAATGCTAGTAAAGATCTCCCAATGTTTGAAAAGTTATTAAAATAGTCTTGCAGACTAAGAAGTTGAGTTTGAGCCTTGAAGAGGTTGGAATGCTGATTTCTAATATAATAATCTGATCACTGTAATTTTGTACATATTAAAAAAGACGAAAGACAAAAAAGCTGAAATTAAATACTGGACATTCATTATGTGATTTTGTGACAGATTTTGAACTTGGTGTTCCTCGATTTACCATCTTATAAGCTTAGTTTTAAAAATCGTGTCTTGCTTTGCGCCTTGAGCGCCTCGAGCTCAGGCTCAGCTGGAAATGCCTCAGCTAGATGAGGCAAAGCCCACTACACGAGGGGTGCGCCTTTGCGCTTCATGCCTTGCGCGCCCCGTGCGCCTCCTTGTTGGGCTGGGTAGTTAAAAAAGATATAAAACTCGAAACCCAAATTTACTTGAATATGAAGTTTGAAAAACCATTGCTTTTTAACAAAATCAAAAAAAATATGCAGAATAGAAATAACTTGGTGTTCCTATAAGGCTATAAATTTTGTTTTAAGATCAAATCTGTTTTAAAAGAAATATTACTTTGCTCCTTTTTACCTTTTACATCATCACTTCCGACTTTTGAAATAGTATCCCCATAAGTAAATTAAATTCAATAAACCTAGAAGTGAGCTTATGGGAATGAACCCCGTGCCCGAGAGAAGGGACCCTTTGTTTTTGAAATGCGTTAAGGACTTGAAAACCTGTATACTCTTGATTCTTGAACGTATTTCTATATGCTACCCCATGGCTTGAAGTGGTCTTCTTTCTCCAATGTTTAGGCCACACATTATTTGAGCTTGATCATCGTCCTCTATGCCTCATCTTTATTTTGCAAAATTCCAGAGCCACTTTTTTTTGAATCCTTTATTCATTGTCGGGATTTACCAAATGGCTAGACATCCTACATGCTCAAGACAACTGACATCTTCCTATTTCACGCTATGGAATCTTATTTGAATCTTATTAGCCCTTTGATTGAAGTCTTGTTTAACTTTGCATTGGACATGAAATCAATAGGCAAGTATAAAAGAGTTCTTAACAATATGCATATACCCACACCAAACGAAAGTTTTGATTCTCATGTTGCAAGTGTATTTTGGAATTGCTCAATTATAGTATCCCATCCAAAGTGAACTTGAAGGAAAGAAATTCCATATTACAATCAAAATTGTTCAGCTAAAAATTTCATATTTGGTAACTTAATATTGGAAAGCTACCTTTAGTATGTTTTTCTTGTCAAGCTTGCAAAATATGGAGCATCATAAGCAAAAAGAGATGGAAAATGATGGGCTGATGACCATATTTTGGGATTTGTAGGGTAGATAGTGTGTACGCTTGAGGAGTATTAGATTAATGGAAATCCCTTATATTAATCTCACTGATTTCTCAACCACATGGATTAGATGTGGTGTATTACACCTCATTGCAAGATGGTGAACTGTTGAGTAGTAATACTTCTAATGAAAGATCGACTAATATAATCCTTACTTTGCCATGATTTCTCAAAATCATCCTAATTGTGGGTATGTTTCTATGTTATTTTCAACTTTAGTCCTACCCTACCCTTGTTGCCAAAACACCCTAAAATACACTTATTTCCATTCATCACCGTTAAAAACAATTATACAACCACCATGCTACCTGCAAATTCTTGGCATTAACTCTACCAAACTATAACTCAAGCGTGTCTAATTTAAATGATTGCAAGTGTATGGTGGGATGGGATTATAGTGTAAAAATGCAATAATGCTCACGATCGCGGTAGTGAAACGGTGAAACGTGAGTTGGGAAATATCTTGATACGATCCAAAATATGATTGTTTACACCTTTGCAACGTCGAAAATATCGATTCATTTGTTTTGAAGATACAATGCAGTCGATGCGATACAATGCCGCCTTATTTTTACACTATGGGTGGGATGTAGCTGGAGATTGAACCATGGAATGAAAATGAGGTTGTTCCATTACATAATAACCACTTAATAATCAATTGATTACGTAATCCTTGATTTAAAATCGTGGAGTAACAACCATTATAAGCTGTTCTATGATATTAGCCATTATAATATTTTCTAAAAGTGTATTAGGTTCTAAAAGGTCTATTATAAGCTTTATTTTAAATATCTGTAATAAATAACTTGAATTACTATGATAAAATTAATTTTTTTAATGTTAACAATTCATGTTGCGATGTCACTTCGTGAGGTGCCGTGTTAGTGACATCGCAAACATTACCACGACTTTGGGTTGTAAATATGAAGACATAGATGAATTAATTGAAATCCTATATTATGCACGCTAAACGAATCTAGAAGGGTGTGATTTAATATTGGTAATGACTAAAATTGGTAAAATAATGATAGAATCAATGAGATAAAAAGCGTAGGATAACAAGTTTTCTAGCATAAAATGATTGACCCCACTAACTTAATTACTTAACTAACATAATTAATAGCCTTATACCGTAGAATATTCCTCCATAGGAAAATTTTGTGACCTTTTATGTTTGTAGCATGTAGGAGTTCACTTAGCCATTCAATAGCCATAGGTAGGCTATCACTCATTAGGAGATACTCCAATACGATTTCTCTCTCATTTCCATGATGTAATTACCTAAACATTATATTAGTTATTGCATTTTCTCATGAAATTAAGGAAAATGCTCTTCACTTCACTCTTTACATGCCACCAATGTAGTAAAATCACAATATTGATGTTGCAGATCATCAATATATCTAAAGCATGAAATTTTCATGATCTATTCTTTGTTAATAATAACTTAACCTTTGAAACTATAGATCCATGTAATTTTACCAAGATGGTTGTGTAATTCAATGTAGTCTAGTCAAAATGCTATCAAATGATTTCATGTGGTCATTTAGTTTTTTCTTGGAGTTTGCATTTGAGTCCAATATGACCTTCATTTTGTCCGGTCTCTAGATCTCATGAGATTGGTTTGAAAATTTTTTTTTGCACTTTATTCCTGGGTTGGTGTTTATCATGATAGCTAGCTCTAATCATAAAGCCGCTATAAGAACTAAGAAGACTACAAGGAGATAACTAAAAGAGGTGGCGCTGCATTTGAGATGGGTCATGGGCTGATGGAAGATTTGCATCATTCTTGTAGAAAAATGAATAGAGATATAAATTAGAATCTTAAGGTTTTGGATTAAGTTGAAGTAAAAACTCAGTATAGGTTGTGGCAATGTAGTACTGGGGAGCTAAACGAGGACATAGAGACATTAGATGGCTAGGATTTACTGTTATGTACTTAAAGATGTGAATGGCCAGAACTGCTGGGCTATTGGATTAGTGATCTGTAAGATCAATTAAAATGTTAGGAACATAGGACGACTCATAAGCATAGCCTCATTGACTAATGTTATTGTATATGTTGAAAATTTGAAATGTTGTGTTTATGATGGATTGTATTACGATGATGTTTGCTGCAAAGATGTGCATGACTGCATGTCAAGGATAATATGAGAAAGAAGTACCTGCGATGGTCTGGGAATTTGTGATGTTGACCAAAAGGAGCTTGGTAAAGAAAATGGAGAGCTATGGGCATTTTCAAAGAATCTGATGTTAATGTTTGGCTCTAGTAGCCTCTAGATATTCCTTTCTCTTTGATAGTTATTGGATGTATGCCACTTAACTTTTAAAAATGAATTTGGCAGCCGTAGGTTTTATCATTTCTAGGAACATCTATTCATAGTAGTGTCCATGATTTTTGAATTCACATATCTTTTTGTAACTTCATGTCTAAGCTACATTATCAAGTGTCGTCATGATGTCATTTCTACTCTATTTTCCTTGACAGAGAGAACGGTGGCAGAAGCCAATCCTCCGGCGCTTGCGGGTGAGTTTAATATCTCGTCGATTAGAAATTAGACTGCTGAATGTCCTTTCAATGTCGTTCAGTTAACGTGTTGTTGTAAAGTGAATTTGTCCTCTGGAAAAATTCTGCTGAGCATGACAATATTTGCAATCTTTAGCATGCTTGGAACAAAAGCTGGACTTGATTTGAGTGAAACATTTGTATGAGTTACAATCCCTTACTGAAATTCGAGCAATTTTTCTCTAGATACTTAAACTTTCCATGTCAATGGGCACGAAATGAGAGGTTCATGGTGGAAATTTTTCGCTTTTCTTTTGCTTATATTGCTATATCTGTAAAATTTTGTTCTTATACCGACTGAGTTTGTGTTCCTGGCAGCCACCACCTCCTGCAAATGATAAAAATCCAAACAATGTTTTTAGGCGAAGAGAAATAGTCCACAAAGTCCACTCAACAAGGGTGTGTATTGGAAACTTTTTCTAGCATATCTAATTGTTGAATTGATCTTTGACTAAAATGATTGTTCTTGTTGCTTACTGTAGATGCAAAGGAGGGAAAACAATGCGAAGTCTTTAAAAAACCTTCGTCTTGTAAGAATTTTGTTCTCAATGTTTTATCTTGTACATTTAAGGTTGTTCTGATTATAAAAAATTTTACTACTTAGAAGCTAGGAGGAGGATTTTTTATTTGGAAACAGATTGGTGGCTAACACATCTATTTTTTATCAAATTGCAATTGACAATCTAGAGAAAATTTGATTTTTTGGAAGAATTTTTTAAATATCTGTTAATATGCCTTGGAGATCTATTAATCTCAGGTGATGAAGATTTAATTCAGTTTTATAATTCAGGTCAGATGCAACCTTGACCAGGCGAAGACCATATTGGAAGCACTGATAAAGGTTGTTTTTCTTATTATATTTTAGACTACTAAGTAAGGTTTTTTTCCCCATTTCCCCAACCCAATTCTTAAAAGGAGCTTTTCTTACTATAGCTTCTTTTTGTTAGAAAAACTCCTGATTGATTTTTGGATATCCTTCCTCTCATATCTTTTGTGATTGTATGCAGAGAGAAGAGAAAAAGAGAGATCTTATGGAGATTGAAGTTAGCCTTCAGAGGATGCTGTTGATGAACAAGGTACTGAGGATGTTCTATTAATGCAAATAATTAGTTTGGTTATATAATGATGCCTTTGATTTCGTTACCTTTTGGGATAATATATTGGGCTTAAATCAGTGGTCAGCAATGTTTCGCGATAGTAAAATGTATCCTTCTTAAACCTTCATGAATGTGACTGTGGAACCACTTGAATGAAGCTGTTTAGTGACCAATTAACAGTGAGAAGCTTGCGCATCATACAGTTTTTTGATTACACATTCAAACCATGATTCAGTTTCATCTGCCATATGGTTTTGTGGAACTGTAAAATCAAAAATGTTTGGTGGTCTCATATATTTCTTATAATCAATGCATTGTGCAGACCATGTTAATAGCTTAGCACTTGGTGTTGCACAAACATACCATATTTCTTTCAATGATGGTCAACAGAAATTCCCAATTTGATTTATATCTTGTCACTAAAATGTTTATTACAAAAATATGGAAGTAGCATAGTTATTACAGATTAGCAAGCATCACCTTCAATATTGGAAGAGTCTGTGCCCTTGCTCTAATTCTGAGGCCCCTTGAACCACCATTCCCTCCCCCTTGCCTCCTATCTGACAAAGTGATGCAGTAACTTTCAATTTTTTCCTCTTCTGCCCCTCAGCAGTATCCAAACTCATAAAACTCACCACAATATCAACAACAATGATAAATCTACCTTCATAGTTGAAAATGGCACTTTTCCTCATCAATTTCTTTAGAATTTGCCGCATTTGCTTGGCGTGCTGTATTTAATATTAGTAGAGTCTTGAGTAGGATTTTTGAGCTCATTTAAGCTCTAAAAAGGTGTGAAAAGCAAAATAACATGTTAAATAGTAAAAAAATAATATGACCCTCACGTTAGAGGAACTATGACTAGTTGAGAGCTCAGTGGGCTTATGTTTGTTCACAGACACAATATTGTAATGTAGACCAAGACATGTTGTCGGTTGACTGTATGTATTTCATGAAATCGGGAAACTCCAAATGAATTCTATATTATTGACTCAAGTATTCATGGAGTTGATGAGGTAATGTATATGTGCTGCTCCAAGGTTCGCTACCAGTGGATATTCTATATTAACTTGAATGAGCATTATTCATGTAGGGGTTTATGATACTCCCTTTGTCCCAATTTCTTTAAGCGTTTCCATTTTGATTCTAACCACACATTAATGGAGATACGAGTAGCGTGTCAAAAGTGTGTGCTTTATTTGGGACCAAAGGAAGTCAACATTGTACTTGGACCAAAAGACTCTGTTTTGGAGTATGGTTCATTGTTAATTTTTATTTGTTTTATCTATTATAGGGTCTTTTTCCGAATCAATTGGAGCCAGTTATGTCATTCACAAAGCCTATAGTTTTAGAGAAGCTGGTAGCTGCTGGGATTACACCCCCTTTTGATGCCTCAAATTCCTCTGCGTCTGCAAGATCACCTGCATTTCGTGGTAGAATTGGCCGGGGTGGGAGAATTATCTTTGATAGATGGAATCCACTTATGCATACACCAGTTAATGTCGAAGATTCCTTGTCCTCGTCTCCTACACACAGCCCTTAACACAAATTATGTAGCTAACCTTTGATTTTAATGGTCTTGTTTAAGAAGCTCTTATAAAGTGCGGGATTCAAGTCAATGCTGATTCATAGGACCGTCGGACTCCTGCAGGTGAGATGTATATAATACTGAGGCTGATTCACACCATTTGATCTCCTAACTACGTGCACAGATAAATTCTTTTTGCTTATTCAAGGTATGTGCAAATTTTTTGTAAAGGAATAGCATTAATCCACATGAACACTGCACCTGAATTGTATATCAGGAATCGGGTGACTTACTGTTTGTAGTATAACTGTAGTCTGTATCATGTGTTGTGTGAGAAAGTCATTGAATCATTTCTTTCTCATTTTGTAGTATTAATTCTTTGTACTTTGATGGTGAATAGTGAAAATACAATTAAGTTTGAATAGGCTACCAATGCCGATTCTTTTGTCTTGCAAATTTCTACACTAGCATTATTCGGTCGTCTACTCGTCTATGATTGTAATTCTGTGTTCCGTCAAATGTCTTATTATAGAATATCTCAATCTATGCTTTGTAATTATTAATTTTGTAATTTTAGGCTTTTGTTTTTGCCTTTTTAATTCTTTGTGTTCTCCACCGTCTGATATAATGTAAATATGTAATATACTTGATAGTGATTGAATTTTTCATCCGATTAACTAATCAAATGCCGATTTTTGAATTTTTTGGAATTGGAATTAATTTAGGCCTCCTCTGGGCTAGCCTTTTAATTTTTCAAAATTTTTCCCCTTATTTTCAATAATTAGTTTAGTCAAATTATCATTAGTAAGTTAGATGTTTTTTTAATCAGACTATCTATTTAATGTTATTATTTTAATTTCTATCTTATCTTAATTATAAGAGTATCCTAATCATAAACCCACAAATAATCGATCTTTTCATTATAATCATGCATTCAAATTAATCCCAAATACTTTATCATCTACCAAATCTTTATCAAGTCATTTCCATGGTAATTAAAACTAAATGGTAGGAATAGAAATAATTTGGTGTAAATCTCATAATTAATATCATGTCATTTCCATGATATAGAAAGTTTGACAAAATAAAAGTCTACTTATCGACACTTTTCCATGGAATCCATACCATTTGATACCGTATGCCCGTATGGTCTATATTTTCAAATGATAATGCATTATAATGGATTTTTTTAAAAAAACTTTTTTTAAAAAATATTTGGCTTTTTAAGAGCTCCCTCAAAGTATTTGCAAAAATAAGCTTCTACGCAAAACGGTCTGGGGGGTGGGTTTTGAGCTGGGTAATTGGCCGCTGTTAGTACCAGCGGGCCATTTATTTTGGGGCTTTTCATTAGGCCGCTGATAAGAACAGCGGGCCATTGCCTTAAGCATTTGGGAAGGAGTAAACATTTTCATGAGTGAAGCTGATAAGGAGTAAATAGGCAAAGGCCCGCTGTTCTTATCAGCGGCCGAATGGCAAGGAGTAAACATCTTCAGCAAAACCAATGGCCCGCTGATATAAACAGCTGCCGATTGGTAAATATGCCCAAAATCAATTGCCCGCTTGTACTAACAGCGGCTTATTACCAGCTCAAAACCCAACCCCCAACCCGTTTTGCGTAAAAGCTTATTTTTGCAAATACTTTGAGAGAGCTCTTAAAAAGCCAAATATTTTAAAAAAAAGTTAAAAAAAAAAGTTCATTATAATGAATTGTTTGTGAAATAAATGAAATTGTTCAAGAAAGATACACATAACCATTAAACTTGTCAAGAGAGATTCTTACTGAAATTGCACTAATTTTTAATACCATTCCGTACACTAATACTAGTGTATTTTTGGTCTAGCAGACACTGATGTACATTTTTTTCTTCCGTAAATAATAAATAAAAAATTGGCAAAGATCAAATAAACTGGAATGATATGAGACATAACCTTGACTAACGCCATTTTTCATTATCAGTTCCATTCCAAATCTCACCTTAACTCAAATCACAAATTGATGCAAGAGCCTATCAAGCTATAAATATTGACAAACATGGCAAAATTTCAAGCACCGGAAACCAATCGGCGCATGTAATACATGTATATATAATTGTTCAAAAAATAACATAACCGATGCCAACAAATAGTAAATCTACAAAGAATTACTCTGAACCAACGCTTCATTCCCGATCACAGCAGCAGTGAGTTGTATCCTGCGCTACATTTGAGAATCAGCTATTATGAACCCCCATTTCCATCATTTCAACAATTGGACAACGGAAATTTGTGCTCGGGCCATTTGGGGTAAGCACGTTTGAACAAGCTCATGCACACAGTGTCGTGCTGCTGAAGGACTCCATTAAAGAGGCATTTCATTGCCCCTGCAATCCAAGAGAAACCAACTTAGTGGTCTTCTACTATGACAATGTTAACCAAAAATGGCGGACAAGACAGTTTCAGCAAGCTCTTTATACTTTATAGAAGGGTTAACCATCATGCCCGACCCAGTCAGCCAACAAAACAAGAGGGACGGTATCAAGCTGGCCCAATCATTATGATAAATGGCATGATAAAGACACGAAAAAGTACGCTCAGCATGTTTAACTTCTAATAATTTATTAAAAATAAAACGACAATTGGAGGGAATGGATAATCACTCGTGTATTATTTCTATTTCTTTTTCTTCTTTAAAAATACACTATTGAAGCTTGTTTTAGTTGTTTACGAGCTAAAAAAGTAAAAGGATCGTGCCAATGGAAAAAGTGCCTATTAAATGCAAGTAGTCGCGTTTTGCAGCCCAGAAAAAATGTTTTTTGGGCAAGCCCAACTCATTTTCCATTTAAACTCGTCCATTAAACTCTAAGATCAGCTCTCAGTGCTTGCGCACTATTTTAGTATATCCATTATGAAAGCTAAGTTCAGCAGATTAGGATCTACCACTACAGAAATCTACTATACTAATTAAGAAAGAAGACTCAGGAGTGATCACTTAGTTGTTCCTAGTAAATGGTGAAGAAACAAAATATGAGTAAAGCAAATAGAACAAGAACATCGATTTATACAATAAAAAAAAGAAACGTAAACACTAGTTCCAGATGAGCACAGATAAGGAGAAACATACCATGAGTACCGACAGGCTCCTTAATGCGGCCACGACGTCCGCATTTAGACCACACTTCTACAGGCTGCAGCATACAAAAACTTGAATGAGCTCAACCAACCAAGCAACCAAGTAGAGCATATAAAATAGAATGAGATTTTAGAGCAGTTAAAACACCCTGTCCCGCGAGCATCTCCACCAATCATAAAAAGGGAGTACAAATTGGAAAAAGAAAAGTTCACGGTTAAAGTAACAAACTAGCTACCCATACCTTGAACCATCTTACATCTTCCGGGCTATGGAACATATATCTAACTGTTGCTTTAACTTTTGAAACTCGTTGGGGATAACTGCATGAAAAAAGATTCAAACAAGTGGAAATAAAGTGAAAACAACATCAAATAGAACAGCTCAAATTTATTGTCGTCGTAATTCTAAGAAAAGTATACACATTTACAGAAGGAAATAGATAATAAATGAGAATACTTAAAACAAGTATGCAAAGTCAAAAGGGTATAAAATACCAAGCACTACAAGGTCACATCATCCACTAGTCATAGAAAGTGCATCCTTTTACAAAGATATAAATCAACATTAACAGAACAGGGGCATCTTTATAGGCCAGTTTCCTGTAGCTCAGAAGGTTCTAATAAAGGTTTTGAAAGCAACAACTAGCTGCAAGACACCATATTCAGCATTCAAAAGCTTAAATGTACCCTCGTAAGGAGACTTTTCGATTCAGTAAAATGAATATTCAGTCCATTAAATTAAGATCACAATTTTCATGATAAAAACCAAGGCTTAACACTTTGCACAAACATATATATGATAAAGTGTTTCGAAGTTAGAGTAACACAAACTGCTCCACATTTTAAACAACTTTATGAAAACACTAACAATTACTTGATAGGGAGGAGGACCACGGTAGAGTCTAATAAAATACTGGCATTAGCACTTTCAATAAAAAGGGGAGCTTAACATCCAGATTACATAAGTAAAGAAATTTTGGATATTAAATGTAAGAGAACTATTTTATTACTTCAATATTTATTAATGATCTGTTTATTTAACGGTACTAAATAGTGGAAATAATAATGCAAACTTGAGTGTAATTTTAATAGCACAATCTCTTGACATAGTTGACAAGTTCGATAATCTTGATTATTCTACTTCAATCAACTTATTTTCTTAAAAAAATTAATTCCAAAACATTATCATTAGAAGAGGTGATATTAGGTAGTAATAGAAAATTGTGAACAAAAATTCTTTTCTATAATCAAAATTTATCACCATGCAAATGACAAAGTACTTTTCATAAAAATTTACACCACATATCATACCAATTTACCACCATTTAGTACCAACAACCAAATGGGTACTATGTGGTTATAGGGTAAAAGGGTCGCATATGTACGCAACCTTACCCTTGTAACAACAAAGAAATTGAGAGATTGTTTCCAATTGACCATCTCTTGTAAACCTTACACTAGTAATGTCTGAAAGTAAAGTGAAGAAATATACCCGGTTAAAATAATTTTCTTCAGAATTATCCTATCTGGATCAACGCTTATCAAACTACCAACAGCAGCCAAAGCAGGTGCCTCCATGTCAACAGCTTTTTTCATCGCAACCACATAAAGTGGTGGAAAGGATATTGGCGCATATATCGAAGCAACAGAAAAGCGTCCTGCATGGAGAAACCTCTCCATCTTGTGCTTGTCTGTATCAGTGTTATCACTTGAATATATTGGCCTTCATATAGCAAGCAAATACCCTCAACATCAAGACAAGTTCACAATTAAACAATAAAAAGATTATGCAACGATTTTCTAAATATACTTGCCTCGCAACAAACTGTCGAAAGCCAACATGAAATATAAGTTCCTCTTTTCCTTTGATTGGTTCATGGTAACTGTCATGCTTCTTTATCCTGTTCACAAGGAAATTATATGACTATATATTAGTCTCAAATCAGCAATGTTATCTTAGAAAACAAAGAATTCATGAGAACTAAATACCTAAAGTGAAGGACGGACATCTTTGACTCATGTTGCAAGAGTCCACATGTTATTATGGGTAATTTTTTGGCGCGCAAACATAAACTTGAAGCAACATCATGCGGCACTTCTTTGATATAAAGCCTTGCATATTTGCCAGTTGATACAGAGTCATCCTTACTCTCATCCCGTTCCAAGGCTTTTGCGAGCACATGTTTTCTAGTTCTTGCAAAATTATCGAAGGCAAAAATTCTAGCATAATCTGGCGGTAAAGATTCCTACTCAGAGAGAGAGGTAGAAAGGTTATTCAAGCCTCCAATGGGGACACTATGAGTACTATCCAATTTAAGAGTTACAGAAGTCTCACCTTAGGATCCCAAGAAGAAGTTCGAAAGGACTTCACGCCTCTGTACTTGGCAAAACGCTTTCTAGCAGGCACGTCTAATGGAGTATCAACTTCATCTGGATATTCTGAAAATTTGAATTCTTTTATTAATACAAGTAATCCATGAGGCACTATATACATAGTGGACATCATCTAGCCAAATACAACCTATATAGAAGCATCAGCCACCCTAAAAGGCATATTATTTCTTAAGCAAAAACAGCTATACATATAATATTCGAGATATATAACCTTCTAACCATGTCATAAATCACAAAACTCGAGGCCAACATAATTAAAATTAAATGTTTATAGAGAAACAATACATTCCAGTGAATCTACAGAGACAAGGTAGTGGGTATAAAGCAGGATGTTTATTACAACATGTTTGAAACAATAAAGCAGTTTGGGCTAATGTAATTATGTAATTATGAATTTTAGTATTATTAGTAGTAATTATGTAATTATGAATTTTAGTATTATTAGTATTTTCTCTAAGTTTTTATTTGCACCCATTTTCTTATCAGACATTCTTCTATTAATTACACTCATTCCTTTTTAAGGTAAAAAAACACTTTTATTAATTATAATATTATTTTAATAAGCCCCACCATTTGCTCGTAATGTCTTTATAAACAAAAGCAATATTACAACATTACATCCTTTTCTCTAATACAAAACAAAAAAGATGACGTTTTCCACTTATAAACTTTAATTTCTTTCTTAAATCCTCATCATTTTAATGTCATCATAAACAAAGGAGAAGGAACAAGTCATCCATTTTGCCACTATCATAATGTGTGTAAAATTGTACTTGGCCAGTAAAAGAAATAGTCAGGTATCAAATGGGACCAAATAATCATTCTTAGCGACAATTTTCAACACTCATTTGTTTTGGAAGTAGTCAAACCCACATTATTGAAATTGAGGCTTTGGCATTGTTGTGAAATTAACAAAAATGTCACATCATACAAATATTAGAAAAGTAATTTTGAATTCTTAAGTGGGGAAAAGATTAGTATATCAATTATCAACATGCTTAACCAATTTGTTCACAACTATATAAGCATGATTTTAAATTCTAAAAAGTTCATTTATATAAACCAAAGATAATATATAGTTTGGGCCTAAATAGAGAAAACATTTGAAGCGATAATTAAAATTACCTTCATCTTCTGCATGAGCATCTTTTAACCTCCTAATCTCATCTTCTATTTGATCCCTAGTCATTTCTCCATCCTATAAAGAAATTAAGTATGGTTTTAGAAAAGCAACAAGACAAGAATAAATATTAATAACAAGTGAAAAGGCTGAAACAATTATACGCAGAAAAGATTAATTAAAAAATAAAAAAGTTCCTTCACTAAAATAGATTGCATAAAAATGCCAAACCCTATTGAGCAGGCCAGCCAAATGCTAGGCATGAAACACAACATTTTGGAACTTATAATAATCCTTGTGGCAGCGTTTTCCATTTTTAAAATTCAAACAAATGAATTCTTTCTTATAGGGAGAGGGGTGTTCTCTATTCCAGTCAGGACAAAGCAAGGTAACCAATGGGATGTTTGGTTTTGCGGAGAATATTTCCTTGGAATCAATTTCTTGACAATGTCAGCGAGTGTTGGGAAACATGAGTAGCGAAAACCAAAGCATAGAATACAGGAATAGAAAATTAGTTTTGGTCTTATATTTTACTTATTGCCTATTTTATTGAAGACTTTTAATTCTCTCCAATTATAACCACATAAAATCCTCATAAATGTGACATGGGTTATGGACATCACTGCCTTCATTTAGGCAAAAAAAAACATGGGAATTTGGATCTAACAGCTGAAATAGATACTTGGACGCCCAAGTCCAATAAGAGAACACAAGTCACAGGTAATATAAAACATGAACACGTTTGCAAATTCAAGGAACAAAGTACTTTGTACAAATAAAGCATTAAACAGCTAGACATGCAAAATGTACACAAGCCACCCAAGTCTACATAAGGACTACTTGACTATAGATGCCAGCTATACTCACCACCATCACTGAATCAGTCTCTGTTTCTCCATCAGATTGTCCTAAATCCACAGAACCTTCATCTTCATTGAAATCAAAATCCTTAGAAACCTCATTAGAAGCAACCCCATTATCAACCTCATCCAAGACCATGCCATCATTTGACTCATCACTGCTTCCAACATCATCCTCACTTTCATCCAAAATCCAAGCAGCCTGAAGAATCAAAATGTGTTAAAAGTAAAAAAGAATATTATCAAATCTAAAAATCAAAAACATTCTAGGGAATGTGATAGAGAAAAGACAAACACAACTACAAAAAATTTAGACAAACCTGATATTCAGAAGTACCATGTGGAAGTTTCCTCCTCTTCAATTTCTTTTGCTTCAAATTTTCCTCTGCCTCTGCCATTTCTGCCTCCGTTGGCCATGTCTAATAGAAGATGCAAAATCATGAAGCCGAAATGCCAAAACAAACTCAAAACTAACATGAACAATTATATCCCTAGGTACAAAGAGTTGATGCAGCAACCGAAGGGCATGTAGCATGCTGCACGGCCACAATACACATAAACATAGATCTCTACAAAATTTAAGCATGTGTATCTTGCATTGTTAAATAAAAGAGCCAAGAAAAGTATCAAAAGATCAAACAGTTTCTAGTATCTATATCCAACATGGAAATAATGGATCTTTCGAGCTCATGAAAACTCACATCAACAATAAATAACCAATATCAGAATTGAATAAACCACAACTATCAGGCTTCTAAGAACCTATGTCTTCAACTTTGAAAGGGGCAATCATAATCCAATCAATTAGGCTATTAAAGCCAGTGAGTCACGCAAACAAACAACTCTAACATCAGACAAATTACACGAAAACAACTGAATTCTTCAAGATTTCCAGTTTTTAAAAAACCAAAATTTTCAGACTTTAGTTTTAATGAAACAAGAAACCCATTCAACAGGTTACATGTTGTACACAGACAGGGGAGAATGCAAAGAGACAACCAAGAGTCTATTCACCAACCTGTTCTCCCGCAAGAGGATCTGGAACATTTTCAACAAGCAATGGCTCTTGCTTTGACATATCAGGCAATAAAGAGCTGATCACCTACAATGATCAAAGAGAGATCGTAGTGAGCATATCGAAAAACTAAAGGCCTAAACATCAACGAGGGTAAACAAGATTAGCAAGCGTCACTGAAAAGGTGAAGAAAAAAGATAATTAGTTAATAGATATTCTCAAATCACCGTTTAACTTTTGGTTGTAATAAGGCTAACAGGCTTCGCATTCTCCATTATAGTAAGAATGAGACATAATAGCATTTTTGAACTCCACTGCCTTGGTAGAAAAGTTAAAACGCGAAATGAAATGACATTATGACCAATTTTCCTCAAAGATGAAACAAAGAGTTTGTAAAACCTCTTCTAAGTTCTAGTTCAATTCTACTTCTGTGATATAATGTTGAAGAAATCAAACGTTCAGAAGATGCTACATACTATAGCAAATTGAATTAGTGCGCAATTAATAAATATTTTGAAATCAACCCTCATACAGAACCAACACAACACCAAAACCACTTGGTCCCAATGATGTTGCTAAAATGGCTTTCGCAAGATAGAGCAAGGGGGTTGGGTGTCGGCGACCTTCTCGTTTTATTGCAAACACAATATGCAAATTTATTTACATAGAAATGCACATTACTAAACAATATATTAATGATTTCAATATAAGAGTAATATGACTTTCCTACGCAAGAGGAATTAGAAAATTACAAAGCATAACCACCTGCAGATCCGGCACATCATCAGCATCCATTGTGTCCTTCCCTTTCCTAGGATTTAAAACATATGGGTCACTCAAAATATCAATTTTGCTCAGTTGATAATCACCTGCTCCAGAGACATGAACCTAGTTGAACAGAAAATCATAACAAGTATTTTTTTCATGCTTCAAATAAGAAACCAAATTCTAAAAAAATAAAAACATTTGGCACAAAAGTTTTAAAATTACCAGCTGGTTCACTGAGAGATTACGAGAGCGAATATAACCAGTGACAGAGAGAGTGCACTTTCCAGAAACGGGATCGTGATCAAGCATCTCAAGCTGCAGATACTCAAAGGAGACGGAACACAGAAAATGAGCATTCATTTAGCAAAAAAGTTAATAGAAATCAAAAAAAGCAGAAAATGTTTTCATATTAGAAACTATCAAGATAAACAGCTACAGCAAGAGCAGACAAGTAAAAAATGTTCAAATGTAAACGACCATAACTTTTGAAGATGGAATTAGAACAATGTAGATTACTATGGCCGGTTAGTATCAAATACCTCAAAGAAAAACAGAAAAGAAACATGATTCATTGTCCAAACTGATACTCGGCATAAAAGTGCATATATATACTGAATGTCTGAATCTAACACTTTTCCTAAACATAGTTAATCACATGGACAGAGCGTGGCATGTGTCAAGTGGCATGTGGCAAATTAGATAAGCTTCATGTTAGTACTTAGTACTTAAACCTAGGATAAACCCACACTATTAGCAAATATACAAAGCAACACGATATGGTAGCATCTGATCAAGTGCATTATAATCAAAACATCATTTGACATTTCTTTTGCTCATTTGGAAAAATGCCCTACTTTACGATTCTTGATCACCATAAATGAATCAAAAGATAGATAGATGACTTGAAACATTTATTTTTCATCAAGAAACATGTTTAATCTTACAACACAACATCAAATCAATTGATTACTAGTTACAAATATGCAGGAACTAACGAACAAAAAAGAGAGTTCTGAAAATAAAACCTTTTGAGAAGTAATGTAAGCTCGTTGGCTCCTCCAATGAGGAGTTTTAAACCTTTGCTCTTTCAAAAGGTACAAGAACTGCATCAACAAAAAAAATTAAAAAAAACCGAGTGAGGTGATAATAATTTAATGGGAAAATAAAATTCATTACATGTAAAATCAAATCTTGATCTCACAGCAAATTCCAAGTCGAAAGTAAAAATACACATCAGCTTGCAAAATGTACCTTGTGGATATCATCCTTTGTTTCAGCTGGATAAAATTTACAATTCTCGGGGAATTCAGAAGCAAGACTAGAAATACAATATTTCTTGGATTCATTTCTCCCTTTCAAGTCATTAGGTAGGTCCTGGATCCAAAAAAATAATAATCACAATTTTGAAAATACTGAAAACAAACAAATTCTGAATCAGTGTCTGAAAACAAAAAACTCTACTTACACGGATCAAGACCACGCTGCTTGGTAAGCCTATGGCTTTGAACACGGAAAGGCATTGTGCTCCAAAGGAATCAATATAATCCGATGACTCATATTCACAGCTTGCTGATGCAACAAATGCAATCAAATCTGCAACCTATAGCACACGATTTCAAATGAATAAGAAATCACTTGCGATTTTTAAAATACTGATGCAGTTGCATTACGAAACTTAAAAGAGAAAGTACCTTGGCCATATCCATGCATGAGGATAGATCACCATGAGGAGCCTTCATCACCTATAATTTTAATATCTAGTATGAGGAAAACTTATACAATCAAAGGAAAGATGCACCAAATAATAAAAGCAAAATGCCATTTTTAAGCTCATTGCAGCAATAATTTGGAAATTTTGATATGTATCTTACTTTTTCAAAAACCCACCTATGGTGAGCGCCTTGCATATATGATGAATTGAGAGGTGAATCCTTAAGGCGAACACCTCAGAGCGCCTTTTAGTCTTGGCCTCAATTGAAGCCCATTTAATGAGACCATCCACCAATTATGTTTTTCTTTTTTATTAATATTCTTTTTTTATTTTCCTTCTTCAATGATGTTTGTATGTTTTTTGTGTGACAGTTTAAGTATATTTCATTTCTAGATATTGGGTGTCTAGGCTCAGGGAACCTTAAGCACCTCAGGGCGCTTCGTGTCTTTCAAAAGTAAGGAATAGACTTTCGCATTACAATTTAAGAAGATAGACTCATAAACAATCACATTACAAGCACGTCCATGGCACACATTGATAAATTTCCGCTGTCAAGATTCACAATGTGAGCCATTAAGGAAGCAATAGCTATTACATCAATGGATAATATATCACAGTTAAATAAACAAATATATAAATAGAAAAAAAACCTCATAACCTGTTTGATATCAGGCACAAACATAAAACATAAGATTAACCAGGCTAAGAAAAACATCAAATTCTTGTTCTACTCCAACAAATCAACAAAAACAAACAGTAAGATAATACTCCAATCATCAATCTGAAAAACAAAAGCATACCGTGGCTCTCATCTTGTATTCCGAAGACACAACAGTAGGAAACTCCTCATTACAACATTTTGATGGTAATAATTCCAACAAGTCTCTTTCGATAGAATCCAAGTCAACATGAGCAGACAATCCAAATAACACCTAAAACCAGTAAAATAACCAATAAGCTACTACGATAAATCATTTTAACTTACACCAACACAACAACAATACCAAAGCCTTAATACCATATACCAACAATATGGGCAAAGCCATGACAAGATATATGAAGGGCTGAAATTTTTCATATCAACATCACAAAAAGTTTTAGGTGAGGGGATTTGAACAGTTTTGTTAACATATGGATAGTGAGATCACAAACTAAAGCGTATAGTTAAAACAATATGGAGACCAAACACCCACAAATACATCATTTCCACTATTTTCTAGTCAATTGTTGGCCTTCAGCCACTAGAAACTATGCCACAAGCGGGTCCACTATCTACTTGCATATTCAATCTATACAATATTCTAATGAAAAAACGATTATCACACACGTCGACTTTATAATAGAAAATTTTCTCTTTTTCATGTTCTAATCAGGCAAATAATTTTTAGCATATCATGTAATATATTTTTTATTAGATTTGTTTAATTGATTAGTAATGATTTTAAAACAATACCTTATTTACTAATCAATCACTAATCACTAATTAGCAAAAAAGTACTCACAATAACACGAGGCGGACTTGTTGATCCACTTAATGCTCGTTTTTCGTTCAGGGCGGCTGTCCTTTTCTGATCCCGTATCTATATAGACCAAAAAAATAAAGTTCAGCAATTTAGCATGTGGATAATGCAAATAAACATCTATTATCACCCAAAAGTTCATTGTTTTAAATAATACAAAATAATTACCATATTATTACGCTGAATTCGAGCAGAACGGGCTCCTTTGCTTAAATTTCGGTCTGATTTTGCATTCTGATGCTTTTCTAATTCATCAAAAATTTAAACCAACAATAAAATTCAATAGAAAATTCTAACAGCAAGATAAAATTGAAAAATCGATAAATAATAATCAACGAAAAGCGACACAAAAAGAGGAAAATCGAGAATAAAGCAAACCTTTTAAGGATGTTTTATGAATGTTTCGAGATGATTTAGAAGCAAAACGGGTCTTATGGGGTTTGTTAACTTGAGCTCGAGAACCCCCCATAGCTGCTGCGTTAAACTACAAACTACAAAACGACAGATGACGATCAGAAATAATACATGATCAGGATTTTCTTTATTCAAAGAACCACATTGGAAAAATCATAACTCGTTCAAGTCAGAAAGAATGTTTTAAGGGACAAAAAAATTCCACATGCACAGGAATCATAAAATTGATAAGCAAACAAATAATACCCTAATTAATGAACCAGGCATTAAGTATTGAGAATGAAATTTCATTTAACTCAGAAAAGCTACATGATGGAACCAAAGTTTAAATAACATATTATCTCAACTCTCATCATTCTAAACAATAAATGTAGAATATAAGAATAACTTCAACAACATAAATGTAGAATAAAAGAATAATCTGTCTCAACCTCATATGTCTCAACTCTCATATGTTTGGAATGAAGGAATAAAGAACAGAGCAGGCAGGAAATGAAGATGCATTGATTATCAATAACAAAAATTAACAAAATCATGAAGATACAGGCAGGAAATGAAAATACAGGAACAACAATTTCAACCTAACACTAACAAAAATTAACCCATGTTTCGACTCATCTAGACAAGGAATGAAGATGCATCAATAACAAAAAAAAAAAAAAAAAAAAAAAAAAAAAAAAAAAAGTCTACCGTGAGCAGTCGGAAGTAGGAGGTGCAACAGAACAGCTATGGACGGTGCGAGATAAATTAAATGACAGATGAAAAATGAAGAGTTGGACACATAGGGTTTGGAGGAGTTTAACCTTTTAAGTATTCACAAATTCTTAAATGAGACGGTTTCAGGATGAGATAATCTCTACTGGGTTGGCCCAATGT
The DNA here is from genome assembly GCA_019776075.1 of Amaranthus palmeri. NCBI lineage: Eukaryota > Viridiplantae > Streptophyta > Magnoliopsida > Caryophyllales > Amaranthaceae > Amaranthus > Amaranthus palmeri. Next base: position 670,563 of record JAAKBH010000022.1, read on the forward strand.
GCATTTATCTTCTTAAAGTAATCACTTATAACCTTAAACTGAATTAAATTCATTACTTTTTTTAGTCTTAAAGTAATAATTATTATAACCTTAAATTCACTAATTCTTAAATGAGACGGTCTTATAGTGAGATCATTTTTATTGGGTTGGCCCAATGTACATTTATCGTCCAAAAGCAATCACTTATAACCTTAAAGTGACACTAATCATCATACATTTACTAATTTAAAAACAATTGTGACAAGTGTCACTATTTTAAAACCACTTTGTCAAATGTCACTCTAATAGTGACTATAGTGTTAGATTGTTGTTTTGGAACTCATCTCTTCATCTTCCCTAATGCAATCTAAATTGTCAATGAAGAATTTTAATTGTAATAGAATACTTGATATTGACAGACTCTACAAATTCATATTCATATTAATATTAATAATGTTGTTTTTAGCTTTATAAGAATTATCATGCCTTATCATGCAATGGTGAAAGATTCCGTTTGAGAATTTTGTTAAATTTTGTAAAAGTCCTACATATTAGTAGCCAAAACAATTTATAAAAATAAAAGTAAACCTACAACGTGCATTGCACGGGTATAATCCTAGTTATATTAAAAGTAATCACTTATAACCTTAAAGTAATCAATTCTATTGGACGATAAAATTATCTCAATTGATTAGATTTTATGATTTATGATTTAAAGTTATAATTTTCTCGAATTTTATTTTATTGTATAGGTCAATCAAGTAAAAAACAAATAAAAGGTCTTGATTTTATTTTAACAGTACTTGTGATATAGTACTATTTTTAAATAAGTTAGTTTTTGATGAAGTATATGGTGGAAACGGCAGAAGAAACACGAATGCAAGCAAAATTCAAGAATATTGAACGTGTGTTCCCAAAATGTAAAATTGGTTATTATTCTCACTGTATATCGTGAAAAATCAAAAAACTTTAAACTCTAATCCCTAAAAATCAAAAAACCAAAACTGTAAACCCTAAAAATCAAAATCCCCAAAATGTAACCCTAAAAAATCAAAAATCCCCAAAATGTAATCTCTCCCTAAAAATCAATAACAATGGATGCACATACAAACTTCAAGGTTTCTTGCCATCAGAATTTTGTGATGATCCAGCAAGAATAGAATATCCCTAATGTTTAACCCTAACAAATACTACAATAACGAAAAAAAATGACAAAAGAACAGTACAAACCGGCAGTGCTTACGGGAGCAGCGTGCAGAAGGGATAATCGAGCAGCGAGCAGCGAGCAGCGAGCAGCAAGCGCCGAGCGCCGAGCGCCGAGAGGAGCTGGTGTGGGTCGAGTAGTTGCGACAGACACAGTCACACAGAAAGTAGAAACAGAGTAATAGGGTTTTAGGTTTGTGAGAATATGTGGTGATTTAGGGTTTAAGATGAGTATACAATAGGGAATCAGGGTTAAAACTTTTTTTTTTTTTTTGAAGATATCAGGGTTAAAACTTAAAACTTAGGAATTAGTAGTATATACTAGTTGTATACTAATTTCTATTTCTAATTCCAAAAAAAAGAAAAAAAAAATTCTATTTCTATTTCTATTTCTATTTATCTAAATCTACAAAATTATTCCCACTGTTTTTTAATATTGTTCCTATTTAGAATATTCCACCTTAAAAAAAAAAAAAGAATATTCCACCTTAAAGAGGGATAAATTAATTCATGTTTTTGACACATATTTTGAAGATAAAATATATCAATGTGAGATTTCGTTAGATTCGTTTTAATGTATATTTTTTTATTATGTATTTATAATTATCTGTATTTAGCGATATTGAGGTTTAAAATTTGCTTTGGAAACTGGGGAAAAAGTAAATGTGAAGAAAAAAACGGAGGGAATTAAACGGATCTCTAATGTATCACGAGTTATAGTTAGAAAATTTGAAGTAAATAAGCAATTTTAATAAAAAAATTAAAAAAATGATCTTTGGGTAAACTTAATTTCATAAATAAGCGTATATATGTCCGAGTCTAAGTTCAGATATGTTCGCAAATCAAAATATTGGTCAAAAAAAGTCAAAATTAAAGTCAATGTTTTAACGTTAGAAGGGACAAAAGAAATGGAAAAATGTTTTGTTCGCAGCTACTAACTAGATGGAAATCCAATTTTAGTCGCTAGTTGGCAACTAAGTGGGGACAAATCGTATGAGTCGCTACACATGACTAAAATGTGCTTTGTAGCCGTTTGGTCGCTGAGTTGGCGACTCAGTTTTGCTTGGCAACTGAAAAATATTATAATCTCAATAGAACAGATGGAGTGGTGTTTAATGGGTTGAATATTGTAGGATTGGATAAGAGCCCTTTAAACATAATATGGGTTTTAAATGTGAAAGTCTGGCCCTACCCAACCCGACCCTTTTTATTACTAAAAAATATTTTAATCCCCATTTATCAATTAATAACGATTTAAATTATCATTTATAATAATTAAATTGAAAAATATTAATAATTTCCACTAACATTGTCATTTAAAATATTTAAATTATGCATTGATTATGTTATTTACAAAGGCCTATTTTCGACTTTTGTTGAGCCCTTTTATAACCCGGTTTATTTAAAATATAGTAGAATCTGTTTTTGGCCCGACTCATTTCGGCCCGGTCCTTACAAAGCCCTTTTTAAAACGGGCCGGATAAGGACTCAAAATGGGGCTCCGGCCTACCGAACACCCCTAGGAGCGAGTAATAATTTTGACGAGTCACTATCAAATAGTCAAGGATTAATATTTCAAGTTATCAACAAATATAGTCTCTTTACGGCTCATTTGGTTAACGGTACTAATTGGTGGTAGCAAAAATGATTTGTAGTGTAACATTTAAAATTTCATGATATGTATCATGTCTTTCCCACGATAATCAAAATTTGATCATAAGAGTTTTTCTGTCCAAAATTTTTCAAATTACCAATTAATACGTACATGTTCAAATGGTAATGGACTCTGTGAGAAAATAATGTCGTTGAAGAAGAATAAGCATGACCATTAAATCTTTCAGAAGATATTCCTACCAAAATTACACCAACTTTTCATTATCGTTTCCATCATTAATACCGATTATCAAATGGGCCGTTCATGATTACCATGAGCGTTAACAATAATAATCCTTCCTATTAGAGTGGTTGTTGTTATGACAAACAAGAAACATAAACAGTATATAAATATCAAATTTATTGTGATTCACTAATAATATACTCCCTCCGGTCCAGTTTACTTGTCCCATTTGACCAAACACGGATTTTAAGGTAGTAGTGGGGTCCATTGGAAAAGGTGGTAGTTGGGTATTTTAATTGATTAAATTAATTTTAAAGGTGGTAGTGGAGTATTCGGAATTGGAAAAGTGGGGGTATTTAGGTAAAAAAAGATATCCTAAAAAGGAAATGGGATAAATAATAAGGAATTGTCAAAAAAAGAAATGGGACAAGTAAACTGAGGGAGTATTAACTACTTCCAGATACAGAGATAACATATTTTATTAATATGCGTTGAGAAAATTGAATACAAAATACAAATTAATAGGTTGAAGAGTTTATATAGACACCAAAAATCCCTTACATTCAGATATTCACGCGAAGCGAGTACACGTAAATATAACTCATATTATCAAATATCAGTGATCAAATTATTATACGTTTTGTCCAAATAATGAGTATTGCAAATAAAAAAATGGAATTTATGGTTGAAAATTGATAGGAATGATGTTTTTTTACCAGCTTTTTGTTCAATAATTCAAAATAGTTACCAAATAGCTTATGAGTTAGCTAAGAATTGCAAATAGCAAACCTTATTTCAGCCATAGTCAATACTTCTTATCCTTTAACCTTACGTAGGAAAGCCTCTTCGTTAAGTAGTTTCTAATTTAAAAGCTTTTCAAGATTATTGTAGTGATCGGTCTCCTGAGAGATTGTTTTTGTGAGAGATATCTTTGTTGTAGACGTATTTTAGCCCCAGTCTATTAAATTTTAATGTCCACTCTTACTCTGCATTTTCCTTTATGGGTCGACCCAATTAGAGATGATCTCTCAAAGATACCGTCTGTCACAAGAATTTGTGCTTGGACAATAATTGCATAAAGAAAGATATTTGTAGTCATAAATGTGAATAAAGTCAAATAGGTAATAATAATAATAATAATAATAATAATAATAATAATAATAATAATAATAATAATAATAATAATAATAATAATAATAATAATAAAAAAAAAACACTCTCTACCCTCCCGATTTTCTCTCTCTACAGCCGCCCTAGGTTTTCGCCATCCACGAATGGCTGAGCCAGCCAAAGCAAGGGGGCCAGGCAGGCCTAGAAAGACGGAGGTGCAGCCAAAGCCACCGGCGGTGAGTCGATCCAGCACCCAACCGGAAAAACCGAACATTTCAGCAGCTGCTTCCCTGGAGATTATGCGTGACACCACAGTGCTAGACGCCGGTGAGGGGTCACCAAGCCTGAAAAAGAAGGAGTCTTGGGCCTCCATTGTTACTGGGTTGAGCTCCATTAATGGAGAGGAGGATTGTCCAGAGATTGCTGGTGGCAGAAGTACCCCAATTGCAAATGCTCTCTCGTGTGCTCAGGCTTCGATCTGCCAAAGCAAAGAGGACGCGGGTTCGAAGGGGGCTAGCAACACGCCTTCAATGATGTGCAAGGACAATGCTAATATGGGTAATTCTCAGCAAAAAACGCCAGTAGGTAACTGTCCTAAGCCCCCTTGTACTGTTAAAATTGATTTAGATGATGTTGAAGATGAAATTAAGTATTGGGAAACTGCTGTGGTGTGCTTTATTGTTGGTGCAAACCCTCCCCTACATGTTATTGATGGTTTTGTTAGGCGAATATGGAAGGATTTGGACATCGATACCGTAGGGACTATTGAAAAGGGAGTGTACATTGTTCGTATGAAATCGTGTGAGGGTAGGGATAAAGCCTATGAGTCGAATGGAGTGATGTTTGACAATAAGCCTTTCATCATTAAGCTATGGGAACCTGAGATGCCCACTGACAAAAATAGTCTGGAAACCATGCCCGTTTGGATTCAACTCCCTAACCTTAAAGTGGAGTACTGGGGAGAAAGGTGTCTACGGAAAATAGCTGGGATTGTTGGAAAAGTCATCAAGGTTGATAAAGCCACCAGTCAAAAGACTAGATTAAGATTCGCCCGTGTCCTGGTAGAGATGAAAACCAATGATGAGTATCCTGATGAGATCCACTTCACTAATGTGAAAGATGAGTTGGTCACCCAACGTGTGACATATGAATGGAAGCCTGTCATATGCTCTAAATGTCAAAAAATGGGTCACAATGGTCTAGACTGTAAGGTGAAGGCCCCAGAACCTAAGAAAGTTGTTAGATCGAAGAAGGACCAAGAGGGCTTTCAGAGGGTGGTTCGCAAGCAGTACGTGGTGAAACAAAAAGCCCCACCCATCGATGCAGGTCCAGAGGGCTCCTCTGATCCGAAAGTTATGAAGGAAACAGGAAACTCAGCTCATAAGAACTCCGGCAGCCCTAGGCAAGTGGGATCCTCAAACCCTTTTTCTGTTCTCGCCACGACCCCTCTGGAAGAAGAAAGTGGCCTAACGAACCAACCAAATATAGCGCTGGGGGCTTACCCCATCGGTGACAATGAATAGTATTCTTACGTGGAATGTGAGGGGGCTAAATAAGGTTCACAAACAAATCGAGGTGGCGAAATTCATATCTAGCCACAACATAAGCCTGTTTAGTCTCCTCGAAACGAAGGTGAAGAGGCAAGGACTTGGTGCCCTTTACCAAAGATTATGTCCGAATTGGGGTTTCACTCACAACTTAGCGTGGCACAAGGGAGGGCGAATCATTGTTGCTTGGAAAACTGACGAACTCACAGTAGACATCAAGCACAGTAGCAGCCAACTCATTCATGTGGAAGTCACTCCCATTGTGGGGGATAGCTTTCATTGTACGTTTGTCTATGGTGCTAGCGATAAGAAAGGAAGAGAGGAGCTCTTTATTCAGTTAGGGGCTCTGAATCACAGTATAGCTGGTCCGTGGCTAGTCATGGGGGATTTCAACTGCATAGCTAATATTGATGAAAGGCTAGGCCTTCGTGCTCGCCACCAGGACCTGTTGCCTATGAGGAATTGCATGGCAAATTGTGACCTTCATGATCTAAAAAGCACAGGCAGATTCTTTACTTGGACCAACAAGCAGGAAGGAGCGAACAGAGTGCTAAGTAAAATTGACAGGGTAATGGGCAACCCCTCCTGGGATGCTACGTTCCCCACTGCGGAATCAGCCTTCCTTCCTGAGGGCGATTTCGATCATACGCCTATTATAGTTCACTTCTTCAAGCAGCATAATAGGTCAAAACCTTTCAAATTCTTTAATCACTGGGGCAAGCGTGTAGATTTCCTTGATTCTCTCCAAGAAATTTGGAGAACCCATAGGCATCATCCTTTTTGGTACCGTGTCATCCATAACCTTAAAGAGGTCAAGCACCTGTGCTATCACAAGTTTAAGAAGGATGAACAGGAAGTAGTGATTCGTGCTGAGCTGGACCTCCTTAAAGCACAAGCGGAGGTACATGCTAACCCTTTTAATGTTCATTTGATTAACATTGAGTGCACTTTGGCAGAGATATTGAAAAAAGCCAAGGAGGACAGGGACTCAGCACTACGTCAAAAAGCTAAGATCAATTGGCTCACTATGGGGGATGAAAACACTAAGTTCTTCCACCAATCCATCAACTACAGGCGGAGAGCAAATACTATTAATGTTCTCCATATTGGGAATGAGGTTACGAGCTGCCAAAACAGAATCCATCAGACGTTCCAGAATTACTACAAAGAGCTTCTGTGTAACGACATCAAGGATAGAAGGCGCATTAACATGAATCTCATTAACCATGGTCCCACCTTAACGGAGGCACAACAGGGTTTACTGTCTCTCTCTTTCTCTAGTGAAGACATCAAAAGGGCTTTATGGAGCATCCCGGAGGATAAAGCTCCTGGCATGGATGGTTTTAATAGTGGTTTCTATAAGGCCGCCTGGCCTGTCATCAGCTCTGACGTGGTGGGTGCAGTGCAAGAGTTCTTTACAACAGGCTTCCTCCCCCAGGAGTGGAATATTACGGCCATTACCTTGATCCCCAAAACGTCTTGCCCCAAGGGCCCAGGGGATTACCGTCCTATATCCTGCTGCAATATCATCTACAAGTGTATCTCTAAGCTTATTTGTAGCAGACTTAAATTGGTCCTTAGCTCCATTATAAGCCCTAACCAAGGAGCTTTCGTGGAAGGCCGCAGTATCCTCCATAATATTCTGTTGTGCCAGGATGTGGTGAAACACTATGGGCGTAAATATTGCATGCCTAGCTGCCTCCTCAAAATGGACCTTCGGAAAGCTTACGACACTCTAAACTGGAGTTTCCTTAAGGACGTGATGTATGCGCTTAACTTTCCGCACAAGTTCGTCAAAATTGTCATGGCTTGTGTCACGTCAACCCAGTACTCTCTGGTGATTAATGGCTCTCCCCTGGAGCCTTTTAAGGCGAAGCGAGGCTTGCGCCAAGGTGACCCCATGTCACCCCTGCTGTTTGTCATTGGAATGGAATACCTCTCTCGAACTCTCAAGGCTGCTGGTGATTCTGAGGGGTTCTCCTTCCACCCAAGATGCGTCAGGATGAAGCTCAATCATCTTGCCTTTGCTGATGACTTGATGTTGTTTTGTAGAGGGGACATGCAGTCTATTATGATCCTTCGCCAGAGTTTGGAGTTCTTCTCAGCTAGCTCTGGCCTGTTTGCTAATAACTCAAAATCTGGTATATATCTTGCAGGTGTTAGCGAAGAGTTCAAGCTTCATGCTGCTTCCGTTCTGGATTTCTCCTTGGAGAGCCTCCCCGTAAAATACCTTGGGATGCCCCTAACCTCCAAAAGGTATTCAGTGGCAGATTGTGAATATATTGTGGACAAGATGACTAGTCGGATTCGTTCTTGGTTTGCTCGGAAACTTTCTTACACTGCTCGTCTCCAGCTCGTTACCTCTGTTCTCATGAGTATCTCAAACTACTGGAGCCAAACGGTCATTCTTCCCAAGAAGGTGGTTAAGCTTATCAATTCCGTTTGTAGATCCTATTTGTGGCATGGTTCTACGGACTGCAACAATCCGGGTAATGTGAGTTGGGATAAAGTCTGCAGACCGAAAAAAGAGGGGGGTTTAGGCATTCGCAATTTACTGCTTTGGAACCTAGCAGCTGTGGGTAAGATCGCGTGGCACATTAGCACCATGCAGGACTCCCTTTGGGTACGATGGGTTCATGGCATCTATACCAAAGGTGGTAGCTGGGATCGTTTCAACGCTCCGGCCACTGCTAGCTGGGTGATTAAAAAGTTGTGCAAAGTCAAAGACACTCTGAGAGACTGGATGCATTCTCCGTCTTATTCCATTGCTTCTGTATACAAGGAGTTGACAGGGTCCAACCCTAGAGTCCCTTGGGCTTATGCGACTTGGAATAATGCCACCACACCGAGAAGCCGGTTCATAACATGGTTGGCATGCCACGACAGGTTGAAAACGAAGAACAACCTCATGTTGAAGGGTGTGATTGAGGATGATATCTGCCCCATATGCGGTGTGTACCCAGAAACCAAGGATCACCTTTTCTTTTCGTGCGAATTTAGCAAACGATGTGTAGCTACCATCAGGGGCTGGCTTGGGGTAACGTGGAACTATCAGACCCTCCAGGACTTCCATCGGAGACGGCGTATTCCCAAACTCAAAAGGAACTTTATGAATGCCGTCCTTGGTAACCTCATCTATGCTATTTGGTACACTAGGAATATTGCTGTCTGGCATAACAAAGTTATATCTATTAGTAGGGTCGTCGATTCGGTTAAGTTTGATTCTACTGCCCGAGTGCTTCACAGGAATACCCCTATTTCTGAGTGGGTGAGATCCCTCTAATTGTTTCTGTTTGTGTGGGGTGTCCTAGCTGGTTTTTTCTGTTGATTATCCTGTTCTAGGAGTTGTGCTGGACTGTGTATTTTTTTATCCTTTGTTTGATGCTGCTGGCTTATGTTTCTTGTTCCTGAGGTGTGCTGTTTGGAGGGTTCTCTATGGTATACATGATGCAGCTGTAGGTGCTCTATGTGCTGGCTAGGGTGCTGTTTTGGTATACTACTGTTCTTGCTGTTTCAGGATCTTTGTGCACAGGTGGAGCTGCTGTCTTGCTCTGTATTCTTGCTTGATGGGCTCATTTCGCACTGCTGCAGCCTGTTTCATTAGCTGGTCTGCCTTCCCCGTGTCTCCAAGTTTCATTACCTGGATGTTTTTCTGAAGCTCCTCCGTGTCTCCTAGTGCTGCTGGCCATGCTGCTGCTGGTATGCCTTCTCCACGCTAGGTGCTCTCTGTTTGCTGCTGGTGCCAACACACGTTGTGAGCCCAGCTGCTGTTTCTTGTTTTGGATGCTGCCATCGTTTGCTTGCGTGGACAGCCTTCCTGTTGCCGGTTTCGAGTCTATTCTGCCCCTACGTGGTTGCTTCAGGTCCTGTTTCCTGCTGCCTAAGCTGCAGCCTGGGTGTGTTGGTTGCTGTCCCATATTGTTGCTGCTGTAATTGAAGCACCACCTTGACTCCACGTTTACTGTTTCATTGAGGCTGGCTGCTGACAGGCTGTCTACTGTTTGCTGGACCTAGCTTTGTGTACTGTCTGCTATGCTGCTGGTATTGCTGTTTGGCTGTGGGCAGTTTCGTTTAACTATCGATGTACTGCACTGCTGCTGCTGCAGCCTGTCCCTCAAGCTACATTGCTGGTTGTTTCCTGTAGCTCCACGTTGTGTCCGCGTGCTGCTGGCCAAGCTACTGCAGGCTTTACTTCTATGCTTGGTTGATTTCTGTCTTTTCTGCTGGTGCCACTGCTGGCCAAGCCTGTTCCTCATTCTTTGGGCCAGCTGCTGTTTTAAGATTTGGGTGCTGCCACCGTTTTGCTTCCGTGGTCAGGCCTTCCTTGCTGCCGGATTTGAGTTCCATATTTTGTCATCTTAATCCGTGCTGTTTTGTACCTATGCTAGCTGTTGTATATGGTATCGTAGAATATTTTTTTGGACAGTTTAGTAGGTAGCTTTGCTTTTGTATCCATGTCGCCTGTGGCATGTTTTTTTTGAGATAGCCCAGGTTCACCCGTGCACATGAAGAGTGAGGTCGAGAAACCCTTCCTAGAAGGTGGGCTCGTCTTTCACACTGATGCAACGGTAGGGTGACCCTCGGCTATCTGGGTACTTTTACCCCATTGTATATGTTTTGTTTAGTGTTAATGGAAAATCGCTTGACAAAAAAAAATAATAATAATAATAATGATAATAATAATAATAATAATAATAATAATAATAATATAATTACATTATCAATGAATTTTGGGGGGGAAATTATTAGAAATATGAAACATATGCAATTTTAAAAGTTGATGATATTAACAATTTTTCATTTTAATAATAATTATTATTTGATTTTCTAATGAACCAAAGTATAAAAAATTACAAATTAAACTTTACTCTCGTTACACCATTTACTTTGTTTGATGTGGAAACAATTGGATTCTTCAAAAAAAAGTGGAAACAATTGGAAATATAAGTTAATTAATAAAATGCCATATTTTTCCACAAAGATTTGCATTTATAATTATATAATTATATATTCATTCAAGGGGATCGGAGAATATTTTATATAAGCTAAAAAGACTAAAAAATAACGGCTCTTGTTTTCGTTTTCATTACTTTTCAAATAAATAAACATATTTTAATTAAACTTGAGCAATTTAAAACTAGTAAATCAAATTATAGCTAGTAGTGTTTGACAAATGGTCAATAGCTAATTAATTTAACTGATTTGACTAGTTGATTTTGAATCCGTTGTAAGAGGCTAGGAGCAACTTATTAAAAAAATAATTCATTCATAATAATAAGTTGCTTCAATAAGCTAATTTATCAAACATCAACATTAACTGATTGACCTCCCAACTTTGTATTTATACAGAAATAAGCTAGAATAATTATCGTTATAGGTCAAACTTATGGTACAGGTCGGGGAGTAAAGGCAAAAGAATTAAAACTCTTCGAAGGATCAGTTTTGAGCCCAGGGACTCTTTGACAACACTCTCATTTATGAGTATGAGTTATCGTCGTCTTTTCCTCTCCAGACCCTAATTATAGTTTCCTATCAGTATGACACACTGATGATGACGATAATGATGATGGTTTGACATATATTCTTCAACTCATAAAAACCCATGAAAGTCAATTGTCAAAAAATTCCTTGATTCGTCTCATGTGAAGGGTAAAATTTTGTCCTCCTTGAATGTGCTGATTAGGTCTGAAAGAAATCCTTCACTTCTATTATGTAGCTAGGCTCTATTTTGTGTGGACATGGTTACATTTTCTCTTCTCTAATGTGGGCTAAAGAATTGGACTATATTCAAGAGATTTCTAACACTAAAAGCGCTTGTGGCTCATTGGATAGAGCATCTGCATGTGGAGCAGAAGGTTTGGGGTTCGACACCTACTAGGTGCCGATATTAATTGGGGGGTTTCTTGACTGCGCGCATCTCTCTTTACTCCCTCCTTGGGGGTATGGGTATGATTTGTCCGCATTTTTCAAGGAAAACAAAACCCCCACTCGGACCCTGCCTTGTGCGGGATCGAGAAGGTCCTTTACCTTTCAAGAGATTTCTAACAAAATTTTCTATAGAATTAACTAAAGTTCAGAAATTAGATCTTGTTTCAGTTGGAGCATGTATTAATTACTTTTTTGATTAAGGACATATTTTTCTCTCATTTAGCCCCTTTCTTTTAACTTACTCCGTACTAACTTTAACTTACTCGATACTAAAAATTCGAAAAAAAAAAATTAAAACCAACTAATTACAATTAATTAAAATACTCTTTTGTACTACAAAAATTGCTACAATTTAAATGAGATGTCATAGGAGCGAAAAGTTCTATATAAATTAATTTTTTTTGAAAATAAGTGGAATTTTTTTATTATAAAAGTTATGTATAAATTTAATAGATTACTAATAACTTGGATCATCAACTGGTTTTATGTTTACATTATTTCCTTATTTCTACAATGACATTAGGAAAATTTGCTATTTATTTTGACTACTATTTTTTTCTATTACTTTGACTATATTTTTTTCTTATATAATATCAATACATGTATTCATATTTACTTAAGTTTTTTTTTTATTTTTTAATGATCCCATCCTGCAGGGCCAACCGTAGGGGTAGGCAAGAGGGGTCATCGCACAAGGCCCCATGTCAAAAAAGCTAAATTAATGGTTGTAGAAGGTTCATATAAGTTATAAATTACAAAGGAAAAAGGCTTCAATGTGCTATTTAGCTCAGAGTCCCAAAATACCTTGGGCCGACCCTATTTTCGTGTGTGCCTTTTATGAATAGATGACTTTAAAACAAATGTAACAAAATTGATTATCTGTTGGGATGCGTTATCCCCATCGACAAAAGAAAGAACTTTATAAGCTATAGACCTTCTTCCCATTGCCACATGGTTTTGGGATATTATATATCTCATTGGCTTATGAAGTGCGTGTGTGCACCCCGTGTCTCCCCGTCAATGTGCTGACATTGATAATAAGTCCAGCCTAATTTAACAAGATTGATATGGATATGTTAATGGTATGTGTGTTAGATGCACTTAACATTAATTTATCCTAACATATTCTTCTAAGTTCTAACGTTGTACTAATAATATAATGAACGACATCATGAAAATGTCCAAAAAAAGTTACGCTAAAGCAAGCATGCCAATTTAGCTATTAATAGTTTAAACAAAATGAGTTTATTGACCATTTCAACTTGTAGTTTTGTAATTTAAAAATGATTTAAATTGGTGTGGTTTTATGAAAAGAAAACCTAAAATATTAATGCACCAAGTGGTTCGTAATTGACGGAGATATAGATAGGCATGGCCGGTTCTAGGTGTATTCCGGATAGCCATCTGCTTAGGGCCCCTAAGATAAGGAGCCTTATATATTAAAGGTGTATTTGCCCATTACAACATAATTTGTTTTCAGTGGGATATATTTAGCGACATTTAATTTCAATGTCGCTATTTCAAATTTCTTATAGTGTTTATAGAGGATTTAATGACATTTATTAGAGCCTTTAGCAGCATATTAAAAAGTCACACTAAAACTTTTAGCGACATAGGATATAGTGATATTTCTCACAAATGTCACTATAGACTATAGTGACAGTTACATATGCCACTAAAGACCAAATTAAATGTCGCTAAATCTCTTTATGGTGGAACTTAAAATAAAAACCAATAATTACTACACTAAAAATATGAATCAGTGTCATTTTTTCAATGCCACTAAATCCAATGTCGCAAAAAGCTAAATTTGTTGTAGTGGCCTAGAGTAAACTCATTAACAAAATGACTTATTATAGCAAGTTTTATTTTAAAAAAAGATAAATTAAAATAAAATACCGAAAAAATAGTAAAAAAATGATTGAAAGTTCCTGAATTTTTATAATTTATAATTTTTATGTAAATTTTCAAATTTTTTCTCTAATTTTACATTAATATTCAATTTACTTTTCTAGTAAATTACCTTTTATAGCAGGTCATACAATTACCCAAGTTTATTCTAGAAAAATACCAATTGAGATTATTCATAATTAATCAATAGGTAAAATTATTGTAGGAAAATCATGAAAAATATTCAATTCAATATGCACTAATACTTTGAATCTTTAGACTTTAATCCTTCATATTGTGAGTTTTTTTTTTTTGAATAATACCTGATTCATTAATAAAGAGTCATACGACATCTACATCAGAGATAAAAATTAGCAAGTACATAGCAACTAAAACCAAATATAATTCAAAAATAACAAAACTAAGATCGTTGTGTATGAGATCTGACAATTTCCACATCTAATTATACGTTATTAAATTTCAAAAAGTTAATGTATAAAAATATGAGATTTGATGATAAAAATAAGTTTAATAACCATATTTTTTCTTATACATAAAAAAAACATAAAATAACTTTGGCTTTGACTTATTTTCCTTGTTACAATATGGCTTAAGATTAACTTTATATTGCAAAATTGAAATTTCCGGCTCTAAAATAATTTATCACCCTTTTAAAGGTCAAATCTAAAGTATTGTTTCCCAAATATCTCCGTTGAAATAAAAAAAATGCTGATGGCTAATACAGATATACTTCCTCCATTTCGAAATACTTGCTACATTTTGTTTTTGGGCACTATTCATCGTTTAAGCTTATTTTATGTATCACGGCTAATATGTAAGTAATAATATAGTCAAGTGGGATCTTGTTTGAATCGTCTAATCGCATACCTCCATAATATAAACTTTTTATAATTTTTAAATGTGTATAATTAGACATATAAATGAACAATATATTACATTATATAGATTGCATAAAAAAGTTAAATGTACCAAGTATTATAGAACGGAGGAAATATAATAAAAGTATATCTTATTAGTGCAAATAAATAATAAATAATAAATAATAAATAATCTAATACTAAAGTGCTAATAAATCAGCTGCATCATTACTACATCACAATCTGATCAATTTTGATTAAATTAACATAATAGTGTATTCTATTCTATATATATGATACTTGATGATATGATATATATATGATTATTAGTACAATGTAACACGGCCTAACTAACCACAATTAACACTATTAAAAACAGCAATTTCAATGGCCAAGATTTTGTTAAACAAATCGTCCAAATATGCGTCATATAGAATAGTAAGTTAAATCTATTATATTAAATTAAAAAAAGTATACAGAAGGTCTTCTGAGAGACTGTTTATGGCAAAGTTGGTTCTCCCAACAGCCCAGCCCAATGATTTTAAATTCATAAATAAGGCTGATGACTAATTAGTTACTTATTTTGCAAAATGAGCTGGGCTATACTTACCCGTCTATGCTATAGACGGTCTATAGCAAGAATTTGTGAAAAATATATCTTTATTCTTTTGTCTTCCTTTGTGAATATGAATTATCGTCTTTTATCCCTTCATAGATCTTGAGTATAGTTTCCATGGGTTTGATACATAGCGGAGCCAGGTGCCCTCTTGTGTGCGCAAATGAGGGCACTGACCAACTAAAAAAAATTATGCTACATCCAATCTTAAGAACCGCACTTAAATACTTAGAAAATTTTTAATACGTGTGCTCTCACTCTTTTGATTTCTGAATCCGCCACCATACATTGACTTCAGATGATACATAAAACTCCATCTATCTGACATACTCGCTATATTATGGTTATTCACACTATTTATCATTCAAGTTTATTTAAAATATTGCGATTAAGTTCAGAAAAAATATAGTCGATTGAGATCTAAATAATATCGACTTTTTTATAATTTTTAGTTATGAATACAATATATAAATGATAAAATTAAATGACTCATTGGATTCCGTAAAAAGTTAAATGTAGCAGGAGTATAATATAACAGACCATTCACTTAGAGGTGTTTATTCGAATCATCAGATCATGTAAATTTCGAGTTAGGTAATTCAGGTCGATTTAAAATAGAATTTTATATATCCACATTGATTTTTATAGTATTTTAATTCATTTTAAATTCAGATGAAGCGTACATAAATTGAGTGTAAAGTCTAAACTGTATGGAACTGTTCAATGAACAAAGATACAGTGTTTGAATTTTTGTAATGCATGTCATTGTCAGAACCAACTTAATTTCTTTAGTTTAAGACTTTAATTAGTTATGGTAAAAAGTGCTATTTTATCCATATAAAAAAGCAAGTGGATATATTAATGATTAAATAATACTATTCTTATTATTTCATCTTAAATTATCTTTTATTTATTATTTCACCATTTTATTTTAATTTTATATTTATATTAGTACATTCAGGATTCTGAAATACTTGCTACATTATGATTATTGACATTATTCATCATTTAAGCTTATTTTATATATTGCGACTTATACGTAAGAAAAAATATAGTCAAATGAAATCTTATTTGAATCATGTACTCACATACTTTCATAATATTAACTTTTTAAAGTTTTTAGATATGTATAATTCTATATAAAAATTATCAAAATTACATATATTGAATAGGGTAAAAAGTGCAATATACCAAGTATAATGAAACTGAATAAATATTTTTTGATTTCATCCAGACAATTCAATCCTCTCTTTATTTATTATTAACAAGGTCAGCCCTAATCAAGGGTAAGGCGTGCCTACGCCCAAAGCCCCCAAAAATTTTAGTTTACAATTAGTGCTAAGGTTTGAATTTTTCTATGTATACAATAATTTAGGGGCCCATAAATAATCTTTCACCTCGTTCCCCTAAATGGCTAAAAACTTAGGACTGACCCTGATTATTAAATATTCTATTTATTATCCTTAAAAATATTTTTATTAATAGTAGTTGTAGTTGTTGAATAGGACTACATTTCTGGGATCATTCCTGCTGAATCTGATCTTATCAGAAAAGAAAGAAAATTTTAAGAACATGAGTGTTATTCTATTGCAATTTGCAATTACTACCTGTTTATATTATGTTTGACTATAATTAGACATGTGCTTTGATTAATTAATTATTAATTATATTAATCTAAGACATAATTATGATCTTGTTCACATATCATGTCGATTATCGACATTAAACCATCATTAATATCATGGTTTATGAATAATGTTACAATTTTTCTTACTTATGGACCTAGTGTATAGATTTAGACAAATAAATTTTTGTAATTATTTTGAATTTAAACATTTTCTATTTTCTATATAGGTAAATGTAATATTAATATTTTAGAGAATATTTTAAATAAAATTTTATTTAGTTAGCAATTTTTTGATCATAACCAACCGGTTTAAGTTTTGGACATAATTACATACATTGCATTGGCAACTTAAAGAAAAACAAAAATAAGAAAATTGTTGCTAAATAATTATTTTGTTTGGAATTCATTGGTATACCTGAAAACTAACTATTCAACAATCAATATTATTTTACTTTTTATTCTTTTATTTATAAATTTACATAGTTATGTGATATTTTATTTGATTTGTTTTAATGTATATTTTCATAATATTAGCTTTAAATAATTATTAATTATACACGACTAAAGATATAATAAGGAGCAAAAGAATAAATTAATGAATGCAATAAATAGTGTAACAACTAATTTCAACTAAAAATTTGCTACTATTTTTTTGCTTATATAAATTATTTTAGTTTATAATAATAATAATAATAATAATAATAATAATAATAATAATAATAATAATAATAATAATAATAACAATAATAATAATAATAATAATAATAATAATAATAATAATAATAATAATAATAATAATAATAATAATAATAATAATAATAATAAATTTGGGCTTTTACAAATTGCAAATCATCCTAAAGTTGTTGTGTATAGGTCAACATAGGAGGCATATGTCCAATGTATACATGTTGAGGAAACCATGTAGTGATGGACTAGGGCCAAAACTAGGCTTTAAATTCCTTAAAATTTAAACAAGTATATTTTTTTTTGCTACTTTTGTACACTTTGTCCTAATGTGTTTAGATAGATATATAGAAGAGGTTGAGTTCTACTTCAATATTTTTGACTAATAGTTCCTATTTTCCTATAAATAAATTTTTATGATAACATTAACACTTTTATAATAAATTTACAATAATTGACCTAAAATAGTACTCTTTCCGAATCAGTTTAGATGTCATATTTGGAATTTCACGGATTTTAAGGGTTGGGTGGGGTCCATTAAAAAGATGGTAGTTGGGTATTTTAATTGATTAAATTAATTGTAAAGATGGTAGTTGGGTATTGGGAATTGGAAAAGTGGGGGTATTTAGGTAAAAAAGGATAGACAAAAAAGAAAATGGGACAATTGGTATGGTTTTGCCAAATAAGAAAATGGGATATCTAAACTGCTTCGGAGGGAGTATAAATGATCAAAATTTCACTTAATGTAAAATATCTAAAGAGATTGACTTAAATAAGTCCTTAAAATAAATAATAAACTGAAATAAAGCTTGATGTCTGACAAAAAAAAATCCGTGTAAACATGTCCAAAAATCTCGTTTAGCTCAAAATTCAAGTTAGCGGATTCATCATTTCTATTCTAATGTGTGATTCTTAATTTAAATGAAGCAAGCTATTTTACTAATTATGTCCCTTCTTTCGATGTAGATTTTTGGTTTGAAATTATATTGTTGTATACTATAATAAAATGACTCATTAAATCATGTGCACCACTTATCTATGTGAACCCATTAAATCATGTGCTATCAAAGTCAACCCAAAACAGCTTCTTTGTTAGTTTATTAATACTCCCTCCGAATATTTTTAGTTGTTCCATTTCCTTATTTGGCAAATTAATATCAATTGTCTCAATTCCTTTTTTGTCTATCTTTTTTTATCTAAATATCCCCACTTTTACTACTTCCAATACCCAATAACCACCTTTACAATTAATTTAATCAATTAAATTATCCAACTATCACATTTTTAATGGACCCCACACCACCCTTAATAACCGTAAAAACCCAAATAGGACATCTAAAATGATTCGGAGGGAATATTAAGGTAAATAGCTTTTTTTTTTTTTTTTTTTTTTTGAGTTGTATGTGGGGCCAACAAACCCATTCCTTATCTCTGGTTGGCTTCCGGGCAGTTTGCCAATAAACTTTATTCCCTATTTCCCTTGCACCTAGACCCTAGTTGCACCACTAATTACAATATTACATCCCACATTGGCACAAAGGAAGGACGAAGGAACAAGGGAAGAAAGTAGGTGTGGGCCCGTGCGTGGGAGAAGAATTTGTGTTTACCGAGCGATTGTCTCTTTGAGAGACATATCTCAAATCTAATCTATTAAAAAGTTTTATCTACTTACTTTATTCTTAATGTCTACTTACATTATTCTTAATGCTTACTTACCGTATATATTTAATGCTTACTTACCGTATATATTTAATGCTTACTTTTAATATTTTAATTGTCTATTTATATTATTCTTAATACTTACATTATTCTTAATGCTTACTTACCGTATATATTTAATGCTTACTTTTAATATTTTAATTGTCTATTTATATTATTCTTAATGGCTACTTATAATATTTTATAAAACATATAATGGATTGACCCAATTAGAGATGATCTCTTAAAGAGACTGTCTCTCACAAGAATTTGTGTTTATATATTCCGTCTAATTAAGAACAAGTCTCTCATTTGCTTTTTCAACACGATTTTTGATTACTTTTTATTTGTATTTAGTCTTAATTTGTAAGTTAAATATATTCAGGAGAAAATTTAACTATATAATTTTCAAATGAGACGATATACGATGACACCATGTCTATTAAGTAGATCCAATGTACTTATATATAGCCTTAGAGTGATCACACTTATAACCTTAAATAACTAATTATAACCTTAAATGAACACTTTACACTTAAAATTTTAAAGTGATCACTTACAAATTACAAGCTTAAAGCAATCGATTATATCCTCAAAGTACTCATTTATAATCTTAAAATGGTCACTCATAATGTTATAATGTTAGACTGATATCTTATAATCTTAAAGTGATAAATTATAATTACTAATTAGAATATATTCATAGTAAGACCGAGGTGTTCAAAACAGACCCGACGATCCGATAGACACCCGACTTTATTCCCAAATCCAATTTGACCCAACTTAAAAATGGATCTACAATTATGTAAAAACCAATGTGAACACAAAACCCGATTTTAAACCGACCCAAAACGCCTGACCCGAAATCAACTCGATGACTCGAATGAACACCTCAACGGTCTCATCATACTATCTACTAATACAATAAGAGAATTTGACACATGTCAACTATACAAGAGAGCTTTTCCCTCCAAAGAAAACTTTCCAAATAAATACTCTATCAAATGCACACTTTGTCAACTTTTAATTGAATTTAATGTTGACTTTTCTAATTTGTGAAATACTAAGGTTTTTTTAGAGTAATCTCGGTGATCAAATATTAGTCTACAACATTAATTTTTTGTCCAAATCATGTGTCTTATTTGTTTGAAAAAAACATTTTTAAAAAATGTAAATACCTTTGTATTTGAATAATCATATCATACTTCATATCATCATACTATCATATCATACTATCATCATACTATCTACTAATACAATAAGAGAATCTGACACATGTCAACTATACAAAAGAGCTTCTCCCTCCAAAGAAAACATTTCAAATAAGTACTTTATCAAATGCACACTTTGTCAACTTTTAATTGAATTTAATGTTGACTTTTCTAATTCGTAAAATACTAAGGTATTTTTAGAGTAATCTCGGTGATCAAATATTAGTCTACAACATTAATTCTTTTTCCAAATCATGTGTCTTATTTGTTTGAAAAAAACATTTTTAAAAAATGTAAATACCTTTGTATTTGAATAATCATATCATACTTCATATCATCATACTATCATATCATACTATCATCATACTATCTACTAATACAATAAGAGAATCTGACACATGTCAACTTTACAAAAGAGCTTCTCCCTCCAAAGAAAACATTTCAAATAAGTACTTTATCAAATGCACACTTTGTCAACTTTTAATTGAATTTAATGTTGACTTTTCTAATTCGTAAAATACTAAGGTATTTTTAGAGTAATCTCGGTGATCAAATATTAGTCTACAACATTAATTCTTTTTCCAAATCATGTGTCTTATTTGTTTGAAAAAACATTTAAAAAAAATATCAAGTATGATGATAATTCGTAAAATACTAAGGTATTTTTAGAGTAATCTCGGTGATCAAATATTAGTCTACGACATTGAATTTAAAAAAATATTATGATGTAAAATAAAATACAAGTTAATTAAGAAAAAAAACTACAATGTATTTAAAAATAATTTTTAATATATTTTAAGTTATTAAGAAAAAATAACTACACTGTATTTTAGAATAATTTTTAATATATTTTAAGTTACGTTTTGGTATTACGTTTTAGGGACATATTACTCTTAGTTTTTTTCAACGTTTTTAGAACCCTTTTAATAGTTTCAAATTCTTACTCTAATTTTAGATGTAATATAGTTCTATTATGCGAACTAGAATGAAAACTAGAATGAAAAATTTACCATTTTAGCTGGCATATATATGTTCAACAATTTGAGCTAGAGATTTAAACGGTGTATGTAATACTACAGAAATAAGAGAATTTTCTTATTAGATTCTTAAATTAACAATGGAATAGTTAGGGACCATAATGATTGTGAAGTCGTGATCAACATTCTCATAAGGTGTATAAATAAGTTCATTCATCAAATACATTCTTTTAGCTTATTTTACCAATTAAATCAACTAATTTCATCAACTAGAGGTGTTTATTCGGATCAACGGATTGATTTCGTTCAGGTGTTTCAGGTCGGTTTAAAATCGGGTTTTGTCACATTGATTTTTACATAATGGTAGATCCATTCTTAAGTCGGGACAAATCGGGTTCGGTTATAAAGTCGGGTGTCTATCGGGTCATCGTGTCTGTTTTGAACTCCTCTACCCTCAACCAACTAATGATCAATTCTCTTTTTTACCAAACACTCTATTTGTTAGATTTAAAATCACATCATAATGTACATTTACTCTTGCAATAAGAGAATAAACTCTATGTACTTCAAAAAAAAGAGAATAAACTCTATGAAAGTTTGAAATTGAGTTATAACCAAGTGAAGATATCAAGCAAACACTCTATCTTAGATGTTAATAACCAAATTATTTATTACTTACATAATTTTCAGGTGATCCGTGTTATAAGATGTACAAAAGGAAAGTACTGTAAATTACAATTACACTACACTACTACAATATACTATGTATATAAGCCTTTGTGTTTATGGCGATGATCTTCTTCAAACAACGAACCACGAACAAGATGAACACCGTAGTGAAGATATGTTGCAACACAATGGTCACCGGAAATCTTGATATAAGATTGAAGGCGTATGGAAACTTTCCTTTTGTGATATATCCCCCACAAAGGTACTTGGGTTATGATGATGGATATTCACAACGAGATACAATCAATCACATTAACCGATGAGTACGCACCGATTAATCTAAACAACAAAGAGTTTATAAGAGAATATGAAATCAGAAAAACAAAAGAGAAGTTAATTACTCTTCTCAATGAATCAAGAGAAATGAGAGAAAGAACAATAGAAATCAGAATTTCTATCAAAAATCAAGAGTGATTTGATATGCATGTGCCCACACCTATTTATAGAGTGTGAAGAGTCACATGTCTTCATCCAAACCATGCTTGGTGGTTACCAGGCAAAATAGAGTGTTTTAGTGAAGTAAAACACTCGTCCATAACAACACATGACTTCACGAAGCATAGCTTAGCTTCATGAAATAACACACTGTTTCAGAGGTGCTCGAACGAGCACATAAGGTGCTCGAACGAGCATGATGCAAAACAGTTTCCAGAGACTTTCTGACGCGAAATTCTCTAAGTGCTCGAACGAGCACTATAGGTGCTCGAACGAGCAAATGCCAAAATCAACAAACAGAAGCATTCTGACCATCCCGGAGCAAGATGCTCGAACGAGCATGATAGTGCTCGAACGAGCACCCTGCTGCTCGAACGAGCGGGCCACTTGCTCGAACGAGCAAGCCTGCTCTTGCCTCGGTTTTGTTTCGTTGTTACGTTATTGCTTAGTTTATGTTAATTACATACTTCTAAGCCTTGGATATATGTCCTACTTGCTCTTAATCTCCAACAATCCTCCCCCATTTAGAGCCTTTAGGACATTTCTTTCCCTTTCTCAAAAACTGATCTCATAATCACATTCCATGCATCAATGCTAATGTCCCTCCGGATTGAATTAACACCTAGTACGACATACTTGACAAATGATCGTGAAATGATGATGTCCCTACGGATTGAATCACATAACACATCTGACCATTTGAAGATGAAGTACACACAGAACAAACGAACGCTTTGTCGTTTCTTGACACATTATAACGGCCGTGTCCATATCTATTCATAAGTTTATCATAGTCGATACGCTAATCTTGACTACTTGAAGCGGCCACACTTCAAACTTATATAGGTAGGTTCTCATTACGTAAAATATCCCCGTGAATGGATATCACCAAGAGCTCTTCTACTCTTGGCCTTGAGAACTTTCAAGGGACGACTACCTCGCTCCTCACGGTCCAAAGCAACGATGGGTCATAAAACTTTGTTGCTTACAAAATCCATAAAGAATTACACCACATTGAATTCAGACACAATGTTACTTGTGTGTGAATTGGGCTTTCTAAATGAATTTTTAGCGTAAACCGATTGCAATTGACGCTTGTTCAATTGAATCCCTACTCATGGCTTTCGTAAAGAAATCAGCCAAATTGAACTTAGTGTTCACATAATCAAGAGTGATGACCCCATTAACGATAAGCCCTTGCACTAGGCTGTGCCTAAGAGCAATATGACGGGATTTACCGTTATACACTTGACTATAAGCTTTCGCCAATGCCGTTCTGCAATCTGTATGAATTGCCACCGGTGCTATAGGCATTGGTAACATGGGTATCTCAAACATGAGATCCCTTAACCATTCCGCTTCCTTCCCCGCAGATGCTAACGCAATAAACTCGGAAGCCATAGTGGAATCAGCGATGCACGTTTGTTTCTTAGAAGACCATGAAATGGCTCCTCCCCCATAAACAAACACCCAACCACTCGTTGAAGAATTATCTTCTTCATTAGTGATCCAACTTGCATCGGAATAACCTTCCAAAACTGGAGGTTCTCCACTATAAATGATACCACGATCTAAGGTACCCTTCAAGTATCTTAATACTCTCCTAATCGCATTCCAATGATGCGGACCCGGATTGCTAGTAAATCTACTCAATTTTGCAACTGCGAACGCAATATCCGGTCTAGTACAAGTCATCGCATACATAAGCGATCCAATTATCTTTGAATATGATAATTGCGAAACTGGTTCATTCTCATGTCTAAATAATTTGACATGTGGATCCATAGGGGTCGAGATAGGAGTTGACTCGAACATATTGAACCTTTTAAGTATTTTCTCAATGTAATGAGATTGACTTAATTTGATTCCATTGCCGTCTCTAATGATCTTTATGCCTAAGATCACATCGGCCTCCCCCATATCCTTCATTTGGAAGGAACTTGACAAAAATTCTTTTGTCTCTTGAACCCGTACTAAATCAGTACCAAAGATGAGCATATCATCAACGTAGAGACATATAATGACTCCGTCGCCTTGCTCATCAAATTTGCTATAAACGCATTTATCCGCTTGATTCAATTTGAATCCAAAGGACAATATCGTTTCATCAAATTTTTGATGCCATTGTTTCGGTGCTTGTTATAGTCCGTACAACGACTTAACAAGTTTACACACCTTGTTTTCATGTCCTTTCAAAACAAACCCTTTGGGTTGTTTCATATACACTTCTTCATCTAGTTCACCATACAAAAACGCAGTTTTTACGTCCATTTGGTGAATCACTAGATTATGTATCGAAGCCAAAGCTATCAACAACCGAATGGTGGTTGTCCTTGCAACAGGTGCATATGTATCGAAATGATCGATACCAGGTTTTTGTCTAAAACCTTGTGCCACTAAACGGGCCTTGAACTTATCAATAGTTCCATCTATTTTCATCTTCTTACGAAAGATCCACTTGCAACCAATCGGTTTGCAAGTCGGTGGTAAATCTACCAAAACCCAAGTATTATTTCCCATGATTGAGTCCATCTCATCATTAATTGCTTCCTTCCAAAACGCACTGTCTTGAGAAGCCATAGCATCGCTATATGTCAATGGGTCTCCTTCCACATTAAATAAATATGGAAAACTTGATTGAATATCGGTTCGAGTACCTTCAACCAAATATACATGAAAATCTGAACCAAAAGATTTTGGTCTCCGTTGTCTTTTACTCCTCCTAGGAATTTCTTCCACATCATCGGGAGTTTCTTGTTCGATGTTTTGTTGATTCTCATCAATATCATCGTTTTCATTCGGATTTTCATGTTGAATATCTTCGATTTCAACATCGTCGTCATTGGTACTAATCCGTAGATCTCGTTGTCTACTAATCGATGAAAAACGATTCTCATCGAAAATTGCATCCCTTGACTCTATTATCGAATGAATCGCAATATAGTCATTTTGTTCTATTACATAGAACCTATAAGCTTTGCTTTGATTAGCATAACCTACAAAGATGCATTCAATGCCTCGTTCACCGAGTTTCTTTCTCTTCGGTCCGGGTACTCTAACGATAGCCCGACACCCCCAAACTTTAAGATAACTTAAGTTCGGTTTTCTTTTGTACCATAACTCATAAGGAGATTCCTTATTGGTTCTACTTGGAACCCGGTTGAGGATGTGACACGCGGTCAACATTGCCTCTCCCCAAAACCCGTCACTCAAATTAGAGTATGACAACATGGAATTAACCATTTCTTGAAGAGTTCTATTCTTCCTTTCCGCCACACCATTTGATTGTGGTGCATAACCGGCGGTAGTTTCATGTATAATTCCCATTGATTGGAAATATTGAGGATCATAATATTCCCCTCCCTTATCGGTCTTTAATCTCTTAAGTTTACCATTAATCTGAAGTTCAACTTCATTCTTGTAAACTTTAAAGAAATCAAGTGCCTCATCTTTTGTATGCAAAAGATAAACATAGCAAAACCTAGAATAATCATCAATAAAAGTAACAACATATCTTTTATTGCCTAAAGATGGTGTGCTATGGAAATCACATAAATCACTATGTACAAGATCTAAAATATTAGATTTTCTTTTCACACTTTTGAAAGGTGTCTTAGTGATCTTATTAAGCATGCATGTTTTACAATTTACCGATTTTCGTTCACACATTGGAATCAAATCATGCTTAGCCATAAAAGATACTTTACCAAAATTAACATGCGCTAATCTAAGATGCCATAAATAATGTAAATCATCATCATGCGAATTAACATTGCAAATAACATTAGAATATTTACATGATAAAGAGAGTTTAAACAAGTTACAACATAAATAGGCACGTCCTACATACATATTACCCTTACTTATAATACATCTATCGGCCTCGAATACAAGTTTATATCCTAATCGGTTTAGGATTGGACCGGAGACGAGATTCCTACTAATGTCGGGAACATAATAAACATCCCTAAGGATCAAAGTATTCCCCGAAGTACACAAAAGCTCCACTTGTCCTTTGCCAAGGACTTTGATAGGCGAGTTGTCTCCCATGTAGAGACTTTCTCCATCCACAACTTCATGTAGCGTTGTGAACCAGTGTTTGCTTTTGCACACATGTCTAGCGGCTCCCGAATCGATCCACCACGACATGTCTTCATCCTGCACAACATTCACATTAGAATCCATGGAAGAAACATTCAATTTAGAATTTTCATCCAAAAATGCAAGATTACCTTTAGTAGGAGGAGGGTTGTTGCTTGAAGAAGCACCACCCTTCATTTTCTTAAGTTTATTCTTAAGCACAAAGCAGTTTTTCTTGCGATGTCCAGGCCTACCACACTCCCAACAAACATTGTCATTGACTTTGTTCTTGCCTTTACCCTTTGGGTGTTGTGGTTTCCTCTTCTTGTCTCCACTTGTAGTGGCCTTAGAATCATCAATCACCATGTTCACAGATGAAAGATTGGGATTGTCTCCCTTGGAACTTTCAAGTTCCCTTAAACTTGACTCAATTTGAAGATGTTGAGCAAGTCCCACAAGAGAAATCTCTTCCTTCTTGTGTTTGAGGGCATGTTTCACATCCCTCCAAGTATTGGGTAGTTTATCTATGATACTTGAAACAATAAATATTTCATCCATAGATATATCATGCATCTTCATGTTATTGTACATGCGTTGCAACTCATGGAATTGATCCATAACAGGACGGTTGTCCAACATTTTGTAATTATTAAAGTTAGTGATCAAGAACTTTTTAGAACTAGCGTCTTCCGCCATATACTTATCTTCCAAACTATCCCACAATAATTTGGCGGACTCATGAAATTGGTAAATATCAAACAAAGAATCACACATACCGTTTAGAATATGCCCACGACAAATAAAGTCGTCATTCTCCCATTTGTTCCTCTTTCTAGCCTCCTCTAGAGTTTCATCCTCCTTCTCTTCCGGCTTTGGAGTGGAAATGACATAGTAAACGTTGAGGGAAGTTAACAAGATTTGCATCTTCTTTTGCCACCTTCGAAACTCCACACCAAGAAACTTGTCTAACTTCATAAAGTTTGAAGTAAGATCTTTCACACTTGCCATATTTTCAGAAATATCACAAAAGATTGTTATAAGATGTACAAAAGGAAAGTACTGTAAATTACAATTACACTACACTACTACAATATACTATGTATATAAGCCTTTGTGTTTATGGCGATGATCTTCTTCAAACAACGAACCACGAACAAGATGAACACCGTAGTGAAGATATGTTGCAACACAATGGTCACCGGAAATCTTGATATAAGATTGAAGGCGTATGGAAACTTTCCTTTTGTGATATATCCCCCACAAAGGTACTTGGGTTATGATGATGGATATTCACAACGAGATACAATCAATCACATTAACCGATGAGTACGCACCGATTAATCTAAACAACAAAGAGTTTATAAGAGAATATGAAATCAGAAAAACAAAAGAGAAGTTAATTACTCTTCTCAATGAATCAAGAGAAATGAGAGAAAGAACAATAGAAATCAGAATTTCTATCAAAAATCAAGAGTGATTTGATATGCATGTGCCCACACCTATTTATAGAGTGTGAAGAGTCACATGTCTTCATCCAAACCATGCTTGGTGGTTACCAGGCAAAATAGAGTGTTTTAGTGAAGTAAAACACTCGTCCATAACAACACATGACTTCACGAAGCATAGCTTAGCTTCATGAAATAACACACTGTTTCAGAGGTGCTCGAACGAGCACATAAGGTGCTCGAACGAGCATGATGCAAAACAGTTTCCAGAGACTTTCTGACGCGAAATTCTCTAAGTGCTCGAACGAGCACTATAGGTGCTCGAACGAGCAAATGCCAAAATCAACAAACAGAAGCATTCTGACCATCCCGGAGCAAGATGCTCGAACGAGCATGATAGTGCTCGAACGAGCACCCTGCTGCTCGAACGAGCGGGCCACTTGCTCGAACGAGCAAGCCTGCTCTTGCCTCGGTTTTGTTTCGTTGTTACGTTATTGCTTAGTTTATGTTAATTACATACTTCTAAGCCTTGGATATATGTCCTACTTGCTCTAAATCTCCAACAATCCGTGCACGGCACGGGTAAATACCTAGTACAAAGTATTTGAACTTTTCATAAAAGCAAAAGTCAACAAGTATTTGTACAAAGTCAGCCCTTTAATTAAAGTATGATTGTGTTGTGTACTCCTATAGAGTTATAGACTTGGTTGACTTGAATAACTTAGATTCACCTTTTTGTCATATCTCATGTAATTAGGCAGGTAAATATATCTAGCCGACTTTCACCAGATTAAAATCTAATAATTAAATTAACTAAACTGATTTATATAATCATATTGCTAAGCATATTAGTAACAAACAAATCTACAATAAAGTTCATTAGATTTTTTTTACTTTTCTTATGTTTACATATTTGTCTTTTCTGTTGCTTCTTGACTCTTGTATTAATTTGCTCATAGATTTAATAGAATATTGATAATATATGATATTACGAGCTTCAGCAGAGTTGGAATTTTTAATTGAATTAGTTTCTTTTCATGATTTGAATCTCATTTTTATTATGATGGACGAGTTTGAATTTCATCTGATTTTCATTATTTTAAATTCGACTGAAAATTAGTGGATTATATACTTGATTTCTTGACACTGTCATTATATTTTGGTTGCGATAAGCATCAAAACTAGAGGTGTTCAAAAAAGACTCGACGACCTGATAGACACCGACTTTATAACTGAACCCGATTTGACCCGACTTAAAAATGGATCTACAATTATGTAAAAACCAATGTGAACACAAAACTCGATTTTAAACCGACACGAAACACTTGATCCGAGATCAACCTGATGACCCGAATCAACATGTCTGATCAAAACCTTTACAATACAATTCTTATAGGGTAATGTTGGTGCATAACTACATATTAGTGAAAATGACAACACTAAATTGCCTGATTAAGAAGTAGTGAAGTTGGGTATTTGGGTTCCTCCACTTGTTAATGAGTTTTGTTGAATACACTTATATTAGGTTAGGCCAAAAGATGAAAGTGCATTTCAATTATGATTAGCATTAATTTCATGGTGTAGAAGGATTATCATGAATTTATGGTAGGTAATCTCTCAAAAGATAACAAGCTAATGAAGTAATACAACAATGTTCTAGCAAATTTGAGATCAATCAAGTTTATTGGTTGTCTTTTACATTGTTATTTGGCTATATAAGCTTCTATATCTTAGAGTATATAGCATATCCTGGGGCCTTAACTATCAGTTTAAGCTTTTGGTTGAGTTGGTTTCTTGACATGGTATCAGGAGCTAGGGTGACAAGAGGTCACAGGTTCAAATCTCAACCACCCCTCATTTAAAGTGGAATATTTAGCGCCATGTATGAGGAGGGCATGTGTTACATCCACACTTCTAGCCCAAAAGGCTCTCGTGTGAGGGGGCGTGTTAGAGTATATAACATATTCTGAGGCCTCAACCATCAGCTTAAGCTTTTGGTTGAGTTGGTTCCTTGACAATATATTCTCAAATTCTTCTGTGGAATGGTCACACTGTGAGATGCTCTCCGTACATGGGTTAAATAGCCCAAATATTACAATTTTTAACATATATGCTTATTGTTTTAAGGTTATCTTACTGAGAGACGATTTATAAGACGATCCCTTATAAATCGGGTTAAGAAAAAGAAAAAATTTCTCAACTATGGTAACAAATATTATCCATTTGAATTTATAGTCATGTTGATAGTGCAACTTAAATTGTTGACGATCAATTAGGAAAATATCATATAAAAAAACTTGAAAATTTGTCGCTATATATAAAATGCAATCTTTGTTTTTATTTAGTAATACTTTCGATTGTGTTATTAGGGTATGTACGTCTAGGTCACAAGTTATTTGTTTCTTAACATATTCAAATAAATTGCAAAATTTTTTAACTTCTAGTATTAGGTAGTTTCACCATGAGATGCACCTCATACACGGGTTAAATAGCCTAACTTATAATAATTATAAGCATATATAAATTTTTTATTTTGAAGTCGTAAGAAACGATGTCTCACAAGAGAAACTCAATCCTATTTTATCATCCAATTAGAAATTAATAAAAAGATTAGGAATATTCTAGCAAATGTATTGGAATGGACCACAAATCCATTACTTGTATTATATCCGATTTAAGAAGGAAATAGGGAGGAAAAGACTATCAACTTTTGGATCAACCTACAAAAAGGGTTAAAATAACCCACCTAAATAATACAAAAAGACTAGTGTTACATTCAATCAAAAAATATTCCACCAACAAATTAAATATTCAATCAAAAATGTCATTTTTCCTTTGATTTTTTTTCTTGAATAATTTTTTTTTTGTACAAATCTAGTTAAAAGAAACAAAAATTCTCTTTAAGGGCTAAAAGGGACTAAAATGTGCTAAGAATCCAAATGAACCTCATCCATGAGCATAATAGAAGGACTCAAGATATATTGCTTGAGTCTTTCCATCTCTTGGGCAATGTCTAGCATAGTTGGTCGAGTCGATGCACAATATTGCGTGCACATTAAACCGAGTTCGATTAGCTCCAACACAATTTCGCGTAACAAACTCTTGTTGTTACTCGATCCAACACCATACGGAGAAAAGGAACCGAATCTTGATTGGGCTAGTTCGATTATTGGTTCTAGATTATGTGGATAATGTCTCTTAACCCATTCTTGTAAGCTCGAACTTTCATCAAATAATACATCTGTAGGCCGTTTTCCTGTCACAATTTCTAGTAGTAAAACTCCGAAACTGTACACATCGCCTTGTGTCGATGCCCGTCTCCCTAGTCCATACTCTGCATAACAGCTATAGGGTTAATACAAGTGTCGTTTTTGAACAAATTTTTAATATAAGTCACCATCATCATCATCATACCCGTTGTATCCCATTCATAGGAAACTATGATCAGGGTCTGAAGAGAGAAAAAAGACGGCAACTCATACCCATAAAGGAGAATGCGGCCAAAGAGTCTCTCGGGTAAATTTGTTAAGGAAAAATTACCATGAATAATACAACCATTTGCTTACTTTCCTATAATAATACCAACTTTTGATTAACCATGAATAATACCTACTTAGAGGGTTTTTCCCTAGAATATCTTTTAACATGTTAAAAAATTAAACTATAGGAAATTATATGACAAAAAAATGGTAAATTAGTTAATAAACAAAGTTGGTATTATTTTAAGAAAAAACCCTTAAACCTGGTGTTATTCATTATTAATCAAAAGTTGGTATTACTATAGAAAAATTATCAAAAGATTGTATTATTCAAGGTATTTTTTCCATTTTTAATCGAAGGATGTAACGAAAAATTTATACCTGGTGCAATGTAGCCAACAGATCCACATAATAGGCCATCAGTTGAGCTAAAAGAAGCAGAATCATGAACAGAGAAACTTTCATTATCATCCCCTATCACAAGCTTTGCAATGCCAAAATCAGTAACCAAAGCATTCATATCATCATCTAGAAGAATATTGCTCGGTTTGAGATCGCAATGGATGACTTTAACCGGTGAATAATGGTGTAGATAGGCCATTCCTTCGGCTACATTGGTGCATATACATACTAGTCGAGTCAAGTCTAAGTCTAAACCGCGCCTTAACCCATTATGGCACGGGTATAGATGGTTCTCGAGGCTTCCATTCGACATTAGAGGGAATACAATGGCCTTAAAATCCGACTTACTACATGTTGTTATGATCTTGATCAGATTTCTATGTCGAATTGTTTTCAGGACTTGACATTCCCTCTTGAAGCTTCCGGAAACTTCACTTGCAGCTTGTGAGATCGAGCTCGAGCCTAAAACTTTGACAGCTACTTTAGTGTTGTCTTGAAGAGTCCCTTTATAAACACGCCCAAATCGGCCTGAACCAATCAAGTTCGAGTAGCTAAAACCGTTGGTTGCCTCGAATAGCTGTTGGTGGGAAATTCTTGGGTACTTTGGCTCTTCACATATGATTTGTTTCGAGGAGTCAGAGTCACTCCTGTTGTATGATCGTGCAACGATTCTCCTTTCGAGTATCAAAGCACGAACCAATATGCAAGATATTGTCATACCGAATGCTGATACTAGTAGGGGCCAAATCATGAAGTGATGTCGAGCCTTTCGATGCTCACAACTTTGCATTCCTTTGATTGAACCACATAGGCCATAGTTTCCTAGGAAAGACGAAACGTTTAGCAAGGAAAACATCCCCTTGTTCGGAACATAGCCACAAAAGTTGTTGTACGAGAAATTGAGATTCATCAATGTCGAAGAAGCTTGAAATGAGTCGGGAATTTCACCAATTAACTCATTTGTAGACACATCGAATGATTGGAGATAAGGTAAGAGCGCGATTGTATTGGGAAGACTTCCTTCTAAGTGGTTATTCGATAGATTGAGACTTTCCAAAGCAATGCAACTCTCGAGTTGTGATGGGATGGTACCCGAGAGATTGTTTGTGGATAAATCAATTTCCAAAACCATGTCCATTTTGCTTAACTCGAGTGGTATAGGACCGGTTAAGAGATTACTCGACAAATTCAAGTACAATGTCAAGCTACTCAATCCCGCAACCTCACTAGGAATAATTCCCGAAAGTTGATTGTGAGAAAGGTCTAGAATCTCCAAATTGATGCATTCTCCGAGACTTGGAGGTATAGGCCCCGAGAGGTGATTTTCGTAGAGTAAAAGCCATCTTAATTGTGCTAGATTAGCTAAACCCTTAGGTATAGAGCCCGTTAGCTTGTTCCTAGACAAGTCAAGTAGACCGAGATGAGGCATATCACCAAAACTCGAGGGAATTTCACCCACGAGAGAATTATTACCTAAATACAACCTCTCTAACTTCTTCAACCTACTCAACTCATGTGGGATTGACCCGTTTAAGAGGTTACTCGACAAGTTAAGTAGAGTAAGATTAACAAGATTCGAAATTTGTGGAGGAATGGGACCATAGATAAGATTATCATCAAGATGAAGCTCAACAAGATTCGAAAGATTCCCAATATTCGCGGGTAATTTCCCACCTAACTTATTACCCGCGAGCTCAAGTTCTTGCAAGTTCGAAGCGTTAGCTAAAGAAGCAAAAAAAGGTTCAAGATTGGTGTTACCATCATGCCCAACAAACTCATTATAAGACAAGTAAACATATTGCAACATAGGCATATGTACCATAACTTTAGAGGGTAATTCCCCACTTAAATTATTAGATTCCAAATCAACCCACATAAGTTTTTTAGATTTAGAAAGAGATAAGGGAACATACCCTTCAAGAAAATTAGACCAAAGCAAAAGATAGGTCAAATTCTTAAGCTCACACCCTTCATTCATGGGTATGTCCCCACTTAAAGAGTTATTAGAAAGGTCTAAATACTCTAAAGATGATAACCCATTACAAAAAATTGATTTTGGAATATTACCCACCAAATTATTACCCCCTAAATTAAGGTAATTTAACTTATTAAGTCTCCCTAATTCATATGGAATTTCCCCTGTTAGAAAATTTGATGCTAGGCTAATTTGTGCAAGTCCTGAAATTAGCCCTAGTTCATGTGGAATTTGGCCTTGGAAAAAATTTTGGGACAAATCTAGGACAAGTAAAGACTTAAGATTTCCTAAAGAAGGTGAAATTTTTCCTATTAAAAGTCTTCCTCGAAGATCGAGCTTTGTAACATCGAGTTTTTCGATGTTACAAGCTACACCGGTCCAATTACAGACGTGAATTGTGGTATTCCAAGTGCGTAGAGCTTGTTGTGGGTCTAAGAAGATAGTCGACATGAACGAGACAAGGGCGGCTCGATCAGTCGATAATGTAGCACTTGTTCTAAGAGGAAGGGTAGGTATAAGGAAAATGAAGAAGTAAAGAATGAAAAAATGGTTGCAAAACTTCATTATGGACTAGAAATTGGTAGAAAATGAGAAGGATTTGGACAAGAAATTACTGTTTATGATGATATTTGTATGTATTTATAATGGGAAAATGGAAATGGGAAATGGGGGAAGGTTAACTATATTTTAAAAGGAAAAGTGTGCCTAACTACCGTTGAAGTTTGGAGGGAACGCTCAATTTAGAGCATGAGATATTTGATCATTAAGCCAAATTGGAACATGTGAATAGGGATGTAGATAGTGGTGTACATGTCACCTGAGGCCTAACTATATTATTTTTCATTTGCTTTTGGGATTGTGTAATCAATTCAATACTAAGTGGGTAATCAAAATTAGGATGCGAGCAGAATTCAACTTAATCGAAAGTTTAAACTGATGGTTGAGGTTTAAGATGTGTTGTATATTTGAATACATTTCTTTACACGAAAGGCTTTTGGACTAGAAGTGTGGATGTAATAGTGATCATTCTTATACCTAATGTTGAATAGTATGTACTCCTAATTAGAGGTGTTCAACGGGGCAGGTCGACCCAATGGGTCAAGGGTCGGGTCAATAAAGGTGTGGGTCACTAACGGGCCTTTGAGTAAAGGGTCGGGTCGAGTCGTGTCGGATTATTATATTAATTGGTTGTATAAAATATTTTACTACCTTTTTTTATAATTTTATATGCGATTGTTATATTTACAGTTGGATTGACCTAACGGGTCATAAAGTATAATAAAAAAAACTATTTTATATGAGCTTTTTAAAAAGGGTCAAAGTGGGTCGTATTTAAACGGGTTTGACCCATCCCGGCCCATTTCTCATTTGACATGACCCATCCCGACCCGGTCCATTTAAATTTTGACTCGCCCCGCCCCGACCCGGCCCATTGAACACCTCTACTCCTAATCAAGAATCGGGTCAAGTCTTAATTATTAGAGTTGTCGTCGGTCTTTCCTTCCAAGACACTGATTATAGATTTGTATGAGCGGGATACACTGGTTATGATGATAATGATGATGATTGCCAATTGTGATTAATTAATGGACAATAGTTGAAATTTTTTGTAACTTTTTCTAAAATAATTTCATATCCTAAATTTTTTTTATTTATGGACAAACTTTTAGAATAGAGGAAGAAATTAGTTTATATCTTATGTTTTGGTTTGCTTAATAAGTGTGTAAGTATCTCATGTCTAGTCAAATACTATCTAGTAAAATTGATTTTACACAAGTATTACAATGTGCCATTTAATCAAAATAGTGTATTAGACATTACATTGCTGACGCATTATTATTAACCGAAGAAAGATACTTAAAAACTATCATCTAGTCTCCTGAGAGACCGTATTTTTGAATGACGTCTTTCAGGCCCAACCCATTAAAAAGTACATAAAAATAGATATTTGATCGGATGTAATCCGAAACAATTTTTTTAAAAAAACTACATAGAAACATGTTTTTTTTTAAAGAGTACTAACTAACAGAAAACATATAGAGGTACTTCGTCTATTTCTTAATGAAGCTTTCACATAATTGTTTACGAGAATTAGGAAAAATAGAATCCTTCAAATGATTAATATATTATTTGATAAATTTTATGAACAAAAATGTGGGACCATAAATTAAAGAAAATATTAAAATAAAAGTTATTAGAAAAAAATAAGGACCACAACTATTATATTTTTTTTATATTGTTAAAAGAAAATATGTGGAGGGGATCGTGAATTATACAAAAATATTAAAATAAAGTTAATGGAAGACATGTGAAACCATAGGCATTATTAAATTATTAATATGAGGTGAATAAGGTTAATTTTGTCTAACATTTATGATTTATATAGAAAGATTTTTAATGGTAACAACACATAAAACAACTCAAAATGATAAATAGAAACAATTTTAAGAAAAGGAGGGAGTATTTAACAGTTAAATTTGTGTTGATTGTCATTAGTTAACTTCGTTTAATTATTCCATCAATCCCATTAACACCTACCTATTTGTATTTTCTGACACATCATTATTATTCAAAAAAAAAATAAAATTTTTTTTTCTTCAATAAGCTTTATGATATTAAGTTTTTAGACGCTTTCTCAACCATGAAAAAACTTTTAAACGCTTTTTGGTGTTGAAAAGCCTGATATTTTCTTGTCCAAAAACCCCGTCTTTTTTGTTGTTATACCTATTAGTACAACTGTGCAAGTGTCAAATTATTTATATGTGATGGTGGTGACTGGTGACTGGTGACTAAATGACTCAAAATAAGGTATATCATGTTGAGAGCAACATTAATAGTGCAATAAAAGGGAAATTAAATATGTAACTAATTGCTACTTTATTGGTGAGTTAATGTGTCACTTAATAACTGTATTGAAGGGGCAACTAAGCCATGAATAGCCCTTCAAAAAAAAAAAACTAAGCTATGAATAGTGGTGAGCGTTAATATGATTTTATTGTCATGCATTATAATAGAGTTTATTGTTAAGTTTAATGCGATGTTAACGAGGAATATTCTAGAATGATCTATCGCCTCTATACATAAAGGCCTACTCATTCATATAATCATATGAGGAACAACAAGAACGCACAAACACTTGTAGAGAGAACTATTCATTACGAAGGGATTAACATAAATACTAAGAGAGTTTTTCTTCTACGTATTTATACGTTCTCATCATCTATGTATTTATACGACTCGTATCTACACATCCAACGGTTTTTATCATATCCGATCATGTTTCTCAATTGTTCCCACCAATTGTAAAACACAAATGTGAAACTTAAGTACCTTGGCTTAGATGGTTCTAAGGAATATAATTTAATGTGTAAAATGCGATAAAATGAGAGAATAAGGAAGAAGTGAGATATTTTCTATTTATGTAAGCTTCAATAGGTCGACTCAGATAGTTCTAAGGAGAAAGATGTTTTAGTTAAGGATTGTATTGTGAACTAAAAAGTAAATAGTAGATTAGGATTGTCCCACTCCTCTTTCAATGTTTCCATTTATATTGAAACCATCTTTATTGAGCTACCCAAAGTGTATTTAGTGTCTAAAATTGATTACTTGTAATCTTAAAGTAATCACTTTATGATTCTAAAATGCTTATTTTTTATAGTTTTAAAGTGATCACTTATATTCTTAAAGTGATTATTTACAATCTTAAAGTGATCAATTATAGAAATGAGTTAATCATATAAACCCGTCTTATGTCTTACAAAACAAATTTATGATTTGTTATACACAAATTCTTACTTGAGACCGTTTTTTGTAAAGACAACTCTCAAAAGCCCAATTCAATTATAAATATATATTATTACAACTCTATATTTAGAATTGGGTTGGGCTTTTGAGAGCCGACTTTACAAAAGACGGTCTCTCAAGAAAGCATTTGTTTGTTATATAAACTGTGTTTGAGCTAAGGTTAATTGCAGGCTTAGTGCCTTGGGCCTTTGACTCAAATAAAATCCATGTATGTTGGCCATGGACCAAATTTGGATACGGGCCAGAAGTTCCAAGATTGCATTTGGTCACCCCAATTCATGTGGAAATTTGAAATGAATAAGATTATTTGTCAAAAAATAGCATATAATAAGATTATAATCAAACTTATTCCAAATATAAGCGCCTAATACCCCAAAGAACATATTCGGGCCAGTTTGTAGTTATTAAGTGCGAATAGAAGCAAGCTGGTAAAAAAAAAAATCAAGTATTTATTCGCACTTAGTAACTACGAACATGTCAAACAGGGTCAACATGCTGATTTTAAGACAAGAAGCTCCCCAACCTCAGGTTTTGGAATTACACTCCTAGTTTTGAAATAAGTTTGATTTCAAATTTTCAATTCATGTGCACAAATTCTTAAATAAGATATTTTCATGGTGAAATTATTTTTATTGGACAAATACAGATATATTTAGTGTGTTAAAGCAATCAATTTTAAAGTGACCAATTATAAAAAAAAAGGCTATTATATGAGTCATTCTTTGAGGTGAGACAATCTCATACAAGACGAGTTGATTCATGTGCACACGGCCGCAATTGGTCTTGAGAGACCATCTCTTTGAGAGATGTCTCTCAGGCCCAACCCATTAAAACTTAATGTCTACTTATAGTGTTTTTAATGCCTACTTTTGTATTCTTAAAGTCTATTATCAATATCCTTAATGCGTACGTACATTATCCTTAAATGCCTACTTATAGTATCCTCAATGCGTACTTACATCATTGTTAAATATCTACTTACTGTATCTTTAATGTGGAATTACAATATTTTAAATGCCTACTTACAATATCCTTAATCCCACCGAGTAGGCGTGCAATACATACAAATCTTAATATCTACTTACAATATCTTTAATGCCCACCGAATAACTTTCTCTACATTTCCTTTATAGATTGGCTCAATTAAAACAATTTTTCAAAAGACCGTCTCTTACAAGAATTTGTGATTTATGTGTTCTTTGCTTTTGTTTTTAGTTCAACTTATTAGAATAATTGGTAAAATAAAACAATTAACTTCAAACAAAATTAATAAATTATACTAGTACTACTCACAATAATTCTTAACTTAAAACAAATCATTAACTATTCAATTTTTTGTTTTGAAATTATGAATTATGTTAACAATTAAAGATCATCTCTTCCCTTTGGCCCTATAAAATTCTCTAATTTACCTCTTAATCATTTTTTATTTTTTATACTCCTATTTCTTAGCTCCTTGAAAAAACAAGAGAAAAGAAAT
Organism: Amaranthus palmeri; assembly: GCA_019776075.1. Lineage (NCBI taxonomy): Eukaryota > Viridiplantae > Streptophyta > Magnoliopsida > Caryophyllales > Amaranthaceae > Amaranthus > Amaranthus palmeri. Next base: position 709,577 of record JAAKBH010000022.1, read on the forward strand.
GATTTACTTCATATCTTTAAAAATTTTCATAAAAATTTCGTCCTTCGTTAATTAAATGAATACCACCTCTTCAGATAAAACTTTTAAATTCGATATTTTTCTAACCTTTCAATTATAGGTGTTCAAAACAGATTTAATGATCCAATAGACATCCGATTTTATAACCGAACCCGATTTGACCTGACTTAAAAATGGATCTACAATCATGTAAAAACCAATATGAACACAAAACCCAATTTTAAACCGACCCACAACATATGAGCCGAAATCAACCCGATAACCCGAATGAATACTCTGCTTCCAACCTATCCCATCCTAAAAAAAAATCTTCAAAATTTTACATAAAAAAGGGAAATATCAAGACATATATTGATGGCCCGTCCCTGTCCTAGCTGTGAGAGTATTATCCTAAACTTGTCGCGGCAAATACCACACCTTAATTTTCCACCATTCTTCTTCCTTTGCACAGGGTTTATCTCAGGTTTTCTTCCTCCATTTTTCTCTTCTTCTTCTTCTCTTCATCCTCCATTTTCAACTATTTATTTATAATTTCATGTAATTTCCCAACTAGTAAAGAATATACAAAAATGTCTTCAACTTCTTCAGCTTGTTTTTCACCTGTACCACATATTCAAATCCATAAACAATGGAGAAAACCTTCTAAAACACATAAAATTACTCAAAGAACACATTTTTCTCTCTTTATTCCATTACCCAATAAGCATTTAAGTATTTCTTTTCCTTCAACTCTTTCATTGCCTTCTTTAAACCCAGAAATATACAGGAACAGTTTTTACCAAAATTGTTTACAATCCCAGGTGATATTGGAGTCTCCTGAGGGAGATTTAGTGGAAACAGTTGATGGGCAGTTGAGAAATTCTGAGAAAATTAAGAAAGAAATTCAGTTGAATGGTAGAATATTTATGCAAGATCCTCCTTGGGTGAATGCCCTTATTATGAAAGAATTTTGTGAGAGTAGAAATGGGTTGAAGTTAGAATTTAAGGAAATTGAGAGAGAAAAGTATAATTTGTTAAGGAGGAGACAGATTAAAGCTGAGACTGAAGCTTGGGAGAATATGGTGGAAGAGTATAGGGAGTTTGTGAAGGAAATGAGGGATAAGAAATTGGCTCCTAATTTGCCACAAGTAAAGGCATTGTTTTTGGGTTGGTTTGAGCCATTAAAGAAAGCAATTGAAAAAGAGCAGAAATTGCAAAGGTCTAGGAAGCAAAAGGCTATTTATGCTTATCATATAGATATGTTGCCTGCTGATAAAATGGCTGTTATTGTTATGCATAAGATGATGGCATTGTTGATGGTTGGGAACGAGGCGGGTTGTGTTCGGCTTGTTCAAGCAGCTCTTCAAATTGGGGCTGCAATTGAACAAGAGGTGCTTACTTATATGTCCTCTTTTGGTTATTTTACTAGTGACAATGCTTATGCTTTAGTGTTTGAATTGTATAGTTTACCAGAACCCTGGCTTCGAGCGGGATGTTGGGTATGATGATGATGGTGTTTGAATTGTATAGTTTATAATTTCGAACACTTTTAGTGATGCCTATAGCTAGATGATTTGTTTTGGTGTGTGATTTTGCTACTGTTGAGAGCTGATGATGTTAATTTCTATGACCTCTATGATGTTGCATTGCATTTGCCATTTTAAGTAGAATTGTCTAGCACAACTCATAGTTTGTTAGATTTGGGGTTATGTGCTCTTATATATGATGTGCTTTGCTTTTATGAATTATTTCTTGAGGTTGAATTTGCAAATTGTTGTGTTAAGAGCTCTTCTTTTTCCGTGTACTTTTGGGCATTAATCATGTTGTCAGGTAAGTTGTGAAAAAATGCAAGACATACTTGATACTTGCTTTCTCCCTCATGGTTTTGGTTTATCTTGTGTCCATTTGCCTTGTATTACCCATTCAACTGTTTTGTGTGGTTCATTTCATTAATAGCTTGAAGTTCAGAATCAACAACTAAGGAAAGAGTGTCCATTTGTGGTGATATTGACCTGATTTAATTAACAAAAACTGTCTCTATATTGTTTATAGTCTCATTGCATAGGAATCAAAGCGGGGGCACTTTTTTTCGTTGCGTAAGTTGAGGTTTTGATTCGAACTATTAAGAAAGTATTTGGATGGTCTTATGCTCAGATGTGAGTAATTATAGTTTAGTAGTTCGTGCTTTTCGAATAAAACTCATGTTATAGGGAAGAATCTCCATGAATTTATGTAGTTTGGGACTCAACATGTGCCTGGAAGTAAGCTTTTGGAAGGCCTGCTTTTTTACTTGAGTACCAACTCCTGTTTCACTTAATGTGATTTGGAAAAATTAGTTTGCCGTAGCAAGATGACGGCTTCTTATGCAAATTGTGGACATGGTCTAAATCCTCTCAATGTGTGGTTAGTAAGGTTCTTGGTGCATTCACTATATTGCTCGTCTTTATGCTACATGCTTCATCCTTTCCAACCTCCTTTAAAAGGAAGGCTTTATAAAGGAGGTGTACGCTGTTGTCAAATCCTCCTTAGTTTCTTTCGATCATTGGCAGCAATTATCATCTAAGGCCTATGTTACTTGGACTCGTGTACTGATGTCAAATACTGGTACGTGTCCAAATGTCAAATATGTCTGTATATTCAATTCTACACCTAAAATGAAGTGTCTAAGGCCATACCTATGTCCGAGCATCAAGGATTGGACATGGGTATGTGAAGCAAAATGAAGAGTCCGAGTAACATAGTCTAACGCCTTGTACCATATCCTACACTAGGCCTCCAATTTGCATTTCTAACACAATGTATTCATGTTATTTGGATTGTAAAGGACTTCTTTTCGTTAGAGTCCAGTGATCTGAAAGACACGAGGACATAGAACTGTGATGTTTTCAAACCTGGAGGCTGTCAGGTGCTGTGTGGTTGGGCCATAAGGCTGGAACGAATAAGCGTGAATTGAATTGCTGTATTTTTGTGGTTAAATTTAGATTTTCATTGTAATGCTTAGTGCAAAAGGTATAATGGCTGTGATTATTCAAACAAGCCTATTGACGCCCGGAATGAAAAGCATAAAGGAACCATGCTTATGTTTACATTATAGTGAACATTTATATGCTACAATATACCTCTATTCTTTCCTGAGTTTGTATTTTTTGTTCATTGGTAATAGATAAAAATCCACAGTTTCTTGGAAAAAACCAAGAATCTACGAAAAAATGCAAGTGATATGCCAGAGGATTTGTTAAAGGAAAAGGAGATTCAGAGGAACCGCGTAAAAAGTTTAGTCAAAAGAAAAAGACTCTTTGAGGCAGCTAGGCTGGTGACAGATGAAGATATGAAGGCATGGAGTCAGGACACTCAAGCTAAGGTGATGTCTATATCTTCATGTAGTGGATACATCGTTAATACATTTGTCATCTTCTGACACTTTTCTGTCATCACAATGGCGCAGCTGGGTAGTCGATTAATAGAGCTGCTAATAGAAACAGCTTATGTTCAGCATCCAACTAATCAATCAGATGACAATCCACCTGATGTACGACCTGCGTTTAAGCATAAATTCAAAAATTTGACCAATGAGCTAGGGTGAGAAGCATCTACTTTCGTAATGCTTTATCTTTAAAAAGCTGCTTTCCTGTTACATTTGAAATTGTGTTCGCCCTCTTAGAGTATATAACATATCTTGGGGCCTCAACCATCTTTGTGTGCTACGGGTTATAGTTGTGGTCTTTGTAGCTCAACGAATAAAGGTTGTTTCTCTGTCTATGGTGATGCCCCTTAACAACCAATGAGTGGCCTTTCAATGGAGGCGATTCCATGTTATTGTGGGGAAGCTTTCTTAAAAAGCATTGGTGAAATGTACAAGAGAATCTCTGTTTTTATGACTTCTCACTCTTATCTTTTTTACTTCTTGAAGACAGCAAATGGTGAAAAGATACGGAGTTATAGAATGTGACCCGCTTGTCATGAAAGGGATTGATAGAAGTGTAAGTTTCTATTTTCATTGTCAACTGATAATTGATATCCACAAAACATACGCAATTCATTAGTTGTAATCTATCAAAATAGAATTCAAATACACTTGCACTACCTTTTATGTTCCATTTTTTTAGGCTCATGTAATGACATACCCAAAAGCCTTTCTAATACAATCATGTAATGACATAAATATCAGAATATTCATAATTCGTTTAATTAATGTTAGAATTCACATAAACTAACGAACTTGTAATATTTTTAGCAGGCTCGATACATGGTTATTCCTTATGTCCCAATGTTGATACCCCCGAAGAATTGGAGAGGGTATGAAATTTTTACTTTTTTTATTCCTTTCCTTTTTTATAAATGTGTACTCAATAATTCCTGATAGGTCATCCTTCATAGAAATGTATGACACTTTGTCACTTTTTATTATAGTATGGAGCATTATAACATAGACTTCACATTTGTGTACACATGAACTTCTGACCTCCCTCAATGGGATTAATGGTTAATTACTCTAGTTGTACTATGACAATGAAGAATAAACAATCATTGTTTGGTTGCTGTCTCCATACATTCTACATTTATACTAGTTATATTTGCTTACTATAGATTGGCATTTCCTGTTTGCTTGTTCTCCAGGTATGACAAGGGTGGCTACTTGTTCCTACCTTCTTATGTTATGAGAACACATGGATCAAGGAAGCAACAGGAGGCGATGAGGAAAACTCCACCACAACAGATGCAGAGAGTGTTTGAGGTACTATTTTATAGACGACCTTAAGCTTGATATTGAAGGCTAATTTATTTGCTAGTTGCTCAAAGTGTTTACTAGCATGAGTTTGTTTTAAATTCTGTAATTCTTTTTGCTTCCGCTTTTTCTGGGTTATTTAAGCATGTGTCTATTTTTCTAACTGTCAGGCTAATCTGTAGACGACTAATATGTCTTGTATGTTGCTGAGATCAATTCACGAAAATCCTGAATTTTCTCAAGAAAATTGTTAGATTTGGTTCTAATTAAACGGATGTTGTTTTTATTTTTTTGAGATAAAATGGGATGAGCTAACATACTCGTTATCGCTAACAAGAGTAAGGTTGCATAAATCCCACCCTGTAAATCCCGCCTAGGTGGGTGACACTCAATGCATAGTGCAAAAATGTGGTAATGGATGCGGTTGCGGTAACGGGCACGACAATACGATAACGAGGGTGATGCAGTTATCGTACCGCCAAATATCATCCTAAACCATGAAATATTGCTTGAAACGGCCTAAAAACACGATTTTTTTACACCTTTACGATGTTCACAATATCGTTTCGGTAAATTTGAGAACCTTTAAAATGGCCTTGTTTTTGCACTATGACTCAATGTCATTGGAGTAAGGAAATGTTGCATATTCTTGCTTTTTTAAAAAAAAACCTTGTGCGAGTTTGTATAATTTGTACATTTTCAGCTACTCCTTTATACACATGGATATCTGAACTTCCCACCTCTGCTCCTTTCTCACATGAAGTCTGATTGATGGAACAACGCATTTGAGTGTTTACAAATAGTATCCCCCACCTTCACCCACTCCCACCGCCTCATAACTGTAATTTAGCATAATTAGCGAAGTTAAAGCATTCTGCTCACTGTAATTTAGCAGAGTTCGCGGAGTTGAACTGTCACTATCAATGTCAAATTTTGTTGCAGGATGAACCTAATGAACTCGACATCTGTCAAGTCATTAGCTGCTACACTAATTTCTTCTAGATACCGTTAAGGTATATGCTTCTCAGGTCATAACACTATTTCTACTCTACATTTGTGCAGGCATTGAATACTCTTGGAATCACAAAATGGAGGATCAACAGAAGAGTTCTTAGTGTTGTGGAAAGCCTATGGGCTAGTGGTGGCAACATTGGTGGTCTTGTAAATTGTGAGGATGTCAGTACTTCCAAATTTTTTATCTTATATTTTTTTTTCTTGAAAGCTCTGCTTCTCATGTTAGGATCCTTCCAAGTTTCCTTTTTTTTTTTTTTAATTGTACTGATAATTAGTAGGTTGACATTGATATTCTTGGACAAGAACTTGAGCAATAGACTTTTTCCAATCAGTTTTGATGCGTTTATCTTTATTAATTTTCCCTCTTCCAACGTATCCTTTTTTCTCTTGTGTGATTACCCTTATCATGTAGGTTCCCTTGCCTGAGAAACCGGTGACAGAGGATCCAACAGAACTTGATGCATGGAAGTGGAGTGTGAGGAAAGCAAAGAAAATCAATAGAGAGAGACATGCTTTACGATGTGACATTGAACTTAAACTTTCGGTATGATTTCTTTTCTCTTTAATCACTATGAGTTTTCAAGTCAGTTGATTAAGTTTATGATGATTGAATGCTGAAATGTTTCAAAGCTGAAATATTCTATTGTTTGATCCAGAGGGTAGTTCTATGTAAGTTAAGACCAGATATACATGAATTCCAATTTCTGCGAAAGTGTTCAAGATAAAACAGAGAATAAACTCTAGTCTCTATCTCATTACTGTTTATCCCTTCAAAATTTTAATAAATGTTCAACCTTATAATTTCAATCTTGTTCGTAGAAATAAATATTCTTAAATCAAAATCACGCTCCACTTGTGATAACTAATGTTTGTTGGGTGTTGGATTGTTTAGCCTTCTAGCACTGCTTACCAATATTAAAACTAATGCTTTCATCTTTTTTTTTTCTTGCTTTTTTGGGGAGTGGGAACAAATGCATTTGGTATTGTGATTGTTAGATGGATCTAAATGAGGATTTTAATCCTTCAGACTAAATTTTGTGGATTAGTGAACCCTTTGTGTAATTCATCATGTGCATCTTTCTATAGACAACTGCCTAGCTCCTAATCCTATCACTGCCAAGTGCCATGCTAAAGAAAATTTTACTCGACATTAGAATGGTGGAAGCTGTTGAAATATTTAAATTGGATAGTAAGACTGAAGGAAAAAAAGACTTTTTTATGCCATAGTTATTGAACCAAGTTTGGATATTTTTTTCCGGGTTGCATCTGTTGATGGATTTATAATACGTCATTTAGGTATTAATTGATAAGACAAAGAAATTAGTTGCACATTATGCTTAACTTTCAAAGTGATTGCCTTCTTATTTTTGGCTGATGTTGGTGTTCCAGGTCGCTCAGAAGATGAGAGATGAGGAAGGCTTCTATTATCCTCACAATCTTGATTTCCGTGGTCGAGCTTATCCCATGCACCCACATTTAAATCATCTAAGTTCTGATCTTTGTCGAGGTGTGCTTGAGTTTGCTCAAGGGCGTCCATTGGGAGAATCTGGATTGCGTTGGCTGAAGATACACTTGGCAAATGTATATGCTGGTGGTGTTGACAAACTTTCATACGAGGAACGTGTAGCTTTTGTGGAAAACCATCTTGCTGAAATATTTGATTCAGCTAAAGATCCTATATACGGAAACCGATGGTGGTTGACTGCAGAAGATCCTTTTCAATGCTTAGCTGCTTGTATTGATCTATCAGGAGCCCTGAACAGTTCTTCTCCACATACTTTTATCTCCCATCTTCCTATACATCAGGTAAGTACCACTCATGAAATGCCTCCATTATTGTCATTCTCCATTGTTGTTCCATAAATTCAATAAGCACCATCTATAAAATTCTTCCGCACATTTGGTGATATTCACAATTTACTTGCTAGGTGAAGTTCTAATAGAACTGTTTTGTTAATTTGAATTCAGTTCATAAATTTACTGTGCACTGAGTAATTCTAGTGATTAATACGTTTGCTCGAGTGAAGAAAGGAAATTGTTGCATGTGTATCAAAGGACTTCTTTACATCACACTAAACAAGTTCTTGCAAATTTTTAAGTGAAAATTTATCACATATTAACCTATATTATGTTTTATCTACTCATTGTTCAGGATGGCTCTTGCAATGGTCTACAGCATTATGCTGCTTTGGGAAGAGACAGTGTATGTTAATCCTACTCTTTTTGCTTGTCTTTTCTTAAATGACCTGGTTTTCTTTGTACATTCATGGGGATCAAGAGTTGATGTGAGGGATTGTATACACTATAGAGTAATAGACGTAAAATGTGGATATTTTTTCTGGCTATATGTGGTCAACAACTCAACAGTTCATATGAAACTTATGTTATATGTTCTAAATAGTTGGTCGTTGATGTTACTTGACTTCTTGAGCTATTGAACAGATAGGAGCGGATACTGTACTAATTTTATGCTTGTTTGAAATTCTATCACATTCCCTAATTTTTGTGTTACGTTAATACAGAAAGAAGCAGCGGCAGTAAACTTGGTGACTGGGGAGAAACCTGCTGATGTGTACTCTGAAATAGCTGCAAGGTAAATTTTGCATCATGAAATCTAATGCCAGCGTGAGAACTTAGGAATTTTGCCATCTTTTGATATTTCATAAGGGTAGCGTTCAATGTCATTAGTACACACACTATAACATAAAGGAAAGAAGTTACTAATATGGAACTTAGTGGATGAACTCTGTAGAAGACAAATCACGATTGTGACGTTTATTAAGTAATGCTCTGTCTACTAAATAAGTAATGTACTCCCTTGGAGAAGACGTGATGGAAGCTTCCAGCCTATGTTACTTGGATTCGGGTACTACTATAGGATATTGGTACGTGACCAAGTGTCGGATACGTCTTTATATTCAATTTTACGCCTAAAATGACGTGTCTAAGTGCCATACCAATGTCCGAGCATCAAGGATCGGACATGGGTACGTGAAGCAAAATGAAGAGTCCGAGTAACATAGCTTCCAGCTGATATGTCTTTTCTCTCCCACCCTATTAGTTAAAAGTTTAGTAACGGAAATGGGATGTGCAGTTGAAGGAAAAGCTGTGCAGACATTTGTTGAAACATTTTGTTGTCTATTCACTAAGTGTTTCTGTAATTTCCTTCATCCTGTAAATCTTTTTGACGATTGAAACTTGGGCAAAGTGAATACCGGTAATAAGTCCATATTAGTTACAAGAGAATGAGATTTTGTGTTAATATACACAAGTACATTGGCATATTGTTCAATTTCCATGACATTAGATACGCTATGGCGAAGTAATTTGGAAAATATTTTTCTTTCAGGGTTCGTGAAATAATGGAAAAAGATAGCAGAAAAGACCCCGAAAAAGACCCAAATGCGGTGTTAGCTAAAGTCCTGGTTGATCAGGTTAGTCATCCGCTCTGCTGTATCTTCCTTTAGTGTTCATCCCTCATGGGCCATTGAATTGTATATCGTCGTATAAAATATGTTTGATAGCAACTGGGTAATATTTGATTCTTTTATGCTGATAAAACAAGGTATATTTGAATGTCAGGTGGACCGCAAATTGGTGAAACAAACAGTAATGACTTCTGTGTATGGTGTTACATTTGTTGGTGCAAGGGAGCAAATAAAGAGGAGATTAGAGGAAAAGGGTCTTATCACTGATGACAGGCTACTTTTTGCTGCAGCTTGCTATTCTGCTAAGGTAAGAATAAACATCTGATGGCAGATAAACCCCAATGTCATTGAGTGGCCGAGCGGATTTAGGGGGTCGGATGGGAAAATTCTAGTGGTTGGCTTTCAAAACCTACCACCATAATAAATTTTAAAAATAAAATTTTATTAAATTTTATTATTGAATTTGTGATTATTGGTGGTTGCTTAAAATATTTTGTAGTTTGTGTCACAATTTGAAAATAATAGCTTAGATTTCATATTAGAAAGAATAAATGGTTAAGATTTAAATAAGCATTTTAGAATTACCCGGGTCAGATCTACGTAACCTTACTCTTGTTAGTGATAAAAAACGGGTTAATTATTATTGCGCCTTATTGCAAACATCATGAACAACTTCACATAAATATGAAGTACAAATGATTAGTATGCCATTTTAATATAGTCCATTACAATCCGAAATCAAAGAACTATAAATCTTTGGCCCTATCAAAATAAGAATCATAAAAATATACCATCACTCATGTGTATTACCATATACCACATGGTCTGGATGCTTATTTCGGTTTGCTTGGTTCTAGTTTCGTTTAGTCTGTTTTGCATCCGGCAATAATGCTTTGGAAGTACTTACATCATAACGCCTTCCTGATCTAGGTAACCATGTCCGCTCTCGGTCAATTGTTTCAAGCTGCACGCGGTATAATGGATTGGCTTGGTGACTGTGCTAAGGTATCATTTCATCGACTATATGAATTAAACGGAATGCGATTTAGTTGTTACACGCTCACTTGCCCATCTTACAGGTTATTGCTTCTGAAAATCAACCTGTTCGTTGGACCACTCCTCTTGGACTTCCGGTTATACAACCATACTGTAAAAGCAAACGACATCTTGTGAGTATTCTTTCTGATTCTGCTCTATTTTTGAGCTTTGGTTTATTTGAGATCTAATGTAATTTACTGCTTCTCTTACCAAAGCAATGCTTCATTTTGATTTGGATCGAGTTGACCGAATTTATCACTGTCTGCAGATAAAAACATCGCTTCAGGTTTTAGCCTTGAAAAAGGAAGGTGACGGGGTAAGCTCGTGCATTTCGCTATGACAGTCATTTTCCCTTTCACCTCTCTTCCGGAAAAAAAGAACTAGGCTTTTTAACTGACTTCAATTTGAACCAACTTTCAGATCGAAGTTAAAAAACAACGAACTGCGTTTCCTCCAAATTATGTTCACTCGCTTGATGGCACTCATATGATGATGACTGCTGTGGCATGCCGAGATGCTGGGTTACAGTTTGCAGGTTAACTTTCACCTCACCATGTTCTTGATGGGTTTGATAAATGTTCAGTTTAGATTCGAGTGTTTGGTCGCGTTTCGAGTATGATATTTCGGGTTAGGTCTATGTAGGGTCTTGTATGTACGTAAATATCTTGTCAATCTGATTCCATTTTTATGTGCTTGTTATTTTTTTGGTCGGATCGAGTCATACTTAGTCTCGAATAATCGGGTTAATTACGAACATTGCTATTGTCAAATGTGCTTGGTGAACACAAACTCGGCAACTGATGACCCGAACCAAAATGAAACCCTTTATCTGCTCGTGTTTGCAGGAGTGCATGATTCGTTTTGGACACATGCATGTGATGTGGAGCAGATGAATCAAATTCTTCGAGAAAAGTTCGTCGAGCTCTATAACATGCCCATCCTAGAAAACGTGAGTTTATTTCTTAACGTACGTTCATACGATTTTTCCTTTCTCGATTATATTCCGTTAAAAATCTCTCCGATTGCTTGCAGTTGCTTGAAAGCTTCCAAACATCATACCCAAAATCGACCTTCCCTCCGCTACCAGAACGAGGGGACTTCAACTTGGAAGAAGTACTCGATTCACCATACTTCTTCAATTGAACTACACACATACAAACCCACACTCCGAAAAAGGAAATACAGTACTCGATGTTGTACTCAATGTTCAAAATCGTTCCTAATCGAGCTGACGGACAGAGCTAACCCGGAAGACGAAACTTTTTTCGCGATTATGCTTTTTGGCCTTAAGGGTATATGAAGTTCACAAAATCCGGTGAGCCCAAATCAAATATTCTCTCGATTGGACAATGGCGTCTTACACTGGCCTCGTTTTTACGATATTCCATACGGGTGTTCATCCTTTTTTTTGTGATGTTGAAGCTGCTCGAAGAGGCCTCATCGGCAGCCGTTGACACTCATTGTCCATTTTTTATGTGAAGAGCTTGTAGATAGTTGTTAAACCTTGTATTTTCTCATTATTGTATGAATAAAGAGTTAGAAAAAATTTTGTACCAGGTAGCAAGACACCAAAGTATATTGTATAAAACTTCAGCCAGTATATAATGTAGAAGTCTATTAAACTCATTTTGTTTCCAATATTCGTTCTTCCGGTTAAGTAGTAAATGTAATACCCCATATTTATCTTGAAAAGAGATCGATAGATTACTCATATCAATAAAGTGCATCTTCTTTTCATGGGAGTCTATTTGCTAAGAACTCTACAGTTAAGCGTGCTTGGTGGGGATAAGTCTTAGGATGGGTGACCTCCTGGAAAGTTTTCCTATGTGCGCACGAGTGAGGCCAAAGTGCGCTGGAAAGACTTGTGTTCCACACGGTAGCATCGAACTTTCATAAAACGCCAGTGGTAACACTTTTGTAAGATTTTTGCTAGTATTCCCTCCATTAAAATTAGAATAAATGAGAGGTGTTTTTATGTAAAGATTGAAGAGAGGTAGCGGCAAAACCTTAAAAAAGAAATTATAAATGTATTATTTTGTTGTAAGTAGAGGCAAAAGGTAAAAATTTAATTACTAGGACAAAAAAATACTATTATGGTGACCGATATACTAAAAAAAAATAATTTAAATGTGTAAGTTTTATTTTAAATACGAAAATTTTATAGTTTTGGACTTTAATAGTTGGAAGGTATTGAGGATATCAATAAAAGTACTAATGTTAAGAATTTATAACAATAAAGAAAATTTGTATATCAAGATAGCATAAAGATTTGAATCAGAAATGTTGAACTTGATTTTTACTTACTTGTTTTGTGATACTTAAATTAAGTATCCCTTACATTATGTGTTATTATAAATAAAATAATAAGAGTCAAATTTTAAATATAAAAAACAAATTGAAAATATAAATAAATTAATTAATAAGGATTTAAATTAATAAAAATTAGGAAAAATTACCGGGAATAATACAATCTTTTGTTAATTTCCCTACAATAATATGAACTTTTGATTAACCATGAATAATACCAACTTTGGAGGTTTTCCCTAGAATCATACAAACTTTAGTTTATTAGCTAAATCGCAAAAATTTTTTGTCATAAAATCACCTATAGTTTAAATTTTAACATATTAGGTATATTGTAGGAAAATACCTCCATAAGTTGGTATTATTTATGATTAATCAAAAGTTGGTATTATTGTAGGGAAATAAGCTAAATATTGTATCATTTATGGTAATTTTTCCTAAAAATTAACCTCAAAATCATTTATCCATACATCCTAAAATACATTGACTTTGATTTTTAATTAGTAAATACCAAAGAAGAGGATGGCAAAGAAGGTCCCTTATATTGTTATAAGGACAATGATTAGAATAGTGAAGACTCTAAAACATGTAGCTTGAATTTGAAATTTTAGTTGAAACAATTTCCTTTAGGATATATGAGTAATATTAAATTATTAAGCTAGTTGTTACGAATATATATGGTAATAGTTAATTGTATCACAATTGGCTGTTAGCTATTGACATGTTAAATTAATTAATGGTATTGACTTTTTGTTAGTGTTAAAACTGAATTAAAAATCAATTAAAAACATTTTATTAATTATTTGAGTAACCAAAAATTTAAACATCAATCAAAAAATATTTTGTGAAACACACCCATAACAAAAGCAAGAAGTCCCATTATGCCAATTGCCAATGTACTACTATTAACATGGGCACCAAAACAAAATTGTTAGTATAAACTATTAAGATATAGAGGTGTTCATAACAAACCTAATAATCGAATCCGATTGTCTATGACACGAATTTAGTTTCTTAGATGATCCAGCAATTCGACGCAATCACGAATCTCTTGTATGTCACAACAAACAGAAGCAACTAATACTTTCCACACACAAGACTCGGGTACCTTACCTTGACTAATCATCTCTTCCAACCACATTCCAGCCTCGTAAATTCTGTCTATCGAGCAAAGACCTCTAATAAGAGCATTAAAAGTGTTCGGGTCAGGCAAAAACGATTTTCTCAACATTCGTTCCATGATCTTACTTGCTTCGACAAATTTCCCATCTCGACAAAATCTATCAGTGACAACATTGTATGTCTCTTTGTCAGGTGAGCAACCTTTCTGCTGCTCCATCATTTCAAGAAACTTAAACGCTAAATCCAACTCGCCCTCGTCACAAAATCCTTTTACAACGATCTTGTAGACCTGAGAATTCGGTACACAATCCCTCTTCAGCATTTCCTCCTCTATTACCTTGGCAGCTTCACGGACTCTTCCATACATGCACAATGCTGATACCTTTGATTGATATATCCTCAAAGATGGGCTGAACCCCTTTTCACGCATCTCATCGAGCACTTTATTAGCCGCACAAAACTTACCGTCTAAATATAGATCACTAAGCACAGCAGCGTAACTATCTAAACTAGGGATGGCACCTTTAACTAAAGTTTCATTGATCAAAAGTTTAGCTTGTTCTACGTCTTCACTATCACGAAGTTGGTTAAGATCTACAAGTTTGCAGCGACTCTTGGGAGCTTTAAGGCCCTTCCTTAAAACTTTCCCAAGAATCTCTAGAGCCTTGTTGATTTGGTTATCATCACATAAACTATCTAAGAGAGTCCTATATACTACAATATCTTCCCCACAACCTTTCTGAGAAATCCTCCATAGCATAGAATACAACAAGTGAGTGGCCTCGTTTAGCCTTCCATCATGGCAAAGGCCTTTCATAAGAATCCTATAACTTTCCTTGTTGGGGTAACAACAATGATAGTTCATCTCTTGAAAAACTTGCAACGCTAGGTTAGAGCGCTTAATTTGACAAAGAACATCCATCAACAAATTCAACGAACCAATCCTAGACTTAATCGCCCACCCAGAGGAATTTTCCTTAAATAGATGATAAAAAGCTTCAAGTCTAGACTCTTTAACCATTATATGTAAAAGGGTATTGAAAGAGACGGTCCAATTCACACAATTGAATTCGGGAAGACTTTTAAATAACGAAACTGCATCATCAAGCAATCCAGCATATGCATAAGTCTTAAAAATACTAGCAAATACTACATCTTTACACTCACATGAATCGTCTTTCATCTGTTCAATCACTTGCTTCATATCATCAAAACAACCCGAGCTCCCAAGTATGTCAATAATAGTGGAATATACAGCACCATTGTGACGATAATTGGGATACTTTGATCGGGCTTCATTAAAGATCTTTAAGGCAGTATATGGGTTTTTCTGCTGTCTTAGAATCTGCCCGAGCTGAGCGGGATTAAGCAGTCTTGGCCATCTAACAAACATGACTTGCTTCTGAAACACTTCTTCTCTAAAGTAAGCTGTTAAAGATTCATCAACATAAAGGTTAAACTTTTGAGCAAAAGTGACAAAAAATTTGTACAACCACATTCCTCAAGAGTATCACTAATATAATTGTTTTACAAATTTTGCAATCAAACCACATAAACAATTTTTAGGGTGATCCAAATCAACAAAAAAAAAAAACCAAAAACAAAATTACTTAGGTTTGCATTTGGGAACAAGCATTACATTTCAAATTATAGATTTCAATTATGTCATGTTTGGGAACGATGATTTTGCTTGAAAACTTGGAATTGGCTCAAATTTATTCTTTGGCAAATCAAAAATTTTCAAATTTAGATTTGGATCAAATTTCACCATTGTTTTTGAAGTAGTTAAAGTTGAGAATTTAAAGGTGACTACCCAAACCTTGTCATTTTCAAATTCTTTATTTATGATTTCATAATTGAAATCCATAATTTGAAATAAAATACTTGTTCCCAAACACTACATTATGAAATTATTAATGTAGAATTTGAGAATTACAAGGTTTGAGAGGTCATTCTCAAATCCTCATCTTTAACCATTTTAACAATTGTGGTTTTGACTCAAATCCAAATTTGAAATTTTTTTATTTGCCAAACACTAAATTTGAGTAAATTTTTATTTTCAAATGAAATCCTCATTCCCAAACAAAGCATAAGGAAATTTATCAAAATATAGAAAATGAAAATGGGCAGCCTATAAACTTCTAACATGCCACTCCCAATGCCATTGAGCGACTTCCATCTAAACGGGATTTAGGGTCAGATATACAAAACCTTTCAATAAAGAGGTTGTTTCCAATAGACCCTTTTCTATTAATAAAATAAATCTGTATGGGAGATTCAAATGAACAAAAAATGCCATTATACAATTCACACCGTTACCTCAAACTAACTATAACATCGTTACCTCAACCATATGACTGTTATATTAACAATCCTAACACTATACTAAAGTACAAACAACACAAAGCTAACAAAATAACGAAACACTTGAAATTATGCATCACAATTATTCATTCACAAACAAGTGGGATTCAATCACCCTTCGACCTAAGATGCGAAACTTAAAACTAACAACTATAACATAAATGTTTGTATCAAAACATGTTCAATTTCAAAACTCTTTTCATCAAATGCTTATTATGATCCAATGATTTAGTAACATCAAATTAAAACTCTTCTTAACATAAGTGCTAATATTATTTGACTCTATTTTATCGCATAATAATGATTTTGTATAATAATCATTTAGGACATAATCCATTATCTCGATTATCTCTCAAATTATAACTATTCGCATACTCATTATCATTTCTTCAATGAAACACCTCTTAACTTTTAGGACCGCATTATCTTTAAGACACATCCATAATTACCCAATAAGGAAACATAAAATAATCGTAAATATTTAATTAAAGGAATACCAATTGAAATCCCAATTTGAACGATTAACCTCATAATTGACTATTTTCGATTTTCATGGCAGTCTGTCAGTATTTTGGGCATAACTCTCATATACAAACTCATTTTGGGGCGATTCAAAAGCCCACGCCTCCGCGACTCCGAGCTCTACAAATTTTAAGAAGAAACCTGAACCTAAAAATGCCCAGAAGAGGCTCGAAATCAACCAAGAACAGAGAGGACATAATCTGAATTTTTTTTAAAGAACTATAAATGCAATTTGCTTTTAAACTTTGAAGATAAATCAAAACCCCAAATTATAAGCATAATCAGATACTACCACATAAATTAGAATTAAAAAGAACCCAAATGAACCAACTTCAATACTTGAACTAATTACCCAATTTATGTAGAATAAAGTTAATATTCAAGTATACTTGATTTCTATTACCCAAAAATTACTTAATAAAACTCCAAATAAAAATTGAAAATTGATTAGAGAAAATAGAAGAGATGGCTTACAAAGATGGAATTAGAAGAGGGTGAAGAAACAAGTGAACTTCATGGTGGTGGTGTGCTTGATGGCTGCACGGTCGGCTGTCTCTGCCGTGGCTGCTGGCGGCTGGAGAAGGAGGAAGCAATCAGCCGGCAGGCGGTGGTCCAGGTGGCGCAGCAGCCGGCAGAAGGTGGTCCAGCAGGCAAGGGAAAGAAGGAAGGAGGGAAGGGTTTGTTTCTTTTTTTTTGTTTTCCAAAATGTATGGCAAGGTAGTCTCATCTAAAAAACTACTCTCTTCTATTCAACTTAAATGTTTTATTTAGTATTTTTTTTACACTTGTCAGAACATTTTAACCCTTAATATCTCAAATTTTTTCTAATTAAAAATTATAAAAATTTGATATTTTAAATATTTTTTTTGAATATAAAAAATTTGATATTAATAATGCTTATATTATGACAAATCAAACAAGATCTCTCATGACTATGTTTTAACTTATAAATTAAGAGTAAAATACAAATTAAGAGCAACTAGTCTTATATGAGACCGTCTCACACTGAAACGGGCCCTCATAGTAGCCCATTTCTCTAATTGATTACTTTAAGATCGTAAGTAATCGTTTCAAGATTATAACTATTAACTATTAACTAATCCCTCTAAAACTATAAAAAATGATAATTATAAAATTATAAGTGATCACTTTAACGTTATAAATGATAACTTCAAGACGGAAAAGTGTGTATTGAGCCCATAGGCGGACCTAGCATTAAGGAAGGGGTTATATGGGTTTTGAACCCAAAACCTCTCAATTCAAATATAAACAATTTTTAAAACCTCTCAATTTTTTTTTTTTTGAGTTATAAAACAATTCTTGGAAATTGTTTGAAACCTCTCAATTCAAATATAAACAATTCTTATCATTGAGCCAAACCTAAATTGTTTGAAACTAATTAATGTTTATAATACTAACTTAAATAGCATGTTACTATTATCTAAAGTCGAAATTATTGTGAATTGTTATTCAAATTAAATTGGTGACAATTAAGATATTTTGGAAAAAATTGAATTAGCCTTCATAATAGATATATTATATTTATTTTGCAAAAAAAAAGATATATTATATTTAAACGTGCAAAAGATCTAAAAAATTTCGGATTATAATAGGCATATATAGTAAATCGACTCTTTATTTCAAATGCACTTTTTATTAATGTGAAATTTCACATATATTTGCTATCAGGCCAATAGTCAATTAGAAACAACTTTTTTCTTACTAATAAGGGTAAGATTGTATACATTTAATACTTTAAACCCCATCTTAGGTGAGAGTCACTTAATGACATTGGAGCAATGAAATGTTTTTGTTAATCGTTATATTTTAAGGATGAAACGAATAACAATTTCATTATTATAAAATTAATGACCCACCGCAAATTAATCAAGCATAAACTCTTATACCAATTTATGAACCAACGAGTCTCACTAAATTCACACTAAAAAGGGAATAGATAATTTATTTCTTCAACATAATTTAGGAATAAGAATTTCCAAGTCCTACAACCTTTTATCTTACGTTGTAACTAAGTTGTGCAACCCCATCCTTTCAATTTTAGATCCGCCACTGAATTTGAGCCGGCCAACCCAATAAAGATAGTCTCACCGTGAGAGATGGCGTACTAAAATGGGGCACAAGCTAGGGGTCACGTGCCCTCTAGAACTTAAAAAAAAAAAGAAAAAAGAAAAAGAAAAAATAGGGAAAAAAAACTGAAAACGCGCGTGGGGTTTCTTGAATTTCAATTTCGTTATTCCCATTTACAAACTAAAACCAGTAACCCTAAATCCCTAATTCGCCCACGGCAATCGACGACAACCCCAACAGGCGGTCACCGGTTCACCGGAGAATCGGATATCGTCTGGGTTTCTGGCCTACTGCTCCGCTCTCCAGTCGCCTACTCCCTCACTGTCACGCTGTGTGAGTGTGTGACTCGGCATTGTCGCACTGAGTGGACTGTTACGGCTCAGCGGCTGCCGGCTTGCCTACCCACCTTCCAGTCCACCACCATACCAAGTACCAACCCACCTTCAAACAATATATCAAACCAATTTCAGCCATTTTCAGGTATTATTAATTAAATGTTATATTTTTTAAATCCCCAATTCCTAAAAATTAGGGATTTTTTTATTGTTAAATCAAACTTCAAGTTAGTTTCTTGAATTATTAATGTTATTTTTTGTTATTTCATATGTTATAATAATATATATGTATTATTGTTTCTAGTTATATTAATTAAATGTTTATATTACTGTTTCTTGAATTACTGTTATTGTTATTTCAAACTTCAAGTGAATGTGATTTGTGAATAATAAGTGAATGTGAATAAGTGAATGTGATTGTGCTTCGTGGGAACTAAACGAGAACAATTGTAGTAGTTGCTTTGTTTTATTATAAGCTTTTGAACTATTTGATGAGATGACATTAATTGACTGGCTTTAGCTTGAAAGTATCTGTACTTGACATTTGGAGGAATGAAAAATATTTGGTTGTTCGTTTTTGTTTCTTGAATTATTGTTATTGTTATTTCAAACTTTCATCTTCATGTTGGCGCTCCTAGGAAGTGTGAACCCTAGATCCGCCACTGATGATATAATATTTGAACTTTGTTGGTTTGTGCATTGTTTGATTTATAAGTATTAAGAAGAGAGAAAGTTTAATTGTGAGCCCTTATAAGTTTGATATGTTAACATTGAGTTTTTTGTGTGCCTCAATTGCTAGTTAGATTATAACCTATTGGTGCATTTTTGATTTTAGATTAATACAAAACAAAGAATAACAATAATGTGATATCTTGGTTACATTTGCAGAAGAGAAATGAAAGGGTATTAGTGTTGGCTTCCAAGCCTCATTCGCAAATCCCTATATCTTCCCTTTGTAATATGCTTGTAGGCTAAGTCATAATAAGGAGCTTGCAATCAGGGTTCCTGTATTAACTTCGGCCATATTCTCCCCAAATTATTTACAGTTCAGTCGAGATTAGATGTGTTAAGAATTTCTCATCAATTTTGCTCGCACATTTTCACTTTTTTCAATTCACACATGTGAATTGTGATCCATGGAGTAACATGGTTAGGGCCTTGTTGAGAACTGATGTATATTTTAGTAAAGTAAAAGTCTTTTAACTAGTGATTGCTGATATTGGTTGTGAAGTGGGCAGTGGGTTTTCCTTTTCCCAAGTTTTCAGTATTTCTGCTTCTTTTGATATAAAGCTGAGAAGTGAGCGATTCCCTGATCTTGATTTTGTCTATTCATTTTTATGTTTCCTTTCAAGTAGAGATGACTAATGGATGGGTCAGTCCCTTGGATTCAGGGCTGAGTTAACATATTTGGGTTGTTAGAGGGACGGGTCATTAATGAGGCGGTTCATAATTGGATTTTTATTTGATTGGGTCAATAATGGGTTGTAGAGGGTTGGTTAGGGGTTTTTTAAATAAAGGGTCAGATTTCATTTTAAATGTCTCATATTCTTTTAATTCTTGCTTTGTTCTCCTCCTTTCCTCACTTCATGATTCCCCTTTTGCATTCTTCTTCATCCATAACCATAGAAAATTCATGAGTACTTGATCACGACAATGGATCTCAACATTCAAATTGATTTGCATTTTTTTTCTATCCTTTGTGGTTTAGTGTTACTTATGTGATTAAATTGCTGATTTGGATATTCGATTCTGGTATTAAAAAAAACTTAGTGTGATGTTTAAATTAAAAAATATTGCTATGAATCTGCAGATTGGTATTGGTGTTTGAATTGATTTGGCTATTCGATTTCGGTTAGAATCGGCTGTTTAAATAAACTTAAAGTAAAAAATATTGCTGTTTGAATTACAGTTTTTTTTTTAGACGGCGTTTGAATTACAGTTTAAACAACATATAATTCGATTTGGGTTCAAATAAATACTGAAAAAAACTGCAAATGCCGATTTCTAGAAAGCCTTATTATGACCTCGCCACATAGCTCAGTTATGCCTGTCCACCACTGCTTAGCAGTGAAGTTGAAGCATATTGGTTTCAACCTGGCTCATATTTGAAGCTGTTGTAGTCAGGTAGTGGTTTGGTTCGTCAATGTTTTTTATAGTGTCAAATAGAAGCATAATTTGTTATAGTTGTAGTCAGATATGGGCCACCACGATCCCCTTTAGAAATAGTTGACCCGCCTTGCGTTTGACCCAACCCAACCTCACCAGCCCCGCCCATTAACCACCTCCATTCTCAAGATGTGTTTATGAATTGCTTTACTACTATGTATCTTACAAGAATATAGAAGACAGTGTTGCTTTTCTTTCTTGTATTTTGTGCATTCCTGAGATTTTGTAGTTAGGCAATTGATAAAGAGGTCCCGGATGATTTTAGCTGCTAATTAAACATGTCTGTGGGATTTCCTTGGCAGATATTATGAAGTTGAAATATTTATATCGGTTACTCCATGTGCAAACCTGTTTAAATTCAGCGACATGTCTAAGCAGAGTTGGATTCCGAAATGAAGGAATCTTTATAGCTTGTAACTCAAGGTTAATTCAAAATCCCTGATGTATGATGTTTTTGTTTCAGGGATTATTTAACGGGGAGCACCACATATTGAAATGTTGCAAAGTCTTCCCCACCAGGCTATACCGTCGCCTGCTAGGCTCGGTCTTTCAAATCCTAATTCGCCTGCTCTTCAGAGCCCCAGTGCAGCCAAGCCTACATCACAAGCAACCCAGTCAAACCAAACCCAACAGCAGTTGACCTTGTCAGTCCCAAAGACCACCTCATCCACTCTTCTTTCGCTGCTACCTCCTTTCCAAAAAGCCCAAGCGCTTCTTGTGCAGATGGCGTCTTTGGCTGCCAAACTTTTCGAGGTTTCACCTAATCGTTCTGCCTGGCTCAGTGCCTTCCGTGGGTCTCTTCCAACTTTCCTTCCTTCTCAAACCCATTCCATGAGCACACCCCCACTTGACTCCGCTACCTCTACACCCAAAGAAATTGTTAACCTTTTCACATCCCTTCAAACTCAGTTATTTGAAGCAGTTGCAGAACTACAAGAAATTCTTGACCTTCATGATGCTAAACTAAAGTTGAACCAAGAAATTGAGGCCAAAGATTCTGCAATTCTTTCATTTGCTAAGAAACTCAAAGAAGCCGAACGGGTTCTTGATGTTCTTGTTGATGATTATGCTGATTATCGTCGTCCGAAACGATCAAAATCAGAAGATTCTGAGACTTCTAGTACTACTACTGTTGCATCTCAGTTGAAGTTGGCAGATGTCATATCATATGCCCATAAAATCAGCTATACAACCTTTGCACCTCCTGAATTTGGTGCAGGTGGTCCGCTACGTGGCGCTCTCCCTCCAGCCCCACAGGAGGATCAAATGCGAGCCTCGCAGCTGTACGCATTTGCAGATCTAGACATAGGTCTACCCAAAACACTGGAGGACAAGGAGAAGACAATAGAACCCCTTATTGAGGCCCCTGCTGATCCGATGGCTGCAATCAAGGGACTCATGCCGCCCAATGTTACAGTCCCACCTGGCTGGAAACCGGGTATGCCTGTGGAACTGCCTATGGATATACCACTACCTCCTCCTGGATGGAAGCCTGGGGATCCTATCAATTTACCCCCATTGGAATCTCTTGCTGCGGCTGCTAGAGCTGGTGAGCGGTTGCCACAAACTGTTGCCCCGCCTGTGTTTCCAAGAGCACCTGAAACTATACAGGTGCCGCATATTCGTATTGATATTCTAGATCAAGATGATGACAGTGACGAGTATACTAGTGACGAGGGAACCTCTGATGATGAAGAATGAGTGTGTTTTCATTGTACCACTGTATTTATATAAATGACAGGCTGAAGAAAGAAACACTTAGTTTGTAGTGATGGAAGTGGATGTAAAGGAAAGAGATTTAACAACACAAACAATGTGATAGCATTAATCTTAAAAGATTACGATCGATTATATGAATTAATGTATTAATTTTAATAGTTTCTCATGTATTATTGTTTTCCATTCATTTTGTTTTTGTATCATCTCTATTTGTACGTCTAAAACATTCATATCCTTTAAAGTCTCCTAAATTTCAATTTTCTATCTTTATTGGTTCGTTGATACTATGTTTATGCAACTCAAGCATTTTCGTACATTTTTGTTTTGAACTCTATCTCTCAAGATATGCCTGCTCATCCATCAAAATAATTACATTATTCCTATTTCCATCTTATTATGATTATTTCTAAGAGCTTTAAGGGCATATATCTCTCTCTATATATATATATGATCCCGTTATATTTGAAAAAATAATAATCATTGTTGCTAGAATCATAGGAAGGAGTAAATGATTTCAATAAAAAGAGAAGGATACCATTAATATAAAACAATCAAATAAATTTTAAATCTTAAAATCGCAAATTGAGTTGTCCTTTTAGTAAAAATGTGTTACGCAAATAAAGACAACCTTGTACAGAAGGTTATCCCAAAATTAAAAGATTTATAATAGTTGGGAGTTTTGATAAGAAAAAATCTAAGCTTTAGTTAAATATAAAATGCCAAAATAAAAATTACAATCCTAGATTGCTATTTAGGGGTATGAAAAATATCGAATTCAAATTATCCGATTCAAAATATTCTATATTTGATATCCCATTTTAAAAATCTGATAATTTATCCAATTTTTAAAACTCTAATCCATTAAGCAAAAATTCATTCATACACCACCCAAAAAGTTTAGTTCTTGTAAAATCACAATAAAGCACTTTTCTTTGTCTTTTTTTCTTTTTCCTAAAGATGACAAAGACCCTTTTTCCTTTTTTTTTTTCTTTTTTGCTTTTGATATGAAAAGGGTTTTTTCAAAAAAGTAATATTCTTCATCTTGAGATTGAAGATAATGTAAAAATAACCACAATTATGGTGTATATAATAATTAATATGCAATTGAAGCTAATAAAGGGCAATTTAAGGGCAAAAGGAATCATAATATGACTATCATTTGCAGAAACTAAAGGAAAATCTGCAAGCTCCTACAACATATATCTAAGAATGAACCCCACAATTGTGCCTATAGTTGGGACACATTTTTTTAGTACCAAAATTACAGAAAAATACTGCTGGGGGCTAAAGAATAGACATCGAATCAACCGATAATACTATAGACTGACAGCCTTCCCAATCGCACTAGGCGTACATTCGAAGATTGATAAGCTCGTAGTTTAGGCTGCTAATCACATCAGCTTCGGGTTTTGGTATGGGCATCGACATTTACAACGGAAAAACATTATGTATGGGAAAAAAAGGGCTTGAAGATGGGGCTCGAACAGTTATGTTTGCTCAAACAGATGCGGTGTAACTGGAGAAGAGTTGTAATAATATATCCAATGTTTCGGGGTAGAATTTCCTAGCGAACAAATAACAAGGACGCTTTACTCCGTTCCATAGACATGGCTGTACAAGTCTTTGCATCTGCAAGTATAGAATGACAAATATTTTTAGATATTACTCGGGGGAACGGGTCTATTTTAAGAATGTTTTAGATATATGATTACCGGAGATTCACTAGTCTCGTGCACAGATTCATCGATTGACTGCAAGTACAATAACAAAGAGATGAGATAAGCGTGCACAGAGCTATCTTTTGTTCAGGACGTTTAGGGCGAGTGTCACTTTATCAAATAGAAGTATAGGTAGGTCTTTTACTCAGACTCTTCATTTTGCTTCACGCACCCCTGTCTGATCCTTGATGCTCGAACATTGGTATGGCGCTTAGACACTTCATTATAGGCGTAAAATTGAATATTTAGACATATCCGACACTTGGACACGTACCAGTATCAAACAACGGGAGTCCAAGTAACATAGACCTACCTATACTCCTATTTGCTAAAGGCATCTAATCATCTATACTAGGGAAATCAGCAATCACAAAGGTAGCAAAAATTCAATTGAACCATACCGTAATGTTCTGCAGGAGCTCATAGCTGACGTCTTGTTCCCTATACGACTTCGGATGCCACTTATGTTCAGACCAATCGACATGGGTTACTGACCAATTTGCCATTCCCCCTGGATCGATAATCTAACAATTTCCAGAAATAGTATGTTAAATTGAAACGAAGGGTGTTCAGCGTCTTTTACATATACAGCATGCGTAGTTTGATACCACTTACATTGAAGAAAGTCGGTAGGTAATGTTCATCACAGTAGCAATTGCGTCCTTCAAATCCGGGCTGTTAAATACACCGATTAAGAATTTGTTAGGAACCGACAAACTGTAACTGTAAACGCAAAACAGGATGGAAAAGAGGGAAGGGGCCGGGCCAGCAGGAAGATGTGATGCTTAGGATGACAGACAGGAAAGAAGCTTTACCTTGCAGTAATTTTTGAACTTTGAGTAGTAGAGACTATCCGAAATTACGATCATCGCATGCTGCCGTTTCAAGTGAAACCACTGCCGGAAAAAAAAAAAACATTATTTGCATATGTCGAAGACAATTTCAGGTAACATATGTCGAAGAGAATTTCACACTATGACTCTAACACAAGATAGAACTCGAAGAAGATTTGATAAAGCCAACTTCAGGTAACATATGTCGAAGACAATTTCAAGCCAAGTTTTAGTAGCATCAATTTAAGTTTAACAAATTTTTATAACCCGAATGTGGATTCTAACCTGTGCACCCTTACGGAAGTCCTTCTTCTCTATTTCAGGTAACATATGTGGTGAGTACCTAGCATTTCCATGAGGACCTGGATCCAAGAAACTGGAAAATAGAAGTCCTTGATTAGGTTCAAGAAAAATATTTATAGCCTGTTTGACAGGTGGTAATAAACGATGGTAATGGGAATAAAAACTAGAGTAATTTTGGTTGAAAAATCTCTTGCCTACCTTGATGAATCAGACCAGAAACGGACCGTTAGCATAAAGTAAATCAGAAAAATCAATGTTATGAAAAATTCTCTAAATTTCTACCTCATGACCAACCACACATGATGAAAAGAAAGTAGTGAGTCAAATCGATCTCACCTATCAATGTAGCTTACATTTGTGAACATCAGATAATTGTACACATACTCAAAACTGTGCAAAGGTATACAACTGCAAGCAAAGAAATTTGATACATCAGTAGTCGAGGTCCATGATAGTTGCTGGACCGATACAATAAAGGAAGATAATAGAGTATTTACATACCTGTCAGAAAGCAACACAAAGTGCTGGTTATCGGGATCCTTCAGAGCGTTACCCAAAAGGCGGCGTTCTGCATTAATCATTGAGACTTCGCCCCAACCAACCTGTGAGCAGAACCAGCATATAGATCCACCAAATCAACGCATTATTATTTTCATGAGTTAAAATAAATGGATAATCTACATCAGATGTCCCAAAAGATTCTGATAACATTTTTCTCGCCCCCTCAATGTAAGTCAACCAAAAAAGAAAGGTAGAATCTGGGGAAGAGTTTATCTTCGAGATGTACCACATTCATGGTACTATAGATTATTAGTAATAATTTGGGATGAGGGAAATGGAAAGTCCAGTGTAACATAATTTGCTAACTAATTCGCTTTTTAAATTCGCGATTCGCTCAAATTTTCCAAAGAATAGCGCAAAGCCGACCATAATTCGCTTTTTTCGATTCGTGGTTCACAAGGATATTAGCGAATCATGCGACACTGGAACAGTCTGTACGACTATGCCACCAAAAACAAGATGAACAACATATACTATCAAGAGTTGATGTATCTGTTTATCGCTAAGTGACACCAATTTGCTAGCGTATTCAACTCACATTGGAAAAAATAAGTACAAAGACAAACTAGACAAAAAATAACCAAAATACACGAGCCAATTCTCAATATGAGCTTTAAGTGAAGAGATAACATTAGAAGTACACACCTTATCACTGTGGATGTCCCTCTCCATGAAATATTTGCTCTCATATACAGGTTTTTGTCGAGATGCGTGCACATAAACACTAAACTTGCCCTCATGACCCTGTCATATCAAAAATGTATCTTTGAGCATAAAAATCACAAATTTAATAGTTAATATTGCTGTAGAAAAATCAACAGAATCACTACCCTATGCATCTCATACATAGGGTCAGCAACATGAACCAAAGGAAATAAGCGTCTAAGATCGTCAAATAATAAACATTACACTTTAATCGACCCTATATAATCTTAGCTACAAGAAAACAATAACAATGATCATACCCATATATTCTCCTCCTTTATTCATGCTATTTTTATTATAATATACTTAAGCAAAATCCAATTGTATGTGTCATTCTTCAATCCTATCATCCAAGTCAATTTTGACCTATCCTTTTTTCTTCTAAACTTTTCAAATTTCCAAACTTTCACTAATTGAATGGCTTTATTTTTGGGTCATCTTTGCACATGACCAAAATATCGTCAACAATTTTCTCATTGATTAATATCCACAACTCCAAGACCTTATCTTATCCACCAATACGATGTCATTTACCAACGATAAACACCAGGAAAGTTGGAATACCTCCTTGGATAGGTTTTATTATCTCAGAGGACCACCACAATAAAGGGCACAAAGATAGAACTTCATATATATAAATCATGATTCAACATTTTTAAATTACTATAACACATTCACTACATGTCATAACTTATACCTTTTCTTTGACTTAAGTCACCATAAAACTTTTGTTGGTATTTTGTCATACAACTTTTCAAGATCATCAAAAATAATGTAATGTTTTTTTTCCCCACAATTTTCCATTAGTTGCTGCCTCAAACAGATAGCTTTTATGATATATCACCTTCTTGCTTAGCTTCATAATGCAGCTCATAAACTTAATTTTCTTGTAGTTACACATCTTTTTATACAGACAAGTTCTATAAAGCTTATCCTCTTGTTTTTTAGCATCTTATTTATACTTTGTATCCTAATAAAGAGATTAATAGACCAATAAGATTTCATGTGGTTTTCAATCCTCTATAAAAGTATTGTTCGCTTTCTTTTGATTTATTTTCTCCAAAGCTTCTTCCACCTCTTAAGTCATATTCAATTCCACCTATTCCATCAAAATGTGAAGATTACATAAACTAATTCTAAATTTCCTAATACAAAAAAGTTATTTTCTACAGTCCACACCTATACAATTACAGCCTTAAGAAGCATTATAAACTAAACTTTAGTATTACCACAAAAATACAATAG
The DNA here is from genome assembly GCA_019776075.1 of Amaranthus palmeri. Classification (NCBI taxonomy): domain Eukaryota; kingdom Viridiplantae; phylum Streptophyta; class Magnoliopsida; order Caryophyllales; family Amaranthaceae; genus Amaranthus; species Amaranthus palmeri. The sequence goes on from JAAKBH010000022.1 coordinate 737,765, forward strand.
ATGTTGTCAAGGCAAAGAATAACTTAATCATCAGTTCCTTACCTAACCTTTAAAGGGTCTTCCAAAGGGAAAAAAGACATGTTAATGTTATGTTTTCCAAATTTAAGCTATCCTACGAAGATTTTTAGCTTTAAGATATATATATATATATATATATATATATATATATATATATATATATATATATATATATATATATATATATATATATATATATATAGGGTCAAGTTCCAGTGAGAACCAAGCTTATATGAGAACCGTGAGAACCAATCGCCTTGATAAAAATGTGTTACTTTTATATAGAAAATGTGTTACTTTTGAACTAAAAAATGTTACTTTTGTTTTAAAAAAAAGCTGTTACTTTTTAGCATAAAAAGTGTTACTTTTAGAAAAAAAATATTTTTTTTTCAAAAAATAAAGTAACACGTTTTTTTCGAAAAGTAACACATTTTTATGTAAAAAGTAACACCTTTTTCTGTGTCTTTTTCAGAAATTTTTTCTTAAAGTAACACTTTTTTGCCCAATAGTATCATAAAACACAGTAACATCTTTTTGCCCATAAGTAACACCTTTTTAGTAAAAAGTAACATTTTTTTGTAAGGCTGATTGGTTCTCACGGTTCTCATATAAGGATGGTTCTCACTGGAACTTCTTCCTATATATATATATATATATATATATATATATATATATATATATATATATATATATATATATATATAAAATCTTTTAATACATATATAAAATAATTAGCTAGATATCAATTATTTCTATGGTCTCCAACAATAGCTATAATGGAAAAGAGAAACAAATCAGAGCTATTATATACTATCTATTCTACATTAGCTATTCATGTAGTCATAAACCAATCAGACGTTCAATGGAGTTATCCAATCTTTTCCTGATATCTTATATAGATGTTTTCAATGAAAATCAAGAAAAACATGAAACATTAAAGCCATTAATTTTAGCCAACATTTCAAAATGTAATTGCTCATAGGGTTTTTCTCATTGGGTGTTGATCAGAGGTCAAAAACATGTATTGTCGCAAGACTAAGGTCTCATAGTCAATGTAACTAGATTGCTACACATATATTATGTGTTAGTCTTAACATTCAAAGAAAAATAATTATCCGAAACCATATAGACATAAGAGTAAGAAAGAATCTTACAGAAAAAAATTTATCCCAGAGCATTTCAAAAGGCAACGATCCAGGAGTCAAGAACATGAAAGCAATTTTTGGGTTTTCCGTATGCTGAGGTGGAGTTCTCAAAAACTCTTCAATTATAACTTGTGATGCTAACTCTTCGTCGGTCAATTCCCTTTTAGAATAAGGAAGCCACTCAGTAAAAGCTTTACAGCCTCTAGGCGAAAATACATAGCAAGCTGAGGAGTTTTCAGGAGGATATATGTAACCACAGATAACGAAGAAACTGACCAAGCAAACCAACACTATGATCCACACTGGTCTCTTGGAAACATGTCGTCGTTGCATTGGCAATATTTGCATACTTAAGCCCCAGTCTTCTGTTACCTTCATGTTTCACTCGAAGGTTCAAGGTTGTTTCGTAGCATGACCTATCGATTCACTATTGCAATTTGCTTCACTCTTGGACAAATTGCAAACACCTCAATGAAATGAGAAACCAACAATACACGAAGAACTCGGTCTGAAAGAAATGGAGGTAACTTACATTAGAGCAATTTATACATCCTGATTGCACAACTACTATTCATGCTAATAGCAAGACATCTATATTACTCGGACTCTTCATTTTGCTCCACATAAGCTCGGACATGGGGATGAGTTACTTATGACACTTAGACACTTCATATTAGGTGTAAAATTGAATATTTAGATGTATTCAGCACTTGGACACGTATGACATATCAATATCCGACATAAGTACCTGAGTACGAGTAACATAGAGCAAGACTAAATTTCAATAAGGGGCAATGCTAATTCATAAACTTCTCCCCACAGCCTAAGAGATATATATTTAGGACATTTCATAAAACACAGAAAAACAGAAAAAAATGTGTTTGAAATCAACTTGTGAACTACTTTGAAATTAGATCAAAAGAACTTGCACAATCTATCCCATGAAACTTTTACTTTTCCTAATGCATATTGATCATAAAAAAGGTACTTTTTTTTTAAAAAAAAAAGGACCCATGAAATTCATAATCAAGCAGAAGTGCATGTCATAAAGAATTGCTGATTTCATAACTTGGATTACACACTAGTTGATCTTATCTCAATCACTATCCCAAATTGAAATTGACAAAACTAACTGAAGGAAGAATCTACACAAATTTATTTATTTCTAAACAGTCAAATCAACTTTGAAGGAAAAAGTTCCCTCTTCTATAAAAATAATTTACCTACAAACAGTCAAACCAACCTAACAAATTCACACAAATACCAATAAAAATCAGCAAAAATCTCACACCAACATTCCTTTCCACACAAATTCACCAAACAAATAGCTTCAATAAAAGCAAAAAAAATAAAGGAGCAATACCCAGATTCAAGAATCAATGCCATTGCCATTATTTTAACAAAAAGTCAATTAAAATGATAAAATAAACAAAAGGGTATTAAACAAATGAGATGTAATTAATACCTGGTTGAAAATTTCCAAATACCCAATTCAAATCTAGATTGAATTAAGCTCTAGAACATTCAAGATCTAAAACCCACAAAAAAAAAGAAAGAAATAATGAGGAAGAAAGAGCTTGTAGAAGTAGTCTAAGACTAATAATACTATTTAAAATAGTAATCAAAAAGTAACCAGAAAGGGAGGAAAGACTTGGTCTTTTCTGCTCCCTTTCTTTCACTTTCTCTCTCTTCCCCACTCCTTAGCCTCCCTGTCTAACAATTAATTATTGGGAAATTTCCAAGCTAATGATTCAAATTGCCAAAAAAACACCTCCCCAAAAAAACCCAAAAAAAAAAGATGGGTTTTGATGGGTTGTGATGGGTTCTAACCCTTATTAAATTCAACAAAAAGATTGAATCTTGGGTGTTAAAAATGGATTAAAAAATGGAAAAAGGTAATGGTGTTTATGCAGGAAGATGACTGAAAAGTAGAGAGAGAAATTAGGTAAGGAAATAGGGAGATTTTAATGGATTTTGTGTAAGAAAACACAAACATTACCGGATTGGTGTTTGTTGTTTATGGAGATGATCTAATGACTATTGACTAATTATCTATTGACGAATGATTGAATTGTTTTGTTAATTGATTGATTGGGTTAGAAGAAGTTTGAACACTCTATGAATGACTACAACATCCAATGGATGGGTTTGACTTCCAATCCTATGATGGGTGGGTTTGGGGGTGAATATGTGGGGTCGGATTGATTACGGTTGTTGATAAATACTTCCTCCGTTTCATGATACTCGCTCTATTTTTTATTTTCTATTTTGGGAAATTTTATATTATTTGTTATACGCAAAATCTCACAAGAGACGGTCTATAGGATAGACCACAAAATTGGGCCAGCCCATTCCCCTTAATTGATTTTTTTTATTATAATATCAATTATATTATGTTATAATCCTAAATGTAAGGTATTATAACCTCGAATATAATATTCTATAACCCTAAATATAAGTTATTATAGTCCCAAATAATTTATTATAACCTCAAATATACTATGTTATATTTTAGGCTGAGCTTTATGTATTCCGTCTATATAATAGACCGTCTCCCATGAGACTTACTGAATTACATTAGAGTAAACTTGTCAAATTTTGCCTCTATTTGAAATTAACCCAAAATCCGACAGGTTTGAGTTGATTATAATCCAAAGATTTCAACTTCACCGTTTTGACATGTTTACTATGTTTTTAGTTAGCTAACTCTACGTTTTTAGTTGATTATCCAGAGATTTGAGTTGATTATAATCCAAAGAGAAAGAATTGCTTTGAATCGTACGATTGAAACGATTTAGCCCCATTCTGATTCTTATGATTCTGAGTTCGAATTCGAATATCCGAATATCCGACATTTTTTCAATTGTCGGATATCGGATATCCGAAATTATTTCGGATAGTCGGATATCCTCATATTATAAGTAGTTTTGGATATCCGTTATTCATAAAAAATTATATTTTTATAAATAAATTATTTTGACTAATTTCGGATATTGGATATCCGCATATTATAAGTAGTTTCGGATATCCGTTATTCATAAGAAAAAATTATATTTTTATAAATAAATTATTTTGACTAAATTCGGATATTGGATATTTCGAACAGCCGAGTTGAATCGAATCGGATATCCGATATATAAGTTTTCGGATATCCGATCCGGCTACATGGTTCGGATCAGATATCCGATTTTGCTCTCCCCTAGTACTCGGTGGGAATTAAGTAGGAGTATATTGTGAGTAGACAAATAAATGATGTGAAGGTGGGATTTTTATCAAATGTAAAATTTTCATATTTTAATTTTCCTATTTTTCTTAGAACTATTTAATGTAAAGAAAAAAAATTTCTTAATCCGTTGGGTCGTCTCAAACCCGACCCAAACTGACACGAAATTGGCTCAACCAAAATTATGGCGACTAAAATGAACTAATCAAAAACCCGCTCACTGACCATTTCAAAAGCTCTACATAAGATAATGAAATTGGAGGTAGACAAGAAAAAAATCCGACTTTTATTCGGAGTATGCATAATGTGATTAAAGTACGACTCATTATCATCCCTTGAGTTAGTCCCCAGTGTCAATGTTGGACAATAGTATAGATATTGGAGTTAAATAAATTGTTCATGACTCTTAAATAATAATATTCAGATGTGGGAAAAGTGTCTAAAAGTAATTAATAAATTTTTTTCCAAAAAGTATTTAAAAAAAAGTTTTATCAAAGAATACCTAATAAAATTTTTTCTTTTCCAACAATTCCAATTAGTTTTCCTTCACTTGACCGTCAAATGTAACGGTTGACTTGTCAAAATCGATAATTCCTCTTCCGCATTTTCAATTCAATTTCCTCATCAAAATCGAAGTTAAATCGCACAAGAAATTGAAGATAAGGAAGAAGAATTTTTGATTTTAACCAGTCAACTGAAAGAAAACATTAATTGGTACTCTCTAGAAAAGAAAAATTTTATAGGTATTTTTTTGGCAAAACCGCAAAACCATATTTATTAGGTACTTTTTGGGGAAAAAAAATTTGTATTAAGTACTTTTTGACACTTTTGTATTCAAATAATTATGATTTCAAACACATAATGATATGTAAAATGTGTATATTAAACAGAAATATTATTACTCCTTAAAAGATGTTGCATCTTCTTTAACTTAATGGGGACATGGGGTTATCCATATTTGATCCCCTTAAAATTGTTAGAAGAAACCATAAAAATTAATGATCTTTACAGATGATATGGACAATACAGAAAGTTCTATTAGTAACTAGTAAGTATAACTACAACTCTAGATGGAGAATCCAGAAGATGTCACTGCTTTGATAAGATAACCAAACTCGAGCGTCGAGAGCTATACCCGTCACTGCAGTTATGCTAACCCATGGATGCAAGTGTGACGCTGTCAATCGTCTCTGTATATTCCGGTTTCTCTTTTCGACAAGGTAGCATCAAACGAGTACTATTAACTCCAATAACTTGCCAAAATTGATGTATACCAACTCCGAGATGACAGAAAAGTCGTCAACCTAGCAAGTGTACAAGATAAATGTCACTATTTTTGCAAGTATTTAGTTCAACAAGTCTTCCGATATGTGATACAGTGAAAACCGAGAAGTTGTAAGGTCTTTGAATTACTTGAAACAAGTAAATTACGATTCGGGCATATAGCAAGACTTGCTCTTCACTGACGGACTTTGTGCATAGTCATGGAATGAAACTCCATCTTCAAACATATTTTTCCTCTTCACAATTTCCATTACCATTAATCTTCAAGTGGTAATGGATAAGAATGAATTTTGTTAATAAAAAGAAATATTCAGCGTTAGACAAGCATAAGTACGAGCATGAACCGTCACTATATTTTCCTAGCAAAATTGAGCTAATCTTAATTACACTCACTATAATTTGCATAAATTGCAAAGTTAATTGTCCCTTGAAAGATTGATTTCTGTGAACTCTAGATACGAGTAAAGTCGGTTCGAGGGATGAGTAAAACAATTATTAGTACAAAAGCATGCACTCTTCATTCCTAAAGTGAAAGCTCATAGTTTTGCTCCTTCAGGCCTATATCTTGTAGTAATATCATTTACAAGTGCACTTCAAAGCTCATTTTTACAAAAACTTTCCCTTGTCCTTGATGATCTGATTGCTCCTAATCAAGGAGCCTTTGTGAAGTGTAGGAATATACTTAATAATATCATGCTTCGCCAAGAACGTGTCACATTATGGTCGAAACTACGTTCCTCTTAGCTACCATATGAAGGTGGATATTCAAAAAGTCTGTGACTTCCTTTTCGAGCTTCTAGAGGCTCTTAACTTTCCTGCTCATTCATAAAGATCATCCAAAAAGGTGGGTTTCCTTCCATTAACTCGTGTATTAATCCGTTCAAGTGTTCGCTAACACTTCTTGATGGCTGGCATTACAAAACAGCAATCTATTGTGGCGGTATATGCCTGATGTCGATAAACAGAAAAATTGTGATGATACTTTCCCTTGGCTCTTTTCCTTTCAGTCACCTAGGTATTTCGATGTATACTTCTTCCTTAAAAGCTGCTGACTGTGAACCCTTAGCTGAAAAGATTACTTCGAAAACTAGGACTTGGACTAGAAGACTATTGTCCTACGCAGCTCGTTAAAGCTTTCCTAATAAAGATTGCTTGCTACTGGTGCCAAGTAATGATTATTTCTAAGGCTATTATGAAAAAATCAAGGATATTTTAAGATCTTTCTTGCAGCATGGTTCCCACGAAAGTAAATCTCATGAGCTTGTTAACTGGGATCGGAATTGCTATCCTAAGAAGCTCAGAGTTACGCGTTAGAGATATCAACGAATGGAATGTCGGTGCCGCTAGAATGAATGTTCGGAATATTGCTTGTAATTGGGAATCTTTGTGGGTTAAGTGGGTTCATGAGAGGTAAGGTAAGAACGTCAATTGCTGGGATCTTCCTACCCCTCCTATTTGTGAAAGACACCATGAAAGTTTTTTCTATTAATAAAAACAATCGATGATGTTTTGCAAAAGACTGTGACACAAGGTTTGAGATTGGCGTGACGTCCATTATCCTTCATCATATCCTATTCTATGACCGTCTAACAAACACTAAGAGCACATCAGCCTAATGAACATAACCACAAGCCATGCAAAAGCAAACTGCAATGGCAACAGCAAGCTCCAACCAGCTTACTTATCGAGTACAAACAAGCCTAGACAACAGGAAGTTCGCAAGTTTCCAATAGGACAGCTTGTGCACCAGCAGAAGGAAACTCAACAATCTGCACTCTCAAAACCAAATAATGTCTCAAGGACCAGATATAGCAGTCGCAAGAAAGGCATAATAGAATCCAGATCAGCAGTAAATTCAATCTGAAAAGAGCATATCACACCAAAACAGCACATGAAAACATATATGAGAACCAGTAGATAATCTTTTATTTGTTGATCAACCACGAACTTGCAATTCCTTTTAGTACATCAAGATATCCTTTATCCATCTCTTCTGATTTGAAACTATACATCCAACTATTACTTTTTACAAAATCTCCACATTCTTAGGCAATAGTAATGCTCTCAATTTTTAAAACTCGATCTCCCAAACTAAAGGAAGACTCTAAAGTAACAGAGGTAGTACGAATGGCTTCGAGAAAGTAGCGGAAAAGGAACACTTCAAACTTTTCAAGTTCAGAGTTGATCAACAAATAAAGGATATTTTGTTGGGTTTCTGAATTATGATTTCCTATCTGCTCTTTTGGTGTGGTCTTTTCTTTTCAATTTGGGTTTAGTGCTGATTTGGGTATCTTTTATGTGACTGCTACATCCGATCCTTAAATCCTTACTTTGATCTGGTCCGATTTATATGAAGTTAGGTCAACAGCAAGTCTGACGGTACCTATTAGGCTAAAGAAGGTTTGAGTTGTAACAGGGGTACAAATTGAGTTTGGTAAACCACATTATCTGGTTAATCTTGGTTGTGGGTTTTGCTCGAGTCAAGTGCTGATCGATTACGGACTTAACATAATCAGGTACATGTCCGATTACAGGTCAACATCAAGTCGAGTGTGGGTCGAATACAAGTCACCAAACCTCGGGTAAACCTACGGAGCTGATAGTGCTAATTAAAGAAAAACATGAGAATTGGCTTATCTAGGATGAAAAACATGACCAAGACCCGTTGGAGTGACCTAATTTGCTTTAAAATTTTTAAGTAATGATCAATTTACGGAATGTTAAAAATGATTCATAATCAACAGAAACACATCAGAATCTATTCATACTACCAGTTTTGCAAGATTCTACTCCAAACCTACTCCATTTGAAACTTAACTGTCTTTTTTAATAGTATGTCCCTCTTAAGATTGTAAAATCTAAGATATAGAAGACCTAAGCTAGAGTCTTAACTAGTCTTAAAGTTCATTAAGGAAGTAAAGTTCAAAGTTGTTCAGAAGGGGTTTAAATTAGACTCAGTAACTTATTGAGTAATAAAAAGCAAAATCTATCTGTTTAGAAAGCCACCAGACCAATACAATGGTATAGCATTCATAATATAATAAAATTAAGATAGAGATGGTGCCCGCCTCGTAGCCTAAATTAAAATTCTATTTGCAAAGCAGTAATTTTGTGTGTAAATAAAGAATGCTCAAATAAAAGAAGTTAGTTTTAAAAGACTAAAACGATTTTACCTGTATCTGTAGCTCATATGTTGTGTTGCTTCACATTAATGGCCAAACCCAGAGGATATGTATCTTTTTAACTTGTAGCAGGTGTCATTTTGATGCCATCATTTTTTTTCAACACCAGAGATCATAGCTTTTGCTAGTGCTGTAGCCCCTTGGAGATCACCCAGGGAGCAAAGAGAGTTCATTTGCGAATATAAAGCATCGAAATCCGTTTCACAGATGGAGGGAAGAGCATTATGAGAAAAGGTATGAACATTTTCCTCACAAGATACCGTATTTATTTGTGCACTAGAAGCTGGAATTCTCTTGTAAGGGAAATACATCGATCCAATTTCATTGAGAATGACTAGAGCACCCTGGATATTCCCCTGTTCACACAATTGGACAAGAAAGCTTTCAATAGAATCGGTTTCAATTTCTTCATTAACTCGATTTAACAACTGAAGAATAGATTCATCTTCAAGCATTTCACTTATGACACTCCTTGCCTCTTCCATCCGACCCTTTGCGCATAGACCCCTTACTAAATATAGAAAGCCCAAAAAATCTGGTGAAAATCCATTCCCTTTCATACTAACAAAAAATTGAAGTGCACCCTCCAAATTTCCCTCCAAGGAAAAACCATAAATCATAGCACTTATAGTGAATTTCTCTGGCTTAAGAGAGTGATTCTCCAAATCATAGAGAAGTTTCAATGCTTCTTTCACGTTTCCCAATTTACAGTATCCATCAATCAGAGAATTATATATATGGGTATTTGGTTTTATATCCTTGATGATCATTCTCTCAAATAATTGTCGAGCATCCAACAAAAAGCCTTCTCTAACCAGAGCATCGATAAGAGTCCCGTATGTAATATCAGAAGGAATTATCTTATTCCTCTCCAATGAATCAAAGAGCCTAAATGCCTCAACAAGACAATTTTGACGACATAACCCATTAAAAAGTGAGTTATAGGTGACAACAGTAAGTTGGATTCCTTTCTTTCTGGCAAAAATACACAATTCTAAGGCCTTATCAATGTACCCTTCTTTGCAGAGCCCATCAACAACGATTGAGTAATCAACCACATCCATACTAGGTAGATCATTTTGGGCACCCATGACAAGTCTATATGCATCCAAAGATCTACCTTGTGCTGTAAGCATCCCGAAAACATCCACTAAAAAATTTAACTTCAAATTGCTCTTATTCAACTCATTAATGAGTCTAAGGGCGCTGCCTATATTATTCTCAATACACAAGTAATGCACCAGCATCTTCCCCAACGTTGGTTTAACCAATCCATATCTCTTTATAAATGTAGCAAAGGCAGGCTGAACTTTCTCATTGCTAAATTCTTGTATAAATGCTTGCAGAATTTTGTAATAACACTGATAGGCCCTTTTTGCCATTCAATTAGACAGTTTCACAATGAGTCTGAAATGAACCATCATGAATTTTAAACATGTTTTCAACTTCTAGTCAAAAGAAAACGTTAGTCAGCATTTGATAGTCTTTTGACAAAAAAGGGGAGAACCGGAGAATGGTAAAAGGTAGTTTTCGACACACACAAAAGTGATTATAATTGTGTTTCTTACAATATTTCCAAAAAATGTAGTAAACAACAATGAACTGATATATTGAAGTCTTCCATTAATTATAAAGCAGACACCAACAAGCCAATTTTTTTTTAAAAGGATGGTAATTGTTAACAGATCATTCTCAAGGGAAAGAAGGAACCAATGAACAATGATATCACATAAAGAGACTTACCTTCAGTAGCTTTATTTGGGAATTAACATATCGACTGTTGCCTTTTCTGCAAGAATGATTATTACTCAATACATAATTGAAAGTAAACATCAAACAAAGAGAGCAGAATACAAACTAGTAAACTCAAAACATTCAACAAATGCATCAAACAGAGAGTGGTATCTCAATATCTAAGTTATTAGAGTGCACAGTAAATATAAACCATTCGATAGAAGACATCTTCTTCCATCACGGGAACAATTCTATTCTAAATCTTTAGAAAAATGACAAGTCTAGAAACACTACAAAGATTTCCCAGTAAGTGTAATATGATCAGAAAAACCACTCAAACAGCCTATGACAACAACAATCTAGCTCATCACGTGAAGATGACCATCAATGGCGAATTTGGGGCCTTAAAAAGTGATATTTCACCATTGTTGTCCAATTTAAAGCTCTCTCATCTAAATTGGGAGTCAGATTAACAGATTACATATATAAATCTCTACAAAAAAACTAGAAGTGAACTCGGTTTCCACAATGACACTAACCTTTATCTAATCAGTAACCGAAAAGAAAAGCGTTGATTAACCAATCAACCAACAAAAAGCAAATCAATTCAAAAGATTCAAAAGCAAAAAATCAGAGAGAGAAATTGATCTAAGGAAGGAAGAAGTAACTGAAGGAGTGAAGCAAAACCGTACCTGTTGTTCATCGTTCAATGTGTTCGTATGGCCACCCATCTACAATTGAACATACCCAAGTCAGTTTTGCAATTCAACATAACCTAAGTCGTTGGGTGAGTATTGGGTAAGGTAGAAATTTAGGTCGATAAGCATTTTTATATATCGGCTCCAATTCACTGGTAATGTTCTATTCACTTTTTAAACAATATTTAATTCCTACTCTTAATTTGTATTTTATTATTAATCTATAAGTCAAAACATTGTCAAGTTGAATCTTGTTTGATTCGTCTCAATGCAAAAATTATTTATATCAACTTTTCATAAGTTTTAGTTATGTGCAATTAGAGGTATTTAGAATTGAATAAGTGTATTGGATAGAGTGCATAAAGCAAATGGGACATTACTAGTAAATTGGAGGGTAGTGTATAAGTAGATTTTACAGTGAGACTAATAACTCAATCAATCCAATTAAATTTGTTACAAATACAATACATCATCGGCGTCATCATCATACCCAATGGATCTCGCTCATAGAAACTATGGTCAAGGTCTGGGGAAGGAAGAAAGACAACAACACATGTCCACAGAGGAGAGTGTGGTCAAAGAGTCCTCGGCTCGAGAAAGGTCTTCAGAGAGAGAAATTTGCAACTTACAAATATGTGAAGTTCATGCATGCCAATTTTTTTACAATACGTGATCAATAATTAATCAATTTGATATGAAAATTAATATCTATAAGGTTAAAATTAATTGTTATTATTTTTGAGCTTAAGCATGCTTATTAATTTCCGCCTCTCATAATGAGGCAGTCTCTTGTGAGTTTTTGCATTTTTATATTAGGTATTTTAGGTAGAGTAATGGAGTTAAATGCTCTCTTTACATTTTTTTACTTAGAATATTCTATTTTAACGTGAATAAATTTAAATGTGGATTTTGAGGAGATATTTTTTCTGCACCTATTTAGTAAAAAACCACGTGAAATACTAAGTCAACGTTTGCAAGCTCTAAAAGAACTTTGCGTGTTTAATCTCACGTAGGAAGATAATATCGCTCCTTAAGAAGAAGACAAGTACAAACAGATGACTAAGTGTCAGTTAAGCAACAATTAGTAAAGAAAACAGACGATACAAATTCAAGAGTTAAGAGTAATGTAATGAGTAAATTTTGACACCAAAAGAAGATTATTCACCTTTTTTATTAGTCTAAAGAGATTGTCATAGCAACCAAACAAGACGTGCAGTCCCATTTAAATGTGGTTTCCACGTTTGTAACAAAGGAACCCCCTTTCCACCAACAAAAGGCCTTGATTCGTATATATATCCACCTAATTTAAAACTCATAACTTTTTTACACAAGATTAAATGAAAAGGTTGTAAAACATCCAAAGTGTTTCACTTATTATGTTTCTTCTTTTTATTTATATTTTAGATTGTCTCTAGTGTTCGTCACCTTCAATACTTCAGTAGCCCAATTTTGATACCTCAACACAACTCATACCTCTAGGCTCTTACAAGGCTTTCTCCAATGTAATAGAAAACATATGGGCCTATTTAAAGAAAGAATTGTAAGTTCTACAACTTGATCAACACTTTTTAGGTGGGAGGGGGGGCTTTCCAACCATCTTGAGAATATGGAATTTTCAATATTTGGTGAAGCAATTTCTCATGGACGCACAAGTCAAGCTTAGGGTGATATGTAGACACACCTAGAAGCAAGAGTATAGAACTAAATTCAGCTTAGGGTCTTGGTCTATATCAAAATATTTAGCTTACTACGACCGTGATATAGGTTGAAACAATCAACATTGAATAAGAAAGCCATTTAGCGACCGTAAACAAAATCATATTTTTGGCATCATGAAAACACTCACTTTGAACAAGCGTCTTTGTTTCTAATTTAATATATTGATTTATACTTGCTAGCTTAATAGGTTCATGTCTTTGATCAACTTTCCGAGAAAATTATTTGGCAGCTATACAATTTCTTAACTATCCATTCAAAAGATATTAGGTAGCCAACACAAAGTATATTTTTTATATTTTCATTTCAATCAAGCTAGTATAACAATATACCAACTACCAAGTTTATCTTGAACCAAAGTACATTTTACCTTTCCCAGCTATAGACATTTAACATACATTATCTATTTCACAAATATTGGGTTTAGAATTTATCTATAGACATCTAACATACATTATCTATTTCACAAGTATTGGGTTTAGAATTTTAATCTTAAAAGTATTATATGAACAACTAAAAAAAATATAGTTGAAGATTTTGAAATAAAATTCTAGGGTTTACCAAATGTGAACAACCAAAAACACCCCAATAAAAAACAAAGCTAACTCAATCTATTTAAAAAGTATTATATGAACAACCAAAAACAATATAGTTGAAGATTTTGAAATAAAATTCTAGGGTTTACCAAATGTGAGAAAAACAATATAGTTAAATTAGGGCTCCACCGAATGACATCTTCCCAAATTCAACTGAAGAACTGGTTAGTAATCAAGCAAATGTAGAAGCACTGAACCAATTGAACACAAATCCAGAAACGAATGGGGCATTGACTATATATGGAGCAAATAACAAATTTCGGAAATATATACAACAAGTTGCATATTATGTTTGAGCAATTTAATGTTTCATCACAAAAACCCAAATTAAAAGAAACACAACTTAATGATGACAATCAATTTCAATTAACCTAATTGAGCAAACAAAATTCTTAAACGAATCCAATCAAAAGAAACAAAAAAAGTAAGAAAGATTACAAAGAAGACACCTTTAAGTTGAGTTTTTCCCGTCACTTTTACTCCACATCACCACTCTTTCAGTTTGAGAGAACCAAAATTCATTTCAATGATAAAATCTGTGTTCAACCAAAATGAATATAGTTGAAACTTTTGAACTAAGATTTTAGGGTTTATCAAATGTGAGGAAGTGAAAATTTGCAGAGAAATGGCTGAATAAGATGGATTGAAAAAAAAATAGATGAAAAATGAAGAAATTGGAATGGCGTTTTTTATAGTTAATTAAAATTAATAATTAATTCATACATTCTGGTGAGAGACGGTCTTTTTGAGAGACCATTTCTAATTGGTTGGCGCATTAGAGAAAATATAGAGTAAATATAGGCAATAAGTTTTAATAGATTGGGCGTGAGGGACGTCTCTCAGAAAGACGGTCTCTCAGAAGACTAGCTGTAATTAATTAGGCTGAATAATACCTTATTCATCAATAGAGTGTCATACGACATCTACATCAGAAATAAAAATTAGCAAGTACATAGCAACTTTAACCAAATATAATTCAAAATCAACAAAGCTACTCTAGTTGTGTATGAGATTTCACATTTCTGAATATCTTCTATCACGTCGCTGATTGATACAACCTTTTACGAGGAGGTCTTTCGATCTGTTGTGGTCTTGAGATAGAATTGAGTTTGATATAGTTGATGGTAAGCGGTTTTCTTAAGCTATGATTCCAGTTTCATTTCCCCTTTCTTCCTCCCTCACTCCATTTTATCATGCAGTTTACTTAAAAAAAAAATTCAACTCTTATTCACAACATCAATCACTCAATTAAATTAATAACATTGCAATTATCTCTTTGATTACTAGTTCATTCTCATCATCAATCAAAGGTATCAATCTAACCCTAATTTTTTTCAAATTTGCAAATTTGATTTTTTTGTTCATGATTGTTCTTATTTTAGCTTATAATAGTTTGGTTGGTTGTTATATTATCTTAATTTCATGTAATAAGTGTGCATTTTACTCAATTTAGTTAAATTATATGATCTTTTTGTATGCATATCAAGTGTTTGGTGAAATGTTTCAATGAAAATTTCACCAATTTTTTTGGTTACTTTAATATGCTTCAATTAGAAAAAAATAAAATGTATAAACTGAAGAATAATTTTTGCATTCTAAAGGTACACCCTGCTGCTTGCCATGATTCCATGAGAAAGGGGTTCATTTTTTGAACAAATTATCTAAATAAAGAGGAGTAATTGGGTGTTGCAGTATTTGATAATATAAAAGATAGACTTGAAAACAATGCCAAAAAAGTTATATTCCACCGACTTTCTTGCTGAATTCATGATGCAAATTTTTTAAAAAATTCTTGAACTAGGAAATCGCTACATGAAAGAACGTCTTTGTGCAGAATGCAAACCGCTTCTCCATGTAGCGGTTTTATTGAAATATTTTTTAAAAAAAACCCAGCTGCTGATGTGGACGGTATATAGGGAATTATTTTACCTTTTGGCGTATACAGGGAATTATTTTTCCAAATAACTTCATTTTGGGAAAAGATTCCTTTTCCGACAATGTTTCCTATATTTTATCTTTATTTAAGTTGAAATTTTTTTATCTTTTAATATGAATTTTTTTTCCCATTCAAAAAAAAAATCGGAAAAAAAAAACAGTGCTCTAAAATGTGTGCTCCAGCCGTGCGAAAACTTATAATTTTTGGGTTCTCCACAGCATTTTAACCCTTCTCATTCCCAGAAGCAGGGTCTAATACTTCCTTGATCTTCATTAACATTCGAGAAACTCAACAATGGTGGTTGCCTCAAGTGCTAGTTCTTTCTCTAAAGAGGTGTCTATTCGCAGGAGAATTATGAGCATGTATGATATATTCCTCTTTGCATCTCTTCATCATATTTCTTAATTTTAATTTCAACAAAATTTTGATTGTTTTGCGTTACCCTATTACTCTCCAATCAATTTGTTGCTAATTGATCTTTGCGGGGTTATTTAGTTTTGATATTATTGATTGCCTATTATTCAATTTCACTGTTTTTGATTGACTACTACAATAATGGGTTGGTTTGATGTTTAGCAATATAGGGTTCAGTTCGAATTTTTACATGGATGATTAGGTTTTATCTTTTACAATGGTGGTTATATTGTTTGATAATGTCAACTGCTACCCCAATCAGCTGTGAATTTGGTTTGAATTGTGAGAATATCAGTGTCAGTAAATTCCCTTTGGTTATAACATGATGGAATTCATACTTCATGTGAGCGAAATTGGATTTCATTTTTAGGGATAATCTAATCACGCAAATTGCTTGCAGTGTTTTTATAGCATGGTAAAATTAACCTTATATGTGTTGGTGTGTCTGATTTAGAACATTTGAGAATTCACAGGAAGGTAAATAGTGCGAGGAAGGGTACTTTTGATTGTTTGCAGTTTACATATTGAGCTAGGTTTATGGGGAGTAAGCTTTTGAGCAAGATAGTGCTTCCTTAGAGGTCTCATACGCATACGAGGATAACATTAGGGGGCCTAGATGAACCAAAGTCGAAAACGGGGCCAATTATGAAGAATGGACGAATGGTTTCTTCTTGGGAATAAGCAAGACACCTGAGGGAAAAAATGGATGACAAAGAGTGCTTAGTAGTAGACTAGTAATTGATTATTTTTTATCACATAACTTGTAATTTTGTGATGCTGATGCCACTTCTTGCGCAAGCGGAATATATTTTGATATTATCTTAATTTTTTGGAATGTAGATTTAATAAGAGAGAAGAAGATTTCCCATCCTTGAGAGAGTACAATGATTACTTAGAGGAAGTGGAGGATATGAGTAAGTTTTCTTCCATTATAGTTTGGTGTCTCTATCTCCATATATACTAAAGTTTATGAGGAGCAAATAGTTAAAGACGTTCTTTGCTACAGCGTGCAACTTAATTGAAGGAATAGATGTTCCTGCCATCGAAGCTAAAATTGCCAAATACGAGATAGAAAATGCAGAGCAGATTATGAATGCTCGAGCTCGCAAGGTATGTAAGCCATTGCATATAACAGTTTTCACGTGTTGTATACTTGAAGATTCTGTTTTGACCAGCGTATTACTTTTTTCGTTTATTTTTCGTTCAAGATATAAGATGAAACATTCTGGTTTACTGTTCTTATAAAATAATTGTATCATTTAGAAGGGGAAGTTTCTAAACATGTATGCCTTCACAGGCAGAGGAGCTAGCAGCTGCTATGGCAGCCAGCAAGGGACCTTCACAAGTTCAGGATGAAGGCGAAGTGGTATGTTGATTCAGTTATTTTCTATGCTTGTAGTAGATTTAAAGATTTTATCAATGCCCAAAGTTCTAATACAACTCAGAGCTGAACTGGGCCTTGCTCGAATTCTACAGCGACAACATTACACTATCTTAATGCTGTTAATGTGGCTTTAGCCTATCTGGACGGGTTAAGGGAGTCACTTGTACACAACCCTACCTTTGTGAAACTAGGAGGTTGTTTTCGATTGATCCTTGATCACTAAACAATGTGTGTAACTTCACTTAAATAGAAAATTCTACATGATTTACTGATCTATTTTATTCTAGTCTATGATATTCCATAACCAAGGAACGATAAATCTTTGGAACCACTAGAACGGAGATGGCCTTGCCCTAATAATGAAAATTAAGAAAAATTCACTTTGTTAGCAAATATGCAGGAGACACATGTGATACTAGTCTTTTAGGAAACATATCTAGATCTTTTATTTTCATACAAGGGATAATTAAGCTTTTTGTAGAATTATACAAACTATTGATACACAGTCTTTTGTGGTTTTTATAAGAAGTCATATCTCATATGATTAAAGATTACTCTCCAATATGTAGAGCTTAGCTAAAATTGTGAGAATACTAGTCATATTTGATTGGAGTATGGTTTTTCAAGATCATTTGTTGGTGTGGTGTTTCAATGTGAATAATGAAAAGAAGTCGTCTGCTGTTATGAATTTTGTATTGGTGTGCACGAGAATTTTGCCGTTAGTTTTTAATACTTTGATTTGATGTTATTTTTTGAATGCAGTAGTAGTTGTGATGCGCAAAAACTCAAAAAAGGATCATTAATGTACTGAATCATTGTTTGATGACGAGAGTAAATAGGGTTGCCATGAGCTACTGAACTTTGATTTTAGATGTATAACTTGATTTGAAGAGATGGAGTTATGCGGTTAAGGTTTTTCCTACTTTTGAGGGATTTCTAAGCAACTTCACTCAGACTCTTGAGCATTATGAAACACTGGTACATGTCAAGTCCTTAACCTGGTTAATTTGTATAAACATCCATGATTTTGACCGAAATTGATCCAAGTGCTGACTATCAAACATGGGCACTGGGGTGAAATTTAGAGTGTGAGCAAGAGGTTCAGAGTATACTGATGTGCTGCTGCCATTTTAATTGTTGTCAATGTCAAGTTCCTGATTGCTAGAAAAAGTTTCTTACAAAATTGCTTTTATGTGGTCAAATGATTTATTGGTATACTTGTTAATCCCAATTCTGTTTTGTAATTTTTCTTATCACCGTAAAGCTTATTATGTAGGGCACTTTCCTTCTCAAAAAAGGACTTGGTAAATTTGAGTTCTTTCCTTGCAGAGATTACAAATATTATTCAGAGGAGAAGTTTTTGGTGCATGTTGTTTAATTGGTCGATGTTAAGCTTGAGATGTGGAGGCAAACGTTAAAATAAAAATGTTTTAATCTAAGTTGTAAGATCAAATTTATCAGAAAGAACCCACGATACAGTATGAGAAACGAAAACAATAATATGAACGTTACTTAGAGTTTCGGGAACGAAGGGTTTATCTGATGGGATCCTTTTTTATATAATATTTGATTAGCTCTAGATTGAAAAATCTTTTAATTAGAACATTAATCCAGAATTTGGGGAACGAAGTTTCTAGAACACCAATCTAGTTTTGGTGGTGAAGTTTTCAAAATGAGATTTGGTGGCACACACATGACACACCTCAGTCACATAATATTTCAAAATGCATCACAAAGAATGACTTGAAGAATCTAGATCTGCTAGATTACATGATATTAAATAGGAACTAATGGTGAAAGAGAATGTATATTGTTTTAGACCTTTTAGTTAATTATTAGGTAGGGCCGAGTAAGTAATCTTTGTTAACGACAATCTCTCATGTTGCTTTGTTTTAGACCTTTTAGTTAATCTAGCTGAATCTATATTGTTTGGATTAAGACTTTGACATTGTTGTGTTTCGTCCTTTATTAGCATTAAATTAATCAAACAAGGAATAGCAGCTATACTTTCTTCACGTTTCTATTATTTAGTTGCGTTGTTAGTTTGAGGGGCTTGCCGCGTGCCGTTCAAGATGGATCTTTGTGATGCATTTTTGTGCTTTGTTTGGGCTAGGCATTATCTTGCTGTGAACAGTCTGGGTTTTGGCTTGATAACTGCTGTTTTTTGTTCAGTATTTGAGACAGTGTGATATACACTGGATTAATTTTATGTCACAACTCACAACTGCCTTTAGCACGGATGATCTTTTGCTTGTATACACTCCTCGTGCCTTCGTTTGTTTATTTCAAATTTTGGGGTGGACGGAGGACAAGGAAAATTTGTTAATTGAGCAGCCTTTACCTGTACTAAAGTCTTATAGAGCCGAATTTATTGCTTATGTGAACACAGGATACAGAACAGATAGGGATGTCTACCACAACCCAAGGGCAGTATGCCCCTGCTGTTGCCGGAGGATCACTTATGCAACCGAGACCGATGGGCCCACAACCACAACCCCTTGGTATCGATATGAATCTTGATGAAGAAAAAATGATGAGGCTACGAGCTGAAAACAATGGTCGTTGTGGAGGATGGAATCCGGAATTCGTAAAGAAGAGGGCACTTGAGGAAGCTTTTGGAAGCCTTTGGATTTGAGGTCTTTGAACCTAACTGATGCAAAGCCTATTTTCCTTTTTATTAGAATGAACTATGAACCCAATTGAGTAGTTTTGTAGTTGTAGTTGTGAAATAGGTTAAATGTTTATTTTATGTACTATACTACTTTCTCCTAACAAGATTCTAACAAACGGTTAGAATATACTTCTCTGTTCCACTCATTTTGCAGCATTCAGAGGAAAAAAATTTAACATTGTAATTCGAAATGATGCAAAATAAGTGCGACAAAAGAGTAAGTAGTTGATCATGACTTACTTTTCTAATGAGTGTCATGGCTTAACTTTTACTAGTTGCATCTTTCATGTATAGTTACTCAAAGTATATTTTGAATCAAGAACAAGATTTCATAACATAATAGGAATTTGAGATTAATTCTTTATTCACAAATTTTCAAATAAGACGGTCTAATAGTGAGATTAATTTTATTGGCTGATATAATGTTCATTTAATGTGTTAAAATAGAATTGATTGAAAGTATTCACGTGACTCAAAGGCTCTAATTTGGCACTATAATCAAATCTATGAGCTAATTAGGTCTATTTTAAGAAATTAATAGTTTCTAGACTAATTTTGAGTCATTTCTATAGACTTTCTTATATTAGTATTATAATTATAATACTTACCTTTACATTATACTTGTTATATTTAATTTTTTGCGCAACTTAAAGTGTTATTTTGACCATTTATATACTGAAATATACACATCTAAAAATTATAAAAGGTTAATATTATAAAAGTACGCAAAGATCCCACTTGATTATGATTTTTCTTACACATTAGCTGTAATATATAAAATAAATTTGAACGATGAATAGCATCCAAAAATCTTATATATATGTAGCAAGTATTTCAGAACGAAAAGTAAGAATTGCTTTGATTTGTATGAGTTTTAGTTGAGTTCCCGCATAAAACACCAACATACACTTTACATTTTGTCTTTGGCATAGAATTTATCAATAATCTCAATCTTTTTCTAACTTCTCTTTCCTTTTCGTGCTACAAACTACAACTTTCAACGATTTTTGTCGAGCTCGTCTTATGTACAAAAACACATCGAGGGCCTTTACGACTAGCTTGTTGGCTGATTTTGTTGATTTGTTTGATCGATTTGTAAGATGTTAATAGGTTTGTTAATGAAAAATTAGAGAAGTACAAATAAAGTGACAATTGACCCAAGAAAATAAAATGGTATAAAATCTATTCATAAAAGTATAAACATAAAGAGTTATTGGCCTTTTTGGCGCAATATAGTTATATGAGTAGCTATTAACGCTCTAAATAGTTATATTCATTCATAGTTATGGATGCTGAATAGTGTAGTTGTACAGTTGTAGTCGTTAGATTTCATATTTATATGTCTGGTTAGTTGTGTAAATCAAAAATATCCGCAAAAAGTAGCAGTTTTGGTAGTTGTTGTAGTCTAATTTGCTGAAAAAAATTGTAGAGAAAATCTTAAACCGCTACTTTTGATTTTGAAACGCTACAAGTTGTAACGTTCTGAAAACAACAATCAGCATCACAAAGTGCTACTTTAGCATCTACTTTACCAAACAATAACATTTTCTAAATATAATATTTCAGCCTCATTAAACCAATAACAACTACTTAAACCGTAAACCTAACACCCCAATATCAAAATGTTGAGGAGTACAAGCATAGAATTAAGATGATGTAATGGTATAACCATCACCCATCTTTTTCCCCATAATTCAAGTGC
This sequence comes from Amaranthus palmeri, assembly GCA_019776075.1. Lineage (NCBI taxonomy): Eukaryota > Viridiplantae > Streptophyta > Magnoliopsida > Caryophyllales > Amaranthaceae > Amaranthus > Amaranthus palmeri. The sequence continues at coordinate 759,468 of JAAKBH010000022.1, forward strand.
ACATAACATTGCTTCAAGTTTTCACTTATGCATCATTCACTACTTTTATTTCTTGGAAGCAACTCCTCTCCTTTCCTTACTAAAAACCTCAATCTATATAAACAACAACACTTATACTCCATCCCACAAATACAATCATCAAAAATACATCAAAAAATAAATAACCCACCAAAAATACAACAAAAAAATAATAACCCACCAAAAAAAACCCACCAAAAACAAAAAAAATGGGAAAAATATCAGTAAAACAACAAGCATTTAATAGTCTAGGAAGCCTAATAAAACTACTACCAACAGGAACAGTATTTTTGTTCCAATTTTTAAGCCCAATTTTAAGCAATAATGGGCAATGTCATACAAGTAACAAATACTTAATGGGTGTTCTTCTTGTTATATGTGGGTTTAATTGTTGTTTTGCTACATTTACTGATAGTTATGTGGATGAAGATGGGAATACCCATTATGGGATTGCTACAAATAAGGGATTATGGCCTAGTAATAAGAAGAGTGATTTGTCTAAGTATAGGCTAAGAGTAGGTGATTTTGTGCATGCTTTTATGTCATTGTTGGTGTTTGGTGTGGTGGCGGTTTTGGATAAGAATACGGTGGATTGTTACGCTCCGGCGTGGGAGAGTAGTCGGAAAACTATGCTTATGGTGTTGCCACCGGTTGTTGGTGGTCTTTGTAGTGGGGTTTTTGCTATGTTTCCTAGTACTAGGCATGGTATTGGTTACCCTTATGATAATGATTCAACCTCTTAATTAATCAATAATCAACTCAGTCTTGTATGAGACCGTTGAGACAGGTTAAAAGGGCCCATTTTAAAAAAATTGTGAACTATTTTACATTCATTTTCTAAAATTATTTTTAAATTTTTCTTTGTTTTTTTTTTATTTTTCTAAGACAATTTAAATTCGGGCAAACTTAATATAGACCGTCTCACCATGACACAGTCTACGAAAAGTTAGTGTATTATCTATGGTTTTATGAGTTTGTTTAATTTTCCTTTTGTTGAGTTTTTTTTTAAAAAAATTAATGTGTACATGTTGAATGTTTAATTTGTATAATATTAATATATGCTTGTTGAAAGTTTATTTTGTCTAATTTATTGTTGTAAGAAGGATTGATAATTTTCTTTGTACACCAAAAATAAAAACATTTCTAATTAACTTATCGGGTTAAAAAGGACAGAAGGAGTAATAGATTCAGTTGTTATGTTTGAAAAGCCTAAAAATAGGCTGGTCCATTACACCCGTCTATGCTATAGACCGTCTATAGCAAGAATTTGTGTAGATGTAGACATCAATAACATGTTTATTTTTTGAGCTTAAGTTGCAAGTTCCTCAATTGAAGGATAATCAAAATCAGGAACAGTAAAAAAAATTACAAAGATGGACAATGAAACTTGTAAACTTTACTAAAAAATGCCACGCAACTGTACAATACCAATTTCCATAGTAATTAAAATGTTGAATTAGAAAATTATACATGAACATTTGAAATCTTACAAGGGCATAACTGTCCAAATGAACTGGGAGCAGGAGGGGAAGTAAGTTATGAAGTTCAGCACGATACGTAACGTAGTGACACATTGTCTCGAAGATCACTCATCATAGCAGGCTTATAGATGTAGCGGTGTTACTGCTGCCAACCGTACTGCTGATTACGATTCATATTGGATCCCCGACCAGTACCTGAACCACCATATGGTCCACCTTGCTGATAATTTGGTGCACCTCCACCATAACCACTGGACCCACCACCACGTGAGCCACTAGAACCATAGCCACGACCTTGCTGTGGGTATGGGGCATTGCCGTAGCCTCCTCCGCCACCTTGATTTGCACGGTTGGGGTGATTATATCCCCCACTGGGGTTTCCACTCTGGGAATATCTGTTGGGATTTCCAGAAGAGGGTCCTCGAGCCTTGCCGTAATGATGGCCAGGACCAGCAGGAACGGAAGATTGCGAGCCATGCATGGGTTGGTTTGGTCCAGGACGCATCTGCCCATGTGATTGACCGGAGTGCTGAATAGGTGGAAGACGAGCGTGTGCTGCTGGATGCTGGACCTTTTGGCGTTTTGCGGCTTCTTCATGCTGCTGCCTTTGCTGCTGGCGTTTCTTCTTTGTTTGGTACTCGTGTGATGCTTCGTATGTTGGCAAACTGGTGGGGCCAAGAAACAAGTTCTGCTTAGAACTCAGATTATCTTGAGAACAACCAGTATATATACATTTTTAAGATGTAAAATTGACATAGGACATGGAAAACCTCTTGGGATCACAAGGCAAAGGATCAGTCCAAAAATATTCCGCATCAAGCGCATCCTTTGCGGAGATCCTCTGTACCAACATGGAACGATTATGAGTGGGAATGTCCTAAAGATAGGCTAAGCGGCCAATCTAACAACAAAGATCTAAAATTCGTTGAATAGAAATAAATGATAGGTTTTGAAATAAAAGCATAATGATAAAAAGCTCTATAGGTTCAAATAAACTATCAATTAAACTAAATCTTCCTTCATACCTGTGCGGGATCAAGAGTCAGCATCCTCTCCAGCAACTCTAAAGCATGACGATCAAAGCTGCCAAATGAAAAAAATTACAAAAATGATTAAGAAAACAAGAGACAGAGAGTAACTTCTAGTGTGTGGGAACCATGATTTCATTAGGAAATTTAAAATTGGCTCCATTTAGGTAAATCAAAAAAAAATCAAATTTGGATTTGAGGCAATTTCACCCTTGTATTTTAGTAGTCAAAGTTGAGAATTTAAGAATGACTATCCAAACCATATCATTCAAAATTCATCATTCAAGATTTTAAATTGAAATGTATAAATTAAAATGAAATAACAAACTTACTGTCTAAAGTACTCTCGTAATCGTCTTTTCATTGGCCTGTTCGGCTTCAGATTGGCATACCAAGAAAGTTTCGTAACCCCTGGCCAATTGGCCTCATCTGGAGCTCCACAAAGCTCAAAAATCTTATTTATTTGCTCTGGCTACAAAATAGTAATACACAAATAGATCAACCCATGCATTATAGGGGTTGTAAGGCCCATAATGAACAAGTTTAGTTTTAGAAAGGGAGAGGAGCATCGAGGCACAAGCGACCCTCAAAGACTAGGGCAAAGCGCGGCGCAAACTTTTTGTAGGGGAAGTGCACTTTTTCACTAAAAAAAACTGAAAATCCATTTCAAAGCATACATAATTACTAAAAAAACTGTCATTCATAGTATAATGGCAAAAAGGCTTGAGAAAATCCACTATCATTGCGGTAAAACACTACTTTAGCAATAACTATCATAGTGCAAATATGCGATAAATCGATAACGGGAGTAATGTAGTTATTGTAACGCCTAAATATCGCTTGAAAGCATGAATTGTACCTTAATACAACCCAATACACAATTCCTTTACACCTTTACAATGCCCACAACTTTACTAACAGTTAAAAGGTACAATTCATCAAAAATTGTCAAGGAATCTCAACTCTCAAGTCATCACAGCGCAAGGTGTTGCGCCCGCAACATCACAACCGTTAACCCATTCGCAATGACATCCCCAATTTTTTCCTATTATTAACTTAGTTCAACCATCTACTCTAAAAGCTAGTGCAAGCCTCTTGCATTTGTAACAAATAGGGCTTCTATATTAGCTACATAAGCATGTACAAAAACATGTTTGAGATGACTGTTACTAAAATAAGTTATAAGTCCTCTTAAGAAATTTCGACCAAACCCCCCCCCCCCCCACCCCCTTCTCATTCTTTCCCAATAAAATTACAGATCATAGAAAAGGAAGCATAAATGAATCTCTCACTCCTTTCTTTTCGTACCTCATCTTTGCCAGGAAATACCGGCTTCCCATGGAGAAGCTCTGCAAAGATGCATCCAACTGACCACATGTCAACAGCAGGACCATACTTTGTGCTACCAAGCAACAATTCTGGAGGTCTGTTTCAATAATAACAAGTCAAATTTGACCAAAAATAATCGAAGGAAAGTTAAAACATTCTTTCTAGTTCATCAAGTCAACCACAGACCTATACCACAAGGTAATGACACGATTGGTGAGATTCCCATTATGATCATTTGAAAAGGAGCGAGCAAGACCAAAATCTGCAAGCTTTAGCATCCCTTGATTGTCTATGAGAAGATTTGAACCTGACCAAAGAAAAAAACCAAGAAATTGTTAGGCCCACATCCTGATTAAGTGAAGTAACCAAGATTAAGACCTTGTGGAATAAGACCTTTAATATCACGATGTAGTACTTGATTTACATGACAATAATGAAGACCTGTCAACAGCTGTCTCATGTAGCACTGTAACGTAAAATGCGTAAGTTAGTACTCCATTCAATTAATAAATCAGAGGAACCAGTGCACTTCAAACATTACCTTGATCTGGGGAATGGTGAACCTCATCCCAGGACGATCAGCAAGACCAGTTAAATCGTGATCCATATAATCAAATACCATGTAGATTCCTCCTTTGTATTTATTACCATCTGCAGTCAGCATTCAAAGGTCACATAGTCTGAACCATAGCAAAAATGGTACGTAAAACAGTGTAGTAACTTTATTTAAACCATGCTATATACCTGGCCTCCCATGTTCGTCTTTTTCGGGACCTAGAATAGTACAAGCAGTAAATGCATCAGTATGCCATGCCACAAATGCATACATCTTAACACGAAAATTTAAAAAAGACAGCACTGTTGGGGGCAGCTAAAAGTCATGATATGTTACCAGGGGAAGTGACAATCTCCTTCAGTTTAATCACATTTTCATGATGAAGCTTCTTTAGAATCTTGATTTCACGAATGGCAGTGATTGGAAACTGAAGCAAAAGCAAAACTCATTGCACATCTTTCGCAGAAAGTTTAGAGAACAATTTGACAATAAGCTTCAATAATTTCAACATTTAAAGCATGATGAAGAGGCGTACCCCTTCTTTTTCATTGTCCATTCTTATTTTCTTCAAAGCAACAATTTCTCCAGTTTCGATTTCTCTAGCCATGAAAACTTGCCTGTAGTTACCAAAGTGAAGACCAAATACAATCAGATCATTCCATCATTTAGTATATCATAAAAATGATTAAATACATAAACACCATTGTAAGTCAATAAAGCAATTCATGAAATAGACCATAAATTTGTAATGTTTATTGGGGCATGAAACAAAATTAAAATTTATTTCATTCAATCGTTGAGATCAGAGCCTTGCTTTTAGCAATCAAGCATTTTGTAATCTGATAGCAAGAGAATACTGAAGGAAATCAACAGCCCCTCAGCATCAAAAGGAAGATGGACTAATCTTTTGATTATGTGTCTTTGATGAGAAACGAAGAGATGCTTCAGCGAGTGACCCACAGAAATACCATGCGGACATTAGAGAAAGGGAGGTTGGGAGATGCTAAATATGTAAAAAGAAAATTGTATTATAATTTCTCAACCCTCCTCAATCAGCTCATAATCTTTAAACGAAAACTAGTCCTACCCTTCAACTTAAGCTAGCTCTCTGAGCTCTCCGTTAATCTTACTAATCACCTTACTAGGAAGTTCTATCCAATTTAACAAAACCAATCAATAAAATGTTTGGGATAAAAAAAATTTCAAGGGTTAACTGTTAGTATAAGATATTCACATTCAATTCATTGTTGTACGTAAAATATCATATGATTCTTCTTCTGTTTCGAAAATTACCAAAGCTTTCCTATTACAATTTTCGAACATCAAGAGATGAACCCTAGGAAAACCAGACCTTGAATATCTCCATGCAAGTGAGCAACCCGCAAAGTACTTTTTCATTAAAAACTAGATTGATGTCAACATAATCTGATGTTCCAATTTTGTTTAACATAATTCAAATTAAGTCAATCAAATACTCCCTACGTTCTCTATTACTTGCATCCAAACCAACTTTTACATTGTTCATCATTCGATGGTATTTAAGATGTTATGGTTGTAATACAATGATACAATAAATAAAAAAACATATTCACAGGGGATCTTATTTTAATCATCTCATTACATATTTTCATGATATCAATATTTATAACTCTTAATTACTATAATTCTACATATAAAAAATCCGGCAAATGCATTGAATTAGGCATTTAAATGCAATTAAGAAAGAACGGAGAAGTACAAGAGTAAATTTTTCCCATAAAAAAGTTCAGTCGCACAATTAAATTCCATAATAATACATGATGAACACAATCAGGGAACTACAAATTTGAATTTTAATCAGAATTGAAAAGGATAAGAGCTAAAAAAAAGTTACCCATAAGTTCCTTCACCGATTTGTTCCAATTTATTGAAACAATCGACGCTCCTAGAACCCCACATAGGGGATTCGTGAAGATTTAGTTGTCCTGGAGCTGCCACCGCCATGTTTGCGAGAGCAGAGAGTTTTTTTGGGGGGTAATTGATAAAGTACGGGAGGACCGATGAGGATAGTGGCAGATCTAAAAAACAAGAGATGTCAACCATTTAGTAAATTGAAATTATATATGATGAAAGATTTCCAAAAGACTTAATTTCCCATTTCATTACTAACAAATTACCCATAATTCTAACAATTCAAAGACCAATGTTAACAAAATGCATTCCCATAAAGATCTAAATTTTATGAATTTTTCTTGAAGGAAGAAGGGAGTTGGAGAGAAAAATTGATACCTTGGTAAGATAGTGAAGAATCAAGTGTTGTTATTGACGAAATTCGATCAGCCTTCACCAAAACAGAAATCATTTTCTCAGAAGAGGCATTATAACTCAAAACAAAAAACTAAGGAGCTAAAAAAAACAAAGAAATAAGCAAATAACAATTTCATCCCCATAGTAAAAAAACATGTAATCCTCTCTACCATTGCCGATGCTCCTAATAACGCACCAAATATCATCCATACTATGCCTATTTCTCAAAACTCAATAAACAAAACTAAGTATTTGCTATATGAAACAATTTTCACCAAGAAATGAGAAACAATAAGAGATGACCTAAAAATAGTTTCAAACAAAAAATTTCATCCCATTTTACCCAGCACGATTTAATGAATTTAAATCAAAATCATCCACCCAACACAAGTTGATCAAAGCAAATCAAACTTCAATTACCAAACACAACACAACTTCGACTCACTTAACATCCAATCAATTTAATCATACATTCTTGCATAAAATTGAAAAGAACACCTGACAAACCGATTAATCATATATGCTTGCACAAAATTAAAAAATTTAAAAGCAAAAGGACAAGAACTTAAACCTGAATACGGCAAAGAGAACACCTGACGAACAATTCGCCTAAGCTTCTGGTAGACTGTGGACAGAATACGGCTGCCTTCTGGTGGACGAAGAAAAAAAGCACCGGCAGAATGGGGGATTCTGAAGAGTTAGGTTTTCACTTATTCAAATCCGTCACACCGTCAAACGACTTTAATTAGGTCGGTCCAAACTATTTTTAAATTATTTACCGTGTGAATTTAAATTTTATTATTTTTTTAATGTTTTTGCTAATAAGTTATTTGTATGGGTCCGTCACACGATGAGACAATTTAATACAAGACTCGTCGTTAGATTTTTACTTATTCGCAGCGATTCACTTTGATTACGATTTCACATACGATTTAAATTGTAGAGGTGTATTTCAATCGGAAAATCACACAATTTTACAAATTGAATCGCGATTTTAGTAACATTTAACTTCCTCTTTTCTCTTTGTTCTTCTCATTGAGTCTTTATGCTTTTCTTTTACACTAATTTTTTATTGAGACTGTCTGAGAAGAATATTATTGCGGTGGCCAATTATATTTTTTTGACCAATTTCAAAACTTAAAATGTCAATTTCACTAGTTAAAATAGCAATTTGATAACTTAAAAAACCAAATTCAAGGATTTGAAACAGACATTTCAATTCATGAATTTGACATTGCAAAGACTTAAAAGACCAATATGAAGACTTAAAAGATCAATTGTAAGACTTAAAATTCTCAGTTTCTTTTAAGTAAGACGACTCAAATATTGAAATTGGTATCAAAAACTTTGAAATTAACCTTTAAAGTCTTAGAATTGTCTTTTTCAGTCTTGAAATTGTCCTTTAAAATTTTCAAATTGATATATAAGACTTTACAAAAAATTACTAGGTCTAGCCCTGTTGCACAGCTTACGATGTCTCACAGGAGAGTAATTGTTCTTCCTATTTGGGAAATAATACAGTAGTGGGCTTCTTTTTTTGTGGGCCCCGGCAAGTGTCCCACTATCCCCGGATCAGATACCGCTATAAATGTAAGATGAATCTATCAAGAATTTACATAAATATGTTTTTTATATAGATTGATGGAAATTATAGTCAAAGTTTGACTATAAAATTTAAGTTTGACTCTCACTTAATCTTCCTTCCCTAAGCCTACTTCAATGAAGAAATACCGAACATGGGCATTTTTTGATAACCCCTTCTTTGCAAAAAGTTCAAATACACAATGATTTGATATTTCTCTTGAATTTCTACATACAAATTTTGAAAAAAACTCATTCAAATTCATCCATGTGGACAACAATCATGACGAAAATTAAAACACAACTCATTCAAATTCACCCATAACGACAAACAAATCAAGATGAAAAATTAACATAACCCGTCTAAATTCATTTATGGCGTTCACATGATGATATAAATAGAGGGAAAACTTAATAACGAAGACTATTCAACATAACTCGTTTAAATTCATTGATCTCTATGAAATTCAAGAAAAGGAAATATCAAAGCACAAAGCATAGAGTATTCAACAAACTACTTAAATTCAACTTTAATGAGATTAAACAAGTAAAAAGGCTCCTATTCATCCAAATCATGACATATGAACCATTATGCACAAATATGTTCTAGAAAAGCATTCTCATTATTTAGAAATATAAAATGGGCCAAACCAACATCAATCTATCACATTGCATTATTAATACAAATTCTTTAATGAAGACGGTTTTACTGTGACACATACCTCATACTTAGGCTAAATAGTCTGATAATAAAAACTTTTACGGTTTATTTGATTAGTGGTACTAAATGATGGTAATGGAAATGATTTGTAGTGTAAAATTTCATGAAAAGTTTCATATCATTCCCATGGTAATGAAACTTTGATCACAAAAATGTTTTTTTTTTTACAAATTTCCATAACCACCCAATACCATCTCTCCCAATGATAATGCATTGGAATTAATTTTATAAAGAAAATGAGATGATAAAAGTTGGACAAGCATGTCCATCAAGGTAGCCAAGAGATTTTTCAACCAAAATTATACTAGATTTTCATTCCCATTACCCCGTTTATTACCACCTACCAAACAGGCCATTAGTATAATGGGCATCTTGTGTAGACTCGTCTCACGGTGCGACGGTCTCATACTAACAAGAGGGGCTGCTTTATTAATCAGCAAAGTAGTTAGTATATAGCCAAGTTTGTTAAATTGGTCTATGTCTGACGTATTTGACAAATGGTTGTTGGCTATTGATGAATGACTTTATAGTTGATAAGTCAACTATCTAAGATTATGTTAGGTAAAATTAGGTATTTACTGTTTACTGTTTACTTAAAATAAATTGGACCAATAAGCCAAAACTTATTCAAAAAAGCTAATTAAGGGCCTGTTCTCTTCGTCTGATCTGATTGAATAAGGTCTGAATTTACTAAGGTCTGATCTGATCTGGTCTGATCTGGTCTGATTCAGTCTGATCTGATCTGAATCTTTCTGATCTGGTCTGATCTGATCTGATCTGATCTGGTCTGGTCTGATCTGGTCTGATCTGGTCTGATCTGATCTGGTCTGATCTGATCTGATCTGGTCTGATCTGATCTGATCTGATCTGATTTGATTTCATAAAGTTGTTATTATTATTATTATTATTATTATTATTATTATTATTATTATTATTATTATTATTATTATTATTATTATTATTATTACTATTATTTTTATTATTATTTTCATTATTATTATTTTTATATTATTTCATTATTGTTATTATTATTACTTTTATATTATATTATATTATTATTATTATTATTATTAATTATTATTATTATTATTATATTATTTATATTATATTAGTATTATACTATTAGTATCTAATTAAGAATTAATTAATAAATACTAATATTATTAATTAATTAATAAAAAATAAATTAATAATATGTCATTAACATTATTATAATTATTAAATAGTCATTTATATTATTATTATCTAATTAATTAATTAATTAAAAATATTTTTAATTAAAAAAATTAATAGAATAATATTATTACATTATTTATATTATTAAAATTATTATTTATATATTTATTATTATTATTCTATTAATTAAGTAATTAATTAATTAATATTCGTAATAGTAATAAGTAATAATAATAATAATAATAATAAGAATAATAATAATAATAATAATAATAATAATAATAAATAATAATAATAGTAATAATAATAATAATAATAATAATAATAAAATAACAATAATAATAATAATAGTAATAATAATATTATAATAATAATAATATTATAATTATAATATTATATTAATAATAATAATTATTTTTATTATAATTATAATAATAATAATAATAATAATATTATTATTATTATTATCATTATTAATACTAATAATAATAATAATAATAATAATAATAATAATAATATTAATAATAACATAATAATAATAATAATAATAATGGAATGGTTTGATATGATATGATCTGGTCTGATCTGATCTGATCTGATCTGATCTGATCTGGTCTGGTCTGATCTGGTCTGATCTGATCTGGTCTGGTCTGGTCTGATCTGAAACTTTCTGATCTGATCTGAATAGATCTGATCTGATCTGATCTGGTCTGATCTGGTCTGATCTGATCTGATTCCAATAAGAATAAGTAATAAGTCAAAAAAATAAGTTGAAGAGAACACCTTCTAAGTTGGCCTTTTCATTTGACTTAAAAGCCCAAAACCAACCACTTTTTAAAGTTTTGGTCAACCAATAAGCCGAAATCAATAGTCTACTAAAATCCAACCTAAAACTATATACCGAATATATTATATTCTTTTTTTAGTGTTGCACTCAAGTTTAATATAATTATATGAGTATACAAATTATTATAAATTAAAAAAGAATTAATATTATTCTTGCTTATAATGACAGTTGACACTAAGAGCAAAATGTGGGAAATTGAAAAAGATATAAATTAACCTTTAATAGGTATAAAGTATTATTTTTTTTATTTGGGATTAAAGAAAACTCTTTATCCTTGTTTAAGAGATAAAATGTGGTCACAAAAATAAAGTAAAAACGTATCAAAAGAACCATTTTATAAAAAAGGAAAATGTGCAAGTAATATAAAATTATCTATTAAATTTCATCATCATTATCATCTTACCCAATATATCATGCTCATAGAAAACTATGGGCAGGGGCTGGGGAGGGAAGGAAGGCGGCAACTCATACCCATAAGGAGAGTGCGGCCAAAAAATTAAAAGAATCCTCCGGCTCAAAAAACAATAAAGAGAGGTTTCTGCGACAGGGAGATAAAAAAGCTCAAATGATAATAGAAACATAAAACAATAAGAGATGAGATCAATTCAAATTAATATAACTAAAACTGGAGTCATAAGTGTATGAAAACAAATATTAGTATATTAATCATTAATATTAATTTAATTATTATAATTTCTATTTGATATAAAATTCAAAATTTATCACATATTTTTGTTTCTTTTGATTTATGGTTAGACTTGCTTGTTACTGTGCTTTGCTTTTCGTCAGTGTCCTTTATCGCCTCTCTTACCTGGATCGTTTTCTTAGTTATATGCATGCATTCTTTTAGTTGTGTAAGTCGCCTACTATGCTTGCTGTAACACCCCTGAATTTCCGACCCTCTGAACGACACCAAAACCGGAAGAGAACGGAGGAAATTCGGGTGTTACGTTTAAAATAATTTAAAATAAAGAAAAAAGATAATGTTTAAGTTTGATTAAAGAGGTTTTAGAAAACCTTTCAAATAAAATTCTACAAAAATTTCGACAGCATCTGCCTTGAATTTTAACGCAACAAAAAAATCAACAAACAATAAACCATCATGAGAAGAGGCATTAATAGCCTTGCAACAAAATCACGGCGGAATGATCATCGCCAAAACCTCTGTCGACATGCTAAGCATGGATCGTGGTTCCCATGTAAACACTTGGGTTTTCTAAAAACATAACCAGCTATACAAGCCATTCAAGATACTTTAACGAAATATAAAACGAAATAAATCTTTGCAGCGGAACAAATTACATCAAAAGGAGGGCACGCCTCAAACCAAAAACATACTCAATTACAATTCAAAACACGTGAAGCGTCAAAATTAGTTAGAACATGGCACGTGTCAAGATTCTCACTCAATCCCCCCGTATGCAATGTAAAGAAACTCCAAAAAACCTGCAAGTACTATCTATGATACCCCTACTGCTCAACGTAAGGTCATAAACCAACGTGTCATAGCAGGGCCATCAAAGACAAGCCATCAACAAGGAAACAAACAGTACACGTCAGTAACTAACAATAAATTATGCATACATAACCAATAAACAATTTCGACAAAGCAATGTGAGGAAGGTATCCAAACGTGTAAGCCTCTACTCCATCTCTTTCTCAATTCAATATACTTCTCAATATCTTCACCGTCTTCTATCTCTTCAATTACTTTTACATATCTTCTTATGTGACTAGAGGCCACCATATTGGGGTTTGCAAGACCCACATGGCAACACCTCAGCCAAGGACGGTGACGGCCATGCCGGCGTCCAATGGCAAAGTATGATCATACCCCCGTACAGCGACCATATATAGACGGTCAATGCCTCCGGGAACTAATCCATCTGGGGTACCAATCCAGTGGAGTCACAGTAAATATCCAACTTAATATCTCATCAAATAAGGGGACTCATTCCCATTCCAATCTCATACAATCCAACATTCTAATCTTGCGATATCTGAACTCATCCTCTACTATCTCTACGACTGATTCCCACTTATAGCACTAACTTAATAATATTTAATAGCCAACCATATCCAACATAGCTCATATAATATTGTTACGCAGAGAAAACATATTCAAGATACAGGAATTAGCTACTGCGTGTACTTACCTGTAACTGCAACATAATAAGTCGCAAAAGTCACTTCGAAGGAGGTTCTCAAATCCCTCTTATGAACCGGGCACCTATATCGTTAACAGTAAGACTAATAAGCCTACTTCACATCATTTAAGAAGCACTGACTTCATACAACTACACAATTAGTCAAACAAGTTTCGATTCAAGCTAATAGCATTCTAAACGCACTTATGCAGTAAATTCAACCCATGTTCACACATGAACCATGCCATCAATCTCAATCGAACTATAACATCATATTCTAGTCAAGTTTATTTCAAGATATGTTCAAGTGAAAGGGGCACAACCATACGCTTGTGCGTTATAGTCAAACTATTCATCGGAAACTTTAACACGTAATGTATGACATTACGCTTAATAACCATCATATCACTCATGGTAGTAGTGATTTATTATTTTTCCAAGGTTTTTAGAGTAAGACGATTAAAAATAAATTAATTTTGTAGTTTGACGAATTAATAACGATTCGTATAACTTGGGTCAAAGTCACAAAACTTAACAACACAATTAATCATATCCATATAACAACTCAGCTCAAAACTAACCACCTCATCAAACGACTATAACCACGACAATACTTTTATTATTGAAAATCGCGACCTTAATCTTTCTTAGTAATTATTATTATCGTTTATTCTACAACAATGGGTATCAACAATACTAGTCACACCACCATGAGTAAAGTCATATGAGCAATAACTAGCCACCATTCATCAACCATGTCACATAAACAAGGCTCACACAAGGTTTTAAATCAATAAAACACCATCCAAACCACAAAAGTAGTACACACTACTTTTGAATTCATCCAACTCTAACTAATTCAAGTTCAAATTACACTTTCTAATATCTACTCACTTTAAATTATATCAAGCTATAACTTAATCTAAACTAAGATTCATGAATTTACCCAAAATACTACATTTAAATTCATTATAATATAAACCCTAAAACAACCATAACTTATCTATTTCAACTCAAACTTCAAACTATTCACCCAAATTAATTTTAAGCATAAAACAACCATTCAATTCAATAATCACATCAACATTCATGTGACAACTACAATTTATAAGAAAAAATAACATTAAAGTAGAGTTTAAATGGCTTACTAAGAAGAAGATATTTCTTACTATGGAAAAATAAGAGAAGAGGAAGAAGGAGGTGACTAAGGTGGTGGAGGGCTGCCCAAATCGAAGCCACTGGCGGTGGTCCTTGGTGGCGGCACAGGCTGCTGTTTTGAGGGGGTTTCGGCAGCCCCTGTGCTGGCCGGTTGCTGCCCTCGGTTGGTGGAGGTGGCCGCCAGGTGGTGGTGTTCGTGGGGGCTGCTGCTGCCGGTCCTTGATGGCGGCACAGCTCCTTTGGTGGTGGCTCAAAGAGGAGGAGGGAGAGAGAGTGAAGAAGAGAGGGAGGAAGGAGATGAGAGGGAATGAAGCAAGCCTTAGAGTGACGGCTCACTCTTACAATTAAGGGGTTTTAAATTTCAAATTTTAAAACCCTAACCCACAAATTCTTTGGGCTATACTACTCACGAGGCCCATAAATTTTAACCCGAAAGTTGGAAGTGCAACTTTGTTTGGCTCGAACTTAAGAACGAAACTATTATGACTATTATTAATTTTACTCGATTTTATTTAACTAATGTTTCCTCATATAATTAAATGTATTCATCGCTTTGTTAATACGTATTTGTAGGTCAAAATATTAAATTTCCGATGTTTAATAATAATCTATAAAGAAAATTATGGTTATTATTATTTTATCCCGATTTAAATTATAAATAAATAATATTAAAATTTACGGGCTGATGTGGTTCTTCGGGTTATTTTATTCTATTTTATTTTATTTTTATTTTTTTCTTTTTTTTTTCCCCTTTTTAAAGACACATGAGTTTGAGTATAAAGGAGAAACGTGCTATTCGCAAATCCTCTGGTTTTAGATTGTATTTCATAGATACGTAATATATCTTTTCTTACATAAATTGGTAACTTTACTTAAGGTGGATAGTTAAAGAATAATCATCATAAACAACACGTGAAGGGCCTATGGATTGATTCGAGAGAGCACTATTGATGAGTAAAGATTGATAATTGAGTCTTAATAAATGCTGATATGCGTGATATTTTCTTTCTATCAGATGATAATGTGAAGAAGAATCGTGATGATTTTAAAGCATTTACTAAATTGAACAATAATTGAATTTTTTTTTTATATAAAAAAAGGAAGAAGAATAGATACAATGATATTTATAAAAAAAAATAAAATAATAAATAAATAAATAAATAAATAAATTGTCTTCTCATGACCTTCTAGGCAGTTACAAGACATAAGGATAAAATAATCTAATGATGAGGTGAAACGAGCGTCTTTGAACACATAAGATATAAAGTAAATTTTTTTTTTAGTACTTTAGACTATCTCATTGATCACCACTTATCCTGCTAGTGTTTTGAAATAATAACGCTTATATGAGACTCCAAATGAAGCCGACTTTACATATGTTACTGTTTTAATAATGATTGGTGTGATACGTGGTAAACTAAGTTTGAAAAGTGACTTCATGAAGATAATGTAGTCCTAATAAAAGTCAGAACCGTTTCAAATCTAAATATTGAAGAAACGAAAATGATTATGTGAATAGTTATAATTTGAGAGATGAAGCGAGATAAAGAATTATGTCCTAATCAATTATTATACAAAATCATTATTATGCGATAAATAGAGTTAGATAATATTAACATTGGTGTCAAGAAGTGTTTTGATTTGATGTTACGAATTCATTGGATCGTAATAAGCATGTAATGAAAAGAGTTTTGAAATTTTAACGTGTTTTGATACAACCATTTATGTTAGAGTTGTCATCTCTAAGTTCGCATCTTAAGTTGAAGGGTGTTTGAATTCCACTTATTTGCAAGGGAATAATTGTGATGCATAATTTCAAGTGTTGCATTATTTTGTTAGTTTTGTGTTGTTTGTACTTTAGTATAGTGTTAGAATTGTTGATGTAACAGTCATATGGTTGAGGTAACGGTGTTATAACAAGTTGGAGGCTGTGTTGTGATGAAAATGTTAGATATTGTGAAATTAGTACCTGTATCGCAACTTTATCAAACTTGTATTGATGTGTCGCTTTGCTATTTATATTGGAAATTCTTTTAGATGTATACATAAAATGTCATCTTTAGTACTGGTGTTATATATGTACATGATGCATTACTTTGGTCATACATTAGTTCGCGTTTTTCTCTTGCTATAAATCCTATACTTCAACATATCTAGTCGTATGGTAAGTGACCAACTGAAAAATGTTGGTGACCTCTATGTTGCCATTCCCGATTCTAAATCATTCTCATATTATCGTTATTAGAATGCGAATATCATGATGGATACATGAGGGTATTGTTAAACAATTATGATATGTGTATTAGTATGATGGTTATGAGCGTATAATTATTAGCTATGATAACTTGCAAAAATGAGGTACATATATTTGTAAATACACTTGAAACATGTATTATGTTCGGAGTTATTAATTTGAATTGTTAATCTACAAATCGAGTCAGGATGTGTAATTTAATATGTTATAAAATAATTCTATCATACATGATTAGTGAAAAGAACATTGCATGTTAAGTAAGAAGTTAAGATTATGATATGCTAATTAAAGTTAACGGTGAATCAATTTGGGATTGATAACCATCCTTAAGTCTAGGGTGCTTAATGGTAATACGAGTTAAGTGTTGAGCAACTTTATACTCTTTACTTTTGAGACTTTGCTGTTTTGATATTTTACCCCCATTTATGGTCTAGGTCACAATAGTTGAACCTTTCGTACATCGCAAGATTATCACAAAGTATGACCTTAGGTGGTCACGTAGAAGTGGAAAAGTTGTTTAAAAAAATTTAGATAACAGGACATTTCGTGTTGTTACGTTTGCAAGTAATACACTTTATAAGTCGCGCGTGCTAGACCCCGAACCCTTAAACCTTGATGAGAATTTGTCTTATGAAGAAAAGCCTATCGAGATTTTAAATTCTAAGGTGCGCAGTACGAGGAGGAAAGATATAAAGATGGTGAAAGTTCTATGGGCTAACAAGCGCACACAGGAGGCAACGTGGGAAACCAAGGATTCCATGCGCAAGAAATATCCACACCTTTTTCCTGATGTTAGTGAGTTACGGGGTCGTAACTAAGTTCTTAAGGGGGGTAGAATGCGATAGATTTTTGCGTGTTTGCATGCATTTTCTCGTCTATGATAACAATCCATTGCAGTTTTTTTTATGCCTTTGATTGATTGTTTGAACCAATTTGTGTGATACCTACATGTTTTCGATTAATTGTTTGAATTAAATTGGGTGACATCCATATGCTTGTGATCAGTTGTCTAAGTTAGTGTAGGTATTAGAAACACGTGAAATGAAAAACAATTAAAATTTTGATAGATTGAGTATCCTTTTGTCAATAGTGTTCTTAAAGCCACAATCCTTAAGTCAATTCTTGGGTACAAATAGATAAAACCACCTTCACGAGTTATTAGAAATATAAATTTTCAACATTTGTATTCTTGTAACCCAAGTTTCGGGGACGAAACTCCTTTTAAGGGGGGTAGACTGTAACACCCCGTAAATTTTAATATTATTTATTTATAATTTAAATCGGGATAAAATAATAATAACCATAATTTTCTTTATAGATTATTATTAAACATCGGAAATTTAATATTTTGACCTACAAATACGTATTAACAAAGCGATGAATACATTTAATTATATGAGGAAACATTAGTTAAATAAAATCGAGTAAAATTAATAATAGTCATAATAGTTTCGTTCTTAAGTTCGAGCCAAACAAAGTTGCACTTCCAACTTTCGGGTTAAAATTTATGGGCCTCGTGAGTAGTATAGCCCAAAGAATTTGTGGGTTAGGGTTTTAAAATTTGAAATTTAAAACCCCTTAATTGTAAGAGTGAGCCGTCACTCTAAGGCTTGCTTCATTCCCTCTCATCTCCTTCCTCCCTCTCTTCTTCACTCTCTCTCCCTCCTCCTCTTTGAGCCACCACCAAAGGAGCTGTGCCGCCATCAAGGACCGGCAGCAGCAGCCCCCACGAACACCACCACCTGGCGGCCACCTCCACCAACCGAGGGCAGCAACCGGCCAGCACAGGGGCTGCCGAAACCCCCTCAAAACAGCAGCCTGTGCCGCCACCAAGGACCACCGCCAGTGGCTTCGATTTGGGCAGCCCTCCACCACCTTAGTCACCTCCTTCTCCCTCTTCTCTTATTTTTCCATAGTAAGAAATATCTTCTTCTTAGTAAGCCATTTAAACTCTACTTTAATGTTATTTTTTCTTATAAATTGTAGTTGTCACATGAATGTTGATGTGATTATTGAATTGAATGGTTGTTTTATGCTTAAAATTAATTTGGGTGAATAGTTTGAAGTTTGAGTTGAAATAGATAAGTTATGGTTGTTTTAGGGTTTATATTATAATGAATTTAAATGTAGTATTTTGGGTAAATTCATGAATCTTAGTTTAGATTAAGTTATAGCTTGATATAATTTAAAGTGAGTAGATATTAGAAAGTGTAATTTGAACTTGAATTAGTTAGAGTTGGATGAATTCAAAAGTAGTGTGTACTACTTTTGTGGTTTGGATGGTGTTTTATTGATTTAAAACCTTGTGTGAGCCTTGTTTATGTGACATGGTTGATGAATGGTGGCTAGTTATTGCTCATATGACTTTACTCATGGTGGTGTGACTAGTATTGTTGATACCCATTGTTGTAGAATAAACGATAATAATAATTACTAAGAAAGATTAAGGTCGCGATTTTCAATAATAAAAGTATTGTCGTGGTTATAGTCGTTTGATGAGGTGGTTAGTTTTGAGCTGAGTTGTTATATGGATATGATTAATTGTGTTGTTAAGTTTTGTGACTTTGACCCAAGTTATACGAATCGTTATTAATTCGTCAAACTACAAAATTAATTTATTTTTAATCGTCTTACTCTAAAAACCTTGGAAAAATAATAAATCACTACTACCATGAGTGATATGATGGTTATTAAGCGTAATGTCATACATTACGTGTTAAAGTTTCCGATGAATAGTTTGACTATAACGCACAAGCGTATGGTTGTGCCCCTTTCACTTGAACATATCTTGAAATAAACTTGACTAGAATATGATGTTATAGTTCGATTGAGATTGATGGCATGGTTCATGTGTGAACATGGGTTGAATTTACTGCATAAGTGCGTTTAGAATGCTATTAGCTTGAATCGAAACTTGTTTGACTAATTGTGTAGTTGTATGAAGTCAGTGCTTCTTAAATGATGTGAAGTAGGCTTATTAGTCTTACTGTTAACGATATAGGTGCCCGGTTCATAAGAGGGATTTGAGAACCTCCTTCGAAGTGACTTTTGCGACTTATTATGTTGCAGTTACAGGTAAGTACACGCAGTAGCTAATTCCTGTATCTTGAATATGTTTTCTCTGCGTAACAATATTATATGAGCTATGTTGGATATGGTTGGCTATTAAATATTATTAAGTTAGTGCTACAAGTGGGAATCAGTCGTAGAGATAGTAGAGGATGAGTTCAGATATCGCAAGATTAGAATGTTGGATTGTATGAGATTGGAATGGGAATGAGTCCCCTTATTTGATGAGATATTAAGTTGGATATTTACTGTGACTCCACTGGATTGGTACCCCAGATGGATTAGTTCCCGGAGGCATTGACCGTCTATATATGGTCGCTGTACGGGGGTATGATTGTAACAGGCGCCATTTTAAGCCCCTTAATTACCATTTTAAATTAAGATAATTAAAATTAATCAATGATATTAACGTTTGAATTGCGTTATTATTTTAAGAACGCTAATTAGTATTTAAACTATTAAACTAAAGAAATGCTCTTTTGTTTTGACTTATTTTATAAATTCTATTTTCGTATGTTTATAAAGCTACGAAATAAATAATCAAAATTTTAAAATAAAACTAATAATGTATAAATTTAAGTATATTTAAGTTTTAGTTGAACAATAATAATGTAGTACTTTTAAATATTAAGGTCAATTCTATCTTATCTTTACTTCTTTATATAAAGTAGTTGTAGTAATTATATTAGTAAGGATAATAATAATAATAATAAATAATAAAAAAAAAAAAAAAAAAAAAAAAAAATTTAATTAAACCCACATGTATTCACGTGAAACCCCCCCCCCCCCCTAAACCTTATCTCCTTCCTTTTTATATACCCCAAAACACATTTTTCCCTAACAAAAACAAAAACAGAAAATTCAAGAACCTAGAACATCGAAATCATTAGCGGCCTTCCGCTAGCGGCCACCGAACCGCTCACCAGGGTCGCACCAGCTTGTCAGCCGACCTCGCCGTAAGTAGCTCCTTATTCGGCCAACCACGACATCCAGCAACCGTGTCGGCCGGCCATTCTTTGCCGTGGATCACGACCACCGTCACCGCCAGACAGCCTGTGCACCGAACTCCTCCCGACTGTCAACTCTGAGGCAGAGCCACACCTTGTTCATCCATCTTTATCCTTGATGAACAATTCATGGTTTTTCATCTTCTACTTGGTACTCCTTCTAATTTATTTGTTTATTAATCTTGATTTGATCTTAATATTCATCTCAATCATTTTAATCTTTATATTCTTTTAATTTGAATGCTTTTCACTTGAATCTTCAATTTGTTTTAACCCCCAAATTTAATTAGGGCTCTTCTTCAATTTCATTCAGTTGGGGTTACTAAAATTGATGTTCTTCCACTATTTTCAACTTGATTACTGAGTCTAAGCTATGTTTGATAATCTTATTAAATCTCAGCTCAATCATCAGTTGTAGAAAACAACCTGCTCTATGGTCAGCCACCTCCATAAAGCTTAGTCCAACAATCTTGAGGTACACTCCCACCTAAAAATTAAAATAAACTTTTTAAGCTTTAATTTTAGATTATGAGTAAATAGGACTTGTAATACATTATTGAGTTTTAATTGTTGAAAATTCTATATTTCTGTGTTAAAAATTGTGCAATTGACAATTGGATTTGATGATGAAGATTTAATTAGTTGATTGCGATTTAGGTTTTAGGTGAGTAAGTTTTGATGGAAGAGGGATGGAATTGAATAGGATTTTCACTTGTTCATGGTTAGGATGGTTGAATGTTGAAATATATAATTTAATGTCAAGTTGATTCTAGATACAAACTGAAGTTAGTGTTGTTTATATCGAGTTTTATATAGAGCATAAAGCACCGCTTTGTATTGTTGGACAATTGAAGGTTCACGTAAGAAATTGCATCAATAAGTTTGTATTAAGTTAGTACTATCGATTAAGTATGTAAGTTGGATGTAAGTTGGAATTTGGTAATTATTTGGTAATTCGAAATTGAGTTAGACGATAAATTAGTATTTGATAATTGAATTAGTAAAATTAATATGAAGTTGATACTAAATTGATATTGTGGTAAGCCGAATTTAAGTAAAAACTCAGGTTTGAAGGTAAATTGAAATTATAAAGAATTGTATGAGGCGAAATTGAATAAGTTGAGTGTGATCGAGTATTGGATGAGTTAATTGTTTATTGGAATCAAGAGTTGATTTTATTTAACTTGAGAATGAGTTGATTATTAGTTGGAGTTATAGGATCGCTGTCTTAATTTAGTTATACAGTCAGACTATAGGGTTTGATATGCTAGTTATAAATTAAATTAAGTTTAATAATATTAAGTTGTGAATGATTATAAGTTATAACAAGTGATTAAATTGAATAAAGAAATGCATGTTTTATTCGTAAGTATGTATTTTGATAATCTTGATTGTATGTGAATGTGAAAAAGATTGAAAGAAAACATTTAACTAAGAACTAAAAATATCGATACTTGAGATAATGGGAATTGGGTAAATAGAATGTGTGAGGAAATCATTTGAATACTAAGACTTGATTATAGAGAATTTATAATCAAGTATGAAGCAATGTTTAATAGCACTTTATCAATAAAGAACTCAAGAAAGCGAATGTTGTTCTTGAGTCAAAATTAAAAGACATGAACAAGCAGACTTAGTGATGAAATATGAGTAGTCACTAAGGTGTCTGATGACGAAATGTGAGTAAGCATCAGCTGCGATTAAAAGATATAAACAAATATAGAAAATTTCAAGAAAGCGATGGATTTCGCAAAAGACAATAATGAAAGTCCAAGGTCGGTGCCGTAAGGGAATGCTAACTTTATTTTATGGACATCCGGCTTTCCGGAGGAATAGAATGTGCCGGTCCACCTAAGTGGGGCAGAATGCGGGCAACACCCAGACAAAAGGTACCAGTCCAGGGCGGTGGCATTCTTTATGACCCCGGGTGAGAGTGCACGTTCGTGATAACCCGAGGCGGCATGCGGATATGGAACTGGCTTGGCAGCTTGCAAGCATAAAACTTCTGGGGTGACGACCTCAGACCTCTACTACCGACTAAACGGTTGTGAGAGGAATTAAGATATTAACAAGACACTGTTTATTTTCTTAGGATTTATAATTAAAACTATGAAATCGAATCAAGAAAATAATAACACAAATGTAATCATTAAATTATGTTGTATAAAGTGTACTCAGCAAAAGCTGATTATGTGGTTTTGTTCTTTGAACCTGTCCTGGTGGGGGACAGATTTAGAGATTGTTGAAGTCAACGGTAGCCGAAAGCGCACAGAGATCAGTAATCAACAAAGCAATCTCATCCATTCATATAATAGAATGTAAGTAAAATAAATCTTTTATTTAAAAGTATTTTGAAACTTATTTTAGTTTATTTGAGAAAAGTTTACGATCTACAAGGTGATGTGATTTTGAAACTGTTAGCGCCTGTGACACTCGTTGATTGATATTTTAAAATTGTTGTTTTATACTTGCAGGGTGACTTTTAAGTCAAAAAGAAATATTTTGGATTATCCGATTTACAAACGGAACTCTGCCGGAATTTCTGCAGAACTTTATTTTATTTTAAATCATTTTAAATGCTCTTTTTGAATTTCTTATACATATTTTAAATGTTGTAAAACTCTTGTATTCAAATATTTTAATAAATGTTTACAGGATAATATATTCATTAAAGTGAGTGATTATATTATCGACGTAATAGCTCGACATAAGTATTAAGCTTCCGCATTAGTTATATGTAAGCATGTTTAAGTAGCTGGTTAGTTTCGGGCTGTTACACTTGGTATCAGAGCATGGTTTGATTTTGGGTACGCACGGATCTTCACATCCGAGCGTTGAGGATTTTGAGGTTACAAATTCAGTGAAATTGAGTTACGACTTACGAGTGCTGAGGATTATTATGTAAAGTAAATCAAAGAGAGTTATACACATTACTTGAAAGCGATTGATAGTGGATATTTCATATTTATGATTGGGGTGGTCAAGTGTCAATGATGATAATGTTTTATGTGGAAGTGGAATGGATTAGATGATGCGTTTAGAGGTTATGAGGAACGTGTTGAGTTTGATTGGTGAACAAAAGAGCTTATGATGCATGTGGAACGAGTTAAAACATAATTAAGGAAAAACTTATGGGTCAAAATTGAAGTCAACGAAAGGATTATAAAGGTTTATAGTGTTAAAGGAAATTCCTGATAAATAAAATTGAATTGTAATGATATTCTCCATGCACGTTGATGTTTAATCATAAAAGATTATGTTGCTTGGAAGTTTTATCATAAAGTTGGGGAGAAGAATTAAATCATTGAATTTTGAACAAAGTTCTTTGATACATCGGTGTCTATTGGAGAAATAAATTGAATAAAGTTGTATTGAGTAATGATGTGCCAATCATTTTGTTCAGGACAAAAAGCGAATATGAAATTCCATGCTGAGAGCAACTCGAAGCAAAGTAATGTAGGACACAACTATTAGAGAATGCAAATTTATTTTGGGTATTGAACACTTATCATGTTATGAATTTGAGGAACTCAACTTAGTTTGAGAATCGATTTGCACAAGAGTGAACAATAATTATTCCAAAGAAATCTTTATCATTTTAAAGAAAATCTTCTTCAGGTTTGAGTCAATGGTTTGCCCTCTTGTGAAATTTCATTCCCGATACTAGAAATCAAGTTAGAGTAAAGACTTGATCAACCTTCACTCTAATACTTGAATCTAGAAACCAAGTGATTGTAGAATTTTCAAGATAGTGGCGGACTATGCGACGTAACCGATATTTCGAATAAGCAATAATTTTCCTTTTTATTTTGATTTTGATTTTGAATGACATTTAAGAATTGTTTTCTCTAAAGGTATTTGATTTGTTTACACTAAACCTTTACCTTTTAGTTTCGAGGACGAAACTTCTTAAAGTTGGGGAGAGTGTAACAGGCGCCATTTTAAGCCCCTTAATTACCATTTTAAATTAAGATAATTAAAATTAATCAATGATATTAACGTTTGAATTGCGTTATTATTTTAAGAACGCTAATTAGTATTTAAACTATTAAACTAAAGAAATGCTCTTTTGTTTTGACTTATTTTATAAATTCTATTTTCGTATGTTTATAAAGCTACGAAATAAATAATCAAAATTTTAAAATAAAACTAATAATGTATAAATTTAAGTATATTTAAGTTTTAGTTGAACAATAATAATGTAGTACTTTTAAATATTAAGGTCAATTCTATCTTATCTTTACTTCTTTATATAAAGTAGTTGTAGTAATTATATTAGTAAGGATAATAATAATAATAATAAATAATAAAAAAAAAAAAAAAAAAAAAAAAAAAAATTTAATTAAACCCACATGTATTCACGTGAAACCCCCCCCCCCCCCCCTAAACCTTATCTCCTTCCTTTTTATATACCCCAAAACACATTTTTCCCTAACAAAAACAAAAACAGAAAATTCAAGAACCTAGAACATCGAAATCATTAGCGGCCTTCCGCTAGCGGCCACCGAACCGCTCACCAGGGTCGCACCAGCTTGTCAGCCGACCTCGCCGTAAGTAGCTCCTTATTCGGCCAACCACGACATCCAGCAACCGTGTCGGCCGGCCATTCTTTGCCGTGGATCACGACCACCGTCACCGCCAGACAGCCTGTGCACCGAACTCCTCCCGACTGTCAACTCTGAGGCAGAGCCACACCTTGTTCATCCATCTTTATCCTTGATGAACAATTCATGGTTTTTCATCTTCTACTTGGTACTCCTTCTAATTTATTTGTTTATTAATCTTGATTTGATCTTAATATTCATCTCAATCATTTTAATCTTTATATTCTTTTAATTTGAATGCTTTTCACTTGAATCTTCAATTTGTTTTAACCCCCAAATTTAATTAGGGCTCTTCTTCAATTTCATTCAGTTGGGGTTACTAAAATTGATGTTCTTCCACTATTTTCAACTTGATTACTGAGTCTAAGCTATGTTTGATAATCTTATTAAATCTCAGCTCAATCATCAGTTGTAGAAAACAACCTGCTCTATGGTCAGCCACCTCCATAAAGCTTAGTCCAACAATCTTGAGGTACACTCCCACCTAAAAATTAAAATAAACTTTTTAAGCTTTAATTTTAGATTATGAGTAAATAGGACTTGTAATACATTATTGAGTTTTAATTGTTGAAAATTCTATATTTCTGTGTTAAAAATTGTGCAATTGACAATTGGATTTGATGATGAAGATTTAATTAGTTGATTGCGATTTAGGTTTTAGGTGAGTAAGTTTTGATGGAAGAGGGATGGAATTGAATAGGATTTTCACTTGTTCATGGTTAGGATGGTTGAATGTTGAAATATATAATTTAATGTCAAGTTGATTCTAGATACAAACTGAAGTTAGTGTTGTTTATATCGAGTTTTATATAGAGCATAAAGCACCGCTTTGTATTGTTGGACAATTGAAGGTTCACGTAAGAAATTGCATCAATAAGTTTGTATTAAGTTAGTACTATCGATTAAGTATGTAAGTTGGATGTAAGTTGGAATTTGGTAATTATTTGGTAATTCGAAATTGAGTTAGACGATAAATTAGTATTTGATAATTGAATTAGTAAAATTAATATGAAGTTGATACTAAATTGATATTGTGGTAAGCCGAATTTAAGTAAAAACTCAGGTTTGAAGGTAAATTGAAATTATAAAGAATTGTATGAGGCGAAATTGAATAAGTTGAGTGTGATCGAGTATTGGATGAGTTAATTGTTTATTGGAATCAAGAGTTGATTTTATTTAACTTGAGAATGAGTTGATTATT
Source organism: Amaranthus palmeri (assembly GCA_019776075.1). Taxonomy (NCBI): domain Eukaryota; kingdom Viridiplantae; phylum Streptophyta; class Magnoliopsida; order Caryophyllales; family Amaranthaceae; genus Amaranthus; species Amaranthus palmeri. Next base: position 785,931 of record JAAKBH010000022.1, read on the forward strand.
AGTTGGAGTTATAGGATCGCTGTCTTAATTTAGTTATACAGTCAGACTATAGGGTTTGATATGCTAGTTATAAATTAAATTAAGTTTAATAATATTAAGTTGTGAATGATTATAAGTTATAACAAGTGATTAAATTGAATAAAGAAATGCATGTTTTATTCGTAAGTATGTATTTTGATAATCTTGATTGTATGTGAATGTGAAAAAGATTGAAAGAAAACATTTAACTAAGAACTAAAAATATCGATACTTGAGATAATGGGAATTGGGTAAATAGAATGTGTGAGGAAATCATTTGAATACTAAGACTTGATTATAGAGAATTTATAATCAAGTATGAAGCAATGTTTAATAGCACTTTATCAATAAAGAACTCAAGAAAGCGAATGTTGTTCTTGAGTCAAAATTAAAAGACATGAACAAGCAGACTTAGTGATGAAATATGAGTAGTCACTAAGGTGTCTGATGACGAAATGTGAGTAAGCATCAGCTGCGATTAAAAGATATAAACAAATATAGAAAATTTCAAGAAAGCGATGGATTTCGCAAAAGACAATAATGAAAGTCCAAGGTCGGTGCCGTAAGGGAATGCTAACTTTATTTTATGGACATCCGGCTTTCCGGAGGAATAGAATGTGCCGGTCCACCTAAGTGGGGCAGAATGCGGGCAACACCCAGACAAAAGGTACCAGTCCAGGGCGGTGGCATTCTTTATGACCCCGGGTGAGAGTGCACGTTCGTGATAACCCGAGGCGGCATGCGGATATGGAACTGGCTTGGCAGCTTGCAAGCATAAAACTTCTGGGGTGACGACCTCAGACCTCTACTACCGACTAAACGGTTGTGAGAGGAATTAAGATATTAACAAGACACTGTTTATTTTCTTAGGATTTATAATTAAAACTATGAAATCGAATCAAGAAAATAATAACACAAATGTAATCATTAAATTATGTTGTATAAAGTGTACTCAGCAAAAGCTGATTATGTGGTTTTGTTCTTTGAACCTGTCCTGGTGGGGGACAGATTTAGAGATTGTTGAAGTCAACGGTAGCCGAAAGCGCACAGAGATCAGTAATCAACAAAGCAATCTCATCCATTCATATAATAGAATGTAAGTAAAATAAATCTTTTATTTAAAAGTATTTTGAAACTTATTTTAGTTTATTTGAGAAAAGTTTACGATCTACAAGGTGATGTGATTTTGAAACTGTTAGCGCCTGTGACACTCGTTGATTGATATTTTAAAATTGTTGTTTTATACTTGCAGGGTGACTTTTAAGTCAAAAAGAAATATTTTGGATTATCCGATTTACAAACGGAACTCTGCCGGAATTTCTGCAGAACTTTATTTTATTTTAAATCATTTTAAATGCTCTTTTTGAATTTCTTATACATATTTTAAATGTTGTAAAACTCTTGTATTCAAATATTTTAATAAATGTTTACAGGATAATATATTCATTAAAGTGAGTGATTATATTATCGACGTAATAGCTCGACATAAGTATTAAGCTTCCGCATTAGTTATATGTAAGCATGTTTAAGTACCTGGTTAGTTTCGGGCTGTTACAATGATCATACTTTGCCATTGGACGCCGGCATGGCCGTCACCGTCCTTGGCTGAGGTGTTGCCATGTGGGTCTTGCAAACCCCAATATGGTGGCCTCTAGTCACATAAGAAGATATGTAAAAGTAATTGAAGAGATAGAAGACGGTGAAGATATTGAGAAGTATATTGAATTGAGAAAGAGATGGAGTAGAGGCTTACACGTTTGGATACCTTCCTCACATTGCTTTGTCGAAATTGTTTATTGGTTATGTATGCATAATTTATTGTTAGTTACTGACGTGTACTGTTTGTTTCCTTGTTGATGGCTTGTCTTTGATGGCCCTGCTATGACACGTTGATTTATGACCTTACGTTGAGCAGTAGGGGTATCATAGATAGTACTTGCAGGTTTTTTGGAGTTTCTTTACATTGCATACGGGGGGATTGAGTGAGAATCTTGACACGTGCCATGTTCTAACTAATTTTGACGCTTCACGTGTTTTGAATTGTAATTGAGTATGTTTTTGGTTTGAGGCGTGCCCTCCTTTTGATGTAATTTGTTCCGCTGCAAAGATTTATTTCGTTTTATATTTCGTTAAAGTATCTTGAATGGCTTGTATAGCTGGTTATGTTTTTAGAAAACCCAAGTGTTTACATGGGAACCACGATCCATGCTTAGCATGTCGACAGAGGTTTTGGCGATGATCATTCCGCCGTGATTTTGTTGCAAGGCTATTAATGCCTCTTCTCATGATGGTTTATTGTTTGTTGATTTTTTTGTTGCGTTAAAATTCAAGGCAGATGCTGTCGAAATTTTTGTAGAATTTTATTTGAAAGGTTTTCTAAAACCTCTTTAATCAAACTTAAACATTATCTTTTTTCTTTATTTTAAATTATTTTAAACGTAACACCCGAATTTCCTCCGTTCTCTTCCGGTTTTGGTGCCGTTCAGAGGGTCGGAAATTCAGGGGTGTTACACTTGCGGCTAGTTGTTTTTCTATGCTTGGCTAACGTGTGTATAAGATGCAGGAGTTCGGATATTTGCAGGTTCCTATCGTTGAAGACTCTTCTTGAGCCGAAGGACTCTTTTGACCGCCCTCTCCTTATGGGTATGAGACGCCGTTGAGCCTCCTCCCAGACCCTGACCATAGATCTATCTATGTGCGGAAATACTGGGTATGATGATGTATGATGATTTATGGTTAGACTAAGGAATTCCTATATACAAGAGATGAGAAATTAAATTTTATAAATTAATGAGAATCGAATATTTATTATTAGACTATCATAAAATTGAAAAAGAAAACTAAACTTCTAAACTAACCCAAAAATGAATTAAATATCTCATCATTGCAAATAATTGACAACCAAAGAAATCAAGTCTGCTAATCCCATCCAAATGACCATTAGGCTCATAATCAAACGAAATTTTTATTGGTAGAGCTGTTTGAAAAATGACTTTTTGATTGATATATTTTTTTTTTGGATTTTTTGACACTTGATATATTGATTGTTTGGTAAGTGATTTTAAGTCAGTTAAAAAGCTAACTTTCAAGCTAAAACGAAAAACTAATTTGTTTAGCCTTTTTTATTGGTTTGATTGTCCGCTTTTTCTCTAATAAATAGCTGACAAATAATACCTAATTATACCAAAATGTTTCCTTAAAAGTTAAATAATTCAGCTACCTTAAAAGTCAACACAAATAGCCAGCACTTTTTTGTGTTGGTTAAGCATGCCACTATAAATCCAACACCTAAAATCATCACCCAACACTCACTACAACAAATTTAGCTTTTTGCAACATTGTATTTAGTGACATTAAAAAAATATCACTGATTCATATTTTTAGTGTAATAATTATTGTTTTTTATTTTAAGTTCCCACCATAAAGTGATATAACGTCACTTATTAATTTGGTCTTTAGTGGCATATGAATTGTCACTATAGTCTATAGTGGCAGTTGTGAGAAATGTCATATGTCGTTAAAAACTTTAGTGTGACTTTTTTATATGTTGTTAAAGACTCTAATAAATATCTCTAAATCCTCTATATACACTATAAGTAATCTCTCCTCTTAATCAGCAATTAGCAAATAAGAATCACAAAATCTCACAAGAGACGGTCTATAGGATAGACCACAAAATTGGGCAAGCCCATTTCCCTTAACTGATTTTTTTTATTATAATATCAATTATATTATGTTATAATCCTAAATGTAAGGTATCATAATCTCGAATATACTATTCTATAACCCCAAATATAAATTATTATAACCCAAATAATTTATTATAACCCCAAATATACTATGTTATATTTTGGGCTGGGCTTCATGGATTCCGTCTATAGAATAGACCGTCTCCCATGAGACTTACTGAATAAGAATAATGATTTTTAATTAGACTAATTACCATGACAATGGATAATTATTATAGGATTAGTTACAAGACCAAGAATTAATTAGGAGTAGGATGTGGACTAGATTTTTCTATTAAAAGTCAACTAGTGTTGTGTACTGTTACTAGTTGATTATTAGTAGAATTCTAACTTAGTTTTGTAAATTTGTCTACTAACATTTTAATTCGAAGCCACTACTTTTTCTTGTGATGTTGTAAAAAAAATAAAAAATTACAAATTTATATTGCTCCATACAATTTCATACTACCTCCTATTCAGCCTAAATGTCCCATTTAATTTTATGGCACTATTTACTCATCACTCTTAAATTGTATTTTACTCTTAATCTATAAGTTAAAATATAGTCATATGAGATCTTATTTGATTCGTCTTAATACAAAAATTATTAATATCAAATTTTTATAATTTGTAATTAAGAATAATTTGAGATATTAAGGGTTAAAATGTTACCTCGGAAAGTGTGAAAAAACTAAATGGGACATTTAGGCTGAATAGGAGGGAGTATTATTTAATGGTAATATTTATCAAATGCTATCAACTAATTTAAAGGAAAAATTACAAAAAACTACCTTTTCTGAAGGGTAACTTGCAAAAAACTACCTTTTGTAATTTTTTTTACAAAAAACTACCTTTTATGATACAAACGTTTTCAAAACACTACCTCTTAACGCCTGCTGTTAGTTGACCGTCAAATCTTAGTTTGACTTTGCACGTGAGTTGCACGTGACCATCTTTTAAAACCCAGAAACGTTTATTTTTTTTATTTTTAAGTCATTTCCCTCCCTTTCTCCATTAAAATCCTTCCAACCCACGATCATTGCAAGATTTTAAAACCCAAATTGCACTCCATCAATTGAATGCTGCATTAATCAAAACATCAAATCATCAGGTAAGTTATTTAATTTTCTATTTATTGCTTTAATCCAAACTCACTTGTCTGAATTCTCTTATAAAATCCTTCATTTAGTTTGATTGCATGGTACCATTTCATTGTTCTTCTCTTCTCTGCGTGATTCTTCAATTTTAATCTTCCTTCTTCTTTTCGTTTGAAATTTCAAGTGCTGTTCAAAACTGTGTCTTGTTTATGGGAAAAAAAAGATCTTATTCAACTGAAAAAAGGGTTGATTTCAAGTGGGTAACTAAACAAGGGTAAATTTTTCTTTTTGATTGTTGTTTCTAAATTAGGGTTTCTGTTTTTTGTTGATGATTTTTGATTGTTGTTTGTTTTGTTTATGTGTTGATTTTTGATTTATCATTTGATTTTTATGTTGTAGAAATTTTGCACACTATTATTCTACATTTGAGATGATGAAGCCAGTTAATATTCGTCTATATTTTGGTGGGTATTTCGTTACTAAAAATTGCAAAACAGATTATAGACATTTAGGGCTTAGCTTACACCCAAATGTAGAAGAAGTATGTTATTTTGAGATGGCTTATTGGATTAGAAATGAATTAGGATATCCTGATGTTGGTAGGATTTGGTACAAGAGGAAGGGGTTTACTATGTATGCAGGAAGGGCAGAAATCAAGGATGACAAAAGCATCCCTGATTTCCTTCAAAGCCCTGAACAAGATGGTTGGTACCATCTTTATGTTGTTCATGGAGGTGATGATAGAGGTGAGGAAATCAGTAAAAAAAAATCAAAAAAGAAAAAGGTGGAAGCTGATGTGGTAGATGACATGGATTTGGTTGATGATGTGGTGGTCATAGATAAGGCTGATGTGGCAGATAAGGTTGGTGGTCTTCATGTGGGTAGTTGTAGTGGTCAAATGAAGAGGGGACCACAACTAAAGGACAATGTTGTAAATACACCCTCAACATCAAAACCTAGATCCAAAAGGCATTCAAGGGTATGTTCACAAACCCATACAAGTACCCAAACCCTTATTCAATGCTCAGAAATCCCACCCAGAATACCCACTGAGCAGACTCCAGAAAACATTAGGGCTAGTGAGGTTGAAGAGGGTAGTGACAGTGAGTTTGAGTGTGGTTCTGGGACTGAGTCAGAGCAAGCTGATGATGATGTGTTTGCTGAGAATGTAGACTTTGATGTGGATGAAGTAGGGCTGGGTGATGAAGAGGTTAGGCAAGCAGTTGATAAGGAGGTGAATGAGGAAGCTGATCAGGATATCTACTTTGATGAAGGTAATGAAGGTAAAGAACAAGTAGGTAGTGATGATGAAGAGACCTTGAAGGACTTTGAGGATGGCAAAATATCATATCCAACCTTTAATCCTGATGTTGATTTTAGAGGTAAGATTAAGTTATCCCTTGGATTGAAGTTCCCTTCCAATTCTGTGTTTAGAAAAGCTTTGAGGTATCATGCAATTGAAAGTGGTTATAACTACTATTACTTACATAATGGTAGTAGTAGGGTGACAGTCTATTGTTACAATAGATGTGACTGTAAGAAAGAAAAAGCTAGGATAGTTGGGTGTACTTGTGGGAAAAAGAGAAAGTGCAGTTTTATGGTTCATGCAAAGAGGTTAAAGCAAGAGGAGACTTTTCAGATAAAGACTTTTGTTCCAGATCACAGTTGTGGTCATCAACATCACAACAATAAGGTTAGTGCTTTGTACTTAGCTGAGAAGTACTTAGAGGACTGGAGAGAGAATCCAACTTGGGAAGTGAAGGCTTTTCAAAAAAGAGTGAACAGAGAGTTGGGGTGTGAAGTTAAATACTCTAAGTGTTATATGGCAAAGAGGATTGCTATGAGGTTGATTTTTGGAGATGCTAATGAAGAATATGCTAGAGTCTGGGACTATGCAGAAGCTATTAGAGCATACAGTCCAGGTAGTACAGCAATTGTTAAATGCATAGGCATTGAGCATCCACCCCCACTCTTCCAAAGAATGTATGTGTGTCTTCAAGCTTGCAAAGAAGGGTTTATAGCAGGCTGCAGGCCAATCCTTGGGGTTGATGGAGCTCATTTGAAGGGTCAATTCCCTGGTATATTGTTAACAGCTGTTGGGAAAGATGGTAACAACAATAGCTTCAAAGTGTTACAACAACATTGCCAACAAAAAGGAGTACAGTTTAATTCTCCAAATTACATAAATTTCATTAATACAACCAAAAATAAGAAAAAACCTAATAAAAACCCTAAAATAAAGCATGAAATCTCTTTTCCAAGCTTTCTCTCCTTCTTCAATTTCTTCTTAAGCCTTTTGTTTTCAGAAATTGCTTGGTCTTTGTCATGTTCCAAGCAAGAAAGCCTTGTTGTCAATATCTTGATTTCAGTTGACAAATTTCTCTTCTCTTCAACAAGTGTATTCGTTACTTTTCTTTGCCAATCCACCATTTCAGGTTCATCAATCCACTTAAACTTCTTGCATCCCCTAAAATTCGTGTCTGGATCGAAAAATTGACAAGCATAAAAACGTCTACCTGGATTTTCTTTGGTCCACGAAATTCTCTGTGCAAAGGGAAATCCGCATCCACATCTGCTAAGCTTGGATTTTTTAGAGTGAGAAGAATCCATGAATGTTGCTTTGAGATTCGCAGAACAAGAGTCAAAATAGGTTTAGGGTTCTTAAGGAATTTGGGGAAAAATCGTGAATTGGAACGTTTTGGTCTTAAAGAATTAAAAAAAAGGATTTAAATAAAGTCACGTGCAACTCACGTGCAAAGTCAAACTAAGATTTGACGGTCAACTAACAGCAGGCGTTAAGAGGTAGTGTTTTGAAAACGTTTGTATCATAAAAGGTAGTTTTTTGTAAAAAAAATTACAAAAGGTAGTTTTTTGCAAGTTACCCTTCAGAAAAGGTAGTTTTTTGTAATTTTTCCTAATTTAAATAGTAAAAACATGAAATTGATAATATTAATCTAAACATGAAATTTATTTTCATCGTTTTAATTAAACTATACATCTAAACTCATTTCAGATCAAACTCATTTTTATTTATCAAGAATCTTGTGAACATTTTAAAAACTTATTCCACTTCAAAATTTGGCAATAGTTTTTATATAGAGATTTTATTCAACACTTTTTTTTTTTACTTCACCAATGTAAGGGCTTATAAAGGTTTAGGGTTCGACCTCTATTGGATGCAGGTATTAATTGGGGGTTTTTGACTGCGTGCATATCTCTTTATTCCCTCTTTGGGGAACAAGTATGATTTGTCCGCATCTTTCAAGAAAAATTAAACCCCCACCCGGACTCTGTCTTATGCGGAATATGGGAGTGTGCTAATGTGGCTTGTGAACATGACTCATTGCCGGCCAAACTTGAGCCAAAAATTTACAAATATGATTTGAAATAAGATAAAAATGGTATGGTTTGAAGTTTGAACCTATCACTTGTTTGGTATTATAGTTTTATTTTAACAAAAAAGTTGACACAAATTCTTGTGAGATACAGTCTCGTTGAAAGATCATCTTTTATTGAGCCAACTCATTATATATTTTTAAAATATTGTAAATAGGCATTACGAATGATGTAAGTAGACATTTACGATATTGAAAGTAGGCATTAAGGATACAATAAATAAGCATTTAGAATAATGTAAATAGCCATCAAGAATATAATATGTACGCATTAATCTTTAATGGGCTGAGCTTTAAATACGTCTCTCGACTAACCGAAAAGTTCATTGGAGGGGCCGACTCCTACCTAATAAGGTTTGCCCTTAGTCATTGCAACTTGCAAGACTAGTATTATTAACATAAGAATAAATATAATACATTTAAATCATAGGAAGACTATACTTTAAAACAAGATAAATAAGAAGAAGAAACATTGTAGGTTTGGGAACATAAAATTTGTCTAACTTTTTTTTACTTCGTGCTACTAAATTTGCTTTATTTTTATTGTTGATTATAACTTTATAGTTTTTTTTTTACTTCGTATTCACACATTTAACTCATATTTTCATCTCACATGTATTTCTCCAGCTATCTCAATTAGACTCTATTAGAGTATATAATATATCTTGCGGCCTCAATCATTAGCTTAAACTTTTGGTTGAAATTGCTTCTTGACATGGTATCAGAAGCAACTGAGACAAGACGCCACGGGTTTAAATCTCAACCACCCTTCATTAAAGTGAAATATTTAGCACCAAATATAAGGAGATTCTGCATTGCATCTACATTTCCAACCCAAATAGCTCGCATGTGAGTGAACGCGTTAGATCATATAACATATTTCAGAACCTCAACCATCAGTTTTTTTAGTTTTCCCAAAATATCTATGAAGCAAATTTAGTGCAACAGATGTAAAAGTCCACTAAGATAACTTGTTGACTTTTAAAGGGTGGCAATAGATGAAAGAGATTAGGTGATGAAAGAGGCAACAAAAAAGAAGTGGAAAGTATTGAAATGTAGGGTCTTTAAATTTGTATTGGTGATGGTATTAGCATTAGGCATTAGCATGTTTTGTGTTGCTTTTTAGAGTGGCTTACCTATTCTACTATTGTTTCCCACAATGGTTGCACATTGCACTCATATCTCAACATCATTTTAATCACTTAAGTGGATGTTTTATTCAATTAATTTTTTATTTGAGATTAACAAATGGTTGCTAGCTCGTTTCCACTTATTTATTTAATTATTTCTTTTATTTTTAAGGACTCCTACACACTTTTATTAGATCAATATTGTTGGAAAATGACACTTTTATTTCATATGCCAAATATAGAAAACAAAGGATAATCTCTATCTTTCAGGAGCCGGGAGACTCCTTTCTTTGACCGTGCTCTCCTTTACGGGTATGAGTTGCCGCCATCCTTCCCTCTCCAGACCCTGTCCATAGTTTTCTATGAGCGGGATATACTGGGTAGGATGATGATGATGATGAATATCAACAACATAGAGTTAATTTCAAAAACTTACTCCCTTCTATTCTCCTTAAGTGTCCCATTTGCTTTTAATTGGATACTGTTCATCTCTTACTTTTGATTTGCATTTTATTATTAATCCATAAGTTAAAATATAGTCAAGTGAGATCTTGTTTGATTCGTCTCAATACAAGGATTATTTATATCAACTTTCCATAATTTTTAATTATACACAATTAGAGATATTAAGGATTAAGCATAAAGAAAATGAGACACTTGTGGTGAATAGGAGGGAGTATTAAATATGATCACAGTCAGAGGTAAAATAGTCAGAGGTAAAATTGACCGCTTTCCTCTAGTAATCCCTTCCAAGGGAGTACGGGTATGGATTGACCGTCACATTTCCTCACCTAGACCCTATTTTCGAGCGGGATAGTGGGTTGATGATGATGATGATGATGATGATGATGACAGTCAGAGGTGTCTATTCGGATTTTCGGATGAATTTTCGGTATAACATCTCATGCTGGTTTGATTTAGTGATATATTTTATTTTATGTTATTAGGTAAATAATTATTGTTTATATCATTCAAAGTTTAAAATATATTCTAGTTTAACACATAAAATAGATTTATATCCTAATTAATGAAAGCCACTGGAGATCCTTAAGAAAAAGGGAATCGATCACATAGAACCATATACGAGGAGTACGTAAAATAAAAAATATAATAATTTAACATTAGTTGTGTAAATAGTTAAATTCCAACGATATGATGAAAATACTATAAAAGATTACATTTTATTGACACATGAACAATCATACTTGAACATTGGACATTACTTTTCATTCACTAATATAAATTTTAACCAAGTAAAACTAAAAATGAAATTAGTAAACCACATAAATAAAAGATTCTAATAAAAAAAATCAAATTTATTCGGATAATTAAATTAATTTAGATTGGTTTTATTTTATTGGAAGGTGTAAGTGAGAGTACATGATGAATACAATAGAAATAAATAAACTAGACAAATTAAACTATTAAAAAAAATTGAATTAAGTTAAAAATAAATTGACATAAGAGATCATTAAATTAAACATTAAAATTGTGGTATTAACTTTATTTCATGTACATTATTAACTTTGGTCGTACCTCCTCATGATCCGAAAGAATATTTGACTCCTAAGTCCTACCACTAATAATGATAACAAAAAAAAAATTATAATTCAAATAAGCATAGAAGTAGCCACAATATATATAACGTATCCTAAGACTTTAATAATTAATATAAGTTTTTGGTTGAGTTAGTTCTTTGAGATGATATTATCTGTATAGTTAATGTGATAAAAAGATCATGAGTTTAAATATAAAGAGGGCGTGCTGCATTTGTGAGGGGATCGGATATGTTAAAGTATGTAACATAACCTAAGGCTTCAACTGAAACCATCCAAATCAGCGTAAACAGTATAATTATACTGTCTACAATGTACAGTGGAAGACTTATAGAAGTTTGAGCTGAATCCGACCTGTGATTTGGTGATCACAACAAACTAATATCTTACTTACGTTAGGTAAAAAGTTATAAATAACTCTGGTATTAGTTTGTTGTGATCATCAAATCACAGGTCAAATTCAGCTCAAACTTCTATACGTCTTTCGTTCTATCAAGTAGACAATATTATTATACTGTTTACGCTGGTTTGGAATGTTTCATCAACCATCAGTTTAAATTTTGGTTAAATTGGTTCTTTGTTATTACGCCTATTCTAATCAAATGCGTCATTTGTATTTGGGCTATTAATTCATCTCTCAATGTAAATCTGATCAATAATAACTATTATAATTTTTCACCATATATAATTAAAGTTACTTGAGATTAAAAATAATATATGGTGCAAAATAGATGAAATATTTGATTAAAATATGAGTGGTAATAATCATGACTTGCACTTCTCAAGGGGTGTCAAATTCTATTTTAGTGATAAGTGGCTTTGTATTGTGCTTGGATGATATTACAACAAAGACTATATTATTGGATAATTATAGGGCCGGCCTTGAGATTTTAAGAGTCCGGGACGAAAAATAAATTATAGGCCTTACTAATAAAAAATATATTTATAATTGAAAGTTTTATAATATAAAAAAATATTACATATCAATAATAGAGATCAATGTTATCCGCATTTTGTTTGATTTTAAAGCAATTCTAATTCAATAATTAAGAAATCACAAATTCTTGCTATAGACGGTCTATAGCATAGACGGGTGTAATAGTCCAACCCATTTTTACACTTTCCAAAAAAAACAACTGAAATTTTCATTGGGTTGGGCCGCTAAAGTAACAATAAGCACTTTGGCTTAGTGGTTAAATGCACAATTTAATCATATAAGGTCTCAAATTTGATGCATATAAAGGCAAAATTTATTAACTTTTTTCGTGGTCCCTGGACGCAGACCTTTCTTGCCCTTGCTTAGGGCCCACTCTAATTAATTTAAATGAATATTTGTATATATTTTTCAAACTGATGAAAATAACTTCCATTCATTTTTCTTGCATTTTCAACCGTGGTTCCTTTTAACTTTATATTAAGCACTCATCAAATAAAAATAAAAATAATCATAGCTTTTTTTTTTTTAAGAAAATAAAATAAAAATAATCATAGCTTAAAAGCACATAGAAATTTTGAATTTGGAAGTAATAGCTAGCCCACATTAAATATCAACCTCATTTAAATCAAATTCATGGAGCACTACCAAGTAAATATGTATAATAAGGCTAATAAAGAATTGTGCTTGTTTAGTTTAACTTACTAACTAACTGATTAACTAAAAGTATTGGCTGATAAGTGAGCTAAAAGTAATGACTGTTTATAAGAGTAAAAATAGAAAAAGTGCTGAAAGCCAATGAAAAAGCTACTCTTAATAGAAGTAACTTTTTTATTACGACTACCCATCTGTTCTTAAGAGATTGTCACACTTTCCTTTTTAGTCTGTTCATTTAACTTTAATACAATTTTCTTTTATGAAAATGTCCCCACCACTTTTTTATTTTAATTTGATCAACATATTTTAACCCTCTTAATAACATTCACATAATTCAAACGTTTCTACCATTTTTAGATTTTTATGAAAAATTCTATTAATGCAGTGACTCATTTGGTAGGTGGTATTAGACGGTGGTAATGAGAATGAAATTAGTGTAATTTTGGTTGAATAATTTCTTGGCTACGTTGACGGTCATGCTTGTCCAACTTCAATCATCTAATTTTCGTCATAAAATTCATATCAATGCATTACCATTGGGAGATATGGTATTGGCTGATAATGAAAATTATGCACAAAAATATTTTTCGTGATCAAAATTCCATTACCATGGAATGACATGAAACATTTAATGAAATTTTACACAATAAATCATTTCTATTACCACCATTAAATACTAACCAAACAGACCGTTAATATAACATTCACATAATCCAAATCATTCCACCATTGTTTTTTTATTTTTATGCAAAATCCACACTTGTTCCTTGTGCTTCTCATTTTGTTGTTTGACTTTGTTTTCCATTGTCAACGGGGCTCAAGTTGCAACATTGCTAATTCTTGACAAAATGGACGGCTCAAAATTTTACCAATAAAATCTAGTAAACTTCACTATTAAAAGATTTCGTATTGGTTCAATTTTTACTAGCAGTAAATCATAAATCCCACTATATTCATACAGCAAGTCTCCTAAGAGACCGTCTCTTTGAGAGATATCTATCAAGTCCAGTCCATTAGAGCTTAAGTCCTACTCAAATTTAGTATTTTTTTATGGGCCGATCAACCAAAGATGGTCTCTCAAACAGACCGTCTCTTACAAGAATTTGTGATATTATATATGTGCTAAAAAATTCAACTAGTGTCATTTTTGGCATTATATGGGCTCTAGGATAACTGAAAGAAATGAGCCTCTCTATAGGGTCGAATCTGAACTTAAATGGGTATTTGAAAAAATATCAAATACGAACCCTATATATTATAATTAGCATTAACAATGTAAACGTGTCATATAAATTGTTAAATGAGAACTACACTGATAAATTGCAACTTTTGATCAATGTCTACTTATTTAACAAGCATTTTCTAATTCTAGGGTCATTTCTAACTCTAGGTTCTAGGCAAATGCCTTCCATACCTATAGTCAGGAACGACCCTAAATTCAACAATGCAAATTTGTTAATTACCTATAAAAAACAATCAATTTAAGATCCTTTGGTTGTATTAGCAAGTAATTATAAGTACATTAAACATATATTATGTATATTAACCTAGATAGATATCAGTGACATGCACAATTTACTAATTTTAATATCAAGAAAATTTAAATTACTAGATACAGTATTAAAATTTTCAAGCAAAATTTAAATTTCATATTCTTTTAAGCTCTAATATATGCTATTTTAATCCTTTTAGTGCATTTTTTTTTACCTTTTATTGCTATTGTATATATAAACGAACATGGGGTACAATCCGATAAAATAGGTTAAATTTTCGCATCTACACGGGTCATACTAAAACTCAATTTGAGACCAAGAGTTAAGTTGCTCTAACGAGTGAAGAGCCGACTAGAGAGGAATAGAGTTAGATATTCGATCTAAAATATGCAGTCGCAAATACAAATTTACTTATAATATTTAGATATTAAATATTCAATAATCAATTATCCGAAATAATGTCGAATATTAGATATTCAATATCCGACGACTATTCCATAAATGTAGGATAATAATTAATAGTATTGATCGAAAATAACTCTGACTTAAAACAAATTAATTTGACTAATTAATTTAACCATCTATTTGCTATCAATACAAAATAAGTATTTTATTAAATAAAAAGATATACTATTAACTATTAACTATAAAGTAATAATTATTTATGATATAGAAGTACTATAAAAATGCGACTTTTTTATAATAATTTCTATAAATTAATCTGTTTTGATTTAGCTAGAAAATTAATAGTATTTTTCATTATTAATTGGTCAAAATGCAATAATATCATCCGATACGGCATCTTGATATGTAAGAATATATATAGAATTAAAAAATAAAATCAAGGAATACTTTGCAATTTTGTTTTTGTGTGATTGATATTTGATTCAGTAAAATATTTTAAAATTGGGATTATAGAAATAAATGATTACTCGAAATATATATTAGGTAAGCCATCATTAGTTTGAAACATTTAATTAGGCAAAAATTAATACTCCTATTGATCATGAATTAAACAACTCTATCTTATTATTCTAGTAATTATTAAGAATCAAACATGTATTTTGATTTTTATGTGGTTGATTTTGTATATCATTCAAAATTGAAAATCATATATATATTTAGATTTTTGTGTGATTGTTTTTGTAAATCATTTCAAATTGATAACAAAAATTCTTGTATGAGGCGATATTGTTGTAAGACTCGTTTGATATATATAAGTTGATGAATAATTCAATTATTAGAAGTCTTATATGAACATAGTCCACATTAAAATAGTGTAAACTTTCTGTTAAAAGAGTAGAGATAATTAAGTAACAAATGAAAAATAGGAAAATTTCACGTGGTAACTCTGAGGTTTGAGTTTTCCATGTAGTAACCAAAACTTTTAAAAATCAATGCGGTAACCCTGAGGTTTACGTAATTGTTCCGTTGTGCCCTTTTTGCACATAAATATGAAGCATTAATATATTAATATATACTTATTTGATTATCAATTTGTAATGATGTACAAAATCAATGTTTGCATATTTTTTGTGATTGATTTTGTAATCATTCTAAGTTAGTATCATATTTACATATTTTTGTGTGATTGATTATTATAGATTCTTGCCATTTTTAAAAGAAAATAAAAAATTATGAGCAAATTATTTTATTTATATATAGTAGTTTTATAGAAGATAAATAAATTAATGTTTGACTTTTTATATGCCTTGTCCTATTCAAAACTTCAACATTACAATATGGCATTTGGCATATGCCATAATGCCAATATGTAATAGTAGCACTTTCCACTAACATGTAACGGAATTATTATTATTATTATTATTATTATTATTATTATTATTATTATTATTATTATTTTTTTATTTTTTATTTTTTATTTTTTTTTTTTGGCAAACAAAAAGCTTTTTTATTTACCAGAAAAACCAAAAGGTTCTACAAGGCAAGGAAACTCGAGCCCCTTATTTGCATCAGTGTGGAAACGAGACCCACCTTCTAGGAAGGGTGTCCTCGCCCCACTCTTCATGTGCATACGAGGAGCCCAAGGCCTAAAACAGCCGTCAACATAAAACGGCAAAACAAAGCTATACAGTTTATTATTATTATTATTATTATTATTATTATTATTATTATTATTATTATTATTATTATTATTGTTGTTGTTGTAACCAAATGAAACAAAAATTCACCTTTATAGCGATTTTTGGAAGCAATAATTAACTTTTCAAAATGTCCATTTTTTTATTATAATTATTATTTTGTTGGATGACTAAATTTTCCACTTTGGTGTATGTGGAAAACTTACATGCCAATAAATCACACTTATATCTTACATCATCAAGTTTCTAAAATCTTCACCCATTTCTTTAAAATAATATAAGAAACACAACGTTTGACAAAATACATACTATTCATAGAGTCGTATACCTTCAGGTGTTTAAGCCGAGTTTGAATCTGATACTTAGCTTCGGATATTTTACATATTTAAATATTTTGACAATCTGACTTGATTCTTATACGTTGGTTATCTCAAATCGAGTCATAATTGATTTTATTTTTATATACAGATTTTTTCAAATCAAGTCATATTTGATTCAGTTAGTGGGTCAATTTAGAACAACTATAAGTGGTCACTAGACCACCTACCAATCTATAAAAAGCTTATTTCCAATTCATTTGCATCATCTCATATCCCTTCATCCCCACATGGTTTGATACAAAAACAATCAAAAGCAAAAACACTTTTTAAACAATAATGTCTTCTCTTTGCATTATAATTTTACAAATAATATGGATTCTTATGAGTCCATTGGTTCATTCACTCAATGAAGAAACTATCCAAAGATCAACCTATATTATCCATATGGATAAATCACTTATGCCTAATGTTTACACTAGCCACCATCATTGGTACACCTCCACCGTTGAATCCCTCGGCGCCGCCTCATCGGACGGCTCAAAATCATCCACATCTTTTTCTTCACCAAGTATCCTTTATAGTTATGATAATGCCTTACATGGGTTTAGTGCACTACTATCCCAAAATGAGCTTGAAATGCTTGAAAAACACTATGCTTTTATAATAGCCTATAAAGAAGCTAAGGCTACTCTTGACACCACTAGGACTATTGACTTTCTTTCTCTTAATTCGGAGACGGGCCTTTGGCCCGCCTCGAAATATGGTGAAGATGTTATTGTTGGTGTTATTGACACTGGAGTATGGCCCGAGAGCCAGAGTTTCAATGATGCCGGGATGGCACCAGTGCCATCCCGGTGGAAAGGTGCATGTAATGGAGGAGTAGATTTTAACACTTCATTGTGTAACAAGAAGTTGATAGGGGCTAGATACTTTAACAAAGGTATTTTAGCCTCGCATCCTGAACTTAAGTCAAAACTTAACT
The DNA here is from genome assembly GCA_019776075.1 of Amaranthus palmeri. Taxonomy (NCBI): domain Eukaryota; kingdom Viridiplantae; phylum Streptophyta; class Magnoliopsida; order Caryophyllales; family Amaranthaceae; genus Amaranthus; species Amaranthus palmeri. The sequence continues at coordinate 803,343 of JAAKBH010000022.1, forward strand.
CTGCTCGAGACACTGATGGGCATGGGACCCACACGTCATCAACAACAGTGGGAAGCTACGTTGATGATGTGTCTTTTTTTGGATACGCAAAAGGTACAGCTCGAGGGGTAGCCCCACGAGCTAGGGTGGCTATCTATAAGGCTGTGTGGGAGGACGGATCCTCCCACACAGCCGATGTACTCGCTGCTATGGACCAAGCATTAGCAGATGGTGTTGATGTCATTTCCATTTCTCTAGGGTTCAACAACTTACCATTGTACCAAAACCCCGTGGCTATAGGCTCATTCGCGGCCATGGAACATGGAGTTCTAGTGTCATCCTCGGCAGGGAATAATGGCCCGAGCTATGGTTCGATCCATAACGACATTCCTTGGTCCTTGACAGTGGCAGCAAGCACCATTGATCGACAATTTTCTGGCACTTTACTCCTCGGAAATGGCCAAAAAATACAGGGCTGGACCTTATTCCCAGCCAATGCAATCATCCAAAAAGTCCCACTAATATACGACAAAAATCTAGCAACATGTAACTCTGCTGACCACCTAACAAAATTAGCTTCAAAAAACATCGTCATATGTGATCATAATGATACTGATCCCGGAATCATAACTTATCAAATGTCTGAAGTCTCGAGTTCCCAAGTAGCCGGTGCCATATTCATCTCCGACAACCAACTATTCTATGAGGCCGGAGATGTTACATGGCCCGGTATCCTTGTTGGTCTAAAAGATGGCCAAAACATTATAGAATATGCAAAAACACATAACAATCCTTGGGTAAGTATGCAATTCCAACAAACATTAGTTGGATCAAATCGTGCACCAATTGCTGCATCTTACACTTCTAGGGGCCCATCTAGGTACTTTCATACCGTGCTAAAGCCCGATTTAATGGCCCCAGGAACCCAAGTACTAGCTGCATATGTTCCCAACATTGAAATTGCTTATATTGGCACAACCATATCACTATCTAGTGACTATGCTTTATTGTCCGGAACGTCAATGGCGTGCCCACACGCATCAGGAGTAGCCGCCCTTTTAAGGGCGGCTCATCCTGATTGGACCCCTTCTGCTATTAAATCCGCATTAATGACTACATCAAACCCATTTGATAACACGGGTAGTGTTATTATGGACAATGGTTACGTCAATTCGACTGCCTCTCCATTAGTCATGGGTTCGGGTCAGATTGATCCTAACCGTGCACTTGATCCAGGGTTAGTCTATGACTTAGCACCGATTGATTATGTCAATTTAATGTGCTCGATGAATATGACTAAAAACCAAATTCGAAGCATTGTAAGGTCGAAATACCAAGATTGCTCGACCCCATCAAGTGATCTCAACTACCCGTCTTTTATTGCTTACTATGATGTCGATAAAAAAGAAACGGGTACTATGACTTATCATAGGACGCTAACAAATGTTGGAGGGGATTATACGACAATTTACAAAGCTGTTGTACGTCCTCCTAAGGGTTCTCGTGTGAAAGTGCATCCAAAAACGTTGTTGTTCAAGGGACAAAATGACAAACAAAGCTTTAATTTGACTATAAAGTATAAGTTTGATCATGATTTGAGGGAAACATTTGGTTCACTTGTGTGGATGGAACATAATGGACATCATAGAGTTAGGAGTCCTATTGTTGTGACCCCTACATCCTACTTTTAGGGTTCTTTTTGATCTAATTTGTTACATACAATACCTAAATAAATTTATAGTTAAATGAGTTTTTTTTATATAAAAGTGATGTAATTTTTGTATCAAAATTAATATTGTAAGTTATGAAATAATGTTAGTAATACTAGTATTTACCCCTCTGTTTTAAAGAAATAGCTCTAAGTATATAATATGATGAAAATTTAATAAAAATGAATAAAGTGGTAGAAAGGTATATTTTATGGAAAAGTGGGAGATATGCGTGAATGAGATGAAAATGTAAGCTAATTGTGTCGATAAGAATTAGATAAAAGATAGATTTATTTGAATAATATAAAAATATTTTACGATTATTTTTTTCTCTGAATATAAAATTGTTTAATTAAATACTTAATTAAACTAAATTTGAGTTTTTCTACGAATTCTCATTTGAGACGGTGAGACAATGTTTAAATTCTAAATATTTTAACAAAATAATAAAAATATTTGCTTTCGTACTTAAAATAATCATTTATAATTATTTTATAATCTACATGTCACTTGAAATCTTGAATGTTAAAATTGACTTTCTAAATATTAAAACTCTCACTATATTAAATTTGATCTTCTTGTATAGGATATTAATTAAAACACAAAAGCTCAAATGAGAATGTCATCATGAAATTATTTTTATTGGGTTGGTCTACTGTACACTTTCAGTCATAATTTGATCACTTATAAACTTAATGTCATCACATACAATTTTAAAGTGATAAATTATAATTGATCTTTTTATAGTCCTAAAGTGATTATTAATTAACTTAAAATAATCACTTTAAATTTAAAATAATCACTGAAAAAATAAACTAATCATATAAACTTATCTCATTGTGAAACAATCTCAGCCCAATCAACCAAGCCTTTTAATGCTTAATAAGTAAACCCATATCTTTAACTGGAAACTATCTAGTGCATTGGGCTTCGTACTTCAGCCTATCATCATCATCAACTCACTATCCCGCTCGAAAACAGGGTTTGGATGTACTTCAGCCTATCAAACAACAATAATCAGGAACTTTTTTGTTTTTTTTAACCTCTTATAATTAAGGCGGTTCATAAAGGAAAATATAGAATAAATTACTTTATTTACATTAAAGAGATTTTAAGTAGGCATTTAAGATATTATAAGTATTGCATACTTGGTGGACATTAAGTTATTGAGGCTATCTCACTGTGAGACCACTTAAATTGAGTTAGCCCAAACAATTTTAAAAAGGCGGTTTGTGTATATCATGTTTTAGACTAACCTTTTCTATAGACTCGTCTCACGATAAAACGATTTCATACAAAATGATTTGTTTTGATGTAATTATTGCAAAATGATTAGTTATTTCTTTTATTTCTCTTTCATTTATCACAAATTCTTGTGAGAGACAATTTTTTTGATAAACCATTTATAGTTATGTCGGCTTATAAGTAGGTATTAAAAATAATATAAATAGACATTAAGTTTTAGTACGTTGAGCCCGAGTGACGTCTCTTAAAAAAATTGTGATTTTGTTAGTTATTTTATAACTTTTGGGCGTCAATTCATTGTTTACTCATTACTGAACTTGTAGCCGAAGTTTCACTATCTCCAAAAAGTGTGGATCTGTTATTATTTGTCTTTTGATTTACATCTTTCCGTCTTCTTCTCCCTATTTCCCGAATTCCGTTATCGGTTGGCAGTATTTTCACCATACAAAGATTATTTGACTGTAGAATCGGTATTAAATTGACAAATCTATTTATGGGTAATGGGTGTATTAAATTCTAGGGTTTATCAGGATTTTGTTGGTTAGTGTTTAATTATTAGGGTTTAATTGCTTAAATCTATAATGGGTCTGTTTTTTCCTTAATTTATTCGGTAAATGTTGAGAACTTTGGACAATCTTATGGTGGGGTTTTCTCTACTACTCTGAATTCTGCTTTTTAATAATAATTTAGGTTAAATTAGCAATTTTTTGCGTGTGAATTTCCGATTATTGGGTTATTCAGTGTTATGTTCTAATCTGCCATTGAAGTTCGTAGTTAAGGATATAATTCAGAACGAATTTTAGAATTTGCTGTTTAGGGTTTCTTCCTTATTTTCTCTTGAGATGAGCTCGAATTTAACTGATGGGAACATTAACGGGGGAAAGCTTTTGATTCACATTGCTGAAAATGGACATTCATATGAGCTGGATTGCGGCAATTCCACTGTTATTAAGGCAGTTCAAAGGTCTATTGAATCAATGGCAGGAATTCAATTTCATGATCAGCTTCTTTTATGTGGAGACATGAAGCTTGACTCTAATGAAGTTCTTGGAGCATATAAGCTACCATCTGATGAACAAGAAGTGTTTTGTTACAATAAATCAAGATTGCAGCCCAATGCAGAACCTCCTCCGCCTGAACAAATCGACATCCATGACGTTCCTGAACGGACTTCTCCATCTTTGAACCATGATCCTCACCCATTGGACAATGCTGTCGATCCTGCACTCAAGGCATTACCATCATACGAACGGGAATTTCGATGTCATTACCAATTTGGGCATGGCATTTACACTAGAACAATTAGGAAAATCGGAATCTGTGAGAGGCTTTTGAGAGAACAAAGGGTGCAGGAAAGGGCAATAGAGATTGCTAGGCGTAATTTGGATCGATTTTTTAGGATGTTAAACCGAAATTACATGGATTTTCTTAAGTGTTATTCTCAGCAGCACCGTGCTCATTCTGATTTGTTGCTGAATTTTGATCGGGATGTTAAAAAGTTAAGGTCTTGTATGCTTATGCCGGCTCTACAAACATCGACTCGAAAGTGTTTATTGGATTTAGTTAAGGATCAAAATTTGAGGAAATTGGTTGAGAATTGTAGCTATTTCCATAAGCAATTTGGGAACAAGGTTTTGCAATTCAAACATGTGTTTGGGAAGCTGAGGAATGATGTTGAAGATCTATTTTCGAGCAAATCTTCATTGCCAATTAGGGATTTAGAGTTGATGATCAAGGAACAGTATCGCCATGTTAATGAACAGAAGAGTATTATGCAGTCTTTGAGGTTAGTTTTTGGTTGAGTGAGTTAAGTAGTTCTTGAGTTGATGTTAACTGTGGCTTGTATACTTGTGTTATGGTTTCTTTTTGCTGCATTGTGTTCTGGTGATTTGTTTTTTCTTGGGATGTCTTCTTTTTCTGGATGATTTTCTTTGATGAATGATTTTAGGCTCGAAGTGTGAAGGAATCAAACTCAACCAAAAGCTTAAGCTGATGGTTTATGCCTCATGATATGTTATATAGCCCCCTCACAAAAGCCCTAGAAGTGTGGATGCATCATAGCCCTCCTCATGCCTGATGCTAAATATTCCACTTTTGAATGAGGGGTGGATGAGAATCAAAACCCGTGACCTCTTGTCACACTGACTTTTGATACTATGTCAATGAACTAGCTCAACCAACAGCTTAAGCTGATGGTTGATGCCCTAGGATATGATATATACTCTAACATGAAGAATGTTTGTCCAAACATGCAATTTTAAATTCAATGATGCATGAATTACTCGAACATCGTCATGTAAAGGGGTTAATTTTGATCTATGAGCATTTGATCACATGCAACTCTTTTATGCTATGTTTGGAATGGTGATTTCTTTTGAGAATCTAGAAATTACTCAAATTAAGCGTTTGGCAAAAAAAAAAAAAAACATTCAAATTTGGATTTGAATTTTGAACCAATTCCATGGTTGTTAAAAATAGGAAAAGTCGAGAGTTTGAGAATGACTTTTCAAACCTTATCATTCTCCGATTCTTTATTTATAATTTCATAATTAAAATTTATAATTTGAAATGAAATACTTGTTTTCAAACACAATCTTAATTGATTTTGTTTCTCTAAAAAAGTTTTCTGAATTCTCTTCCCATTGTCTTGGTAGTTTTAAAGAATGAGTCTTTGTAGTTGTGAGTGCCTGGGTTATATATATTTGCCTTTTTCCTTTGCAGTAAGGATGTAAGCACTGTTAAGAAACTGGTAGATGATTGTCTATCAAGCCAATTATCCTCTTCTCTGCGTCCTCATGATGCAGTTTCTGCGCTGGGTCCTATGTATGATGTCCATGAAAGAAATCATCTTCCGAAGATGACAGCATTTGACAGTTCAATTTCTGATTTTCTCGATTATTGCAAAGATATAAAGAACAAAATGAACAATTTTGTTCACAATTACATGCAAAGGATTGCATATATTCAACATACCATTAAGGATATTCGGTTGCAATTCAATGCATTCTCAGAGGCAATAAAGCGACAGGAAGTTGTATTTGAGGGCTTAAAGGTGATTCGTGGCATTGGCCCAGCTTATAGAGCATGTCTTGCAGAAATCGTGAGAAGAAAGGCTTCAATGAAGCTTTACATGGGAATGGCAGGACAGTTAGCGGAAAAAACTTGCTACGAAGAGAGAAGATGAGATGAGGAGACGGGAGGAATTTTTGAAGTCTCAAAGCCCATATATACCACGGGATATTTTAGCTGTCATGGGATTGTTTGATACACCTAAGGAATGTGATGTCAATATAGTTCCATTTGACACTAGCTTGTTTGACATCGACATTCGAGATATTGACTTTTATGCTCCTGAGTCCTTGATTGAACCGCCATTCAAAAGCGAGAAATCAGGAACTTTGAGGACCTCAGTTTCTACGTCTAGTAACAGTTCTTATTCGTTGGTTGCTGAAGGGAATGCTATTGTTACCCCTGCAAAGTATGCATCTCAGGACCTTGATATTTGTGACTTAATAGATGTTGCTGGAACTAATAAAATTGAGGTCGAAAACGCAAAACTGAGAGCTGACCTTGCTTCTGCAATTGCCCGAATGTCTTCATTCTTTGTTGATGTGGATCTTGAATCTCTTGATGAGAGTACGGTAGGCAGCTTGCTAAAGGATACTGCTGAAAAAACAGCTGAAGCATTGCAACAGAAGGATGAGTACATAAAGCATCTTGAATCAATGTTGAAGGCCGGACAACAACAGTGTCAATCCTACGAAAAGCGCATTGAAGAGTTGGCTCAGCAATTGTCTAACCAATATATGCAGACACAGAAGTGTTTGGCTATCAATGAGGCAACTTACTCGAAACCAGATGTGTGCGGGTCTGAAATTCTGGATCAAGTGGAAAGCGATTTGGCTTGTAGACCGAGTGAACTCATGGATGAGATTTCGTTTACATTTAACCCAGCAACTTCGAAGGATGAGCTTTTTCTTAGGATGATGGGAAAAACCCAAGAAGTAGATGAGAACATGACTGACTCTTCTGTAATACAGAATCCTCAATTAGACTCATCGATGATGGACCCAGAACGTGATGAGGAAGATAGAGATCGAAACAAGATTCTTGGGCAGCTTGGTGCTATGTCCCCTTATGATGTTGCCACAGGCAATTCTTCAATTGTCTTGCCTTCTGAGGATTCTGCCGACCCAATTGAGACTACAGCGAAGGCCAATGCTGATCTTGTGCTGGAACTGCAAACTGCACTTGAAGATAACGCAAACCAACTGGCTGAAACTGAAAGTAGGCTTAAATCTGCATCGGAAGATATATCAAAGCTTGCCTTAGAGTTGGAGAATAACAGGAAGCTTCTAGATGAATCACAGGTTCGTATTTGGCTGTTTTTGAAGCCAGCTTGATTACTGTGTCTCCCCAACTTTTTATCAATACTTCTTACTGGGCTACTCTTCATGATTCCAATCTGCCTGAATTCAATTTGCTTTAATCATTTCTCCCCCTTTTTTCCTCTTTTTTTTGGTTAGTAGATGAATTGTGCTCACCTAGAGAACTGTCTGCACGAAACAAAGCAAGAAGCCCAAACCCACCTTTGTGCCGCTGACAGGAGAGCTTCAGAATATAACAAACTACGAGTATCTTCTGTGAAAATGCATGGGCTATTCGGAAGACTTATCCTGCATCAATGCTTCTGGAGGAGTTACTGGTTTCTCTGATGCTCAATGTTCCTTGGCTCAATCTCTTTCCAGGTTAGGATAGAATGAGTCTGCTTTTGTCTATTTTAGTTTTGCTTGTGGTGCCCAATCAATACGACGGTGTCGTCAGTTGATGATCACTACATTTTTAAAAAGTTATTTGATTTGAATTTGCTTGCTGGAATATTACCCTAACAGTCCGCTTGGTAGGTTAATGGGAATGAAAACGAGGTAATTTTGGTTGAAATATTTCTTGGCTACCTTGATGGTCATGCTTGTCCAACTTGAATCATTTCATTTTCTTGATAAAATTCATTCCAATGCGTTAACATTGTGAGAGGTGGTATTAGGTGGTAATGGAAATTTGCTAACAATTTTTTTTTCTTTTTTGTAATCAAAGTTTTATCACCATGGTAAGGACATGGAACTTTTGATGAAATTTTACACTATAAATCATTCTCATTACCACCATTTAGTACCACTAACCAAACGGGCCATAGAATCTTATATCTCATTGCATTTTCCAGTTATGCAAGTGATGTTGAAGATGATGACACTACGAGTTCCGTGCATGTATCAGAGTCCTTGCTGATAGAGTTGCTGTTTTGTTGAGGCATCGTGCTGAGCTGCTTGATAGGAGTGCAAAGGCTGAAGCTGCAACTAAGCAGCTCTTAACAGATTCGGAAGAGAGAAAAGAATTAGTCGAAACATTATACACAAAGCATCAACTTGAGAAACAGGTATTCTTGTGATCTTGTTTCTTCTATCACAGCGCCCTGTACTATCGATTCACTCCGTCTTTAGCTAAAGTGTTTCTTACAGTAAGTTATGTTTGGTTTGTCCATAGTCTATAGTCATCGAGATTGGTTATTATTTAGGCATGAAAGCGAGGACTATATTAGACAGTCTGATACAATTGCTCAATTTCTGCCCAAAATATATACAATTAAAACAAAAGGAATAATTTTTACTATTAATGTGGCACAGTTTCTGTGAGATGAGATAGCTGGTATACAAAGCTATTCTCTATGAAAACGGTTCAAGGGCTTGTTGGGTATGATGGTTTGCGCCTTGGAACGGAATGATTTAACCCAGTCCGTCATGACCTGTTTGGTTTTCCATGTCGATAACTGACTTCTTTTCCCGATGGTGAACCCGATGCACATCTAAATGTTACCACTCAATTCACAAAGGAAACATCAAATGTTTCCTTATCGCTTTCTCCTCTTGGCTCTTGTAACCAACAACCTATGTTACTCGGACTCTTCAATTTGTTTAACGTACCCGTGTCCGATCCTTGATGCTCGGACATTGGTATGACACTTAGACATTTCATTTTAGGCAAAAATTGAATATTTAGATGTATCGGACACTTGGACACGTACCAGTATCTAATATCAGTACCCGAATCCAAGTAACATAGCCAACAACCATATCAAATCCCCCCCTCCATACTCGACCTCGACCCCAGCTTACTCTTGTCATCCTCAGGAGAATCACCGATAGACCCACTTGGCCGATCCAACTTTGCAGCTAACTCACCGCTTTAAATAATCAGCAAAATGATGAATGTTACCCAATGATGTCACCTCTTGAACCACCTGTGCTCTTCCGCCCTACACATGAAACCACGGTTTGAAGCTTCCGTTGTTCCATCCTTCCATTCGAATCCTATTCTTCGATTTGCTTGACATGTAAGCTGAGTTGAAGATGAGTTCTTTCGTGGGCTTATTAACGGAGAACAATGATAAAATTTTCTTTTTTCTTAGTTTTTATATGCTAATTTCTAATGGTCATGGTATGCAATCGAGAACTTCAAGCTTTCTCGATTTGTTATGCAATGGCGTAGAAAATGATTGGGATGCGAAGTTCTCGTTTATAGATTGTTGGATTTGTCCATGTTGGAGTTGCTTCAATGTTCTTAATCTTCAAATTGTAAAAATCAAACTGACTTAAATCGGAATAACCAGTTTAATCTTGGGGTGGAATGTTAATCATTGATATCTCCTGTTTCCGAATGACTAACTATTCTATTATTTAACAGGCAAACAACGAAAAAATTTCGTTTTGTCGTTTTGAAGTCCATGAGATTGCAGCCTTCATCTCGAATTCATCCGGACATTATGAGGCCATAAGCCGGAACTACCCCAACTATTTCCTCTCACCAGAATCTGTGGCCTTGTTCACCGTTCATCTTCCTAGTCGCCCAGCCTATATCATCGGGCAGATTATCCACATTGAACGACATGTTGTGAAACCGACCTGGTGCACAGAGACCTGAGCGTATCACTGGAGGTGATCGAACCAATTGCTCGACATCATCATACGACACCTTAGCCAATTGTCCCCGTGGGATGTGAATAAATCGTCGTAACTGTCACTATGCTACCTGATACAACCATTCATTCGCAGTCTTCCTGATCTTTGGCATCAATTCTAATAGACATGATGGAAGTAGGAATTTTAGAAATTTAAAAATAATAATAATAAATGAAAAAAAAAGAGAAAATTGTAAACTATATATCATATAGAAGTATAGAAGTATATATCATATAGAAAGTATGGTCTTTTGCTTCATTAATTTTTGTTAGATTTCATTGGTTAATATTTTTATTGAGAACCGATACTAATAAGATTAAGTTCGTCAAAAGTTGTAACGCTGTCAAGTGTCACTATAGGTGATTAAAGTCGACCACTAAAATAAATTTCAAGAAAATTAAATTTATTAAATTTTATAATCAAGTTTGAGATTATTGTTTTTTAGCACATAAATATTTTTTATTTTGTATGAAAATTTTATAAATTTTCAAGATCATTTGCTACTTTTAAATTTTTTAAATATTTTATGTATTAGTTATTGTAATGACCGATGATTAAAATTGGAAGATTATAACCTTTCAAAAAAAATTAGAAGATTGTAATGCTAACCACTAACTTACCCGTCAATTACACTACTAACAGAACATTTAGATGAAGATGAGGGTTGATTTTGAGCATGTGTAAGAATTAAGATGTCCGTCTGCATAAAGTTCGACTACAAAATGCCTCCTAAATTTAGGAGCCTCGATTATTAGTTGACATTAGCATATATTGCATTTCCTTTAGTTTAATTATTTATTTTTAGACCCAAAAAAATATCCATTTAAAATTTAGGAAAAATTATAAGAAACTACCTAATCTAAATATTTTTTTTAAAAAAAATACCTTATATAAAATTTTTTGCAAAAACTACCTTATATAATATAATTCTTTGCAAAACACTATCTTTTACTGATTTTTGTCAGTTGACTGTTAAAATTAACGTTGACCTGCACAGAATTGTATTATATAAGGTAGTATTTTGCAAAGAATTGTATTATTTAAGATAGTGTTTTGCAAAGAATTGTATTATATAAGGTAGTTTTTGTGCAGGTTAATGTTAATGTTAACACTCAATTGACGAAAATCAGTAAAAGGTAGTGTTTTGCAAAGAATTGTAGTATTATATAATAGTTTTTTACAAAAAATTTTATATAAGGTAGTTTTTTTTAAAAAGGTGTATAGATTAAGTAGTTTCTTATAATTTTTCCTAAAATTTATAGTGTATTTTTGCCACGGCAAAGATAATAAAGAAATTAATTGAATAGAGTTATCATATAAAGATGTACAAACTTTCATATCCAGCAGTCACAATGGAAAAAATACAAGAAAAATTCAGACCTTTTTACACCGGGAAACCCACAATGGATACATAGAGAAAAGGCTACACTTTAAATTTGCAGATAATAAAACTTGAAAAAAAAGCTATAAATTCTCCCTTGTATGGTTCCTCTTTGTACAGTTTTGGATTGAGATTCATCATCAAACCAAATTTCTGAATCTCAATAATTTTACAAGGTACAAATACAATACAACAATCTGAATTTCTAAATCCAAAACAGCAATATCATGTCGTCAAGTATCATCAACGCCTTCTTCTCCTGTCTATCGTGCTTGATTATCCCCGTCTTCAGAAATGTCAAACAAGAACTTCGGTAGTGAAGCAATCCGAGGAAGATGAAGGAGCAAATCCCCAAAAGAATCGATTCTCGGCATGCTCGGTGCTTGCTTGTACCCATCTCTAACAGAATCTTCTGGGGCAATTGTGTCGCCTTTATTTGTACTTTGATTCGGTAACTCAGGTTGTTCATGGTTATCAGTTACATTCTTTTCCTCTTCTGTCATTTCAAAAGTCTGAACAGGGGTGCCATCTTTCTGAAGAAGGGAACATAAAGAGTTGACCCTCGACATTAAGGATTTCTCGTCAGAGCATGGTGTAAATTGGAAGTCACCGAGTAGGTGTTGCGCAATATCTTCAAGCATTTTACGGGATTCAGAACCGTTTTCTGTGAACTCTGGATTCTCGGAGCTCATTTGTTCTGAAATGCAGTTACCAATATGATTCACAAGGTCAGTCATCGACATGGATGGGCGTATTCCTTGCATTATTAGCTGTTCAACGCTTTTCGATCCCTTCAGTGTACTTGATTGGCTGCTTGTACTAACTTCCATTACAGGCATATCCATCACTGACATTAAAAAATTGCTAATTAGCAAGTTTAACTACATATCACATAATGAGCTTCATAAGCTTACTCTACGTCAAGGACACTCAAAACAGAGGAGTGGGAAAAATCCAATCAGAGATACATCATTTTAAAAGAAAGCATAAGGGAATAGGTGACCTAATTATGCTGCCACAAATGCATCACAGTAAATTAAAAAGTACACAAAAGTAGCTCATTTAAATATGCTGCTGAGTTCCAAAATAGTTTGATCAGAGTTTTCAAAGTATAATTTTGAAAATTTGTGCAAAGATTCTAAAACAAAATCCACTCAACCTTTTGCTATCTCAAGCAATCTACAATAACACCAATCAAATTTTTTGGATCATCAATACAAAAAAATCCAAGTCTTAAGCAATGGTGCAATAAATATATATACACAAACATTCAAAGAAAAGCAACAGAAATAGATACCTGAGCTAGGGGAAGTGGCCTCACGAGACAAAATTTCAGACGGTCCATGAAGTGCATCATCTTGTTTGATTGAGATAGAAGATGACGGGGATACAGAAGGTGTTCCCACATCCTCAAAGATTGAGATGCTAGGCCCCCTGCTGGTTTCTCTTTGATCTAAACCATGGTTTTTAGATTCATTTGAGGCATCAAAAGCAGAAGAGTGGGATTCAAAGTAGGGAGAATCTAAAGTTATTTCTGGTTGACGGCTCAGAAAATTAAGACGCATATCACACTGAATCAATTTCTCAAAATGCTTGTTTAATAGACCATTTGGCACTTGCAAGAAATGTTTCCTGCAATGTTACAGTGGAAACAAAATTTTTTTAGGAGCGTCACTGGCTGGGAGATGAAAACCAAGTAAATGCATCACGTAAAACAGAACTAGAGCAACATAAACATAAGGAGTACAATGCAAAACTGTCATTTTAGAAAAAAACAACACAAGAGAAAAACAAAATCACAATAAGCTGGATATTCAGATTGCCTTAAGGGACTTGGTCACACTGAGCAACCAGAATATCAAAATTAATTCTTTAGCAAAAGTGTTACTATTCATAAGACGCACAAAAGCAAATGCTGAATGGTCGAATCAACATATTGTAGCACATGAAAACATAAAGATTTGGCTTGAATAGTTGAATTTCTGCATATACTACTTAAGAACCATATGAAAACATAAAGATTTGGCTTGAATAATTGAATTTCTGCATATACTACTTATGAACCATACTGGTCTACTAGGTTAGTCCCCATGAAGTAATCAATTCACGATTGTAACGTTGTCGATTCAACTCAGTATGAACTCTAATAACTTCAGTAAATCTTACTGATAAAATGCTCTCTCAAACTGGCCATCATAAAACAGCATACCATAGTGAGGCCAGAACCTCTAAGAAACTGTCTTCGTGATGCCTAAACCAAGATGGGATAAGCACAAGCTCAAGACGGTATATGTTGCCAGATGAGCCCAAATCCAAATTTGAGTATTCGATACCCAACAACACTAGTTATCTTGCATCATGAACAAACAACTTATTTGTTTCATTTTCCTTGAATTCTATTTTACCTTTTTGCCTCTTTTGATTCAGATTTTCAACATAAATAAACCAGCTCAACAATTACCTCAAGTTAATAAAGAGTTGCCTCCAAAAATGCTGACGGGCAATGAAAGAAAAGCTTAACTAAGCATTTAAAATTCCATAGCAAAAGATCTGTCCACAAAATGTTTATTTTACAACTATAATAACTAGTACTATTGTATAACAGCATCGAAATTTGAGAAGCTGAATCATAATCCTCCAAAAAGATTTATCAAACAAATGGACCTAAAATGCAAATTGAGTTCACATATGAACTAACCTATGTAAGCTAGCCTGTCCGTTAGTAAAATCTGCTGTAGCCTGCCAGAGTGTATGCTTTCTTGGCTGAGGATTTGTCTCTCTGAAGAACAGAGGTTGGCGTGCCAGCTGCGTAAGAGCAAAAACAAACCCTTCTTTAGAATTTTAAAAAATCTATAAACAAAAAAGAGGTTGAGCAGAGTGGACAGCTACTAGAATTCACAAATAAGAATAATACTATCTAAAATAAATAGGCAAATTCATGGAGCACTATAGCATACCACTACAACCAAGTTTGCAGGAGCATCATCCGGAAAGTCTGCTTTCAATCCCATGATATCAGACCACTGGATTTCAATTTTGCTCTTTAGGCCTCCCTCAAGAATTTCCCAAACAAGCTTATGCTTGGCAAAGTAACATTTTGCTACTAGATCCCCTTCATAGCGAGAAGTATACTGCCAGCAAAAATAATTTTCAGCTATTTCCAACTTACATTAAGAGAACCCATATACTCATAGAGGAAAAGCAAATTCATTTACCTCCCAAGAGCCAATCTTTAATATGGAAGCAGGAAAGTTTGAAGCCTTAAGCTTATCTGTAGCGGTAGGAGCACTGCTTTTAAGGTTACTTTTTTCCCGAGATTTGGAATCATCAGTGGGTGCAGATCCCAAAGTAGAAGACTTCCCTTGGGAGAGTCTCATTTCGATTAACTCAAGGAGTGACGGGCTTTTTCTCAGGCGCAAACCCAATGGACTAGGCTCCTCAAGGGGATTGTAATGTGAAAGGGGGACTGGAGATTGATTATTTCCCGAAGAGAACTGCAGGTCATTAAAGACAGTGAATATAAGATACAACAGTTAGATTTCAGATAGAAATCCATAATATAAGCACTTTAAAAGCAAACAATTATGCAAGATATTTAGGCATATCAGAAATCCTGCCCAATGGCCAAAGAAGTGAACTGAATGAATGTTCTTCAGTGACTGATACGAAGAATTTTATCAACCGAGGCCCCCAAGTTGAAAAATCATTGGTATCATAATGTATAAACACGAATGATTCTCAGTGATTAACGCTCCATGGTGTATTAACATAAATAATTCTCAGCATGCTCTCTATGCATTCCCGATTCCTGTTTTCCCTTGCTTATATACTACCTTTGTTTTCTACTCTATTCATAAATCTAGCTTTGATTTTTGTTAATGAACTACAGTTAAGTAAAAATACAACCATGCCTTTCGGATCAATGCTTTGGCATTGTCAGTACCTTGATATGAGGAAAATGATGGG
This sequence comes from Amaranthus palmeri, assembly GCA_019776075.1. NCBI lineage: Eukaryota > Viridiplantae > Streptophyta > Magnoliopsida > Caryophyllales > Amaranthaceae > Amaranthus > Amaranthus palmeri. The sequence continues at coordinate 818,636 of JAAKBH010000022.1, forward strand.
ACAGTTTGTTGTCTTCCTTTTATCCTATCTTTATAAATTAATTTTGTATTCTATACTAGATGTTTAAATGGTAGTTTCAATAAGCAAATCTACATAAATTGACTTAACCTTAGGAATAATTGATATGTTGATTGGCATTGAATTCAGTGAAACCCATACTATAACCTCACTTTCAACAGAATTTCACAACACAAATGTTTTAATGCAGACCCATTGGAGTAGAAATTTTACGATTGACCCATTTGAGTAGCTAATACTTGATGTTAGTGTGATTGTCATCATGGCCATAGTTTGACCTACGGTGACATGATTCACTAATATCCTTTTAAATCACGAATCACAAATCAAAAAAAGCGAATTATGGTATGTATTAGGCTATTTTAGGGTCATTTTGAGCGAATCGCGAATCCAAAAAACAACTTAACTATTGGTTTGACCATAATCTATAAATCAAGATATTCCCAAACGCAATAACTACAATAAGTTCATTCCCTTTCACTTTGTATCCGAAATAATATATGTTATTGATTACGGACAAAAAATTCATGGATCCAACCCATGTTTATGAAGGCTCAAAATGCAACAATTATCAGTTTAGCGCAATCTAAATAAAAAAATTCTATGGATAAATCATGCTTCAAAACCAAATTAGTGCCACATTTTTCAGTACATGTACGTTAGCTGCAATTCAATGAAAACGCCTCACCCAGGTGTTTTAAAGGCAAGGAACCCATGTCTTGGATTACTAGTAGTATCAATTCAATATCCGATCATAATCAACAATACATGAACACCAAAAAAAATCTGTTGTCGAAGTTGAAACTACGGCAATTGTTAGGCATTAATCTAATCCGCAATATGAGATAAGAAAAATGTCCTGGTTCGCTGGAAAAAGGAGATGAAAGAATCAGGCCACTTTTCTTAAATAAATCTAGTAAATAGGGTTTTTTAAGTTGGTAACTTGTTTGTATGATCTCTTTCCCTAGCACATGAAGGCTGGATTTGAGAAATTCTTCCTAAAAGTTTGGCTCAAAGCATAGTGCAAAAACAAGAGTGTATCACCTATAGCGACTGCATCATAAAGGTTTGAGTTTACCACTACCGATATATAGGTCGCATTCACCATGAAATCATAAGTATTATGGCTCAAAGTTCGCACTGATGCTATTGATGGATTGGAGTTGCTTTTTTTTTCTTTGGGTTGTTTGAGAGAAGCTATCTCTTCCTTTTTAGTCTTCATTGCTGAAAATATTTATTAGATTTGGATTTTCAGCGCTTACAAGTCTTGTCTAGCAAATGCATATTTTATACTCCATGTCTCCATATCAAGTATTTACAACACAAAAGATCAATATACCCTTATATGATTTTCTTTCTCCATTTCTAAACCCAGAAATCCAAAAACTTAAGCTAACATGAATACAACATCGGTCACAAAGCTCGCAATAATTAACTTAATTAACCTCAAAAACCAAAGTAAATCCAAATCTAAGCATTATTCAACAATCATATCCAATAAAATAGCAAACAAGAATATTCATATCACTATAACATTCAACCTAAAACATTCAGCTTACAGTTTATCAAATCAAAACTCCACAATAAGCTTCACAATCTACCCTAACTACTAAAAACAAACTTCCTTAAAATCAACAAAACATAATAATTGTAAAAAAAGAGGGTTAACCTGATTAAGAGACGAAGATTGCTTCTGCTTCTTATTGAAAGGCCCATGTTCATCATCTAAAGAATCCTCGATCTCCAACTTCACCGTACTATTTTCTCCAACAATCGACGACCGTTGACAATCCTTGGAATTCGAGAAATCCATCATTTAAAAGTATTTAAGCAGAAATTATAGCCGGAAAACTCAAATCCAAAATCAAAATCACAAATTCGAAATTTCGAAGAAATATATTTTGTCAAGATTGAAAAATTAGGTGAAGACAATCTGGAAACCCTAGAAAATTTTTATACATGAATAAAGGTGGCGTTGTCCATCACGGAAAGTCAGGTGGGTAGGGGTATAATTGGTACTTCAACAAAGTTTATCGGTGATGATTGGCACGTGTGAAAATTGGTCAGAAGATGAAATATACCGTATGGCGTATACTTCCTTGTTTGTAAATATACATGCCGGCTTTAGATATTTTGAAGCCCGGAACGAAATGGCATATTGGAATTCTTTTCTTTTTCAATTTAGAATTTATATTGACTTTCTACAACCTTTAATTTTGCTTTTGTGAAATAGGGCCCCTGGGCGAAGGCCTTTGTCCACCCTTAGGGCTGACCCTGAAAATATATTAGACGCTATTATCGTTTAAGTTTATTTTATAATATTAAGTAAGAAAAAATATATTTAACTAGTGTAAAATTTTGTAAAATGTATGATTTTTTAGCATCGAATATATAAATATATGACATTTAAAAAATAAGTTGAAAATATTATGTAGTAAACACTCAATTTTGACGATGTATAAATTAACTTTGTAATTCTAATATATTATACTATATATTATTGTATGTTGTAATTTACTTAATTAACTACAACTTCCTCCATTCTGAAATATAGTCAAGTTGAATCTTGTTTGAATCGTCTAATCGCATACTTTCATAATATTTAACTTTCTATACTTTTTAGATTTATAAAATTCATATAAATAGAAAAAAAACACATTGAAATGCGTAAAAAGTTAAATGTAGCAACGAGCAAATATAATGGGACGGCGGAAGTAGAAACATATGTTTGTCAAAGATATTTTGATGGTAGAGATATTGGTCCAAATCGAATGCTATGTTAGCCAATAAACGAGTTTTATTTGACAAAGACTTTACTTGTGACACTTGGAATCTTCCAAGCTTTTCTAATATACTTCATAATGTATGATTGAGATCTTGTTTGGATCGTTTAATTGCATGATTTCATATTATTAATTTTTTATAGTTAACTTAATATATAAATGATTAAAATAATACTTTAAATTGCGAAAAAAATTTAAATATAACAAGCATAATAGAACAAATATACGTTAAAGGGTAATTTGGGAATTATGAATAAATAAATGGATAACGTGTGGGACCCGAATTGTATTCAGAATTGAGAGGAAATACATGGGTGACAATTGACAAATCAGCCATTTAGTTGTCATGGTTGGATAAATGGAAACATAGTGGATATGGAATTTTCTTTAAGCTTATTTAGTTTAGTAAAGATTTTATTTAAAAAGTTGGAGGAATCTATGATCAAAAAAAAAAAGTGAGGAATCTATTTGGGTAGGATAGAAATAATTGAATCGGATGTGTTGGCGGATTTCAAATATATTATCTAAAATCGAGTTTATTTATTCAAAAGTGTTTATAAATATTTTGATAATTTGATTTAATAACACGAGTTAACTTCTGACTGGTTTGAGGTATATTCGATTTTGATTAATCTATTTAATTTTAAACAACTCTACATATATATAGGCCATTTGATCAACATTTATGGTTGATTTATTTCAAGTTAATAATGCAAATTTCTATATCATTTTTGCCAATATATATTTTACTAAAGACAATATGGTTGAAAAATTCAATTTAAAGGGGTTGAAAGCCTCAAATCTCGACTTTTACATTAAACACAATTTTTTACTAAGAGACCGAAATCTTAACTTATCTTTATATCAAACAGAATTTCCAGTTGAGAGATTAACTCTTTTTTTCCACATAAATATTTTGTCTCATTAAAGCTTTAATCAATGAACGAGAGTTTTGTGTCACTATTTTTAGTAGAAACGCTTAAGAGGGAATGAATATTGCTTAAGGTAATATTCATATCGCCTTCAATTAATTTACTTTTAGAAAATTTACTTCTTGAAATCCCACCTTCGCGTGATTCTCTTTATAAAATCTCACATTTTAATTATTTTTGAAAAATCCGACATTTACTCTTGATTTTCTTTTGAAGGTCCAAATGACTATTACACATGTTACTTATTCATTTTTCTTTAATTTTTTAACTTTAAAAACTAAAAATAAAACAGAATAAAAAAAAAACTAAAATAAAGTGAAACTTACTCTTCAACTGTAATAATACTCATACAACTTGTACTTGTATTGCCAATTATTTGGGTAAAATAATAAAAAAAAAAAAAAAAAACCAATGCTATTTTTATTTGCACATGATTTTGAATTACCAAAACAACTAGTGTTGTTTGTTGGTGTGCATAGATTCATTTGGTTACAACTTACAGTAGAAGCATTATCCTTTGGCAAGTTGCAATATGCCACAAGCATATGCTTCAGAAATTATCATTCGGTTATGAAGTGTTCAACGTGCCGGATCAACATTTAAATGGGCCGGGGCGGGGCGGGTCAAATCTCGTTTAAATCTGACCCACTTTGACCCGTTTCTAAAAGTTCATAAAATAGTTATTTAAATGGAGTATATTTTATGGCCCGTTAGGTCGATCCACTTATGTATATAATAATATCATCTTAAAATATAAAAAAAAAAGTGATAAAATTTTTTCCTGCAATTAATTCTTATAATTATTTGGCTCGGCCCGACCCTTTACACCAAGACCCATTAATGATCCATCCCGCTAATGATCCGTTAAAATATGACCCAACTCTTAACCCGTTGGGTCGTCCCGTCCCATTGAATACCTCTGCTTATAAAGTGGAACACAATCTCTAGAATGCAAATGATTTAGCCTAACAAGAGTAAATGTCCCTAAACATGAAGTATTACACATACATGTACATGGTAAATGACACTTCCGTTATACCTTCCTGTTTACTTTAAGGTACGTAGTAGTCACTCCTATCTCCTATCAACTTGAAAATGTACAGTTTAATATAATTTGCTATTTATTTATTTAATTTACTTTTTAATTCGTAATTAGCATAAACTTTTTCAAGAATAGTCCAAATCTAACCGGTATATGCTTTTTTTTGATTTACGAATCCCGAAAAGATTTATAAATTATGTGACAGTAAACCTATGCAATTAAGAAGAATGGTATGAACTTAGAACCCAGTAAAACCAATTTATACACTAAACGCAATTTTATATATTTACTGTGAATTCATGGATTGAAACAAATAACTGCTTCTTCCTACTCAGTAAACGAAAATTAAGATTCAAGATTGGAATTTTACTGACATAATTACTAGGCATAACAAGTCGTCATATAATCATATCATAGGCCCACAGGTGTGGATACATCCACGGAGCTAAACCAATGGGTAATGGTCATTGACTTGTATACACAATTGTTGAAATTCACTCTTTCCGAAATCATATGGTATTAGGACTTAGGAGGATCTATTTTAATGATGTTTAATCTTTCTCACATGTAAAATATTTCCAATAATAATTACAATGGAATCGATAACATTAATAGTAGGTGAGATAATATGAGCTAAATCTTCTTACTTTCGCTTTACAGTTGTTCGAAGGCAGGATCATATTAGAAACTTCCGTTATTTCTGGGTATTGTTTATAACCCATCAATACTCATTATTTTATATTTGTTTTTCTCCCACATATTAATAATATCTATTCTCCCTCACCCCTGTTCTGATGAATGTAGCTAACACAGTGTTAATGAACCACGTTAAAACGTGTGATTTCTGTATAAATGTCATTTTGAGCCTTGTCGGGACTTTGAGCAAACATTTGCCAAGTACAAGGTTCATTTATCACATGAAAGACCAAGGAAATGAGTTGTGAACCATAGAAAAAAGAGTTAACGTATACTCTACAAGCTATATCAACCACACAAAAAGTTAGGAGGATATCAAAAGAAGGATATTAGGCAAACCAAGTTGCCAACCATGTCCCAACTCTAACACATAAGGAAAGGATGAAAAGATAGGAAACCTAGACAATGTCCGATGACGATTTTTTTTATCAAGTATACTTATCCATAGTATTAGACCGCCTATTTACAAGGCGATCACTCCTCCGCTACTCATATGGGCACGTAGGCGAATCTTGATAGCTAGACGAATTAATGCTTCCCTATTCTAAGCGAACTAATAATCAGCTATACAGACAATAAAACCAGTAAACACGAGTCGAGCTCGTAGAATACGAAGCACGCAGATACTTGAATCCCCAAACATGTATGTGTAACAACATTTCAAGCATATTGGCCACGGTGCTTTACAGGGTTCTTCCATATATTATGACCTTGAGAGTATAGCAAGTGATTCCCATTCCAAACTGCATACAATATCCTACAGGAAACGTAAAGATCGTTAGACTAAATTACTTAAAATAGCTGTTTGTAGTACCTTCAGATATAAACCTTTTTCTTCTATCCCATATCAATCTTGCTGTTTGTTGGGAATTTGCAGAGCTTACGGTTTAAAAATGGCATAGTAGGTGTATCGCTGCATAGACTCGTCTAGAGTCCAGCTTTCAGGTGAAAAGTTTAAAAGGAAAAGCATGTTATAAAGGGGATGTAGTTTGTGTAGTTTAACTAGAGGTGACAAGTTTCGGGTATGATATCTCGGGTCGGGTTAATTTCGTTTCTCGGGTATATGTAAATATCTTGAAAACGTCATTTGATTTTTATATGTGGGCTATTTTCGGTCGGGTTAGTTTTGCTTCTTGCGTGCATGTAAATAAATTGACAATCTAGTTTGATTATATATGTGAATTATTTCAGGTTGATTCGGGTCAATACTTGGTTTCGGCTAATCGGGTCAATTTTATAAAGCTCTGAGAGTAACATGGGATGGAGGGAGTTGTACTCATACAATCACTAACAGATCTCACTTACAGAGTAGTTTTGTTTGTCAATGTCAAACGCATTGATGGCACACGGCTCTTCCAAGAGTTCAATAGTTTCCGCGCCTATGACACATGCAGCCAGAAAATTAGACCTCGAGTTTTCATTTTAACAGTTTCTTCTCACTATCAACCAAATACACATTGGCAAAATGCAACATTTATCCCACAGCATGAAAGTGAAAGTGTCAATTCAATTCCACAAGTAAACTACACCAAAAAAAATTTGCAAAATATTTCAATTGAAATGTTCATGTACCTGGCTCAAGGACAGCGAGAATGCCTTCTTCAGAGCACATCATTACAGGTAACATGGACGAGGACATACTGGTTATGTTTGATGATTGTGAGTGACAGTCAAACTGCACCTCCCATACTTCACTTTCGGAAATTGGTTGAGACGGTCTGTCACCAATCCCGACTCCAGAGAGAATAATTGGCTGTTGCGGCCACCTGAGGTCCCAAGCAAATACAGTACCGGAGGAGCCTCCTGCCTTTGGAAATTGATACAAGAGATCAATATAGCTTTATCACAAAATGCAATATTGCAATGCTATAAACAATCTAAAAGTCAGAACTCAGAACTTAAGTGAATTGACAAATTGTTTTTGCAATCGGGTTTTGTGTACATATTGTTTTTGCATAATTGTATATCATTTTTGAAGTCATATCAAATTGGATTCGGTTACAAGTTCGTGTAAATTGCGGGTCATCGGGTCTATTTTGAACACCTCTAACCACAATGAACATTTACATGGTTTGTTGTCAAAGATGAACATTCTCCTACAAATGTAACTAATTAAAAAAATCAAGAGTATAAGTAAATCTAAAAAGGTGTTAAAATACTTTGTTAAACACGAACATACTACAGTTTAAGGAAGCCAGATGTTAGACAACGGATTAAATTTTCATCAACAATAACCTTAATACAAAACTACCATATCAGAGATTACTGTTTTGTACTTCAAGATAATAACAAAATGGTTGTAACTGTAAAATTTTGAGTAATTTTGTAAAAAGCCTCATGTCCATGTCGATGACCAACCTTTCCTACATTATTACACTAAAATTTATCACAATTCACCCCGTATCAAACTGACTGTAATGTTCTAAAAACTGTGCAGACTTTCCAGATTTGTAAGAGCTCAAAGTTTCTTTTTCTGATGAATAAGTATTTCGTAGTCTATGCTTTTCAAGGTCTAACTGAGCCAGATTCTAAGACGATTGTTGACAGAATAAAACATGGACAAGTTTGCATAAATGTTAACGTCTCCTGGGTCTCCATTCACACATAAAATAGAAAACATCCCAGTACAAGTCATAGGATGTCAGAATGATGATATGGAATCATATTATAGGCTATAGTAAGTACAGGTGATGGCAACCAGAAGACTACACGCATACCAGCAACATTAAAAAGACCAACTTACCATACAGGTGTGCTTCCTCGAAGGATGGATATCAATCGAATGCACAACTCCAGCAGCAGTTTTCTGAGACCTAAAATGTTATAGAATGTCAGAAAAGCTTTCCAAGATCCACATTCCATATAGTTAACTTTTAATGAAATGAGTCTAATTCTCTTTGTTCTTCACAAAAACAAATTAATACCCACTGTATTTCCGCTTCATCGACTCCAGTATAAACCAAGATGTGGAAGACATGACAATGCACAATCGACACCATAATCATCACATAAATTATGTGCCAGTTACCACTAAATGGTAGCAAGCTTTTAAATTTATCATACTATTAGTAGTTAACAAGACCTGATATGAGCCTTGACTCAATTCCCGTCTCATCTACTGAGATATCTGAACCCAAGTAATTAAATACTCCCTCCGTCCCACTAAATCTACCCCACCTTTCTTTTTAGTTTGTCCCACAAAATTAGGCCATTTCTATTTCTTTTACCATGACTAACATTCTTTCTTTATTTCTCATCCACACATTTAACTTACCTTTTCATCTCACTCATACATTTCTCCCACAACCCCACAATATTTTTTGTCTCCTTTTTCTTGGTTTCCCCATCAAATGCCTGTGGGGCAAGAGCGAGTAAGTAGTACGTGATTTGAACAGGTTGCTTCTACCTAGATAAGTCATCAACTCACCCAACCAATCGTCATTGTATGCTTTCAGACGATGTGCATGCAAATTTATTAGAGCTTCCAGATTTGTGTTTCCTGTAGCATCACCTTTTTTCAAACATAAGCAAAATCCTTAGTATTGACCATTTGCAAACAGACTTTAAGCACACTAAACATACTATGATTTAGTCACCTACAGACGGAGCTTTCAAAACCACTAGTTTAATCTAAAATCCCCTCCTGATGCAACTATGAGAACTCTAGAAACTAGATAAATCAAGATTCAAGAACCAACAAACTTTCATAACAATACTGGCTTAAACTTGTCCATTATTCCTGTACAAATGTATTCCTATCAAAACAACCTTTGCTTTAAAACTTGATGACAGACCATATCTCAGCTGATTCACAAGTAACGTTAATTAAATCGCAGACTGCTATGTAGAGTTTAGGTTCAATTGAAGCTCACATTTCCTCCTAATTTAATATATATCATTTAAAAATCCCAAACAGCAACACAAAGACACTAAAGCCCAAAGCTTCCATCACATCCAATTAATTGTCTTCTCCATGTATAATGATCATTGCTCCCTTGCACGTACAATCATTTTCATCTTCAAAAGGCGATGACTAAAACAAAGGTTACTCCGTCAATGCACTGCATTGCTTTGTACTTTCTCTGTCCATATGTAATAGCTAGGTATACTCCTATTTTGGAATATGCTAAAAATTTATGACCTTCCCTGAAGGTATACTAAAACAAATAGTAGTATAATTGGACTTTCTACGATGCCCCTTAATTTAGTCCTTGAAAGAGTGAAAATGGTAAACAACTATAAGTAATCATCTTTACACAGTTTGGATGGGATCATTGCAAGAATTAGAGGGAAGGGAAGGCAAGAGAAAAAAAAAAAAGGGATACCAACTTCAACATTTAGATAACAAAGTAGGAGTGGCGTGACACGCCAATTAGGAAGAAGGGAAATGGTGGGGGTTTTTCTTTGAACTTCTTTAAAGATAGAAATCCTTCTGAGAGTGAATTTGGAGGAAAAAGCAAATCTCAAAACTTATAAGTTCTCACATAAAAATTTCATCCTCATTCTCAAGCGGATGCCTGCCCTGAAACATCATCTCTATAAGTTTGCAAGGTTCACTTCCCCTCAAATGGATTGTTATCAAATGGAGAATCTAGTATTCTCTCCCCTCCCCTCCCCTCCCCCTATATTCCCTTTCCCTCCTAGTAAGCTATCCAAAGTCCAAGCACAGTGTCATTGAAATAACACTATCCTTATCCTCGATGGAGCACGCACAATGCAAAATAAAGAGCTTATTTACTTCAACATAAATATACATAAGTTCAATTCAGAACTACTAGGTTCAATACAGTACTTCGTCTCATACATAGTCAATACTATAGGTTCAATTCAGCTAAGGGTTCATAGGTTCAATTCTAACTAGTTCAACATTAATAGGTTTAGCAATCGTTACTACAGGAGAACACATTAATCCCTATGCATCAAAACACCAATGATACTAACTAAAGTCTAAACTAATTGCACCAAGATCGGGTCCTTCGAAGTCACGATCTTGTTCACAATCAATTCCTTATGTTTCCCCATGGAGTTGAACCATGTGTATCCCTATCAAACCATGGTTCAATCCAAGCTCATGACCTAAGCCATGAAGAGGACGCTCATTCACACCATCTGGGCATCAATAAATTGGGTGGAAGCAGACACGACATTCGCCATCAAGGGCCAAGAAACCTTCTAATGATACTCTCAAGCTCATAAAAATTACCAAAAGCCTATATATAGGCCTAAACTCTCACTTGTAGAAAACATTAGATATCTTACATATTTTACTTTCTTGGAGCATATTTTCATTTTGCAAGGAAAATTAGATTTTTTTGTTCTATTAGTCTTTGTCTTGTCTCTTTGATCACCCATCCCATGAAAGTGTGAAACACTTTCTCTACTCTTGATTGTGAAACAATTCAAAGAGGATACCTTCCTTCACATTGAGTGAAACTTAATGAAGAAGGTGTGGAGTCCAAAACCTTGGAGGGGTAAACCAATAACGTGGACTAGGGGTTGATCGGAAAACCAAGAAGTGGTTTCTTGGGGTTGTTTGTCGTGGGTTTTATAGAAAAAAGACTCAATCATCCTTCGTGAAATTTAAGGGATTGATTGTGGGCAAGATCGTGATTCCGAAGGACCCGATCTTGGTGCACTAATGCACAATTTTTGTAAACTAAGATCCAAACATCTAAAATTGGAAAGCATAAACTAATTTCTCTCACCATTTGCCCTTAAATAGCAAAGCAGGTTCACCAGGCTTCCTCCTCTGATCCCACCATTGAAGACTACACCCCAAACCACCAGTAGCAAACTCTGTCGGTGACGCCCATTTTACAGCAGTATACGAAACTAGCCCATCCCCATCAAAAATCCGTCGAAAATCAGCCTTCCCAGCATCAAAATTAACCACATTGACCCTCCCATCTTCCCCAACACTGACACAATCCCTGTCCAAAACATCAATACAAGAAATGGGTCCAACATGAAACCCTTTATCTTGCAAAGAAAGCGACGAATTAAGAGAAACCTCGCCGGAGGAAGAGTAATAAGGAGAGATAACGTTAAGTGAGCCTGAGAAAGTGGAGAAAGCAATTAGGGATTGAGAGGTTTTGAGAGAGGATGTTCGAGAAAGAGAAAAAGAGGAAGTAGCGAGAGGAGAGAGAATTGGAGAGTTGTTGTAGTCGAGAGAATGGATTTCAATGGTGGATGAAGATGAATTTGAATCGAAAAGGGAGAGAATGATAAATTTGTCGAAGGCTGATAATGGAGGTAGCCAATGTACTGCATCTATGTATCTGGATTGTGAGATGTGGTGAATTTGGAGATTCTGATGGTGTTGGTTTTGAGGTTGCGAAAACGCCATTGTTAGGGTTTTTGGAGGTTTTTGCAAAGGAAGGTTTTAGCGAAGCGGAGGTAGGTTGTTGAAGAAGGAAAATAATGAAGTTTTTTTCCGCGCGTTTCTTAATTTTTTGCAACAACAAAAAAAAAAAAAAAAAAAAAAAAAAAAAAAAAAAAAAAACCTATCAAATTAAATTTTTTTTCAAAAAAACTACCCTATGTAACATAAATATTTGTAGGTGATTACCAGCTAACATTTTTCGTATGTTGACCGTTAATATTTTATTTTGACCAGCACATGGGATCACGTGACTTACTTAAGTCAGCCTATGTTCCTCTTTAAGACACGATTTCAACGACTTCTTTCCCTTTTCCCCTTCATTTTCCTATTGTTTAAGAACCTTAATTTCCCTAATTTTCCTAATTTAACTGCTTTAATTGAGTTATGTCTTCTCCTTCTTCCACAGGAAAATCATCAAAGCTTGATAAATGTGGGTGAGGAGTTCCTAGTGCTTTCTTCACCCAGCTTCTCATATTGTATGTCTCCCTTATTCATCACCAAATGCACCTCATCCCCTAAAGAGAAGAAATTAGATTCACGTAGAAGATATTTGAAAAACGCACAAAACATAAAAAGTTAGATTCAAGCACATAAGATTCAATCAGAAACCCTAAGACTTAGAGTCAATTTGAGTAAGTTTTTGTAGACAGGAATTAACCCATTTTTTCTTTGATAATCTCTTTTTTTCATAGAAAACAATTTGAATGAAAACAACAATAACAAACGGTTCCAATATCAATTTGTCAAGGAAGAGAAGAGAGGGTCAAGACTTAGAAAGACCAAAGGAAATATTTTTAATTGAACCAAACCATGTAAAAAGCATAATTGAATACAACTTATATGAGTGAAATTCAGAATTAAGCAGTAGATTAGTGAAATAAATGATGATTAGAAAGCTTATCGATCAATAGATTGGTTGGATGAATAAATGTTGCACTGAAATATTGATTGAGTATTATCAGTTTTGGATGTCTTCTGTGAATAGTGAGAGAAAGAGAATGATAGTGGAGGAAAACAAAAAAGAAAATACTAAATGAACTAGCTTTAGCTTATACTTATTGATTTAATTCGAAATTAACAAATTTAATTAAATGGATTATAAAGGTATTTCAGGTTTAAAATTTTGACCTGAACATAACCTATCTTGAACATAACCTATTTAATAAACAATCAAGTTGGGTCGACCATTTCATTAATTGGGTCAAAAGTCTCAACCCAACCCCACTTATTTCGAGTTAGGTTCAGGTTGCTAAAAGGTGGTCAGGTGACTATCACGTGCAAAGTCAAAGACTCACATAACAGTCAACTAACTAATTATGTCAAGTGGTAGTATTTTGCAAATAAAAATATTATATAAGGTAGTTTTTTGCAAAAGGTGCTATAAATTAGAATGTTTTTTGGGAAATTCCACGCGGTAACCCTGAGGTTTTGGGTTTTCCACGTGGTAACCAAAACTTTTAAAAAATCCACATGGTAACCCTGAGGTTTACCAAATTATTCCACCATGACCTTTTGCACATAAAACGCTAGCAAAACATTACGAAACATTAATTTCGAAGCTTTAAGGCTGTTGTACTATCATTTTAAATACCATCAGTTTCAATCATTTCCCCCAAAATATAAACCCAAACTCTACCATCTTTGGATTTGGGAAAAAAAATATGATTTGGATGAAAAATGGTAGATTTGAGGTTTATATTTTGGGGAAAAATGTTCAAACCGATGACATTTGAAATGGTAAGTCGCATAAATATGCATACAACAGTGATAAAGCTTCAAAATTAACGTTTGCTAACGTTTTTATCTGCAAAAAGGTCATGATGAAACATTTACGTAAACCTCAGGGTTACCGCGTGGATTTTTTAAAAGTTTTGGTTACCACGTGGAAAACCCAAAACCTCAGGGTTACCACGTGGAATTTTCCAAGTTTTTTTGTACTTTTTCCTTAAGAAAAATATAATCTTTTGAATACTAGATTATAGATATTATATATCTACTAATAATAAATTTAAGGAAAATTTACCTAAAATAATCCAAATTATTCGTGATTTTCCTACAATAATCTCATCTATTGATTAACCATGAATAATCTCAACTTTAAGGGCTATTTGTCTAGAGTAAACTTGGGTAATCCGACGACCTGCTATAGTAGGTAATTCAACAAAAAAGTAACATGAAAATTAATTTAAAAATAGAGAAAAATTTTTAAATTTTATATAAAAAATTCTAAATAATGAGAAATATCATAATTTTTTTAACATTTTTTTAACATTTTTTTCAAGATTTTATTCTAATTTATCTTTTTTTAAAAAAAATTGCTACAGCAAGTCATCTGGTCACCGGATTTACTCTAGGAAAATATCCTTTAAAGTTGGGATTATTGATGATTAATCAATAGGTGAAATTATTGTAGGAAAATCAAAATATGTTGGATTAATTGTTCTAGGTAATTTTTCCTTAATTTAATAAATAAAAAGTAAGAATCATAATCATAATTACAAAAAAAATATATATATCAAAAGAAAAATTGTGGAATAAATATGAGGACCACAAAGGCACAACTTATAAAAACATTTTTTAAAAATTAATAAAAAACAAGCAAGAACCATAAGAGATAAAAAAATGTAAAAATAAAGTTAGTGAAAGATATATTGAGTCTATAAACATTATTAAAACAGTAGGTCTCTTGAGATATCATCGCTTTGAGAGACAAGATCATTTCTTTGATAGATGACTCTCAAGCCTAGCCCAATTTATAAAAACACCTATCACACATGCACATGTTACATAAACACCTAAAACAATTTTTAGTAGGTATTTGAATTAGTTTTAGTGGGCATTTAAACTAGTTTTAGTACATATTTTTGGATATTGAAGTAGGCATTTTGAATCATTGATGTTGGCATTTTAAACTTGTTATAGTATGTTTTTTTGCCTACTGAAGTAGACAGATAAACTCTTACAGCACATAACATAAACTTCTACTCCAAATAACCTAAACACATACACCACATAATATAATATGTATTATGTCATTCCTATGGTAATTAATAAAACTTTAATCATAAAAAAGGTTTTTTTTTCAAAATTTTCATTCCCAACTTATATCACATTTACAAACGGTGCTTGCATTAGAACGAATTTTGTAAAGAAAATGAGATTGTTAGAGAACAAGCATGACCATTAAACTTGTCAAAAGATATTTGTCAAGGAACCAACTCAACCAAAAGGTTAAGCTGATGGTTGAAGCCCCAGGATATATTATATATTTTAACACACCCCTTCACTCGAGAACCCATTGGGCTAAAAGTGTGGATGGACACAACCGCTGAACATGCCACTTAAATGAGGGGTGGTTTAAATTCGAACCTGTGACCTATTGTCACATTGGCTTCTGATACCATGTCAAGGAACCAACTCAACCAAAAACTTAACCTGATGGTTGAGGCTCCATGATATGCTATACTCCCTCCGTCCCAATTTAGTTGTCCACTTTGCCATTTTGGGTCATCCCACTCTAATTGTCCACTTTCCTTTTTTGGCAAAACTTTTTACCTAAATACCCCCAACTACCCCAACTTATATTATTTAATAATACCCTACCTACCACCTTTTCAATTATTATATTCACTTAAAATACCCCAGTACTACCACCTTTTCAATTATTATATTCACTTAAAATACCCCACTACCATTTTTCCTTATTTTGCGTGCCCACAACAAAGTGGACAATAATATTGGGACGGAGGGAGTATATTCTAACAATATTCATATCAAATTCACTAACTTTTTAACTATTATTGTCACCATTTAATACCAACTATCAAACAGTCCGTTAGCACCTAGAAGGAACTTGATACTTGATAGTTAATTCCATCTAGATAATCCTTTTTGATAAGCCACATCTCCCAAAGTACTCAAAAAATGGACAAAACTTAATTAAAAAAGTTGTAACCCATATGAATAGTGAAAGAGAAAGGCAAGCAAAAAGATAGAATGTGAATGTTGTCTATAAGTTTGTTATTCATATATGAAAAGAAAAATAAAATGAATGGTCTATAATCAATTGGCTTTCACTATTCAATTTGTTTAACTCTTATTGTCTTGTTCTAAATTCTAAAAACATGACCTCTAACACTAAATCTCCCACTTCTTACCCTCTTTTGCCTCATCTTATCCTTTATCTATCCATCCTTTCCTTCTTCATCCTTTATACATCTCTTCCTACTCTTTCTCACTATTACTTTCTTTTTTTACATTAATAATATTATATCTCTACTAAATTAAATATTATTTTAGATATACATTTTTCATACACAAATAAGTATTCTTTAATTTTCATGCATGCTTTTTCTTCATAATTTTATTTATTTCCAAGTGATTAATTGATATATGGCTCCAAAGGCAAGTAAGGCTAAGCAAAGTAAGGCTAAAGGGGAAAAGAAGAAGAAGGAGGAAAAAGGTATTTATTAATTGATATTATATTATTCGTTTTTTATTTATCGGGTTTTTATTAATAAGTGTAATTTTGTTTGTAACAGTTTTACCAACGGTAATTGAAGTGGCAGTTGATACACCTAATGACAGTCGAGTTATTTTAAAGGTACGTATGTATGTCATCATTATCATCATACCCAGTAAATTCTATTCGTATTCATATATTTTTTTATATTGATAAATGACAATAAATAAATAAATAAAGTGAGTAGGAATAATGAGATAAATATTTGATAATTGGTTAGTAATGTGTGGGTGGGTATGGATAATAGGGGATTTCAACTGATAAGATTTTGGATGTGAGAAAGCTGTTGGCTGTGCATGTTGAGACATGTCATTTGACCAATTATTCTCTATCTCATGAGGTCAGTTTTCTTTCTTTCGTCTAATTCTATTCTTTTTATTCCATAATATATATATAATCTCATTAATTAATTAATTTTCTTGTTTATTCAATTTATTTTCGTTTGAAGGTTATTTATAAATTATTATTTAATCTAATATATATTATATTGCATTATGATTTTATATATTCACAATTTGACCACAATGTTCTACTTATAATTGTTTCATTATTGAGCAACTACTTATTCAACTATTAAAAAAAAATTAGTAGCGTTGTTCAACTTGTTACCACATATTTTACTCTTAATTATAATTATATATTTGATTTTGAAACTCTCAATTTTAATTAGTTCCTCTAATTATAACAATCTTAATTTTTTGTTTTAATACGCATATATGTGTATTGGTTAATTAATACCGCTATAAGAGGTAAAAACAAATACGTAACGTCACTTTATTAATCCATGAGTATTTTTCTTTAAATTTTTTTAAATAATTATGATTTTAAAGTAATATTTTAAAATTGAGATTTTTAGAATAAAATTCCTACAAAAGTAAGAATTTTTAAATAATATCTTAAAGTTGAGATTTTAAAAAATGAAACATTCAAAGGTAATATTTTGAATATTTTATATATATATATATATATATATATATATATATATATATATATAATTATATATCTATAGATATATATAATATATATATTATATATATATATATATATATATATATATATATATATATATATATATATATATATTTCTCTTATAACTTTTTTATTAGTTTATTATTAGTATTTAAAATACTTCAAGAAATGTGATTGTATAAAAGTATTCAGAAAAGATAGAATACTCCTGTTCTCCCAAAGTTGTCAAAATCGACATTCTATTTGGAATCGTTCAGACTTGTGGAATCGAATCGATAGAATTGAATCGTAGAATCATAAGACTTTACAATATACTAAAATTTGCTATCTAATCATAATTATTCAACTCAAATTTAAGTTTAATAAATAAAGTTTCATTCACTTCGTTTTAAGAATGAAATAGAAAAATGTATAATAATTAGTTTCAATCTTCATACCGATGAAAAAATTAATTTTAAGAATTAAGAATATATTCATAAAATCTAATCGAGAAATCGTAGGATCGTAAAATCGTGTTATTATTCTAATTTTTACCTCTACAAATTTTATTTTAATTAGAATCGTAAGATTTTACCAACTGACAATTCTACCTACGATTCAAATCGCTCGCTTATTTTTAAATGGTAAAATCGTAGAATGATAGATCAAAATTGTGATTTTGACAACCGTATGCTCTCCTATAGGCTATGTATTAATACAATAAAAAACTAACAAACAAAAAGGATAATACTCTAGAAGTAATCAACGAAAAATATCCTTGAAATAAAAAAATGCAGAATGAAATAAAAGTAAAATACTTTGTTTGTTAAAAGTTACCTCATTTAATCAAAATTCTAAAAAGGTAAAATTCATTTATTAAGTTTAACGGGCATATAATCGCAAGCATGCATTCCCTTATTATTTATTAAAATATAATACACTAGTATAAAACCCCGTGCAATGCACGAATTTCTTAATAAGAAAATTTAAATAGATAAATGTATTTTTCAAAGAGATTTAAAAGTAATCACATTATCTAATATATAATAATTATTAGGATACATATAAATGATATTGTTCATATCATTCTACGCAGCAAAGACTTTCAGCTAATTAATTATTAAGAGGGCTATAAATAGAGGTTGGTTAGTTTTTTGTCATGTAAGTGAATATCAACCAATAAAATCCTTTCATTTAGGGAGGCTCTATAAGGATGCCACGTGGCATTTTACAGTTCTTTTATTAAATTGTATGATATGATGTCTTATCTGGTTCTGTATAATCTGTCTAGAATATTCATTTTGGAGAGAGAAATTTGATTAAGATTTTTATGACAATTATAGATGATAAAATATATCCATACGAAATCTCCTTAGATTTGTCTTATTAATGTATATTTTCTTATCATATATTTTTTTATAATTTTTTATAATGCGTATTTAGAGATACTTAGACTCGAAAGTTGCTTTGAAAACTGTGCAAAAAATAAATGGGAAGAACAAAGAATGGAGGGAGTATTAGTTAGTGCACTAATTTATTTAATACCTTTAAATTTCATATTTTAAAATAATACTCAGGTAATATAATAAATTTTATATAAAGATGAATTAAATAAGATTTTATTCTACTATATTTTATGTTATAATTTAAGAATTGAATATGTAAATTAAAAGTGAAAAATGAAAATGAGACATTTATATTGAAACTAAAAAAAACTTAAATTAAAAGTTGAGTCTTCAAAACATGCTATATAATAAATAATACGTCTTCTCGGATAATAAATACATGGATGCAATACATGTATTTCTTTTTTTTTTCCTTCATATATTTGATGTTAAATATTGACATGCAAGGAAGGCCTGAAGGGTGCATCAGATTTAAACACTTTGTCTTAAACTCTAATTCCGAATATGCTATATTTTTAAAAAAAATTTCTATTAAGGCTTCAATGTGATAAAGAATATATAATTTACTAAACAACACGAGTTTCTTCTTGAAATTGAATATGAATAAATCAAATATGGATTTACCAAATGAGTGAAAAAAACCTATTCATATAGTAGTATTTCTTACTCTAATCAATTACATAATATATACTCCTATATGTCTTTAATTTTTCTATATTATGAAACTTTAATTGAAAGATTATTAATTACTGTGTAGTAAATTATAATGGACAAAAAGAATATTCATTATTAAAATTTTGATTGTAAATAGCCAATTTATTTCATAAAAATATAGAACATATCGTACTAAATTTATTCGAATATGTCATGTCATATTATCAATATTTTACTGTTCTTTTGATATGTAATACTATCGTTTATGAAATGAATTGAATAAAATTAACAGAAGTTTGTATAATTATTTAGATATATATTTTAAAATTTTGGAAAAATATATTTATTAGTTATACTTACAATATTTTTAAAATATAGGAATATTATATGATATGATTCTTACTTGAAATGCGTAACAACAGGTGCGGGGACCAAACCTCAAAGATTCACTCGAAATTGTCTCTCTTAAGCCATTCCATCTAACCATTATTCAAGGTACACTATTTTTTCTTATGTTTAATTTAGTTTAAGCGTTGGGATGAGTTATTTCACATTGACAAATTGAAAATGGTGTGCACATTTTATAAGTTATTGAAGACCTTTTTTTCATTGTCATATGATTTTGGGATGTTATATATCTCTTTGGCTTATGAAATGTGTGCACCTCGTGTCTCCCCGTCAATGTGCTGGCATTGACAATAAGTCCAGCCTAATTTAACATGGTATCCGAGCCGATGGTTCGATCAAAAAAAAATTTAAAAATGGTAGGTCCGAAAAGAATGGCGTTCCTACCCTAATTGATTACTCCTACATGCGAACTTGACGGGGGTTCGCATGTGGAGGGGTGTTGGCATGAGTTATCCCACATCGGCAAATTTAAAATGATGTGCACACTTTATAAGTTATTAGAGACCTTCTTCCCATTGCCATATGGTTTTGGGATGTTATATATCTCCTTGGCTTATGAAGTGTGTGCACCTCGTGTCTCCCTGTCAATGTGCTGACATTGACAATAAGTCCAACCTAATTTAACATTAAGTTACTCTACTCTTATGACATATCGTTTTTTATTGAGATAACATTAAAATAAAAAGATTATATTTTATGATTTATATTTGTTGGCTATTTAATTTATAGATAAAGTACATCTCGATGATCCGATATTTATTTGACCATGAAACCGAATCCGACTTGACCCGACTATAAAATGAATTAAAATAATGTAAGAAAATCAATGTGCATACAAGACTCGATCTTAAACCGACTCAAAATACTTAATCCAAAATTAACCAGGTGACCTGAATAAATGCCTCCAGACAGAAGCAATATCAATTTAATTGGAATATAGGCTGAAAATACTCTAGATCCTACATATTTATTGTACTTATGTTTACAATTAATTTTGCAGATGACTACACTGAAAAGGACGCAATCACGCACGTGAGGCGGCTGCTAGACATAGTAGCATGCACCACAACATTTGGGCCAAAAGTGGGCCGAAAAGAGACAGGCCCAAAAGAGACAGGCCCAAAAGAAGGTGAAGTGGATAATGGAAAGAAGGAAGATAAAGGGGAGATAGATATGAGCCCACCACCGAGGTTGGCCCAATTTTACGACTTCTTCTCTTTCTCACATCTCACTCCTCCTATTCAATGTTAGTTTTCTTTCCTTTTCTTTTTCTCTCAATTTCTTTTTTTTATTATTTGGTGTAATATTTTGCTTATCAAACTTGTATAACAAAAAAGTGACACATAATAAAACAAAGTGTGTCGATTCAGATTAGAGATGATCATGTGTTCAAGATCCTATTAAACACCGCTTTAGGCCCGTCTCAGAATATCCCGACTTCTAGGTTTAAGTTTTTAATACCCATCGGATTCACAGAGCCCAAAGAAAATAAATAGGTTTAGGTTTAGGTCTAGGGTCTTTAGACCCAGACTCGACCTATACCCTTTCTCTGGAGCCATTCAAGATTTAGGCCCATTAGATCCATTCTAGACTTGTCATACCTCCTCTTGACCCGACCTACAATCTAAATTTAATTTTTAGTTCATTATAAACCTATACCTATATTTTTTGGATTCTATTTAGACTATATACAACCTATTTACCCATTTTAATACAATTAAAACCTTTAAAATAAAAAAAAGTTTACAGAAATTATTGTATGAGACAGTCCTACTGTGAAACATGCCTCGTACTTGGGTTAAATAGCCCAATAATAAAAACTTCTAGCTTAAGAGCTTTTTGTTTTGAGGTCATCTCACCGTGAGACGTTCTCATACAAGATGGACTTAAGTTTAATATGAATAATAAAATTAAGATCCATTTAGAATCCGTTTAAAACCATATAATGTTTTGTTATTTTTTGTGATGAAATTGTCCTAATATGTGATTCTTGATATTGAACTCTATTATGTATTGGATCTCTTGTAGATATTAGGAGATCTAACCGCCCTTTCCTTGAGGACAAGACACAAGATGATTTTTTTCAAATTGATGTAAGCATTATTACTTATTAGTTAGTCCTTTATGTTTTGATTTGCAACTCCTCTTAACTAGTTTAAACTATATGAAAAATATAACGTATCGTGATTAAATTTATTGAATATATAATTTAATTTAAAGTATAAATTAAATATTAATTTTTTAATTATTTATCGAATATATTACTATTTCTTTCAATAAAATGCACTAAATTCTAGGCTAGTTATATAAAATTGTTATAATAAATTCTATACATTACACAAATTAGCTCCAATTTTTAAAAAAATTAAATTAGGTGAATATTGTCATGTAATCAACTATCATCCACTAAAATAATTTCATTTGTCAAGGCTTTTTAATAATGACATTTATTATTTTCCAACATTTTTATCAGTACGTATGATATGATTCTTTTTGTTTCATTTAAAGTTTCTTCTTAGCTAATTTAATTAGGTGATTTTATGTCCTGTATTACCTCAAGGTTCGCGTCTCGAGTGGAAAGCCGATGACAATTGTTGCTTCACGAGAAGGGTTTTATCCATCAGGGCGACGACAGCTTCGTTGCCACTCATTGGTTGGCCTATTGCAGCAAATAAGTCGTGTGTTTGATGGGGTAATTTGGACTTATATACTTGCTAGTATGGTTTAGTTATATTCTTGAGTTTCTTCCTTAATTTGTTGTTTTCATAATGTAGGCATACAAGGCCCTTATGAAAGCTTTTATGGAGCATAACAAGGTAATCAAAAATGCATTCGATTGTTGTTAATCAAGGAACTAATTCATCCAAAAGTTTAAACTGATGGTTAAAGCCTAAAATATGTCCCTCATATTCATTGATTTATGGACTTTTCGTTATTGGGTCAATGGTTCAATTCATTGATTATGTCCCATTTCTATTTTTGTCATTCTTTTTTAGCCTTTTACCCTTACTACAATAATGGATAGATATCAATGTCATTTATGGAAAAAGAGAGTTTTTCATCCACTTTTAAGTGGTCCCCCACCCCTCCATTTCTTTGGTGCAAAATTCAAATGTCCCTTTATCTATGAATGGGAGGGTCTCATAAGTGAGATCTTTAGGCTAGAATTGTGGATGAAACACATGCTTTATTCTAGTCTTCTTACATAACACTAAATAATCCACTTGCAATGAGGGATGGATAAATTTGATTTTTTGGACATGGGTTTCTGATACCATGTTAAGAAACCAAGTCAATCAAAAAGCTTGAGCCAATAGTTTAATTCTCACGATATGATATATACTTTATCATTGCTAGAGATGCACATTTAAAAGAGATTAATGTATTATATATGTCTGTTCTTACAGTTTGGAAATCTACCTTATGGTTTTCGTGCAAACACATGGGTTGTCCCTCCAGTGGTAGCTGATAACCCTTCTATTTTCCCGCCTCTTCCTGTGGAAGATGAGAATTGGGGAGGAAATGGAGGTGGTCAAGGAAGAGATGGAAAGCATGATAACCGACAATGGGCAAAAGAGTTTGCAATCTTGGCAGCTATGCCTTGTAAAACCGCTGAGGAAAGGCAAGTACGAGACAAGAAAGCTTTTCTTCTCCATAGTTTATTTGTCGATGTTTCAGTTTTTAAAGCTGTAGCTGCTATAAAGAATATCATCCAAAGCCATCCAAGTTCTCCTTCTACTGATGCACTTTTGGAAGAAGTTGGAGATTTACAAATTACAATAACAAAAGATGAACCTGATGCTAGTACAAAGTTAGACAGTAAGAATGATGGAAGTCGTGTTCTTGGATTGCTACCAGAGGATCTTTCTCGTAGAAATTTAATCAAGGGTATAACGGCTGATGAGAGTGCTACAGTTTGTGTAAGTAGCTACCTGTCTTTCTAGTGCTTGGATTGTTTAGTAAGTGCCATAGAGACTTCTACACATCTGAGTCTCATGAGATCACCTATTTATATCATCATATTTAAATTAAAATACATTAGTTATGGCATGAGACCATGATATCGCCTAAGAAAAGGAATATTTTGTATCATACTCATCGTATATGTGCTTAACTGATGACGCTATGTCTTTATCATGTCAGGATACTCCTACACTAGCTGTAGTAGTTGTTAGACATTGTGGCTACACGGCTGTTGTGAAAGTTTCTTCTGAGGTGAAATGGGAGGGTGAATCAATTCCCCAAGACATTGAGATTGAAGACCAACCTGAAGGAGGTGCTAATGCTTTAAATGTAAACAGGTTAGTATCTTTTGTTAATTTGATGGGACTAAATATTTATTGGTTTTAGAGTATAATGGAATATAGTAAAACAATCGGAAAAACCTCTTTGTTATCACTAACAACGGTAAGGTTGTGTACATCCGTACCCCCCTTAAAACCCTCACTCTAGGTGGCAACTACTTACTAACATTGGGGTAATAGAAAGAAATGGAAAAGTGAACTTCTTCATATAAGAATACATCATGAGCTACTTGGTTGATTTAACAGTTTGAGATTGTTGCTGCACAAGTCATTATCTCCGTCGTCAGCTTTTGCTCAACGATCACAATGTGCAGATATCGAAGATTTGAACTCTGGTAGGTCATTGGTGAGAAAAGTAATGGCCGAGAGTATATCAAAGTTAGAGGCAGAAAGTACTAAAACTGTTAAGTCTATAAGATGGGAGCTTGGTGCTTGTTGGGTGCAACACTTGCAAAATCAAACTTCAGCGAAAGTAGAGTCCAAGAAATCCGAAGAGGTTAAGCTTGAGCCTATTGTGAAGGGTCTTGGAAAGCAAGGAGGACTATTAAAGGAAATCAAAAAAGGAATTGATGAAAAGCACAATAAAGAAGCTGCTAATAACAAACTAGACTCGAGCAAGAAATCAGATGTCGTTGATCCAAAAGAACTTGAGAAACAAGCTGCGGTGACGGAAAGTCTTTGGAAGAATTTGATATCTGAGGCAGCTTATTCACGTTTGAAAGAGTCAGAGACTGGTCTTCATTTGAAGGTCATTCCTTTATTAAACTATATGAGTTTCTTAGAATGTCTAATGGTTTTGATTGACTGGGTGTTGATAAATTTGTAAATCTAGTAAGTCAATAGTCTATTCTGATGTTTTTTTTTTACACTATAGGCGCCTGATGATCTTATTGAAATGGCACATAAGTATTATGCTGACACAGCCCTTCCGAAGTTGGTTGGTTATTCTATCTCGATCAATCATCTACTATAGATGTAACTAAGTTTGAGAATTAAATTTTGACTTTCAACTAGTTTAGGTGGCAGATTTTGCATCTTTGGAGCTTTCTCCAGTTGACGGAAGGACACTTACCGATTTTATGCATACAAGGGGATTGCAAATGTGCTCTTTAGGACGAGTGGTAATTCTTCTATTTTTGATCTAGTTGTGTAATACTATATGGTTGAGCAGTACTACAATATTTTTGGATTGAAATCATAACATTATTTTTGCATCCTCTTTGCAGGTTGAACTTTCTGATAAACTCCCACACGTACAATCATTGTGTGTGCATGAAATGATCGTTAGAGCCTACAAGCATGTATTGCAAGCTGTAATTGCAGCAGTTGATGATGCTTCTGAGTTGGTTGGTGCTATAGCAGCATGCTTAAACATATTATTGGGATCATTAAGCTCCGATGATGCAGATGAAGAAACTATTAGTGATGATAACTTGAAACAAAAATGGGTCAAAACATTTCTCTTGAAGAGGTTTGGTTGGCAATGGAGACAAGAAACTTGCCAAGATCTTAGAAAATTTGCCATTCTTCGCGGGCTTTGCCATAAGGTCATACTTCTCAACTCTTAAGCATGTCACATAATTTTTTTTTGTACACAAATAGTTATCACATTATCCTAATAATCTTATAATTAGGGATGTAAAACGAGTTTCATTAGAGGTATTTATACGGGTAGCTTTTTTGGATTCGTCTTTGGCAGGTTGGACTTGAGCTTGTTCCAAGAGATTACGAGGTAGATACAAAATGTCCATTTAAGAAGTCGGACATAATAAGCATGATACCAGTATATAAGGTACAATAAGAGTTTGAGGGGTATAGAAAGAAATCAAGAATATTTTAGATATATTTATCTAGTTTTTACATCTCAATTTGTTTTTCCAGCATGTTGCTTGTTCTTCTGCTGACGGACGTACACTTTTAGAGTCGTCAAAAACTTCCTTGGACAAAGGCAAATTGGAAGATGCTGTCAATTATGGAACCAAGGTTTTTACCCTTTTCATTTACTTGCATATTTATTATAACAAATCAACAGCTAAAGTTAATGCCTATTTCTAAATTGAAGGCACTTTCCAAGCTTGTTTCGGTCTGTGGTCCTTATCATCGCATGACAGCCGGAGCATATAGTCTTTTAGCCGTGGTACTCTATCATACGGGAGATTTCAATCAGGTATGTGATTTTTGAACTAAAAAATGCTGAAGGTTACTCTGACACTGTGATACCCCAGATTTAGATTGAAAAGGGATTGATAAACTACTCATATCAACAAGGTGCATCTTCTTTTCTAGGGTGCCCATTTGCTAAGAACTCCACAGTTAAGCGTGCTTGGTGGGGAGCAATCTTAGGATGGGTGACCTCCTGGGAAGTTTTCCTGGGTGCGCACGAGTGAGGCCAAAGTGCGCTGGAAAGACTTGTGTTGGTCTGTGGGGCTAGTCTACAGTCTCTATGAGTAGTCACCGGCGGTCCAAGGGGCCGGGGTGTTACAGATACTTCTATTAGAAAAATTTTACCCTTTATCAATTTGCAGTTATTTGGTACCTTAATTAAGGCATTTGAAATAATAAATATGATGCTTTTACGAATCCATAACTAATGTTTCCACTTGACTAACTCCACTTGACTAACTCTTATTTTACATATTCATTGAATAAGGAAGATATGATTTTGAGCTTATATAGCTTATATGTGTATCATTTGTGACTTGATTGCGCGCTTGTGGGAGTAACAACCTTGTACTTTCATGTTAAACTTTCAAGTAGGAAGTATATGATTATCATTCTGATCAATTCCTTATATTCGTAAGATTAAGAGCTTTATGAAGCTTGATAAGATTAGTACTTTACTAAAGAAACACAACAGCAAATTCCAAATCGTTAATCCTAACTTTATAGGGTTACAACTTACACTACAAAACAAAAAGGCTAAACCATCAAACATACTGACACTATTAGATGATTGACTAAATTGCTAAACATTATCTATTTTAGGCAACGATATATCAGCAGAAAGCACTTGACATCAATGAAAGAGAGCTTGGACTTGATCATCCTGATACAATGAAAAGTTACGGAGATTTGGCTGTTTTCTACTATCGTCTGCAGCATACAGAATTGGCCCTAAAGTGAGCATTTATGTTTTGAATTTGATAATTATACATCTTGTTGAAGGTACTTGTACATTTGCCCCATTTTCTATAATGTTTAAAATTTGTCATTAAAAATCAATATACTAAAACTAATAGATAATATTTTACTTTTAAAATGATGAAAGAATGATGTTAGATCATAGGTTTATGCATAAAATTTGAAGATTACTTCTAAAATTATAAGTTGTTTCGTTACTAATCCAGGTATGTAAATCGCGCATTATATCTCTTACATCTCACATGTGGCCCTTCTCATCCAAACACTGCCGCCACATATATAAATGTGGCAATGATGGAAGAAGGTTTGGGGAATGTTCATGTTGCATTAAGATATCTTCACGAAGCTCTAAAGTGCAACCAACGATTGCTCGGGGCTGATCATATACAGGTCATTTTTGTAACTTTTCATTTATTTCTCCAATCGTAACTCATTGTACCCAGCCACGGATAACTTAATTTGTTTCACTTTTTCATGCAGACTGCTGCGAGCTATCATGCCATCGCGATTGCTTTATCTTTGATGGAAGCTTACTCCTTAAGTGTTCAGCATGAGCAGACCACTCTACAAATATTGCAGGCAAAGCTTGGATCAGAAGATCTGCGTACTCAGGTTGATATATTTGGAATCTTCGACATTAGAACATCACAATCACTTAAGCCATTAAACTAATTTATGAATTTCTAATATTGTGCAGGATGCGGCTGCCTGGCTTGAATATTTTGAATCCAAGGCTCTAGAACAGCAGGAAGCTGCTCGTAATGGCACCCCAAAACCAGATGCCTCCATCTCTAGTAAAGGACATTTGAGGTACGTAACTATGCATACCTTTATCTCATTTTTTATGTATGCCACTTATATAAAAATCACATGAACAAAAAATGCTCCACTTGTGTGGCTTTACAACAAATATTCAGGGGTAAAGAAAAAACACGATAACTTCTTATTGAATTTGAATTTGATTCTTGACATTCTAAATAGTGTATCGGATCTCCTGGACTATATTACCCCCGAGGCAGAACTGAGAGCAAGAGAAGCTCAAAGAAAACAAGCTCGTGCAAAGGTGATGTTAACATAATACTACAAGTTCACTTTCTCTTAGCAAATGAATTTGATTTGGAGCTTTGGACTTAGTGAGATATTAATATGTAAATTCTTATGTGTTATAGATAAAGAGCAAAGCTGAGCAAACTTGGGAAATTGTAGAAGATGAATCACCCAAGGATGAAAACTTGTCACCAAGCTATCCAACTGAGAGTAGCAGTGACAAAGAAAACAAGTCTGAACTTGTAGTCGAGCCTGTACAGGAGAAAGATACCAATGCCAGTGCTGAAGTAGTCACGGTCCTAAATGGTGATCTGACACAAGACAATATATCAGATGAAGGATGGCAAGAAGCTGTTCCTAAAGGACGATCTATAACAAGTCGTAAGCCTTCTGCTTCACGGCGACCTAGCTTAGCAAAAATCAATACAAACTTTGTGAATCAACAGCAATCACGCTTTCGAGGCAAGGCATCAAATTTTACGTCCCCAAGGCCTCCTTTAAATGAGTCTTCTATTACTAGTCCATCAGTCTCAAAGAAGTTTACTAAGGGTACAAGCTTTAGTCCAAAGCAGGGTACTTCCAAAACCTCAGATGTTGCAACCGTGACGTCAGCAAACTTGAAATCTGTACCATCAAGTTCATCTTCATCTGAGAAAGTTCTCAAGCCAACTCCTCTCGCAAGCTCAATTAATATTCAGACGGCTGGGAAACTTTTCTCGTATAAAGAGGTTGCTCTTGCACCACCAGGAACAATTGTGAAGGCAGTCATAGAGCAATCAACAAAGGAAGAGATCAATAGTTTAGAATCTACCCAAGCTGGGCAAAAAGCCGCAGGCGAGGAAGTGGAGGATGAATTTGCTCAGAAGTCTACGGATGAGAAAGTAAAAGAAATAAAACTCGAAGATGACTCACAAAAGGTAGTATCAACTGAAATTATAACCAATACAATCAATGATACAAAAAATGAGATCGAAATTGATAAAGATAAAAATCTGAAAATTTCTTTGAAGGAGGGTCAAGTTGGGGGAACGGGGGAAATGGGAAACAACCTTGTACCTGAATCATTAGACTCTCAGCCTCTTTCTGGTGAATCACTCATTGAATCGGTGATAATTGATGGAAAATCGTTGGATGTACCGAGTATTGATTGTGATGGGATTCCTTCAAAAACAAAAGGGGAGAAGCAAGAAGGAACAGAAAGTGGTACGGAAACAACTAAGAAACTTTCTGCATCAGCACCTCCTTATAATCCAACATTAATACCTTTTGGGAATGTTCCAGCTCAAGGATTCAATGACCATAGTGGAATGCTACCCCCACCTGTAAATATAACACCTATGATGGCAGTTAGTCCTGTTCGTCGATCACCCCATCAATCAGCTACCGCTCGGGTTCCTTATGGCCCACGATTATCTGGAGGTTATAACAGGTCTGGGAACCGTGGGAACCGTATAAAACCTGGAATTCTCAATGGAGATCATATTGGGGACGTAAACCACTTTAATCCTCCTTTAATCATGAACCCACATGCAGCAGAGTTTGTTCCAAGCCAACCATGGATACCAAATGGTTACCCTTTATCTCCAAATGGTTATTTGGGTTCAGCAAATGGGATGTCGGTGTCTCCAAATGGTTATGCGACTATAACTCCAACTGGTGTATCTTCCACTAATGCTTACCAACCCTCCTTGAATGGGATTCCAGAGGCACAAAATGGGTTACCAGAATCTCCTAATGGTTCTTCAGAGTCCTCTGACATTGCACATGTTGAAACTTCTGCTGAAAAAAGTGATCAGGTTTTGTTAGAAGAAAATTTAGAGAACTCATCATGGGACAACGTAATTGATTCAAATAAATCAGAAGAAGAAAAGCCCAAAGATGTAAAAAGCGATCATGAGATATGGGAGTCTCCTGTTGCTGAAACACCAGTATTATCTGATGTTGTTGCCGTAGAAAGTGATGATCATGCGACAATTCAGGAAAGACCGAGTAAATGTTGGGGAGACTATAGCGACAACGAAGTTGAAATTGTTCAGGTTGCTAGTTAAATGAGATAGTTTTGTCGATTACCGATAGAAATTCTGCCATCAGGCCCCCTAATGTGCAGCAGCAAGCCAATAGTGAATCAATAGAAGCATAATTTGACAAAGCAGTTTGCTTTCAGTTCAAATTGACTTGGTTATGCAAAGAATATTGTGTATATACCAAGTGTACCAAGTTCATGAGCATGCATGTGACGAAGATCCAATCATATAATTGTACTACAAACCAGGCCATTTTCGTGCTAATTGATACTACCTTTGTTTGGATTTAGTTGTCTCATTATTAGCGTCATTTGTGTAATATTTTTTTGATAAGGATTATTTAATTTACAAGTAGAAAAGAAAAAGATAGAGTTGAAGGAGGGGAGCTCTCCTTTCTTTTTGAAATTTTGTATTGATTTTAACCTCTTTGAGCCTCAATGTATTTCTTTTATTGCTTTATGAAAGACATCTTAACAATAATAATAAGCAATTTGTGCTTTCAGCTCATGTTCATCAAGACATTTTCGGCCACCATTCATGTTTTTTGTATATTAGACTTCCATGTAGCCTCGAGGCATATCGATTAAAACAAAGGCAAAACAACAGCTGGGTAGGATCGATAATCATCATCGATTCAAGAAGTATTCTCACTTTAAAGATTGCCTTAGAGAAATGAATAGATTGAAGGATAAATATCACATCTAAATAATTTGAGTCATATGGTGAACAAATTAAATATGAAATTCATATACCTAATTACTCTCATCAACCTTTGTCATCTTGAGCTTACTACCTTTAAAATGAACTCCCAAATATATGCAATTCAATTAAAGAACATGTTGATAAGTTTCCAATTGTCCTATTTAGCTTGGACTAGTAAAAACACAAATCAAAACACTATCCATAAAACAAACATCCACCCGAATGCGTCGATAAAATCACAAACAAGTATTGCTCACAAGTAAATCTAACTCCCAAAAATGGAAGATATCTAGCTAGCCCGATGCCAAAGAAACTACCAATTCCAACATTCGACAAACATAGGATGTCTCAAACGGACTAAAATCGCGATCACTTGTGTTAACAAATTGTACAACATACATCCTTGTAATATAAAGTATAAATTCGTACATTACATAACTTACAAGAACTCAAACAACACGCCACACTTAAAGAATCGGTGTCCACCCGGTGATCGATAATCGACATCAATGCTTATTTAGCTTCACCATGAAGACTTAAGAAAAGAAAAGAAGAAAAAAATTAGAACAAATCTAAAGAAAATAATCACATTTAATTGTATCCTCCAGTTATATATCTTGTTGATATTTACCCTTGCTTATGTTTCTTAGCAGATTGTCTTTCGCTTTCGAGCTTTTCGAATAAACTTCCATCATATACTGCTCTAATTGTATCTCTTTGCAACAATCCATTCTTGTCTTTGCAAAGATTAAAGAATATCTTCCATTCTATGTAACCGGCAAACCTTAATAGGATACAAACAAGTTACGATGTTAAACAAATGTCTAGGACTCGGGGCCAACTACGAGATTTGAGAGGCCCCGGGCGATATAAATGATTATAACAACTCTTTTGTGAGACTATGACGAGCCAATATAATTACCTTATTTTTCTAATTGATCACTTTAAGATTGTAAATGATAATTTTGATGTTATAAGTTAATTATCACTTTTAAGACAATAAGTGTAGATTGGATCGGCCAAATAGAAGTGACAAATGATCTCCCTCTTGCGCACTTATAGGGCCGGCTCTGCCAAGACTCGATAGAAGTCCTAGGGATAAAACATAAGAAGATCAAGTGCTTACCATCCTCCATAGTCCTTTGGTTCTCTATTTGCTTTCAACATTTCGTCGAGTTCGTTAGCAGTGAGAGCAAACCCGTTTGTTCGCGCATGTTTGCTAAATATTGCTTCAAACTTTGATGGTACAAACCTACAAATTGATTACAAAGAGTATTGTACGTTCAGTAGCAGTATAGTATAATTCACCAGTTAATTCACTTTTTGAATTCACGATTCACTCAAAATGACACTAAATAGCCTAAAATTGACCATAAATCATCTTTTCGATTTGCTATTCGCAAGAACATTAGCGTATCATGTGACAATTCGGCTTTATTAGTCATAAGTGTGATAATTAAAAAATGCACAAGACATAAACATGAATACCTTCCTTGTGTGTCATAGACACCCGAATCACTCCCATGTTTAGCTTTGGCGATGTTCTTTATCTCAATAGGAAATAGCAAGGATGGAAACTTCCCCTATATCAACACCAACAATAATTTTCAAAAAAAAAAATTAAAAAATTTTTCTATATAATCTCTTAAATAAAAAAACATTTTCATGACCCCAACGCCATTAAGTGGCTCGTACATAGGTGCAGTTCAGGAAGATCGAATGTAGGCAGCCTTACTCTTGTTAGTGATAAAATTAACAAAAAAGTTGTTTCCAACTGACTTTTCGTTGTAAACAACATGCAATTTCACGTAAATAAAAAATGCACATGATTTAATAAGTCATTTTATTTTATTCCCTTTAATATATATTGAAATAGTACAATTTAAACTACAAACCACAACTATAATTATTACACAATTTTATATGTAAATGGCCTTCATAAAAATTAAATAGCTTGATAATTAATAGGAATTATTAAATCCTACTAAATCCTTTTTTTTTTTTTTAATCCTACTAAATCCTTAAAACATACTACCTCCGTTATTTAATAATAGCTACATTTCACCCTCTTATATGAGTTTAAGTAAAGTGAAGCTATTAATTAATAAATAACGGAGATAGTATAACTATAAATCTGTTTCATACAACTAACAACCACAAATTTTTTCAGACATGTTCTCACATAACCGTGTCTCCAATCAAATATTTCAATGTCATCAAGTGACTTACTCTTAAAATAAATTTTACCGAGTTAAATATATGCAATCTTATCTTTATTATACTTTTTTTTGAGATAATCATATTATCATTTTCTTAGTCTTAGTTGTACTCAAAACTAATTAATGTCACTTCATAGACATGAGCACATGACCTAACAGCCTTACTTTTGGGTTTTGGCCCTACTAATGAAGCTTAAATGAACTTTTTATCATCTTAAAAATATATAGGTAAAAAAGCCCACAAGATATATATGTATTTAATTTTTTTCCTTTTATCCATGAAAGATTGTATTTATGTTTTTTTCATTTCATATCTTCCTTACATTTGTCACAAATTACAATTGAACCTCTTCAAATACTTTTATTTTATTATTTGTAACCTATATTTAATAGCAGTTTAGAATCGGATTTTGGCTAAATTAAAGAGTAAATACAGTACCGCTTAATTTCCAATAATCCTTAATTTTAACAGTAAGTCTCATGGAAGACGGTCTATTCTATAGACGGAATCCATAAAGCCCAACCCAAAATATAACATAGTATATTTGGGGTTATAAACTTATAATAAATTATTTGAGATTATAATAACTTATTATATTTGGGGTTATAGAATAGTATATTCGAGGTTATAATACCTTACATTTAATATTATAACATAATATAATTGATATTATAATAAAAAAATCAGTTAAGGGAAATGGGCTGGCCCAATTTTGTGGTCTATCCTATAGACCAGCTCTTATGAAATTTTGTGTAATTTTTTTCTTTCCTCAGCCTGCCTGACGAAAAACGTGTTGCTATACAAGAATATAGCCCATTAAAACCCCACCTTTTGAAAAGAAACTACATAAATGAGTATTGAACATAAAAAGAACAATTTCTAAGTTGCCCCACCAATTCATTATTATTTGCTACTCCAAATCCTTATGAAGTATTTTCTCCAACTAAAGAAAATTTTGTCAAAAGCAATTCATTATTTAAAATTATTCCCACTTAAAAGCGAAATTGTATCTAGAAATGTCACTTCAAGATCTCAATAAGGTTATCATAAACTTTTATTTTATTTTAAAGCAAGTGTAATCATCAAACCTCTTTATATGTGAAAATGTACACAACTTGTTCTAAAAACTAATGTCCTTACACCTTACTATTGCATTAGTCAAAAAATCTCTAAATAAAAGAAAATAAAGGCCAAAGTGTTTGTACTACCTAATCCTAATCAGACGACTCATGCCTAGCCTCATCATTCATCAATCATCGTATCCAGCGTATTTTACTCATATATATTATATTCACGTTTTAGAGAGGGATTGAGACTTCAATCCATACCCATAAAGGAGAATGCGACCATAATTCATGCCTAGCGTAACCTTTTTAAAATTTTTATAATTATTAATGTCACATGTGTGAAATATATTTTTTATTAACACAAAACAACTCTTTTCATCTTTACTATAAGGTGTTTATTTAATTTCTAGGCCATGTTGGAGAATCTCATATTGACCAAATTAGGTGGAGGGAAACTAATCTTGAGAATCAAACTCTAATAAAAAATATACATATTTATACTAATTAATAAACTCTAATAAAAAATAATCCCTCTTATTCATAGAGAATGAGACATTTTCTTATTGGGTCAATTCACTGAAAATGTTTTATTTCTATTTTTGTCATTCTTTTTTACCCTTTTACCCTTACTACAACAACACAACAACACATAAATATCAATACCCTTTATGAAAAAAGAGACTTTTCAACCTACTTTTAAGTGGTCCCCCACCACTCCTTGGTTTTCGTACAAAATCCAAATGTCTCATTCTCTATAAATAGAAGGGAGTATAATATTTTAACCAATAATTGTGTATTAAATATCTTCTTATTCTTATTAATATATTCAACAACGAATACATACATATTACAAATGTAACCCTAACATGCAATAAATATATTTTTTTATGATAACATGCAATAAAAAACACGAAATTTTAGCGAGAGGGAAGGATAAAGATACCGGACGTGTCTTATGACTTAGGCCAATATTGATCACAAAGCCGGCAACGGTGGACAATATTATACCGCATCCTATGGCACGAAATCCTATTTCAACAAAATATTTTCATATTAATTCTTACATTAATTATAAACATTGTTAATCGGATCGGGTCAGATCGGGCAGAATCAAATTTTTTACTGATTAAGTTAAGATAGGCTGATATAGTTTTTAAAAAATCAGATACGGGTCGACATCTATTTAGAATTGACCCGTTCAGACCCATTAAAATACGTTGATTCAATGATTGTTTAGTTCGATTTTGTTATATATATATATATATATATATATATATATATATATATATATATATATATATATATATATATATATATATATATATATATATATATATATATATATATATATATATATATATATATATATATATATATATATATATATATATATATATATATATATCATAAAAAAAACTTTTAAAAAATATAAATATATTTTATTATATGAAAATCAAGTTTAATAATAACTCGGTCATCAAAAAGTAATCTGATCCTTCACCCGTTGGGTCAACCCCAAATAAACACATCCATTAATAAAAATAATTTAAATTTAAATTTTCATAAGATGTTGTACGTTAATAAAAAAACGTTATAATGTTTTGGGATTATAAAGTAAGATAAGAAAGGGAAATAAATATATAAAATTCAGGCGGTGCATACTCCAAAACAAGATCCAAATGATCTTTTACATTAATTATTTTACAATCATTTCTGATTGTAGCTAATAAAATAAGAAACTAAACAACATATTTAATTAAGATGATTATTAAAATTCAATAATTTTTTTAATTAAATTTAATAATTAGTTTTCTTAATTGAGCTTATACTTGAAGAATGGGGATTGTTTAATATTTAACATATAAAACCCAAAATTAAATGAAAAAAAAAATAAATTTGCACCTTTAAAAGTCTCCCATGGATAAACAACACCATCTTGGTTTCTATCAAAGAAAGCAACATGCTTAGCCAGCACGTTTTCTCCTTCTCCTTCAACTGCATAATCCCACAACAACATAAAATTTTATCATTAATTCCTTCAATCCCACAAAAAATCATTAATTACTAATAAAAATAAATAGATAAATATCGGTTAATCAGATCATCTCTAGGGTGGGCCCTTGATATGTAGGGGTCTGGGCGAAATAACATATTGGGACCTTTTTTCTTTGCAATTTATAACATTTATGGACCTTCTACATCAATTAATTTTGCTTTTTTGACAAAGGGCCCTGGGCGACAGCCCCTTTTGCCCACCCTTAGGGTCGGGCCCTGCTTGTCTCGGTTAGAACTGTTAGAATATATAACATATCCTGAGGCCTTAACCATCATCTTAAGATTTTGGTTGAGTTGGTTCCTTGATATGGTCACCGGTTCGAATCTCAACCTCCCCTCACCCCTCATTTAAGTGAAATATTCAACGCTTGTCAGCATCCACACTTCTAGCCTAATGGGCTCTCGTGTGAGTAAGTATGTCAAAATATATATAACATATTCTAAGGCCTCAATCATCAGCTTAAGCTTTTGGTTGAGTTGGTTCCTTGACAAGAACAAGAACGTACTAGAAAAATAAAAATAAAAATAAAAAATGATTAAGATCTAAATTAAATTACCTTGATTTTCATTAAAATGAGTAGATGTTGGAGTTGTTTTTTCCATGTTGTGCAAGTAATTAGATATTTGATTTCTCTGCTACACAAAAGAAGGTAAAGGAGGAACAACGTTAAAGAAGGTGGCAACTTTGTTTTATTAATAAAAAGGAATCCAATAATTTCGAGTTAAAGCTAAGAATATATGATTTAATAAAGATACCAAATAACTAAGTAAACAGCCTAATATATATAGTGTTTTTGTATAAGTACTCCATCTCATTCCACCAAATTTGCCCACTTTTTAAATTTGTCTTTTATATTAAATTTATTTTATTTTTATTTTGGTCATAACTCATCCACACATATCTTTCACTTTCGCTATTATGAATAGTAAAATCACAAATTCTTACTTGAGAGCGTCTTTTGTAAAGACGACTCTCAAAAGCTCAGTCCAATTCTAAATGTAACACCTCTGAAATTCGGGTGTTACACTAAATATATATTGTTACAACTTTAAATATAGATTTGGGCTCACTACAACAAGTTTAACTTTTTGCGACATTGGATTTAGTGGTATTAAAAAAATGCCACTGACATATTTTTGGTGGAGTAATAATTGATTTTTATTTTAAGTTTTAAGTTCCACTATAAAATATTTTAGCGACACTTAATTTGCTCTTTAGTGCCATATGTAATTGTCACTATAGGCTATAGTGACATTTGTGACAAATGTCACTAGAATCCTATGTCGCAAAAAGCTTTAGTGTGACTTTTTATTATGCTGCTAAAGGGTCCAATAAATGTCACTAAAACCTCTATATATACTATAAGAAATTTGATATATACCACTTTAACAAAATTATGTTGTAGTGGTTGGACTTTTGAGAGTCGTCTTTATAAAAGACAGTATCTCAAGAAAGCACCTATAGTAAAAAATATTCAAGTATGATCTTTTTTGAATCCTCTAATGGCACATTGACATTATTCATCGTCCGCTTATTTTATACGTTGCGATTTATGTGTAAGAAAAAATATATTCAAGTAGGATCTTGTTTGAATCGTCTAATTGCATAATTTTTATGCTATTAACTTTTTCTAATTTTTATTTATGTATACTTTAATATGTAATTAAAAAATGTGTTGGATTGTTAAAAATGAAATATAAAAAGTAGTTCTATAAAACTATATTATAATATAGGAATATAAAATATATGGTGTTGTCAGCATATCTGATGCTTGGTTTGTATGTTAATTTACACGTTGCGTATACACTATTTAATGTCGCTAATTGTATCGCTTTTGTGAGTTGTAAGCAAAATGTGGTTTCCACGCTTTTAATTCAAACCAAATTCTTGGAAATTTCCTCTTTTTGTGTTTATCTTTTAATTTGTTTCATTTTGAGCTATTTAATTATTTTAATTTGATGGGAAGTTAAGAGAATGTGCGCAAAAAAAGGGAATACAAAATTTTATTTTAGATGGGAAAATTAAACTCATATGATAAGCGTTAAAGGAAAAATTGTAACTATTAACTTGTAAGGTATCCCACATCATAAAATTAAAGATGGCAAGTTTTTTAAGTTCTTATAAATAGTGTGTCAAGTGAATCCCCAGGGTTTTGCTCAAGTGCTCCTAATGGCTATCTTCTTAGGAGTCGTTTGGTTGACGTGGGAATAAAATTCCTATGGGAAGTTGTAATTCATTGGAATTTACTTCCTTTGTCAATTTCCTAGGAATTACATAATATTGTTTGTTTGACAATAGGTATTTTCATTTCCTTGGAAGTAATTCATGGGAATTGTTAATGACCAAGGGGGTATATGGTAATCTAATTCCTATGTCTCATAGGAATAAACTTCCCTTGGATTTTATAATTCGTAGGAATTTTAGATGTTTTGGCAACCAAACGAATTAGCATAATACTATTTCCTAGGAACTTAAAATTCCAAGGGTAATAGGGGGTAACCAAACAAGCCCTTAATTTAGAATGTTGGGCTATATGGGCATTGGGCATTGGGGGGTTAAGTTTGGGTTTTTAGGATAGGATAGAGGCTTTAGAGCCTGAAGGAGAGATTAGTTTAGGCTAGGATAAGGTTAGGGCTTAGTATAGTTATAGGCATTTAGGGTTATGATTAGGTAAGGATAGGGTAGGTTAGGATAGTATCGGGTTAAGATTACTGCGATAATGCAGCAGACATCAAAATTGCAATTATCATCAAATACATCATTTCAATTCTATCTTAAGACTACAATAAATTGAAAGACCCCTCGTAGAAGGTGGTAGCCTGTACCCTGTATCAAATAGCGATGTGAAGAGGATATTCAGAATTGTCAGATCTCATACACAATGATCGTAGTTTTGTTAATTTTGAATTATATTTGTTGGTTAAAGTTGCTATGTATGTACTTATTTTGATCTCTAATGTAGATATCGTATCACTCTCGTTTGATGAGCGGTTCAACATTGATATATGAAAATTCCAATGTTTTATGCATCAAGAGTTAAAATAATATGGTTTTTTGGTCTATAAATTACAACTCTCCATCATTTTTAATAGGGAAATTCCACGTGGTAATCCTGAGGTTTTCGGTTTTCCACGTGGTAACCAAAACTTTTAAAAAATCCACATGGTAACCCTGAGGTTTACCAAATTGTTCCACTATGACCTTTTTGCTCATAAAACGTTAGCGAAACATTAGGAAACATTAATTCCGAAGCTTTAAGGCTGTTGTACGCCTATATATGCGACTCATCATTATAAATGTCATTAGTTTTAACCAATCTCCCCAAAATATAAACCCAAACTCTACCATCTTTAGATTTGGGGAAAAAATATGATTTTGATGAAAAATGGTAGATTTGAGGTTTATATATATTTTGAGAAAAAAGGTCAAAGTGATGACATTTGAAATGGTGAGTCGCATAAATATGCATACAACAGTGATGAAGCTTCAAAATTAGCGTTTGCTAACGTTTTTATCTGCAAAAAGGTCATGATGGAATATATACGTAAACCTCAGGTTTACCGCGTGAATTTTTTAAAAGTTTTAGTTACTACGTGGAATACCCAAAACTTCAGGATTACCACGTGAAATTTCCTTTTAAATATTATTATTATGTTATTTAAACAATGTAAATTAAAATATTAAAAAATCGCATCAATTTAAGTTTTCATGCATAGATATTGGAGATTTTAGTGTTAGTGGTTATTCAATGTTCAAGCATGATGATCTAAATAAAATAAATGATATTAATAATTTAAATTTAAAAAATGAATATTTAATAACGTTTAAATTAATGCAATTGCTGAGACCACTTTCTTTTATTGTTGTAGAATCTCGATAAAATCAATCTCAACTCCACATGCTAATAAAATGACCAAACTACACTAGTATTACGGGTGTTTGGTTATACTCCCTCCGTTTCTAAATGTTCTTCTCATTTAGAATATTCTGTTTTGGAAAAAGAAATTTGATTAAGATTTTTAAGACATATGAAGTAGAAGACAAAATATATCCATGTGAGATCTTGTTAGATTCGTCTTAATGTATACTTTTTTATTATATATTTTTTATAATTTTTTATGATGCGTATTTGGAGATATTTAGGCTCAAAATTTACTTTGAAAACTGCGTAAAAAGTATGGGAAAAACATTTAGAAACGAAGGGAGTAGAATTTTAGGTTTAATTAAGAGATCATTCAATTTGAATTTGGAACATATGATACATTAATTTGTCTAAGTATGCTGAATCTTCCTAATTAAAGGATACATTAATTTATAATTTATATTTTATGTTTTAGAATTTGAATCATGTGACTCAAATATATGATAATTTTCTAGTTATACAATGCAAATTAATCAAAAGTGTTTGTGGCTCAATGGATAGAGCATCTGCATATGGAGTAGAAGGTTTGGGGTTCGACCCTTACTAGGCACAGGTATCAATTAGGGGGTTTCTTGACTGCGCGCATCTCTCTTTACTCCCTCCTTGGGGGTATGAGTATGATTTGTCGCATCATTCAAGAAAAACAAAACCCCCCACTCGGACCCTGCCTTGTGCGGGATATCGAGAAGGTCCTCACCATCATCAACCCAATTTCCCACTCAAAAATAGGGTCTGGGTGAGGGAAGGTGACAGACTATCCGCACCGTGGTTATAATATGCAAATTAACTCAAATGGACAAAAAGAATATTACTTTTGCTTTAGTGTGATAATTACTAAGTTTTAAGCTTCAGTTTTTATAATATGTAATTTTTTAAGGCCTAAAAACTATTAAAAAAATTGAAATTAATATTCTAACAATTCAATATTAGGCAACAATATAATTCGTTATGAATAATTCAACCTTTATCTTAATTTATTGGCAACATACCTTATTATTACCTAATATTAGTAATATGGTATGTTGTGAATATATGTATGATAAAAATTATAGTTTATTAGAAAATAAAACAAAAGTATAATAATTATTCATAGGTAAAATTTAAGATAATTAATGCTAATTTTTCTGAAATTGTTTTATATATTTGCTCAGCCCCACATATAAAAGAATAAACATTTGACAATTATATTTTGTAGATAATGATTAG
The DNA here is from genome assembly GCA_019776075.1 of Amaranthus palmeri. NCBI lineage: Eukaryota > Viridiplantae > Streptophyta > Magnoliopsida > Caryophyllales > Amaranthaceae > Amaranthus > Amaranthus palmeri. Next base: position 860,116 of record JAAKBH010000022.1, read on the forward strand.
GAAGAGAAGTGTATGATATAGTGAATAATGGATGATCTCACAAAGGTATATATATCAATATGAACAAATAACACAAAAGACTGATTAGGACATAATTTATATTGTGCTGGCCAATGTAAATATATAATATCTTAAAATCATTACTTATAATTTTAAAATAATCACGTATAATTTTAAATTGATTATTTTTTATAGTTATAAAATGATTGCTTATAACCCTAAAATAATCATTTACTATTTTAAATTGATCACTTACATATTGATAAGACGGTCCGAGTTGAACAAATAATTAAATATCTAAAATTTTGAATATTTGGTATATGTGCCAGCAAGCCTGATTCTCAGTGAATGATACTCATCGTTTTGGGTCGGTCCACGCTATTTGCATAACATGCTGCCATGTTAAATTTCGTTACTTGGTCAGTTGGTTGCGCTCAGCTCAGCTTGTTTAAAAAATGATGCTCATTTTCTCACGCAAATTACTATCTATTTCTAGAGAGGGCTTAAACACTTGGTATCTTCTAGTCTTTCTCAACCATTGACCATAATATCAAAATATGATAGAAAGTGAGTTTCGGGTTGTTTGGCAAACAGCTGTTGATTGGTAAATAGTTGTTGATTGTTGACTTTTTAGTCAAAATTTTTTTATTATTTGATTTGTTGAAAATATTGAATACTACTATAGAATCCCGTGCAATGCACGGTTTTTTTAATATATATTAATATGAAAATTTTAGTTTTTATTAATGATTCAGCAACATATTATCTTTATCTTATTTAAAGATTTTCATTCAAATATAGTTATCAGTATATTAATAATATTACAATTATTAACTGAATTAATTATTTGCGGAAAAAAAAACTGAGTAATAAGAGAGATTAGTAACTTTAGAAAACAAATATGCATTTTAGGTTAGTAAATGACGGATATATAATATATAGTGTAGATCAACATTAAAATGAGATAAATGGAAAGAAATCGTCCTTTAGCAGCTTAATGGGCTGAATCAAATATCAAATCAAATTTAAAGATAGTATAAATATGTTGTTCCCTGATTTCTTATACTCCTATAAAATTCTCAATATCATATAAAAAGATTCTTATTTTATTTTGTTTTCAAGTTTCCGTGTATGTAATTTTATTAGAAGATGTTATTATTATATTTTTCCTTAATTTCTAATTAAAAATTTATGTATGTAATGTAAATGATTTTTACTTTATTTCGTTTTTAAGTTTTTCTGTCAATATATTTACAAATACGAATATAAGATTAAGGAAATTCACATAGTTTGATATGAAACATATTATTCTTGATTAAAGGTAAATGATTTACATTCAATAATAAATAGAATTATTATCAAACATAATTTAAATATTGACAATATATATCAAACTATTTGTTTCTTAATAAAATTGTAATTAATGCTATAATTAGATGGCAAAGGTTAATAGTAAAAATTACTATATTAGATAGGGCAATCAATTTCAATCAGTCAATCTTAATTCTCCACTTAGAAAATTACACATGGCAGAAGCTTTAGAAAGTTGACATTTGGCTTTTTACAGTCTTTTTAATAGAGATATATGATATGATATGATATGATATGATGATGATTTAAATATTGACAATATATATCAAACTATTTGTTTCTTAATAAAATTGTAATTAATGCTATAATTAGATGGCAAAGGTTAATAGTAAAAATTACTATATTAGATAGGGCAATCAATTTCAATCAGTCAATCTTAATTCTCCACTTAGAAAATTACACATGACAGAAGCTTTAGAATGTTGACATTTGGCTTTTTACAGTCTTTTTAATAGATGTTATAAAATTTAAATATTGACAATATATATCAAACTATTTGTTTCTTAATAAAATTGTAATTAATGCTATAATTAGATGGCAAAGGTTAATAGTAAAAATTACTATATTAGATAGGGCAATCAATTTCAATCAGTCAATCTTAATTCTCCACTTAGAAAATTACACATGGCAGAAGCTTTAGAAAGTTGACATTTGGTTTTTTACAGTCTTTTTAATAGATAATAATATATGAATATATGATATATGATATGATATAATGATTTTTGTTAGATTTTAAATTAACCTACTATTAGAATTGATATCCAAATCAATCTTCAATCATTAAACTTGTGAAAATAATTGGTCTTGTGTGTATAAATTTTAGGTTGTATTCAGTTGATTTTTTTATGTCGGATTACTTTTGGATTTTTTATGTAATAGATAAAAAAATTATTAGATTTCTTGAAATCAATAAATGTTCTTTTGAAGAAGATATAATACAATTTTTTTAAAATTTTTCCATACAAAAAGTGGATTTATATACGGCGTTTTAAAGCTTCAAATGCTGGGTCGTTTCTGATCATAGCTAGGTAAAGTAGGCATTTGTCTAGGGCCCAAGTTAGATTAGGGCCCTAAAATTTGAAACATTTGGTTAATGAGTAGAAATTTGCAATTTATGATTAATTTTCTTATTAGTTAAGAAGTTTATAACACATGTACATTTATAATGATAATTATATAGGGTCCGACTCGGCTATTTTCCCAACACTCGTTAAAGTTCAAAATGGACCCTCAATAGCGGGCTCATTTGTTTCAGTTTGCCTATAGTCCATAAAAAGTTAAAAATGACATTGTAATCAAATAGAAGATATTGATTTAAAAAACAAATGTTTACTATAAATGTAGTAGATCCCGACTAAGAAATGATGATGTGGATTAGAAAAATAGATTATAAAATTGGGAAAAACATGCCAAAACTATCGGGGTTAAGTTAAGGTCAAATCTGGCGTACTTTTTCAATTCTGAGTGGGATTATTTAGTTTATGATTCACTCATTATCAATATCGATTGAATTTTGAGTCAATTTCAAATTGTATAAAATTAAATTTTGATAGATGTATTTAAGAGTAGTGATTACTTCTCTTGTTGAGTGTTAGGGTAAACACACATTCTTAAATGAGACAATCTCGGGAATTGAGCTAACCTAAGACGATCTCAGGATTAGATCATCTCTAATTATTGAGCTGACGTAATGTACACCTATAATTGTTGTAAATGATCACTATATATTATCACTTACACAGTTATAAAAAGATCACTTTTAATAGTCATACAATCGTAAAGTAATCAATTGAAAAAATAAATTAATTATATAAATCCGTCTCATAATGAGATGGTGTTATACGAGACTTGCTTGTAGTATAAAAGCTCGGCATCCGCTTAATGGGATTGGGTTTTGTAGTCTTTTAAACATTGTACTATGTTTTAAAAGGAAGTAAATTTAATTTAATGGGAATTGGCAAGTAAATTTAATTAATATATGAAAATTTGAAAATAATATTCTCAACTGTTACTGATTGACTCACACTATTCTCAATTATTATTTAACTAGTATAGAGTCCCGTGCAATGCACGGTTTTTTTAGCATCGGCATATATAAATATAAATATATTAATTTAAAAAAATAAAGCCTGAGATATTATGTACTCGTAAATTACTCAATTTTTACAATATATGTATAAATCAAATTTGTAATATTAAAAATTGTCTAGAATATATGATGCGATTTATGCGATATATATATTTTATAATTTACTCAATTTAGCCATAAATAAATAATAGTCAAAGATATTTAATGGTAGAGATCAAGATTAAATGCAATTTATTAGATTACTTAATTTAGTTTAATAAATATAGCAATTAATTAATTTGATTATTCCATGTGAGAAATAATCTGTTATCTTTGACTGCATTCATTTAGGCAAATTAAAAATTGTGACATTTGATACAAAAATAATTCAAATACCATAAGTTCGGAAATTATTTATGGTCTAATAAATTATTCCTTAAATTAATTATAATATCCTAATAAATTATTTCTTAAATTAAGCAAGCATTAATGTATTGTAGATTAAAACATCAATGCATATTAGGCAGTATTAATTGAAGAAAGAAATCTGTTCGCTTTTAACCAATAGAAAAATTACAAATGGCACACCTTCTCTTACATTGACATTTGTCATTTCCTAAGAATTTTATTAGAATGTATGATGATATGATTTTATATACCTTAAGTATTGGAATTATATCCTTAACACTTTGCACATTATTTTCAATTGGTTGTTTTTGGTGTATTTTGAATCAGTGAGCAATAGTTGGGATATATAAGGTTAACAATTCAAATACTTGGAATATACAGGGCTAAATAATAATTGAGAATGTTTTAAGTCAATGAGAATAGTTAAAAGTATAATTTACAAATTTTCATTTAACATAATGGTAGAAAAAATAAGAAGTCAATTTAATTTAAAAAGTCGATAGATTTTAGGGAAAAACCTAAAATTATCTCAAAAAAAAAGAGAAAATCCTAAAATTTATGACATTAATTTATTTTTGTAAAAATAATCTAGAATAATCAACATTTTCATGATTTTCATGCAATAATCCCACCTATTGAGTAACCATGAATAATCCCTACTATACGGGGTATTAGCCGAGGGTAAACCCGATAGCCAAAGGACTTGCTATAGCAAGTTTTATTTTTTTAAAAAAATAACATAAATTAAAATAAAATATCAAAAAAAGTTAATAAAATTTGTGATATTTTTATTATTCTAAACTTTTAATGTTAATTTTCAAAAATTTGCTCTAATTTTAAATCAGTTTTTGGTTTACTTTTTTAGTAAATTACCTACTATAACAAGTAAACGGGTTATCCAAGTTTAGTTTAGGCAAATACGTACCCTTTAAAGTTGGGATTATTCATGCTTAATCAATAATTGAGATTATTGTAGGAAAACTATGAAAAGAATGAATAATTCTTGCTAATTTTTCGTTTGTTGTTTTTTATAAATACAGGTGCTCTCTTGAGAAACCATCTTTTGTAAAGTCGACTCTCAAACGTCCAGCCCAAATCTATATTTAGAGTTATAACAATATATATTTAAAATTGAATTGGACTTTTGAAAGTCGTCTTTACAAAAGACGGTCTCAAGTAAAAAATTTATGTGATAAATTAGGCTCATAAAAAATCTGAGTCATTGCTTATGCCTTATAGTTCTCTTAGTATGGGCCGGGCTTGCTCTTAAGAGAATTAGTTCTAGGAACCTTTTTATACAATGACGGTTGTACAAAATCCAATACACAACTATAACAAAATGGTAATCTTGGGTATTGGTTGTACACAAATTTTTACTATAAATTTAAAAAAAATTAATTGGTGGTTTTATAAGTTAAAAGAGAGATATGGGCTGAGCTCTTGAAAAACGTCTATACTATAGATGGTCTCTCAAGAGAGAGCCTGTTAGTTCTAAGAACCTTATTGATGTAAAATGCTTAGGACGGACCGGAATTGCTCTTTCTAGAATCCTATTGCTTTGCAGAATCTATTTATGAGCGCCTCTGCTGAGAGTCTATCTTTATAAGACACGGCTCTCTAGGCCCATAATCAACAATTAAAACCAAAAAAAAAAAGAAAAATCTAAAAATTAACGAACGCGTTTGATTCTATTTAGAGTTGGTGTTATAACTAATCAAAATTGGTATTATAACCTATTAAAATTGGTATTTTGAGTTGGTGTTATAACCTTGTAAAATTGGAATTATTACCTATTTGAAGGTACCAACATTAATAGGTTATAATACCAACTTCAATAGATTATAACACAAACTTAAAATAGGATTAATCAGGGGCGTTATTCTGAAAGTTTTTTTTATTAATAATGATCCGCCCCATTTGAAACGCATCTTTTATAAAGACGTGTCATGTAAGAATTTGTGAGTTTTTATTAGCTTTTTTCACATCAAAAAAAGAAAAATAAAATTCATATTAAACAGAATGTTCTCTTTTGGCTGTTCATCAGGAAAAGTTAAAACCAATCAATATTTTTAAAATATGAAATATAGTAATTTAAAGTAAAGAAGAGATTATTAAATTTGATTATATCACTTTAGCCTTTTCCTTTTCATTTTTACGAGTATTATGTATTCTTTTGTAATTACCCCACAAAGTTTTATATTATGGTTGATTAATGAAGACTAATGTGGGAATTAGCAATTTAGCAGTGACCAAAAATAATCATCATCATCATATCCAATATTAGGGATAAGGGTAGTTGGAGGCGTCTTATTCGTGTTTTAGATTACTGATTCCTTGAGAGTATATTCAGGGGTTCTTATCCTCATCTTTTATCGAGCCGAAGGACTCTTTTGGTGGTGCTCTCCTTTATGGGTATGAGTTGCCGCCGTCCTTCCCTCCCCAGACCCTGTCTATAGTTCTCTATGGACGGGAAACACTGGGTAGGATGATGATGATGATGATGTCATCATACCCAATATACCGCTCAGAGTAGGGTCTGAATGAGGTGAGTTGACAAACAATCCATACTCATACTCCTTTTAAGGGAGTAATTTATTAGGTTTTAATTTTAACCTAATCAAACAACGTGTAATAATATAAATCAATGTATTTGTAAAAAAATAATTTCATACTCACGTATAAATTTTGTTCCAACATAAAATTTGTTTTCTGAAACAATGAATCTCTTCAAGATTTATTTAAGTAAAAAGAATTAATGCAATAAATTTTTTAAATACTTTCCTAATTTAGATTTAAAATTATTTTAAAAAATGAATCAATACAAAATCATACATTATAGTACTAAACAGCTTACAAATATTAAATGTCACAACTAAAGAGAGTTTGCAAATATAATTCATTTACTGGCTAAAGAAAAATGGCGTGACTTTTGATTTTAACTAATACCTCTATCGTTAAATTATCTTTAACTAACATTTTTATGTTTAGAGAATATATAATATACTGTATAATATAAAGTTAACAATTTTCAATATTACAAAGTTAATTCATACACATAATTGTCAAATTTATTGTTTCTATTGCATAATATATTTGACTTTAGTTTTTGTAATATTATATGTTTATATATGTCATACTAAAAAGATCGTACATAATATAATTGTTAGTATATGGTATGATATGAATGGCATGAAGTTATGGGTTTAAGATTTTGTTGATTTCACGACCTTACTTGAACAGGATCTGTTCTATAGGCTCGTACTTCTGTAACCTTAGGTTCTAAAGATTTTGTTGATTCCACCTTTAGACCCAAACTTATTTTTTGAAATTCGATGGATTTGGGTTGTATTAAAAGTTTAGACCCAATAAGTCTAAGTGGTCCAATATTTCTAAATCCAGATCCGTTCCAACCTTATTCGAACATTAAACCCGATACTCCAATTAAAACCTATTTTAATTTCAAAAATTCTTATTTAAACATTAAACTGGGCTGTTTTAGAGGTTTGTCTTTGTCATAGACGGTCTCTCAGAAATAAGAAAATTGTTGATGATCATGATAATAAAAACTCACAAATTTAAACTGCATTTAAACTTGGGTTAGCAAGATGTTTTGCAAATAAGATAATTATGCATAATCGGCCCGTTTAATAGGTGGTAATAAATTGCGGTAATGAGAATAAAAGATTAGCGGAATCTCATGATAAGTAATACACAGTTTAATATTATTTGCTTTAATTGTTGATGATCATGAGATGTTTCTATAAAAAGTGATAGTATTCCTACTTTTGTGGCTTTGTGCTTTGAGTGAGAGCTTTCCAAACTGTATCCCAACCTTCTGGCTTACAGAAGAAATACAGAAGTTCTCTTGAGAGATTGTCTATGGCAAAGACGACTCTTCTAACAGCCCAATCCATTGATTTTATATTTAAAAATAAGGCTGATGACTAATCAGTTACTTATTTTGCAAAATGAACTGACTCATGTTTACCCATCTATACTATAGACGATCTATAGCAAAAATTTGTGAAATAAAAATAAAGTGGTTTACTTTCCTGAAATATTTGCAGAAATTTAGCAAATTCATTTTTTTGACCGGTAATTGAAATGTATTGGCGAATTGTCCTTTATTTAGATACTTGGAGTATTAATTAAGTAATTAAGAAACTGAATTAAATGAATGTGAATTTGTGATTACTTGATGTATAGTAGTATTGCCTCTAGAATTAAGATCTGACTTTTGAGAGATGTCTTTTAGTAAGACATCTCAAATAAGGAAATTATATTTTCATAATTTGTATGAGATGAATTATTTAACCCATATATAAATCAGCTGGTCTTGGCCGAGACCGTCTCACGCTGAGACGGCCCAGCCCAAGACAGCAAGGCGCGTGTTATTATGCAATATACAGCAATGTATATATTTCCTATTTTAAAACATAACTTCCATTTTCAAAAAATCAGTAACTTCCTCCTCCTCCTCCAATCCGCGCCTAAAATAGGAAACATTTATCAATCAATTTCTCTCAATTTCATAGAAATCTCTGCAAATTTCTTCAAGCATGGCTGCAATGGAGGATTTAATGAATGAATTTGAAATTGAAATGAGGTTACAAGAATCAAGAACACAAATTGAATGTGATTTCTTGATTCGTTTTCAAGATGAATAATCTATATGTGAAAGCCATATTCTTAACAATTTTCAAGAATTTCTTCATGATGGAGATGTTAATGGTGATTTTGACGATGGAGATGTATGATGAAGACGACGCAGACAACAAAGGTATGATCAATTGAGCTTTTATACATTGAAGTTTTTTGCTAAACACACTCAGTTTTCTGCTTAACACACTCAGTTGTTTGATTAACACACTCAGTTATCAAACGCATAGAGTTTTAAATTAACTGAATGGATCAACTGTCTTAACACACTCAGTTTTTTGCTTAACACACTCAGTTGTTTGATTAACTCACTCAGTTCTTAATTAAACTGAATGGATCAATTGTTTTAACACACTCAGTTTATCAAAAATACATTGAAGTTTTTTGCTTAACACACTCAGTTGTTTGATTAACACACTCAGTTATCAAACGCATAAAGTTCTTAATTAAATTGAATTGATCAATTGTTTTAACACACTCAGTTTATCAAAAATACATTGAAGTTTTTTGCTTAACACACTCAGTTGATTGATTAACATACTCAGTTATCAAAATACCTTGAAGTTTTTTGTTTAACACACTCAGTTTCATTGATAAGTTCTTAATTAAATTACTATCTTAAGACATTCAATTACATAGTTAAAATGTTAAGTTCTCCATTACAATCAGTTTTAAGACTAAAGTTTTTTGCTTAACACACTCAGTTTCATTGATAATAGCCTCAATTTCATTCTTAACAGCCTCTAGTTTGATGGATATAGTGATGACAACATGCATGACGTTCCACACTTACATGGAGACAATGAAGAAGCAAGGAAGGGGGTAGAAACAATATAAGAGGACAATTGAATATCTTAAGACGACAACTGAATACTTTAAGAGGACAACTAGATACTTAAAGAGGACAAATGACTATCTTAAGACGACAACTTGTACATCAATTTTTTAAGAGGACAACTGGATACTTTAAGAGGACAAATGACTATCTTAAGACGACAACTGAATATGTTAAGAGGACAATTGATTACTTTAAGATGAAAAATGAATAACTTAAGATGACACTGGATACTTTACGAGGACAAATGACTATCTTAAGACGACAACTGGATACTTTAAAAGTACAATTGACTATATTAAGATGACAATTGATAATTTTAACATAACAATTTTTACATTATAACATTACATCAAGTTAAACAAACATGCATTGTATAGCATATCAATTGAGTATTTTAGGAGAATAATTGAGTATTTTAATTAGGAGGACAATTTAGTATTTTAAAAAAAAACATTCGAAAGTTAACCTTCTATTAAATCAAAGTAAGCAACATACAAGCCATCATATATTAACATCCAAATGTTTACCACCAAAAAAACAAAAAACAATGATGTTTCTACTAACTTGTTTTAATTGTTCAAAATAAACTAAGATAAACTATATAATTGATTGTTCAACATTCAACACAAATTACAAATTGTTGTCTATTTTCCCTTTGTGATATCCTTCAACGGAACCAACTTGTTCCGGCTAGTTCTCTTTGGTCGCTTCAAAAGTTCATGCTCCTTCTTCCTTTGTTCCTCCTCCTTCTTCTTCAACTCCTCCTTTTTTTGGTGATCTTCATTTCCAGCAACCCACCAAACCCAATTTCGTTGACAGCTTCCGTTTGTTGTTTTGTTAAAACAACCTTCTCCCCATCCAATGTACGCATAAACGACCAAATCTTGCAATTTGTTCTGATTTCCTTCTCCACCCTACGCAAAAATGCATCAATTATACACTTATCATATAACTTATCACATTCATACAGTTTCTATCGTAACACATACAATTTGTAGCTTAACACATTCAATTTCTATCTTAAAACATTCAATGCTCAATTTTTAGCCTAACACATACAATTTCTATCTTAACACATACAATTTGTAGCTTAACACATTCAATTTCTATCCTAAAATTTCAGAATACAGAAACAAAACACGTATAATCAGGATTATCATATAAATTCGCACAGCATCATTTTTCATACAATTTCCCACAATTTAGACCTTAACACATACATTTATCAAATTATACAAATCAAAAAAATGAATACATATAAAACAACCAACGAAGCAAAAATCACAAAAATTACAAAATGGAGGAATAAGAAGCAACAAAGCAAAACGAAAATGACAGAAAAAACACAAAAACGATGATTAAAATATAAAAAAAAAAAAAAAAAAACATTACCAGTAATGGAGGATGAACGGCAAATGAGGACGAACGAAAAAAGTGGAAGAAGAAGCAAGAACGATGAAGAAGAATCAAGAATCAAGAACGAAATTGAGGGTTGAAGAAACGAAAATGAAGGTTGAAGAATGATTGAGAAAACTGATATCTTTTGAATATGGGAAGTTAATAAGTTGCCAAAAATAAAACAAAAAAAAAAGGGAAGTTGGAGGGAACGGGCGCGTGACTTACACGCGCGTGAACATGGGCCGCGAATTCTGGGCCGTCTCACGCTGAGACGGTCTCGGCCAAGTTTTTGTGTATATAAATTGCGTCTCATACAAAAATTTGTGTTGAATTAAACCATGTTGGATTAATAGTCTTATCTCATGTTTTTTTCATTCAGGAATAAGTTAGAAATCGTACATTCTTATCAAATGAGAGAGGATTCATCTTTTCAGTTTATAATAAGAATTAAATTCCGATTATAAGAATGAAACAGCCTCAACCACTATGTTAACTCGTCAAGGCCGTCGAATAGTAAAGGAAAAGCGGGGTATCGTCTAAGGCCTCAATTTTTATATGGTTCAAAATATATTTTTTCAATTTTATGATCATGATGCTCCAACTTTCATAATCAAATGACGCATAAAACGCAATTTTTTAAGGCCACCTTTTAATTGGACTGAGCTTTTAAGAGTCGTCTTTACAAAAGACAGTCTCAAATAAGAATGAATTTGTGATATTTCTTTCAACTCAAATTTCAAAAAGATCAAGTAGGAGTAGCTTTAAGTATAGGAAAAAAAAAAAACAATTTATTTGATAAATAATTCCTTTCCTACAACTTTAACTTTTTATCTTTCTTTTAGAAGATTTAGCTTTGCAGCATGAGATGGTGAAAGAAAAGCCCACAGCAAATGAACATTGAAGAAATAGAAGCATCGGATACTATACACAATACCAGGGAGGTTCTAAGCATGTTCAGCATGTTCCACTGCACAGGGCCCTAAAAAATCTGGGGGCCTCAATATTAACTTACGTAATACGGAGTACTATATATTTAGTGTCTAAAGATACAAAATTGTTAAAAATATTAAATATATCATAATTTTCAAAATTGCACAAGGCCTTCAAAAAATTTTTCAATTTTTGCTCCGCCCCTGACACAATACACCAATTTCCATATCTTACTCTTTCAGCTTTCTTTTTCCATTTTCAGGATTTCTTTTAACAAAAAGCTTTATGAAGGACACTCATACAAATAGGAGTATACAATACTACTACACTTTGTCAATCAATCCTCACCTACCTTACGACGGTGTTCATTCAGGTCATCGGGCGAATTTCAAGTCTGCTATTTTGAAATGGCTTAAAATTGATTCTTGCGTTTGTATTATGCCATTGAGTTAGAGGAAATAGATAAAGTCTGTATCAAACAACAATAATAAAATATTCAGAATCGTCAGAAGTTTGTCAATTTTGAAATATACATGGTTAAAGTTGTTATGTATTTGCTAATTTTTATCTTTGGTGCAAACGTTATACAACTCTTTTAATAATTAATCGGGTTTTATTCAAAAAAAAAATCAATAAATTCCTCCTCATGCTTAGTTGGTTAGTTATAACTCTTCGGTTACAAAAAATTGGTTTTTCTAACGTATGCATTATGGTGCTATGTATGTGCATATGTTTAGACATTAAAATTGATAATTACTTAAATTTTATTTTGAATATTCTCTTAAATATTATTACATTTACCTATTTTAGAAGATATATTCTATAAAATTCAAAATAATTATCTTATTTATTGTTTAAATTTATGCGCGCAATTGATATGTTCAAATAAGTTGCTGCTAAAATTACATACTCATTAAATATTCATGTGTTTTCTTGAGAGACCGTCTTTTGTAAAGACGATTCTCAAAAGTCCAGCCCAAATCTATATTTAGAGTTGTAACAATATATATTTAGAATTAGACTGGGCTTTTGAGAGCAGTCTTTATAAAAGACGGTCTCAAGTAAGAATTTGCGTCAAACTTTTATAATTTTTGGCTTTTACATAATCTTTTAAGGGGTCAAATGGATTTGATTATAAGATTAGATAAATACTCCATTAACTTTTGAAAACAGCCAATTATGTGGAACAGGAACACTAAGTTTGGTCTAAGGAGTAAGGAGCAATGTCACATGATCCGCTAGTTAATTCACATGTCCTGATTCGAGATTCACTCAAAATGGACTAAAACTGGCCCAAAACCGACTAAAATTTGCTTTTTCGATTTGCAATTCACAGAGAAATTAACGAATCATGTGACAGCGTAAGAAGAGTGTTTTAAAGTTGAGGGAGGCTAACCCTGAATGGTTATTGGTTAGACTAGACTTTATTCAGAGAAGCAGAGTCTTTTAAAGTGGCTGACTGCCTGCAGTTAAGAGCTTCAAGAGTACTTAGGTTCCATCTTCCAATCTCATGATTTGTTAACATCTTACTTCTACTAAAATGGAATTATGTACTACTTTTTTAAAAAAAATTAGAGTTTAACTTGCTATTTAAATAATTAAATTAAATCAATCTTGTTTATAATTGAAGAATATTGTTGAACAAGTGTTTTCTTTACTTTTTCTGTTTTTTACTTTCTCCGTTTTATTATACTTGATACTGATAGTGATATGAGTTGCTGTCTATCTTCCCTCTTCAGACTCTAATCATAGTTTATCTATGAACATGATACACTGAGTATGATAATGATAATGATTGAAAGTGATATCTTTCACTAAATATGTCACTATCAATTACAAGTATATTAAAACGGGGATAATACTTGTAACTGATAATGACATTTTTCCATACAACAAGTTACAATTATAATAAATAGGAGAATTTCATAACAATATAACAATACATTCGTATCCAAATTGATCACTAATAGTTAATACTATTAATAAAAGGTAAAGGTTTACATAAAAATGTATCCTCTAGTCCTCCCTTAAACGGAGTACGAGTATAAATTGTTTGTCATTTTACTTCACTTAGACCTTGCCCTGAGCGAGATATTGGGTATAATGATGATGATGTTGTTTGGGGTTCGACCCCTACTGGGCGCAGGTATATTGGGGGTTTCTTGACTGCGCGCATCTCTCTTTACTCCCTCCTTAGGGGTACACGGGTATGATTTATCCGCATCTATCAAGGAAAAAAGCCCCACTCGAACCCTGCCTTATACAGGATACCGGAAAAGTCGTTTGATGTTGTTTACATAAAAAGGTATAGGTAATTAAACTTTACATCAAACGTGAACCCTATAGAGCTCGGACTCGGATTCTCCTTTTCTAAACCTTGTATAAAAGGACAGGAATAATTATCGTTTATATAGTCAACAATATCAAACCATTATAACAAGAGTGAAAAAGAAATTTCCTACACTAAATCCGTCAATGATTCTCAAATAATTTAAAAAATTTTAAAACACTTACCAATCATATATTTATTAAAATTTTTTTAGTTAAATTGAATTAACTAGTACAAAAATCCAATTTCTTAATGAAAAAATATATATAAATATTATTTTTAAATATATGTAATAAAAATCACACTCACGAAGTAATAATAAGATATATATATATATATATATATATATATATATATATATATATATATATATATATATATATATATATATATATGAAATTGATTATATCATTTTATGCATCCAAAATTTTTAGTGGATTATTTTTATAAGAATATTCGAATTATTTATTTTATAAAGATGGTAAATTTACGGTACATAATAAAATCCAATTATTAATTTATTTCATATAGCTCATTCTAATTAAGCAAGAATCATTCAATTGAGTCTGTTTTTAAATTGGTTACTCAATTTATTTAATTTTAGTAGGGTTATAAATGACAGATTTGTTAATTTTATTTGTCATATAAGCCATATTCAATTAAAAAGAATTTTTCAATTAGTGGGGTTCTATGAAGATGTCACGTGAAATTTTACAGTTTTTTTTATTAATTTATATGATTGAACTACTTTGGGAATAAAATTGGACTAAATACTAAATTAATTAAATTATTCAATGTAAGGGCTTATGAGAAGTCGTCTCATTGTGATACTATTCCTCAATAGATTGGCTAATGTGAAATTTGTTCTCATTAGATTCAAAGGGAACATATATCACTATACTTATTTTGTAATCCTATATATGTTTATTAATTTGCACATTTTAATGTATTTTCTTGATCTGAGTTTATTAATATTTTATTTTAGTTTATTCTTTTATACTTTGAATTTTGAAATATTTTTTTATTTTGTATACGTTAGTAACTTAGTATCACTTTTTAATTTATAGCCATATGTACATTTTCTTCAATAAATTTAAGTGAGACTAAAGCTATTTATCAATGCGTTTAAAAAATTTAAGTGAGATTATATTTGTTTTGTCTTGATATAAATTTTATCAATTAAAATTTTTTATAATATTATTATGCACAAGTAGAGAAATTAAAATTTAGCAGTGCACTGCTAAGAGTATGGAACCAATTAGGACACATGTGTTGGATAGGAAAGATTTGTTTATTAAAAGTGTTTGGTAGGTGACTTTTTATTTGACTTTGAGTGTTGTCTTGTTGGTCAGTTAAAACTTCAAAAAAAAGTTCTTTTTCCATTCTTTTTTGATGTTTCTATTTGTGGTTTTCACCAAAATTAAGAAAAATGAAATATTTGGTGCTAGTAGGTATTATTTTAATTATATAGTAGCGAGAAATATGAGAGAAAAATAATTAAATAATAGTGTAATTAATGATTGTATTGGAAGTATGAGAGAGAAAATAATTAAATAGCAGCGTGAAGTAGGGAAAATGGAGTTTTAAGGGATAAAAGTGGGATGAAAACTTTCCAAAAATGAGAAGTATTCTAAAGTGGAAAAACTTATGAAACTACCCGTTTTCGTAAGGTGGAAAAACAAAAAGGAACAAAGGGAGTAATTAATAAAGCTTTTTAAAAGGGTGATTTTTAAGCCAAAACGAAAATTAGTTTTATTAGTTTTCCTCATTGGCTTTTGGATTGTTAGTTATACTTTTCTCTAACAAACGGTTTACAGTTAACACCTAATTTTATCAAATATCACTCAAAATAACTGGCTTATCTAATTAGTTTAAAAAACAATAAACTTATCAACATATTTAACTAATCAAACAAACTAACTAAAAAGGCGAACAGATAACCGTTGTTTTGCCATGGGAGGATTGAGCAAATGCAATTCCAAATATTAATGTAAATGTCATAAATGGAGCAACTTCTAAGAGAGAAGCACTAGACATTGAATAGAGCACCAAATAGTGTGAATGTTTAGGCCAGTTTGTGTTGGTCTTTGGAGTCATTTCTTCATCATACCCAAAAAAGTTAGTGGATCTCATCAATAAATTAATCACTATTAGTAAAAACATTACTACTTTGTCCCATGTAAAATTATTAAATTATAATTTGAAGCAAAAAAGTATAATAATAAATGAAGTGAAAATAAATTGTGTGGTTGAAATTAAAAGATAGTTAAAATGTATGGATGAGATTAAAAACGAAATGGTGGGCCATTGTCCAAAAAGAGGACGTCTTAGTAAATACTAATAATCTGAAGATCTTTCTTAAGTCGAGATACTCTTTGGTCGCATTCTTCTTTTGGGTTTGGGTTCCCATCATTCCTTCCTCCCCAAATCCTGGTTATAGTATTCTATAATTGAAATACACTAGATGCAATTATAATGATGTAAATTATTGTTATTTATTAAGACATAGTCTAATCTATTGTGTTTTGTTATTCTTCTTCCGTTCCGTAATACTTGCTATTGAGCGTGACACGCTCGATGATCTGATAGACACCCGATTTGACCCGACTTAAAAATGAATTTACAATTATGTAAAAACCAATGTGAATACAACGTCCAATTTTGAACCAACTCGAAACACTTGACCTGAAATCAACCCGATGACCCGAATGAACACGTGTGGCAGCAAGTAACAAAATGTTAGAGTAATGAGTTGTTTAATGGTGGATTATAGGGAATTCAGTTTGGGTAGGACAGTAGGAAGGGTGATCTTCTCGATGAAAACATTACACACCTCGTTATTGATGACACTGTATTTTGGTGGTCAGTAATAACAGCAACTGTTACGAAACCCAGTCAGATGCATTTCTGCATTTATTTAACACCTCTCGCCTCTCGCTTCAAACCCCAATACTACCATCCTACTACTTTACTTTTAATGCGTAAAGCTAAACCCATAACGTATTCTACACTTCCTCCGTTCCATAATACTTGTTATATTTCACTTTTTCACGTAATCCAATGTATGATTTTGATCATTAATATTTTAAATTATATTTATCTAAAAATTATAAAAATTTAATATTATGAAAATATGCGAGACGATTCAAACAAAATCCAACTGCACTATATTTTTACTTATACATTAGTCGCAATATGAATAAGCTTGAACGATGAATAGTGCACAAAATCGAAATGTAGCGAGTATTTCGAAACGGAAAAAGTATACTTTATACGTTCGGATTTACTTGCAACATTGCAAAAATAGCAATATTTAATTATTTTTTAATTTATGATTAGGTTTGATTCTATAAATAAAAACATAATCAAATGGGATTTTATTTGATTCATATCAACGTAAATATTATATTTTTTTTTGGTAAATAAAAAAAATTTTCATTCATCAGAAAAAAACCAAATACGTCAAGACAGAGAAACTGATTCTCTAGAAATGTAAAGATTATTATTATCAAATTTTTAAAAATTTTTTTAATACGTAATTAGAGAAACCACAAATTAAAATAGTGTGTTGAATGCGTAAAAAATCAAATATTGTAAGTATTTTAGAACAAAGGAAGTATATATAGACCAAACTCATTATTAACTTAATTCACCGATTAATTATATCAAAATTGTAAAACATAATTATAGTAAAAATATAAGTGATCATTTTAAAAAATTTAGTAGAAGAATATATTAGATTAATTTAGTATAGATAGCTTCATCGTAAAACCGTATCATTTGAGGATTTGTGAAAGCCAAAAGAGTAATTTACACTTGTACCCTTACGAACATTTGGTGGGACGTGGGAGGACTGAAATGGGATTTTGATAAAAAGTGAGGGGCATAGAAGGAAAAAAGAAAAAGAAAAAGAGTACATAAGATACATTCATTTGTTTGCGCAAATCTAGCGAACACTGAATTGTCTGGTTCAACTTAAATGCTAACGGATATAACATAATATGTGTTCTCTTTTACTAGTTCATTAATGTTTAAACCAACATGTAAATTCAAAACATTTACTAGTATTTTTTTCAATTGATTTTTTAATTATAAGTTTATTTATAAATGGTTAATAATATCAAATATTTTGGTACACTGAGTATAACAAAATGTAAAAAAAAAATGTTCAAAAAAAATTTATGAATTTTTTTTATTATTTAGCATTTTTATGTAAAAGTTTCAAAATTTTTCTCTAATTTTAAATTAATTTTTGGTTTACTTTTTTGGTGAATTGCCTACTATAACAGTTTATGGTTACCTAAGTTAACTCTAAGCAAATGCCCCTTGAAGTTGGGATCATTCATGATTAATCACTAGATGAGATTATTATAGAAAAATTACGAATAGATTGGATTATTCTAGATAAATTTTCCTTAATCTTTTCAATTACTTTTTTTGCACAAATCTTAGCACACACTTAAAAGTTATTAATTGAGTTCTTAAAAATTCTAAAATGTTAATATTTAGAAAATACTCCCTCCGAATCATTATAGGTGTCCATTTGGATTTTCACGGTTATTAAAGGTGGTGCGGGGTCCATTAAAGAGGTAGTAGTTGGGTATTTTATTGATTAAATTAATTGTAAAGGTGGTAGTTGGATTTTAGGAATTGAAAAAGTTGGGGTATTTAGGTAAAAAAAGATGGACAAAAAAAAGGAAATGGGACAATTAATATGATTTTGCCAAATAAGTAAATGAGATATCTAAAATGATTCGAAGGGAGTATATATTAAGAAAAATCTATTAAAATCCCATATGAATATCTTCTTTCATATAGATCGATAAAAAATCATAGTTAAAATTTAACACTAAAATTTACAAATTTTATTGAGAAAAACATACTTCTTTCATTCCAATTTACTTGTAATATTTGCTTTTCACGTAATCTAATGCACTAATCCAATCATTAATATCTCTAATTATATATATTAAAAAATTATAAAAATTTAATATCAATAATCATTGCAATGAGACGAATCAAGCAAAATCTCACTTAACTATGTTTAACTTATAAATAATAAAACTAATCATAAATTAAGAGTGATGAATGAATTGTGTCATTAAATTCAATATTAGAACTAATATAAAACGAAGAAAGTATGAAAACAAAGAAAGTAAAACACAAATTCTTGCTATAGACCATCTATAGCATAGACGCGTAAATGTGAGTCAGCCCATTTTTCAAAATAAGAAATCAATTAGTCATTAGCCTTAATTTTAAATTTAAAATCATTAGACTAGGCTGTTGAGAGAACCGTCTTTGCCATAAACTATCTCTCAGGTAGAGGTGTTCGTTCGGATCATTGGGTTGATTTCGGGTCAGGTGTTTCGGGTCGGCTCAAAATTAGATTTTGTGTTCACATTGTTTTTTACATAATTGTAGATATATTTTTAAGTCGGGTCAAATCGAATTTAATTATAAAGTCAGCTATCTATCAAGTCATCAGATCTGTTTTCAACACCTCTTCCCAAAGACCTCTGAAAGTAAAATTGTCTGAATAAAAGGAAAAACATGAAATAATAAGGAAAGGAGTCCAAACAAAGGTCTTGGATTTCCAAAGACAAAGACAAAACAACAAGAAAATCTCATCAAAACCCTTCTCCTCCAACGAAGCAATAAAGAAAATTAAATAAATGAGCATAAATATTTGTACTACCACTTTTTCCCTTCCCCCATTTTCTCCCCCCATTTTTCCCAAATGAATTTCTTCTTCCATTTATCTTCAAATCCCCATTTTTCTCCTTCAAATCCTCCCCAATCTTCTTAAACCCAGAAGAATCCTCAATTTCTGAAGAAAAACAAGCTTGGATTTCGAAGATGATAATGAATTTTAATTATATTTTTAAATGGGTTTTAAAAAAACCCTGTAATTGTTGTTCTTTATTTAAGCTTCGTTTCTCTTTGTTTATCTCTCAATACCATGTTAATGGCGGATAGATCATAATTTTCTTAGTGTTTCTTTGTGATATTGGCGGGACGGCTCAATCTATCATCATTTTATTGGTAAATTTTCCCACCTTCTTTTTTTTTTTTAATTATTTTACAAGAGGGTTTTTTTTTTTTTTTTTATTGTTCTAATTAGATTAGGGTTAATTTTTTTTATTTTTCTTGATCCATTGTTATTATTATGACATTGTTAACTGAACAATTTAGTTCAATTAATTGAATTATATGCTCCATTCTCTAGATTATTACTCTACTATCTGTACTATTGAATTTGCTACATTCTATTTTATTGAACTAAAAGATAAAAATTGTAAAAAAATAATACGAATAAAAATCAAATAAGATTACCCATAACTATATTTTACTCCCTCCGTCCCATTAGTTTTGTCCACTTTACATTTTGTACACATGCCGAGGCAACATTTTAATCTTTAATATCTTTAATTGTGTATAATTAAAAATTATAAAAATTTGATATTAATAATCTTTGCATTGAGACGAACAAAATAAGATCCCACATGACTATATTTTAACTTATAGATAAGAGTAAAATACAAATTAAGAGTGATTAGTGAATAGTAACCAAAAACAAAAGTGGACACAATAAAAGGGACGGAGGGAGTATTTAATAAATAAAAAACTAATTATAAATTTTGATTATTTTAATTATTTTTTAATATAAATAAAGTATTTTTTGGTTTGAAATTGGTGGATTCAGAGTCCAATGTTCTGAGGAGTGGAGCAGCAGAACCTATAAAAAAACATTGGCATTTTTCTGTTTGGCATTTAGTCTTTTTTGACTATTATTGTAATTTTTTTTGGGTTATTGGAAATAGTTACATTTAATATGTTACATATGCATATAAAATTAGTAATATTCAGTTATACATTTATCTTATATTGGCATGCTCATTTGATGAAATTTGACTACAATGCATAATATTTTGATGTTATTATTATCTTTTTGCAAAATTATTATTATTGTTTTTAACTTTTTACCTTTTGGGCTCTTTTTATGTTGTATTGATTGGTTTCTCATAATGTCTTTGAAATTTGTTGGTTATGGCAATGACTCATCACTAGACAGTATAGTAGTAGTAAATGGTAAAAAAATAAAATTATTTATCAAAATTTTTATAGGAAATAAAACCCCAAAAAATATTAATTGATTATTTTAAAATATTAAATTATTTTAACATTTTTATAGGAAATAAAACTCCAAAATACCCTCATTTATAGTCTTTTACTGCTTAAAATACCTCCAATTCCACCTTTGTAATTAATATAATCATTTAAAATAACCCAATTAATCACTTTTAATGAAACCCAGACCACCCTTAATAACCGTGTCCGAGCAAATGTGACATCTAAATAGAATTAAAGGGAGTATAAATTTGTCCAGAAATGATCTTACCGTCAGAACGTCTCATTTAATAATTAATTAATTTTTTGAATAAAAAATAGAAAAGGCAGAGTAGAGTCATTTGAAGCCATTGCTTATGCTGTTTGGTGGGCTTCCCAAAAAAGGACTTGTTGGAAAGTACTTCCTCCGTTCCATAATACTTGCTACATTTCACTTTTTTACGCAATCCAATGCACAATTTTGATAATTAATATCTTAAACTCCACTTATCTAAAAATTATAAAAATTTAATATTATGAAAGTATGCGATTAGACGATTCAAACAAGATCCCACTTGACGATATTTTTACTTACGCATTAGTTGCAATATGTAAAATAAGCTTGAATGATGAATAGTGCACAAAATCGTTATGTAGCAAGTATTTCGGAACGGAGGAAGTATTTGCATTGGGTTCCTACTTTCAAACATTAAATGAATTTTATATTTTATATTTTAATTATATTATCTTTTTATTTTTACTTTGGAGTAAATAATAGAAAAACTTGTAACTTTATCTTTTTGACTAATTAGATGAAGCTGGACTTGCACTTACGTATATTTAGTAAATCTTGATATATACTTCTATTAGGTTGGTTGTTAATGTTTGTAATATAGTAAGTAGAAACATTAGCTTCTACTAGTCAATCGACTAAGACCCTAGAACAAGAGTTTTAGACCACTCAAGTTTTGATCCTTAACCCGAAATTCGATCGAAAATTAGTGGGTTATAAGTTAAAAATTTTAACTTAGTGACTTGAAATTAACCCGATCTCACAAAATCGAAATAACCTGAATCACCTGACTGAAATTTGACTTTGAACTGAGAATTTTGACTCGGCTTTTCAAATGTATCTATTTTTTCCAATTTCATGTCATTAATTTTTAGTTGGTATAAACTATAATTTCTTTCCGGGTTTGGCATCTAATTTTTTTATTTATTTGTCGGTTTTGAGTATAAAATTGACAACAATCCTCTAGTCCTTCCTTTAACAAAGGTGCAAGTATGAATTGTTTGTCACATCCATTCACAAAAGCCACTTTCAAGGATAGTTGGTTGAAGATGATGATGATGATTAAAAGTTGAATGGTTTTATGAATCGGGCCCTCTTTTAAGAGACCTTCTATACTATAGACGTCTCTCAAGAGCTCAACCCATATCTCTCTTTTAACTTATAAAAACATCAATTAATTTTTTTTTGATTTATAAATTAGGTCAGTCTAAAAACATGAAACATGTATTGTATAGATGGTCTCAAGTAAGAATTTGTGTCTATGAAAAACAATAAAATATCTAGACGCTTCACATTCTTTTATTCTCATATATACATTAATATTATTATGAAAACATCAATTAATTTTTTTTTGATTCATCGACGATTCACATTCTTTAATTCTCATTTATACATTAATATTATTATTTGTTAATATTTGTATATTATAGATATAGAAATGTAGTAATTGATGGAGTAGTGTTAAGAAGGGGCCCATGAAAATGAAAGACATAAAGGAAAGACAAGAAAAAAGGGAGGTGCAGCCATGGAAATGGAAGTAGTGAAGTGTCGTATCATCATATCAAAAAATGACTATTTGAGCAGGAAGTGTTGGACATTGGGTTGCTCCTATATTTCGGTTTTATCTGTGCACGTGAAATCCTTTCATTTCTTCATCTCCAAATTATTTACCTTTTAAATGGGTGCTACTGTTCTTTTAGTTCCTGTGTTTTTGTGGATGTGGGCCCACTCTTATGTCTCACTAAGTTCCATATCATATCCTACACCCCTTGGATTCAAGTACTCAATTGTCTCATTAAAATTGAACTAAAAAGAAAGTGAGAGTTTTTCAAAGAAACAAATAAATCATTATTATATTCGGTGTATTCTGTTTATAGAAAGCTATAATCAGAATCTAGAGAGGGGAGAACGGAGACAGCTCATACCCATAAAGGAGAGTGCGATCAAAAAGTTCTTCGGCTCTAGCAGGAAACAAATAGATAAGAGTAATAAATGAAGAAAGAAAATAAATTGTGTACTTGAATTAAAAGATAGAATATAGTGATAAGATTAAAAGAAAATGTTGAGTCATTATCTCAAAAAAAAAATGATGAAATCAATTAGGATAGATTAAAATGAAAAATAATACAAATTAAATAAAATAGATAGAGTAATTCTTCATAATCTATGCATACTCCATATCTTAATGTGTTGAGACTACCCCAGCATATTAATTAATTACTTCCATTGGATTTAAGTACGCATTCATAATTTCAAATGATTTAAGTACAAGCTATAATCAATTAGCTATAATGCCAAGTGCATTTATTTTCGTTGCATGGGCAATAGGTTGTAATAATTGATCGTTACTAATGTTGGACATGCAATTCATATTTTCAACCAATTATATTTGATGTTATAAGACCGATATTGAATTGATGATGATGAATATTTCTTGTTATACATAAGTCAAAATTATAAAAATTTATTTTATAGTTCTAATATAATAGGGAGTTAAGGACGAATAGTATAAATTATCTCAGAAATATGTTAAGTTGAATATAATTCATCTAAAAATGTCAAACCAAATTGCGTGTACAGTGTAAAAAGAAAACGTTATTTCTCATTTTCCAACATTTTCATTAGTGCATACAATTTAATATAATTTACGGAAAAAAAAAAAGAAAAGGGTACACGTGGAAAGGAAATCGAATGCGTGCTCTTAAACATTAAAATTTATCCATTTTTTACGAACCATAACTATTGAAGGCCTACTAGTGACCATGATCCATCTATCCTATGGATCTGATACCCAAATTTCTCCATCCTCCCTAAAGATATTAAATTTTTCCTTAAATTCGGTGAACACCTTATATGACCTAAAATTTTACTACTTTGTTGTTGTAAAGCACAATCTCAACTTCTTTCACACCTTCGTCCGAGGCGATAAAAACTTTAATTGATGATAAGAGTTAAACTATATGAATGAAATTAAAAGAAAATTGTTAGATTCATTTTCAAATAAGGATCTAATGTAAAACAAATAGAATTCTAACATGTCAATGAAGAAAATAGTGAACAGAAATCAGTGCATAAACTAGTGTTCAAGCATCCTTGCACAAGCTCACATTATTAGGGGCTCAATTGTGCACAAATGCTCGTTTTTGATCAGATGGCTAAACTCCAACTCTAAAAGTGTGAAGTATTGCCACAATTCCACAACTCTTGGTTACATAACATGGGTTTTCACTAGAAATGATCATGGCTCGGATTTAATCAAATTCGAATTTAAACCCATTACATTTTTGTGAACCCATAATAGACCTACATCCTTAGCGTCTCACAATCTTAGACTCAAACCCAGAGTTAGACCGGTTGGGCTTGAAGGGTCTGATTCTAAATGGATCTTAATTAATTATTCATATTAAACATGTTTACATTTTAAAGGGTTCATTAATACTAAATTAGGTATTTAAGTTGTATATAAGTCCAAATTGTCTTAATATATATAAAAATGGGTTTATACGAATTTAAAATTAATTTTAGGTTGTGTGGTAGATCGGAACTTGAGCAGGTCTAATGGGTTTGAAATGGATCTAGCGGGTTTGGGTCTTAAATGGGTCTAGAGAGGGTCTATGTCAGATTTGGGTCTGGAAACTCATACTCAAATCCTTTCATCTCTTTTGATCCGAAATCAAGATCCGAATCCGTTGGGTCTCAAAAACTTGGACCCAAATCTAAAAATAAGGGCGGATTCAATAGTGTCTTAGACCTGTGATAATCGCTAGTTTTCAAGGTTTTAGAATCCGACAGCTTGTGAAAATCCGGAAACATCAACATTCAACCACACAATATAGTAAGGGGAAAAGATGTTGGAATTCACTTAAGCGAATGTAGTTGATAAAAAAACCCAAATTTCAATGAACAAGAATTCTAACATGCCAATGAAAAAAATACTGAATAGAAAATCGACCGGACCAACTTACATGTTCTTTATTGACATTTGACAGAACCTCCTCCATTTGTTTTCCTTTCACCCACATAGCATAGTTCCATAAGTAATCCAAAAAGGGGATGCTCTTTATTGACAGAACCTCCTCCATTTGTTTTCCTTTCACCCACATAGCATAGTTCCATAAGTAATCCAAAAAGGGGTTATTGTTGAATGGCAAATCCTAATAGAAAGAAAATAACCAATATAACAATTTTCAAGGCCTAAAAAGGAAAAAATAAAGAACACCCCCAGTATCCTGCACAAGGCAAGGTCCGGAATACAAGCATGATCAAGCATCGCGTTTCATAAATCCTAATTATTAAAGTGAAGTCTTAGAGACTAATAAGAGGGTTGTGATTGAGTTTTTCCAAGAATTCAACTAAAAAAAGGTATGCAAGAAGAAAGAGATCCAAAGTATGCAAAAACATTTGGAAACTATGATGAAGATGATGATTGAAGATAGCTATGTGTGAATTGATAAGTTAATTTCCATCTTGGAAGGCACAAAAATGCCAAGTTTGGCTAACATGGAGAAGTAGGAAAGTCCCACAATAACTCGATAGCTCAAATGCTCTCATCGTGTGTGAAGATGATTAAGGACGAGCTCAAAATATTTTGAGATTTGAAAGAACAATGAAAAATATGATCTTCTATTAATAATTTTAGCACAAGTGTAAAAGCGTGTTATTTAATACTTTTGCAAGTCACAAATTTAGAGCAGTAAATGAAATTCAAAGTCTAGTAATACTTTGTGATGATCCTAATTGCCACACATTGAGTATCTCAAAAACAAAACTCCTTTATTTGAGGGTAAAAAGTACTCCTATGTAAATCCCAAACCATGCAGAAATTTATTCCTAGAATAACCTGTCATGAATGGTTGGGAATGTTAGAGTATATAACATATCCTGGGGCCTCATTCATTAGTTTAAGCTTTTAGTTGAGTTGGTTCCTTGACATGCTATCAAAAGCCAACATGACAAGAGGTCACAGGTTCGAATCTCAACCACCCCTCATTTAAAGTGGAATATTTGGCACCTGGTATGATGAGGGCCTGTGTTGCATCCACACTGAAGGGAGGAGAATTAGTCATTCACTCAATAGTTTTAAGAAGAGTATTAGACTCATTGGGAGAAAACAACTCTCTCGAAAGCTTGTATACTATCTTTTGTATTTGTTCTTTTAGTACGTTCAATCTTTCACTATACATTTACATTTTTACATACAAATCCATACATTCAAATACATTTTCTGTTTAATCGTTAGTAATTACATCTCATGACTTATCCGGTCTATGACATAATCTCCCATTACTACACACCCTTGTACTATTTCACCTATAACTTTAACCCCCCCACCTTGTTACAGTGAATCTAGTGAGGCCCTAGATGTGATGTAATATAGTGTATACGCATAGTTCAGTCCACAAAATAGATCAAAATTCAAAGCTTTTTATCCATCCAATTGTGATCAACTAACATTCCTAATTAAATATGAGTGAGTAAAGTATCAAAAATCTCAGCAATTCTTTATGTGCATCAGTAGAACTAAGAAGATTACGATTGAACAAGAAGTTCTTTCTGATCAACAATTCTCTCGAAGGCTAATAATCAATGGTTTGTCTAAGCGCCTTACAGTACAGGAATAAGGATTTTCAAAACCTCAACAGCTCAAAAACATTGTCTAACAAACCCAAAGTCCATATTCCACAACCATCTTCTATGTATAACTAATTCATCAAACACCCTGAAGTTCAAAAGCAAATCTACTAATTTCGTACAAAAACGAATCAATTCCAACAAACGCATAAATTTCTCAAGATAAACAACTCACAATCACGACCGCAATCCCTAAACCACATAATTTTAGCAAGAAATTCGACGCCAAAGAACTAAAAACGAAAAAATTAACATGAAATGCAATTCACACAGCTCAATCAATCAATTGAAGGATCCATTGAACAGTTACAATAATCAAAATTCGAAACAAAATCAGACGGATTACGAAACTGAAAAAGAAATTTCAATTCGAAAAATACCAACAGATGAAGCTAGGGCAGAACCGCCACCAAAGGTTTTAAAACGGCATCAATAATCTTGCCAGTTTGATCATCGACCTTGAATTGAAGCTCCATAACAATTGGATCATTCTCGTCGAATAAACCCTCATTTCTTGGGTTCTATTAGTGATCCACTACTCTTCCATGGTAATGGCGTCTCAACAGTCAACTTCACCGCTGCCCGGCTACCCCTTTCAAATGGACATGCTCTCTGTAGTCCGTATATGTGTTCTCTTTTTTTTTTTCTACGCAAGTTACGGAGACGGTCTCTTTGAGGAGCCATAATTCATGTGTAGAAGGGTGGTTAAGGACTTAAGGTTATGTCAATTTTCATGATTTGCGAGTAGATTAGCTTTTAAGGTAGGGCAGCAAAAATTCGTGTTTAATAATTGTGATTTGTAAATCACTATAAAAGGACAAAAAATAATACTCTCTCCTATCTATAAAGAATGAGATTTTTTTATTGCGCCAATTTACTGAAAATGTCTCAAATCTATTTTTGTTATTCTCTTTTACCCTTATTACAACAACACAACAACACATAAATATCAATACCCTTTATGGAAAAAGAGAGAAGAGAGTTTTCTACTCACTTTTAAATGGTCCTTCACTTTTCCTTGGTTTTAGTGCAAAACACAAATGTCTCATACTCTGTGAATAGGATAGAGTAATAAAATAAATATAATAAAAAAATTAAAATAACAAAACTCTCACTTATTAAATCTTACCACATAAGGATGATTTGTTATCCTTATAAATAACCATTATTTACTTAGACCTTCTCGAGAGTAGTCTTAATTATATTATATGGATAAAAATTGCTATTAATTGTGTACAAAATTTGAATTAGTAATTAAGATTGAGTAAATCAGTGTAAAATTAAATGTATATTTATTAGGGTTATCGATATAGCAAGAGTTATAGACTAAGAGTAACTTAGATTTAAGACAAATAAGTTAAATTTTTATTAATTTAATCAATATAGCAAAAGTTTGAAATTATCATAGATCATTTTTATTTGCATTTTTGATTTGTAGTTTATAGATATTGAGATTTGTTTTGCATATGAGAATTGGTGATTTCAATTATCCTAGACTTTTTCATTATATAGTTTACATCAAATTAGATTATAATTTTTAGAAATTTAAATATAAAAACACTTTGTATTTGTTTTCTCTTTTGGTGACATATAGAGTAGCGCAAAAGTTATTAAACTAGCTTTTTAGCGCAATTTAATTAATGTAGTAAGTTGTCAACATAAAAAAAAATGAAAAATGGCTTAGAAAAAATTATTTTCCTCTAATGCTTAAAGTGGCTTTTTCCATTTAATATTATTAAAGGAAAAAAAAAATCACTCCTAATAGCATTTTTTTCTAGCACTAAATATGTGATTGCATTTTCAATTTTTATCTAGCACTAAATAATTATGTTATTGCATAATAGAAAATGTAACAAAAATGTTTTTTTAATAAGTAAATTTATAGATCCAAACAAACTCATAGTCTCATATATGTAACTTCAACATACAAGTACACAATACAAGTAAGAGTATCCTTAATACATGGTGACCTTTATATGTCATTCTCTTTTTACACCACCAAACTTTAATTTAGTATCTTTATAGGAAAATAACAACCAAAAATAACCCTTCACCAAAAAAAAAAAAAGAAATAAAGAAAAAAAAAAACCCTTTTCCAACACATTAAACATGCTAACTTCTATATATAGAATATAGATTCTCTTTAGGAAACATACATAAATATCGGTCTTTTATGAACAAAAGAACATTTAGGTTAATAGCAACAACGCTTGATCCTGATCCTTGATTTTATGATTAAAAGATGCGACTTTTCAACCATAATATACCGGTAGCTGGACTCGTTTTTTTAGATATTAACTTGATTAATCATTTCCATCAAATCAAGCTCCTTTTTCTCACCAAATTGCCTCAATGAACTCAAATCATCATGGGAATGATTCGTAACCTCATTAAACTTATGCTCATGTTGTGGATCATCATAACAATCAAGTATAGAATCCAAACTACCTTCTTCAAACATTTGGGTATTAAAATTAAATTCAGGAACCTCCCCAAAATCATATTCTAGCCTTACTTGATCACTTGAGCTCGAATTCGAAGATTCGATTTGTTGTTTCGATGAATTTGCCTCATTTTTTATCGAAGATTGCGGTTTTTTCCTACAACCAGCATTGATTGTTTCAGGAGTCAAACTCTTGATGTATTCTTCTAAGAGAGAACTTTTTCTAGGGTACTTTGTTCTACATTTTCTCTTGGAAAATTGTCTTCTTTTGGTTGCATTCCAATGGTTTTTAATGGAGTTTTCTGTTCTTCCTGGAAGTTTTTTTGCAATTTCAGCCCATTTGTTGCCTATTTCTGCATGGGCTTTGATCAGAATCCTGTCTTCCTCTTCACTCCATACATCTTTCTGTATATAAAATGAATATCAAATTATCATAATCACTTAAAATTGTTATTTTTTAAAAACAAAATTAGGAAATTTTGATATTTTTTTAGAAAAATTATTGTGAATAATAAATACAAATCGCTTTTTTCCATTTTATAATGGGGGAGTTTGGCAATCGGTTTTTGGCTTAGCGTTTTTGTTAGTTGTTGGCTTTTGGCTTGTTGATTGGTTCAACAGCAAAAAAAAGTGTTTTGTAAATGGCTTTTAAAGCAGCTGAAATGCTGGCTTAGGCAAGTTCCAGCTAGCTTTTGGGTTGGCTTTTGGCTTATTGGCCCACTTTTTATCTAATAAAAAGCCAACATCCAATATTCAAATTTACTAAACCTCTCCATAAACGGCTAGTTTTTAAAGCTAGCTTAAAAGCCAACAAAACAGCCAACATTTTCAGCTGGTCAAACAAGCCAACCGCCAACAGCCAACAGCCAAATCCAAATGCCAAACGCCCCCAATACAAACTTCTAATGGTGTGTTTCCGTAGAATAATATTACATATGTTTTCATATGTTATAATTTACGAGTTTCAGTGTCAAACATTGACTATATATGATATCTCATCGATTTATATGAAAAACACATTTATGTGGGACCTTGATGGATACGTCTCAATCTATAAACATTTTTAAACTCACAATTAAAATTATTTAAGTTTTAAGTTTGAATTGGGATTTATGCAAAAAGTGAATGGGTAGTACAAGTGAAAACAGAGGAAGTGTTAAATTTTGTATAAACATTAATTTATCTTTGTTTTTTTTTTTTTTGTCAAATAAAATACTATAAATAAAAGTTGATATTAAATCCAGGCATACATTCCTAAGTTGGTATTATTTATGATTAATTAAAAGTTGATATCATTGTAGGAAAATTAATTAAAAATTGAATTATTCAAAGTTTTTTCCTTTATTTTTGGATTAAAATTTAGACTGACCAAAGGAAAAAGACTAGTGAAAATCAAACCCAAGTTACAAGCTCCAAATGAGGCATATTAATAATTCATATTTTCATCCATTTGTCCCAAATTAAACATTAAGCACTATACTATATTAAGCTAACCTTTAATATCTTAATAAGAATCTATACTATATATTTTTCTAAAATATTTGAGAGTATTTAGAGAAGAAACAAAAGTATGGATTAATAGTAGATGAGTGTCTAATAGTATGAATAATTTTGAATTAATCAATAGTAAAGTTTTTTTTGGACTATTGACAAAATTTTGAATTATTAATTCTAATTCAAAACAAAAAAATCTCTCATTTTTTACACTATTCATCAATCACTTATAATTTGTATTTTATCTTAATCTAGTGTAAAATATGGTTAAGTGAGATTTTATTTGATTCGTCTCAATGTAATTTTTGATAATATCATCATCATCATACTCGGTGTATCCCGCCTATAGGTTAACTAAGGCCAGGGTCTAGGGAAGGAAGGAAGACAACTACTCATAGGAGAACACAGCCAAAGAATCCTTCAGCTCAAAATTTTATTAATACCTGACTTTATAATTTTAATTATGTACAATTAGAGATATTTACTATATTGAATTAGTGTATTAGATAAGTATGAATTTTTTTTCTTTGAATGTAAAAAAGGTGAAAATGTGTAGGCTTTTGTTCTTATACAAGTATTGTGATTTTGATATTCCATTTTTTTTTCAAAATTTTATAACTAACATTTAATTTTATGAAATTTTTTGAGTGAAAGGATGGATGCTTATACTCGTGAATAGCATGATGGTCTTCCACTATAACTACTAGCTTTGAATTTATCATTTACTTTTTTTATTTCTTTGTAACGTCTACTTTGACGTACGTAACCAATGTTTTCTTACTTATCTGTAAATATCATTAATTATCTTAGAATAAAAGTAATTAAACCTTCATAATAACATTTACACGAATTTAACAATATTTCATCACCTAATTAATTACATTTTCTATTTTCGTTCAGACTAAATTTATTTGTGATTAGTAAAATAAATTAAATAATCAATATTTAATGCAAGCATCAATGTTATACTCCCTACTATTCAACTTATTAGTCCCATTTGTTTTTTTCACATTTATTGAGGCAACATTTTAACCATTAATACCTCTGATTATGCTTAGTTAAAAATTATGTAAATTTAATATTAATAAATCTTGCATTGAGATGGATCATTCTAGATTCCACTTGACTGTGTTTTAACTTATAGATTAAAAATAAAATACATATTAAGAGTGATAAGTGAATAGTCTCCTTATTGGTTGAAGTCTCCTTTATGGGTATGAGTTGTCGCCGTCCTTCCCTCCTTAGACCTTGTCCATAGTTTTCTATGAGCAGGATATCTTGGATAGGATGATGATGATGATGTATTAGCCTAATGGTTGAGACATTTTTCTTTTATAGCTAGCCTTATAAAAAACATTCGATTCTTATGATCACCTACTGACTGAATTAATTGACTCGCCTTACTTATAGAGATTCTCTAATCATCCTAAACTCCAAATATTTTATTTTAAAGTTGGAATCTTAGTCTTACTATAACACCAAAATACAAGGATGGAAACATTGCATGCATGAATTGTACTCCAAATACAATAAACTCTTTTTCCCTAATTTGCTCTTTAGCAACAGCTTATTTGCTTCCCTAGATGCTATTTTCGACACTTGTACTCATTTATATGGGTCTGTTAAACCAAAGAAAAATATGAAAAATATACACCCTTGTGCACAATTAATTGGAATTCTAAATCACCTATAATAATTTAATCTTTTTTTTATAATATTCCTACAATAATCTTGCCTATTGATTAATCATGAATAATTTCAATTTTATAGGGTATTTTCCTAGAGCAAAATTGGATAGCCGGACGACCTGCTATAGAATTTTTTTTTTTAAAAAAAAGAATGATGAATTAAAATATAGTGTAAAAAAATCTTAAAATATTTTAAGAATTCTGTATGAAAATTTTCATAATTTTCATAATTTTTAGTATACTTTTTTGGTAAATTATCTACTATAGTAGTTCATTCGGCTACCAGAGTTTATTCTAGGCAAAAATCTCTCAAAGTTGGGATTATTCATGGTTAATCAATAGATGAGAATATTGCAGAAAAATCATGAAAAGATTGAATTATTCTTGGTAATTTCTCCTTAAGTAATTTATAAATAAATTAAATTATGTGTGTATGATAAAAAAAAAAAGAGAAAATGAGAATAATAATCAACAAATTGGTGCCAACAATGCAAAAATGAAAATGTTCGAATTTAAAAAGAACAAACTAAAATAAAAAATATAACAATTTATCTCGGTATTAATTTAAACGATAATTTAAAGTGCTAAAAAAGGAAAAAAACATAACCTTAATATCAGGCCTTAAATGATTATGCCATCGTTCTCTGCATTGTTTTCCAATCCTTCCATTCAGCAATTGAGCAATTTGAGACCATTTTCTTACACCATGACGTTCCACCAATTGGTTCAAGAGCCTATATTTGTATAAATCAACACATCATTAACAATAAAATAAATAAATAAATACAAATACATATACATTATATATATACTTATAAACAAGCGCAAATACAAAATATTTTTAATATAGGATGAATCAATTATTTAATTTTATACTTATATAAAAGCAATTCGGTTATTATATTTTTGTGCTACATGTTACACAGTTTAATACTCTCCCCGTACTCATGTTATACCTGTTTAAAAATGTTGAGACATATAGAAGATAAAATATATACACGTGAGATCTCATTAAATTCGTCTTAATATATATTCTCTCTTATCCACCACAAGTGTCCCATTTGCTTTATGGACTTTATCCAATGCATTTATTCAATCCTTAATATCTTTAATTGTGCATGATAAAAAATTATGTAAAATTGATATGAATAATCCTTGAATTGAGACGAATTAAACAAGATCATATATACTTGACTATGTTTAAACTTATAGATTAGTAAAAAAACACAAATTAAGAATAAGAGATGAATAGTGTCCAAAAAATAAATGGGACAATTGTGGTGAATAGGAGCCTGAAAGTACTTTTTATATTATATTTTTATGATTTTTGATGATGCGTATTTTGAGGCTCAAAATTTGCTTTGAAAATCATGTAAAAAGTAATCGAGAAAAACGAAAAACAACAAATGATACGAGTCATAGCCTAGGCAGACTCGGACATAAATGAAGTTGAAGAACATTAAAATTGACCTATCTTCTTCGGTAGTCCATTGACCCTTGACTACACTAGTCTTCTTGCGGCTCCTTCTTTGTTTCCTAACCATACTTTTAGGGGTTACACTTGAGTCCTCATCGGAGGGCCTAAACCCATAATCACAATAATTAAAAGTGTAATTATAGTTTTGAGAACCTTGATTAATCATGTTAGAATTGCCTAAAACCCCTCCATTTTGATTAAAATTCTCTAACAAAGGCACTAAACCACCCTCATTTGTATTAACAAATGGTTTAGTCTCATAAAAATCATAATTAGGAAATAACCCAAATGGGGAATTTTCATCTAAATGATCATTTTGTTGAATTTCAAACAAAGGGTTTAAATTTGTATTAGAGGATGATCCATTTAGATTCATATCAAAATTCTCAACATGATCAAACTCTTGGAGATCATAACAAGATGCCCCTTCTAAAAACACCCTTTCGTCTCGCGATTTCGAGTTTTTTTCATTAAAAAATAAGGGTAGAGATGAAGAAAAATTTTGCTTATACTTAGCATCAAAATCCATTGAAGAAAAATGGGGTAGAAGAGATTTTAGAGTTTGTTTTAGGTATGTGTTTTTATACAAGCCTTTTTGAAGATATAAGGGAAAAGATATATATAAAAGGTTTTAGTGTTATCTCTAAATGAACACTTAGAGATAAGAAAAGGAAAACAATTTTGTTAACATGGGAACAAACATTTTTTGTATGTTACTTTTCATGGGGTGTAAAGTGGTAGAAGTAAAATAATAAGGGTTAAGCTTAATTATGTTAATAAATGTGTTATTATTAATTAATTTGTTATTAATATAAGTATAAATAAGGATTTGATTAAGCAGTTACATAGATTATATTTTTACATAGTAAAGAAAATGGTCAACAAGGGACTTTGATTAAATTTATTACATTATTAAAATTGATTTAGTATTAGCTTTTTATTAATTAAAATGGATCTTTAAGTTGGTGTAGAGTGGCATGCCAATATATGAATGCAATTACTAGCTATGTTGTATGGATTCTTTATATTATGTTTTTTTTGCAAATGTTTAAACATTAATTAAACATTTGATATAGGCTCGAAGTCAGGATTTTATTTTAAGAGGTTAAATAGGTGATAAATTAGAAAAAAAAAATTATAGTCGCATGACAATCTATACGATGTATACTAATGGCAGAAACAATTAGGACACGTGTTGACTTTATAGTAAAAAATTTCTCGCTCTTTTCAAGTTCTAATTAGGCAAAAAAATTTTAGCCTATCATATAATATCTTTCTGATTGGAAAAGTTTAATTAATTAGTTACAAAAGATTTTAAAATTATAGTTTATTTACTAATTTTTTACCAAATACAATCAATTAAGATATTTAGTAACTTTTAATTAAAATGGATAATTATCGGATGAAATATTTATTCATGTAAAAAATATACTTTCAACAAAATAATTTTGTACATTTATAATTTCAATATAAATAAAGGAGTTATATAATAACTTAATTACATATATATGATTATAATTTTTAAATTAAATAATTTATAAATCGTATTTGGCACGAGAATCTATCTATTTATATAAATTAGAATTTATTTCTAATTTTTTTAATGTAAGTCACGAAGTCTAATAAGTTAGAAAAAAATATAATATTTAGCTTGTAAATTAGTGAGATGATCAAATTAAAAACGCTATTAGGTTGTGTTTTGTTGTACCCTTGCCTTGTCGCCGGATGTTTTGTTGTACCCTTTTTGTTTAATGTTCCAATTTGAAAGGTTTTTTTTTGGCTAGGCTATAAAAATTTAATGTGTATTTATCGTATTTTTAATGCCTATTTACATTATTCTTAATGTTTACATATCATATTTTTAATGCCTACTTTTAATATCTTAAATGTCTACTTACGTCATTCTTAATGTCTACATACAATATTTTAAAAACTATATAATAGGCTGACCCAATTAGAGATGGATCTCAAAGAGATTGTCTCTACTCTCTCACAAGAAGTTGTTGTTTTTTGGATTAACTAGGAATTTTTTAGAGAATGACCCACCACTTTTTTTTTAGTCTTAACTATTTATTTTAACTATCTTTTAATTTTATCCGCACAATTCATTCTCTCGCTTTATTTAATACCACTTTTATAAAAATAAACTCATTTCTCTTTAATGCAATTTAAAGAGGACGAAGAAAATATGGTAATTTAAATTGAATAAGAAATAGGATATAATTTGGACTATCATAATTATTAGATTAGAAATTTCAATACCAAATTTTTTGATTTGGAATAAGTTTGAGGCTTTGAGCTTATTAAACCCGAAATTCAGAATCGAATTATAATAGAAGCTCATTTTCTATGTTGGGCTAAGTCACTAGATAGATAAAATTGGTGCGTTTCAGCGTACGAAAAAAAGGTTTTAGTAGGTAATACTAAAAAAGAAATTAATTAAGTGCTTTTACGACAAAAATAAGTCTAATTTAAAGAATTCAAGTTTTATTTTGTCATCCTAACTTTGATTTCAATTTCTTAAAATTGCTAATTTGGTTTTTTAATTTGTTTTGCAGATTAAATTAGTTTAAGTTGAAAAATCTGTTTGAATTAAAGTTTAAATAACCAAATTAATTTAATTTGATATGATTTCGTTACAAAAATAATCAAATCGAAAATCGAACTTTTACTTTTACAAGTAACAACCAACAAGGGTAGACATAATAGGTTGCTTGGGATCCACCCATCCAAAACAAAAAAATATTATACTCCAAACTTCTTTAGAACTTATTACAATTTAATTTATACTCAATAATAAAGTATATTAATATCATATTAATAAAAATAACTCAATTAATAAAAGACTTAAATGTTTTGTTTTAGGAACAAATCAAATTTACGCAATAAATTTTTTGAATAGTACCATACGACCATGACAAAATATGCTTATTTTTAATTTGCTTATAACAAGGTCCTTATTTAGGCTTATTCACTACAACATAATTTGTTTTTAGTGGGATATATTTAGAGACATTTAATTTACATGTCGCTACTTCAAATTTCTACTAATATATTAAAGGATTAAATTTAATGACATTTATTAGACTTTAGCAGCATAATAAAAAACCACACTAAAGTATTTTGCGACATAGGGTCTAGTGACATTTTCTACAAATATCACTATAGACTATAGTAACAATTACATTATTACATATGCCACTAAAGACCAAATAAAGTGTTATTAAATCACTTTAAAATTAAACTTAAAATAAAAATCAATAATAATTACACTAAAAATATAATTCAGTGATATTTTTTTAATAACACTAAATCTAATGTCGTAAAAAGTTAAATTTATTGTTAGTCATTTATGTTCTAACAACACTTTTCAAGGCCCATAATATAACAAGACAAGATTTTAGCAGATAAACAAATGTGGGAATTAGGGCTCTAAATTCGGTTACTCGGTCGGGTTTTGGGTCGGATTTCGTCGGGTTCGGATATTCTCGGGTTCGGGTTTTTTCGATTATTTAAATGTTTTAGCTCGGGTCGATTCGGTTACGGGTCTATATCGGGTTAATACCACATCAGGTCGGTTTCGGTTTCAGTTCAGGTCGAATCGAGTTCGGTTTGTATCGGGTTCAGTTAGTATAGTTCGGATCCAGATCGATTATACTGCAGGTCAAATTGAGTTCGGTTAGACTATGGGTCGGGTCATTTTTCATTTTAAGTTAACATCAGGTCGGTTATATTGGGTTCGGGTTGACTTCCAATCGATATATCGTTTTTGAATTTTGAGTCTTCCATTCAGTTATTCTTCGTATTCGGGTCGATTAAAGTTCAATTCAGTTGATTTTATAAAGAATGAACTTTATTTTATTATACAATTTATTAAAGTTGAAATCGTTTGTGATTGGAGCATCACCAATTGTAGTCGGTTAATTGAGTTGTCGGTTACTAGACAAATTTTGTTCAACTTTAGATAAAGTTGATAAGATTTGAATGCAGGCATATATTTATTGTTTAATTTTTACTAAACTAAGCTTGATTCAATTCAATCGAACTTAATCTGAATTAAACTTGATACATGTTAATCAAACTATATTTTAGATGAACAAAATTTGATTTAGTTACTTTTAGCTAATTAACCAATTCGATTTAACTGAATCAAACATTTTTTATGTTAAACTAAACTTGATTCAGCTAAATTAAACTTTATTTTTATCTAAACTAATTTGATTAAGCTGAATCAAACTTATTTTTAGCTAAACTATAATTGATGTAGTTAAATCAAATTATTTTTAGATTAAAAATTAATTTAGCTGAATCAAACTTAATTTTAGTTGTACAAATTTTGATTTAGCTGAATCAAACATTTATTTCTCCTAAATAAACATGATTGAACTAAGTAATATTTTTACCTTAACTAAACTTAATTTATCTTAATTTAACTTTTTTTTTTTTTGTTAAACTAACCTAGATTAAGTTGGATCGAACTTTTTGCTTAACTAAAAGTCTAAACTTGATTCAGTCGAATTATTTTTAGTTAACTATTATTGATGGAGCTGAAACAAACTATTTTTAGCTAACTAATATGATTTAGATTAATAAAATGTTTATTATTATTATTATTATTATTATTATTATTATTATTATTATTATTATTATTATTATTATTATTATTATTATTATTATTATTATTATTATTATTGTCCTAAATAAAATAAAATAAAAAACACAAATTAAAATAAAAAGTGAGGCAAAATAAAAGACAAATCAGTAAACTACCTGCACATTCCCATCCCATTCCCACGTTTCCCATAAATGCCATAGTCCCATTTATCCCCAACTTCCTTCTCAAATTAAAAATCACCTTCTAACTTCACTACTCAAGCTATTCAAAATGTTTGCAAGCAGTATTCAGGTCGGGTGTTGATTGTGGGTCATTTCGGGTAGGATTATGTCGAGTATCTATCGGGTTAAAAATGGGTTCGAGTTGTAACAGGTCGGGTGCAAATCGAGTTCGGTTAACCACATCATCGGGTTCATATCGGGTGTGGGTTATTCTCGAGTCGAGTTTCGGTCGATTATGGGTCTAAAATATTCGGGTAGATGTAGGGTTACGGGTCAATATCAGGTCGAGTTCCGATCGATTACAGGT
The DNA here is from genome assembly GCA_019776075.1 of Amaranthus palmeri. Taxonomy (NCBI): domain Eukaryota; kingdom Viridiplantae; phylum Streptophyta; class Magnoliopsida; order Caryophyllales; family Amaranthaceae; genus Amaranthus; species Amaranthus palmeri. Next base: position 899,395 of record JAAKBH010000022.1, read on the forward strand.
CACTACACTTCGGGTCAACTAACGGGTCGGATACAGGTCGATTTCGGACGGTATTACAAGTCGGGTCAATTTTTCATTTTATTTTGAATCAAAAGTGTTGCAATTTTGATTCACCGATTTTAGTGGTTTATTGTCAGTGGGTCGATAAAAGAATCATCTTAGATAATAGGTAATTTTTTTTTTTTGAAAGGAGATAATAGGTAATTTGATGCTATAGAATTAGATAATCCTTAAAATTGGGAATTTATAATATTAACTTGAAGTTGAGATTTTTTAAATTAAATCATAAATTTAAAGATTCCTTTAACTAAAATTTAATACCAAGATGAATATTAGGGATGTGCAATGGGTCGGATTGGATAAGGGCGAGACGGGCTTAAGTAAATATGGGCCATATTGGTATTTTTATTTCTAAAAGTACACAAATTCTTACTTGAGACCGTCTTTACAAAAGACGTCTCAAAATTGGACCAACTCAATATTCTCTTCCACATCGCCATTTGATACAGCCTTCTACGAGAAATTTCACTAGATCTTATATAATTATTACAATAGTGACATATATTATCATGACAATAATCTATATTATGTTAATATCCATGTAAACTTGTAATTAGGTCAAAAGTTCATGTCATTTGTTAGCTTTTATAAAGGGCTCAGCTTAGTCAAAATAGTCCTCACTTGAATGTGATGTTAAATTGTAAATCTTAACTACCTTCGAATTGTTCATTTTAATAGATATCAGTTAGGAACTTTTTGATTGCGCGTATTTCTCTTTACTTCTCCTTAGGAAAACTGGTATGATTTGTTTAAAAAGGGAGTAAACAATGATTCAAATAATTAATTGATAACCTAGTCTACTTGAAATTAATGAGTTTCGAATACTACGCGTTCAAACGCAAAAATAAAACACAAATTCTTGCTATAGACCGTCTATAGCATATACAGCTAAATATAGGTCAGCTCATTTTGCAAAATAAGTAACTGATTAGTCATTAGTCTTATTTTTAAATTTAAAGTCATTGGACTGGGCTGTTGGGAGAGTCGTCTTTACTATAGACGGTCTCTTAGGAGACCTTCTTTATCAATTTATAACAATTAAATTATCATTTATAATAATTTAATTAGATTGAAAAAATCTGAATAATTTCATTGACAATGTCATTTATAACATTTAAATTATACATTAATTATACAATTTACAATAATCCGTTTTCGGCCCTTATTAAGCCCTTTTATAGCCCAATTCATTTTAACTATAGTATAATCCGTTTTCGGTCTTACCCATTTTTGGCCTGGCCCTTATAAAACCCTTCTAAAAACGGGCTATATAAGAGATCAAAATGGGATCCGGCCCATTAATCATAACTTAACCTTATTAAAACAGGTGATCTCTTGAGAGACCGTCTTTTGTAAAGACAACTCGCAAAAGTCTAGCCCAAATCTATATTTAGAGTTGTAACTATCACTAATTCTTAAATGAGACGGTCTCATACAAGACTAGCTATGTAACTATATACATTTAGAATTGGATTGGGCTTTTAAAGTCGTCTTTACAAAAGATGGTTTCAAATAAAAATTTATATTATTAAAATAATCACAATAACCACCATAAAACAGCGAAATAACCGGTGAGAATTAATTACTATTACAAAGTTTCTTTAAGATTAAAAAAAATACATGATCCCTACAATTTCTATCGATAACCGCCTACTAAATATAGAACAAATAAATACTTTTTTTTAAATTTGATAACCGCCTACTAAATATACAATCATGAATATGATTTAAGTTTAAATTAAAAAACAAATTCCTATAATAACGTGATAAAAGCCCCTAATCCCTGATAACATACAATATTTTCCGAATATTACTCTGAAAATATCAAAATTACCTTTTGTTTTTGTACTACTAAAACCCTAATAATTCTCCTTTTTTTTCTCTTAAAAAAATATATAAAACCCTACAGGCAGGCTATATAATTGGCTATCAATTCCCTAAAACAATATATACTTCCCAATAATAATTCTCCCTTATTATTTTCTGAAAATAAATATAAAACCCCCTTTCTTACAATTAGCTATTCAATCCTAAAAACCCTTCTTTATTACCTTTTCAGTTTGAATTAAGAATAGTTCTAATGACGTCGATCAATTTCGTAAATACTCTTGTTAGAGTGAAATTCTTAGATGGCAAAACAGAATCCGATTGGGGTTCATTTCCGATTGAAATAAACCCTGATTTGTATGAATTAATACCTCATGAAATAACAGTTTATTTGGAGCACAATGATCAAAATGCTCCAAATAATCATCAAACTCTAATCGCAATCAATGATTTTTTTTTTCTCAACGATAAAAAATGAAGTTACAGGTGAAATGTTTCCTAATTTTTTGTTTCGTAAAAGGAATACGACAGAAATGGTAGAAGCAGAAGAGATAGATTGGAATAATAATTCTTTGAGATTGAATTCAATATATTTTTTCTATCCATCGAAATCGAATCATAACCATGGTTCTCATTCTACTAGTGATGAAAGAAGTAATAGTAGTATTGATGATGATGTTCATAGACAAATAAAATGTGATATTTGCTTTAAGATCAACAATAATGGATCAGATGAAAGGATGTTGTTTCATTTGTGTCCAAACGATGTCGTTGTACGAGATTTTCGAACCACCTTGGGGCCCATTGCTCCTCCGTCAAAGCTAAGAAGCCGTAATATATAGTCTAGTTTCATTTGTTCATGGTTGATTTTATTTTTAGTTTAGGAAATAAATAATATCTATTTTTTCAGAATTTAATTTTTTGTAGGTTAGATCAAATAAAGATTATGCAATTGCATACCACTAATACTATCAATAAAATTGTAGTTTTGATTTTATATAATTAATTCTTTAATTATTTTATCAATATTATTGGTTTTTCTTTTGATCTCATCAATTTAATTTTGTTGTTACGTTAATATTGTAGAGTAGTATTCATTATTATACACTTATATTCATTGATTCTAAACTATTCACAATCAAAAATGGGTCGGGCCAGATTTTAAAGCCCAGCCATTTTCAGCCCATTTTAATTTTTGTAAGGCCCAATCCGGCCCGGCCCAGCCCTTATCCGGCCCATTGAACACCTCTATACTTGTCCCACAGAAGGAATTTTGAACATACGAAAATAGGAGAAGAGAAAGTGAGAGGAAGGGAGAATTATTTGTGTATAAATGTTTAGTATCATCATTTAAATTATTTGTATGCTAATTATTATCGTGGTCGTTAAAGGTAGTTTAGTAGTAGTCATAAATCATAATGTTGATGCTTCTTCTTTTGCTGGTAATGAAAGAAGTCTAGTAGTACTTATGATAATAAATGTTCATCATACAATTACAATGCTACCATTGATCTGGTCAAACGATGCCGTTTCATTTGTATCCAAACGATATTGTTGTTCGGGAATTTTGAACTACTGCGGCCCCATTGCCAGGGTCGTCGATTATAATCTTCGTAAGAAGACAAATGGTTCCGTCATATAACATTGTAAAAAGACAAATATTAACTTAAATGTATTTTATAAAGACAAATAATGACACTAGCTACAAGCGCCACTAATTGAAAAAAAGCAACGCTAGCTACAAATTGTCGCTAATTGACAAGCGTATGATACTAACTCTGTTTTCTATAATTACTTGCACCTTTTGACTTTTCAGACTATCATTCAATTGTTTATATCTCTAATTAGTTTTATAAAGTATTGCTATTTGATACATGTAGCTATTATAATAGTTGTAGCTAGGCTTGTGGCTGTAAAGGATCGTTTCGATACAGGATATAATATCTAAAATTAAAAATACACAAATTTTTGTAAGAGACGGTTTCTTTGAGAGACCATTATTAATTGGGCTGACCCATTATATATTTTTTGAAAATATTATAAACGTTGATATCTAAACTATTGTAAATAACATTAAGAATACAATAAGGAGATATTAATCTTTATTGGGCTAAACTTGAGTTACGTCTATCAAAGAGACGATCTCTCGAGAGACTAGCTATCATACCTTAACCTTTGCTTAACTTACCTATTTTTTCTTTGGAGAAAAACTTAATTCCTATTATAACGTGATAAAACCGCTGCAATTTCTATTGATTACTAAATATAGAACTAATCATAACTTTTTTAATATCAACTACTAAAACATGCAATATTTTTCGAATAATACTCTTAAAATATCAAAATATCAAAATAACTTTATTTGACTAGTAAAACACTATTTCCGAAAAAACTATATATAACCCATGCAAACTATAAAACAATATATATTTCCAATAATTCTCTTATTTTCTGAAAATAAAATATAAAATCCCCTACAAAAACATCTTACAATTAATTATTCATTTCTAAAAATCCGTTTTCATTGCCTTTTGAGTTTGAATAAAGAATACTAGCAAGTTCTAATGGGCCCGATCAATTTTGTAACTCTTGTCCAAGTGAAATTCTTGAATGGCTAAACAGAATCAGATTGGAGTACATTTCCGATTGCAATCAATCTTAATTTGTATGAATTACCTCATGAAATTACGGTCTATCTGTAGTGCAATTATCAAAACCATCATCAAATTACAATCCCAACCAATACATTCTTTTTCTCAATAATAAAAAATGAAATTACAGGTGAAATTTTACCTAATTATTTGTTTCACAAAAGGAATAATTTTGATTATACCACGAAAATGGTGGAAGTGGAAGAGATAGATTATATTGGGATAATAATTCTGAGATTAAATTCAATAAATATTTACTCTCCATCGAATTCGAATCATAGAGGTTCAAGGCGGTTTAGTAGTAATTATGCTTATTATCCTCTTGTTAATAGAAGAAGTAATAGTATTACCGATGATGATGTCTATAGACGACCAAAATGTGATATTTGCTTCAAGTTCAACAATTCTATCAATGGATCAGATGAAACGATGCCATTTTATTTGTGTCTAAACGACGTCGTTTTTCGGCATTTTCGAACCACTACGGGCCCCGTTGTTCCTCCGTCAAAGCCAAGACGCCGTCATTAATAATTTTGGTACTGTTCATGGATCGATGATTTTATTTTTAGTTTAGGAAAATAATGCCTTTTTTTATAAATTTAATTTTTTGTAGGCTAGATCAAATAAATGGTATACAATTGCATATTAGTATTACTATCAATAAATGGAAATTAGTATTTTTTTGTGGAAAGTATTATAAGTAGCAACTAGTAGATTGTCTATAATTTTCTTTATATTTTCTTGTTTTAATTTTATTTTGTGGAAAGTTAGTATTGTTTTTTTTTGAAATGGAAATTAGTAATCTAAATATACATACTTTGGAAATTAGTAATCTAAATATAAATAGGCATAGTTAGATTACTAATTTCCATTTTCTCTTGTTAACCGTCCAAGAACTAATTAAAGCCTTTTTTTTCATTTTTGAATTTGTAAAACATAAAGTACAATATTCCGAATAATACTTCCTTCTTTTCCTGTTAATTCTCCCTTTTTTTCGGTTAATAATATATAAAACCTTTTTTTGAATTTGTGGAAAGTACTTGCTCTTATTATTAGTTAATGGTGATCGATGATCAAAATCATTATGAAATCACAAATGGAATGCAATGATACTAAATGTAGAAGGGTATTACTAAAGGCCAATTACTTAAATAAAGTTTTAAAAAATTTGTAACTGACAATAATCCTTTTGCTATACATATAATAAATTAAGCTTCATTTCTCTATTTTTTATGAAGTAAAAGTTCAGTTTGCAGTTTAGTTTTTATGTAAAGCTAAATTAATTAAATTTAGTTTAGTTTTTGATTTTTCAATTCAAACTCAAATCAAATTTGATCACAATACAAATCAAACCAAACCAAACCATACTAATTCGATTTGAACTTTAAAATATCAATCCAAATCAAATTTACTTCTCAAAAAGAAAATAATATATTCCCTCCGAATCATTTTAGATGTCTCATTTCCTTATTTGGCAAAATCATATCAATTGTCTCATTTCCTTTTTTGTCTATCTTTTTTTTTTACCTAAATACCCCCACCTTTTCAATTCCCAATACCCAACTACCACCTTTACAATTAATTTAATCAATTAAAATACCCAACTATCACCTTTTTAATTGGACTTCCAGTTAACTCTTAAAATTCGTGAAAACCCAAATGGAACATCTAAAATGATTCGGAGAGAGTATTAAAAATTAAAATTCATAGTAGTAAAAGTAGAAATGAAAATGCAAAACGTTAATAGTTGATTAAAGGGCTTATATATCATTGTTTATAAGAGCGCATAAAGTTTTTTTTATGTCGCAACTAAAGTGAAAGTTAGCTCCTATTTTAATTTGGTTCAAAATTTTTATTTTCGTTTTTATATGCTTAAACATAATCAAAAACCAAAATATTTCGATTTAGGACTTCCTAATTATCCAAATAAATATATGAAAATTCCAAACCATAATTTTTTTTAGTTAACGGTTTTATCCGAGTAACTTTCTCCCCTACTGTATTATATTCATTTAAATTACATTTTAGTTCGGCCTACTAAAGTGAAGCTCAATATTTTAGTTTGGCTTGAAATTTCAATTTTTGATTTTTGGGGCTCAAATAGTTCCAAATTAAGATATATGGTTTGAAAATATTTAATTCAAAATTCAAACTATATTCCTTATTTAATTTGGATTGATTTGGTTTATGGTTTTTTTTCCGAATACTTTTATCCTTGTATACGTGATAATTTTTTACCCATAACCATAAAATGTCGTGATCAAAAACACAAATGTTGGACCTATTTTTAAAGTTATGTCAATTCTTCCTACCTTACATCATCACTTATTATCCATTTAATCAAAATTTTATTTATTGTGGAAAATATTAATAATAATTATTTTTAAAATCCTTGACTTACTGAGTTGACTTGAATCAGGTCAAATTGAAAATAAATTGACTCATAAATGACCTACCCTAAGACGAAAGATCAAAAAACAACCAAGTCCAAATTTGACTCAATTATTATTTTGTTATTTATCATTTTGACTACATTTCTTTACCTTGTATAAAAGCATAATTGAGACTTTCACAAATATAAACTCACATAAATAAAAATATTTTTATAAAATATATGGTAAATGGTTTTGAAGTTAACTAATAATATATTGATTTTTAAGTCAAAATCAATAAGCTGGTCATCATAGTTTTTTCATTAGCTTTAGGCTTTTGGTCAATTTTTTCTCAAGTCAATAGCTAACAACCATTAATAAATTTTACCAAATATCTTCATAGCTAATTTTAGTAGCTAGTTTAAATTGTTTGCTTATCAGCCAATACATTCAGCTTGGTTAAACCACCCAGCAACTCTAGCTAATAGTCATTAGTCATTTGTCAAACAGACATAAATTTAAGGACACACTTCCTCTCTCTTATTCAATTTGCACCGCCATATTTCAATTTAGAATTGTCCTACTTAATTTATATTATTTTTTATATGGTCATAGGCCACACATAATTAGTTTTAGACTCCGTCCATAATTTCATTGTTTTTTCTAATATCATCCACACATTTGTTTTTTATTGTCTTTTTAACAACTATAAGTTGATATTTAACTCAGATGCAAATCAAATAAAACGGAGGAAGTAATAAGTATAATATTAGCTTCACACATTGTTGTATGAGACAGACTCACGTTGTAGCATGTCTTGTACATGGACTATACATATTATGAGATTTTGAACTTCTTTTTTAAGATGTCTCATTAAGAAACGATACCTCATAAAAATAACTCTAGACGATGTCTCATAAAAGTAGCTCACAATATTTATGTGTTAAAAATAATTAGGCTTGTTGCTGTGCAGAATATCTGAAAATGTTGTTAGTATTGGAGTATATGGGCTAACGTTTGGGCTTTGTTTTTGATAACTATAATGTAGCGTTTAGTTATTAATATTCGGTAAGTCTCATGGGAGACGGTCTATTCTATAGACGGAATCCATGAAGCCCAGCCCAAAATATAACATAGTATATTTGGGGTAATAATAAATTATTTGGGGTTATAATAACTTATATTTGGGGTTCTAGAATAGTATATTCGAGGTTATTATACCTTACATTTAGGATTATAACATAATATAATTGATATTATAATAAAAAAATCAGTTAAGGGAAATGGGCTGGCCCAATTTTGTGGTCTATCCTATAGACCGTCTCTTGTGAGATTTTGTGATTAATATTAGATAGTGATAACGAAAACAACTACTTATATGAGAAACCGTCTTTTAAAGAGATGACCTTAAAATATAAAACTTTACATTCTTATTTTTTTTAAGTTGTATTAATTGAGCCTCATATATGTAAATATGTAAAATGTCTCTCGAAAAAGACCGTCTCTCACAACAGTTTGTGTATCGAAAATGGATATTAGTGTTAGTTTTGAGTATGTCGTATATTTGTGGGAGGTGTTTGAAACTCCATAGAAGCAATTTTTTTTTACTATTTCTTGTTCGACGGTTTTATGATGAGATCATTTTTATTAGACTGATTTATGTTTATTTAGTGTGTAAAAGTGATCATTTATAATTTTAAGGTAAAATAATTAGATAAATATGCTAATTATATAATTACATTTTATAATATAATAAAACGATCTCGTTTAAGACGATTTGTTATTATGATATTTAATGCATAGTCACGCTAGTCTAGGTCTACGTGACGACATAGGAATATAAATATTTTGTTATGGATACGTTACACATGAATTTAGTAGCTAAATTAATACAAAATCTTAATATTTTAACTTTTTTGTTGAGATTGTTTGACCAAATGTATCACAAGAGTACCACAAGATAGTAAAAAAGTCTTGTATGATGCTCTGCCACCCTGAGTAGAGTCTATATAATTAAGAAGCTATCACTTTAACCCTAATTAGTTACTTTAAAATTATAAGTTATTACTTAAAGAAAAAAAGTCTAATTAAGTCAGCTTAATAAAGATGGTCTCATCGTAAAATATCTCATTTGAGAATCACGAAAATTTGTATGCAATGGTTGCGTTCAGCCACCCATAAAGGGACCAAATAGTCCAGAGTGAATTTTTTTTTCAATTTTTTTAAAATACTTTTATGCCAAACTCAAGACTTAAAAGATTAAATTCAAAAATTAAATGTCAAATCTAAGATTTAAAAAACCAATTTCAAGATTTAAGTCGATTTGATTTTAATTATAGTACTAAATTTAAAAAACTAAATGCAAATCTAAGACTAAAAACCATTTTTGAAAAAAGTCACATGCAAGTTGCAACCGTTGCATACTGGTTTTAATGATTTGATTTGGTTGCATTTTTTGGTTTGGGGTTTAAGCCTTGGCTAATGGGCCCCTTTTATCATACCCACGTCATTAATCATGCCTACTTTCAAACAGTAAGTCTCATGGGAGACGGTCTATTCTATAGACGGAATCCATGAAGCCCAGCCCAAAATATAACATAGTATATTTGGGGTTATAATAAATTATTTGGGGTTATAATAACTTATATTTGGGGTTATAGAATAGTATATTCGAGGTTATAATACCTTACATTTAGGATTATAACATAATATAATTGATATTATAATAAAAAAAAATCAGTTAAGGAAAATGAGCTGGCCCAATTTTGTGGTCTATCCTATAGACCGTCTCTTGTGAGATTTTGTGACTTTCAAAATAAGTTACAAAATCTCAAGAGAATCACCATATCATACGAGACCGTCTTATAGATAAATTAAAAACAAAAAGCCTAGAAGTTAAAAGTTTTTATTATTAGACTATATTCAAGTATAAGACATCTCTCACGGTGAGACTATCTTATACAAGAACTTATGTAAAAGAAATTACAATAAGTTACAAAATCTAAAGAGAATCACCATATCCTCCTCGATACAAATCCCACTATTTCTTTATTGAGACCGTTTCATCATGATGCAGTTTCAATTGGGTTAGTCTAAACTCTTTTAAAACAGCTAAATTCTTGAGAGACTATCTCTATGAGAGACGTATTTCAAGCCCAACCCATTAAAATTAATGCCTACTTTCAATATCTTAAATGTCTATTTACATAATTCTTAATTCCTATTTACAATATTTTAAAAATATATAACGAACCGACCTAATTAAAAATGTATCTCGAAAAGACCGTTTCTCACAACAATTTGCGCTTTTCAAAACCTACTTTCCATACTAGTACAAATTCAAATTTCATTATTTTCCGATGTTTTTTACTAATAGCAAATTACATATATTGACCTTATTTTACAATGAAACGGTATCATAGAACACTTGCTAACAAATTTTAATTTTCATCAACCCAAATCAATTAGGGTTTTATTATATTATAAATACCCTGTTTTCTAGCCTCCTTCAATCCCCTCCTATCATTCTCCTCCTCTCTCGTTTTTCTCGCTTTCCTCTCATTCTTCCTTATTCCCGTAAATCTTAATTCCCCCATTAAACTTCTACACCAAGAAACCCATTCTGCAAATCAATCCCAGAATCGTAAGTTATTTTTCCATTCTCCTTCCTCTAATCCTTTTTCTGGTTCAAACATCTATTAAAATCGATGTTTTGTTTATTTCTTGTTTAATTAATCGTATTTTTTTTTCGTTTTTGAATGATTGAAACAGATAAAAGAATCAAAACCAGAAAATCAGATTGAATGTTTTAATGGAGTCTAAATCTGATAAGAAGAAGTCTAATAGTAGTAATAATAATAATAAAATCCATTACGAAGCTCCTCTTGGTTACATCATTGAAGACGTTCGTCCTAACGGTGGTATTCAGAAATTCCGATCTGCTGCTTACTCCAACGTATGTTTTCCTTTTCTCTCTCTGTCTCGTTTTACGCAGAATTTCTCTAAAACGTTGCGTTTTTGTCTAAAAATTGAATCTAATGTTTTCCTTTTTCTGTTTTTCGATTTTTTGCAGTGCGTGAGGCAACCATCCTGATATCTTCCGGTGTTCATTGATTAGATATTTTTGTATTTTTTCCGTTTTTTTCAATTGATTCAGAAAAAAAAGAAAAAAATCCACAAATTTTTTGATTTTGATTTTTGATTTGACGCCATGGCCATTAACGTTTCGGCGATAGGATTTGAGGGTTTTGAGAAACGTTTAGAAATCACATTCTCAAACCCGCTTGTTTTTACGGATCCAAACGGGTCGGGTCTCCGATCCTTAACTCGGTCACAACTCGACTTAATCCTCGACTCAGCAGCGTGCACAATCGTATCTCAGCTTTCAAACTCGGTGTTCGACTCGTACGTTTTATCCGAGTCAAGTTTATTCGTCTACCCACACAAAATTATCTTAAAAACATGCGGTACCACAAAGCTTCTCCTCTCCATTAAACCGATTCTCAAACTCGCCGACTCAATCGGACTCACTGTGTCAAGTGTTCTCTACTCGAGAGGAACCTTCAACTTTCCGAACGCTCAGCTTTCTCCGCATAGAAGCTTCTCAGAAGAAGTTAGTTATTTGAATGGGTATTTTGGTAATTTGTCAAGTGGGTCTCAGCCTCAGGCCTATGTTCTTGGAGATCCAACGGTTCCAAATCGTTCTTGGCATGTTTACTCAGCATCTGCTGACGTGGAGAAACGGACGGCTGAGATTACGATTGAGATGTGCATGACTGGGCTTAACAAGGAAAAAGCTGATGTGTTTTACAAAAAGGAAAATCATGCAGCCAAAGAAATGACGAAATTGTCTGGGATTAGTGACGTCATCCCTAGTCACGTGATCTGTGATTTTGATTTTGAACCATGTGGGTACTCAATGAACGGAATCGACGGTGGGGCCTACTCTACTGTGCACGTGACCCCTGAAGACGGATTCAGTTACGCTAGTTACGAAGCGATGGGATTCGACCCAAATTCGATCCATTACGAGGTTTTGACTAAGAGGGCGTTACGATGCTTTGAGCCTAAGGAGTTTACTGTTGCTATCACGTGCTGTGATGGTGATTTGGCACGTGAGTGGGTGAGTTCAGGTGGTGACGTGGAGGGGTTCACCTGCCGGAGTGCAGTGGAGCAGGAGCTGCCAGGTGGCGGATTAGTGGTGTACAAGACTTATATGGCGGAGGAACCGGTACGTGAGATGCACGTGCCTTTATCGTTTATCGACATGTCTTTCTGGAAGGAGGTGGAAGCGGTGGAGGTGGGTGATGACATGGTGACTTGTGGCGGCGGTTTAGGCGGTGTAGGCGGAGACGGTGGAGGATTCTTGGGGTATAATAATGTGGCTTGTGGTTGTTGATGGTGATGCAATTTAATGCTTATTAGTTTTAATTCATGTTTTAAGTTTTATTATTGTTAAGTTTAGTATTTTAATGAGAATAAAAGGTCATGGTCATGGCCAATAGTCGTACTATTATCAAGTAATTGAATAATAATGTTATTCCTGTTTTGATGGAGTATATGATCATTGGCTTTTGTTTTAGTATACAAATAATTGCACAATTATAAAATTATTATTCCCACTTGGATATTTGGATAGTACAAGTTCATCTGATCCAATATAGACCCTGAATGTAGCCCGGGATATATTAGGTATGAATAGGGGCGAAGTTAGAAATTTATGTTAGGGGAGGTTGAATACAGACTAGAAAAAAATTAATTTCTATGATTCAAAAATATAATATGGAATAAAAAAACGTGACATCCAAAAATATAATTTAAATTTTATATTTTTTTTATTGCGATAAACTTTTAACTCAAAGTAAAAAATTATACAAGGTTTCTTTAATGATATTGCAAATCTGCTAATGAACGTGAATTATTAATTTTTGTTACTTTGCTTATCAATATTACATACTCCATCCGTTCCTTTTTGATGTTCTTATTTGGGTTTTTCACCAAGATTAAGATAAATGGAATCTTTGGTGGTAGTGGTATTATTTTAAGGATAAATGGAGATTAATAATCCCAACTTTGCGTGATCCGCTCAAAACAATCCCAACTTTCGATTATTTTCTAATATACCTAACTTTGCCACTTTGTTGCTCAGGACATACCCTTTAATGTTATAACCGGTTATAACAGAAGATATGCGAAAGTTGGGATTGTTTTGAGCGGATCACGCAAAGTTGGGATTATTAATCTCCATTATCCTTCTTATTTCCATGACAAAAAGGTGATTTACCTGTTATAACCGGTTACCATATTAAAGGGTATGTCCTGAGCAACAAAGTGGCAAAGTTAGGTATATTAGAAAATAATCGAAAGTTGGGATTGTTTTGAGCGGATCACGCAAAGTTGGGATTATTAATCTCCATTTATCCTTATTTTAATTATATATTAGTGAGAAGTAATGATTGTATTGGAAGTATTAGAAAAAAAATAATTAAATAATAGTGTAATGTGATAATTGTATTGAAAGTATGAGAGGGAAAACAATTAAATAATAGTGTGAAGTAAGGAAATTGGGGTTTTAAAGGGTAAAAGTGGGATGAAAACTTTCCAAAAATGGAAAGTATTTTAAAGTGGAAAAACTTTTGAAACTACCCTTTTTAGTAAGGTGAAAAAACAAAAAGGAATGGAGGGAGTATCATGCAATTAATAATGAACACACATTCTACTAAACTTGAAGGGAAAACAAAAAAAATTACATTATAAGAAAAGATGACATTACAATTCGTTTGATCAATTATTAATTTCTCTATTACAAAATACGTATTTTGTAATAGAGAAATTAATAATTGATCAAACTAATTGTAATGTCATCTTTTTTATATTATTTGGTGTTATGGTAAAAGTATCATTGACCATTTTATATAAGTATATGCAATTATTTAGAGCTTGCAATGGTCAATTTATAATCACTTAAAAATAAAAATCAAAATAATAAAAAAACAAGGATAAAAGAGGGTATATTACTTTTTTTTTTTAAAAAAAAAATTGATATCTATGTTAAGTTGTTTTTAAAGCAAATTCATGTTTCATTAGCATATGTTATATGTTAAATACTGATAAGTCCATAAATAATTAACTCTATTGTTAAAATTATAATAATATTTTCTTATTTTAAGCTAGTATTCCAATAAATGCATTATCTTAATATTTTGAACTTTCAAACTATATCACTTTTAAAGGAAAGATGGAGTATTAAGTTATTAATATAACTTATTAAGGGAAAGATGTAGTATTATGTTATTAATTTTAAAAATAAGTAAAAAAAAATGAATTCAATTTTTGTTGTGAAGACTTGAACTTTTAAACCATATACTTTGAATAACAACACTTAAACCACTAATTATCCATGTTCTTGTAATGCTTAAATTGTCATAAAACATAACGTCATAACTTAATTAAGGAGACCAAACTAAAACTACAACAGGACATGTGTTTTGGCGGCCGGTCCTCCACCAGTCCCCCTTCTCTTCGCCCCTGGGTATGATGATGATGAACTTCTATTAGACCAAATAGTAAGCACCACTTTCTACAATGTCAAAAAGTATGCTGAACCGAGTTAGTGGTGTTGGTGTCGGCCACACTGTCATATGATTCACTAATCTCCTTATGAATAACGAACCACAAAAAGATAGTCGGTTTTGGGCGATTTCTGGGTCATTTGAGCGAATCGCGAATTTAATAAGCGAATAAATTGGCAAATTATGCTACACTGGTCGACCACGATCATACCTTCTTTCAATCTTTTAATTTTCGTATGATATTAGTTATATTTTTCGATTCTAATCGGATTATTTGACGCTTCTGTACCTTCATTTCTAGCTTCGCCACTGTTAAAAAATAAAAATTAGGAAACTTATTATTATTATTATTATTATTATTATTATTATTATTATTATTATTATTATTATTATTATTATTGATTGATGTGTATAATATAGAAGTCTTCTAATTGATTCAATTATTTAATGTGAGAGTAGATGATCAAAGCCTTAGTCTATGATAAAAAAATGCCAATGCTTATCTTGGCTATTTAATAATTAAGAAAAATATATGATGGATTTGTTCATCTATTTTATGCCTCAAGGGGCCTAGATTATGAAGCATTATGATCTCATTTAATGAATTTTATTTAAGAATTTTTTAATATTCTATTTTTAAGTAATCATTAACATCATCATGCACGGTGTATTCCGTCCATAGAAAACTATGACTAGAATCTGAGGAGAAAGGACGACGACAACTCCTACACATAGAAATCTATTTTTAGGTAATAAAGTTTAAAATAAAAATATTAAAAATTGATCACATTGATGGAGAGATATTATTTTAGATAATAGTACTAAGTTATTATACATGGCTATCATCTTGCGTTTTGTGGAATCCATTCCATGTGGTAAATAGACTTTTTTTAAAATTTGCATGGTAATCTTATGCTCTTAAATTTTTCACGCAAAATATTAAAGCTTTTTTAGATTTACGTTATAATAAACTATCATGACAACTTTTTATTATAAAAACCGATAATTATTTACAAATGGTTATACATATTGTGTGGAAAAAAGTATATCACTCTCAATTGCAATTACTTCCTCCGTTTTATATTACTTGTACTAAGTTGACTTTTGCACTATTCATCATTGTATGGTAATTTATATATTTTTGCTATTATATATACAAGGAAAAAAATATAGTCATGTGGAATCTTGTTTTATTCCTCTCATAGCATATTTTCATAATATCAAATTTTTATAACTTTTAGTTATGTATAACTCTAGTTATAAACGATCTCATAAATGCATTAGATTGCGCAAAAGTATATTTGGTGCAAGTTTTTTGGAAAGTATAAAGTACTCCCTTCAATTCATTTGAGTTGTCCCATTTGCTTGGACACAGATATTAAAAGTGGGATGAGGTCCACCAAAATGGTAGTAGTTGACGTATTTTATTAAATTAATTGGTAGGTGGGATATTATAAGAAGTAAAAGTGCGGGTATATTGGTCATTATATGTGTGAACATGGGGTTTTAAGGTAAAAAATCATTGACGAAAAAGGAAATGAGACAACTGAGGTAAATTGCCCATAAATAAAAATTGGATAAATGAAATGAATGGGAGGGAGTATAATAAAATGGGAAAGTAGCATAGCAAGTGGAAATTGTATCATAGGATAAGAACATTATCTTGAACATAGCTCGGCTATTAACGGCCAATGGTGAGAAGAGACAACCAAGCTATGATCAATGTATTGCTAGTTGGTAATAGGATTAGATAACATGTTGTCTTGTCTATGTTCAACACAATTGTGCAAGTAGCTCCAACTAATGGCAATGTAAGCTCATACAAATGGTTGTAAAATTTTAAGCCAATTCATGAATGGGTTGTCAATTGTGGCTAGCATTTAGATTTTGCAAGTGCATTATGATTTATGAAGCTCATTCTGTAACCAGACGATCAGGTTTCGAGCATGTTTAATATGTTTTATTGGGCATGGCCCCGCAAAATTAGAGGCTTTAATATTAAATTACATAGTATATGTTAAGTGTTTAAAGATACAAAGTTGTTACAGAATTATCATAATTTTTGAAATGGCACTGAACCTTCAAAAAATTTGTTAATTTTTGTTTTTTTTTGTTTTTGGTTTGCAATCTTTTCTAGTATTGTGGATGATGTGGATCAAGGTTATGCTCAACCTACTATAATATAATTAATATTTGGATAACAAAATTTGAGCAGATCAACTAGCCAATATTTGTCTTGTACTCTATCTCTATAAGTCAGCATCATTTGAATTAAAAAATAATTATGACAAGAGTATGAATGTGTTTTTGTTTTTTAGTGTAAAAATAAGAACTATTTAGTAAAATAGTTTATTGGACACTTTTAGTTAATTTTAGTACAAATAGATGATTGGGCGGCTATCATCATCATCATCATCAATATTGGGCCTATAGTATCTCGCTCATAGGAACTATAGTCGGGGTCTATGGATGAAGACGACAACCCATACTCATCAAGAATCAGACCAAAGAATTACTCGATTCGAGAAAAATCTTCAAAAAGAGAGATTTATGCAACAAAAAAAATTAAGAGAAGTTCAACCCACAAGTTTGCATCTCGCAATCTTAGCAACTGTCTAGTTGGGCTACCGGCAAGAAAAATAGATCTCCAACCTTAAATTCCTTGGATTAAAAATTGCTACCAACCACAATTTCCTTTATCCATAAAACCAAAACAAAAAGGAAATTCCACATGGTAGCATCCATTTTTAATGAAATGCTAGTGGTAGCACTCTTTTAAGAAAATTCCACATGGTAGCATCCAGTTTATATACCATCTAATTGCCGTAGCATTTTCTGTTAAGTTCTTGTTAGATTCCGTTAAATACATTATTTTGTAAGTTTTTTCCACATGATAACATCCAATTTTTGTTTGATTCACCATTTTAACGTTTAATCACCGTTTTAATGTTTAATTCACCGTCATTAATGCTCATAAATGTTTAAATATTTATAGAAAATTTATAATAAACTATCTAATATGGTCGAAACAAGTACTTATTCGTCTATTTTTCGATACGTAAACCGAAAAAGATCTTTGGCGTCATTTTTACCTATCATAACGTTTTTTTTTTAAAAAAAAACGGACGTTGCAATTAACCTTAGGGTAACTCTTTCGAAATTCCGGTCGAAACAAGTATGTATTCGCCTATTTTCCGAAACGTAAACCAAAAAAGATATTTGACGTTAATTTTACCCATCATAACGATTTTTATTTTGAAAAAACAAACGTCGCTACTACCCTTGTGGGATAACTCTTTCGAAAATTTGATTAAAACAAGTACTTATTCGAAAGAGTACTTGTGACAGATTAATTAAACATAAAAATGGTGAATTAAATGTTAAAACTAATTTTCCGTAAAATTATTTAACATTTATAATTTTTCCATAAAATTATTAAATATTTATGGACGTTAATGAATTAATCGGTGAATTAAACAATAAAATGGCGAATTAAATGTCAAAATGGTGAATTAAACAAAAACTGGATGCTACCATGTGGAAAAAAACTTACAAAATGATGAAGTTAACGGAATTAAACAAGAACTTAACGGAAAATGTTATGGCAATTAGATAGTGCATAAACTGGATGCTACCATGTGGAATTTTCTTTAAAAAGTGCCACTATTGGCATTTCATTAAAACTGAATGTTACCATGTGTAATTTCCCAAACAAAAATAATGATTAAATCGAAATATTCTGTGCATCTACATTGAAATTTAATTAATTCAACTCTTTTTACTTTTCAATAACACTCAAATAAATCTTGCGATTTATTTTTCATAAAATAACACTTAGAATATTAATTAATTTGGACATGCAGTGTAAGAGTGTATGAGCGTAACATAGACGATAATAAGTTAGACACTAATCCTTGAGCAGTTTCACCGTGAAATGACTTTTATTGGGTAAGTCCAAATGTTTAAAAATAAATAACCACTTTATATACACACGTTGAAATTTAGTTTTTTTATGGGTTTTTTCTTTTTTAAGTTTGTGTATTTCAGGTACTCTCTTGAGAAACTGTCTTTTGTAAAGACGGCTCTCAAGAGCCCAGCCCATATTCATATTTAATTAATAACTTTTATTAAAAACAAAACTGCTGTCTCTTGATAATTGATTCCATTCACGCATGTAGTTTTTTTTTGGAATATGAAAAGTCATAAATTAACTGTCTCTTTCCCAACAAAGTAAAACTTCCATTATGAAGATATTAGATTTTTATCTCCCTTCTTCAACCTTTAACTATACTCTCCTTCTACAACTTGAAGATTGTCTAACAATGGTAAATTTAATGCTTGAATTTGATAGTGGTTCTTTTGGGTTATAACGTAATATATTTAGGGTTATAGAAACATATATTTGGGGTTATAAAAACATATATTTTGAGTTATAACATAATGTATTTGGTGTTAAAACAACATAAAGTGGAATAATAACATAATATATTTGGGGTTATAACGTAATATATTTTGGGTTATGACATAATATTTTTGGGTTTATAACAACGTATATTTGGGTTTATAACAACGTATATATAGATTTATAAATGTTGAAAAAGATAAACAAAGGATGAACATAAAATAATGGAGATAAACACACCGAAATTGAACCTTGAGAAATGCAAATGGAGACTGAAAAAGTTAGAGAGAGAAGTTGGTGAAGATGACAATTGAGAAGTTTTTGTCAGGAAAGAGTGAGAGAATATGAAGTAAGAGAAGGTTTCATTTTATTTTATTTTAGTTTTATTATTTTATTTGGGCTGGCCCAAAAGTGAGAAGTCTCTTGTAAAGACCGTCTCACGTGAAAGTTTGTGTATTTATTAATGGGCGTTTTATATGAGTTTTTCTCACAGTGAAACGGCCTCATACAAGACTTAGATGGAGTCATGGAGGGATGATTTGTTAGGAGTTAGGACCAATTCTAAAACATGCATGTTCACATCACACTTAATAATTGCATGCAATTCTTCATAATAACGTCTGTACAAGAGAAGAGTTGATTGTGATACCTCAAATTTAATTTGAAAAAGAATTGATATACTACTCATATCAACAAGGTGCTTCTTTCTTTCATGGGAGCCCATTTGCTAAGAATTCCATAGTTAGGCGTGCTTGGTGGGAAGCAATCTTAGGATTGGTGACCTCCTGAGAAGTTTTCCCGGATGCGCATTAGTGATGCCAAAGTGCGCTGGAAAGACTTGTGTTGGTTTGTGGGGCCAATTTACAGTTTCCATGAGTACACCAAGGGTCCGAGGGGCCAGGGCCGGGTGTTACATTGATTGCATATAAGCCTGATGAAAAATTTCATCCTAAAATGAATTGATAATTGAAGGATTAGTTCATCATCAAGCTTATATTATACTCCAGAAAATCGCTATCTTATTTTTCGATATAGAATCAGGTGCAAGTTATTTTTTCAGATATTTGCAGGTTTCTCTCGTTGCAGACCCTTGAGCCAGGGGACTCTTTTGACCGCCTTCTCCCGATGGGTATGAGACACCGTCTATCTTCCCTTCCCAAACCCTGATCATAGATATAGTCTATAAGCGAGATATACTGGATATGATGATGATGAAGAAGAATCAGATGCAAGTTATTTTTTCAATATTTCTACTATTTTACTTGTTTTTTCAACTAGGGATAGTGGTAAGGACCAATTACGGAACATGGTTCTCCACTTCAATATATCAAGAATGCATTCTTAGCTATGCACCATGCAACTCAATACTCATTTTGCTTCAAGTATTCCCAAGCATGGTTTCTTTTCTACTAGGGTTAATTAATACGTATACACACAATCTCACAAAAGACGGTCTATAGGATAGACCACAAAATTGGGCCAGCCCATTCCCCTTAATTGATTTTTTTATTATAATATCAATTATATTATGTTATAATCCTAAATGTAAGGTATTATAACCTCGAATATACTATTCTATAACCCTAAATATAAGTTATTATAACCCCAAATAATTTATTATAATCCCAAATATACTATGTTATATTTTGGGCTGGGCTTTATGTATTCCGTCTATAGAATAGACCGTCTCCCATGAGACTTACTAATACGTATAACTACCACCTACTTTAGAATCGAGTTTTGTCTCATTTAAAAAGCAAGTATCGTCACTTTTCAAGAAAGTTCTTGGAGGTTTGATTCTCAGATTACCTTTCAGTTTTATTGTCCTACCCTATAATAAAAAAACAATTAAAATTAAACTACTACCTACTTGACCTCTACCATTTTCCAACTTAAAAATACAAACCCTTTACTAATGGAACATTCCTAAAATAATTTTTTAATTAGTGTCAAAATAAAATTTATAAATGAATTAAGAATAAGATTATTAATTATTAATTTAGTAGTTTGATCGTGAATTTATATGATGGAATTCAACAACATTTCAATAAATAAAATTCATGATTTTGAGAAAAGGTCTTTTAGATATTCTTTGCGTGTTAAATGATATGGAGAATATTATGTGAGATTACAATATGCTTAAATAAATTCTAAGTTCACCAAAATCGTCATAATTTAAGAAATATTATATATTAATTATATATTAATTTTAGAGGGCGGGAATGATTTGGAAGGATAAGAACGACCTTAGTGTCATACAAATTCCTTTGTTTGACTAATTTAGAAAGGAATAATAATTCAAAATGAAGGGGTTTAAAAGGATTATTAAATCTCTATATTAAATTATTAATAGCTCAATCTCGGAGATTTTATTATTTTCTTTTATTGTCAGCTACTAGCTATTTTCTGTTAAACAGACTAGTAAGGATCAAATCTGGAATAATGTTGTCGCACATTAATATTTTTATTAACCACGTTAACCAGCATACTTATAACTTTTTTAGAGATATAACTTGTTAAACGTTGTCAGTAGACAACCTTATAACAATGATAATATATCGTTACTATCATCATATCTATTATATTTCGCTCATAAGTAAAAGTATATAAGACTTTAATTTCTAATTCAAGCTTTCTTATTTATGGTGACATTAAAGTTTATACGTAGAACAAACAACTAAACTCCAACAGAAGCGTGAAATATCATTTTTAGTGGGAAGAAATTAAAAAGAAAAAAAAAACTTAAAAATCAGAAGTTGCAACAAACAGAATGATTTATTTAAAAAATAATTTGGTGAAATAAAAACAGAATCATTATAATTTTATCAATGGCGTGCTCAATGTGATGTTATAACTGGTAAAGTTCACAACTATAGATCTAAAAAAATCATTACTTGCTTAACTATTCCATGCAAAAATCACATAAGATAAAAGCTTTAACTAATTAAATTATAAAAATATAAACCAAATCTTTTTCCTTTTATTTTGAAGTGATAATTAATCAACAAGAAATGTTTAAATAGCGACGGTACAACTGTGATGGAACAAATGTTTTCGTGGTTTTCAAAAATTACGATGGATTTTCGATGACAAATGTGTTGTTGTGATTTTAAATTTTTGTGGCGGACTGTGTGATAAAATAGAATTTCATCGTAAGCTTTATATTTAAAGATAGTTAGATATGTTGCATATTTCGTCATTGTGAATTTGCAAAAATTTTGATGGACTTCAAAACGGACTAAAATTCATCGCTAAACATATAGTATCTAATAAAATATCGTCTCATATCATCCACATTTCTGATTCTAAAGTCTCCAATATTATCCTCATTTGTAGTATCTTTTATAAAAAAAAGTTGAATAATAAAAAAAAGAAAAATCTAAATGACCATACTTAGCACCAATATGAAAAAAACTAGCTTTGTAGTATCTTTTATAAATTATATTGGTAGTTTTTTCAAAAAATATTTTGTATATTAATATTAGGTATTTCTTTTGAAATTTTCCATTTTATTAATTTAAATATAAATTAAACTACTTTTATCTATTATTTTTGCATGTTATGTTTATTTCATTAGATAAAAATATTTAAAATTAAATAGATATAAGTATTAATTGAATAGTATCCACGACAACACGTAGGATGAACTTGCGAGGATAAATACCTCTCCTAGTTTCCACAAAGGAATCTACGATGACAAATGACAATGTCCGCTGCATATATAGTGATCGTGTTTGCGATGGATCATTAATTGCAAAATTAATGGTTGTAAAAGGTCCATATAAGTTATAATTACAAAGAAAAAGGGCCACAATATGTTATTTCGCCCAGGACCCTCGAATATCTAGGCCGGCCCTGGAAGCCTGTTAATATAACAACGGGATAATAAAATGTTTTTGTTAATGTATCCCCAAATTTGGTAGCTTTAAAACTACTCCCACTATTTTGAAAGCTTTCTAATTCGTTTTTGGATTGTTACCACTAATTCCCGAAGTAGGTATCCAACATCCACGCCTTACTACCTAAAGATTTTCAACCTTGCAATACAAGGCCACGCATGATCATTGAAATAGAATGGAATATAAGAATTTTAAAAGGAAATGGTCTCCAACTAAAGGAATTTATACCAAATCAATCAACCATACATCCATATCTTATGCAATTGGAATTTAGTTCGTATTGTATGAGATCATATTATTATGAGACAGATCTAAATAATTAATTTATTGTCAAGGAACCAAATCAACTAAAAGCTTAAACTAATGGTTAAGACTTTATGGTATGTTATATATTCTAACATGTAGGAGTGTGCACCGGTCCAAATCCGATCCGGGACCGGTTGGACCGGAATCTCGAATATGTTAAGACCGGAGACCGAATCGGTTGCATCCCGTCCGGTCCCGGTCTAACCCGGATTCCATCCGGTCCGTTACGGGTTTGGACCGGTTAGACCGGAAATACCGGTCCACTTCTGGTCCGATCTCTTTTTGCACACCCCTACTAACACGCCCCCTTCACACAAGAGCCCATTGGGTTAGAAGTTTGGATGCATATATGCACTGAATATTTCACTTTACTGAGAGGTGGTTGAAATTCGAACTTGTGACCTCTTGTCACATTGACTCTGATACCATGTTAATTAAAGAATCAATTTAACAAAAAGTTTTAAGTTAATGGTTGAGGCTCCATGATATGCAATATAATCTAACATTTATTTCTCTAACTGATCACCTTAGGATTGTAAATAATTATATAAATGTTATAACTTATAAGTCATCACTTTAAAACAATAAATATAAATTGAGTCAGCACAATATCACGATTTTGTTTTATTGGATAATTTGTGATTGCAATTTGCTTGTCACATGCATAGGCGGCTTAGGGTGGCCATAGTAATGAAAATTCAAGAAAACTTATACTAGATAACATTATTGAATTTCTTATTTGGGCATATTAGAATTTGTCTTTTGCTTTCTCAAGTCCAAGGGCCAAGAATATATTATAGCTTTTCTTCCTCTATTAAAGAATATGAACATTAATTATTGGAGTGGATTGACCTATTTTGTTACTATATACTAGAATTTTAGTATTATGGGACCATGATATATTCAAAAAGAATTTAAAGTGGATTCGTATATTGTTGGCATATCAATATTTGGGGAAATTATATAATTCATCTTAGCTTAATTTAACGATCTCATATATATATTTTAGAAAAGTCCTAATTAATTTTACTTCATTTTAAATAAAGATTCCATCTTTTATTTGTGGGTTTATAGTATACACATCAATATTTGTATATATTTTCTTTGGAATTATTTGGTGAAAGGTGTGATTGGTGTGAGAATGCATAAAGTTATAAAAGGTGAAAAAATTATTTAAGGTGAAATGAGGTATAGTTTTACAAAAATATAAGACAAAGAGGAATTGTAAAATCAATTCTTCCTTATTTTTCACTTTAATTTCTTATGATTTTCCTACAATAATTTCAGTATTGATTAATCATGAATGATCTCAATTTTATGTGTATTTGCCTAGAATAAACTTAAGTACCGAAATAACCTGATATAGTGGGTAATTTACCAAACAGTATACTGAAAATTAATATAAAGTTAGAGAAAAATTTATGAATAAAAAGTTCTGAAAAATATTTTTAACATTTTTTTCGACATTTGTATTAATTTATCTTTTTTTTAAAAAAGAATAAAACTTAATATAACAGCCTAACAGGTTATCCGATTACTAGAGATTGCCTTGGGCAAATACCCCATAGAGTTGGGATTATTCATGATTAATCAATAGATGGGTTTATTGTAGGAAAATCATGAAAATTTTGGATTATTCTTGTTAATTTTTCATTTTAAAATTTGAAATTGAAAACTTAAATTCTTGAAATGGACATTTCAAGTTTTGAAGTAGTCATTTTAGCCATTGATGAGGGAAAATTAAGACTTAAATGGGGATTCTAATCATTGAAGTAGCGATTTGAGGTCTTGCAATTGACATTATAACGATTAGTGTTGTGGGGTCAATTAAGTCCATAACCCATATAGTCAAACCCAAAACCACCCACTTTGGTCCACTACTCACTTTCTAAAACAACTCCCCACTATTCTCGCATCTACAAACATTATCTGCATGATCATCCTGTTATCAAGCAAAACCTCCAAAGTCCCAACAAGAGACTACTATGAATACTTGTGGAACTACAGAAACAAGATACACAATTCTACTCTTCTATACACATTTCATCTTTCGTACCGAAAATAGTTAGAATTGGTACATAAAAATTGAAGTTAAGACTTTAAAGAATGAAGATTAAGACTTGAAATAAGTACTTTAAGAGTAAGAAATAACATTTTGAGTCTTGAAATGAGTGTTTAAGGATTGAAGTAGGTGGTAAAAACAAATTAAGCTTTTGGAAAAAAAGATTAGGACTTAAAGTAGAGATTTTAAGCATTGAAATTAAATTTAAAACATACAATAATTATTTTAAATCTTAAATTTAGAGGATTTAAAAAGTTAAACATTTTTTAGACATATATTTCTCTACAAATAGTACCGGTGCGGTGGCCCGTGGCCGCATTCAAGAATTTGTGATACAACAATGGTGATATTTGAATTGTCCAATACAATATGTAAGTTACAAGTCCAATATGTGTGATAATTGGGTTGGGCCTTTTAAATGATAAGGGCACCTTTTCCATCACAACAAAAAAAAAAAATACCATTTTCATTCCAAAGTTATCTACTATAAGTATGAATAGAATGAAAATCATTTACTTCAAACCCAATTAACATAAAGCCAATCTTTTGAGAGACCAACACATTCACCTCCACTCAAAAAAAAAATATTCACCTCAACTCAAGAATATAACGTCCTCGTTGCACCTTAATTAAAGATACTTTACAGTCCAACTAATGTTCTTTCAGCACATATTGGTCTTATTTATATGCGCCTAAGAAATTTCTTAGAAGGTTACCCATCTTAAAGTTGCTCCCCGCCAAACTCACTTAACTAGGGAGTTCTTATTTCCTTAAAAAGATAAAACTTGTTAATGTAAGTAGTCCATTATTCCTTGTTAAAATTCAACCCGAAAACAACGAGAAAAAATTCAAATAGACGTCTCTCAAGAGTTCAACCCATATCTCTCTTTTAGTTTACAAAATCACCAATTAGTTTTTTTTTAATTTATCTATTGGGCCAGCCCCAAAACTTGAGACGTCTATTGCATAGACGGTCTCAAGTAAGAATTTGTGTAATTGTTATGAGTATATATTTTAATATTGTTGCATAATCAATTATTTATTCATTTTGGTAATGATAATATCATTCTTCAATAATCAATAAAATATAGTACTAATTAAGAAATGACTCGAGACATGTGTCACGCTGTCATTAAAATTATACTGGGCTTTTTAAATTTTATGTGTCTCAATTATCAATAATTACTATGAGCATATGTTATAATATTGTTATATAATAAATTATATTTTTAATTTGATAATGATAATATCATAACAAATACAATGATTTAATAATTAAGTTTATGTTGTAAAAAATTAATTTTATAAATTAATATCATTATTCATATCAGTAAATATTTATAACTCCGTATTTTACACGAAAATCTATCTAATTTCTATAAATTTCGTTCTTATATAATTATAAGGCGTTGAGATATATTTTGGTGTGATGGTTAATAGAAATACAAACCCAACAAATGTCATTTTTGATGGTATAGAGTAATGGACACTCAAAAAACAAAATTTATAATTGGCATTATATCCTCCTCTACATATCTTCAAGTACAAAAAAGTTGAGTGTGTTATAAAGTAGGATGAACGAGTAGATGAATATTAAAAATAAAACAAAAATTAAAAGAATTGGATCTTCTTAATTACTTACCCATAATAAATGTCATTAAATATGACAAAACCTAATTAAAATTTCATCACAAAACCACAACCCAAAAGTGAGTTGCTATTGTACAATCGTTCTTTGTTTTTTTTATGTGATTTGAACGATTACACACTTAAAATTTCTAATGAGCTCTAGTAATTCTAAATCCCAAAAAGAAAAAGAAGGAATAAAAAAACTCAATTAAACTTATTTGACGACTATCAATCACATTTGCACACGACGCCGTTCTCATAATAGCACTTTCCCAACCCATAAATCCGCCACCAACGCCGCCGCCATATGTCCCCGTCTCTCCGCCGTTATTGGTTGCTTGAATTGCTTTCCAACAAGGCAACAACATTATAGATTTAGGCACGCATGGAGCACATGTTGTTGGGTGGGCCACATATGTTTTGTACACTACAAACCCACCATTTGGTAGCTCTTGCTTTACTGCACTCCTACATGTAAACCCATCAAGGTCCACCATCTTTTCATTTGTCCAGTCACGTGCCACACCACCTCCCAAGCACGTGATAGCCACCGTGAATTCTTTCGGTTCGAAACTTCTTAACACTCTTTTCACTAGCGGTTCGAATCTGATTGAACCCGAATCAAAACCCATAACTTCATAGCTCGCATAACTAAACCCATCTTCAGGTGTAACGTGTACAGTCGAGTAGGCCCCACCATCAATCCCGTTCATAGAATACCCACACGGATCAAAATCCACGTCACATATTACATGACTTGAAATAATCTCATTAATTTTAGACATTTTGGTCATTTCCTTAGCCAAATGTCCGTCCTTTTTATAAAACACGGTGGCAGCATCTCTATTTAAACCCGTCATACACATTTCTAAAGTAACCACACCCCTTGGATCTTCCACATCAGCAGTGGAAGATGCTGAGTAGACATGCCAACTACGATTAGGAACCGTTGGATCTCCCAAAACATATGCTTGGGGCCCACTACTCAAATAACCAAAATATCTATTTAAAAAACTAACTTCTTCTGAGAAGCTTCTATGAGGAGCAACCTGAGCACTTGGGAAGTTAAACGTCCCTCTCGAGTACAAAACACTTGACACAGTGAGTCCAACTGAGTCAGCGAGTTGGAGAATCGGATCAATAGAAAGAAGCAACTTGGTTGTCCCACAAGTTTTAAGAACGATTTTAAGTGGGTAAATGAATAAACTTGACTCGGACAGAACGTATGAGTCAAGCTCCGAGTTGGATAACTCAGCTACAATAGTACAAGCTGCGGGCTCAAGGATTGAGTCAATTTGAGCCCGAGTTAGTAATCGGAGACCCAACCCGGTTGAATCAGTAAAAAAGGGCGGGTTAGAGAAGTTAATCTCAAGCCTTTTCTCAAACCCTTCAAACCCGATAGCCGAAACGGGCTGACCCGTCTCATTATCAGAAGAAATAGCCATTGATGAAGATCAAAGTGAAACGTTTTAAATGTTTAAAAGGATACAAAACTAAGACAAAAATAAAATTGTAATAGTAGTGTGTATGGTACTGCTACACTTGACTAAATTTGTTGGATGAGCATATATATATACACATTGACACATACTTTATATATATATACTCCCTCCATTCCTTATACCGAGAAAGAATGCTTAAAGTTAATGGAAAACATATAAGGAGCACAACTGTTAGAAATAATTTAATAAAGTTAGTGGAAAATTTGGAGATTATAAGAGTTTTTAGAATATTAAAATAACATCGACACAAATGCTTGTGCGGAAGCCCGGAAGGTCTCTTGAAAAATCGTGCCCAATGATTTTAAATTTAAAAAAAAGGTTAATGACCACACTCTTGATACATGGGCTAAATAGCCCAATTAACACAATTATTAGCATATGAATTTCTTATTTTGAGGTCGTCTTGCGGAGAGACAATCTTGAGTCTACACAAGAGTAGATCTAATAAATGTTAATTACTATGTTTTAAAATTTTGATATAGATAAAAAGATTCTTTATGAAAACAGCAAATTAAAGAACAACATAAAACGATAAATGAGAACAACTTTAAGGAACAGAGGGAGTATAAAAATGTCAATAAGAAAATAAAAAAAAAAAGAAAAAAAAGAAAGTAAATGGATAGGATGGGGGGAGGGGGTTAAAGGGCATGCTTGAAGAGGAGCAATGATGTGAATAAGTGGTTCATGTGAAAAAAAGAATGATGTGTAATGTCTCATGTTTTTAGGAAATGAGCGTGCCAAAGAAGTGGTCTCCTGGTTTGCTGGGAAGATCATGAGATATAAGGGGATTTTGCTTAACATTTTACATACTTAATTATTTTATTTTGTTTTCTTTTCTTTTGTATTTGGATTTTATTATTATTAATAAGAAATAAGAATAAGAATAAGAATTGGATAGTGTAGATTTGGATCCCCCTTTTGTACGGTATTACTATATTGTCTTTGGTAATTGGTGGGTGCTCTTCCTAAAAGGACTGCGTACCTGCACTTCACTCCGTCTTGTCGCCCTTACCGACCCTCTCATCATCTTTCTTGCTCCCACCACCCATTATTTTATTGCAATCGAGGCAGTTAAGAAATCAGCTTAACCAAAACCTTTAATAGTTATAGTTGCAGAGTATTTTATATACTCTTAACTAAAGGTGTTTAATGGGTCGGGTCGAATCAAAAATTAAATGGGGCGGACAAGGCGGGTCAGGTCATGTCAAATGTTAAACGGGCCAGGGCGGGTCAAGCCTATTGAAATCCGACCCACTTTGACCCTTTTTTTAAAAGTTCGTAGATTAATTTTTTTTATTATACTTTAATGCTCGTTCGGTCGACCCATTATGTATATAGTAATATCATTTAAAAATATAAAAAAAAGTGGTAAATTTTTTTCCGCAATTAATACTTATAATTATTCGACCCTCCCCGACCCGACCCTTTACACCAAGGCCCGTTAATGACCCGCCCCATTATTGACCCGACCCGTTAAAATGTGACCCGACCCTTGACCCATTGGGTCGACCCGCCCCATTGAACACCTCTACTCTTAACACACCCCCTCACACGAAAGGCCTTTGGGGTTTGAAGTATGAATGCGGCATAAGCCCTCCTCATACATGATTGGCGTTGATATCCACTTTGAATGAGCGGTGATTGAGATTCGAACTCGTAACTTCTTATTTAACTGGCTTCTGTAACCATATCAAAGAATTAATCAACTCAACCAAGTTATACTCTCTAACAGAGTCGGCTTTTTAAATCAACCATTATACAATATAACGTTTAATTTTTTAATAACTAAATTATGATAAAATGCTAAAAACTAAATGTAGAAAATAACAAATCACTTTCAAATGAATTTAATTTTTGATGTATATTAGAAAATATTTTTAAGTTATCATAAAAAATCTCAAACTTAATAGATTGATTTATTATATATATTTTATTTAATTAAATTTGTTAGGATAGTTGGCTTTAAATTAGAGCTAACCACTATAGAATCACCCTCCTTCAACTTTTATAGGACCAATAGATATTGGCCTTCAATATTTATAATGATTAAACGAAATTTGTTATTACTCGATTGGACTCTAATCGATCCGAATTAACTCACATATAAAATCAAAATGAGTTTTAAGATCTTTATATATATATATATATATATATATATATATATATATATATATATATATATATATATATATATATATATATATATATATATATATATATATATATATATATATATATATATATATATATATATATATATATATATATATATATATATATATATATATATATATATATATATATATATATATATATATATACACATGAAATTAGCTTGATCCGAGATATTATATACCTAAACCTACTTTACCACTCGGTCTCTTTTCATATCATTTACATATATATTTTATCCACTTGTTTTTTTAATCCTATTCTCTCTCAAATCGATACAGCGCCCCCTAACTCTTGTTATATGCTTCATTTGAAATTTGACACTATTCATCAATCACTATTAGCTTCTAATTTTTCTTATAATCTATAAGTTCAAATATATTCAACTAACATTCGTCTAAAATGTAATAATATCTTTTTTACACTGTTAATTATACACAATTAGAGATATCATAGATTAAATTATAATGACATATATATTATGAGTGAAAATATCACTTTCAGTAGTAAACTTAAAGAAACAAAGGGAACAAATGGTAATTAATCTAGAAGTTGTTCCAAATAAACCCGACTTCAAATATTAATTTACAAATAAGTAAAAACTAATATTAACACAAAACCCAATTTTATACCGATCTGAAACATCTAATGACTGTGTGCATCTCTCTTTACTCCCTCTTGGGGGTATGAGTATCATTTGTCCGCATCTTTTAAGAAAAAGAAAAACCCCCCCACTCGGACCCTGCCTTGTGCGGGATACCGAGAAAGTCCTTTCCTTTCCTTTCCTTTCCTGAAACATCTAACGACCTAATGACTCAAATCTAACGACCCGATGACTCAAATGAGTACAGCTGGAAGAGTATCTAATACACTCATTACTTAGCCCGCATTAGGAGCTACTATTATTGAGTCATGTTTTGGCATTAAGATTGTAGGAATGCTTGAACTTTATTCACAACAAAGATCATGATAACTATAAGGCTATTTGTCTATAGTTAGGAGAGTTGTGTCACAAAACATATAATTGAGTGTCCAAATTCCAATACATATGAACAAGTATGTATGGATACTAGAGTACTATTTTGTTGTAAAGTTTGTAATGAAAATTACTTGCCGTAAAAGTTGTAAACATCCTTATCATTCCTAGGATCTAATTGTTACTTCTTAGGAATATTTATATAACATATTAATCATAAACCCAACAATGTAACTAGATCTTTTAATTGCTACCTAGCTTAAATCATTTATTATGGTAGGATTAACAATATTATTTTATATATTTTGTATTAATCTCAATTGTTTTTTGGGTTATCATCAACTATTTTATTGAGAATAATAACCCCATTCGTTGGATTAGTTTTATGTAGGTTTTACATCATGTTCTATGTCATAATTTTGCTTCTAGCATGAGAAAGATGAGTGGTGTTATAGTGATAAACCATGAAAATATGAATTTGATGAGGAGACAAGATTAAACGAACCAAAATATATATTAGGATATATTAGATGGTAAAATAGGCAGGTGGTGCAGCTATCCAATGCTTATTATACTCATTAATTATTTTATGTGTACCAATTATTCATCATCGTTTATATGCATGTCTGTTAATGTTGTTAAATTGTATATCTAATTAATAATCCCCACTTAATAGCTACTTTAGAGCCGGATATTACATTGCCCACCTTGAAAATCTCTCAACCTTGGCCCCCGCCCAATATTCGCATTTCCGTCCAACACCCAGCCCATGTTATATTTGTACATCCTTATCCAATACCCATCTTATATTCGCACCATTTCAACCTAATATCTATGTAGTATTGTTTATCCCTGTGCAATACTCGTCTATCTTAAACAAGAAGTTGCCCCATCCTAGTTTGGATCTCGCGTTATACATATTGTCTGTAAAGAATAAGAAAAAAATGAATTTATTCACTATGATTGACAGAAAAGTACAAATATACATACAGATAAATCTCTTCAGTGAAGGGATCACAAATTCACAATGTAGTAAAATTCTAACCATAAAAGCCAAATTTAGAAATCAAGAAACTTTATATTTAGAAGTCTCAAATATTAGTTAACATTAGTTTATTTTACTTTTGCTTTAGTTTAATTATTTGTTTTCAGACCTATAAAAAGAACAACACCTTTAAATCATCCAATTAAACCCACATTTAAAATTCATATTTAAATAACCATTTATACCTAAAACCAAGTTCTTTTTGTTAGGCCATTTAAATAATGTTATATGATCAAATTTTTGATGTTTTAATAAAGAAAATAAACGATCTATTATGTTGCTACTGTATATTGTGGATACATACTGATATGTAAATAGAGCAAAATTAGTGAATATGAGATGAGTAAGACCTTATAATTGCTATCACTAGTGGAAAAAAATTCATTGGCTGCGTGACATAGGCTGCGGTTTTAGTGTATACGCAGCCAATATATAAATTTAAAAAAAAATATCCGCTATTTATAAAATATAAGATTTTTCATATCCTAATCCATACAATATTGACCATGAATTTTATACTCATACATACCTTAAATTTATTTATAATTAAAATTACAAAATTCAAAAAGCTTTATTATCTTTTTTTTCAAAGGGAAAGATAATTGCTATTGTCAGAAACGTTTGATGTTATAATTAAGATTAATAAAAAGGGCAAGAAAATTAAAATAATTAATTTTTTTAACCAAAGAAGATATGGAGGGGAGCAGAAGCATGACATGCTATGGCCCACAAATTGCATGAAACTGAACTAAAAGATTTCAACGTAGTATATATAGTATTTATCTTTTCTTTTTAATTTAGTTGTTCGAAAGATTTGCTGTGAAAGATAAACAACCTAGTGGTGACAATTGGCACATTCTCATTTATTGAATTCATTAAATTTTTAAATAATTCTACTTATATATTCTAAATATTTGTGGGTGGGCCTATTTAGCCAATAGAATAATCTCTAATATTTCTACACTTTGTTAGAATATACTCACTCCGAATCATTTTAGATGTCCCATTATTTTACGGATTTTAAGGGTTGAGTGAGGTCCATTAAAAAGGTGTTAGTTGGGTATTTTAATTGATTAAATTAATTGTAAAGGTGGTAGTGTGGTATTGGAAATTGGAAAAGTGGGGGTATTTAGGTAAAAAAAAATAGACAAAAAAGAATATGAGACAATTGATATATATGATTTTGCCAAATAAGGAAATGAGACATCTAAAATGATTCGGAAGGAGTATATATCTATGTCTTAATCATCAGCGTGAGCTTTTGGTTGAATTAGTCCCTTAACATGATATCAAAGTCGATGGTGGTTTAAGTGTATATAGCATAGCATAGGTTATCCAAAAAAAAATATATTGTACTGGTTAAGTGTATATAGCATAGGTTATCCAAAAAAAATTACCTTATATAATAAAATAAATAAAATATAACTGGTTTATTTGAAAATACACTACAATATAATTTGCTTTTAGTGTGATATATTTAGCGATATTTAGTTTAAATATCACTGATATAAATTTCTAATGGTACATATAGTGGATATAACATTTATTAGATCCTTTATTAGCATAGTAAAAAAATGAAACTAAAGTTTTTCGCGATATAGAATCTAGTGACATTTCTCATAAATGCCACTATATATAGTCACAATTACATGTCATTAAAGATCAGATAAATTGTCACTAAATGACTTTATAGTGAAACTTAAGTTATAAACCATCAATTATTACACCAAAAATATAAATCAGTGGCAATTTTTTTAATGCCTCTAAGTCCAATGTTGCAAAAAGTTAACTTTGTTGTAGTGATAGCTTAAAGGGATTTTATTTGATTCATTTCAAAGCCGCATTCAAATTAATTGCTACTTTTGTCATTTCACACTTATAGCTAACCTTTATTTCATCTATAGCCTTATTTTTTAAGTCTTATCATCAACCACTTAAAAACAACTTTTGTCGATTCACACTTATAGTTATTCGTTGAAATAAATTGTTTCCTTTAAAATTCATCTTCTTCCTCTTATCTCAAACATGGCGTTTTCTTAAAAATGTCAGTTGTAAACTCATAAATAACAATAAAGTTAGGTTTGCTATGCATGTTGAGCCTTGAAAAACTAAGCCGGGGCCGATGTCCCGGAAAGCCCTTTGATGCTTAAGTCAGACCAGAAAAGGTATGTAACAAGCGTAAGTAGGGGTATGACTGTATGAGAGTAGAATTGCGTAACCCGATTTCTGTAGAAGGACGATCTATTTATAAGAGTTTCAATATGGGAGTTGTAACTACTGTCTGGTTATTTCTGTAATGTCGCCTTATAATGGAGAATATATGTGACCACGGGAGTGACATAGTGGCAGCGGCCCTGAGATAATGGGCGGTTACCCATAATGGAAGTGTCTTCAGTTGAAGTGAATTTAGGAAATTGCTGTGTGATGTCTAATTAGCAAGTGACCTAACCACTATAGCATTGACTTCAAGATTCAATATTAACTTCTAATTTTGACCTGTGATCCGTTGACCAAGGGTATATTGGCCATATTGGATATTTCGAATATGTGGGATTTCTGATCCCAACAAGTCGATAAGCAAACTCTCATGTATTTTTATCGGTAGATATTCCTATTTTCAAATCAATATTTTGATTTTCATAATTATAGTTTTTCAACATTTCATATTCTTTCAATGATTTTAATTTGAAAGATTCATAGTGCTGTAGCTGTGATATTATACGTCCAGAACAAAGTAATTGATGTATATAGAGTGTACTAAATTAGCAAGTCGTGACCCAATAATTTCTACACAAATTGATTTAATTAACTTGTTGAATAATAATTAAGCCACTAGCTTAAATTTGCAAATTGTTACATATATGACCATTTGTTACCATGGTTTATTGTCATTCAGGGTTGTATTCAAGGGTAGTCAATAAAGTCAACTGACAATATTTTTACTTGTGTATAAAATTATCCATCTTGAGATACTAATATATTTGTTTGTTATGTTTGTAGAAGATCTACTATGTAAATGTATTGACGGTTGACCTGAGTTCAAATTTCATAACATATTTTTTAAATATTATCGACATCATTTGATTTTGTTTTAGATTCGCCTATATTAATGTCATTACCTCTAGTCTATCTAGAAAGTTTCTATATCAAGAAATTGTTTCAACTAAAAGATTAAACTTAAAATAATAACCTAAAAAATTTATTTTAAATAAAATACAAAAATGTCAAACTTTGTTTGACCTCTTAGATTGTGTAAAGGTAAAGGTAAAAGGCACTCCCAGTATCCCGCACAAGGTAGGGTCCGGGTGGGGGTTTTATTTTTTCTGAAAGATGCGGACAAATCATATACGTTCCCCCAATGAGGGAGCAAAGAGAGATGTGCGTAGACAGGTGTTCATTCGGGTCATGGGGTTGATTTCGGGTCATGGGGTTGATTTCGGGTCCGTTCAAAATCGGGTTTTGTGTTCATATTTGTTTTTACATAATTGTTGATCTATTTTTAAGTAAGGTCAAATCGGGTTCGGTTATAAAATCGGGTGTCTATCGGGTCATCGGATCTATTTTGAACACCTCTAATACGCGTAGTCAATAAACCCTCCAATTAATGCCTGCGTCCAGTGAGGATCGGTGCCCAAACTTTCTACTCCTATACAGATGCTCTATCCATTGAACCCCAAGCGCTTTTAGAACCTCTTAGATTGTGTATAGTTCATAAAAGGAAGAGCATTAAAATGGAAAGGAGGCCTGGAAGTGGGTTTAAACAACAAGCAGTAATATTCAAATGATTGTGTCTGCCGGTAACAAAGCACAAGTTAACACAAGAGCATGTATAGGATATTAGGATGTAATATTTTCATATTTTGGGTAGATACAATATCATTCACTAGTTTAATACATTTAAGACTATTTGCGACAATTTCCATCCAACATGGCCCATCAAATATAACTTAGTCAAGCATGCATGAACCTATGTATAGATGGAACTATGTAGTATTGGTATGGTATTCCTTAGATCCTGACTTTTTGCGGGATATTAGTCTGATAATCATGACCATAACCATGATCAATGTAATAATCAGAGAAGCTCATTTACATTATAAGTGTTGAAATTTTAAGATATGTTATACTTTCTCCGTTCCTTTTTGTTTGTCCACTTTACTTTTTCACGTATTTCAACGCAAATTTTGAGTCTCCATATCTCATAGTACGCATAATAAAAAATTATAAAAAGTATACATTAAAATTCTTTGGATCAAGACGAATCAAAAAGGATCCCACATGAATATGCAAAATGCCTTTGCAAAAGAAGTGTGGATGCAAATATGCAATACATATTTTCATTATGTTTGTCATTATTAGATATTTCACGTAAAACGAGAAACAGGTGAGATTTGAATTCCTTGATATGTGCATCATGATATGATGTTAAGTATCAACTCAGTTTAATTGAAAATTGAAGTATATAATGTTTTTCATATAGTCAAAATTCGAGGTATTGAGCTTACAAATTAATAACTTATGGTTGGTAGCTGATTCGAATGAATGATTAATCAATTGGTTTAATAAATGATTTTGTACACGTTGTTGTAAACAACTTGTTCAAGAATAGTTAATTCATAATAACAAGTAGTTTCAACCAACTAATTTATCAAAAACTAACATTATATTATTTGATAACCAAATTAATTATTCCCTTAAATGCATCGAACTTGATAACTTATGTGATTAAATTGTGCATTTAACCACCATGAGAAAGTTTTATTTATTATAATTGTTCCCTTAGTTACTAATTATTGAATTATGAATGCATGATTATCAAACAAAAAGTGTACAATATCGACCTATATATTATTAGTGTGTAACATTTTTTTATATACATATATTTTACATTTAAGGTACATAATTTTTTTTTTCACCCGGAGCCCCTAAAATTTCAGGATCGACCCTGATTAGGGTCCATATATTTATATATATTTTCGATAAGCTATTTCGGCAAACATCTAAAAAAACCATTATTATAAGTGAATGGATTAATTGTTAAAAACAAAACAAATAGATAAAGATTAAAGAATGAAAGCTACAAAAAGTTACTACTTGGAGGTGGGGCTATTTAGCTTTTACGTAAATCATCGATTAGTTAAAAGAGTAGATACAATTGTACATGTTTATAACAAGACTTTATGGGTTTTGATCTCCAATATATAATCCCATGTACTAATATTATATTACATGCGTTTAGTAACAATATTTACATTGGTGGTGTTGTGCATGCATGTCCACCTCTTACCCCAACATTGGATTATATATCTTCTTCGAGTGGGTAGATATTAAAGTTAAACGTGATGGTATAACATATAGTATAACAAGGACATAGATTTATCATCATCATCATACCCAATATATCCCGCACATAGACTATAACTATGATTAGGATTTGGGGAGGGAAGATAGACGGCGTCTCATACCCATAGAGAAAGGGCGGTCAAAAGAGTCCCCCGGCTCAAGGGTCTTCAAAGAGGACATAGATTATGGATATATATAGGTAGAGGTATTTAAAAGTGGCTTGATAATTTGATAAAAACTCGATCTTGATCAATTTTATTTAACTCGATAAAAAATAGATTAACAATTATGTAAAAATTAATATGGATAAAAGACCCGATTTTAAACTTGTACGAAATATCTGATTAAAAATCGCCCCAATGTCTCTAATTCTTTGAGATCCGGCTGGGGGTTCAGTCCTGAGTCCTTAAAAAAAACAGAGTTTAGACCTATTTAACACCCCAGAATTGCTAGATACCGCCAAACTCGTTCTAAACTCACCTTTTTACATAATTCAAAAACAAGTTTAAATTCGTTATAAACCTATTTTTTATTTTTTTGGACTTAATTTAGACTTATATAGCACCTAAAAACTCAATTTAATACTACTCAAATCTTTAAAATGTAAAAAAAAAAGTTTAGTATAAAAAATCAAATTAAAATCTATTTAGGACCCTAGACCCATAAAACACGTTATGACCTAAAATATTTTTCCCCTAAGAATTTGGGTTCTAATATGGGTCAACAAAAATTTAGTAAATCTAAATCCAAGTTTGATTTAACCCGACCAAGACCGCCTCATGACTATATATATATATATATATATACACATATATATAATATATATTTCAAATTTTAAAAAGAAATGACACATAATGTAATGAGCCTAGGTGTCATAATAATAACAATAATAGTCCTTAGTTGCATTGCATATGGTCCAAAAAAAATTGAAATAGAGAATTGTGAATAGCTACCTAATGCTGGCATGAGGATTAAGGATCGGACAAAGGTAACATAGGCTATAAGATAAAATAAATTAGAAGAGTAGTTTGTACTTTATATTATTAGTAATTAGAAATGTTTTCCCTCATTTAAATACATGAATGATTTAAGTTTGCTTAAAAAAAGAGGGACAAAGAAGATCTTTGGATGTGTCTTTTTAGCAATTGTATATCATCATTTCCGGCACGCCGTTGATTAGATTATAATGTGGCTTTAAAGCATCACTATGCTCTATGGTGATTCTCTTTGCAATAACTTCTCCGTGGTCTTTTCTTGCCATCGTAATTAATTTTATATGTACTAAATATTTCACTTCAAATGAAAAATGACTGCGATACGAATGTATGATATATTCGGCAAGCTACTTTGGTTTTTGATATGTATGTTAAGAAAACAACTTCACTAAAAGTTTAAGTTGACGGTTGGAGTTTTATAATATGATTATATACTCCATCATGATTGATTCCTCACATGAAAGGCCATTGGACTGGAAATGTGGAGGGAACACATGCTCTTCTGATACCTGGTGCTAAATATATTACTTTAAATTAGGGGTGGATGAAACGTTGCATTAGCTCTGATACCATATCAAGGAATCAACTCAATTAAAAGATTAATTTGATGGTTGAAGCTTGAAAATATGTTATATACTCTATCGCGTTCTCTCACATGAAAGCCCATTAGACTAGAAGTGTGGATATAATACATGCTCTTCTCATATATGATGCTAAATATTTCATTTGAAATTAGGGGTGGATGCTTGTCACATTGCCCTGGTTCTGATGTCATGTTAAGAAACAACTCAATCAAATGATTAAGTTGATGTTCGAAGCTCTCTAAAATATGTTATATACGCTATCACGATGCCATAGCAAAATGCTTATTTAATAAGAAATTTAAGCTGGTGGTTGATAGACAGATATATGTTATGTACACTAAAAAACTTTATTGGTATATATACTTCCTCAATTCTTATAAGCAAGGCCGTCTCGTTTCATTTTTGGGCCCAGAGAAAAAGATAAAAATGGGCCCCTAAAAACTTAAGACATAACACATAATATAATACATCTTTTGTTTTTTATTGTTAATATTTAATCTACTTTACAAAAAAAAAAAAAAACACTAAAAACTCATATTATTTAGCAAAAAAAATGTAAGTTATACTCCCTGGGCGGTTGCCCGCTTTGCGGTTGCCCGCTTTGCCCTTGCCAATGGACGGCCCTGCTTATAAGAGCAACATAATTCGAGTAATTGGGCTGATTTTTAATTTTTAATTTAGTACTTTTTTAATCTCATGTTCTCTTAAAAAATACACAAAAAATACCACAATTAAAAAACTTCAATATATGAAATACAATTCTATAAGAATCGTAACACGTTGTTGGTTCAACTGATTAATTTATACCATTTTAACAGACATTAATTATTTTTAGATATAAGAAATCACGTAGCCAATTTGTTCTATTTTAACGGAAATTAATCATATTGGGATATCATTCTAACATGTGCACAAAAGTGAACTTGAAGATTACATTACATATAAAATTTTTCCTAATTTTAATTTTGATGTAAAATTTAAGTTTAATTTATTTCTATTTTAATTAATTACTCCCTTCATTTCCTAATGTTTTTCCATTTAGAATATTTTATTTTGAAGA
Source organism: Amaranthus palmeri (assembly GCA_019776075.1). Taxonomy (NCBI): domain Eukaryota; kingdom Viridiplantae; phylum Streptophyta; class Magnoliopsida; order Caryophyllales; family Amaranthaceae; genus Amaranthus; species Amaranthus palmeri. Next base: position 939,851 of record JAAKBH010000022.1, read on the forward strand.
GAGAAATTTGATTAGATTTTTATTATATATTTTTTTATAATTTTTTATGATGCATATTTAGAGATATTAAAACTCAAAGTTTACTTTAAAAACTGTGCAAAAAATAAATAGGAAGAACATTTGAAAACAGAAGCAGTATCATTTAATTCTTATTATTATTTTACTTTACAATATCAGAAGGTCTCCTGAGAGACCGTCTATGGCAAAGACGACTCTCCCAACAGTCCATCCCAATGATTTTAAATTTTAAAATAAGGCTGATAATTAATTAGTTACTTATAAAATAGCATGACCCATATTTACCCGTCTATACTATAGACGGTGTACAGCAAAAATTTTTGTTACAATATATATTGTTTGTAATATTAGTTTCTAAAAATGTGCTTACACCATGCTAATGTCATAGTAGTACCTAAGCCTAAGATTATTCCACATAAAATGCATTTAATATTATTACTTTAGTTATACAAGCAAAAATAGTTTTATATATTAAATTAGTATATATACTCACCATGGCATTTCTGGTAATTATGAATGGCATGTAATAGTATAATAATAATAGTAATAATAATAATAAGCAATTATAGGAGGAGGTGGTGTAGTTTGGTGGTAGGTTGATATTGCTCATCACGAATTACAAAGCAAGGTTTTGTGCTTGTGGAATTCATAAAATCGAATCAAATTTTGTGATATCATTTATATGTTCAAAATAACTTATAAGGTGCATCTCATTGTACAATTGATGCACAAGTCAAAAGTTGACTCAACTTCAGGTTTAAGAGACTAAAAGTCGATTTGATTTTAATGGTTTTTCAAAGGATTTTATTCAGCATCTAAAGTCGAATCGACTTTTTTGGTTGTCAATAAGAAAAAGGCAACTCGAGCTTAACTAATTATTTTTTGATCTATATATTCGCATTTTTCCTTTTGATAAAATGTAAGTGTATTGAGGCATGTACTACAAATGTAATCTATAATCTATCACCCCTATTCCCCGACTCTTTGATCTTCCATTGTAAACCTTCATCATAGCTTAATAAACGAGTTTATCTTTTGAAGATTATTTTTGAAAAATGAATAACTTTCCCTCTCTATCCTTTCCCCCTCCCGTGCAACTCCGACCAACCCGATTATTCCAACCTTCCTTCTCGACCTAACCCAACCACTGTCCCAACCTCACCCCGTTCAATGTCCCAACCTTGTCAGTCCCCTTCCTCTTCTCTAGAAATTTCCTACCACTCCCTCTCCCACCTCAGAAATCGCCAACATGTATTCTTTTCCGTTCATTTTTAATTAAGTTAACAAGAAAAGAGAGTAGTGGAAAGGAAAAAGACAGGAAAGGAAAATGAAAGTAATATTAAGTCATTTATTAAGGAAAAAGATATTTCTTATGTTCAGTCGCGTACTCACATTACAGTTACATCAGAGTAATGGTTTGTGTAAAACCATATTATAGTCATGTCAGAGCAATGACCACGTATATAACTGCATCAGCAAGTGACTTGGTGTTTAAGTCATCAACATATACAAGTTTATTGGATAAAATCTAACTTCAAAATTCATCCTAGCGGAAATAGTTATTGAATTTCGACCTAGCAAATTTTTATTGACCAAAACTTGACATGTTGGATGCAATTTTTTCTTTAATCAAATAAAAGGGATGGATAATCCTGAAGTTGTACACACTAGGTGCATTAGATGAACATGCTAACATACCTAAGTTTATTTGTTTTTTTATTAATTTTAAATGGTAATTTTATAGTGATTAACTATTAAAATCACCATCACAATCATTTAATTTTAACCCTTGATTATTCTAACGTTATGAGTCTTTAGTTTATGTTATTTGTCTTGTCTTGTCTTGTCTTGTCTTATATTTTGTTCTTTTGTAGGTTTTTCTGAGTCGAGTGCCTCTTTAACTACAATCTCCTCTTTGGATATGGTTTATTGTCTTTCACCCCTCTTAGACCCTGATCATAGTTTTCTACAATGGAAATACATCGGATATATGATGATGTAATCACCAATAGTAACAATTTTGACATAAAAGTTCAATAAATATAAAAATTTAATCATTAACTTTAAACTCAATCACAATAAAATTACTTGTTTTGAATCCTTATCCTTTAATTATATAAAGTAGTTTTCTTGATAAATATTAACAAATACAATTCTCAAAGCTCCTTTGTTCTAGTTAGTTCCTACACCACATTTATACTTTTGTTTTAATAAATTCATACTATTCATTCCCACTTATTTTACCATATTTATGATGTAAAGCTTTTGAGTAAATGTGTAGCACAATAGGTGGGATGATGCACAATTAGGTCAAGTGAAATCATTTTATCTCCTAACTTATCTAATTGGATCATTGGAGAGGGATGGGTGTTGACAATTGGACAAGAAAACTAAGTCATGATTAACCCTAGCTTGTTGTAAGCCAAGAGTAAACTTAATCCACTTTCCTCAATTATTCACCAACTGGTCCCTTATGGACTATAAGAGCTAAAAAATGAATAGTTTTTGCCTTGTGTCTATTTCCTTGATGAAAGTGCCCATTAGAAGTCACTAGATGTATCAAATATAGAGGTGTAAATTCAGGTGTTCGAACGGGTTTTATCAGTGATATTTCATCTCGGGTTAATTTCAGTTATTGTATATGTATAAACATCTTGACAATCAAATTTAATTTTACATGTGGGTTTCAGGTTGAGTCAAGTGACCGATACTTGATTACGCTTAATCGGATCAATTTTGGACAGCTATGATCTAATCAGATAATTATATACATATATAAGTAGAATTGCTTTTATTATGTTTTTCAATGTTGTTGTTTTGCTAGTCACAAAAGAAGTAGGACTACTAGCTAAATGAGTAAGCTTCACATGCCTCTAATTTGGTCCCAAATTAGAGGTATCAATAACCCATTAGAGGATGCTGATTGGTGACCAATAAACTCAAGTCTTTCCCTTGTAATTTTGTTGGAGATCAACTTCAAGTTTTGTTGCATATAATTATGAGTTTGTAACATAAAAGCAGGGTCGTTCCTGAGGGTAGTTTTAAGGTGCAAGCGTCTAGGGCCCAACTTATAAAGGGGTCTAAATAAAGTTATTTCTTATTATAAAAATTTAGTTTGTGCATATATAAGTACTTTATTATCATATAATCTTAAATTTGTATATTTATTTGACATTAACGTGATGGAAAAATAAGAAAATATATGATGCATAATTGGAGAAAAAAAGAACCGAAATTTTACTTATACAAGGGTCTATCTTTTATATTTTGCCTAGGACCCAGATCTAATCAAAAACGGCTCTGCATAAAAGTATTTTTAAAAAATTAGTTAGAAAAAATAAGGAATAATAATGGTCCAAGCATGAGAATGGCTACCTTATTTTGGGTTGAAAATCATTAGGCATGGAAGTAAATGCAAGTGTGAAGCGTGAATGTTATTGTTTTTTTAGTCTCTTAAGTTGTTCTTGTTTATTGAGAAAGTTTTGACATCTTTTTATCAATGTAGTTGTTAATCATAACGTTAAGAAATCATTAGGAAACTAGTTGTTTATTTTTAGAAGTGTAATTAAGTCCCTTCATGCTTTTTTAGTTATACTAATCATGTCCTCAATGCCTTCATAAGGGTGGATACCTAAATTTGTAACATCACTTTTCTGTGATCACACTCTCTTGTATGGGTATGAGTTGTCGTCTATCTTCACTCTTCAGATCCTGACCATAGTTTGTCAATGAGCGGGATACACTGGAAATGATGATGACGACGACTTCTTATTTTAAAGGTATCAATGCAAGCTCTTAAACAAGGTTGTGCAAAATTAATCAATTATATGTATAATACAAGTGTTAAAAGATTATTATATTTGTTTCGTCTTTATCAATAGGTTTTAACTAGGGGTGTTTAATGGGCCGGATAAAAATCAAGTCGAGCTTAAGTAAACATAAGTTGGATTGAATAATAATAATAATAATAATAATAATATAGGCTTTATATGTTCAATGGGCCCAAACCGCCTGTTTTTTTACTTAAAATTATTATAATTCCCATTGACTAATTTATAATAATTAAATAGTGAAAACATTAATAATTCTATCACAAAATCTTGTGAGAGACGGTCTCTATGAGAGATCATCTCTAATTGAGTTGATCAATTAGGAAAAATGTAGAGTAAATATAATAAGCTTTAATGGATTGAGCCTGAGAGACGTCTCTCAAAAAAAGGTCTCTCAGGAGACTAGCTTTAATTCTATTGGCATTGTCATTTATAATAATTAAATCATTCATCACCTATGCTATTTAAAAAGGTTCGTTTTCGACTTTTAATAAGCCCTTTTATGACCCACTTCATTTTAATTATAGTAGGACCCATTTTAACCCGATTCATTTTAAAACCAGCCCATAAAAAGACCGATTAAGACTCAAAATAAGCCCCACCCATTTAACACCCCTAATTTTGACTAGAGATGAATATTTAGATTATTGGATAAGTCATTTTTTAATTGAGTATGCTTAGTCGATTTGGTAGTTTGGCTTGAAGTCAATATGTCGGTCATAATCAAAGTTAATTCTTGCAAATTAAAATCTGACATCTCAAGTATTGTTCACTTTGTACTTGCTATTAGAATAAAGGTGGCAAGTCAACTGAATTCAACCATTTTCCTAATGAGGAAGTTTTAGTACATAACGGTTATTTGTGAAGTTAAATAAATCACTCTTATGTGGTAGAATTTGATAGAGTGAGAGTTTTGTTATTTTAATTTTCCTTTTTTTGTTTTGGAGCTATTCTCTTGAGAGACCGTCTTTATAAGAGACGTCTTTCAGGCCCAGTTCATTATAACTTAATGCCTCTTTTTACTCTACATTTTTTTTATAGGCCGACCTAATTAGAGATGGTTTTTCAAAGAGACCGTCTTTCACAAGAATTTGTGTTTTGATTTTATTTGTTTTATTAATATAATTTTTGTCTTTAGTGGTGATTTACAAATCACGGTTAATGATTATGAATTATTGTTTTCCTAATACTCCCTCCACTGTAAAATTATTGTCCACTTTAGATTGGACAGGCATATTAAGAAAGTGACAGTTGAAATATTTTAAATAATATTAAATTTTTTATAATTTTTGTTACATACTCCCTCCAATTCATCTTATTCGTCCATTTTATCTTTTTCACACATGTCGAGGCAACATTTTAACCTTTAATATCTTTAATTGTGTATAATTAAAAATTATAAAAATTTGATATTAATAATCTTTGCATTGAGACGAACAAAATAAGATCCCACATGACTATATTTTACCTTATAGATTAAGAGCAAAATACAAATTAAGAGTGATTAGTGAATAGTAATCAAAAAGTAAAGTGGACAATTATGATGAATTGGAGGGAGTATAATATAATTAATGTGAAAAAAAGTAATTGTTACAAGTAAATTGAAATGGACAAAGTATAAACAAAGTTAATGATCAAAGTCTAAACTTCAATATTGAAAATCTTGGTACAAGTTCGCAATTTTTGTACATACCCGGCCGGTTATTCTATTTTTTTTACTAGGAATTATTGCAGTTTAATAAGAAATAGGTGAAATTTTAATATGTTTTTGAATAGGTTTAATTTTCTTATTTTTTTAGTAAATACTCTCTCCTATTCACCATGAGTGTCTCATTTACTTTATGCACTCTATCCAATGCATTTATTCAATCCTTAATATTTCTTATTGTGCGTAATTAAAAATTTTGGAAAGTTGATATAAATAATCTTTACATTGAAACGAATCAAACAAGATCCTACTTGACTATATTTTAACTTATAAATTAATAATAAAATGCAAATTAAGAGTAAGAGATGAAGAGTGCCCAAAAAACAAATGGGACACCTGTGGAGAATAGAAAGGAGTACTAAATATTAAAGTCTAGTACTATTAATTGATGACAAGGCTTTTTGCGAATGGATGTCCACTGGAGTTATTAGTTAAAATTGATGGCTGATCTGAATATGTTTTATTTAATGTTAAACATAAGTAAATGTTAAAATAAATTTTTTCTTAAAATAAATTACATAAAACGTAATCCAGTTGGTCTATTAAGAGACCGTCTTTCTGAAAGATGTCTTTCAGGCCCAACCCATTAAAATTTAATATCTACCATTACTTTACAAATTTTTTTATGGGCCAGTTCAATCAGAGATGGTTTCTCAAAAAAACCGTCTCTCACAAGAATTTGTGAACGTGATCTAATAAGTATACACGCATAAAACGTAATCATACCTAAATACTCTATGCTTACACAAGCAAAGATCATAATACCCCACTCATATTATTCAAAATACCTTATCTACCATATTTACAATTATTAATTATTTAAAATTTAAAATACCTTAACTACCACAATTCTAATATGCGTGTCCAACTGAAAATGGACAATAAAAAAGAAGCGGAGGGAGTATTAAGGATCCAATAAACTCAAATTTCCAATGTGTGAGAGTGAGTGTGAGAGTGAGGTGGTAAGAACCAAAAAATGAAGGGAATAAGGCCGCAGATTGTATTGTTCGGAGACTCCATAACCCAACAATCCTTCAGATCTTCTGGTTGGGGTGCTGCTCTTGCTGATAATTTCTCCCGCAAGGTTTTCTCTTTCCCTTCCAATTCTTCATTTTCCTGATCCCTAAATTCTTAATTTTACTGTCAGATTTCCTTAATTTTCCAATTTTATTGAATTATTTCAGGCTGATATACTGAATCGAGGCTATGGTGGGTACAACACAAGATGGGCATTATTTCTTTTGCATCATATTTTCCCTCTGGTATCTTTCCGTCTTTTTTGATTTTTCAAATTTGAGTTTATATTCTTAGATCAAACTTTATTTTCATGTTTATATTTATTTGAATTTTGATTTAAACCAATAAAATTTGGAAAATTATGGACTTGTAATGGTGGGAGTTGTTGGAGGTGGATAATTGATGGTAAAAGATTATGGGTTTAACTCTTTCTTTTGGAAAGATAATTGATGGTTATGTCGGCCAGTATTTAAGCTATGATTAGTAGAAAGGTAGTCTAAGATAGGTCATAAAAAACAAAAATGTGTTAGATTGAAAAAGGTAGTTTGGGCCACAAAAAGAAAATACTTGTAGAGTATATGTGTTAGGAAAATGCAAAAACAAAAAAGAATTTCATGGAATATGGGTTTTGATTGTGAAGGATTAGACTAGAAAAGAGGAAATAAAAATGGACAATTTATGAAGCATTAGAGTAAAAATGGTGAAATTGCAAAAAAATTTAGGATAAATAGATGATTTTAACAAAATAATGACTCTCAAGTTTATAGGAAAGCAAGGGGGGTTGGGGGGGCGGGGGTGGGGGGTTGCATTTCATGGCTTCACACGCTGGTGGAAGTTAAATTTCGGCCAAAATGTAGGCTTATATGTTGATCGGTGCTTTTTTATACGCCTATTTCGCATTGTTAATTATTTTTATACATATGTTTATATAGTTAATTGGTCATTCAACCGAAATAGATTTTAACTTCTGGATTTATGTTTGAAAAATTGGATATTAATATGTGTTGAATGGACTTGGAGAAAGGAGTTGTTCCAAGATTTGATCAAAGTGTTGAACTGGAGTGAGATATGTAGGAACCAAACCTCCAATGATGATTGGAGAGGGTGTGAGCCATCTATATTGAGGGGGCTTAACTAACCAATAAACTCTTTTAACTTGAATTCCCACAGGGATTTGCGGATCCTCCTATTGCCGCCACCATTTTCTTTGGAGCTAATGATGCAGCGTTACTTGGGAGGAATAGTGAAAGACAACATGTTCCTAGTGAGGAATACAAGGAAAACCTTAGAAAGATGGTTCTTCACTTGAAGGTCTTCCTTTCTCTTGTCTGTTTGATGATGTCTTTTTTCTTTGTTGCAAGATGGTTTTCTTATAAACTGATTCAAGATTTCTTTGTATGATGGTCGTCTCGGAGTTTTTAAAGAACTCAGAATTTTTGTTTAAACCATTACCACGTATTGAACTTATATATGAAATCAACTTATTGACTATTGATTTTGCTTGAAAGGTTAGAACTTAGATTACTCAGTACTTAGCAGAATACAAAGGGCACTTTTCTTTGTCTCGAGGATGGTGTAAAAGAAAGTGTTTGTGTTAGACCACTGTAACATAATTTGCGTCGCAATAAACTTAAAATGGCCCAACATTAGCCTAAAACGGATCAAGATTCGATTTTTTCAATTCATGATTTGTTCATTTAAAGTTCTCAAGAAATTGCTTCATTTTCCAAAGTTATTCAAACTTCGACTTGACTGACTTTTTTCTGCTACACAATTCACAGCTTAAAAGTTTATCGATCCAACTAGTATTCATGATTAAGATTTAAAGTTCTTACCACTTGGCCCTATGAATTGTAGAAATGCTCTCCCAACATGTTAGTGGTGCTTATAACTCCTCCACCAGTTGATGAAGAAGGCCGCATGGAATATGCACAGTAAGTCTCCTTCTAGTTCACTAAACATTGTAATTTACAATGTTTTATAGTTGGATGCATGCTTGTTGATGACTTGATGTAATGGGGTACCTACAGTCCTACATCAACTTTGAATTCTATTAGAATTAAGGATCTTAATTTGTACAAATTATCGACTTGGCAATTTGCGGAACATTCTCTAGTCATTTTCGTGTCACTTGTAAGATTATATATTGATTTTTCCCCTTGGCTTGTCGACTTTAGGGGGAGGTGGTAACCGAGGCTTTTTCTCTTTGAAATGATATTTATAATTGTATGGGGAATGGACATTGTTTTGATGTTCACCGAGAAGACATTTGTCCCTTCGAATTAGTGTTGCCTAATTTAGAATTTGCTTTGTACTTTTAGACGAAGAAAACATGTCCTTCAAAGCGGTGATACTTAATTTAGAATTCACTTCGTATACTTGCGGATTTAATTTAATAGTTCATTTGTGGGATGATTTTCAGTTTCGGCAGGGGGTACTTGTACTTTTAAGGTCAATATTTGTACTATAACGAAGATTATCATGCATATACACTAATATATCCGCCTCTAAACTAGTCAATATATTCTATAAAGTGAGAGCATTCGCAAACATTCTAAGCCCTCCCAAAATCATAGCTTATAGTTGTTGGGCTAATACATTCTTAATCACCACTGCTAAATCTACGGTTTCAGATCCATAAATGAGCCACCAATCAATAGCATCCTTAGTCCCACCATCTATCTAGGCTTGTGGCATTGAGTGTATATTTCTCGTTAACCGAAATTCTGCAAACTAATCTCTCAAACTCTTATATTTAGCTATGTCTAGAAATGTTTCGATGCAGCCTATTATTACCACTTTGTGAAGATTAAAATTCTTCTACATGTATCCCTTACCTGCGGTTTCATATAAATTCAAACCTCTTGCATTGTTCGTGTTTTGCAATTACTCCGCGAGTTTATGATAAAATTCATCTTGTAACCCTTAGGGGCTTACTTGAGGAAGGCTCCTTATTTTGGTAGTTGATACAAAGGTAATGACAGGATGCATCAAAACATTTGAGAAAACAGTTGATGAATGTAATGATGAAAAAAAAAATTTAAGACATTAGTTTGTGAATAAGAGGAGTTCAAATGCCTTGGTTTTCAACATCACGAGGCGCAGACCTAGTATAGTTTTAATAAAATTTATTAGGGCATATCTCCTATGTCTAATTCAGTTCAATGGGGTAGAAGTATTTGACACAAAACTTTCTTCCCTAAGCTTCCTCTTCAAAATTGGGTAGCTTTTCTAGGGAGGTTTAAAACCAGCGGCGTACTCAGAATAATGGGCATCGTCTCTCACGGTGTGTGTCCTCTTTTGTGGCCAACAGGAAGAGTTCTCTTGCCTTCTCTTCTTTTCTTGTGATTTAATCTAGCTTAAGAACAAGGTTACTGTCCTTTTATTAGCTTACTTAGACAAAGTAGGATTTTTATTGCTTTGTTCAATTGCATAATGACTTAATATTTTTGGTTTTGCTTATGTCTCGCCATTAAAGTTCGATTCAGCATCATTTACCTTTAACTTTGATGAATGGCATTAGTTTCTAAGAGGTTATAATAGTTAGTTGAAGCCTTGAAGGAAGCTAATAATGATCATATGAAATGGTGCTATTCAGACTCAATTTTGAGCATTGATTTGCAAGATAAACTAGCAGACCGTTAAATTCTCTGTGTTCTACGTTTTGGTTGTAGTTTTATCATACCAGTCTGGCAGTCCCTAAGATTGTTCAAACGTTTCGGTATGTAAGTATTTGAGAAGGCTAAAAATAGCACTTATACTTATTCTGCTAGGTCAATGTACGGTGAAAAAGCAATGAAACAACCCGAAAGGACAAACGAAGTTGCAGGAGTATATGCTAATCAGTGTCTTTCACTAGCCAAGGAGTTGGGCGTTTCCTCCATTGATTTATGGTCCAAGATGCAACAAACCGAGGGCTGGCAAAAAAAATACTTGAGGTTTGTTTTTTTTGTAAAAGATCCTGTTTTTATCTAATCGAATAAAACACCTGATGGTTGTCATTTTTCCTATTGACAGTGACGGGTTGCACTTAACACCCGAGGGCAATGCAGTTGTGTACCGAGAGGTGATCCAAATCTTTACTGAGGCCGGCCTAAATGCTGAAAATATGCCTTTTGATTTCCCTCATCACTCAGAAATTGATCCTAAGAACCCCGAAAAAGCGTTCACTATACAGTGTTCTTGATGTTTGTCATTTTCATTTCCATCGACTTCAATTCTCTTTTTATTAATGTTTTCAAGACACTTTCGGGTACTTTCACCGCCCTTAAAGAAGACGGAAATCATCTTCGACATTGGAGTTGCCTGCGGCTAGTATAGTGGTGTTTCTATATTTGGAAACTTGGTTGTGGCATTTTAGCATAGAGGGTATGTTGAATGCATTCCCAAATCATATAAATTCTATTGTATACATACATCACAAATTAGAATACACTCTGAGACTGTGACATACAATTTGTCAAAGCTCTGTTTGTTGTGAATGCCCCCGAGTATGGTTAATGATTTTTGCGGGATACTGGGTTGATGACTATGATTATTCTAAGGAGACTTTTGAAACAAAACCTTATTTTTGAACTTTGTTTTTGGAAGAATTGTGGAGGATTTTATTATATATATATATATCAATTATTTTTCATTTGAAATAAGAAAAAAAAAACTAATAATATTATTTTGGAGGCAAAATGTTGAAGGTTTTTAATTTGAATGGATGATTTAAGAAGTTTAAGTTTTTATAAAATATTTTTTTTATTCAAAAAAAATAATCTGTTTAATACAAATTCTTGTGAGAGACGGTTTTTATATATTTGAACTGGCCCATAAAGAAAAATGTAGAGTAAAAGTAGATATTTAGCTTTGTTGAGTTAGGCCTGAAAGACGTCTTTCAGAAAGATGGTCTCTCAAGATACTAGCTGTTTAATAATTTTAAAGTATACATTAAAGATACAATAAGTAGAGTAATGGACATTAAGATTTAATGGTTGGGCTTGAAAAACATCTTTCGTAGAGACGGTATCTCACGTGACCGGCTGTTAATTATATGTAGCAAACTAAAAATTGATATTGCGTGGTTTGATGAGCTTAGGGTTAATGGTTCAATTTGAAGTTGCTTTAAATATCTAGGCCCACAACATCCACGCACATGCCAACTGAGCCCATTCGCTACTAAGCTTTATGCCCATTATTAAATACAAATTCTTACTTGAGACCGTCTTTATATTAGTAAGTTGATACATAATTTTTTTTTTTCTATTTTGGGACTTTGCCAAGTGAAGCCAATGGGACTGTCTATATATATACTGGGTGCATATGGGAATGGGATTTTATGAGACTTTATATGAGACTTTTAAGATGAGACTTTAAAGATAAAAAGTCTCATTCCTTGTTTGTTATGTTAGATGAGACTTTATATGTGGGAGAATTTTTTTGGGAAAGTTAGAAGAAAGACAAGAAATAAAGTCTCACCCTCAAATACTACCCTCCCCCAAGACATTTATCATGAGGACTTTCTCATTTCTAATCTCATTCTCCATTCTCTTTCCTTCCAAACAAACAGACTTAAACTTTAATTTGGAATAAAGTCCCATTCCCTCCCTTCAAACACCCCGCAGTGTAGATAAATGTCCAAATATCAAAATTAAAAATTTAAAATCCAAAATTTATTAACAACAAACAAAATTTATTATTTAAATCAAGACTTCCTTGATTATAAGAGAGAAAAAACAATTCATTTCTTTTTATAAAGTTTGTGGGCACATTTTATTTTGACTTGCAATTCATTTCTTTGCTCGTCAATTTAATTACACCTTATGTATGTGTTGTCTTTTTTGCATGATTATTTCGTTTCGTAGGTAGTAATAAATGAAGGTAATGGAAATGAAAAATTAGTGTAATTTTGGTTGAAAATTCTCTTGGCTACCTTAATGGTCATGCTTGTCCAACTTCAATTATCTCATTAAAATCTCATTCCCCATTTATCATGATTATTTCGTCTCATATTCAATTCATTTTGTTGTATTATTATTGTAATTTGATCAATAAATTAAATCAATTGATTATAATAATTATAATTTTTTTAATAAAAGATTAAGTAATTAGAATTAATTAAAATAACAAAATTATATTCTAACCAACAGCTTTTTTGAAACAGTAATACTTTAAGTAGCTAATTAGATAGCTACTACTATCCACAACATGTTCAACTACTATACGGTTATACCTACAGCTACTTAAACTGCTAACAATCACCTCACAGCTACTTTACGCCGAATTGGATCATAGTAGCCTTTGAATAAATATCATAGCGTCATTAAACTTGTGTTTATTTTATATGTACTAGTACTATAAACCCGTGCATTGAATATGAACATTGAATTTTTTTAAAACATAAATTTAAAATAATTGTGCAATTGTATGTTATCATTATAAAATTATAAATTATAAATAAAATTTAATAATATATTCAAATTGTAGTCATTTATGACTAAATGAACATTAATTGGCTGCATTTGGCAATTGGCAAATGGCTATTAGACTGCCATTTGTCGTTTAGCAGCAAAATTATAGTATTGTATGATGATATGATGTTTTATTATTAATCCCTATCAAATACTAATGAGACATATATTACGAATTATCTCAAGTCATTTGGTTTCTTTTATAATTTAGAGTATATTTTATCTAGGGATGGTCATGGGGCGGGTCTGGAGCGGGTCCAACTAGACCCGGACCCGGACCCTTTTAATTTTTTGAGATTCAGACTCGGATCCGGACCCTAAGGGTCCAAATTTTTCAGATCCGGACCCCGATCCTCCGAATCTGATGGGTCTAGGGTCCTTAATGGGTCCTTAGTGGGTCTAAAATAAGTCTCTTTGATTTGTCAAATTTGAAACATTTGTACGTCATGGTATTTTTCGTATATTTGTAAGAGAGTTATTATCGTATTTTACATATATTTAATATTAATTTAACATCTAAACTCGCATAATGTCACCAATATATGCTTAAATTTTATTATAAACACTAGTTCGAGTCCATGAAATAAGGGTAATTGGGTTAACACTTAGCAAGTAGCATATATATTATTTATATTATGATTTTATGAAAAGAAATTAAGGGCTGAGGGCATAATTCATGCATAGAAAACAAATAAAAATGGACAATTCAATATTTATAAGGGTCCAAGGGGCGGGTCCAGGGTCCGGATATTGGACCCGGACCCGGACCCGCCAAATATTTTTTAGATCCAGATCCGACCCGGATCCGATGGGTCTCAAAAAATAAGACCCAGACCCTTAAAAAAGGGGCGGGTCTGAGGCGGGTCCAACAGGGTCCTGGACCCGTGACCATCCCTAATTTTATCTATGAACCTCATTCTTTCGCACGAGTTGTAATATTCCCTTTTACAATTTGTATTCTTTTTATTAATTTATTCTTTTTCTCCATTTTCAGTGCAAGTTGCCATATTCTTTTTGCTCAATAATAAGAATAAAAAGATGCATCACACACTAAAATGTCCATAAATTTTATAAAAGTAGTTTAGATTAAGTTAGAACAAGACGGAATAATAATATGCTTCATGAATGGATGATTAAATATTGTAGACATTATTAACGTATCAACAATTCGATTTTTCAAATAGAAAATGCAAATCTACAAGTTAGAGTCGTATTAATGCATTTGCCAAATTAGTTTTTTTTTTGGCAATTTAAATTGATTTACAACACTAAATCACAAACATGTCATTTTTCACAGAAACAATAAACAAAATAAGTGGGCGACCAAAAATTAGGTCACTTGGTGTTAAAAATAACCGACTTTGTACTGACTAACTACTCAGGTCGCTTTTGTTGTGTCAAGTCTCAAATCTCCTACTGTTGGAGATGATTTTAATCATCTCATTGCCTATTATATGGGTTGCACACTAGAGGAAGAGTTGGGTGTGCAAATTGTAATAGGGCATGGAGAATTGGCGTTTGGATCACTCCATGGAGTGATCAAAGGAGAAGAAATAAAGTGTCTTGGATTAGGTAAAAGAGGCCTTAAACATGGCGAGAAGGTGTTCAAAAAAGGTTTTGGCTCATGCCTTAAATTAGGAAAAGTGAAGGAAGTAAGGTGCCTTGAACGTGGTACAAGATGAAGGAAGTCAGTAAAGGGCCGCCTGCATGCCCTCATTCAAGCTCATACTTGCTCGTTCGAATAGTATGTATAGAGGCCAATTGCGGGATTCTGTTACGTGGGCTTCTCTTGGGGAATAAGTAGTTCACTTGTCCTAGGACTATTAAACCTATTCGGAGGCTTTTATAAGGGTCAAATAAATTTTCTTGAGTGTGTTTATGCCTCCATTGTTTTGTTGCTCTATTTTTTTCTTATGCTTCGCATCTTGTTCTTCACCAAATACATTCTAAACAATAACAGTTCAAATTAAGTCCACTCGAATATATATAGATTATTATTATAAGATTCAGATAGTATCATAGACTATTATAGGGTCTATCTTAAACTATATGTGCTCATAATGTGTGTTTATAATTTGTTGTGAAAAAAAAGTGTAATATAAACTTTGCAACTCCATCTCTTAATCCTGGATTTGTCCCAAGTTAGAACTTGAACGTACATGTAAATAAGGCTTTCGCTTTATTGTACGGAAAAATTATCGTGAATAATACAATTTTTTGTTATTTTTCTTATAAGAATACTAATTTTTGATTAATCATGAATAGCGAACTTATGGGGAGTTTGTCCAAGAATAATATCAACTTTAGTTTATTAACTAATTTACCAATTTTTTTTATTGTCATGTAGTTTCTTATAGTTTGATTTTTAACATGTTAGATATATTATATAGAAAAACACCCCCTAAAGCTGATATTATTCATGGTTAATCAAAAGTTTGTATTATTGTAAGAAAATAAGCAAAAATTTGTATTATTTATGATAATTTTTCCTTATTGTAATCATCGATTCAATGGATTTCAGTGAAAAAGTGATTGGTTCTAATTCGGTTTGGATCCCAAAAACCCTTAAATTCAATACAATTTCAAACAATTAACATATTGTTGTCTATGAACGGGATACACTGGGTATGATGATGATGAAAACTTAATATATTGTTGAGTTGCTTTAATCTATTCCTATTGATAAGTCCGATTTGATTATCCATATGATTATTATATAATAAATCACATCTACATTTTTACGCACTATGAGACTTAATATTTAATACAATCAGTTATGTATTTGAGCGAAGAATATGCGAAAAACCATAAATCTAATAAATGATTTTTTATTATGCGAAAAACCATAAATATTTAATATTTAATATTTAATAGTAATACAATCAATTTCAAACAATAAAAAGTCAGCGCATAATTTGGTTGTTCACTTTTTCTTGAGCAATTGACTAATTGAATATTATTAAATAACTCAGATATGGAGAATGTCAACCTTCTCGATCATAAATGCATGGCATATTGAACTTGATTCTTCCTTTAACCAAACTTTTATAGATTAGTTTCTTGTGCGACAAATTTATACATATTCCCCCTTATGCATCAAGAATTATGATTTGTTATATTGTATATTCCCATCAGTTCAGTTAGTTCGTCACACATTAAATTATAAAATTATGAAAGCTTTTTAATTAAAGTATGATATTTTTTAGACGACCCTTAGAGAATGCATATTTCTTCTAAACTAGGTTCGGTGTATTTTGTTGAGTTGTGTCCTGACGATATTCGTGCTGAGACATAGCAATAACCTTTTAAGGCCAAGAGTCTTGATGGTATTTTGACTATCCATGACTATTTATGAATATGATCATGCATCTTCAGATTTTGAGTAGTTTGTCAAGTCTTTCCGATTGATGTTACAAGGTAATTTAGTTTTATTTCGAGAGATAAGAGGTATATTATCGGAACATTCTAGATAAACAATATGAGATGTCGAATAGTAACTCATGTTAGGTGATTTATTTACTCATCATCCTATGTATGTAATTCGGTAATTCTAATAACGACAAACTATTTTGGGTCAAACTTAAAATATAGTATTTGTAATGAAAAGATCATAAAGGACTTGAAATAAGTAGTACTCTAGGGCCTAAAGGTTCAAACTTTATCCCTAAGAAACACCCAAGACCAATGGCAAGGGTGTTCTATGCAATAGATAAACAAACACTTCTAACAAGCTATGAAAAGTAATAGAAAAGCAATAAATAAATGACACAATGATTTACGAGGTTCACCCAATGTGGGCTACGTCCTCCTTGTGGTGGTTAGCTTGCTTGTATTAATGTGAAATAATCAATGGAGTTCAAAGAACTCTTACAATGTAGTATTACACTTGGAGAAGAAGAAAGTAAGAGAAGAAGGGTTTATGTGTTTGGCTTAGGGTTTAAGAATCTTCTTAGAAATGAGTGTAGGAAGGTGTATTTATACATGTGTGTTGGTGGCCTAATGATTAGAGATGATTAGGAATGGGCCCAAAGCAAATAGGACCCGTATACATGTATCGCTGAACAAAACAGAGAACAGGCTGGGCCTCGCTCGACCAGGTCGAGCCATTTGGGCCTGGGTCGAGCGGAGGTGATCCAGGTCGAGCAGGAGGGGCAGAAAGCTTCTGACTTGGTCGAGCTTAGTGGCTCGACTCGAGCCATCTTCCAGCAGGTCGAGCAGCTCACTACATGGACTAAAAGTTGTTGTTTGTTGCTTCCTTACACTTGGGCCCCCACTCAAAGCCCAATTATAAGACTTTGCCCATTCACACACACTATCATACATCCACATACTCATACTCCACACCATTACACACATGATCAACCATACATGGTGGACTCAAAGTCACACCTTAACTCCAACAATCTCCACCTTGACTTGAGTACACCAAGTCCACAACTTCCTCCAAGACACTCCAACAATCACATACCACAAACAAACAAGCAAACTAAACACACCACATAAATGCCCCTTAAGGGCCTCACCACAAGCAAGCTTCTAAGCCAACCAAGTCCACACATAAAGTGAACTTGGTGGTGGGTAACGGCTTAGTCATCATGTCGGCCGGATTATCATGAGTACTAATTTGTGCTATTTGCACTCTATCATGCTCAACCTCATCTCGGATGAAATTATACTTGACGTCGATGTGCTTGGTTCTTCTATGGAAGGTATTTTGATTCCTTGCCAAATGAATAGCACTCTCACTATCACAATGAACACACACCAAGCTCATCTCCGGACACAACTCACCCACTAATCCTTTCAACCACTTAGCCTCCTTGAACGACTCGGCGATCGATATATACTCGGCTTCGGTGGTGGACATGGCAACTACATCTTGGAGTGACGATTGCCAACTCACCGTCGTTCCACCCAATGTAAAAACATTCCCCGAAGTAGACTTTCTAGCATCCAAATCACCCGCATAGTCGGAGTCACAATACCCAATTAAGCCACTTGAATTTTTCCCAAATTTAAGACAAACATTTGAAGTACCCTTCAAATACCTCAACAACCACTTAAGCGCTTCCCAATGGCCCTTACCCGGATTTGACATATATCGGCTCACCATGCTAACCGCTTGAGCGATGTCGGGTCTAGAGCATACCATGGCGTACATTACACTACCAACCGCGCAAGTGTATGGAATGTCCTCCATTTCCTTCTCTTCTTGTCTTGTTTGAGGACATAGCTTCTTGGATAGCTTGAAATGAGAAGCTAGAGGTGTAGAAACACTTTTTGCATCAACCATGGAGAACCTTCTCAAAACTTTCTCAATGTACCTCCTTTGACTAAGGTACAAGATGCCCTTTGCTCTATCCCTCAAAATCTCCATCCCAAGTATCTTCTTGGCTTCACCAAGATCCTTCATGTCAAACTCACTAGAAAGCAACGCCTTCAAGTTCTCCACCTCAAACAAGCTACTACATGCAACTAGCATGTCATCAACATATAAGATCAAATAAATGATGGTTCCACCATCAAGTCTCTTGAGATAGACGCAACTATCATATGAACTCCTAGTAAAGTCATGTGATATCATGAACGAGTCAAACTTCTTATACCATTGCCTAGGTGATTGCTTCAACCCATACAACGACTTCTTTAAGCGGCACACATGACTCTCTTTACCCTTAACTTCAAAACCCTCCGGTTGTCTCATGTAGATCTCTTCCTCCAATTCTCCATGTAAGAAGGCGGTCTTTACATCCAATTGATGTAATTCAAGATCCCTCATAGCTACCATAGCCAACAAAGCTCTAATGGATGAATGCTTCACAACCGGCGAGAAAACCTCATGAAAATCAATTCCCTCAACTTGAGTGAACCCCTTTGCAACAACTCTAGCCTTATACACCGGAGCACTAGTGCTTGTAGATCCCTCTTTCTTCTTGAATACCCATTTACACCCCACAACCTTCTTGTTTCTAGGTGCTTCAACAATGACCCAAGTTTTGTTCTTTGCAAGAGACTCCATCTCTTGCTTCATTGCAACTTGCCACTTCTTGGAGTCATTTGAGGCCATAGCCTCCTTGTAGGTACTAGGATCATGAACACTCTCCACCTCACTTGCAATGGTGAGAGCATAAGCCACGTAGTCACACTCCTCTATGTATCGCCTTTGAGGAATGATCCTCCTCCTTTCACGTTGAGTTGCCAAGGTACCCTTTTCATGTGGAGCATCTTCTTCGGTTTCTTCAATATTGGGAGGCTCCACCTCCTCTTGGGTGCCATCGGATGTACCTACATCATGGTTAGTAGCAATAGAGTTCTCCACAATAGGAGTAACCAAAGCATTTTCATCAAAGACTACATCCCTAGAAGTAATGATCTTTCTAGACTTCTCACACCAAACCGATACCCCTTTACACCCAAACCATAGCCCATGAAAATACATTTCCTAGCTCTAGGTTCAAGTTTCCCTTCACTCACATGGATATAAGCCGGACAACCAAAGACTCTAAGATTAGAATAATCGACCGGAGAATTATACCATACCTCTTGTGGGGACTTGAAATTCAAGGCGGTATGTGGAGAACGATTCACCAAGTAGCATGCCGTAGAAACGGCCTCGGCCCAAAACCTCTTGCTCAACTTAGCTTGATTGATCATACTTCTAGCCCTCTCCAATAATGTCTTGTTCATCCTTTCGGCTACACCATTTTGTTGAGGCCTTCCAACACATGCTCTATGCCTCACAATGCCCTCTTTGGTGCAATATTGAAGAAACTTTTTATCAACAAACTCACTCCAATGGGTTTCTTGTCTTCACCTTCAAGAGCTTTGTGCACCCCATTTTGTATCAATATTGCCTTCATCTTGACTTGCCACAAGCCAAAGTTTACACTTCTATCGAACTTCTCAATATCTAGCTTCATTGAAGACATGTTTACCCAAGTATTGCAACCTTGAACACTCCAAAACACCACCAAAAGCCTCTTGCTCTGATACCAATTGAAATAAGTAGTACTCTAGGGCCTAAAGGTTCAAACTTTATCCCTAAGAAACACCCAAGACCAATGGCAAGGGTGTTCTATGCAATAGATAAACAAACACTTCTAACAAGCTATGAAAAGTAATAGAAAAGCAATAAATAAATGACACAATGATTTACGAGGTTCACCCAATGTGGGCTACGTCCTCCTTGTGGTGGTTAGCTTGCTTGTATTAATGTGAAATAATCAATGGAGTTCAAAGAACTCTTACAATGTAGTATTACACTTGGAGAAGAAGAAAGTAAGAGAAGAAGGGTTTATGTGTTTGGCTTAGGGTTTAAGAATCTTCTTAGAAATGAGTGTAGGAAGGTGTATTTATACATGTGTGTTGGTGGCCTAATGATTAGAGATGATTAGGAATGGGCCCAAAGCAAATAGGACCCGTATACATGTATCGCTGAACAAAACAGAGAACAGGCTGGGCCTCGCTCGACCAGGTCGAGCCATTTGGGCCTGGGTCGAGCGGAGGTGATCCAGGTCGAGCAGGAGGGGCAGAAAGCTTCTGACTTGGTCGAGCTTAGTGGCTCGACTCGAGCCATCTTCCAGCAGGTCGAGCAGCTCACTACATGGACTAAAAGTTGTTGTTTGTTGCTTCCTTACACTTGGGCCCCCACTCAAAGCCCAATTATAAGACTTTGCCCATTCACACACACTATCATACATCCACATACTCATACTCCACACCATTACACACATGATCAACCATACATGGTGGACTCAAAGTCACACCTTAACTCCAACAATCTCCACCTTGACTTGAGTACACCAAGTCCACAACTTCCTCCAAGACACTCCAACAATCACATACCACAAACAAACAAGCAAACTAAACACACCACATAAATGCCCCTTAAGGGCCTCACCACAAGCAAGCTTCTAAGCCAACCAAGTCCACACATAAAGTGAACTTGGTGGTGGGTAACGGCTTAGTCATCATGTCGGCCGGATTATCATGAGTACTAATTTGTGCTATTTGCACTCTATCATGCTCAACCTCATCTCGGATGAAATTATACTTGACGTCGATGTGCTTGGTTCTTCTATGGAAGGTATTTTGATTCCTTGCCAAATGAATAGCACTCTCACTATCACAATGAACACACACCAAGCTCATCTCCGGACACAACTCACCCACTAATCCTTTCAACCACTTAGCCTCCTTGAACGACTCGGCGATCGATATATACTCGGCTTCGGTGGTGGACATGGCAACTACATCTTGGAGTGACGATTGCCAACTCACCGTCGTTCCACCCAATGTAAAAACATTCCCCGAAGTAGACTTTCTAGCATCCAAATCACCCGCATAGTCGGAGTCACAATACCCAATTAAGCCACTTGAATTTTTCCCAAATTTAAGACAAACATTTGAAGTACCCTTCAAATACCTCAACAACCACTTAAGCGCTTCCCAATGGCCCTTACCCGGATTTGACATATATCGGCTCACCATGCTAACCGCTTGAGCGATGTCGGGTCTAGAGCATACCATGGCGTACATTACACTACCAACCGCGCAAGTGTATGGAATGTCCTCCATTTCCTTCTCTTCTTGTCTTGTTTGAGGACATAGCTTCTTGGATAGCTTGAAATGAGAAGCTAGAGGTGTAGAAACACTTTTTGCATCAACCATGGAGAACCTTCTCAAAACTTTCTCAATGTACCTCCTTTGACTAAGGTACAAGATGCCCTTTGCTCTATCCCTCAAAATCTCCATCCCAAGTATCTTCTTGGCTTCACCAAGATCCTTCATGTCAAACTCACTAGAAAGCAACGCCTTCAAGTTCTCCACCTCAAACAAGCTACTACATGCAACTAGCATGTCATCAACATATAAGATCAAATAAATGATGGTTCCACCATCAAGTCTCTTGAGATAGACGCAACTATCATATGAACTCCTAGTAAAGTCATGTGATATCATGAACGAGTCAAACTTCTTATACCATTGCCTAGGTGATTGCTTCAACCCATACAACGACTTCTTTAAGCGGCACACATGACTCTCTTTACCCTTAACTTCAAAACCCTCCGGTTGTCTCATGTAGATCTCTTCCTCCAATTCTCCATGTAAGAAGGCGGTCTTTACATCCAATTGATGTAATTCAAGATCCCTCATAGCTACCATAGCCAACAAAGCTCTAATGGATGAATGCTTCACAACCGGCGAGAAAACCTCATGAAAATCAATTCCCTCAACTTGAGTGAACCCCTTTGCAACAACTCTAGCCTTATACACCGGAGCACTAGTGCTTGTAGATCCCTCTTTCTTCTTGAATACCCATTTACACCCCACAACCTTCTTGTTTCTAGGTGCTTCAACAATGACCCAAGTTTTGTTCTTTGCAAGAGACTCCATCTCTTGCTTCATTGCAACTTGCCACTTCTTGGAGTCATTTGAGGCCATAGCCTCCTTGTAGGTACTAGGATCATGAACACTCTCCACCTCACTTGCAATGGTGAGAGCATAAGCCACGTAGTCACACTCCTCTATGTATCGCCTTTGAGGAATGATCCTCCTCCTTTCACGTTGAGTTGCCAAGGTACCCTTTTCATGTGGAGCATCTTCTTCGGTTTCTTCAATATTGGGAGGCTCCACCTCCTCTTGGGTGCCATCGGATGTACCTACATCATGGTTAGTAGCAATAGAGTTCTCCACAATAGGAGTAACCAAAGCATTTTCATCAAAGACTACATCCCTAGAAGTAATGATCTTTCTAGACTTCTCACACCAAACCGATACCCCTTTACACCCAAACCATAGCCCATGAAAATACATTTCCTAGCTCTAGGTTCAAGTTTCCCTTCACTCACATGGATATAAGCCGGACAACCAAAGACTCTAAGATTAGAATAATCGACCGGAGAATTATACCATACCTCTTGTGGGGACTTGAAATTCAAGGCGGTATGTGGAGAACGATTCACCAAGTAGCATGCCGTAGAAACGGCCTCGGCCCAAAACCTCTTGCTCAACTTAGCTTGATTGATCATACTTCTAGCCCTCTCCAATAATGTCTTGTTCATCCTTTCGGCTACACCATTTTGTTGAGGCCTTCCAACACATGCTCTATGCCTCACAATGCCCTCTTTGGTGCAATATTGAAGAAACTTTTTATCAACAAACTCACTCCAATGGGTTTCTTGTCTTCACCTTCAAGAGCTTTGTGCACCCCATTTTGTATCAATATTGCCTTCATCTTGACTTGCCACAAGCCAAAGTTTACACTTCTATCGAACTTCTCAATATCTAGCTTCATTGAAGACATGTTTACCCAAGTATTGCAACCTTGAACACTCCAAAACACCACCAAAAGCCTCTTGCTCTGATACCAATTGAAATAAGTAGTACTCTAGGGCCTAAAGGTTCAAACTTTATCCCTAAGAAACACCCAAGACCAATGGCAAGGGTGTTCTATGCAATAGATAAACAAACACTTCTAACAAGCTATGAAAAGTAATAGAAAAGCAATAAATAAATGACACAATGATTTACGAGGTTCACCCAATGTGGGCTACGTCCTCCTTGTGGTGGTTAGCTTGCTTGTATTAATGTGAAATAATCAATGGAGTTCAAAGAACTCTTACAATGTAGTATTACACTTGGAGAAGAAGAAAGTAAGAGAAGAAGGGTTTATGTGTTTGGCTTAGGGTTTAAGAATCTTCTTAGAAATGAGTGTAGGAAGGTGTATTTATACATGTGTGTTGGTGGCCTAATGATTAGAGATGATTAGGAATGGGCCCAAAGCAAATAGGACCCGTATACATGTATCGCTGAACAAAACAGAGAACAGGCTGGGCCTCGCTCGACCAGGTCGAGCCATTTGGGCCTGGGTCGAGCGGAGGTGATCCAGGTCGAGCAGGAGGGGCAGAAAGCTTCTGACTTGGTCGAGCTTAGTGGCTCGACTCGAGCCATCTTCCAGCAGGTCGAGCAGCTCACTACATGGACTAAAAGTTGTTGTTTGTTGCTTCCTTACACTTGGGCCCCCACTCAAAGCCCAATTATAAGACTTTGCCCATTCACACACACTATCATACATCCACATACTCATACTCCACACCATTACACACATGATCAACCATACATGGTGGACTCAAAGTCACACCTTAACTCCAACAATCTCCACCTTGACTTGAGTACACCAAGTCCACAACTTCCTCCAAGACACTCCAACAATCACATACCACAAACAAACAAGCAAACTAAACACACCACATAAATGCCCCTTAAGGGCCTCACCACAAGCAAGCTTCTAAGCCAACCAAGTCCACACATAAAGTGAACTTGGTGGTGGGTAACGGCTTAGTCATCATGTCGGCCGGATTATCATGAGTACTAATTTGTGCTATTTGCACTCTATCATGCTCAACCTCATCTCGGATGAAATTATACTTGACGTCGATGTGCTTGGTTCTTCTATGGAAGGTATTTTGATTCCTTGCCAAATGAATAGCACTCTCACTATCACAATGAACACACACCAAGCTCATCTCCGGACACAACTCACCCACTAATCCTTTCAACCACTTAGCCTCCTTGAACGACTCGGCGATCGATATATACTCGGCTTCGGTGGTGGACATGGCAACTACATCTTGGAGTGACGATTGCCAACTCACCGTCGTTCCACCCAATGTAAAAACATTCCCCGAAGTAGACTTTCTAGCATCCAAATCACCCGCATAGTCGGAGTCACAATACCCAATTAAGCCACTTGAATTTTTCCCAAATTTAAGACAAACATTTGAAGTACCCTTCAAATACCTCAACAACCACTTAAGCGCTTCCCAATGGCCCTTACCCGGATTTGACATATATCGGCTCACCATGCTAACCGCTTGAGCGATGTCGGGTCTAGAGCATACCATGGCGTACATTACACTACCAACCGCGCAAGTGTATGGAATGTCCTCCATTTCCTTCTCTTCTTGTCTTGTTTGAGGACATAGCTTCTTGGATAGCTTGAAATGAGAAGCTAGAGGTGTAGAAACACTTTTTGCATCAACCATGGAGAACCTTCTCAAAACTTTCTCAATGTACCTCCTTTGACTAAGGTACAAGATGCCCTTTGCTCTATCCCTCAAAATCTCCATCCCAAGTATCTTCTTGGCTTCACCAAGATCCTTCATGTCAAACTCACTAGAAAGCAACGCCTTCAAGTTCTCCACCTCAAACAAGCTACTACATGCAACTAGCATGTCATCAACATATAAGATCAAATAAATGATGGTTCCACCATCAAGTCTCTTGAGATAGACGCAACTATCATATGAACTCCTAGTAAAGTCATGTGATATCATGAACGAGTCAAACTTCTTATACCATTGCCTAGGTGATTGCTTCAACCCATACAACGACTTCTTTAAGCGGCACACATGACTCTCTTTACCCTTAACTTCAAAACCCTCCGGTTGTCTCATGTAGATCTCTTCCTCCAATTCTCCATGTAAGAAGGCGGTCTTTACATCCAATTGATGTAATTCAAGATCCCTCATAGCTACCATAGCCAACAAAGCTCTAATGGATGAATGCTTCACAACCGGCGAGAAAACCTCATGAAAATCAATTCCCTCAACTTGAGTGAACCCCTTTGCAACAACTCTAGCCTTATACACCGGAGCACTAGTGCTTGTAGATCCCTCTTTCTTCTTGAATACCCATTTACACCCCACAACCTTCTTGTTTCTAGGTGCTTCAACAATGACCCAAGTTTTGTTCTTTGCAAGAGACTCCATCTCTTGCTTCATTGCAACTTGCCACTTCTTGGAGTCATTTGAGGCCATAGCCTCCTTGTAGGTACTAGGATCATGAACACTCTCCACCTCACTTGCAATGGTGAGAGCATAAGCCACGTAGTCACACTCCTCTATGTATCGCCTTTGAGGAATGATCCTCCTCCTTTCACGTTGAGTTGCCAAGGTACCCTTTTCATGTGGAGCATCTTCTTCGGTTTCTTCAATATTGGGAGGCTCCACCTCCTCTTGGGTGCCATCGGATGTACCTACATCATGGTTAGTAGCAATAGAGTTCTCCACAATAGGAGTAACCAAAGCATTTTCATCAAAGACTACATCCCTAGAAGTAATGATCTTTCTAGACTTCTCACACCAAACCGATACCCCTTTACACCCAAACCATAGCCCATGAAAATACATTTCCTAGCTCTAGGTTCAAGTTTCCCTTCACTCACATGGATATAAGCCGGACAACCAAAGACTCTAAGATTAGAATAATCGACCGGAGAATTATACCATACCTCTTGTGGGGACTTGAAATTCAAGGCGGTATGTGGAGAACGATTCACCAAGTAGCATGCCGTAGAAACGGCCTCGGCCCAAAACCTCTTGCTCAACTTAGCTTGATTGATCATACTTCTAGCCCTCTCCAATAATGTCTTGTTCATCCTTTCGGCTACACCATTTTGTTGAGGCCTTCCAACACATGCTCTATGCCTCACAATGCCCTCTTTGGTGCAATATTGAAGAAACTTTTTATCAACAAACTCACTCCAATGGGTTTCTTGTCTTCACCTTCAAGAGCTTTGTGCACCCCATTTTGTATCAATATTGCCTTCATCTTGACTTGCCACAAGCCAAAGTTTACACTTCTATCGAACTTCTCAATATCTAGCTTCATTGAAGACATGTTTACCCAAGTATTGCAACCTTGAACACTCCAAAACACCACCAAAAGCCTCTTGCTCTGATACCAATTGAAATAAGTAGTACTCTAGGGCCTAAAGGTTCAAACTTTATCCCTAAGAAACACCCAAGACCAATGGCAAGGGTGTTCTATGCAATAGATAAACAAACACTTCTAACAAGCTATGAAAAGTAATAGAAAAGCAATAAATAAATGACACAATGATTTACGAGGTTCACCCAATGTGGGCTACGTCCTCCTTGTGGTGGTTAGCTTGCTTGTATTAATGTGAAATAATCAATGGAGTTCAAAGAACTCTTACAATGTAGTATTACACTTGGAGAAGAAGAAAGTAAGAGAAGAAGGGTTTATGTGTTTGGCTTAGGGTTTAAGAATCTTCTTAGAAATGAGTGTAGGAAGGTGTATTTATACATGTGTGTTGGTGGCCTAATGATTAGAGATGATTAGGAATGGGCCCAAAGCAAATAGGACCCGTATACATGTATCGCTGAACAAAACAGAGAACAGGCTGGGCCTCGCTCGACCAGGTCGAGCCATTTGGGCCTGGGTCGAGCGGAGGTGATCCAGGTCGAGCAGGAGGGGCAGAAAGCTTCTGACTTGGTCGAGCTTAGTGGCTCGACTCGAGCCATCTTCCAGCAGGTCGAGCAGCTCACTACATGGACTAAAAGTTGTTGTTTGTTGCTTCCTTACACTTGGGCCCCCACTCAAAGCCCAATTATAAGACTTTGCCCATTCACACACACTATCATACATCCACATACTCATACTCCACACCATTACACACATGATCAACCATACATGGTGGACTCAAAGTCACACCTTAACTCCAACAATCTCCACCTTGACTTGAGTACACCAAGTCCACAACTTCCTCCAAGACACTCCAACAATCACATACCACAAACAAACAAGCAAACTAAACACACCACATAAATGCCCCTTAAGGGCCTCACCACAAGCAAGCTTCTAAGCCAACCAAGTCCACACATAAAGTGAACTTGGTGGTGGGTAACGGCTTAGTCATCATGTCGGCCGGATTATCATGAGTACTAATTTGTGCTATTTGCACTCTATCATGCTCAACCTCATCTCGGATGAAATTATACTTGACGTCGATGTGCTTGGTTCTTCTATGGAAGGTATTTTGATTCCTTGCCAAATGAATAGCACTCTCACTATCACAATGAACACACACCAAGCTCATCTCCGGACACAACTCACCCACTAATCCTTTCAACCACTTAGCCTCCTTGAACGACTCGGCGATCGATATATACTCGGCTTCGGTGGTGGACATGGCAACTACATCTTGGAGTGACGATTGCCAACTCACCGTCGTTCCACCCAATGTAAAAACATTCCCCGAAGTAGACTTTCTAGCATCCAAATCACCCGCATAGTCGGAGTCACAATACCCAATTAAGCCACTTGAATTTTTCCCAAATTTAAGACAAACATTTGAAGTACCCTTCAAATACCTCAACAACCACTTAAGCGCTTCCCAATGGCCCTTACCCGGATTTGACATATATCGGCTCACCATGCTAACCGCTTGAGCGATGTCGGGTCTAGAGCATACCATGGCGTACATTACACTACCAACCGCGCAAGTGTATGGAATGTCCTCCATTTCCTTCTCTTCTTGTCTTGTTTGAGGACATAGCTTCTTGGATAGCTTGAAATGAGAAGCTAGAGGTGTAGAAACACTTTTTGCATCAACCATGGAGAACCTTCTCAAAACTTTCTCAATGTACCTCCTTTGACTAAGGTACAAGATGCCCTTTGCTCTATCCCTCAAAATCTCCATCCCAAGTATCTTCTTGGCTTCACCAAGATCCTTCATGTCAAACTCACTAGAAAGCAACGCCTTCAAGTTCTCCACCTCAAACAAGCTACTACATGCAACTAGCATGTCATCAACATATAAGATCAAATAAATGATGGTTCCACCATCAAGTCTCTTGAGATAGACGCAACTATCATATGAACTCCTAGTAAAGTCATGTGATATCATGAACGAGTCAAACTTCTTATACCATTGCCTAGGTGATTGCTTCAACCCATACAACGACTTCTTTAAGCGGCACACATGACTCTCTTTACCCTTAACTTCAAAACCCTCCGGTTGTCTCATGTAGATCTCTTCCTCCAATTCTCCATGTAAGAAGGCGGTCTTTACTAGGAGTTAAAATTCAAAATATCAAATATAATGAAACAACAGAAGTACTTCAAAAATAAATTATACCAAAATAGACGTGTTTTACTTAAATTAAGTACCACCACGTGGAATATCCGTTTGGTAAGTAAAAGCATAATTGTTGAGAAGATCCCTCAAAATTACCATTCAAATCAAACAATCATAATAACACTAGTAAATAGTATAATGTGTGAATTGCTTTTGACAGAGAATAAAGAAGCAGGCACGAGTAGATCACTTTAACTTTGGCCTACTACTAATAATAATAATACATAATTAATTTAATTGTATACTCCAATGAACTTCCCTTTTTCTTTTTCTTTTTCTTTTGGGTCTTCTTTTTTCTATTTTATTTTTGGTCCTCTTTTCTACTTTGAGAGTACCCTTTATAATTTATATAGCCTTGCAGGGTCGTGTTGTTTATATTCAAGTCTCAGAGTAAAAGATAAAGAACTCCTAAAAAACTTCAGACGTAACGAATAATATAATACGTCTTTTGTTTTTATTATTGATATTTATCCTACTTTATAAAAAATCATTAAGAACTTATACTACTTAGTTAAAAATATAAGTTATATCTAAATTTAATTAAAATAAATTTTAAGTTATATCTAAACTTCAGACGTAACGAATAAATTTTCGCAGCCTTAGACGATAGCCCGCTTTGTCCTTGCTAATTGACGGCCCTGTAGCTTTGTAAAGTTAAATATTAATATTAATAAAAAAATACAAAGACTTTATGTGGATTGTGGAGGTGAGAAATTGGAGAAAGAATCCTATTCTTTAACCTTTTTAGAGGCTCTTAGAAGGGATTATAGTAAACGCACCCCAAAGCCAAAGGTCATAGATTTACACGGTCGGTTTTTGGATTGAGCACCTTTTATTTGCACCAATGCCTAGAAGGAATAGGATATTGAGTTGTACTTGAATATTTATTTGGATAATTAATTATTTAACAATTCTATTGAAATTAAATTCTTTTTGGATTGAAGTATTTATCACTTTTTCAAATAAGATATTTTATTCAATTTTTGCTTTTTTTGTAGTTATTTCATTCCCGTAAACTACCATATTGTTTCTGTATTTAAACGGGATACGATTGATTAATGTCTAAATCAAGATTAGTCCAAAGTTGAGTCCTTGAGCAAGTGTTAATGTTGAGATTATGGGGTTTGTTATTGTTGTCCAGCCAATCGTGTAATAAGATCACTTTTCAAAATGCAACTGACAGTCTGACACTATCGATAAGGGTTAGGAAGGCCTGAAATTGTTTATCTAGGACCTTCTCCGACGCCTAAGTAAATGTTATATATAATGCTTGCCTAAAATGCACAAGGATAGAGTGAGGCTTAAGAAATTATATCTAATGAATTAGAGCTTGTCTTATTCAATAAATGATCATCAATCATAAACACTATTAATTTTGTTGTATAGTAGGAAAAGGTAAATTTTAGGAGCATGTTATTTGTCTTTTTTTAATTGGACGGTATTAATGAAATTTTCCTAATTTGTAATTTTATACTTATCATATTTACAAATCTGTAGTTTTGATAAAACTTGTGCATTAATGAATGTAATAAATCACAATTATTCCAGTTACACTATTAAATAAAAATGTAAAGAACAATATATATCGTACGATAAAATATATATTGTCTGATAAAATATTGAAATCACACTACAAAGAAAATTATATAGCATAATAAATTATATTTATTCTGTTATAATTGATATTACATTGTATATAACATTACACTGCAAAATTACATTGCGTATAAAAGTATACTCCAGTTTTAGAAATTTTTGGAAGTACATTTTTTCAACAATTTTTCTTTAAACCTGAAATGACCAAAAATCAATCATTTAAATTGTTACACTACCATTATTGTCGTTTCTCCAACAATTATACGTCACCCTTTCTATAGTGATTAGCAGGAAATGACTAAGAATTCTCATGCGACAAGGATAGTGAAATATGTCATCGTGTAGAGAATGTAGTGTATAAAGAGGTATTTCAAAACCTATAAGCTCTTTATTAACAAGTTATTTTTATTAATATAAAATTTCATTAAAATATTAATGTATTTAAAAATTCGTGTACTGCACGAATTTCTATACCAGTGTTAAAATAATTTTGCTGAAGTTGAATTGAATGTTTTTAGTTCTCAATGAATACCGAGAGTAATTTCATAAAATACTTGAATATTATTCTCTTAATATTTGTTTTTCAGTTACCTTATAACTAGTGTTACTTGGAATAGTTATAGCTCATTATTGGGTTGTCTTAGAACGTCTCAAATGCCCTCTGTGAATATCATTTGCAATTTCAAAATCAGCTATAATTTCTAATGTGGCAGTCTTTCATTGGTCTCTCAGCGGTGCATTTAATGCCCTAATTAAAATTGTCTCTCTAAGAACTGACACGCGTCCCACTCTAAAAAAAAACCAATCTTTTGGCCTTACCACTTCAGCGACCTATGAACTGTAGATATACTCGTTGGACAACTTTAGTTAATGCACCGTCCTTTTATGTCTCTTTATTTTTCCAATATGTTAAGTAATTTTGACCACACTGAAACAGACACCAAAAACTTAGCCTTGAATTGTCAAATAATATTCAATCCTAGATTGTTTATTAATATTTTATCCTTGAATTAGTGTCTCTGATCTGGACACATACATATAAACGCAAAATTGTGGTATGTACTACTAAGTATCACCTTAAGGTATCCTTAATTATAAAAATTACACGTGATTTCTATAAAAGCATCACCTTAAGTTATCCTTAACCTTAAGTCTACATTCCTCAATTTTCATCTGAAAGAATAATATGTGTCACTAAATGATTCGCTATTCAAAAATTAATGTGTCGATGTTCTTTTAAAAGACTTTTTTTGTAACACCCCGGTACAACAGACCACCAGTGACTACTCATGCAGACTGGCCCAACAGATCAACACAAGTCTTTCCAGTGCACTTTGGTCTCACTCGTGCGCACCTAGGAAAACTTCCCAGGAGGTCACCCATCCTAAGATTGCTCCCCACCAAGCACACTTAACTGTGGAGTTTTTAGCAAATAGGCTCCCATGAAAAGAAGATACACTTTGTTCATATGAGTAGTCTTTCAATTCCCTTTCAAGCTTAATCTCGGGCATTACATTTTAGGTATCTTAACCTTTATTACTTACCAATATTCATTTCTCTCTTAAAAACCCTTAGGCGTCAGCTTTCTCTTTGCTTCAAATCTAATCGGACAGATCGCGTATTAGATATTCGGGATCGGATAATAACTGACAGCTCTCTCTAGTCTCTAGTCTCTAGTCTCTAGTCTCTACAAGCAAAACTCTAGGTAGGAAGGGCACAAAAAGCCAAAATGGGAAGAAAGGAGTGTAAGACAGGACACAAAAATTTCTCCAACGCCATAATTGGTAATAGGAAATGACAAAGAATGGAAGACTGAAATGGGTGAGTTGCCCAAATCAAATGAATACCAATGAAGAAATGTAGACTGCAAAAAACTGACATCACAAAAATGATCCTGATGGCCTCTCCTAAATGTAGGCTTCTCATCTCCCTTTTCTGTCTACAACAACCAGTGCCGTTCTTGACTAGCTTTGGGCCCTAGGCGAAATATAAAAGAAGGGCCCTTGTATAAGTAAAGTTTCGGTTTTTTTTTCTCCAATTAAGCATCATATATTTTCTTTTTTTTTTCCATCACGTTAATGTCAAATAAATATACAAATTTAAGATTATATGATGATAAAGTACTTATACACAAACTAAATTATTATAATAAGGAATAACTCAATTAGACCCCTTTATAAGTTGGGCCCTAGACACTTGCACCTCAAAACTACCTTTAGGAACGGCTCTAACAACAACCAATTACATACACTACTCTTATGCACTCTCACTCAAACTTACTGCCTCTCATTTTTCTGTTCTTGTTTCTTCAATTTTTAAGCTCATTTTGTAGACATAAATTCTTGTATGAGACAGTCTCACTGTGACACTGACACTGCCACATGCCTTGTATTAGAGTATGCAACATATTATGGGGCTTCGACCAAAAGTTTAAGCTGATGGTTGAAGCCCTATAATATGTTATATATACTCTAACACCTTTTTTTTTTAATATATATATACTCTAACACCTTGTACTTGGGTTATATAGCTTAATAAATAATAATAGACATTTTTAGCTTATGGACTTTTTGTTTTGAGATAATTTCAACATGAGACTGTCTTATACTAGACGAGTTGTGAAAGGTGTTACATTTCATATTATTTTATACACCCTCCTTTTCAGTCTAATTGTCTCATTTGTTTTTGGGCACTATTCACTTATCACTCTTAATTTGTAGTTTACTCTTAATTTATAAGTTAAAACATAGTCATGTGGGATCTTGTTTGATTCGTCTCAATACAAGGATTATTAATATTAAATTTTTATAATTTTTAATTAAGAATGATTTGAGATATTAAGGGTTGAAATGTTACCTCGTCAAGTGTGAAAAACAAAATGAGACAATTAAGCTGAATATGAGGTAATATATATTAGAGTGTTAAATTCCACTTGAGCTCTAACAATTGGTATCAGAGACAACGTCTAAATTTTGAGTGGTAAAATTGAATTTAGTGTAAAATGGCTTCTACTAGTGGAAATGTCAAAGTGGGCAAATATGAAATGTAACACTTCTCACAAAAATGCAATAAAGGAATATCAGACAAAATAACCAATATGAAGTAACAAAATTTATAACTTAAAAATTAATCTCTCTTAATTATATTACTCTCTAATGTGAATTACAATATTGATGATGATCTAAAACTACATCTAATACAACGTACTTGTAAGAATCCTGGAATGTTAATTACGGAAACATTTCCATTGAAACAATAAAGGATAAATAATCATACCTACATTTTCTTTCTTCTTATCCTTTTATTTCTCTTCTCATTTGTTTTTCTGGTGTTTTCTTCTTTCTCTCATCTTCACATTTTCTTGCATATTATCCTCTGAACCTTTAATTCCTACACACATGATATAGATGTCAATGCAACGTGGTAAAAAATCACGGGATAGAATCTCGTTTGTTGTTAGAATTAAGAATTTCGCATGGACAATCCAAACAAAGAGGAGAAGAGATAGCCCACAATAAAGCTAAAATGGGATTCACAGCAAAACTCAATGGATAATTAAAGGAGTTATTTTTCAAGTTTAGAAAGTAATATTTCTCTTTTCTCTTTCTTCGATGAGGACAATTCATACGTGGACAACAAACGCACTTACAACATCTACAAGTCATTTCAAGTGGAATAAGCATATCATGCATAAATGAGTTAACTTATGAGCTACATTCACACTTATAGACCAAAGGACTTTCATATACTGTTTCGTGAAATAGTATATAAGATTTATGGGGATTCAATCATGAAATTAAACGTATAGTTGAAGGCTTAAGTTGTCGTATATGTTATATTCTCTTTGTCGATATAAATGATATACACACTCCCTTCTATTCTAATTATGTCGCTTTTTTGTACGGTTGTTGATATACTATTTGATACATAATATCTCTTATTGTGTTTGGTTAAAAACAATTTTAAGTTAATATTAATAAATTTTAGGAAAAATTATCCAGAATAATACGACCTTTCACTGATTTCCCAAGAATAATACGAACTTTCAATTAACCACCAATAATACGAACTTTGACATGCATTTTCCGCTGGCATACATGACCAGTTTATAACCAGTAGTATAGTTCTTTTTTTGACCGTTGCTCAGCAGGTTTCATCTCGTATTATTAGTGGTTAATTGAAAGTTCGTACTACCGGTTGAAACTTGCTGAGCAACGGTCAAAAAAAGACTTGTACTACCGGTTATAAATAGGTCATGTATGACAGCGGAAAATGCATGTCAAAGTTCGTATTATTGGTGGTTAATTGAAAGTTCGTATTATTCTTGGAAAATCAGTGAAAGGTCGTATTATTCTGGGCAACTTTTCCTAAATTTTATACCGAAAAAAATCAAATAAAATTCCAATTAACTATGGTTAAAAACAATTTCAAGTTGTCGATTTACTATGATATTTCACTAAAATCTACTCCAAAATATTTATCTCCCCCTATATTGAAATACATAATAATACATCATTTTCTCCCTTTTCCTTGTGTGTGCGTGCAAACCCTGAATTTGTATATACACTAATGCAACTATTGGCTTAAGATTTGATTCAAGTCAATAACTTATAATTTTATAATAAAAAAATATCGTGAATCGTACAAATTATTACAGATTTTTCTATAATATTAAACACAAATAATACAAATTAAGGTGTCCATGCTTAGAATAATACTCTCAACTTTTGTTTATAGTAGATTATTTGACAAAAAACAAAGGTAAATCAATGAATAAACATTAGTTAATATTATTATAGAAAAAAAACCATAAAATGATATTATTCATAATTAATCAAAAGTTATTATTAGAGCAGGTAAATTAGCAAAAAAAATTGTTAATTTAAAAATAATTTTTCCTTTATACTCCATCATATTCAAGTTATCAGTTCAATTTGACTTTTAACACTGTTCATCAATTACTATTAACTTGTAATTTATTCTTTATTCAAAATCTTTACTCCCTCTGTCCCATTGAAACTGCACTATTTTCCATTTTGATCCGTCCCACTTGATTTGCAACATTTCTATTTTTGGATAATGATCCACCACTTCCTTTTAATCTCATCCATACATTTTAACTCTCTTTTATTTTCATCCACACAATTCATTCTCTCTCTTCATTTATTATCATTTTCTTAATATTCACCCATTTTTTCCTTGCTACTAACCCATCAGGACGGAGAAAGTATTTAATACTCCTATATTTTGTTGGATGGCACTCAAAAAAAGAAGATGACTGAAAAAAGAAAGTAAAGACCCACGCAAAAGAGAAAACTCCCTCCCACACACCGAGAAAAGAGATGCAAAAAAAGGAGAGGCAGGACAAAGCAAAAGAACACTCACACAAAAAAGATACTCCAAATAAAATCACTAATTTTTTATTTTATTTTTTTTAAATTTATTACAAGAATTTTAAAGTATGCTTTTTTTTTAATTTTTAATTTTTTTTTTCTTTTTTCTTTGTTAAAACTTCCTTTCACGCTCTGTGTATGTGAAATGCAACACCATAATCATTCCTTCCTTCCCATCATCTCTCTCATCTTCTCCTTCTACCTTTCAGTTTTACACAATTATGGCTTTTAACCTTACTTTCTCTCTCTACTTCTTCCTTGTTTTTGCTTATTTTCTTCCTGTTTCCTTCTCCTATGAGCCTCGTAATCCTGAAGGTAAGCTAAATTTTCACTTTTAATGGAGTTTTAAACATGGGTTTTTCTGGGTTTTAGCTAATTTTTTGTTTACTGTAGTGCAAGCATTGATTGATATAAAAAATCAGTTGAACGACCCACATGGTGTTTTGAACAATTGGGATGAGTTTTCTGCTGATCCTTGTAGTTGGGCTATGATCACTTGTTCTTCTGATAATTCTGTTACTGGCCTGTAAGTTTTAATCTTCAAATTTTTTTGAATTTAATTTTTTTATATATTTCTGTGAAAATAAATCCTCTGTTTTTATTGATAAAACAGGGGAGCTCCAAGCCAATCTTTATCTGGAACATTATCTGGGGCAATTGCAAATCTTACTAACCTTAAACAAGTGTAAGAATCAAAACCCTTGATTTATTTTTGAAATATAATTCTGGGTTTCTTGTGAAAAATGAAAATGTTAATTTTTTTTTGTGTTTTTGGGTTTTCAGATTACTTCAGAATAATAATATTTCAGGCAAAATTCCACCAGAAATTGGTTCTTTATCAAAGCTTCAAACTCTGGATCTTTCCAACAATGGATTCTCTGGAATTGTCCCTAGCAATTTGGGTCAGCTAAAAAGTCTCCAATATTTGTAAGCCTTTTTTTAATTTTTTTTTTACCCTAATAAGAAAAGGGTTTTTTTTTTGGCTATGTTTCTTATTTGGTGTTTGTTTCTTGTGTTGTTTGGTTATTTAGGAGGCTGAACAATAACAGCTTGAGTGGTGCCTTTCCTGTTTTTCTAGCCAATCTGTCTCAGCTTACTTTCTTGTGAGTTTTTTGGTTTTCTAATTGTAATTGACTGATTTATATTGTATCTATGTTACTCGGACTCCTCATTTTGCTTCGCGTATCAGTATCCGATCCTTAATCCTTCCTCAGAAATTGGTATTACACTTTAGACACTTCTGTTTAGGCGTAAAATTGAATATTCAGACATATTTGATACTTGGATGCTTACCAGTATCCAACATCGATACCCGAGTCCAAGTAACATAGTACTATATATTATGGTTTTTCCTTGTTTGTTTTCTCTTTGTCCTTATAAGAGTGGAAGCTTCACTTTCAACAATAAATGAATTGAGCAATTGACTTATTATTTTGTATTTTTATCATTGAATTTGTGTAGGGATTTGTCTTTTAATAATCTAAGTGGACCTATACCCAAGCTTACTACAAGGACTTTCAAGTATGCATCATATCATTGTTTCTATCCTAATTATGTTTGTTTTTAGCTCTTAATCATGTAATGATTGTAATTATGCTTTTAATTAATGATGATAGTTTTGTGGGAAATCCTTTGATCTGTGGAAGCAAAGCTACTGATGGGTGTTTTAGTTCAGCTGTCCCAATTCCCCTATCTTTATCAGTTGATTCTCCTACTGGTAAAAAGAATCATTTCATATATATGTTTTTTCATCTCAATATTTGGTGTTTAGGTAAAAAATGGTTCTAATTTTTGCATTTTAAGAGATATTATAGGAAGGAGAAAGTCTAAGAAATTAGCGGTAGCACTTGGAGTGACGTTTAGCTTCCTCTCGCTCTTCCTTTTGTTGCTCGGGATCATCTATTGGAGAAGGGAAAAACGAAGTCGTAGATTTATGATGAAGATCAATGGTTAGTTATTCACGAATCCCATTTGCTTGATTCTTTTACCCAGTGAAACATAATTCGCTAGTTAGTTTCTAATTTAGTTCTGCTATTTGCTTAAAATGGTAAAAAAACAACCTAAAATCTGCCATAATTCGCTTTTTTCGATTCAAAGGCGATTTGTTTGCATTACTAAGAGTACTTATATTTTGTAGTGGATACTCAAGAACTTGGTCAAATACGGTTGGGTAACTTAAGGACTTTCACCTTCAAAGAACTTCACAATGCGACAGACGGTTTTAGCTCGAAGAATATTCTTGGTAGTGGCGGGTTTGGAAATGTCTACCGAGGTAAGTTGCCTGACGGCTCTATGGTGGCCGTGAAGCGACTAAAGGATACCTGTGGTACATCAGGAGAATCACAGTTTCAGACCGAGTTAGAGCTTATTAGCCTTGCTGTACATCGAAATTTGCTTCGTTTGATCGGTTTTTGCGCTACTCCGAATGAGCGGCTTCTAGTTTATCCATACATGTCAAATGGAAGTGTGGCTTCAAGGCTGAAAGGTTTGCTTGTTTACCAACTTTTCTTGCATTCTTTAAGTAGCTTTGGTTTTTACAACACAATACTTGGGTTGTCCATCATGAATTGCATAATTCTTGCATTTATATGAATACTTCTACACTATGTTACTTGGACTCGTGTCTTATGTCGGATACTGGTACATGTCAAAGTATCAGATACGTCTAAAATCCAATTTTATGCCTAAAATGAAGTATTTAAGAGCCACACCAATGAGTTTGTATATATGGAGCTTATGTAAGGATAACTCACCTTGATGCTAATAGGGACTATATTTGTACCCAATTGGCAGGAAAACCTCCATTAGATTGGAACACAAGGAAAAGGATAGCAATCGGAGCAGCTAGAGGACTTCTGTATCTACACGAGCAATGTGATCCTAAGATCATTCACCGAGATGTTAAGGCTGCAAACGTTTTACTAGACGATTGCTATGAGGCTATAGTTGGTGATTTCGGTCTTGCTAAACTTCTTGATCATGGCGATTCTCATGTTACTACTGCTGTTCGTGGGACTGTTGGACACATAGCTCCCGAGTATCTGTCCACTGGCCAATCATCTGAAAAGACCGATGTTTTTGGGTTCGGCATCCTTCTGCTTGAGCTTATTACGGGTATGAGAGCAC
This sequence comes from Amaranthus palmeri, assembly GCA_019776075.1. Lineage (NCBI taxonomy): Eukaryota > Viridiplantae > Streptophyta > Magnoliopsida > Caryophyllales > Amaranthaceae > Amaranthus > Amaranthus palmeri. The sequence continues at coordinate 978,940 of JAAKBH010000022.1, forward strand.
TTGAATTCGGCAAGACTGTTAATCAGAAAGGCGCCATGCTCGATTGGGTACGCCCTCGTTCCTCATCTATTCTTTATTTCCTATTTTATCTTATTGATTGCATCATTTAATACTACAAGTCTTGTATAAAACCGTCTCGTCTAATCTAAATCTTACTTGAGTTATCTGATAGAAGCCTTAGGATGCACACTTGTGTAGTTGAAATAAATGAAAATAAGAAGCAATAATAGGCTCTAAACATTTTTGTTGGTGAAACAACAAAATAAAAAAAAAAAGATTGGTATATAGTTTCTTGAGCTAGCTGAAAACCAAAATGCTATTCGCAATTTTTTCATTGACTTTTGACTTTTTAATCTACTTTTTTTTTCTAATAAACAATCAACAATCATCAAATAATTTTTTTCGAACATCTTCATAACAGCTAACGTAACGATTAGCTTATCAGTCAATAGTCAAAAGCTTCAACCCGAGGGGGCTTATTTGGCATTAGCCTTGTAGGAACTACTTTGTCTTACATGATGTTATGCACATATCATGTAAATCAAATTTAATTAGCCCAATAATCATTAGTGGGAAGCGCAATTAGATTGGTAATTACTCCCTCTTGCTCTACATAATTTGTCTCACTTTTCTTTAGCTTATCCCGTCAAATTTGTCTCATTTTTAATTTTAGTCGTGCCCTTTAATTATTATCTGTCAATTTATTCTCAAAAAAAAAACTAATTTACTCGCTTATTTTGGTTTTCCCACCAAATACAAATGAGACAAATTTGACAGGAGTGAGTATGTTGCACAACATGTTACAATCGGATGTAAGTATTTCAGAACAGTCATTCTGAATGTTCTTTTGGTAAAACCAAATGATTACACCACTATAATTATTTGATCACTTTGATTAGTACTAATTGGTATCATAATGCTAATTATAATATCATTATCTCTTCAATTGGAGGATGTTATTCTTTCCCTAATGTCTATGCTTAGTGCTTACTTGCAAAAGCATAACCTTTAGGCGTTGAAGTTTGTGGACCCTTCTTAATATCCTAATCCACAATTTAAAAGTAGAAATTAAAAAAACATAAAGTGGACCCCTCATGTTATTTTTACCTAAATTATAATGTTTTCAAGTAAGCTCCAAAGTGTATTATCAAATGATTGTGCTTCTTAACAATTAAATAATAGTATTAGTTTAAGTAGCACTAATAATTTATTAATTGTTCAACACTATATGGTATCTTCCAAAGATTTTATGGTATCTTCCTTGTACCAAGTGCTGGATTTTCTTGCACAAACCACGAGTATCACATCTTACATGCTAAATTCTTTATCTAAAATATTAGAGTCGATTATGAATCAATAAATCAGTTTCAGTGGAAATTGGGTGAATATGGTTTTTATTTTCGTTACATGGAAACGGTGAAAAAATTGTAATTAGTTTAAAAGTCATTTGTCAAATTACCAATCTAATCATTTTTAGAATATTTTCACCATGTCCTGTATAAGACTGTTTCACTATGAAATGAGTTCATATAATTACCTAATTTTTCTAATTGATCACTTTTAGATTATAATGAACTATAGTTGATCATACTAAGGTTATGAGTGATTATTTTAAGACCATAACGGCCCGTTTGGTAGATGGTAATAAATCATGACAATGGGAATGAAAAACTAGTGTAATTTTAGTTAAAAAATCTCTTAGCTATCTTGATGGACATGCGTCACAACCTCCAATTATCTCATTTTGTTCATAAAATTCATTCCAATGTATTACCAATGAGAGAGGTGGGTAGGAGGTAATGGAAATTTGTGAACAAAATAACTTTTTTGTGATCAAAGTTTCATTACCTTTGGAATGACATGAAAGTTTTGATGAAATTTTACACTATAAATCATTCCCATTACCACAATTTAGTACCACTAACCAAACGGACCGTAAGTGTATATAGATACAGTCTCACTGTGAAACATTGAAACTGTCTCATTTAAAGTTTAGTGAAATATTTTATGATCATGTTTGCATACATGTATGGAAGCGAAAATCTCTTTAATTATTAATTTGTTAGTTGTTTTGCACTTTGATCGCAACATTACGCATTTCTATTTGAAAATTTTGAAAAGTAATGATGTAATCTCAGAGCAACCGAGGAAGTAACACTATATTTCAAATATGTACTCCCTTCATCTCATTAGTATTGCAACGTTTACACTTAAAAACTCTCACATATATTTACGTAATGCTACAATTTCGATGGAACAGATGAGTAGTGTTTTTTACCATTACTTTTTGTCTATTTTAGGTGAAGAAAATCCAGCAAGAGAAAAAAGTGGAGGTATTGGTTGACCGTGAGCTTGGGACCAATTATGACAGAATAGAAGTAGGAGAAATAATCCAAGTAGCACTATTATGCACTCAATACTTACCGGCCCACAGGCCCAAAATGTCTGAGGTGGTCCAAATGCTTGAGGGAGATGGGCTTGCTGAGAAATGGGCTGCTGCGAACGGGCGCGACAATATCACAATGGGCTTTTCTCGAAGCACGACGATGAACCATCCGGGTGCGCCTACGGCTACAACCATGTTTGGTACAAGTTTTGATGTTGATGATGATGATGAGCATTCATTGGATTCCTTTGCCATGGAACTTTCTGGTCCAAGATAATATTTCTATATCTTTAAATTTAAATTAAATAATAACATAAATTAATCACAGGTAGAAATAATAAAAAAAAAAAGGCAATTTTTTGTACTTATTTTTGATTAATTGGAAAAAAGGTGTAAAAAGTTGTGTGTATAGAGGGTGAAATTCAGACATGAAGATTTGTTTACTTATTTTGTGTTAGGGTAAGCTGTAATTGTTTCGTTCCATAATATTTGCTATTGATAGTGATATTTTTCCACATAATCCTTTCCTTATGAATTTGCAGCATTTTCTATTTTCGTCCGTCTACTCAAATTGCAGGTTGATCCACCACTTTCTTATCCTATCCATACATTTTAACTCTGTTTTAATCTCATCAACACAATTCATTCTCTCTCTTCATTTATTATCACTTTCTTAATTCTCAGTTTCTCACCATTTTTCTCTTTGCTGTTATCTCATAGGGACGGAGAGAGTAATACGTTACAGTTAGTAGCAAGTATTATAAAGCGGAATAAAGTAATTGTACTGGTAGAGAATAGTGTGATAAGGTGGTGGTTTTTGAGGAGTATGAAATGATGAGTGTTGAGTAGAGAGAAGAGAGTGATGTAACAGTCTAGTCAAAAAGCTGAGGACTGTAAATTATGTGATCTGATTTTAGCCGTTTGCGTGAGTAACATGCTCTGTCACTTATTCCTATTGGTGGGTGTCATATAGTCCTCCGTTAATATTATTTGTACCAAATCAACTTTTACGTTATTCGTTATTCGATGATAATTTACATATTATACGAGAAAAATCAGTTATGTGGAATCTTATTTGATTATTCTCAATATAAAGATTATTAATATCAAAATTTTATGATTTTTAATTAGCATAATTAAAGATATTAAAAATTGAACAAATGTGCTATCTCTTATTCTGTTTTAATAAATTACAAAAATAGGCTTAAATTTATATTTAATTTTAAAATTAAAATTAGAATTTAACTAAATTTAATAATAAAATTAAATAAAAAATTAAATTAAAAATTAAACAATAATCAAATAAAAACGGTAAAAAGAATCTAAAAAATTGAAAAATAAAACTAGTTGCACAAACTGTGCTATCGGGCCTAGGTTGAGTCGCACAAAACATACAAAAAAATTGCCCCTAGGTCAAATCATGTTGAGTGTTTTGTGTGGCTGGACCTAGGCCTAGTTTTACAAAACGTAGGTCCAGTAGCACAAAACATGCGGTTGAAACTGTTTACATGGGTGCTGAAAATTACAGCTAAATTTAAACGATGTTCATTTCTCGTTCCATTGTTGAAATTGGGCAGATAGTTTATCGTGGGAAAGCAACTAAAGTCTAGTTTTCAATGCCTCAAACCTTGTATTAATGAGATCTTCCTTTCAAAAGATATTGCAAAAAGCGTGAACATGTACAAATTTCAATTAACTCTTTTAGCCATAACTTTTAATAGGAAGATTACATTTATGCAAGGTTTGTGGCATGAGAAACACAACTTCAAGAGATTTTAAAGATATATCATATATTGTATTAATTCTGTCAATTGAAATGTTCTTTACACGGGTCAATGGACCCAGTCGTACAAAATCTGAGACTGGGTCTAGGGGCCTAGGTTGAGGCACACGTTTTGTGCGACTCATCCTTGGTCCAGTTGCACATTTTGTGTGACTAGGTTTATTTTTCGAACTTTTTAAATTAGTATTTTTTAAAATATTAATAGTAATTTGTTATTTTATTTTATTTATTTAATCAATATTTATTTTTAAAATTGAATTAATCTTTATTTTTTAAAAATTTAATAAACATTTATTTTTCTAATTTAATTAATATTTCTTTTAAAGAGAAGTTAGAGGGATAAAAGTATGAAATGAGTTAAGGTCAATATTGAAAATTTAATTTATTAAGGGGACCGATACAATGAAAAACATGGTGACAATTAATAAAGCCAATATCTTATTCGATTTTTACATATCTATCGACTTGATTGTGACATTTTATATTATTTATTTTAACTTTTATTTTCACCATTTTTTTTAAAATTTTTTCTCATTTTATATTTATATTGCTTATTAATATTCGTATTATTTATTAATGCTGTTGTAATTTCTTAGAGATGGAAAATTGGAAAGAGTATTAAATTTTTAAGCACTTTAAAAACCTAAATTATAGTTACTCATTAAACGTTAGTTTTGTTTGATTGCAATGATTAGTATGTTTATCATACATCAAGGAAGGTTTTGGGAACTGCAAAGTCTCCAAACCGCACCTGGCCCCTAAATAAATAGGTCTAAATACGAGTTTACATTAATTTTACTTTTATTTAATCTACTGAAATTTAGGCCTTAAACTTTCAAAATAATAAAATTAATTAAATAAATAAGATTTATAAAAATTAGTGTATTTTTGCTCGTAAAGTGGAACAATTAAAGTTAGGTCCCTGTGGCGGTGCCTCCGACGCACTACTTAGTATTCACGTATAAATTACTATGATATAATGTAGTATTTTTAAAGAGATAATATTTAATTTTGCTTAATGAAAATATCATTCTCTAATTTACCTACTAAGAGGAATATATATATATATATATATATATATATATATATATATATATATATATATATATATATATATATATATATATATATATATATATATATATATATATATAGAGAGAGAGAGAGAGAGAGAGAGAGATTCTTAATGGGCTTTCTCATGAGTGGGCTTTAACCCATATAAAATTAGGCATATATTTTATACACAAACATTTGGTATAATCTTGTATAAACATTGCTATAATATAAACATAATAAAATATATATTCTTAAATTATTGTTGTTCCATTATACTAGTAATATGCATGGCTTACCAATTTTGAATTGCTTGAACAATCTTGTATGATTGATGTTACCATAAAACCATTGTCCATTTGTTTCATATGCACTGAAGTTAATACTAGTCTAGTCAATTAATTAATGCAAACTAAAAGTCAAGTTGACATTGTTTGGAAACTGACTTTTATACTATCCAACTGGTTTGTACAAGACCGAACCTAAGAAAATTCGGGTCGAACTTGAACCAAACCGAACAAAGCCTGTCCATTTTTTGATCTTGATTATTCCATCAATTTAGTTCCGCTCAAACAGACTCTAGTCTGGTTTGGTTATTGCACATCCTACTCATAACTACTTTAGTGATCAACACCATTTTTGAAATTCAGCGTCATTTTATTACCTGCACATCATAAAAATGTTTTCTGCATAAGTTGGGTTTGAATGGGTCAAATATACGCAACTTTGCCCTTATAACTAATAACAAAGGTTGTTATTGATTAATCTTTAGTTGCAAATATAGTCGGCAACTTCACATAAGATAATAAAAGTGATATTTGTCTTGCATAAAATCATTGATAGAGACCTAAAATAAGATATACCTAAAATAAAGTTAACATATATATTATTGATTCTCAAAGTGTTGATTTTAAAATTGTTGATCAGGACATTCAACAACAGATTAATCAATAAAAATCCTAAAAATGGTAACAAATAATTACCATGTTCATAAGATACCTAAAATAAGAGATAATACAAGATACTAAAATAAGAGATATACAAGATACTAAGATAAGGTAATAAAATGCTAAATATTACTCCCTCCTTCCCATTTATTTTGTCCACTTTAGTGTGGGCACGCAAAATAAGGAAAAGTGGTAGTTGGGTATTTTAAGTGAATATAATAATTGAAAAAGGTGGTAGTGGGGTATTTTAAGTGAATATAATAATTGAAAAGGTGATAGTGGGGTATTTTAAGTGAATATAATAATTGAAAAGGAGGTAGGTAGGGTATTATTAAATAATATAAGTTGGAGTAGTTGGGGGTATTTAGGTAAAAAGTTTTGCCAAAAAAGGAAAGTGGACACTTAAAGTGGTATAACCCAAAATGGAATAGTGGACAAAACTAATGGGAGGGAGGGAGTATCATAATAGTTGTATATTTCTTATGTTATATTTGTTACATTTGACTTTACACAACTTAATAGAATTATGTTATTATAATCATTTACTTCTTCCGTTTTGTATAGATTGCATCAAAGAGGAAAATAATATTTTTTTAAAAAAAATGTGGATAATAGTAATAAATAAAGAGATAATGAATTATCTTGATGAAATTAAAAGAGAGTTAAAGCATATGAATGAGATTAAAAGGAAGTGGTGTGTCATTATTTAAAAATAGAAATGATACAAATTAAGTGGGACGGACAAAAATGACAAATATTGCAAATTCAATAGGACGGGGAGTAATAATAAACTATAGACATCTAAAAATTATAAAAGGTTAATATTATGAAATTATGCATTAAATGATTTAAACAAGACCTCATTTTGACTATTTTTTCTTACACATTAGTTGTAAATTTGTAATATATTCCCTCCAACACAATTCAATTGTCCTAGAGTTGGGCACGAATATCAAGAGTAGGATGGGATCCACAAAAAATGTAGTTGTTGGGTATTTTAATTGATTATTGATTGTAAAGGTGATAGTTGGGTATAGAGAATTGAAAAAGTGGAGGTATTTAGGTAAAAAAAAAAGATAGACAAAAAAGGAAATTGGACAATTGAAGTGAAAATAAAAAAATGGGACAATTGGATTGTGTTGGAGCCTTGGAGAGAATATAAAATAAGCTTAAACGATAAATAATGTCAATAACCATAATATAACAATATTTCAAAACGGATGATATATGATTAGTTAAGCCATTTTTATATAATTGAACTCAATCAATTGCTATCCCTATTTCATATATAGGGGACGGAGTGCAAAATAACAGAAACAAATAGTAATGTCCTAACAATAGAAGAGTATCAAACAAATTTCGTTCTCATTCAAAATAGAAAGAGAAAAAAAAAAGTAAGAAAGCAAAAGGTTATGAATATTCTTACATGTTTGACTGCATATAGTTTGGAGAAATTAGAGTTTTTGATATTAAATTACTTATAAAAACATAAATTTGTTAGAAAAATATTATAATTTTTAAAATCACACATCAACTTCATAAATTTCATCATATTTTATCCATCCATAAAGAAGAAACAACAAAAACTTATAAATAATGGAAATTTCATTTCTTGTTGAAAATCATTGCATGATTGAACAAAATATGTTCAATGAAATTAATCCTAAAAAACCAAATCAAAAACGAAAAAATTACAACAAATCAAACAAAACTAACCAACCACCACCATCATATTCTGTGTATTCCGCCCATAAACAAATAAAAAGGAAACCTACTATTAAAAAAAAACTCAACAATCCAATAAATTTGGTTGATTAACACTCACATTAGAAAACAATTTAACAGCATCCCTAATATCTTTAACACCATCAGAAGCTTGAAAGAATTGAATCAACTTGGTAAGTTCATTATCATCTAAATCATCAACAAAAGGCTTAATTTGAATCGCATTTTCTGGTTGAAATGCATATGAATTAGGGTTATCATCAACAAGAACAACCTTCCATAAATCTCTCCCCATTTGAGCCAAATCCTTGATGTATTTCCCATCCAATTCTCTGCATGAATCCCTGTAAAGTCGATGATTTATCACCTTATTTTTGTCCAGAACATCGAGAACAAGCGAAGCATACTCTCTCAAACCTGCAGTAAACACAACGATTTCAAATTTCGTTGATAAAAACTCGAGAAATTGATCAACCCCAGGTCGTTTTAACACGTAAAAATTCATGGTTTCTCCATCAATTGTAGGGCGAACCACAAAATCAAAGGTTTTTGCTGGCGGATCTGAACTTGAATGGATTAAAGTCTCGTCAAGATCGAGAAAAACAGTGAATTTTTCTGGGTTTTCTAATGGCGGAAGGCCGAAAAATAGGGGTTTCGCAATTTTGAATTCAGGGGTTAGATGGTGAAATAGAAACTCATTTGATTTGATTGGGGTTTTTTTGAGTTTTTTGAATCCTTGCTTTTTAGGGCTTCGTTTAGGGGTAGCGATTTTGACGATTTTGGAGAAGATTTTAACGAGACGGCGACGACAGGTGAAGAAAGATTCATTAATGGTGGCGATTACGACGGAAGCAGATGATTTGATCGGAGTTCTTTTTCGGCGGCCATTTTTACGGCAATCTTTGATGGATTTTGTTGGGGTTCTTCTGGTGATTTTTGACACCATTTTTGAATTGGAAATGAAGAAGAAAAAGAGGGGTTTTTTGGAAGAAGGGTAAATGATTTGGTTAGTAGAAAGGGAATGGAAATACAGGGGAAGGACAGAGTGTTTTAATGGGATTAAAACTGGAAATGGAATTTGAAATGTTTTGAGATTTGAAATATGAAATGTGGGAATTTAGTTTGAATGTAACGGTCATTTTTTTTTGGAGGTTTGGGCCTTGAGTGATGGTTTTTTTGTGGGTCCTAATTTGTTCTTTTATTTTTTTTTTCACAAATTTTTACTTGAGACCGTCTTTACGAAAGACGTCTCAAGATTGAGCCAACCCAATATTTAAATTTAGAAAAAATAACTATATTTACTAAAAAAGGAAAGTGAGTTGGGCTTTTGAGATCCGTCTTTAGAAAAGACGGTCTCTCAAGAGAATACCTGTTTTTTTTTTGGAAATAATTTGTTCTTTATTTAACTTTCTATGTATTTATTGGTTTTTGATTGTCAGCTTTAATCTTCTTTCCTCTTTTGTATACTTTTCTTCTTTATTTATTTACACCAATTCTTTATTCAGACAAATGCAGTCTGATAGTGAGACAGTCTTATATAAAACGAGATGTAGAATAAGTCTTGTACGAGATCGTCTTATCATTAGACGAGTCCATATAATTAGCTATTTTTCTGATTGATTATTTTAAGATTGATCATTTTAAGATTATAAATGATCACTTTAAAATATAAAGTGTAAAATGAATAAATCCAATGAAGATGGTATAATTGTTAGACCGATTTGTGATAACTTTATAAAGAAATGATTATGGAATGATTGAGTTTTGGAGCCCATCAATTTGGCCCATAACACATGCAAATTTCAAAAGGTTTCTATTAACAAAACTTTTTCACAAAATCTCACAAGAGACGGTCTATAGGATAGACCACAAAATTGGGCCAGCCCATTTCCCTTAACTGATTTTTTTATTATCATATCAATTATATTATGTTATAATCCTAAATGTAAGGTATTATAACTTCGAATATACTATTCTATAACCCCAAATATAAGTTATTATAATCCCAAATAATTTATTATAACCCCAAATATACTATGTTATATTTTGGGCTGGGCTTCATGGATTCCGTCTATAAAATAGACCGTCTCCCATGAGACTTACTAAAACTTTTTTTTATGTGACACTGATTGGAGACGTGCCTCATCATCATCATACCCAGTGTATTCCATTCATGGATACTATGATCATGGTTTAGGGAGAGAAGGAAAACGACAGCACATACCCCCAAAAGGAAGATGAGGCCAAAACTCCCTCGGCTCAAGAAATATCCTCAGAATGAGTGATTCATGTAACTATATGAAGTCTGCAACTTACAATACAAGCTTAATCTTTAAGAATAATTAAAAAAATAAATATAAATACAAATACATACAAATAAAAGTAAAAACTAGGTAAGAAAATAAAATCGGGTAACAGAGCACAATACATAATAGGCAAGGAACAAGAACAACAACAGGTAAGCGGGAAAGTATCAATAGTCTAAGACATGAATAAGGCGCATCCAACTATCCCTATCCCTAGTCAGTTCCTCAGAGAGGTGTAAATCATGCAAATCACTTTTTATCTGTTCCTCTCACATTCTCCAAGGTCTTTCTTGACTTCTCTTACCCTCTATTATAATGCTTTCTATCCTTCTCACATGAGTATTATAAGTTTTTCCTTGCATATGCCCAAACCATCTCAACCTGTTTTCACGCATTTTTGCCAAATGAGGGGCAACCCCTAACTTCTCTTTAATCTTATGGTTTCTAATTCCATCCATTGTGTTATCATACATCTACCTGAGCATAGCTCATCTAATACATACTATGCGATATGAGCTCTATAGCCACATTTAGCTGGCTTTTGTGCCCACAAGTAAGGACATTGTCATTTAAAAAAAAAAGGTTAGAAGGAGGTGTTGGGAACTGAATCTAAGACCAAAAACACAAATGTATTGTTGTCTCACTAAACTAACTATGCCACAAAACTTATTTGAACATAAATGTAGTCAATAATGATTCCTTTCAATAAAATAATACTCACTCCGTAAAATAGCACCTTTTGATGAAAAATATGAGAGCTTTTTAAGTCAAACAATGCTAATTCAGAGGAACAAAGAGAGTATTAGTCAATAATTATATTGTCTAATAAATGTTGAACATATAAACAGATTCTTATGTAATGAATCACAAATTAGAAATAATAAAACCACCTTGACAGGCATGACAACTTTTATCAATAATGTATTTTGTAGATTTTATTAATTATTGATTTATGATATGAAATTCGTCGAAATAGATTATAAAATGTTATTTTATAATGGATTAATGGTTAGATGATTGTTATTATTATTATTATTATTATTATTATTATTATTATTATTATTATTATTATTATTATTATTATTATTATTATTATTATTATTATTATTATTATTATTATTATTATTATTATTATTATTATTATTATACTTTCTTTTGTTATTATTATTATTATTATTATTATTATTATTATTATTATTATTATTATTATTATTTATAATAATAGTAATTTCATTTCATAGAAAGAAATTTTACAAAAAAGTTGATGAGCAGTCGAGTAACAAGCTGAGTACTCACCCCTTTTTGAATATATAAGGCTAGTCTATATGAAAATGCATGCCCTCGACTTGGTGATACTTAAGTAGCTCATAGCAATCGATGCAATTCTTGATAGCAGGTTGAGGGTGTTTTCACCTAAGCTCTCCAGTGCGACAGCTGAATATTTTTTTTATTTAAGTGTGCTTTGTTTTTAAGAAAATTTGTCGAAAATAATCTCTACTTTTACGTTTTCCTCTTAATAACCCATACTTTTGATTGTTTACGAATAATTTTAACTTTTCACTATATTTGCTCACAGTACCGGACCGGCTACAGCAGGTTGAAAACTGAATTGAATGTCTTCAACCAAATAATATTCTTCTGCCATTCAAATACACTTGCAAAAAACCCCAAATTCATTTCACCCCGAATTTCTATGGTTCATTACAAAAACCAAATATCCTTCCTTCTTTGAATTTGGGGGCGAAATGGTAAGGAAATGAAAATTTAGGGTTCATTACATAAACCAAATTTTACCCCTTAACCGGTTGGATTAACCTGCCCCATTGAACAACTCTAGCAACAATTGTGGCGAGATCGTAGACCGTAAACAATTGAATAACATTATGTTGGATAATTATACCAAAACAATGGGATTGTATGATGATTTTCTTTAATTCAAACTTCTAAGATTTTGTAAGTGTGGGTAGTAAATTTGCTGACTTGCTGCAGATCGCGACTAGAGGTGTTTAATGGGGCGGGTCAACCCAACGGGTCAAGGGTTACATTTTAACGGGTCATTAGCGGGTCGGGTCAATAATGGGCCGGGTCATCAACGGGTATTAGTGAGAAGGGCTGGGCCGGGCCGGGTCGGATAATTATAAGTATTAATTGCGGAAAAAAATTTATAAAATGATATTATTATATACATAAGTGGGTCGACCCAACGGGCCATAAAGTATAATAAAAAAACTATTATATGAATTTTTTAAAAAAGGGTCAAAGTGGGTGAATTTAAATGGGCTCGACCCGCATCGGCCCATTTATCATTTGACATGACCCGCCCCGCCCCGTTGAATACCTCTTATCGTGACGAAGAATTTTTCCGTAGTTTCTTACTCCCTCCTATTCAATTAAAGTGTCCACTTTGGGTTTGGATCGGATTTTAAGAAAAAATGGTAGTGGGGTGGTAGTGGGGTATTTTAAGTGATTATAATAATTGAAAAGGTGGTAGTGGGGTATTTTAAGTGATTATAATAATTGAAAAGGTGGTAGGTGGGGTATTATTAAATAATATAAGTTGGGATAGTTGGGGGTATTTAGGTAAAAAGTTTTGCCAAAAATATAAAGTGGACAAGTAAAGAGACTTTACCAAATAAGGAAAGTGGACATTTATTTTGAATAGGAGGGAGTATTAATTAGTGTGAATGATGATCTCTAAGCTATTGTTAGCGCCATTGATGAGGCATAAGTTATTGTTTGAGAAAAGGCTGCCAATGAGGAGGTTCACACACAAGCCATCTTTCCTAGGAAATATTGATTTTATATAATGCAAGGAAATTATAGAATTGGCGTTAAATTTAGGCTGGATTTAGTGTGAATGCCAACACGTTAAGGGGAGACACGAGGTGCACAAATTTCATAAGCCAAGGAGATATATATATTATCCCAAAACCATATGACAATGGGAGGAAATACTCCTATAGCTTATAAAGTGTGCACACCATCTTCAATTTGTCGATGTGTGATATATTATCCCACGGGTTAAGAGCGTTGACTTGCACATACACTCGGTGAGGTTTATTGTTTCCCAAAACCATGATTATTAAACAACAACTTGATCACATGACTAGTGAGTCTTCCATCTTCAATTCACTAAATGTGTTTGCTATACATGACCAACATTTGAGGAGCCTGATTAGAGCTAGTGAAGAAAAGAGAGGACTCTAGGGGGTGCCTACATTGTGTATAATATCTCCTGGTTTGACTAGATTGTATATCGTTAATCAATCAACATAAATTAATAACTCAACTCTTAGACCTTGAGAACAATCTCTCAAGCACAAAGTTTCCACCTTTATGGAAAAACACTCTAATTCAAAAAGGAACTCTCTTGGCTCTCAAGTCTCAACCCTAATTGCATTTTAATTATGTATTAGATTCCTAAATACATTCTAATTTCTTTTAGGGTTCTTATATATCCCCTAAACAAGTTAAAATAACCCTAACCCAAAATACTTACCCTCAAGCAAGCTTAAAACAAAAATCGCATTTTGGCCACACGAGGGTGCTCGGAAGAGCACCATCTCCATATCATTCTCTGATTTCTTCGTGTGCAGTGCAAGACACATATATTCCTTCCTCTTCTTGCCTCGTTCAAGGCATAAACCTAGGCACTTATTGTGGACCTTCTTGCCTTATTGAGGATACTCCTGGCATTTGTTCTTCATGACACGTCATTAGAGCACTCACTTTGTACCTGCTCCAATTTGTTATATTAGTTTTGTTTTCTTGCACAAGAAGCCTCAAGTGTATTTTTATCTCTCCTGTACATATATATATATTGAGGCATTCCTCTCTCATGTACTACACAGAAATATTGCAATAAAATTTTCTCTGATCTTTTCTCTGAAAGATTTCATGGTATCAGAGCCATTTCAGTAAAAACAAGAAATCGCCATTCCAGGTTCTCGCCATTCCAGATTCTTGAAGTCTTCTTGCATTTTCTTTCGAACATCAATTTTTTGATTTCTCTGAACACCTTCATCTTCTTGATTCATTCTTGCTGCATTTTTGTTCTGAAAAATCCTATTATCTACGGTAATGGCCAATTCTTCATCCTCTCAAAGTTCTCACACTTCCAATTTGCCATTAAATCAAAATCCGAACAGCATCTATTACATTCATCCGGCCGATGCGAATTCTGCACAATTAGTTTCGTTCAAATTTAATGGTGAAGGTTTTACTAGTTGGAAAAGATCTATGCTATTGACTCTCTCTGCAAAGAATAAGTCCGGATTTGTTGACGGCACCTTCGTGAAACCTGGAGATGAATACAGTGCTGAGTTTAAGGCTTGGGAACGCTGCAATGATTTAGTGTGTTCTTGGCTCTTGTTTAACCTAGATGAGAGCATTGCTAGTAGCGTGATGTTTTTGCGATCCGCGAAAGACATTTGGTCTGATCTTCAGGAGAGATTTGGTTATACTTCCTTGGCACAGATATATTCTCTTGAACAAAAATTGGCCGAAATCAGTCAAGGTAATCAAACTGTATCAGAATTTTTCACTTCCATTAAAACTCTTTGGGACGCCATTGATGAGGCCCATCCCTTGCCTTATTGTACCTGTAATCATTGCACTTGCAATTTGACCAAGAAATTATTTGAAAGACATCAAGAACGCATGGTCCTTCAATTTATGATGAAATTGAATGATAAATTCAGCACTATACGAGGTAATATGCTTATGATGCCGTCGTTACCCAAAGCTACTGAAGCTTATCGCATGTTTGCACAAGAAGAGTCGCACAGAGAGATTTATCACTGTTCTTCTAATACTGAATCACTTGCTTTTCTTGCTGAGAAGAGGAAGTTTCCTCCTACTGGCGGTCATAGACCTTCTTTTAAGCCGAATTTTTCTAGTCCTGCTTCCAAAAGCAATCGTGGTCGATCGTCTGAGTCTTACAAGCCTCCTTCTCACTCTCATGGAAGGTCTCCTAATCCCAGGCACGATTTACGGCTTGACAAACCGGGATCAAAATACTATTGCACTCATTGTAGGATTCCTGGCCACAGTATTGATCGTTGCTATGAAGTTCATGGTTATCCACCCGGTTTTAAAGGCTCTCGCGATCGTCGTGTGGCTGCAATGACACATGGACATGTTGATACACCACCTGCTTCAGAGGGTCCTTCTATGCCTTCTCTCACACCTGAACAATATCAACAATTCATGCACTACTTACATAATCAGAAAGCTTCTGATCATGCTTCTGACGCTCCTTTACATGAGTCTCATCAAGGCTCAGCTATGATGGCAGGTACCTCTTCCTTTTCATCATGCCGTAGTTACAAATGGCTCTTAGATAGTGGTGCAACCGATCACATTTGCTCTGACATTTCCTATTTTGTTACTTATGCTCAACTTGATGGTTCTCACAATTTCATTACCATACCTGATGGTAGTAAACTCTTGGTCCGTCATATAGGCGATATACGTCTCACTGATCATATTTTGTTGCGTAATGTGTTGCACGTACCTGAGTTTAAATTCAATCTCATTTCTGTGCATAAATTGTGCCGTGACATGTTATGTGAGTTGCATTTTACATCTGACCAATGTTTTCTACGAACACAGAGAGGTCACTTGATGCCTCTTGGTAATATGGTGGCTGGCTTATATAGTTTTCAAGCCCATTCTTCAACATCTCATGGTGCACACATTCCTGACAAGACTATCTGCTTATCAACTTCTGAAGACGCCAAACTTTGGCATTTGCGTTTGGGACATTTGTCTTTTCCTCAACTCAAGCTTATAAAACCGCATTGTAATATCAAGGCTTGTCTAGATGAATGTATTTGTCAAGTTTGTATTAGGGCAAAGCAAGCTCGACTACCCTTTCCCACTAGTTCAATAAAGACTAATGCTCCATTTCAGTTGATTCACATAGATGTTTGGGGTCCTCATTGTGTAAAAACGCCTTCATCATGTAATCAATTCTTGACTATAGTGGATGATTACTCTCGATTTACTTGGGTTCATTTGATGCGCAATAAAACCGAATCTGTTGCTATTATGACTGATTTTTTGACTATGGTTCAAAATCAATTTCATACCACTGTTAAGATTGTTCGGTCTGATAATGCCCCTGATCTTTGTGAGGGCGCCATGAAGCGTTTATTTGCTCAACTTGGTATAGTTCATCAAACCAGCTGTCCCGATACCCCACAGCAGAATGGTGTAGTTGAGCGCAAGCACCGCCATATTCTTGAAACTGCTAGGGCACTTTATATTCAATCTCGAGTTCCTGATCGTTTTTGGGGCGAATGTATTTTGTGTGCTGTTTACTTAATCAATCGTATGCCTCTCAAGGTTCTTCATAATGATTTGCCCTTTCAGCGATTATATGGCTTTGTTCCTGATTTGTCTCACCTACGTGTTTTTGGGTGTCTTTGTTTTGCTTACACCTCCAGGGTTCATCGTAGTAAAATGGATGATAGGAGTTCTCCTTGTGCTTTTATGGGCTATGCTGTCAATCAAAAGGGCTATAAAGTGCTAGACTTATCTAGTCATACTATCAAGGTTACACGCAATGTCCTCTTTTTTGAGAGGCATTTCCCTTTTCACATACATCACCATCATAATAACCCAGGCCCCACTTTACCTTATCACATTTACCTTCCCTCTTCCACTCCTATCAATATTCCTGATGACTCCCCTGACATTATCTTTCCCACCCATGTGCCTACTCCTCCCTCACCCCACGTGCCTATACCTATACCTATACCTACACCTCCTTCTAATCCTTGTCCTTTTCCTAACCCCTCTCCCCCTTCTAATACTTCTTTACCCCTTGCTCCTACTAACCCATCAACTACAAAATCTGGCCGGCATATCAAATTCCCTTCACGGTTCGCTGATTATCAATGTTTCACTGCCCATATTTCTCCTTCTTCCCATTGGTGTAATTTTGTTGCTTTTGATAATTTTTCCCCTGCCCATCAATGCTTTATTGCTGCTACTTGCCAAATTCAGGAACCGATTTCTTATGCTCAAGCTATGACTGATTCATTATGGGTCGACGCCATGAATAAAGAGATTGACGCGTTGATTAAGAATGAAACATGGGATCTTGTCCCTTTACCCAAAGGTAAAAAACCCATAGGATGCAAATGGGTTTATAAAGTCAAGTTAAAGGCTAATGGAGAACTTGAGCGTTGCAAAGCTCGCTTAGTGGCCAAAGGATTTACTCAAAAATACGGCATCGACTATCAAGAAACCTTCAGCCCTGTTGTGAAAATGAATACTGTTCGCTGTCTTATCGCCATTGCTGCTAGTAAGGGTTGGTCTCTCTTCCAACTTGACGTTAATAATGCGTTTCTTCATGGGGATTTAAAGGAAGAGGTCTATATGCGGGTTCCTGATGGTTTTTCTACTGCCCCCGGTATGGTATGTCGTTTAAAGAAATCCATTTATGGCCTTAAACAAGCCTCCCGTCAATGGTTCGAGAAATTGGTGGATACTCTCTACAGTTTGGGTTTTACTCAATCTAAAAATGATTACAGTCTTTTTCTCCGTCGCCATGGTGATTTGTTATGCATAGCCGCCGTTTATGTGGACGATATAATTGTTACGGGCACTGATATTCACGGTATTACTTCATTAAAACAGCATCTTCATCAAAAATTCAGTATTAAGGATCTTGGTCTTTTGCACTATTTTCTTGGCATTGAAGTTGGTTATTGCAATGATGGTATTATTTTGAGTCAAAAGAAGTTCACCAAAGAACTACTTCATGATTGTGGCCTTCCACTTAAATCTCGTGCATCTACTCCACTGCCTCTACAACTCAAGTTACAACATGATTTGGGTACTCCCTTGTCTGATGCCGAACACTATCGGTCCTTGGTGGGCAAGCTTAATTTTCTTACACACACTCGGCCCGACCTTTGTTTTGCTGTTCAAGCTCTCAGTCAATTTATGCAAAAGCCTCATACTAGTCATCTTGATGCCTTGACTCACACTCTCAGCTATCTCGCCCACACAGCAGGTCAGGGTATTCTCTTAAAGGCTGATAATCGATTAGTTTTGCGTGCCTTCTCTGACTCCGATTGGGCTAGTTGCCCTGATACTAGACGATCTGTTACTGGCTATGTTCTTCAATTAGGACATTCCCCTATTGCTTGGAAATCTAAGAAACAAAGTGTTGTCTCTAAGTCTTCCGCTGAAGCCGAGTATCGAGCCATGTCTTCCGCTGCTTCCGAAGTTACTTGGATGGTGCGTTTATTGGAAGAATTAGGCGTTGATGATTTACAGCCCGTCACTTTATTCTGTGACAACCAGTCCGCGTTACACATAGCTCGTAACCCCGTCTTTCACGAACGCACCAAACACATCGAGATTGATTGCCACTTCACTCGCGATAAGGTTTTAGAGGGCTTAATTACACTGGCCTATTTGCCTACTTATGAGCAGCTAGCTGACATTTTTACCAAGACTATTCCTTCTCCACAGCTGCACTCTCTTTTACACAAGCTGGGCATGGATTCATCTATTCATCCATCCTCCACCTTGAGGGGGGGTATTGAGGATACTCCTGGCATTTGTTCTTCATGACACGTCATTAGAGCACTCACTTTGTACCTGCTCCAATTTGTTATATTAGTTTTGTTTTCTTGCACAAGAAGCCTCAAGTGTATTTTTATCTCTCCTGTACATATATATATATTGAGGCATTCCTCTCTCATGTACTACACAGAAATATTGCAATAAAATTTTCTCTGATCTTTTCTCTGAAAGATTTCATGCCTTATTCAAGATACTCTATTATATACACCTCCTTGGTTACCTATGAAGTGATCTAAACCTCAACCCGTTGTACGTTCTCGCACACTTAACTTCATTTTTTAATTTACAAGCCATAAAATAAACTATTAAATGATGAAAATAAACTCAAAATTAAGAGAATTGACACTTATAGTCTTGCACTAATCATACACTATATTAATTTTAATGTATAGTGATGAAAAAGTCAAGTGAATATGAGAGTGACAAGTGTAATTTTTTTATTGGCCAATGTTTTTTGCAGGAGTATTTATGGTCAGGGATTTTTAAATACATCAGCATTATTTATGGCAGGGATTTTTAATGTATCATATAGTAATTATTTTACTATATGGCAATAATAACAATGTCATCTAATTATTTTATTTATGGCAATAATAGTATAGTGATTAATTTATTTATGACCAGTGATATTGACAACTGAGATGAAATTTCTACAATTTTAAAATGGCAGGATTATTTATGACCAGAGATTTTAATGATCAAGGATTTTGGCAAGTAATTATTTTAGTCATGGAAAATTTTATGTTGTTGTTTCTAGAGTGACTAACAGGAAATGACTAAAAGTTTAGAATGTAGTATATAAAGAGGTGTTTTAAAACTTATAAACTCTTTATTAACAACCTATTTTGTGTTTTTTAAATTTAATTCTTTTTTTTAATTACAATGTATGTATGCAAATAATTTATCACGCACCTTCATTTAATATTTTCGTTCGTATAAAATTTCACTAAAATATCAACGTATTAAAAAATCCGTGCATTGCGCGGGTTTCTATCCTAGTAAGATTATAAATAAAGAAAGAAAAAGTAAAAGCCACTAAATGCAGCAAACTGAAGCACTAGGGAGCAAGAGCGGAGCAAAAATTGAAAAAAAATTCAAAGGCCCTGTGCAATTTCGAAAATTATGATATGTTTTTATCAATTTTGTATCTTTAAACACTAAATATATAATAATCCATATTACATAAGTTATTATTAAGACCTTCAAATTTTTTAAAGCCCTGTGCGATGGAACATACTGAATATATTCACCTACTAGGGAGCATCAAATATCAGTACTCACTTGAGAATATTCAAAGTTGAGTGCCCATGAAGAAAGTGGTTGTTTGTGGCGATTAGCACATGCCATGGCATATTTAAATTGGTTGGTAGGACCCACAACATTTATTTTACAGTTTTCAGCATTTACAACTTAAAATAGAAAGACAAAACACACCTTCCCAAACCTAATTTTCATTCTCTCATGGGCCACGCCTCTTCAAACTAAACTGGCCGGAAAAACATGTTTCTAAGCTTAATAAATAAATATTTTAATTCAATTATTGTTGGAGTTGAGTATAGGTGTTGAAAACATCGCCTTCATATTTGCTCCGGTGTATAAGTGAATCTGATTTAATTCGACTTAAAATAAATTTATAATTATTAAAAAATTAATGTGAATATATGATCTGATTTTATATCAATTTGAAATACCTAATTTAAAATTAGTTCGATTATTTGAATGAACACATCTAAAATTAAGTCTCATTGTAATCATTTATATATATCATTTTATTCTACTTAAATATATTTTTGTTTTACATGGAATTTTTTATAAAGTTTTTTAACTTGCATTCATATTAAATTTTTGCACTTTTTATTATTATTTTATAGTATTTTACGTATTGTGTTTATAATACAAGAAAAGTCAGTTATGGTGAGATCTTATTTTATTGTCTCAATGTCTCTTAACACATTTTCATACTATTAAATTTTTATAATTTTTTTAGGAAAATTTGCTTTTAAAAATCCGACCTTTTGCTTGTTCTCTTTTAAAAATCCTACATTTTGATTATTTTTTAAAAATCCGACATTTTGCCTCCATTTTCTTTTATAGAACATTTTTACTGGTGACCGAATAAATTTGAAAATTCATCATTTTTTAAAAGAGAACAAGTTCAAGGTTGAATTTTTAATAGAGAATAAGCAAAAATGTGGGATTTTTAAAAAAGAACAAGCAAAAAGTCGGATTTTTAAAAGTAAATTTTTCTTTTCTCTTTTTTTAAAAATTCGAAATTAACCCGTTGTTCAGGTAAGTTAGGGAGGTATGTACTATAAAAGAAAACAAAGGTAAAAAGTCAAATTTTAAAAAATAATCAAAAGGTGGAATTTTTAAAAGAGAACAAGCAAAAAATCGGATTTTTAAAATTAAATTTTCCTTATTTTATCGAGATATAAACAATCTATAAAAAAATGATAAAATATGAAAACACATAATAGGAAGTATAATCATATTGGTTTCCTCCTCAAAACAACTCAATTGATTTAGTTTTTGTATAATCTTTTTTCTTCTCGATCTTCTTCTCAACATTTTCTGGGTTTTGGACTATTTAGTCTTTCCTCTTTTGGGTTCTGTTCAATTTTTTATTGCCAAGTAAAATCCATTTCAAAATAGGACTCTGCTTTGGTACGCCGTAATTTTTTTCCTTTTACCTCCATCCAAGTTGGAATTTTTATCCAATTCTAATCCTTGACTTCAACAAAGATTATCCCTTTTTTCCGATTCCTCTTCTGGGTTATTATTATCCATTTTTTCAGCTTTCTGGGTTGTATTGACTATTGAGCAAGTAGGTATGTTTTTTTTTTAATTTTTATTTATCTTTGCTTTCTGGGTTTTAACCCTTTTTTCAGAATTTATATTTCTGTTATTTTCCCATTTTTCGCTTTTCGGTGATTGTTAAATAATTAGAATTATAATTATTGGGATGCTGCAGTTTGATCTTGTTCTAAAGTTCAATGATTTTTAAAATTTTACTTGGGAAATTTAATTTAGTTTCTTTGATGATATTGTTTATAATCTGTTTATACAATATTTTTTTTAAAAAAAAACAAGGGTAAGACTGAAATTAAATCAAATCAATTGAATAATTCTGGGAATCTGAAGGTGGGTGCTTTTTGTATTATTGCAATCTTAAATTTTATTGGGTTAATTAGGTGCAGGAATAAAGTACATATAATTTAAGTAAAATATGCTCATACATGTTTAATAGTGCAAGTGTGCAATTGTATAATCTATTGTTTGTTTGCATTTTCATTTTCTTGTGATTGCTCATAATCTGTTGAAATTTCTGAATTTTAGGTAATTTTTTAGTTTGTAATGTACTATTTACTGTGAAGAATCTTAATTTTGGAGTATTAATGAATAAACAATCTAATTTTCAATTTTTATTGGTGATTTTTCTTGGATTGTTTCAGAATTTTGTGTCTTTGTGATACATTGAACTATACAGTTGTAGATTTTACTTTGTTGGTTGGGTTATACTTTGTTGGATCTACATTTGGTTGATAATTGAAAATGAGAATATTGGCTCGTTCGATTCACCCATTGCGATCGATTTTGAGGCGCCAAGGGGATAATTGTGTTATCGGCTTGGCGAATAGACGATATTTGGTGAATCAAAGATTCAATTACGCTTGTGGAATCATTCAAAATCGTAAAAATTGTAAATATGCTCATCCGGAATCAATTCTATCAAGAGCTTTATCGGTTGAAGCTGTGCAAATCGTTAATGGAGGTCATCTACTGTTCCTAGATGAACATTTTCAAGAATTTTTGGATCAAAGTTTAATGGAGTTTGTGCAAGAACATCTCTGATTACATTTTTGTTCCTTTGTTGTAGTACAGATGGCATTAAAGGAGGACCTCTTGTGGAATATGAAAGACGAATCGCTACAGGTGAACTATACGATGGTGATCTATGTCAGGTATAAATTATATTCTGAAAGTGTCCCTAAGTTGATCTTATTTCCCCTTCGTTAGCCCGTTATCTGAACTTATTATGGTTTGAACTATAGTTAAATTTGTTCTCTTTTCTCTATGATGTGGTCTGAACTTATAATGGTTACTGCAGCTCGACACATTGAGAGAGCTTCAGAGGCTTTATAATCAGCTTGTTGAGAAGGCCAATGAATGTCGATTAGATCGTTATGCAACCTCAGAAAAGTCTGGGAGGTATGTGCCTGCAATTCCCTAATTGGCTAGTCACTGACTCAGTATCACATGATTCGTTTATCTCCTTGCAAATTGCAAATCCAAAAACATGAATCATGGTCGGTTTTGGGCTATTCTTGGACAAATTTGAGCGAATCGCAAATTTAAAAAGCGAATTAGCTAGTGAATTATGTTACACTGCACTAACCGTTGTCTCTCATATTGTACTTTTAATCACTCATTTCCGTGCTTGGTAATTTTGAGTGTTTTTTTTGTAGTATTTTAATTATTGGCACTTGATTTTGTAATGCAGGAGTAGATGGTTATGGTCCCGTTTTGTTCCTCAGTCATCTTATTCTCCGGTGAAAGGTTTATACCTTTATGGTGGAGTTGGCACCGGGAAGACAATGTTAATGGATTTGTTCTTCGATCAATTGTAAGCTTGGTTTATGTTTCTGAAAACTCGGTTGTATGTTGCAAGATGTATATTATTCTGATTGATATACCGTTACTTCTTTACTTAGATTGCTTGTTAAAAGAGATGCATTGTCTTAACTTTTGGCAGACCTAGCACCTGGAGAAAAAAGAGGATACATTTTCATGACTTCATGCTCAACGTTCATAGCCGTTTGCAGGTAATTCATCCTTTTTTGAACTGTTAAGATGAGAGATATGCAATTGAAAGGCAAAGACTAAAGAGGTGACTTTATATTATAGAGAAACGAATATCTAATTTCAATAGAACTATCAGGAAACTGATTGAACCCTATGGATAGTAGTGATTTTAAAAAACACTTTTATATCCTTAGTCAGAGAGGGCACTGGTTAACTTATAATGCTCTACTTGTTTTTTGTCCTTGAATACTGAATCCTCTACTTTGCCCAATATTAATAGAAATTATTGATTACATAACATTTTGCTTTTACATTTTAGACTTAGTTTTAAAAAGCATGCCTCGCTTTGTGTCTTGTGCGCCTCGAACTCGGCTGGTAACTCCTCGGCTACATGAGGCAAAGCCCACTACAAAAATCGTGCACTTGGAGTGCCTCGATGCGCTTTACACCTTGTGCGCTCGGTGTGCCTCCTTTTTTGAAAAGAAATAAAACTTGAAACCCAAATTTACTTGAATATGAAGCTCGAGAAACCGTTGCTTCTTTAAGGAGAAAAAGCTAGCGAAGAAGAAGAAAATAACTTTGATTATCTTCATATTCTCATTATACTAGATATGTGCTAAAGTGGTGTTTACTGTTAAGATAATTAATGTTTTCAAGCATGTTGATATTAAAATAAGAATGTCATGTTGTTTGAAGTAATATCAACCTTATAGAAGTAATACTCACCCCTGAGAACCCCTCGGGGAGGGAAAACCCCAATTGCTCCCCTGAGCAATTGATTGAGCAATTGATTTTAAGCTTTTTAGCTAAAAAGTATGTCTTGCCTACAAAAAGTTCGCGCCTTTGCCGTGCGCTTTACGCCTAGGCTCTAAAGACCTTTTGCGCCTTGGTGAGTCGTGCGTTTTAAAACTAAGACTTAAGATTGTAGGTGCTGTTAACTACATACCAGAAATCAGAATAGTGAAACTGGTTTTAGATGATAGGTTTAAAAGTTACCTTTCGGTGTTTCTCAATGACCTGGTCTATGTTCTTGGCTGTAGTTTATAAAGATTAGTTATCTCTGTTTGATAATTCGGTTCAAGTAATTTTGTCAAATTGCAAACTCTTGTTCACTTTCAGAGACATAGAGGCGTGGCAGATCCACTTGATGTTGTTGCAGATGAGATATCAGATGATGCCATTTTGTTATGTCTCGATGAGTTTATGGTATGATCATGTGGTGGTGTAGAAATATCTTAGTGATTTCAGCTGCTTCCTGAATTGGAGCTATATTTGTTGATTATTGCTTTATTTGTTTGGATTTCTAGGTAACTGATGTGGCTGATGCCTTAATATTGAATCGCCTATTTGGGCATCTGTTCAGCAATGGTGTTGTAAGCATACTGAGCTTTCGTAGTTGCTATTTCCCAGTGCGCGTTTGCCACAAACTAATCAATTTTTGTCCATTCATATTAGATTCTTGTTGCTACTTCAAATCGTGCACCGGATAATCTTTATGAAGGTGGTCTTCAGAGAGATTTATTTTTACCTTTTATTGCGACAGTAAAGGTGAGGTTTAGTACATTTTAACTCTTTTTATTTCATCCACACCATTCATTCTCTCTTTTAATTTATCACCATTATTCACAAAATCACACCAATTTTCTCTGATACAAATCTAAGAGAACAGAGGGATTAGTTATTTTCGAAGGATAAAGGTTTCAAACTCATTTTGTTGTAGGAAAGGTGTATAGTACATGAAATCGGTTCATCAGTAGATTATCGGAAGATGACTTCTGTAAGTTTGTTCCAGTGATCCTTCTTCTTTGATCTAATTTAGCCGTCATTTATAACCTTGTGCTGACATACCCCCACCCTTTTTTGTTATATACTTATTATTAGTAGTTATAATCTGTACTTGCGATTGCAGGGCGAGCAAGGATTTTATCTAATTGGACTTGATATGTCAGGTCTTCTGAAAGCAAAGTTTCAGCAGTTGATTGGGGAGCACGAAGCTCGGCCACAGGAGGTGGAGGTTGTAATGGGAAGGAAATTACAGGTACATGCCAAGTGAATAAATATAAAATGTGGTTATTCGTGACTATTGTAACTTGATGTATCAATATTTTGTCTACACTTTTAAGGTTCCGTTGGGTGCAAATGGATGTGCTTATTTTCCATTTGAAGAACTGTGTGATAGACCTCTTGGAGCAGCCGACTATTTTGGATTATTCAGTAAGCATTGTTTTGTTACTTGATGTTTGCATTGTTTCTTTAAACTTACATGTACTCTCTTTGTTTCATTTAATTTCTACGTCTATTTATAGCCTTCCTAATGATTTTGATAGACATGGATTTGATTTTGGATTGTTATCTGATGAATGTACATAAATTATGATGTTCAATTTTGCAGAAAAATTCCATACCTTGGCACTGGATGGTGTGCCAATTTTCGGGCTTGACAATAGGACCGCGGCATACCGGTTTGTCACTTTAGTTGATGTACGTCTTGTTTCTTGTTTTGCGTTTTTCGCATAGTTGAAAAGAGGAATTTGATGCTTTTATTACAGTTTTTCATGATGGTGTTTTGTTAATATCGTAATACCCGTCCCTCGTGTTTACAAAGGTTATCCCAAAATGATTTTCACTTATATTGGATTAAAATACTCTTTTATTGCGTCACTGTTTTTTTGTCTCCTCTCGATCCACTTTCGAATATTTATTCTACATCCTACAACATTCTAAATCACTGTACCGAACTCAAATCTAAAAGACATCAAGGAACAACAAGGGATTATTAGAAAATAATTCAAAGGTGGGACTCTACAGAGCGGATGCGTGAAAGATTGGATTATTGTTTTTTTGCTTGCAAATGTCAATTTCCATAAACTTTTCGTTCTCCTAATGAAGTCGAGTTTGAATCTACTCAGATGGTGGATTACATATTGTCGTATCATGAAACTATTCTCATTCAAAATTACATATATCCAATTGCCGAACCTTGCCTTATCTAGTTCCATTATATCTTTGTTTTGTATGCTAGGTGATGTACGAAAACAAGGCTAGATTACTGTGTACAGCAGAGGGAAGCCCGGTTGATCTATTTGAAAGAATAGTAACTATATCCGATGCCAAGAGCATCGCACCACGAACCTCATCAAGATCAAGGAAAAATGATATTGTCGATCTTTGTGTTGACAATGAACTAGGATTCGCCAAGGATCGCACTATTAGTAGGTACGTCTTTCTTTTGTTGCGGTTACAATTATTGACGCCTTGCTTGCTATATTAATCTCAAAAAGCTCTTATGTCTCGTTTGATTCAAGTGCTTTAATGTCGCTTTTAGATTAACAGAAATAAATAGTAAAGAGTACCTAGAACAGCATGCTTCGATGCAAGCAACGAAACAGCTCAAAGAGGAAACAGCAGCTAATAACGCCGTGTAATTTGAAGACGGGTTTGATTCGTATTTGCATACGAGTATAGAGATGTTGTGCGCAAGCATAAAAGCCGCCAATAATCAATAGTGTGAATCTGGTGATTGTTTAGTTGCCCTAATAATACCCAGCAAAAGGCAAATACAAAGGTTGAACAATTGAACTTATTGTAACATTTTAGTTTAGATTTGAGCCTCTTTGTTGAATTTTTGATATGTTTCCCTTATTAATGAGAACCCCTAATTTGTACATACAGAACAGTATTTTTACTAGCTTTTTAGATGATTGGCCTTTTAAAAACTTAACTTTAGATTATTGTTTTTAAGATTTAAACATTGGATTATCAAGAAATGTCAAATGACAAACGCAAATTCTTACTAAAGACGGTTCTCAAAAACCAAGTCCAATTCTAAATATATGGTGTTACAACTCTAAATATAGATTTGGACTGAACTTTTGATAGTCCTCTTTACAAAAGACGATCTCCCGAGAGAGCACCTGACAAAACATAAATATGACATTCCTGAGTGAGTTGTTTTGAGTGTGATGTTTGAAGCCCCTTTAATGGAAGTTTCCTAAAAGTTGCCTTTTGGGGATAACCAAATAAGTACTCCCTCTGTCATAAATCAGAAGTTTTAACCTTATCATCTTTATGTTTTCTTCAAAAATAATTTGAAAAAGTCATAAATTTTGGTTGAAACTCGCAAATAATAAATTTTATAATTCATCATTATATCATTGACAACTTATTTATATCATTATATGTACTTGATCTTTTGCGTATCCTCTACCTTTCAACCAAGTTATGTAGTAATAAAGTAATAAAACAAGGTTTCAGCAAATTCACAATATCAAATATAAGTGACAATTGATGTAGTTGTATTAGAATTTAGAACCAATCTTTGACAAATACTCAGAACATCTGGATAGCGTATACAGATAATAAAACTGCAGAGGTCATACAAGTACCCTAACAATTTTAGGATATCAACAGCATGTAGCATAAGTGTACTCAGCAATTTTATTGAGCTAGCTTAACTTTTCCACTAATGTGGAGCTTAAAAGACTAAACCAAACAAAACCAAACCGAACCAAACCAAACAGTAACTGAACCGAAAGCAAAAACTATATACTCCGTATAGCTCAGCTCAATTGACATAATATAAGATTCAGCGTTCTGCATCTGTTCTTGTCAAGCGAAAACCACCAAAACCACATTGCAGTTTGTAAAAGGAGCAGAAGCAACTTTCAGACATATTACTGCGATTCACATGTGATCTCTAAAAGTTTTGAGACAGCCACTGATTGAATAATGCAATTGGTTTCTATAAAAAAAGGATTGATAACACAAACTACCATTCAGCAGACTACCTCGAGTGGCAAAAGTAGTTTTCTTTCTCCTAGTTATCGAGTACCAGTTGCAACCGTTTAAATTTTCCAACATACGAGCAAAATAGAAGGTTTAACATGATGTTTGGAAGCTGCTTTGGTTTTCATGTGTTGCGGATGTCCATCAAGTATCCTAGCGTTGAAATGAAATAGAGTACGAACCAGTGTTGGGATCCTTTACGGCTTTGAAATTGTCAACACTCATTCCAAAACGACCAAGTATGTTGTTTCCCATCTCCTTGAGCTTACCTACACACAATGCAATATAGATATGTTGAGATTTATAGCCCAACTAAGAGTTGTATTTACAATCTTCTATTGTATATGGCACAAAATGACAAAATTACAGGTAAAGGAAAAATCATATTAGATAGTCCCTCCATTCCCCGATGACTTCGCCTTATTGACAGTTAAAAAAAATATCTTGTTGGTCAATGCCTCAACGGCAACCTAATGGAGAAATAGGAAGCAAATGCTTGCATTTCTGGGGAAGGGTTCAGGGAGTAATGTTTTTTAAAAGCAATCATCACTAAACAAATAAGACAAGACAAAATATATTAGTCCTGGATTTTCCCATCAAAATTCTAAAAACCTAGCATCTGAATAGCAGCAACCAACGATCTGAATGTTCAATATAGTGTATCTTATTCATCACTGTAAGCTCATGCAAGATGCAACTTTTTCATGGACCTGAAACAGTTGCTCCACCAGTTCAGTCCAATGTGTATGTCCCAGTTTCCTGTCTGGGGTGTTCGATCACTTTTCTCCATTTCCTATCAAAGCAGAGAAGGACCACACTCCATATCTAGCTCCTTCTACCCACAACCCTCTTAAAAAAGTATGTGGGCCCTTTAGGGCATGGGAAAACTCAGTGATGAAGGGAGTATTAGACAATTACTCTAAGTGGTCACTGAATCCTTGCACTATCAGTAAGAAAGTTAGAAAGCTATCCATTTAGGAATATGTGACAGATGCAACCATTGTTAGTCACTTAGCATATATTCTCCTTCCGGTCATTACGTTTGAAAACTTTGAATAGTACCCACTATTCATCAACTAATCTTGTGTTGTGTGTTCTTATATAAGAAAACACATGATCAAGTGGGATATTTTCAAATCTATCTAAGTGTGCAGATTTCAAATATAAACTTCTACACAATTTAAATAAGGATGATAAAAAAATATTGAAGCTCAAATAAAGAGAATGTTAAGGCTGCAAGACAATTACTCTAGTCATGAAATGATCTTGGCGCGACTCCAATAATAGAATTAGCTCTCGATCATGATATAAGACAACTATTTTATTCCTCTAAACATCAGTTCTGAAGATCATCTTAAGAGATGCAAATCATATCAAAGAAAGTCGAGGAATCTTAGCCAAGTAATGGCTTTTGTTTTCACTTAGGAAGTTATATTTCCTTTTGACGGAAAGGTTATAAACAGTAGCCATGCTTCCTACAAGGCAATTACTCTAGATGAGAAATAGGCCTTAGTCTAACTCCAATTATAGATATTCGTTCTTGATGATGATACTATACAACTAATTATGCTTGTGGATTCCAGTGATTCTAATCGGCATCTTAAAAACCAAAAATTTGTAAAACTTGATCTTGATTATTAATGACAATTTCTCTCCTATCAAGCCACTCAGTGTACAATTCCAAGACAAGACATGAACTTTGTTTTTTGTCTAACTATCCAGCTAGCCCTTACATGTTGGACTGGATTTCAGAATCAAAGATCTCTTTTTTAGTTTCTAGTTTTCACTTGAGTTTTGACTTTTCCATGTACTTTACACTGAGGTTGATACTTCAAAAAATTTTAGCACCATAAGTAAAATACATATACGTTTATTTTAACCTTGAAATTACTTTCAATCAATGCCTTGGTATTCCGCTAGCAAAACCAAAGGTTGACATAGAGAAGAAAAATAGCACATACTGACATCATTTGCGTTGTCAAAACATACCCAATCTAAGCATATAGATAACTATCAATACAACTAAAGTCGATGAGCAATAAATTTCAAAATCACCTACAACTCTATCTTTTAACATAGGAATATAAAGGATAACTAGGAGCACACTAAATTATGCAGTAAAAAGAATCACGAAATGCGGCCAATATAAAAGAGTGGAATGGTAAAAGCATAAAGAAATAATCACCCATCATCTCTTCCTTCATTTTTTCCATCTTTTCTCGGGCTAACGGCTCCAATCTGACAATGTTTTTCCTAGCCTGGTCATTTGAAGGTTCCAGCTCTAAAATCTTTTTCATATCTGCAGACGAGAGAGAAAATAAATCAACGAAAATCTTAATAAATGGGTGAATCAAATAAAGAAAAACTGGTGATATAGATAGAGGAATAATATAAAGGACAACACATTGAAAGAACTAATGAAAGTAACAGAAAAGGTAAGGAAATAAAAATACAAAATAAAGAAATTCCAATTCCATAATCAAATGAACATTGAATAAGAACAAGCTCATTATTAAACTGGCAAGCTCACCAGAAATAGCTTCATCATAACGTTCAAGCTTTTCATAAGCCTCCGCTCTTCTGAAATAAGCTTTAATGTACGCTGGATTTAATTCTAAAGCTTTTGAGGATTCCTTAGCTGCCTCATCATACTTTCCCTGAATGAGTGAAATAAGAGAAGAATCTAGTTAAACTAAAAACACATATAGAGAGGAAGACTCTAGACTTTTCTAATATAAGACCTCGGTTTTTGCAAGTCATCTAGCATACAAAAACTGCTTATATCTGATGTATTGCTTTTGTGTTGTGGGAGAAATGGGACGCTAAAAGTGTTCAAAACAGTTCCAACCCGACCATATAAAAGCCAATGTGTCACCTGATTTTGACCTAGATGATTTGAATGAACACCTCCATATGATCCTAAAGGAGAATGGTCAGTAAATTCTAAGCTACGCATGAAAATAAATGTAAATTAAAAAATTATTTCCAACAATATTAAATCTAGGAAAAGCTACCCCACCACCTCAATTCCAAAATCGAAAAACAATATAGGAACATACAGAGATAGGTACATTAACATATACCCATTCTATCCCATCATACAACAAATTAGCAGTTCATAAATGGTGGCTCAGATCCCAACCTCCATGCAGCTAATAACGACCGGCCTCAATATACCAGGTTTATAACATAGTTCCCTTACATAAATTTATAACTAGACAATCAAGCAGACAGCTTGTTTGTATAAATAGAAATTAAAAGAAAGCAAGGGGGATGGAGGGATGGTGTTTCCTTCATGGAATTAGCAAAAGGGAGGGGATAGCATGGGTAGGATGAATTCTTTCATATATTGCAAGAAACAAATCTCTCTAATAATGGCGGGAGCGGAAGGTAAACCCATTACTCCTTTTCCATTCCCCCTTTCCCTCTGTTTCCTAATCATTATGCAAAAATTGGTTACAGATTTTTCACGTTGCTTAATTTGGTCACGGTCACATAAAACACAAGCCTTCATGTTAGCCAACTATCTATAGTCTACTGTCCATAGAACTAACCAAATGGCTCAAGCTAGCACAATCAGATAATAGATCTATAGTTAGTACGATAAACAAAAAAATTTAAAAAAAAAGAAAGAAAAGGCATACCATTTTTAAGTAGCATATTGCACGGTTTGAATGGCATATGGAACGTAGCTCCACAGATTCTGGCATTTCAGGTACTACTTGTAAAGAAAATTCATACTTCGACAATGCATCCTCATACTTTCCATCTTTGAAAAACTCATTCCCTTCTACTTTTGCATCATTAGCTTGCGCCAGTGCCCTCTGCTAACCAAAAAAAGAACATTTTCAATTTTTGTTAAAAATAAGCAACAGTTGATGTCCACAAAAATATTCACAAGACTATCACAATAGCAGCAATTTAATATTACAAACACTGGAGAATACCAAATAATACTGCCCCAGTGCCCCAGTTCCATAGTTCTTTGCACTATCCATTTTGAAGGCACAATACCAATCTACACTTCTATCATATTCTTTTTTCGGTGAGATTATCTTCCAATATCTCTAATTTTAAGCATTTCCGTACACTCACTCTCGTCGTTCTTCCTTATTTCACAATCCCAAAGCAACTGGCAATGTCAACAATAAGGATGGGGAACTAAGAAAACAGCATTTGACAAGTGGACAAAGTTCCGCAGCACACGCCATCACCTATCTATAGAAGAGGACACTAAAAATGCCAAGGCAATCAAGAATAACACATGAATGAGCTATGACATTTAAGTATGCCTTGATTTTCAAAAAGTTGGCAGCTTTGAGTCAATCAAATAATTAGTTCATGGAATTCATAATAACCAAAAGTGTAGGCAATACCAAGTTTAGGAAAACTTAACAATATAATACTCCTATCAATCAAAAGATACCTAAAATCTCACACTACTCCTAAGTAAAGAAGTTGATCTTTAGCAGAAGCATCAAACTCAATCAGCAAAAACATTTAATTTACTATTCAATTCATGAAAAATTACAACCGAAATCAAATAGAAGTACCTGTTTCGATTGATGATCATCAAGAGCATCTTCATAAGAATCATCTTTAGGAGCCGTAGTCAATAGCGCAGATTGTTCTCCTTCATTACCTCCATGTTGCTGTTGTTCTTTTCCTTCATCATCGTCTTCGCCATTTTCGGTGCCTCTGTCGGAGAAATAATCGCCATCGCTAGCAGTTTCGAAACCCTCGGAGACGTCTTTGTTGATTGTGGAGCTCATTTCGCACTCATTATCGCTAGAATTGTGGTTTTTGATGTGATTGATAGGGTTAATTACAGGTTCTTCTTCGGTTGACGGTTCGATTACCACCATTTTTCTGAGGTTTAGAGGAGAGGGGGGGAGGAGAGTAACGCCGGAAGGGAAGAATACGATGCCGGAAGGACGAGCTTACGTTTTCAATTGCGAATGCGGTTCCGGTTCCTTTTATTGTTTCTAGTACCATCTTAAGATCCATCTCATAAGTATATTTTATAATACTTATACGGTTATACCATACCGATTTGATACAAATATTAAGAAAATACTAAATCGATAATGTAGCAAGTATTCGGAGACAAGAAAAGCGAGAGTGTAACAAGTATTATGGAACGGAGAAAGTATATTATGACCCTTGTATCAATTCATATTTTTTACTATTGAAATTTTGTTCGATTCGTATCAATACAAAGATTAAGGGTAACGCGCAGAAGCATCAAACACAATCAAGTGAAATTTTGTTCGATTCGTATCAATACAAAGATTATTAATATTTCACTTATTATAATCTCTAATTATGTTACATTAGAGACATTTAAATTGTGTGCGCGCATTTCTCTTTGTCCTTCTTGGAGAGGACAAGGGCATGACCTGCGTCGCTGCGCGTTATCCTCCTTCCTCCAATCCTGACTTGGGCGAGACTCTTTACATAAATATTAAAATTAAGGGTAAAATTTTTAAGATTTCACATTAATAAAAGTTAATAGATCAAAAACCCTAGAATACAATGATACACAAATATTTCTATACACCCAGGAGGATTCATTATTATCTTAAATTGCGGAAGAAGCGTTAGCTGTTGACCTTAGGAATGAAATGGGTACTCTGGTGGCGTTTTCACCTGATACATTCAATGAAATGATTGCCAAAAACCGCAACACAAGTTTCCTTCACCGACTGGCGACTTGACGGTTGAACAGACCAGAGGTTAGCAGCGACATTTCTGAATCAATGTAGCTTCTGTAGCCTTTGCTCCACAAGACGATGACCTCAGTTTGACGTTAAGCCCAAGCTGTGGCAACAAGAAGCGACCTTTCCAGCTCAATCTTTTCTAGGTCCCTGTGAATCAACACAAATCCAATGTAAGACCTAATTCTTCTATGCAGCATGGATTTGCTTATTCAAACAAATAAGAACCCCATATAAAATGTTTACTTACAGTAGCAGCTAATCTGAAACAAGATTATCAACGCGTGATATTTGGAGATACCGTCTCGAGGCTTGAGTGTATGATGGTTCAGTTTGACGTGGGATAAACGATCTCTTCTTCTTGCATAAGAATCCTTGCCCACTAATTGAGTCATATATGTCCCCACTATATATCTTAATTTCAGTGCGGCTATTTTCGGCAGCATAACTGCAATGTAACAGCAGGTCAATCAAAGTAGAATGACTAATGACATCGAAGGTTAAGCAGTCTTGATTTTGCACGCTACATTTGACTAGAGCTTGGTCGAATCATGAGTTATACAGATAAATAAATGCATCAAATTAGAGGGCAAGTAGCTATCCTGGAGAAGTAACCAGCCTGAGAAGCTATCTTGGCAACACGAAACTAACGAAGGCTGTGATGAAGTTCAACCCAAAGTCTGAAACTTTGGCGCAAAGACCAAACAGAAACCACAAAACAATCCTGAAAATCGATGGGGGTAGGTACATCAAACCCCCTACTACCTCGGGGTGATAAGGAGGGATCTATACGATTCAACTACATATGCCCATGAATTTACATCTTGCATACAATCTCAAGCAATGGCAGTAAAGTCGAGAGCTTCTAATTCAGTCCTAATATAGCAGAGGAAAAAAGACATTTATATATCAAATGATGCGCAGGACAGTAACAGTATCCGTCTTATGTCTGTGATTATCTGTTAATTAGATTCCCATTAATGTAAAAAGCTCAGCAACATCAGGAATTTACCAACAGCGGAGAAAGTTACATGAATGCATTTTTCAAGACGAGTGTCCATTGAAAACTATAGACTCTGTCCCACGTTACGTTTTCCCTTTTTGGTAGTACCTAAATGTTCGCCCATCTATCTTTGGTTACTTTTAACCGCACTGCTCTCTCACCCTATCCATAAGAATACCCCTGTAAACAATAAGGTGAAAGAAGGTAAATGGGGTAAACAAATGAGAATAGAGGAAGTAACTAATTAACCACATCGGGTCAATGAAAAACAAAGATAGCAAGCTAAGAAAGTGCTCCTGACCTCTAATAACGTTCATCTTCCCCTTTTTCAGCAGCCTACAAATAAAGTTAATGTTAACTTAAAATATAATCGTCCTATACAGCCACTCACTAATTCACCCTACTCTCCACATTACTTGTGAATTGTGATAATCCTTATTTCCCACTGTCTCTCACAATCAGTTTTGGTATACTTTTACACCAGGGCCATGTTCTCTTTTTCTTAAGCCAATAATATTTAATAAAGTTCTGATCAGCAACAATCAATTCTATAATTATAGCTGATTTAAAAATGCTATTGCATAGAAGGAAATAAAAGAGAATTACTATAAGTAAGTCCAACAAAAATTTTAAGAAAAGGTCTAACAACAATCAAATTCTAGACGGTGAAAATAAGGAAAAGAAGAGAACAGGCCTACTACTATCGATACATCCCTCCACTATATAAGAAATAAGGTGAAGAGAAGAGGGTCTAACTACCATTTATACATTCCCCAAAAAAATGATCTACAGAACCCAAGCCAAACAGTTTATTTGTAATAAAGAAGCTACAAAACATTAGGAACAGCCCTTTCAAGTTCCTTTAGAATTGTCAACTACTCAAATTCTTGCTTGAGTATTGCACTTGCAAGTGGAACAACATAAATTTCTATCCATGAAATCTAACCTTTAAAAGACTTACCATTTATGCTGTTTAAAGAATATCATACTTCTTTTAAAAGGATCTAGTCCTAGATACTCAATTGAACATCTAACTCCAGATGAAAAGCTGGAGCAGTTCCTTATTTCCAGCAGTTTACAAGGCCTTCTGCTTAGCTTCATCCCACTTTCCACATCAAAAGCTGCTTTCTTGACAACAATTTATTTTCAGAAGTTCTCCATTCTCCATTTTTAGCAAAACCGTGAAAGGTTACTGAAATTAGGGGAACTTCTCCCATGTGATAGCTTGCATGCTTTATGCTTAGAAATGGTTTAAAAACTAGGTTCCACAATATTAGTTGAATATGTTGTACTCTAAGCTTTTGGTCAGTAAAACCTCTATACAAGGATATTTCACTCATAAATCTCAGAGTATTGCAGATCTGATAAGTGCAAATAGGTTTACGCAAGCATCAGAGTGATGTTTTCTCATCCTTGAAAAGGATTTTTTTGTAGTGGTTTAAGCACAAAAGGACTAGCACAACTTTTAAGTGGTGACCTTTTACACACATGAATCTTTTTTAATCCATTTTGCACAAGAGGTCGGGGTGATAAGATGTCATTATTCTTCAACTAGCAAATTCATGACTTTTTCGATCTAGGGCTACACTTCAACACTTGACTTAGTAGTCTCCACATCCTTAGTTCTATTTTCCGCCTAGCACAATAGAAAAACTAATGTTCTAAATCATGATCCCATTCCATAGTGGAAAAACAAAGTTGCACCACTAATCGCTACTGTATCGTAAAAGTTTTTGAGTTGATTGCAACCGAAATATAGGCCACATTGACCGCAAAATCATCCTGACCGGGAATTCCATTTCACTGTTGTTATCGCAACAACGACTAAAACCGTATTTTTGCACTATGGTCACTTCCATTAAGTGAATGAACCAGTGTACCTCTGTCATATTATGTTTTCCACATCTTGCACTAAGTTCGCATTTGTACACCCGGTCATATGTGTGCTAGTCTACCGTCTCCACAAAGTGACCATTGAAGCAGATGCCATATAATGAATGATCTAATGACAAGAGACTTGCGCGTGAAATGAAGGACAAACCTTCCTGCAACTGGAGCAGGCATTGAACAATAGGAGAATTGTTCAAGAAAAAGTTACACATTGCCTTGTATCAAGAAGAATATGCTTTAAGCTGACGTTTTTCACACAATGGATACTTTTAATCAATCAATCTCAGTTATTTTTGGGAGTGAAGAATGACAATATCCAAAATTATAGCCAAAGTTAACAAGAAAATAATAAAGTGCTAACATGTCGTCACTTTTCATAAACGAGTAAACGACAATATCATGATATAATAACAAAGGTTTTGTAAAGATGAGAAGCAATACCGCTCTCGTATTAATTGAAAAGCTTCTTTTGTAGCATATGGCATCCCGGTCTTTGGATCTCGATACCTATAATGCATCAAATTTCATAAACTTTATCAGAATAGCTTAGAAAAATAATAAGTAGACTAGAAGTAGATGTCCGGTAAATGAAGAATAAGGTACGAGTCTACCCTCTCCTTTGAGCCTGTAGTTATTTCTGTAGAAAATTGTTCTATTTTCCTTATTCATGAAAGTATAAGTTCAGCTTATGTTATCACATACATTTGTTTTTAAAATCTTTCTTAATTGACGGCAGTCTAATGGACATTGGAGAAGATTGCTAACTAGTACACATTGGTATGGATTCAAAATGCAACAATGGAGTACCCTGTAACAGAATTTGCGCTCTAAAATTTGAAGAATATAAAGTCCCACTAACTTCCCAATTATCATCCAAAAAAAAAGTAGATTTTGCAGTTCTTACTTTGCAGGCAGTCCAGTGATCACACACATAGCTTGTTGAGGATCTGGAAAAAAAGGAAAATCAGTTCAAATAACAATGAAATCAACGAAAAAATGCATGAGAAAGGGTCTCCTTGTGATATACCAATCATTCAAAATGTACACGTTTCAAGGAGTTATACTCGCAAAGACTTTGATACCAACTTCCATCATAGTATGACCAAATAAAATGCATTCAATAACATATTGTCATGGTGAACTAGTAAATCAGTTTTTTAACAAAACTCAATAGAAACCGGAATGAAACATGAACTATACAAAACTATCAACAAACAACTATTCCCAATCTATCTCCAATGCAATAAGATACAAATGTCGAAACAGAACAAATATGTCTAATCAGACACATAACTACATTTGCAAGGCATAATTGTAACTAAAAGGCAACAAATCAAAACGTATAAAATTCAATCAATTTTTCACTTAAGGCAAACCTATAATCTTAAGCAGGCTAGCAACCAGGGGACATTAATAAGCATGAATTTAACATCTATAAGATACATAACTCTATCAGAATGATCCAATTATCACCAAAACTTACACGGAACTGATTTTGTAGAGATCTCTGTCTCAAAGGATGCACCATTTCTGAATTCAATATACGACTTACCTACAAGATGAAACAACCAAATCAGTGTTTGATAAATTTAATTCTGATTGTCCTAAATTCTACTTAAAGGCAAGTATGAACTATTGGAGAAAGTTCCAACATCATTACAACATGCAAAGTTCTTTCCTCCATGTAGCCAGTAGTTAGAAGGGTTTTTACGAGCAGTCCTCAAAACTTGATGGATGTTCTTCCAGCTCTAGTAAAGACAGACTAGCTTCTTTAGGATACTTATGGTACTAGCTACACTATCCACAATTCTTGCTTAATAGTAATTATATTCCATGAAGATCCAAACCAAGACCATCCTAATTATTACAAAAAGGTAAGTTCTTTTCTTCCTAGTTACACTTTTAAGTCAAGTAAGTGGTTTAAGAAACCACAAACCATGCTTTATGACAAATGAATTGTTGGTTGAACAATCCCTATGATATGTCTTACATTATTGAAACCTTTAGGTAAATGTGTCCCCATTGTCTCAACCTGTCTAACTGTCTTTAAGCCATGAGTAGCCTAATATTTCCTATCTAATATAATCTTTTTGAAGCATAAATTCATCGAGTATGTCACTCAAGCATTATATTTGTAGCGACACATAAAGTGAAATCAAAGCATATGCGGCTAAAAGAGAAGAAATTGCTACCATCCTTGGATGAATATCGAATTTGTGGGCCAGTAAAAACTTCTTTATGCACAATG
Source organism: Amaranthus palmeri (assembly GCA_019776075.1). Lineage (NCBI taxonomy): Eukaryota > Viridiplantae > Streptophyta > Magnoliopsida > Caryophyllales > Amaranthaceae > Amaranthus > Amaranthus palmeri. The sequence continues at coordinate 1,018,190 of JAAKBH010000022.1, forward strand.
GCTCTTTTCTTAACTTCCTCTTCCCTAGCCAAAACGCGCTCCAAGTTCCTCAAGTTCATAATTTCTGCAATATCTTCCATTGGTTATAAAACAAAAAAAAAAAAAAAAAACATCCACGTACGTCGTACATGCTATGCCTCATCTCAAAAGAAAAATTAAAAAGAACAAACCTGTCTGAGCAGCTTCCAATAGCATTTCTTCCTGAGTCATACGCTTCTCTTCACCTTCTTTTTTCCTTTTTATAGGCTGACAATAATTCAAAAAGTAAGCTCCACAATATAGACATTATTGCTTCTTGAACATACACTCTACCATACGCCAACCTAGATATTATGGAACACAAATATTCTATTATAGCAGTTTATTCACAAGTGACACTTCATAAAGATGGTAACGATCCCAACCATGAAATGCCAACATGCTCCCTTAGTTTTCATTATGTCCTCTAGTACAAGAGTAACAGTGCTTTGGTGACAAGCACTGCACACCTCGTAAAAACCAATTTCTGCCCTTCCATTCTTGTTCTTTCTACCATCAAAACAGTAGTTGATCAGCATTTCAAAAGTACAATCATGCTTAAGTATGTCATAAAAAGAGGAATCGCCCTTTTACTCTTATTAGAGCCAATTTATTGTTCCATCTGAATTTACAAACGAAACATAGTCTATTATAGGTTGAAGTCCAACTCTATAGCATAAGTCCATGAAAGGATCCAATTATTTTCCCCAATATGCTAATTATATCACAGAAAATTATCTTTAAGTCTCCAAGATGCATCATCGTAAAAACTGATAGCATTACATGAAATAGCTAAACATGGAGCCAAAAACAAATAATTTCAGTACATTTCACGTAATGGGGAAAAAACGTGATTGATGATTTCATCATAAGCGGCATTGGTTTATCAGAAGCACGACAATAGTATACTTGGACCTTATCACAAACTGCTACATATTCATCAAACGATAATGCTTGTAAAAAACAACACCAATACTTCAATGGATAACACCATAGGGAAAATTGGGGGAAAGACTGACCTTCATTGTAGCCTGCATTGCAGCGCGGATTGCTTCTCGTTCAGCTTGCCTTACTATAACAGCCGTTCGAGTAGATTTCCTTACACTTTTCTCTCCTTCACCTTCGTCAGCATCCTCATTATTATCTGGGGTGGTGGCTTGTTCAGAAAGCTTGTCTTCTTCTGGAGTGTCCACAATCTTTGCATCATCCGTCTTTTCATCCTTCAAAGATTCTTCCAATTTTGAAAGAACCTTCTTTTTCTTCTTAGGTAGTTGCTTCCCTGGATATATTAGTCGCTTCTTCGGCCTTTTCTCCCTGCAAAAGAGTCCAACGTTTGGTACTCAGTCATCAACATAGAACAATAACTCATATTTCTTGGAAGATTACTAACTTTGCTTCCAATTCGTTCTCTGCTCCATCATCAGGTTCTGGCTCCTAGTACAAAAAACAAAGAACTTTAGTCATGCTGCAAACATCCACAATGAAAAAATGAAAGCGAGGGAGAAAATAATAACATAAACACTCACATCTTCGTCAAAATCACTATCAAACTCGTCCGCAATCTCTGGCTCTGCTTCATATTCATTGTCATTCTCTTCCTGATAAGAAAAATACATATTTACATGGAAACACCAAGTCATACTTTTTCAATACATGGTCCAACAAACAATTTAGCCTGATTTCTCAATCTTAATATGCATGTTTTAGAGTTTTCACCAAGTGATTTAACTTTAACCATCAGAGTATTGACCTTAAAAATAGAAACCAAACAAAAATCATCATGTAAAAGATCATGAGAACTCATCTCCAGCTTAATAAATGCATTATTTGATAAAATAGGCCAAATTTTTATAGTTGTTTGACTCAAATTATAATGGACTATATTAGAATGAGTCATTAAATCATATGCACCGTTTATTTGTCCGGCACATAATGTTAGCTACATAGGTCAATCATATGCACTTTGTTACTATTCACATTGTTAACGTTGTATACATCTGACCTTCCCAAACCCCGCCTATGAGGGTGGCACTCATGGCAGTAGGGTAACGGAATTTGACAAATATACATAGACAAAGTGTAATTAAAGTGGCGGCAACTCTCATGAAAACAAAAATTCAAATTAGCCAGTAATGAAGCAAAACCCAAATGAAAATTAAGCAGAAATTACATCTTTAAGAGCGTCTTGATTCCAAAAGGCTTCATCTTCTTCAATCTCTTCATCAAGCAATTTATTCATTCTGGTAAAAAATCAAACATAAATAAATTACAAAAAATTTCAACACTTGAAGCATAAAAGAAGATGGGTATTCACCTTTTTCCACGAGTAGCTCGAGAAGTGCGATCAAGAAAGACAACAGGTTCTTCATTGGAAGGTTCCATGATTTATGAAAAAATTGAAACCTTTTGATTGTGGGGCGAATTGATATCAACAATCAAGAAGCTCTAACTGACCTAATCGACCAAAATAGCGAAATGTTAGAAGAATTAGAGGCTATACTATGCGAATTGATAACACAAGAATGAAACAAACCAAAGACAAAGTAACAGAAATTGAAACAGAAACATAGAAAAGCAGAGAGGAAAACAAGTATAATTCTCAAAATCAAACAAGAAATTTTCAGATTTGAAGCTAAAATCAAGGGGAGAAATGGACCTTCTAGTTAGAGCAGTGGATTTTCTCCGGTTGGTGAAGGCGTTTTCGTTTAACTAATGAGGTTTAGACGTACGTTCAAAAGGGGAGGGGAACCTATATACGACCCTTTTTTTTTTTTTAATAATACCTGATTTATTAATAAGATAATACGACATTTATATCAGAGATAAAAATTAATATACATAGCTTAAATCAAAGAAAATTCAAAATTAACAAAACTACGATCGTTTACTTTATCTGATTTTTATTAATTATAGTTAATTGATTGATTTTTATGAATTGAAATAAAATTTTACCAAATAAATATAATGTTTATTAGTTTATATTTATTGTAAATTGTAATTGGTTTTTATTGATTAAAATTAATTTTTGCTTAAAATTAATTTTTATTCGCAACTTATTTGAGAAAGAATCAAAATGACTAATCAGTGAGGAATAAATTGTCTTTTAACTATGAGGGAGTATAACTTACAATACTTTAAACTACAATATGGAGCAATTCGTATGAACATTCTCAATAATTCGATGTTTACGTATGATATATGATGTTTTGTATATATGATAATAGTGGATGACATGATTTGAAGAATTTTCCTAAATGTATGGTATTGCAATCATATAATTTGAATGTACAAATATTTAAGGTGTTAAGTTTGAAGGTTTAAATATGACTAGTTATTATTGTATATGGTGTTGTTGCTAAATTATACGGGTTTATGGAGATGGTTTAACACATCCCACAAAGGTACTCTAAGCCCACAACTTCATTTTTAATACCGTATCATACCAAAATTCCAATGTAATTGAATCAATTAGGTTAGCCTAGAAACAAGAAAAAAAAAGGAATTGAAACCTTTTTAGGCGAAAAAGAATTCACCTTTAAATCAAACAAGTAAATCAAGAAATGCAATAAATTGTCATTTTTAAAACCCTAAATTTTGTTCATAAACAAATTTGAGGAAAAATTATGAAATCAAAAAGAATAAACTAATCATAATTCGATGTGATAAAGCCTGATTAAGCATGGGATATTCGAACATCCTTTTATGTCTTCTTCGATCTAGAAAAAGTAAAGCACCATGTAAAGGTGTGTTCAAAGGAGAATGAGTTAAGCACAAAAGGAGTAAATGTGATTGATAAAGCACTAACGGCCCGTTTGGTAGGTGGTATTAAACCGCGGTAATAGGAATGAAAAACTAGTGTAATTTTGGATGAAAAATCTCTTTGCTGCCTTGATGGCCATGCTTGACAATCTTCAATCATCTCATTTTGTTCATAAAATTCATTCCAATGCATTACCAATGGGATAGATGGTATTAGGTGCTAATGGAAATTTGTGAAAAAAAAAACTTTTTGTGATCAAAGTTTCATTACCATGGGAATGACATGAAAGTTTTGATTAAATTTTACAGTATAAATCATTATTATCACCATCTAGTACCACTAACCAAACGGGCCGTAAAGAAGCAAACTCATTGTCTTAACCAATTAAAGGAACAAATAGATGCCGGTGGAAAAATAAGATTAAATTTCATACTCAAAATTTATAAGAAATTCGTGTTATTATAAGAAACTAGTAGAAACCCGTGCAACGCACGGTTTTTTAGCATCGATATATAAATACGTATGATATTAAAAATGTCAAGGATGATATGCAGTATAAAAACTCAATTTTGACAGTTATATATATAAATAAACTCTGTAGTTTTATAAATTGTCACAAATATATTATGCAGTATATTAAATTTTCTAATTTACTCAAAATATAAGGATGATTGTTAACCATAGTTACTATTTAATTACTTATGGTCAAAGATCAAATTTCATTCTCCCATTTTAGATAGTTGATTTGTATGATTAATAAAGTTGCCTCTTAAAAAGTGACCATTTATGTAAACTAATTTTTTTTGGATCTTATGTAAACCAATTAAAATGCAATAATTAGCCTGTTATTTTTTTTCAACGTATGGTCAATGTCTTATTACTTACCTCCTTAAATTAAATGACTATTTGAGTAAATGTCAATTTGAATTAAATGCCTATTTACTTACTTATGGTCAAAGATTATTACCATATTACTTACTTTTTAAAAATTAAATTACTTCTAATTTTCCACAGTTACTTTTTACTTATGGTCAAAGATTATTACTCTATTATTTACTTTTTAAAATTAAATTACTTACTCTTTTGAATTAAATGCCTATTTGAGTAAATGTCAATTTGAGAAAAGATGAATATCCAAAGCCTATCATTATCCGACAGGTGGCAGTGTTGATAGAGGAGATGCCACGTGTAATTAATTTCAGTCCTTTTAATAATGTTTTATGATCTGTAAAAGATTGTATTATGCACGGTAATTTTTCCAAAATAAAATTAGACCGACCTATTATCGTACTTTTCACAACCATGTCACCCAACATTTTGTGTTTGTGATAGTTGTAAATTAAACTTCCAAAAATAGGGGCAATTGAATCAAAAAGGGGAGCCAAACCAAAAGCTAAAAAATGTGGAGTGTAGTAAGCAGAAGCTCAGTAAGTCTCCCCAATTGCATTTCCTCTGTCAACACATTTTCATCAATTCCCAGTCCCACTCTCAAGCTTCTTCGCATGGCTTCTTCAAAACCTTCTGCTTCCTCCTCTTCTCAACACTTACCCAGTAACAACAACAACAATAACAACCCAGTTAAAGATGATACTTCTGTTTCTCCTTCTTCTGCCATCGATTTCCTCACTCTATGCCACAATCTAAAGGTATTCCTATTTCTTTTCCCCTATTTTTTCCATTGAATGTCAATTTTTGTTGATTTTTGTTTGGTTGAAATTGTGGAGCTAGACAACGAAAAGGGCAGGGTGGGTAAAGAGAGAAGTTCAAAACCCAGAATCCATTTCTGATCATATGTATCGTATGGGGTTAATGGCTCTTATTTCTTCTGACATTCCTGGTGTTAATCGTGACAAGTATGTAATTTTGTTATCTGGGTTTCTTTTCTTTTCTGGGTTATGTGTTTTGGTGTAATTTGATTATGGAATTGATCATTCTTTGATTTTTTAGGTGTGTGAAGATGGCGATTGTCCACGATGTTGCTGAAGGTAAGAGGGTTTTGTTTTCATTTTTACAAGTTTAAATTTTCAAGAATCTGCTGATAATTGTGTTCAAGCTTTGGACTTTGTTGAGTGATTTGCACAATTTTTGTTTGAATTAAGGGATTCTTGAATAATAGTTACTTCTTGATTTAGAAAGGGTAAGGTTCTTTTCTACTAAGTTTTGTGTAATCGATTATTGGTAGTTCGGTACCATGTAGCTAAATTTGTGGTGGAGATGGGTTAGAATAAGAACCTGAGGAAGATTAGAACAATCAATAGTTAGGGTGGCTTTTTCTGAGTGAATTTTATGGTAATATAAGCTGTAAAGTGAAATGAATAGAAGCACTGTGGGTATGATGGAATAGTTGAATTTCGTTGATTAGAATTACATTGAGCAAGAAGTGTTAGGGTCATAAAGAAGATTTTGCATTACATCTTTGTGGTGGACCCTTTCTCAAACCCTCGCTCTGGAGTCTGGATGCTTTGTGGTGAAATCTCAATTTTCAAACCCTTATGGCTTGCACCATATTGAGGAAGTTTTAGGGAATTCTTATTTGCTTTTGGGATGGTCGAAATTCTTAAGTTTAAGATGACTCTTGGGCTATTGAACTTATTGGACCTTCTTTAGCTTCTTGTTGAACTTGGAGTCTTGAACTTTCGTGACTTGAAGCCTTCTCCTGTGAACTTTTTCATGGGCTTCAACCTCTAGCCCATTCATGCGCCTCTTCTTGATTCAACTTAAAATGAGGTGGACTTTCTAGCTTGAATTAGATTATAACCTCAAAATTTTAACCTAACATAAAATAGACTAATTGATTAACATCTAAGATAGTTGACTCATATTTCATCAATGGAACCCTAAAGACTGGACCTCCATTGCAGTAAAACAAGAACTTCAATATTGAATCAAGTACATTGGAACGGTGGTAAATAATGTTACTAAGTCGTTTATTTTCTCTTTTAATTACATGTGCACTACTTAAGTTCTTTTAGTCTTTATTTTTGGTGTTTTCAAAACTTTGTCATATTGCAATCTTAGTTTTAAAAAGCGCGCCTCGAGCTCAGGCTCAGCTGAAAACGCCTCGGTTGGGTGAGGCGAAGCCCACTTCAAGAGGCGTGCGCCTTGGGCGCCTCGATGCGCTTCACGCCTCGTGCGCCCGGTGCGCCTCCTTGTTGGGTTGGGTAATTAACTTATTCTTATTTGTTCGGAAAAGAAATAAAACTAAAAACTCTAATTCACTGAATATGAAGTTCGAAAAATCGTTCCTTCTTTATGAAAAACAAAAGGCATGCAAAGAAGAACATAACTTTGTGAATTCTTCGTATTCTCATTATAATAGTTTTGGGCTAAAGTGGTGTTTGACGCAAGAATAATAAAGTTTTCAAGTTTGTTGATACTAAAATATGAATATCATGTTATTTGAAGTATTATATATGTTTGAAAATTGAATTTTAAGCTTTAGCGAAAAAGTACGCCTCGCATGCTCGCGCCTTCCCCCCGCGCTTTGCGCCTAGGCTCGATGGGCCTTTAGCGCCTCGGTGCGCCTCGCGCTTTTAAAAACTAAGATTGCAATCTGAATAAACCTCTTGATTAGTTGTGAGTCACTAAGTTGTCAACTCTTCAAGGATAAGAGCCCATATAACTATGTATATATGGATCTACTTAGAAATTAGGATACACCTCAACATTACTAGATTCAGTAGTCATTACTCATTAGAGTATGTGTAAATGATATAATTTATATAAATTACTATGCAACTATATGTATTTTTAGGGTACCATAATCATTGCCTTAATTGTACTTCCAATACCCATCATAGTAAGAAAGTGTTGCAAAGCGCTACAGTATAATGGGTAATAGATTAAAATAGAATAAATACATCAATAATAATCTGGATTTCACGTCAAGTTGTTATACAAATAATTATTTTGTGAAGCTAAAATTGCTCGAATGAAAATGCCACGTTGAAATCAACTCTTGGTTTCCGAGCATAGCCTTTAACCATTAGCCTTGTTTTGTGTTTTTGAAGTTTTTCCATCTTGATCTAATTTTGTTTTACAGACCCATTTCAAACCAATAATGGCTTTACCTTCTGGGCAATTAAATTATCAATTAGTTCCAATTAATTATCAATAAGTTCCCATGTATTGTTTTTTTATCAATCACATAAATCTCTTCAAGTATTGCTTTTATCCAAACATCTTCATTTGATGCGTCCTTAAAGTTAGAAGAACTTGACGCAAATAAAGCAAATGTAGCCATGCCATTTTCTCTTGCTACTGAATAATCATAGTCATTTAGATCAGATGGTCTCTTTCACACTCTTTTTGTTTGATTCAATGATGTTTCTTATGTCCATTGGAAACATAATGTGTAGATTCCTTTGAATTATATATCACATCATTTATTGTTGTTGAAGCTAAGCCACCAGATTTACTAGCTTCTTCTTCCATAGGGACATTTAATTGTGCTTGAAGTAAAACTATACATAACTGGAGATTTTGGAAGTCTTTTGTTGTTAAATTGTGGAAATATAAGATGCAAGTTGTATGAAACTTGGTTTAATGACCTTTTAGATATTGGCAAGTACTTCTCATCAAATTATCCATTTATTTGTTTTTGAAACTTTGTTGTGTTGCCGTCTAAATTACCTTTAATTAATTTTCATTTATTAACTGTTTAATGATAGTGTGAAGTGTCTATTCTCTATGGAGCCAAAGATTTATAGTTTCGATTCATTTAATAATAGACTATTGTAAATAACCTTTTAAATCATCTGCGCTTCTTAAGTATGTGAAGTTGCAGATGACATTTACTAATGAGTCAATGAGCAACAACCTAATTGTTTTTACAGGGGTAGGGTTGCGTACATTCTACCTCCATGGACCATACCCATCCAAAGTGAGCCATTTAATGACATTGAAGTAATTGAATGTTGTATTGTCGAATTGGTAAGGATAAAAGTCCTGTATGCTTAGGCCTAGTTGGAAACATTAGAAATTTAATTTCATCCCCTGCAAAAATTCTTATCTTAAATTTGAATACGGATTGAAAGATGCATTCTTATCCTTATCACTATTATATTACCCCCTACATTTTTCTTTTCCTAATGCTAGAGAAATTTCAGGATGTATCAACTTAGCTTTGATAACCAAAAGTATCCAACATCAGTACCCAGGGGCGGATACACGTGCCCTCATGTGCCCGCACGTGAGGGCACTGGATTTTAAAAAAAAAATTAACATTTTGCTGCTACAGACATTCGAACACAAGTCTTGAGTTGACTGATACAAGGTAAGGGTAGAAACCATCCCTTCTCCCACCTTCCTGTGATATTTAAGACTATAAATTTAATAATAACTAATTACGATCTGTGTTTAAAAAAGCCCATTAATGACGGTTACGGTTTCCCATGCCACTTAAAACCTAATTAATTCTTCTATGCATTAAAACCCACGACCCTATCTTCGGTTCTCCACAATTAATTCCGGCCACCCACCTGCCATTTGCAAGCCTCCCACCACAACACCCGCCGCCAGCAACAACCCCCACCATAATTCAAGAAAAGGTTTTTTTTTTAATAAATTGAAATTTTTTTAGTATAATCAAGAGTTATATAAATATTGATTTTAATTTTAATTATGCTTTTGTTTAATTGATTATTAGGTCAACTTAGTATCATTATCATGTATTAATAAAATTTGATTAATATTTTAATTTCTATAGACTATAATCTAAATTAAGTATTGATGATCATTGTAAATAAAGAATTTACTTGTGGTTATAATTGATCTTCATTGTTGATTTATTGTTTCAAATTTTATCCTTTAATTGCCCCAATGTTTGTTCCCTTTTATAAGATTAGATTTTTGTGCATATTTTATATTCTTTATATTTCATATTTTATAAGAATTTACTAGTATTATTATAGAATATTATTTAATAGAGTTGAATTGAAAATATTTTTCATATATATATATATATATATATATATATATATATATATATATATATATATATATATATATATATATATATATATATATATATATATATATATATATATATATATATATATATATATATATATATATATATATATATATATATATATGATTTATTGAATTTTTTATTGAATGTGTTTTATTAATTGTGCCCCCACTAAATTTCTGTTCTGCATCCGCCACTGTCAGTACCCGAGTCTAAGTAACATAGGTTGATACTGACATATTTCTGAAGTTTACTGGTTGAACAATGATATAAGATGCAATTTATGAAGGAGATATGATTAAAAAAACCTATCAGATGCATTCATGCATAGATAAGAAATTTCCATCAAGTGGGGATGGCTTGTAATATACTACCTCAATTTAAACATATTTGTGTAAGAACAAGTAGAAGATAAATCCTAAATCCTATCAAATTGGGTTTGGCTGCATGTAATTTATTAAATGTGGGTGAATGCTGTTATATTCATAATAATCAAGGAATGATCGACGATACTTAATAAATTTCCTTGATCTCTTCCTATCTTTTATTATATTGTTGCTATTTATCCCCAAGTCTGAAAGAATTTCTTATTGTCTGCTCTCTCTTTGCAGCAATTGTTGGTGATATCACACCTTCTGATGGGATTTCAAAGGAGGAAAAGAGTCGCAGAGAAAGGGAAGCAATTGACCATATGTGCAACGTCCTTGGTGGAGGATCGAGAGGTTACCCCCTTGCCTTACTACCTTGAAGAAAATGGATATATAATTCTTTTCCTTGATAGATTGTTTCATGTTTTTTGTACTACAATTTGCAGCCCAAGAAATATATGATTTGTGGATGGAATATGAAGAAGGCTCGTCACCAGAAGCTAAGCTTGTGAAGGATTTTGACAAGGTGTGTCAATAGTTCTACACTATTTCATTATCTTCTTTTAAAAATTAAAAGGATTTCAATGTTGCAATATCGTCGTATATACCATTTATTTGTAACTTGTATTTTCTAATGCAATGCATAGTACTTCGTCTCACTCAAATTTGTAGAGTATTTTGCAACTAATGTAGCAAAATGCATGAGACAGAGGGAGACATGTAATGTAAACATCTCTTGATTGACGCTTGTATTAATTAGGCCGTCTTAAAAATTAAAATGACTCTTTTGACTAGAGGTGTTCATTCGGGCCATTGAGTTGATTTCGGGTTAGGTGTTTTGGGTCGGCTTGAAATCGAGTTTAGTGTCCAAATTGTTTTTTTACATAATTGTAAATAACTTTTGAAGACGGGTCAAATCAGGTTCGGTAACAACGTCGGGTATGATTCGAGTCTTGTGACATGGTTGCTTTTTATCTTGTGGTTTTGATGTACTTTTTCTCTTCTCTATTTTAAACAGGTTGAGATGATACTTCAAGCATTAGAATACGAAAAAGGTGAGACCATCAACAAGTCAACATAATTCGACTTAACTTCATCTAGAATATGTAGTAGAGTATAAGTTAAGGAGTTAGTTTAAGATTGTAAGGATGTCTGCTTATGGTTATTTCTTTTAGCTTGCATACTACATTATATGTCAAAATGAAAAATGATGTTCAACTACCTGTTTTTTTCTCTTTGCACAGATCAAGGGAAGGATCTGGAGGAATTCTTTGAATCTACTGCCGGTAAACTTCTCTTACTCATACGACCTTGTTCATTTGCACTTTTTGATAGCATTGTGGTAGTCTATGTTACGTGTTTAAGTGACGGATGCATCTAAAATATTCAATTTACGCCTAAAATGAAGTGTCTAAGTGCCATGCCAATGTCCGAGCATCAATGATCAAACATAGGTACGTGAAGCAAAATGAAGAATCCGAGTAACATAGGTGTTAGTTTATCCTTTGTTATAATATTTGTCGCCTATTATAATCTCAAATCACAAACAAGCTCTGAATACTTATCTATTTGATTTGTTATCGTTTTAAGTTATACATATAGTGATCCGTAAAGGCTATCCAGATTCCAGTGTTACGTAATTGATCGACCATCATATGAATTCAAATTTAATCTTTAGTTTGATCATTGTAACTTGCTTGCAGGTAAATTTCAGACTGACATAGGCAAAGCATGGGCATTAGAGATAGCCTCAAGAAGACAAACGCGCTAATTGCAGCGGCATCTTTTTCAGCCTGCTTAGCGACATCTCGAAGCTTTTGCTTTGTTGGTTAACCCCATCTACGTGGTTTAGCTTTCGGTAGATGTTATGCCTTTCTTTTTGTATCCCGAACCTATTTGAGGCTCGTTATGGAATGAGCTATTTCGGTTTAATACTTAGATTAGAGTAGGAACCCTCAATATGATATCGTCCATATTTTTCTGGTTATTCAAGTAGATTTTGAAGATGATAAAACTTCTACTATTTGATTTGAGACTTAAGCTACTAATTAGTCACAAATCAAGCTAATGTTGTCGTCTCTACGAAGCTAAGAGGAAAATTGTTATGTATGTGAAGGCGGTTGACCTGGCTGTGTTAATCTTGTGGCTTGTTCAAGCGGGGAATGTGTCGGGTCCTGCGAAGGAGGAGTAGCTTCAGGATTTGAAGGCGCTGGACCCAATCTCGGAGGATCAGCTATCATGTTCGAATGAGAGAAATTTCATCACTCAATTGTCGCCCTTGATTCTTAATAACAAACATTATATTATTATTTACTTTCACCATATATATTAGGCAGGTAATTTAACGAGTTGATTTACTAAAATCAAATAAGTATACAAATTTGCCTACGAAAAATGGACAAAATAGCTAGTATGTTGAGAAACCGAATTCATTAGATACACCCAATGGCTTTTGCTTAGACAAAGTTACGAAGATCGGATAAATGCAATCTCAACTTTTTTTGTCATTAAATTATCACTTTTTTTTGTCAAATGGTTTGTATAATTTCTAAATTATCACTTTTCCCCTTATCTTTTCTTCTAGTTACTCCTATGTAGGGCTGACCCTAAGCAAAGGCAAGGCGTACCTACGCCCAGAGCCCTCCAAAAATTTTAGTTTTCAATTAGTGCTAAGATACGAACTTTTCTATGTATACGAAAATTTAGGGGCTCATAAATAATTTTTTGCCCCGAACCCTAAAAACCTAGGGACGGCCTTGCTCCTATGTAATTCTTCCCTCTATTTTATAGAAGTGCATTTGATGCATTATTAAATGACATATTTAAAGACACTTTGGGATCAATCACATCTAATTAAATATACGTGTACATTATGGTCATTATATATTTATTGCAATGAAGTAGACGTCTATTATGCTTGAAGTTTGTAGATCATCAAGTATAATGCATGTTAACTCAGATTCATGAATCATCCAGTCGTTTTCTTTTCGACATATTCAGGTTTTTTTTTTTTTTTTTATAATGTTTGGTAATTTAGCTGATTCAATAAAAAAATATCGACCTTCCTTAAGATAGTATTTTTAACTTGTTGGAAAATATAGCGTGTTTGGTTAGAGGGTTGGTCATCAAATTTTATGGACACTCGGACACTCGGCCCATCTTGTATAAGACCGTCTCACGATGAGACAACCTTAAAATGATAAGTTCATAAGCTAAAAGTTTTTATAATTGGGCTATTTAACTCAAGTATAAGACATGTCTCACAGTGTGATCGTCTCATACAAAAATTTGTGAATTTTAAAGGAGTTGCGTTGTTATGAATGCACCCATATAGAAAGTAAGCGGCCGGACTGGGTTTTAATGGTTCTTGTTTAGTGGTGAGTTGTTGTATACTTGTAAATTGTAATTGACCTAAGTTGTTGTAAACTTGTAATTAAACTTACAGCAAAATCTTTTAATTTTGTATTTTATGATAATAGGCTACCAAGCCTATACTAATACAGTCGTACAACAACGACCCTGTCACACAAGTTTTGGTCTTAAACTTATACTGCCGCAACCCGCACGATAATCAATGCTATTGTGCTTAGAAAACTATAATTAGGTATATGGGGTTGTCAAGTAGTTGTTTTAGGTATATTAAATAGGAAAAATTACCGTGAAAATACAAACTTTCATTGATTTTCCTACAATAATACGAACTTTCACTTAACCCCTGAATAATACCAACTTTGATGTGGCTTTCCCTCTAGCATCCTTAACCTATTGACAACCTATAATTGTAGGTTTACTTGTCAAAAAAGGGATTAATTGAAAGTTCGTATTATTGTAGGGAAATCATTGAAAGTTCATATTATTGTAGGGAAATCATTGAAAGTTCATATTATTTACGGTAATTTTTTCTTATTATTATTACGGTAATTTTTTCTTCTTATTATTATATTGTAGGCAGTAAACTTTTAAATTTTTATTGCATTTTAAATTTTTTTCTATTTTCCTTTTATTTTTTGGTAAGTTAACCTACAATTGTTCGTTACCAACAAGTTAAGGATGCTAGAGGGAAATCCACATTAAAGGTTGTATAATTCAGAGTTAATCAATAGTTCGTATTATTGTAGGGAAATCAGTGAAAGTTCGTATTATTCACGATAATTTTTCCTATTAAATATGAGTTTGGGTATTTAAGTATGCCTTTAAAGTATATAAAATAATTGTTTGAGGGATGTCAATTGGAAGTATGTGTTTTGACTTTTGAGGTATACTAATTAGGTATTTGATGTTTACAAGAATATTGCAATTAACAACACTTAGTTGACAACTTCAACATGTTAAAAACACCCATTTGAATGTTGTGAATCTTTACTTGACATATCCTAAATGCCTATTTGAGTTAAGGTATCTTAAAACTCTACCGAGTAGACGTCCAAATACTATATTTTTCCTTTTTCAAATATAATGGACGGGCTCAATTTGAAACAGTCTTTTAAAAGTCCCTCTCTTGGTAGATCTAAATAAATTTTAGAAATTCTCGGAAATCAAAGTGTAAATTGTATTCATTTATTTAAAAAAAAAAAAAAACCAAACTACTTGTAACTAGTCGTGGTCAAGCAATACGAGTAGGCAGTATACCACTCAAGTCAGCAAAGATGTTACTCAATTACAATTTACAACGTTGATCAATAAGACGATAGGACCCTTTCTAAGTTGAATAAATTTTAAAATTGACTAGCAGTATATTATTTTATTACAAATTCTTATGAGAAACAATTTTTTGAGAGATGCATTATAAATATGGGCTATATTGTTTTGAGAGACAGTCTCTCACTAGAGTAGCTGCTACAGCCTACATTAATGGGCTCAAGCTAGTTTAGTGATGATTGATTTGACAATATCAAGTCTTTAATAATTATTTTGAGGTATTTTTGTAAGAGATTTTTATTGATGAAACGAGTTCAAACACAAAGTCTATACATTGATTATTAATAGTTTGTATTAGTTGAATTATTTAATTCATATATAAAATGCGTCTAAAGTAGAGACTGCCATATAAAATGTGTTTTAACTTGTTCCCATCAAGCTTGCAAGCTCTTTATATCAATCTACATGGATATTCTGGGTGCGAGCTACAAATTTGACTGATCAAACCGACTCATATTTTTCTGGCCCCTATAAAATTACACTCAAAGGCCTAACTCTATAAAAAATTGTACCCAAATTACGTTTTGTATTGCTCATCATTTTATGATTTACATATTGCGGCTACTATACGAGAAAAAAATAAAGTCGGATGAGATCTATATTATTCATCATGTCGTATATTTTCACAATATCAAATTTTATATTTTTTAATTATGTGTAATTTAAAATCTTAAACGCATTGAATAGCGTTTAAAGGTATTTTGATGCAAGTTGAAAAAGAAGGAATTTTTATTTACAAACTTATTCATTGACGAATTTCTTCTATGTACTTATATTTTATATTATTTCTTCAACAACTTACAAATTAATTACTCCATCTATTCTATGAAAATTGTTACAAATTCTTTTTAGGTTTTATCTTATGAAAACCGGTGTAATTTCATTATGACTAGAGGAAATTATAAAAAACCACCTTATCTATATCCTCTTTTTTAAAAAACTACCTTATATAAAAAATTTTGCAAAAAACTACCTTATGTAATACAATTTTTTTCAAAAGACTACATATTACTCAATTTCATTAGTTGACCGGTATAATTAATTGGGATTTTTGGTGTTCTATTCCCGTTACTCAACATTTCAATGAAGGAGAAGGTGAGTTTTTAATTGCGCACGTGATAGGCACGTGGAAGTCAACCGTTAATTATGCCGGTCAACTAACGAAATTGAGTAGAAGGTAGTCTTTTGCAAAGATTGTATTATATAAGGTAGTTTTTTGCAAAAATTTTTATATAAGGTAGTTTTTTAAAAAAGAGTGTATAGATAAGGTGGTTTTTTATAATTTTCTCTTATGACTATAATCCAAATTATTTTAAAAAATTATTTTTTTTATGCATTTCTCATCTACATATTTTCATTTCAACATAAAGTGTACCTTAAATTCATAAGTTAAAACATATTAAAATAAAAAGCACAGAGCTTTCTTAATATTCTCTTTAAAAAAATGTCCTTTGTTTAGATAAATGTCCAATAATAATAACAATAATAATAATAAATACTCCCTCCTATTCACACAAAAGGGGACATTTGGGTTGGGAACGGTTTTTATAAGTGGAATGATGGGGTATTTTAATTGATTAAATTAATTGTAAATGTAGTAGTTGGGTATTGGGAGTAGTAAAAGTGAGGGTAGTTGGATATTTTAATTGATTAAATTAATTGTAAAGGTGAGAGTAAAAATAAAAATGAGACATTTTGTGTGAATTGACTCAAAATAGAAATGTTCCATTTTGTATGAATAGGAGGGAGTATATAACAGTTGCTAAAACAAACATTGCTTACATAATCATTCATCACTATTTTTGAAGTTGTTTATATACATGTCACAACTAGGGGTGTTTAATGCGCCAAAGCCCCATTTTGAGTCTTTATCCAGTCCGTTTTTGGAAGGGCTTTGTAAAGGAGGCCGAAAATGGGTCGGACCAACAACGGACTATACTATAACTAAAATAAAGTGGTCTATAAAGGGCTCAATAAGAGCCGAAACAAGCCTTTGTAAATTGCTTAATTGATGTATAATTTAATTATTATAAATAAATATCAATGAAATTATTATTTTTTTAATTCAATTGTTATAAATGATAGTTTAATTATCATAAATTGATAAATGAAATTAAAATAATTTTTAATACTAAAAATGGGTCGTGTTGGCCAAGCTTTGAAAGCCCGACTCAATTTAAACCCATATTAATTACCCGATCCAATTCAGTCCATATTTACTCAAGCCCAACCCGTCCCTTATTTGACCCATTAAGTACCCCTAGTCACAACTTTAAAAAAATTTCTTCAAAATTTTACGATAATATCATTTTTATCATAATTAATATTTCTATCTTTGACTTTACTTTATCAAAATTTTAGTTTTTTAATTTATACAAATATATGACAAAAAATTCAAATTCCAATCTAGTAATAATAAAAAAAAGCAAACACTCAAAATTAATTAATTTCATGATTTTATAAAAATAAAAAATAATAGTAAAGCACTAGATATTCATTTCAACTAAACAATAACCGTACTATCACAAGCCATAACAGTACTAATCGACAATTTCCTTCACGAGTAGTAATAGCAGTAGCAGTACCTGTTAAAACTAAATACAATTACAAACCCACCCCTCAATTTCCATGGACCCCTTTTTAATTCGGACACTTACCCAACTACCAGGTTATCTATTTTCCTCCTTTCAATCCCTATCCTATATAAGGACATAACCGTCTTTTCACACTCCCCAACAATTATTAATTAATTCTCCTCATCTACTTTTTATAACGTTAGCAATTATTCGGTGAAAATGCAACTTCAGATCTACCAAGATCGTAGTGTACACGTATCCCTTGTTGCTGTACATTCCCTATTATTGACATAGACGACGCCGTTTCAGCAAACGCAAAACAGTACGTTCCCGATGAGTCTACCGGGATTAGATAGTTTTTCGCCGGTAAATTCAGCATTTGACCGCCGGCGAAATGGAGTGCTACCGTCGGTACTTTTACGCTGCTCATTGATGAGAAATCGTAACACGTGTCGAATAATGCTACCCCGGATGCTGATTTTAGGTGTTGAGTTAACCGAGTGAATGAGTTCCGGAGCGAGTTGTATGCTTCGGTGGGTAAACGAGTTATGGCTGTACCCGAATCGACGATTACCCCACCCGACCCGGCTTCCCCCATTTCGAATAGGGATGGTGGGATGGCTATGTTTTGGCCGCCGACACTGAATCCGGTTAGACCCACGTAGTAGAAAGTGTTTACTTTGTTGTTTTTAAGGAGTGGAGCGGTTACTGAGTCGGCGGGTTTTGCTGAGTTGAAGTCGAGTGAGGACGATTTCGTTGAGTCACGGTCGACTAAACAGTAAGAAAACGACGTCGCTTTGATTTGTGAGGTTAACGATAAGGGCCCACCACCGAGACCTAATAACCCAGCAGCACCGACAAACAACCCTTCATTGTCATGCCCACAACCAATAGCTACGTTGGAGATTTTCCCCGACGGACCAAACGACACCGTTTCGGAGACAAAATCTCCGACAGTGTAGGACCCATCACCGTACGAAACCTGGTACAAACACGCAGTGTTACGACACGCGCTTACTTCAAGTGAAGAACACTGGCGTGAGTTGCACGTGATAGGGGAGTAAGTAGAAGAAGAAGACGGCGTGTAAACCGGGTCGGTTTG
Organism: Amaranthus palmeri; assembly: GCA_019776075.1. Classification (NCBI taxonomy): domain Eukaryota; kingdom Viridiplantae; phylum Streptophyta; class Magnoliopsida; order Caryophyllales; family Amaranthaceae; genus Amaranthus; species Amaranthus palmeri. The sequence goes on from JAAKBH010000022.1 coordinate 1,036,683, forward strand.
TTGGTAACAATCCGAACACGGCTGACATTGAAGCCAAGTGACGTCACTACCCGTATCAATCACCATGTAAAACTCCTTAGAAGGGGAACCGACACCCACACGTGAGAAATACTCCCCTGATCCGAGACTTGTTCCCGATGAAACCGGAGCTTCGAAATCCTCGGCACTAAGGAAAGCTTCCATGGGTTTTAAGTCGGCGCGTGAGATCCCACGGAGGTGGAACTCCGTCTTGGAGATGATGTACTTCACTCGGGCTGAGTCACGAGCGAGTCGCGACTGAGTGAGTGATTTGTAATCATTGTGAGAGTGGTGGGGTGAGTGGAGAGTAGTACGAGGATGAATTTGAAGTGAGAGTGACGCAGAATGATGTTTTGTAAAGTTGAATTGCTCATGTTGCCTATGTTGTTGTTTAGAGAAGAGATTGAGGGTGGATTGGAGAGAAGAAGAGATGTCTAAAGTGTTGTAAGTGAAAGTAGTGGAGAAGGTTAAGGAAGGAGAGAGTAGGAGAAAGAGTGTGAAAATAGGGAGAAACATTTTTTTATTTTTTTTTAGAGAGAGAAAGAGAGAGGAGAGAGAGTGAGATAGAGAGAAGGATAAGTGAAAGGGAGGAGTGGGATTATATTGGAGAAGGAAAGGAGTCATGTAAGGATTGTTGGGAAGCAAACATAAAAGAGGGGAAGGTGAGTGATTGAATGCAAAGATACAAAGGAGGTTATTTGTTATTTTATTTATTTTGTGGAAATAAATGGAATAAATTAAAGAAAAGTAGGTCCACAAAGTCAATCTTATTGTCACACTAAAATATTGAACACTACTTTTTCTTTATTTTTATCTTTGAAGTAGGATTATTGAAAAAGACAATAAAAATTGAACCCAAAGTTCTTTAAATGGTAATATGCTCTAACACTATGTTTGGATAGAGAGAAATAGAGGGAAAGAATAGAAAGTGATTTTAAAAGATGGAAAATCTTTTATTTGGATAACAAAAAAGAAATAGAGGAATTTGGGGAGGAGAAATGGGAGGGAAAATATGGACAAGATTTGTTAAAAATATAATTTCTTCTTACGTGGAAATATTTAAAAGGAAAACAGATGATAAAAAGAAAAAAGCGAGATTTGGAGAGGAGGAATAATTAAAGGGAAAACGAACAAAATTTGTTAAGAATATAATCTCTTCTAAAGTGGAAATATTTGGAAGGAAAATACTCATTTTCTTCATTTTTCCTATCCTTCCTTTCTAAACAATAAACAAACAAGATCAGTCTCCCTCTTAACCCCTCCTTTCCTTTCCTTTGCTCTAATTTTTTCTCCTAATTTATTATCCAAACATAGTGTAAATGATATATAAGACTTGATTTTCAACATTACTTCTCCGTTTGCTCATACATTATTGTGTGAATTGGTAGTGTTCACTCAAGTGTTTATTCTGATTCTTGAATATATGTAAATATTTTGATAATCTAGTTTTAACTTTTATTTGCTAGTTTTTTTTGAGTTGGATCAGATTATAATCAATTTCAATTATCCAAAATAATTTTGGACAACTCTAATGCAAATAGTTTTTGCGGGAAAAATTCAAAATTCACCATTATACGAATAGGAAAAATATATTTTGTGAATAATATTAACAAAGATGAAATGTATAAATGCGAATATAAGAAATATGTAAGGTTCATTTTCGAATAGTAGTAAGAAAATAAAGCAAAATAAGACCATCTAAATAAAAACAAATTAGAAGGGGGAGTCAAACTAATTTGGTTAATAATTTCAATATTTCTAATAGAATACTCTCTATGTTCTTTTTTGTTCTCCTTATTAATTTTGTGCACAGTTCCTAACGCAATGTTTAACTTAAATATATCTTTAGAAGCGCTTCATAAAAATTTTAAAAAGTGTTGATATTCAAAAAAAAAAAAATTTTAAAAGTGTACTCTTTTTAACGAAAAACTATACATCAGATGAATATGACAATACTCTCTTATAAATATTAACTTATTTACTTTTAAGCTCTCAATTACATTATTTATATTTTTTAAACCATTAATGAAAAGTTCTAACGAGAAAAGAAAAGAAGAGAAGGAAGGGAAAGCAAGGGGAGAGGAAGAAAGGGAAAGTCCTCTCAAATCTTCGCCGAAGATATTTTAATGTCAACAAAATTAAGGTACATCCCTTCAAATTCTTTTCCCCCAAATTCTTACCATTTCCCTCTTCGCTATCAACATTTGGGAATTTTCATCCTTTAAATCTTTCCCTTACATTTCTCTCTAGTTATTTACAACCAATTACCAATACCCAAATGAAAAGAACATAAAAGCAGAACAAGTTTATACTTCTTCCGTTTCAATTTACGTGCAACATTTGTTTCTTTACATAGTCCAATGCACTAATTCGATCCTTAATATATTTAATTATGTATAATCAAAATCATAAAAATTTAATATTAATATAATTTTTGCAATAAGACGAATCAAACAATATCGCACTTGATTATGTTCTAGCCTATTGTTTAAAACTAACCGTAAATTAAAAGAAATGATTAAATAGTGTCATTTTTCCTAATATTATTTTTTTTAAAAAAAAATTTGGAAATATATTAATAAGATCCGAAAGGAAAAGAACACCAACACTGAGACTTGGGAGCCCCAAAACCTCCGGCATAAAAAAACCTCGAGAGGAAAAAAGCCATCGGAAGAGGGGACCAAGAAACAGGCCACTCAGAAACAGCATATAAGTGGACTATGCATCACCAAATAGTTTCCGAAAATACAGACTTATACACCTAAAACACCAAAACTAGACAGAAGGTTCCTACATCTTACACACCCAAAACAAAAGAAAAACAAAAACTCCACCGAATGCATCACCACAATTACCACCTTAACACCAAATCACAGTCATTTTTTCTAATATTATAACTAATTTCAAACGGAGAAAATAACGTACTCCTAAAATAAAACTTCAAACCATAAGAGTCAATGATAAAGATTAATCTTTTGACTAAAATAATTGAATGTAGGCATGAAGGCACTAGAAATTAGAAGCCCAACTACTCCTTCAGTCCTGCTCCACCAAATTGAATAAATAGGATTAATTTGCTGCGCAAATTGTGATATCTTCCACCAAGTTCCACTCCATACTATGCTTTATTATGACCTACTTTTATTATTCTTTGTTAGGAATAAAAATAGGAATAGGAATATGATTCTATAATTTGTAAAATTGTACCAACTCTTTTGAAATGTGATTTATTACCCATAAAGTTTTCATCTTTTTATCCCCTTAACTCATTGTCATTGATTAAAAGAAGGGTAGTCAACATAAGTTTGATGTCCTTATTTCAAGGTGATTGATATATTCATCATTGCCTTTTGTTGATTAACATGAAACTTAGCATTTGCTAATGTCTATAATAGTGGCGAAAAAGCGGAGGTTAATTGCAATATATTTACTCTGTTTCATTATACTTGCTACGTAATTTAATGTGTTATTTTATTCATCTGTAAGTGGGATTATACACATTTAAAAATTATAAAAACTTAATATTATGAAAGTATGCATTAGACGATTCAAACAAAATTTCACTTGATTATATTTTTACTCAGATATTAGCTGTAATATGTAAAACAAGCTTGAACAATGAATAGTGCTCATAACCAAAATGTACTAAGTATTTCAGAACGGAAGAAGTATTATAAAATATGCATATAAAATGTGCATTGTGAATCTGATTGTTACATTAACTAAAGTGTCAAAGTTACTCAATTCAATTGTAGATGTCATATGACATTTTTATCAATGAATTATTAAAATCCTTACAAAAAATTAAGATTCATTAGCAATTTAAATACCCAAGAAAATTAAGAAATTTTGTTTTGTTAATAAGTTCTTTATAAAGATTCTAAATTTTTAAGAGGGCTTAAAGTGAATAGACATTGATTATTTTTACTATAATATAGAACTTAATGTAGCAAGTGATCGAAAGTTCAAATCTAGTCTATCTTATTTGTTTGGATGGTAATTTTAGCCTGCTTTAACTTATGGGTTAAGATTTGTTGCTGCTTACATCAAAGTAAGATCTGATTGTACCGTTTAACAACTTACAATTCACCATGTTTCACGATCATTTTTCTTGACTTGAACATTGCAAATGAATTGGAGAACTCCAATAACTTATATAGACCATCAATAATTCATCAACGTGAGCCAAATCATCACTAGTTCATCTTTTAGCTTGATGTCGTTAAAAATAATATACACATATATGTTTTATCATGAAAGGATCAAACCTTTTGTACCATTACTTAGGGTGCTTCAATCCATATACACACTTTTAACCTACATCTACATGCAACTTCAAATCATAACGTGCAAGAATTTCTAGAAACATTCAAATAAAACATGTCAAGCATTAAGCATTTGTTTGAGTATATAATATATTCTGGGGGCTTTAATCATCAACTTAAGTTTTTAATCGTGTTCTTTTCTTTATATGGTATCAGAAGACGGAATAACAAAAGGTCATAAGTTCAAATCTAAACCATTCATCATTTAAAGTAGAGTATTAAGCATCAAGTGTGAGGGAAATCTATGTTGCATCCACACTTTTAGGCCAAAGGGCTCTCATGTAAAGGAGCATGTTAGAATATGTAACATATTATGAGCCTCAACCATCAGTTTTGCACTTTTAGTTGAGTTGATTCCTTTAACACTAGTCGAGAGAGTATCTCTACAAGGTTAATCATCTTCCTAATCTATTCTCTGGTGGGTCCATGACTCTAGCCCAATCTATCAGCCCAACTATTGCCAATGGTGACTTCAAGAAACATTAGGTGTATTGGGTTGGGCCCCTTGTTGGTGGGATCTTGTTGGCCTTATCTATTGCAATGTCTTCATACAACAAGATGATTTTATAATCAGCTAAGCTATTCTTATGAGAGACTGTCCCTTTAAAGACGACCTCTAAAAATAAGATCACATTTTATTTTCATTTTAATTTAAATTAATTTGACGATGTAGCTCCTATAATTAATGCATCTCTCAGAGAGATTTTCTTACACAACAATACATGTTGGTTTTTATACTTCAATAAATTTATATTGTACATTGTAATTAATTAAAAATAACGTTAACAAAGTAAAATATTTTTAAAATAATTTTTCAGCACTTCAAATTTTAAGGGGGTTTTTGGCAAATTAGCTTATTGAGCTAAATTAGCTTATTTTGATATAAATCGAGGGTTGGCTGGTCAAACCAACTATTAGTAGTGTTTGGTGAATTAGCTGGTTGAAACAGCTTATTGATACAAATAAGCTGCTTATAGCAGCGGGTTCTGGTCAAACCAACTATAAAAATCAGCTGGTCAAATCAGCCATTATAATCAGCTATCAGCTACCAGCTTTCAGCCATTTGCCGAACACCCTCTAAATAAGTACTGCACAAGTTTTTAAAAATTGATTTTTGATCTAGTCTTTAAGAGATCTTGATAAAGTTTTATTTATGTAAAAAAAAGTTTAAGCTGATGGTTGAGGCCCTACAATATATTATATACTCCAACACGCCCATCATATGAATGATCTTTGGGTTCGAAATGTGGATTCAACACAAACCTTCCTCATACCTAGTGCAAAATAAATATTCTACTTGAATTTGAGGGGAGTTGAAATTCGAACTTGTAATAACTTTTTTAAATAAACTATCAATTTGTAGGTGTAATTTTAAATAAGGATAAGATCAAATCCCAATAAAATTATGTCATTTTACAATAGAATTATTAAATTGTGTGATGACTTGATGAGTTTGTAGAGTTGGAATAAATTTTTGTTTCTACGAAGAAACCAATTCAAATCTTATCAAGTCAATAATTCACATTTTTAAGAATGAAGTTAGACTCTCACTATATAAAGAAGTCGTGCAACAATTTGAAGACTGTCACGCCAATTCTTCACGCATTCAAGAATCCTTATTAAGCTTATTTGTTGGTGCATTGTAAAACAAATAATAACAAAATAATTTAGAGTTAAAATTTTCAAAAACTATATCATGTCATCTTCAAAAGTTGGATCGAATTTTTCAATGCTCAATCGATGTTTTCTCTTCACCCCATCAAAAGTTTCTCATATTTAATCATGCTAGCAAGCAAGATGACCAATTATTTGAGAAATTGCAAGAGTAGGCAGCTACACTGAATTGTATATTATTTAACTATTCACATAATCACATACAAAGTATTTTCATATTTTACAATACGCAGTTTTCTTGAGTTTCACTTCATTTGAGAGAGAATATGATACAAACAAGATTTTGACATTTAAATTTTACATAAGCAACTAAGAGGAAGACTACCAATTAAAACAAAATATTTTTCAAGACAACATTATTATATTTTACAACTAACAATCCAAATACTAATATAATAACTTTTATTTTAATTGTTTGAAATTGCTTAACTCTCACTCTCGTTCTCCTACACATATATTTCAATATATGTTTATGTGTGAACAAGTAGTATTTGACATTTATTCAAAAAAAAAGTAGTATTTGACATAGTCAACAATGAACATACATCATCTAATAAGAGTAATTTAATACAAACAACAACTTGTATTTTCTTTCTATCTTTCATTTTGGACAAAATAAGAACTTCATCATGAAATTAAATATGCTTCAACCGACACAAAACTTGATTCTTCAAATTATACTTTTTCTGTCTCTTTTCACTTGCATCAAAATTAACCTTTGCACTATTCACCATTTGATTGTATTTTGCATATTACGGCTATCAAATAAGGAACAAAATACAGTCATGTAACATCTTATTTATTCTCCTCGTCACATATAGTTTTATTTAATCAAATTTTATACGATTTTTAGTTACTCATAACTTTAGCTATGAACAACACAAAAAAGTACGTAATTTGGTGCAAGTAAAAAAGAACAGAGATGCTTAACTATTCAGCAAAAGAAGCAATAATCTCACCCAAAACCTCACCAAATCCACCATCATCATCATTATCACCACCATTACTTTTCTTGCCGGACAAGCAACCAACATGAATATGAACATCACAAATCCCACAAAAATACCTCCATTGTTTGCATGATTTGTCACAAACATCACATTTACTATTACCCATTAATTGAAGCTTCAAAACATGTGGAGGATGCATTATTTGGTTACCCAAAACCTCAGGATAATCACTACAAATTGGATGCATAAAAAAGCTACAAGCTTTACACCTATAAACCATACCCTTAACATATTTTTCACATATATGACATTTATGATCCAAATTTGGTCTATCCATAAGTTGAAGATGGTGTTGTGGGTGTGTAAAGGATGAAATTGTATTTGGGCAATCACCACATATTGAATGAATGTTGTAATCACATTGATCACAATGAAATCTCATGCCTTTTCCCTTTGTTTTGCATATTTTGCACTCAAATTTTGAGTTTTTGTAGACTTCTTTTAATGGGTGTTTTGGGTGTTTTTTGTGTTGAATAAATTTTGGTTGTTGTGGGTTATACATGTTTGGGTTTATGTTTGTTTTAACAAAATAATCTTTGAAGTTGGAATACAATTTTTTAGTTAGATTTATATAGTTTAATTATAAAAATGTAATATTAGTGTGAAAGTATGATCAATTTGTTCTATATATAATTAGAGTAGTTTGATTTTTTCATATTATGTGTTGTCATTGATTTGTTTGAATTCAAAGTTATACTAGTCAAGTACATAAATTAATTTGATATTAACACAAATTTGTGTAAAAGGTCTTGGGTTTACTAGTTGCCAATTCATAGGAAGATGTGATAGTTTGGTTTTCTTGATCTACTTTTCAAAAGGTGTATTTTGGTGAAACTTTGAATAAAATGAACTTATTTAGGAAAAAAATGTCAATTTAAGCTTGGGGAAACTCAGGGCTGTCTCGTTCATTTTTGGGCCCCAGAGCAAAAGATAAAAATGGGCCCCTAAAAACTAAAGACATAACGCATAATATAATATATCTTTTGTTTTTTATTGTTAATATTTAATCTACTTTACAAAAAAAACACTAAAAACTCATATTATTTAGCAAAAAAATGTAAGTTATATATAAATTTGATTCAAATTAATATCACTTATATACATAAAAATAAGTTTTTTGGGCCCTGAAAAACACGGGGCCCTAAGCGGTTGACCGCTTTGCACTTGCCATTTGACGGCCCTGGGGAAACTTATCTCTCCAAATAATTGCCTTATGGTCCAATTCTAAGGTTTGGTTTATTCGCATTTAGTAATAACAGGCAATTCTTTGGCTCACTAATTTTTTTACTCATCTTAAGTAATGGTCTGCTGTTAGTAACAACTAACATCGGACGATATGCGAAAGAAAGATTTGATAAAGGTATATGTGAAAACAATCATAAGCAGGCCATTGTACATCTAAAGTCAACAACAATGAAAAAAGTCAACCCATTCGCGCTCTGTTAGTAAGTGATGGCGATTGTTTGACTGACTTTTGACTCAGTTTTAGTAATTGTTAGTTGTTATTATCAACAAACAAATTTCATATTCTTAGGAATGAGTTGAAGGCGCTTATTTAAGGAAATATGTTTTTCCAAGGCTTAGTTTTTAAATATATTTAAAAGAAATGCTCTTTAGTTCAAATTTTTGTATTTTTGTTGTCTTGATCCTTTTCTCATAAGGTATAATTATTTCTAGACTCAAATTTGAGCTCAATATTTAAACTCTACTATGCTAGATTTTTGCTAATTTTTTTTTTATTATTCTGATTCATACAAAATTTTCTTTAATTTTATACTTCATTTTCAATCTCAATTACTCAATTTTATTGACCAAGGAAAAAATATATTTGAATGATGAGCTGGCATGTTATTATTATCATTATCCACCCCAAGAGTCTTGGAATGACCCTTTATTTTTCAAGACTCACCCAAGATATTCTTTGTCATGGTGGAACAACTACGTAAACTTCAAGGTTACCGCGTTGATATTTTAAAAGTTTTGATTACCACATGAAAACTCAAAACCTCAGAGTTACCATGTGAAATTTCCCTATTAAAAAAAATATATAAAGAGCAAGAATAAAGTATATATTGAGATTTTATAAAAAAAAGGACAATACTGTCCAACGTATGTAACAGAGTACTTTTGGTCAGTATCTAATGGGAGTATTCTTTGTTTTTTTCTTTTTTACCTATTTTACACACTTTTTTTAATTTTCACTTCATTTACCATATTTTTATTATAACAAAGAGTATGATACAAACAAGATTTTGACATTTAAATTTTACACAAGCAACTAAGACTAATTAGACTTCTATTAAAACAAAATATTTTTCAACAAGACATTCATTAGATATAACAAGCTCTAATATAATAAATTTTATTTTTAATTCATTGAAATTGCTTAACCCTCACTCTCACTCTCATTCGAATACACATATGTATTTCAATATAAGTTTATATGTGAACAAACAAGTAGAATTTAATTTAATACAAACAAGAACTTTTAATTCAAATTATTATTTATCAAAAAAAATATCACATATACTTTAACTGATCCAAAAACTCGATTTCTATAGCTCTTAACTACTAAACAAAGAAACAATACTCTCACCCACACCCTCACCCAAACCCCCACCTAATCCATGAGCCAAAACCTCACCAATTCCACCACCACCACCACCATCATCGTCATCATCATTTTTCTTGCCGGACAAGCAACCAACATGAATATGAACATCACAAATCCCACAAAAATACCTCCATTGTTTGCATGATTTGTCACAAACATCACATTTACTATTACCCATCAATTGAAGCTTCAAATCATGTGGAGGATGCATTATTTGATCACCCAAAACCTCAGGATAATCACTACAAATTGGATGCATAAAAAAGCTACAAGCTTTATTCCTATAAACCATACCCCTAACATATTTTTCACATATATGACACTTATGATCCAAATTTGGTGCACCCATAAGTTGAAGATGATGTTGTGGGTGTGTAAAGGATGAAATTGTATTTGGGCAATCACCACATATTGAATGAATGTTGTAATCACATTGATCACATTGAAATCTCATTCCTTTTCCCTTTGTTTTGCATATTTTGCACTCAAATTTTGAGTTTTTGTAGACTTCTTTTAATGGGTGTATAGGGTGTTTTTTGTGTTGAATCCATTTTGGTGGTTGTGGGTTATACATGTTTGGGTTTATGTTTGGGTTATAGATCAAGCGCCAAATATAAGTGCTTTTGGCATAGTGGTATCAAGATATATATAAAATAAAAAAAATTGTGAAAAGTATGATCAATTTGTTCTATATTAGAGTAGTTTGATTTTTCAAATTATGTGTTGTCATTAATTTGGAAGAAGTTGTGAGTTTGGGTTAGAATTGAAAGTTCTAGTGTTTTACTAGTCAAGTACATATATGAATTCAATATTAACACAACTTCTAAAAGTTCTTGGGTTTATTAGGTTCCAATTGATATATAGGAAGATATGATAGTTTGGTTGTCTTGATCTACTTAACATAAGGTGTTGTGTTGATACACTTATATAAGGTGTTAATATCTAGACTCAATTTTCAATATTTAGACGCTGTTACATCAGGTTCTACTGATTTTGTATACATTTATTATTATTTTGATTTATATAAAACTCTTTTAAGTTATTCACCTCTCTGAGGACCTGACTAGGGATAGGAGTAGTTGGAGGCGTTTTATCCAGGTTTTAGACTTTGGCTTTTCTTCTTAGAGTCGTTAGCAGCGTCTTGCTTTCAAGTTGCCCCAGTTTTACTGTGTGTTTTTGTTTTTTAGTTTGTTTTCAGTTTTCCTTTTGTTTTATTTACATATTGGACATTTTATGTGTTTTTAACTCCACGAGGCAGGTATGAATCTTTATCTTTATCATCTTGGAGCCGGGGGACTTCTTTTGGCCGTGCTCTCCTTCACGGGTATGAGTTGCCGCCGTCCTTCCCTCCCCAGACCCTGCTCATAGTTCTCTATGAGCGGGATATACTGGGTAGGATGATGATGATGATGATTATTATTCACCTCAATAGTCTTGAAACGAGCCTTTATTATTCAAGACTCGATCTTTTTAACTTCACCAAAGCTAGTCTTTATCGATGACTCACTTGCAAGACTCCCTCCAAGACATCTATACTTTGTATAATAATTTCTTGGAGGGCATGAATGTTGGGTCAAAAGGGCTAATGTATTTATGTACTACTTGGTAATAGGCAGTGCGTAGAATACAATACATGTTAACTCCGCCTCCTAAAATTTTGTTCAAGTTTTGCCGCTGGGCCTGGCAGCACGTGAAAAGCATAAACATGAGCTAGTATTTACATCTAAAGATCTATTTACCTGTGATAGTCAATCTATAATTTATGTTGCTAACATTTCTGTCTTCATGAATGAACGAATCTTATTAAGGTTCATTGTTATTATGTGCGTGATGATGTTCGTGATGGTTTTATTTCTCTTACGTATATGCAACCACTGAGTCTAATTTATGTTACTAAATCCTTGGAAACTCCACAATATTGCAATTTATAGTAGATTGGGCATTTCTAATCTTTATAGGGTGGGATCTTAAGCCCACTCCAAAATGGCATTGTTCTATTTTATATTCCCTCCGAATTATTTTATATGTCCTATTTGAGTTAAGGGTTATTAAGGGTGGTGTGAGGTCCATTAAAAAGGTGGTAGTTGGTTATCTTAATTGATTAATTTAATTGTAAATGTGGTAGTTGGATATTGGGAGTACTAAAAGTGGGGGTAGTTGAATATTTTAATTGATTAAATTAATTGTAAAGATGGTAGTTAGGTATTTGGAGTAGTAAAAGTGGGGTATTTAGGTAAAAAAAGATAGACAAAAAAGAAAATGAGACAATTGATATAATTTTGCCAAATAAGGAAACTAAAATAATTCGGAGGGAGAAATTCTTTCAAATCACAAAAACTTGTATGTAGCCGCCTCATGCGTGGCCCAAAAACCTTTAGACTTGTCGAATTCAAGCCAAAACACTCATTTCAAGATTTAAAAACCCAAATCTAACACTTAAAACCCCTACACCAAGCCTTAATCTTTCTTCTCTTAAGGCTTAATTCAATTTTTTAGCTATCGACTTTAACCCTTAAAATACATATTCCAGCATTTAAAATATCACTTGTAAGTTGTAACTTTTGAAATCCCTACTTCAACCTTTAGTTTTATATTTTACTTACTTACTCCAACTGAACTGCAAAATATTCATTTCAAGACTTAAAATCTCTAATTTAATAATTTAAAGTTTGTTAAGTCAGAGATTTAAAAAACCTATTTAAGCTTAAAAATAGCAAGTTTAAAACTATGAATTAGACTCAGTGGTCGCTCGCATATACCGGTGTCTAACATGAGAATTGTTGTTCCTTATATTATTTCCTAATAGAGCTAAGCCCATGTAATTATTTTAGGAGACTTGTTAATAGAGGTGTTCGACGAGTCGGGTCGGGTCAAAATTTAAATGGACTGGGGCGGGGCGGGTCATGTCAAATGATAAATGGGTCGGGGCGGGTCAAGCCCATTTAAATTTGACCCACTATGACCCTTTTTAAAAAAGTTCATAGAATAGCTTTTTTTATTATACTTTATGGCCCGTTGGGTCGATCCACTCATATATATAATAATATCATTTAAAAGATTTTTAAAAAGTGGTAAAGTTTTTTCCGCAATTAATACTTATAATTTTCCAACCCGACCCTTTACACCAAGGCCCGTTAACGGCCCGCCCCATTATTAACCCGACCCGCTAATGACCCGCTAAAATGTGACCCGACCCTTGAGCCGTTGGGTCGACCCGCCCCATTGAACACCTCTATTTGTGAAGGATCGTACACGTGTGATATTCGGGTTGATATTTTCCCCACATTGTATATAAATTAATAATTAAAGCAAATCACAAAACTATGAGAATTCAAAAGAAATAATATTAATGTCAAAAACAACAAATTTTAGTCTCAAATAAATTGAATGATTGAGCTTTAAAGGAAGAGGAATTGGTTTTGTGAAGAATCATCATCGTATTCAATATATTCCGCCCATATAAAATTATGGCCAGGATTTGAAAAGGGAAAGACAGCGGCAACTCATACCCATGAAGGAGAGCACAACCAATGAGTCTCCGACTCGAAAAACGATATTACAAGATTCCGATTCTGCAACTGCTGAGACCGAGTGCAACTGTGGCAAACTCCACAAGTCTGCATCTTATAATCTTATCACACACAAGCGTTATCCGTATGTATAAGATATATATATAGCTAAAATACATATGAATATAATATGATATAGTAAAAACAATTGAAAAATGATAAAGAAAACAATAATAATAGCAGTAAAAGCACCGGATAAAAGCCAGATAACAAGAACACCGACATGTAAGCGAAGGAACAATCAATATTCTAAAACATGTATAAGGCGCCTCCACTCACTCATATCCCTAGTCAGGTCTTCTGAGAGGTTTGGAAAATAAGTTAAAATAATAAGTAGATAGTAGATTTGAGTGTAAGAAAGAGATTTTTTTTGAAAAGGGTTAAGATAGAGATTGAATATAAGTTTATTATTTTTATGAAAGATTATTTCTCGGTAAATAACCTTAAATAAGGATCTTATATTTATGTACAAAATGTGCTACTAAACTCTTATATGAGACACATTTTTTAATAAGATCGTCTCATACAACAAGTTGTGTTAAATTTATAAATAAGAATAAAAGAACGACAGTAAAACTATCGTGAAAGATGAAAACAAATGCAAAATCTAAAAAAACAAATACAAATAAAAATAGTGCAAATTGCAGAAAGTACAAATTTGTCGGCAGAGCATGTGTGCTGTTAAAAAGACAAGATTTCTCAGCTTTAATAAGTATTTTGTTTTCTAATAGAGAAGGTATTACTAAATAACGGTTATTTGTGAGTTTAATGAATTACCCTTATGCGGTAAGATGTAATAGGGTGAGAGTTTTATTATTTTAATTTATCCTTTTCAATTTTATTTATTTTAATATTATTTTTTTATCTTTTTATAGTGATTTACAAATCACGCTTATTAAAATTTTTATTTCTAATATATCTTCGTATAGAAACAGGACTTTGTTTTGCAGTCAGTCTCCTAGGAAACCGTCTTTTTAAAAGACGCCTCTCAAGCCCAGCCCAACAAAGCTTAATATATATTCTTTCTCTATGTTTTTCGTTATGGGCCGAACCAATTTGAAATGGTCTCTCAAATAGATCGTCTCTCACAAGAATTTGTGTTTTAAAATGGGTAGCTTACAATCTTTAACAGCTGGATTCAAACTCATTGGGCCTTTTGGGCCCCTCTTACAAAATGTATCAGTGTGTGGGCCATCACCATAAACAAATAACTATACCGTATGTCACGGTTCTCATAAACGAACTGTCTTTATTCCCAACTTTCTTTGTCTAACTTTTTACTAAAGTTTGTATTGCCTCTTGATTTTCAAAAATCTCATTTATTTTTGGTTATTATAAATTAATTATTTTTAATTTTTATTTTATTCTTAATTCATACATTAAAATATAGTCAAAAGAGGTCTTATTTGATTCATCTTAATATAAGATTTACTAATATATCTAATTTTTATAATAATTAATTATACACAATTATTGTTACTAAGGGGTTCTTTGAATCAAGGGCAAATATTTAAGAGGGTAAATAAAAGTCAAATTACGAAAATAAAGTTAGATAGATGATTAAAGAAATTTTACTATTAAAGAGGTGAAAGAATTAATTAGAAAGTAATGACAATTAGAGAAAATAACAATCAATTCCCTTATTTTGCGTATAAATTAAGGGAAGGATGGCAAAATTCTTTACCTCCAATTTTCAAATTAGGGAAATCAACCTTTATTTTATTCATCGTTTTAAATTTACTCTCATTCTTCTTCTTCTTCCTCTATCACAATTATTTCAATAACTTCATTTGCATCTTTAATTATCTTTGTTATATTAGTTTGACTTTTTTTTCACCTTAAATACTTACTCTCAATCCAAGATCGGATCGTTGATTGTCAAATTGTGTTGTGATCCTATAACAAGGATTTTGAGTTAAATAAGGTCACACGATTTTACCAACATTAAAATCCTATATACAATTCGGATCAATCGCCTATTTTTAAATCGTACTATCGATGTCACAATCGAATGACACCCAATATTTTAAAGTGCAATTAGTCAAGTCACAAGTGATTAGAAGTGTAAAGACAAGAGATTAGAGTATTGACTAGTAGAATCATATGTGATGATTCACTAATGCCGTTGTAGACTTTGTAGTTGTGTACAACTTACAACGACTTTGTACTTGTTACTTAGTCAAGCATTAATCCCAAGTGCGTAATTACTAATTAGGTGTTAATCTTATTGAGTAATTTCATATTTTTTTCATTTCTTTCTTAGAAATATCATTAATCATGATTTATGAATCATAATAATTGACAAAGACCTTATTTATTTTA
The DNA here is from genome assembly GCA_019776075.1 of Amaranthus palmeri. NCBI lineage: Eukaryota > Viridiplantae > Streptophyta > Magnoliopsida > Caryophyllales > Amaranthaceae > Amaranthus > Amaranthus palmeri. The sequence continues at coordinate 1,052,215 of JAAKBH010000022.1, forward strand.
TTTATCGACTTTTCATATGAGCACTTCCTATTTTCATTATAAGAAATTAAGAGCTAGTTTATCCGTTTCTTTTTATTTGTCCATTTTATATTTTTCCACTTTATGAGAGAGAAATTTGATTTTGATTTTTAAAGTATATATTCAAGACAAAATATATTCATATGAGATCTTGTTAGATTCGTCTTAATGCTAAGAATTTTATATACTACCTCCGTTTATATTTATGTGCAACTTTTAGCCCAAGCACGGTTGTCAATGCAAAACTTTGTAGGGAGAAATTAGAGGAAGTAGGTATAGATAATTAAGGGAAAGAAAGAGAGAGAAAATGATGGAAGTAGGGATAGGTAAGTAAGAGAAAGAAGGAGAGAGGAAGTAGGAATAGGTAATTAAGGAAAAAGAATGAGAGAGAAAATGATGTGATAGGTAATTAAAGGAGAGAGAAAATGATGGGATAGGTATTTAGATAGGTTATTTTTTACTAAAAAAGGAAAGAAAAAAATGAGTTGCACATAATTTTTAGCGGACAAAAATGGCAAAAGTTGCACATAAATATAAACGGAGGTAGTATAATTTTTACAATTTTTTTATGCTTACCAGAAATATCGAGACTCAAAATTTGCGTTAAAATATGTAAATAAATATCTAGCTTTGTCCCACATCCGTTGAAAATTTGCGTCAAAATTTGCGTTAGAATAAGGTAGAGTAGGTTAGGGTAGGATAGAATAGGGGTAGGTTAGGGTAGGATAGGATAAGGTAGAGTAGGTAGGATAGGATAGAGTAGGATAGAATAAAGTAGAGTAGTTTAGGGCAGGATACATTAAGGGTAGGGTAGAGTAAGTTAGGGTAGGATAGTGGTAGGGTAGAGGAGGGTAGGATAGGAGAAGAGGTAGGGGCTTAATAGGATAGGTAGGATAGAAGAGGGAATAATGTACATATTGATTATTTTAACAATTGTTATTATTAAAGGAACCGACAAATTTTAAATAAATAATTTTTTAAAATTAATCAAAGTAGGGAAATAGATTTATTTTTTTAAAATTATTTTCACTTATAACTTTATAAAAATGAAAATTTTGAAAATCAATTTTCTGTGGTTTTTCTTATGTTTTCTAATGAATAACTATTATTATTAAAGGAACCGACAAATTTTAAATAAATAATTTTTTAAAACTAATCAAAGTAGGAAAATAATTTTATTTTTTTAAAATTATTTTCACTTAAAACTTTATAAAAATTAAAATTTTGAAAATCAACTTTTTGTGGTTTTTTTTTTATGTTTTCTAATGATTAATAAAAGTAAAGTTTTGGGTTTTATTTACTTTTAAAACTTAATATCATTCATCACATGATTGACATCTATATCATACTCCCTCTGAATCAATTTACTTATCCCATTTGCTTGTGCACGATTATTAAGGATAATATGGGGTCCATTAAAAAGAATAAAAGTAAATGGGCCCATTGGTTCAGTAAAAGTAAATTGGATGTGAGTAAATTCATAAAAGTATTGGAGGGTAGCAAGTGATTGCTATTCCTGTTTTCTCTTGGCTTTCGTGAGTAAGCCTCCCACTGTGTGCCTGTCAAAGGCTTAATTGAGGTTGGGAGGGTGACTTTGGTGCTGTCGGGCCTGCTAGGGTTTGATTTAGACTATTTTCCCCTTCTCCCTCTGTTATCACTGTGACTTAGACTATGACTTTGTGCTTGTGTTGGAGGCTAGCCTCAACCAGCCCCAATGATCTCAGATGTGAGTAGTGGGCTACTGCACATCATACCAGCCCTAAAGGTTGTTGCAATTGGTCTCTGTGCAACTGTTTATTGTGGAATTGCTTATTGTGGTTTTGTTTTGAGGATAACAACTTGATTGTTACTCCTAATACACCTAGATTGTTGAAGTGCTAGATTTGCTTCTGGTATAAGCCATGTCTTGGTTCTGAACACGTTCCGATGATCTGTGGGTTCAAAACTTCATCTACTTGCCTCCCATTTTGATGGACAAGGGACTATTGTGATGGCTGGTCTTTGCTGCAGTGTGTGTCCCATTTTGTTTGTTGGTTGTATTTTCATCTTCTAAACATGAAAGATGGTGGAATTCAAGTGTTATGGTGTGGTCTCTGTGGACTGATTATAGCTGGTTTAGCTGCTATGAACATTATTTGGAGTACCTTGGGTGATTGGTTGTCTTGTTGTTTTGTAGAGACCTTGGTTTATATGTTGCTCCTAGATGTATGCTGCTCCTCACTTCATGAAAGCACACAACTCTGTTGCTGCTGATATGAACAACACACAAGCAATTGAGACTTGTCCTACTGGATAGTGCTCTGTGCAGGTCTGGCAGTCTGTTTTCAGCACACTTGTTGCTGATATGCTGCTGGCCTAGCCTCTCTGTGTTTGATTCTGATATGCTGCTGGCCTTGCTGTGTTGCTATGACTGTCCTGCTATGCTTGGGTCTACTCATCTTCAAATCACACACTGGTTTTGGGTGTCCCTAGGGTGTAGGAAGATCACGAAGATGACCGTGGTTTGTGTCTCGTACTGATACGAGCAAGCTTAACTCGTCTAATGTATTTGGATCATTGAATGTATTCATATTGGTTTTTGGTTTTTTAACACAGTAATACTTAGGATCTTTTGTAAAGTCTATTTGTGATATAGAGTCGTTTAGCCTAGGAGCTTTCATTTGATGTTGGCGTGCCCTTTCTAAGCGAATGACGAGGGGCCTGTCCCTTAGAAGCTTCGTTTGGGCCGTCTCCTTAGTCTGTGGACCTTTTTGTAAGCTTCGGCTATTTTTCTGGCATTTTATAATACTTACTTTGCCAAAAAAAAAAAGTTCATAAAAGTAAATTGGTTCAGAGGGAGTATGATATAGATGTGAATCATGTGATGAATGAAATTAAATTTTAAAAGAAAATAAAACCCAAAACTTAAATGAAACAAAAAATAAATAAAAGAAATAATTTGATGTTAGTACATTGAATGGCACGCAACACATTTAAAAAGTCTACCAATTCCTCAAATTATGAACAAAAATTCCTTGATTGGAGTTATACTGGAATATATTAATCCAAAAAACTGAATTAAGTCGGTACTAACTCGAAGTTCCTTCCATTATCACATTGCAGACATGTCTTCATTATCTCCACTACTCCAAACTTTAGTGGCCAACCACCATTTAAAGGATTTACTCCACTTTATGCACCAAAATTTAGGCATCAACTCTAGTACTTTTTTTTTTTTTTGAAAATATCAACTCTAGTACTTTGTTATAACATAAGTTATATGAAATATTGTTAAAAAAAATTTTCAATGTGAATTTTTTTTATTTATTTTAGTTTCTATAATTTTACAATTTATATAATTAGAGATATTAACGATTTAATTTGTGCATTAAGGCTTGAGAAAGTTATTCTGGATGTAAGTAAAAAAACAGAGGAAGTATATAACATATCATGTGTTGAGTTGGTTTCTTAATATGATATCAAAAGTCGGTATGACAAGTGGTCACGGGTTTGAATCTCAACCATCACTCGTTTAGAGAGAATAGTTAATGCCAAGTGGACTTTTGTTGCGTACATCCAGACTTCTAGGATAAAAGACTTTCGTGTGAGGGGGTGTTTTGGAGTACATAACATATTCTTAGAGTCTTAACCATCAACTTAATATTTTTGTTGAATTGGTTCGTTGACATTTGACAAGTACAACCTCCTAAATCAGAGTAGGAGCCATTTAACTAGCGCTTTGATCTCTAACATACCCCACAAGGTATCGGATATGGACATTTGTGGTGTTTGACAAACAACTAATAGGTGATTAGGATAATGGATTTAACCAACTGATTATATTTACAGACTTGATCAGTTGGATTTATTAGCTGACTATTTGAAAGTGTTTGTTAAAATTTAGCTGATACTTTAATATTATCAAGTATAAAAAAGACATATAAGAACATAAATAATATTATCAAGTATTAGTTTTTTTTGAGGATTAAATAATATAAGTTTATACTATACTCTTAGCCCTGTAAATAAATTATGGACAAAATTTAATAAGCTTCCATATTAGAATAAGTAAAATGAAAATAAATAATGATTGCATAGTTATTAAGAATTGACACAATTAAAAATAGTAATTTGTAATTAACATTTAAAGTACATAATTGTTCGAGAATGATTACATTTCTAAATAATTGCAATTACTTCTTCCTATTAGTTTCCCAAAATTGTAATTTATGTAGTATTAATCACAAACAATAAACATTAAATAAGAAGAAAGCTATAAAATGAGAAGAGAGAATAAACAATAATCAAACAACATTCAATTGACTGTGTTTTATCTTGTAGATTAAGAATAAACATGCAAACTAAGAATGAAATATGAATAGTTTAAAAAATTAAATGGGACAAAATCACTAAACTAGAAGAATTGATATCACTACTATAAAAAAAATATGGGTAATGATATTTACAGCCCTTAGGTCTGTAGATAAAAATCAACAAATTCATTTTATCATTATTAATTTTAAGTTTTTAAGATAATCTAATCTAAAATTTGAAAAACAATTAATATTTTATATAATGATTTTTTAGTTCCCAAGAAATAATAAATGATAAAACAATAAAGTATAATTAATTGCTTATGTTTCCAAAGCAAAAATAATATTAAATTAAATAAATTAAATGCAAGATTCCTTCTTATATACAGTCCTTAGGGTTCTATTTGTATAAATCATTTTCCAAAAAATATTACATCATCATCATCAATTCCATATCTCACTTGAAGACAAGGTTTGAGTAAGGATTGTTTCATCAGCCTAGTAAATAAACAATTTATTATTAAAATAAACATCATGTCATATAAATAGTTAAAAATCATCAACAAATTATACACGAATTTCCACATTTAAAGATCTCAGTTTGCATCATTTGCTATCTAATTCGTCTTAGTTGATTTGCATTCCTTTTATTTTGGATAGATCAATTTATTTTAATCTTATCCATACATTTCAATTCTCTTTTAAATTCATGGTATTTATGACAACTTGGAATTCATTTCAAATGTTAAATTGGTTCAAAACTTCAAATACTATAATTGATAACTATTGAGTTTAGAAATGTAAAATTGGGTCAATTTCATGGATTTCCAATAACGACGAAAAATTGGCAAAGTATCAAAATTTGCAAATTCTAAGTATATAGGTGTCATTTACTATTCTAGAATTTAAAAGCCAAAATCAAATTTCCTATTTTTTAAAGAATTCTATGTTGTCAATTATAACCTGCGCAATTCATTTTCTTTCTTCATTTATTATATTATATCTTAAAAAAACTCTCACTATCTCCTTAAATTAATTTTAATAAGACCGAAAAAATATACTCCTTTCTCCTTAATTTTTTTTAATGAGACAAAGAAAACATATGAATTCAACACATAATAATACCATTAAAATATTGGTGCAAAGTTGCAAAGTATATGAGTGCAAATTCTAGCCCAAATCTATATTTAGGATTATAACAAAATATATTTAAAATCGAACTGAGCTTTTAAAAGTCGTCTTTACAAAAGACCGAAAGACAATCTTAAGTGAAAATTTGTGATACATAAATAAATACTTCCAAACGAGCGACCTGCCGCGTTCTTTCCTTTTGTTCTTAATTTAAAAAGTACTTCCTCAATTATTGTGCTTTTTCAATAATGACAAACCGACCGATTTAATCATTCATTTTGAATATTCAAATATAATAAAATCAAAAATAATAAATAAAGAAAACACAAAAAGTGGGTAAGGACACCTAATTTCATTATTTTTCTTTACAATTTTAAATCACTGAAAATAAATAAATAAAAATACTAATTAATCAACTTCTTTTTTCCTGGATCCTTAATATTCCCTTTTGGAAAACAGAATTCTGAATAATTTTCACCCCTAAAATTGGAGAGAAAATTAAAATAATACAATAAATTCATAAACCAGGAAAAAAATTCTGTAATTGACCAAAAAATTTACTAAAAAATAAAATTAATTTACATTCTTTCCGTTATTGTAACCGTAATAGGATAAATACCACTTAACAAACTTTTTCAACCCGGTTTGCAAATCGGTTGTCGGTTTATATCCGAAATCTCGTCGGGCCAAACTGATATTCGCATGAGTGAACGGAACGTCGCCGTTTCCGGGCATCTCTACCACATTCTTTTTTGCCTTCACTTTCAGATGCTTTTCCAGGATACCGACAAGTGTCGGTACCGTCACCGGTTGTGTATTTCCCAGATTGTAGATTCTGTACGGTGCGGGCCCACGCTTTTTACCGCCGCTGCCGGTACTCTTCCCTGAGGTATCCAGTGAACCTAAACACCCTTTTACGACGTCGTCTATGTACGTGAAATCTCTTGCTAAATCAACCTTGTTCTTCCCTCTGTAAATGGTAATGGGTTTTCCCTGAAGAATGTTTCTGGTAAAAGAGAAGTACGCCATGTCTGGTCTACCCCATGGGCCGTAAACTGTGAAGAATCGAAGCCCGGTAATGGAAAGCCCGTAGATGTGATTGTAAGTATGAGTGATCTCCTCACCGGCTTTTTTCGTGGCGGCGTAGAGGGAAGCGGGTTGATCAGTCCGGTCAAGTTCAGAAAACGGGCTTTTCTCGTTAAGACCGTAGACTGAACTTGATGAAGCCCAAACAATGCTCGGTTGTGGGTTAGCTGATTTACAGACTTCCAGCAAGTTGACTAAACCGGCGATGTTGCTATGAACATATGACATCGGGTTTTCAATGGCGTACCGTACACCTGCCTGTGCCGCTAAATGCATAACGTGGGTAAAAGCGACAGTATCGAAGAGTTTCGACACGATCTTGTAATCGTTAATGTCTCCTTCAACAACGAAAATGCCATGAGATTGCAGAAGATTTTTGCGCGCTCGTTTCAATGACGGATCATAATAGTTGTTGAAATTGTCAAGTCCAACAACCCCATCGCCTCGCTTTTTGAGAGCAAGAGAGACGTGGGACCCAACAAAACCGGCAGCGCCGGTAACAAGAACAGACATCCCTCCAGATCGGTGGATCTGGGCAGAAGTCCGTACATCCTTTTCCCATTGAATACCACCCCAAGAAGCGGTCAAGTATTTGCTTCCGGTATCAACAAAACTCTGAAAACTCAAATACGACGCCGTTAAAGCGATCAGAAACAGAGCCCACAAGAACATAGTACTCGTTGAGGCGAAACACCGGTGGATTTGACGATTCATGTAGAAATGTGCACCTCTTTGATCTACCTTGAATTTCCCAGGTGTTGAAGGGAACAATTCATCCTCTAATTGAGAAGGCATTGTTCTAAATTTTTTTATATTTTAATTTAAGAAATTCAAAGGATGATCAATTATCAATTATATGTAAAAAAACAAAAAATGGAAGAAATTAGAGAAAAAAGAATGGCAGATGCAGAGGAAATTTAAGAAAGGAAAAGAAAATTATGTTCTGCATCTGCTAAGAGAAAAAAGAGGGAGAAGAAAAAGAAAGGAAATATATAGTGGATGTCCACAAAAAAGAAAGAGAAGAGAAGGAGACAAGGAAGACGCGTGAACGCGTTAAAAATACGGCTGGATTGGATGTATAATTATTTGAGGATGACAGTGAATACCTCTGCGTATGGGTTATTTATAAACTTATACATGTAATTACTACTTACCACTCCGTTCCGATGGGTTAGTAGCAAAGAGAAAATATGTGAATATTAAGAAAGTGGTAATAAATAATGAGAGAAAATGAATTGTGTGAATTAAATTAAAAGAGAGTTAAAATATATAGATGAGATTAAAAGGTCAAAGTCTAAAAATAAAAATGTTGCAATTTAAATAGGACGAACGAGAATGGAATATGCTGCAAAGAGTATACTACTAGACTATACTAGAGTAAGAACATTGGGATGTATGTATAAATATTTTTATACTGTATACGAGAAATTTATTACATCTATGATCCATCTGAATTTAGACATGAAAAATATTGAATTACTATTTTTATATGATATTTTTTTTTCTATTTTGTTACTTGTTACTCCCTCCGTCTAATTGAATTTGCATTATTTTTTATTTTAGTCCGTCTCACCTAATTTGCATTAAATCTATTTTGGGATAGTGGCCCACTACTTTCTTTTAATCTCATCCATATATTTTAACTCTTTTTTAATATCATCTACATAATTGATAATTCAACATATCTCTTCATTTATTACCACTTTCTTAAAAATACACCATTTTCTCTTTGATGCAATTTAAAAGCAATGGAGTAGTATAGTTTACGTAATAATGATTTTTTGTCAATTAATTTTAATTGATACTTAATCTGTTCTATAATATTTGCTACATTTCACTTTTTTACGCAATCCAATGCACAATTTTGATCATAAATATCTTAAACTACACTTAGCTAAAAATTATAAAAATTTAATATTATAAAAGTATGCAATTAGACGATTCAAACAAGATCTCATTTAACTATATTTCTTCTTACATATTAGTCGTTATATAACAAATAGACTCGAACAATGAATAGTACTCATAAGTCAAATGTAGCGAGTATTTCAGAACGGAAGAAGTACATATTTCTCTATGTATAATGTAAAGCAGAGTCAAGTAGGATCTTGTTTGTTTAGTAATGCGTATTTTCATAATATTAAATTTTTAGAATTTTTTGTCATATGAAATTAAAGATCAAAATCATAAATTGAATAACATAAAAATAGAAGTGTAGCAACTATTAAAAACCACTAAAAATATGAATACGACACTAATAGAAGTATTTTGGACAATTACGACAAAGAGTATTTTATTATTTGTAATTCTCATTTTTATTGTGTTGCGATTTCTTGATTTTTTTCCTTGGATCTAAATTTTTTTTTTATTTCTCCCTAAAATTGTGATCTTTCACTTTACTAAATTAAGTAATATATGAAACGCACAAACTGTGTGTTTTACCCTAGGAAAAAATTGAACAATTCGTACGCATTGTTCCCATTTAATTTTTTTTTTTAAAAATACATTTATTATCGATTTTATCTAATTTTTCGTATAGGAAATCTTGGAGGATTTTATCGCTTATAAGTTTTTTTTTTTTTTTTAAAAAAAATGATCCATATGCTTGGCCAACGTGGGTGTAAGATGCAGGTTTTCGGATTTTGCAGGTCCTATCCTTCAAGACTCCTCTAGAGCCGAAGGACTCTTATGACCGCCCTCTCCTTATGGGTATGAGACGCCGTCGACCTTCCTTCCCCATACCCTGGCCATAGAGTATCTATGTGCAGGAACACTGGGTATGATGATGATGATGATGCCGATATGGTTGCTAATCCACTAGATGAATAACAAATTTAAGCTGACATAATAACTGAATTTCATGTTTTTTGTTTCACTTGTGCTCACATAAAAAGTAATTTATTACTGAGTTTCTTATCTAATTTGATCTTGCATGACCGGTTTAGATAAGAAACTTGTCCATGAACTAAATCTTGGCATGGCTGTTATTGCCCTAAAGTTGGTGAATGAACATTGAAATAAAAGTGTACGACGATGATTAATAAAAATTATTCTAGGGTTTATGCTAACAAGAATCAAATGTCTATAACATGAGAAAGGCTATTACTTTTTTTTTGAGCCCAAGAAAGGCTATTACTTAGGAAGTGATGGATGATAGGTCTTTTATGCAACTCAATCTACATCTAAAAGCTAAGCGTAATTATGTGGTTTGGACGAACATAAATGCTAACGGAGAGTTGATTATATTATAGCGTTTTTGCGTATATGACCTCATGTTGCATTGACCAATACCTTTAACAAAATCAACAACAAGAAGTGGTCGCTCTGTAAGATTGTTGAAATCACACCTAACATATCACAATTTCTTGGTATTTGTATTACAGTTAGTCTTCTGAGAGACCGTCTTTCTGAAAAACGTCTATCAGGCCCAATCCATTAAAGTTTATGTCTACATTTACTTTATATTTTCTCTAATGGGTCAACCGAATTAGAAATGGTCTCTCAAAAAGACCGTCTCTCACAAGAATTTGTGTTTGTATTAACTTTTAAGTGCTTTTGGATTGGATTGATAATCGAAAAGCTTTTGGGCCAAGTTTAATGAAAAAAATATAATAAGCCCATGATGTGAGTGGCACGCCTAGCAAGATGTTGAGTGGGTGTGATTTGAATTCTTCATACAGCGAGTCTCTTAAGAAATTGTTTTTTTAAGAGATGTATCTCAAACCTAGCCCTAGAGCCGGCTACAAGCAGGAGCAGCCGGAGCTCCTGCTCTGGGCCTCCTTCATATTGGGGGCCTCTATGTTTCTGGTTATATAGTTGGTCATGCAGATACTATGACAAATAACTAGTAGTGTCCCCTATGGCAAAGCTATTAATATGTTAATTCCTAGGTCCCTTGTTCAATTCATCTTGCCTACAATTTTTCTTTTTTGTTATGATTTTTTTATATTGAAATTCTTCTTTTCTACATTGCTTTTTTTTTTTTTCCTTTAGACTTTTGTTGTTTACATGGTATATATTGGGGTTTTTTTTTTCAACTTTATGTAAAATTTTAATCATTTGTTATTTTTTTCCATTTGTTTCAATTCTAGCCCAACTATTAATGTTAAGTTTTTTTTTATCTACTGCTTAGGACCTGATTTTAAAGTGCACATTATTTTTTTGTTTATGTCAATATGAAAACTTATTTTTATATTTTTGCAAGTATAATCGATATAAAATAGTTTAATTCCTTCAATTAGCTGTTTGTTATTGCTTGATATCTTATAATTTGTTTTTTTGGTCTAATTATAGGGTTTAATTACATAATTAAGTAGTTCATTGTTTTTTGCTAATATTCAGTAGTTGGTGGCTATTTATTTATCGTGAAACTTTTTTAAGTTATAGCCGGTAGTGTACTAGTGAATATCGTATATTATTTTTACATTTCAAGTGAAAAAGTACATTTAATAAGTATTAGACAATTGATGTTGTTGATTTTTTTTTTGTAATTTTCTCAATTAAATAGTTTACTTGTACAAATTAGAACTTTATCCTTTAAAAAATATACTCCCTCCAATTCACTTGTGTTGTCCCATTTGGTTGGGCGCGATTTTTAAGAGTGGAATAGTGGAGTATTTTACTTGATTAAATTAATTGTAAAGGTAGTAGTTGGATATTGGGAATTGGAAAAGTGGGATTTTAATTTGATTAAATTAATTGTAAAGGTGGTAGTGGGGTATTGGGAATTGGAAAAGTGAGGGTATTTAGGTAAAAAAAAATATAGACAAAAAAGGAAATGAGACAATTGATATGAATTTGCTAAATAAGGAAATGGGACAACACAAGTGAATCGGAGGGAGTAATATTTTATCAACTATAACTAAAAAAATAGTCGGACACATGTTAATTTCTTAAGGGCCCACAAATTAATTTCGCTCAGGGCCACTAAAATACCCAAGACGGCCCTGCCTAGCCCATTGAAGATTAATGCCTACTTACCGTATTTTTAATGCTTACTTACATTATTCTTAATATTTAATTATCATATCTTTAATGTGTACTTTCAATATCTCAAGTGTCTACTTACATCATTCTTAATGTCTACTTATAATATTTTAAAAGATATATAATGAGCCGACCCAATCAGAGATGGTCTCTCAAAGAGACCTTATCACAAAAATTTGTGTTTATTGTAACTTTCAATTTAGGATTCACAAATTGTTGTAAGAAACGACCTCTCCGAAAGACACATTACATATATAAGTTAAATAGCCTAATTATTAAAACTTAAAGAGGAAATAAGAATGTAAATTTCAAGTTTTGAAGTATCTTTTTGAAAAATAATCTCTTACAAAAATAGTGTTTTTGAAATGTTACCAAAATTTATGAATTTCCTTAGTTCATCCTTAACTAGATAGTGCCCATGCGATGCACGATTTATCAAATTTTATGAGTATAAATAAATAACAAAAACAAATCCTAGTAAAAGTATAATGTTTTAACTATCTCTTTTTGAAGAATACCTCGAACTAAAATAAGGAGAAACGTCAGAAATTACAAGATCTCTAACCCAAAGCGGAGTAGAGTTCGCCCAAACATTATTACAAGTTGTCCTAGAGGCCCATTGGGCTAGTCTATGGGCAATTTCATTGCATTCCCTATAACCAAAAGAAAATCTAATAGACTCAAAAGTACCCATACGGGATTGAATATTATGAACAAGAGCCGGAAAAATGTCTTTTTAACTTCCAATTTAGAAATCACAAATTGTTGTAAGAGACCGTCTCTCCGAAAGACGCATTAGATATATGAGTTAAATAGCCTAATTAATAAAAGTAGCTATTTTTGAAGTTTCAAGTTTTAAAGTCGTCTTTCTGAGAAATGATTCTCTTATAAAAGTAGCTGTTTTTGAAATGTTACCCAAATTTATAAATTTTCTTAGTTCATCCTTAATTGTTAGTAATCAATTCATAAATCATTCCTTCCATCACTCACGAACTCACGATTTTGTCTAGTATTGTATTGACATGATTTTATGATATTTTAATAACTTATTTAATTTTTTAACATTAAATCTGAAATTTTAGTAATAAGGGCCGGAAAAATGTCTTTTTATTATACTAATAATATGTATATTTTTGTTATTAGCACATTGTATGTAAAAAATACATGTTTGCTATGTGATTGTGATGTTGGAATAGTATGAATCTTATGTTTATGTGTGATCAAATTACGAAAACATGTTTATTGTTATGATTGTTTATCGTCTTTCCTCACTCAAATATTATTTCAATCCCCTAACTTTAATAACCTTTTCTTTTCCCAATCAATAACTACAACTAAGGGTATGCCTGGAATCACATTACTAAATAAGGGAGGAAAATTTATGGAAAGAAATTCCCCACAAAATACAGTATTTCAGTAATTATTATATTTCATGAGTTTGGTATTTTTCTTCCAGTTAATATTGATCTTATTTCTTCTTGAAGCCTCACGCTAAATTATTAATAGGTGAAATCTAAAAAAATAAACTTGGGAGAGAGAATGAGAGAATAATGTCAATTATGTTGAGGAGAGAGAAAGAAAAAAAAAACAAAGACATGAAAATATCTGATAAATTTGTGAAGAACATAGATTAAGTTTTTTTTTTGGAAGAGAATATTTACACTAGTCCCCATTGGAGTAAATATATTCTCCTCCTTTTGGGATAATAATTTACTCCAAAACAATTTACCCTTATCCCAGGCAACTCAACTTTCAAATTTTTTTCCACAGCAAAATATTACTTCCCTTTTACCTCAATACCAGGCGAGCCCTAAGATTGTTGATCTTAAGTGTTCTTATTTCTAATGGTGCATCTTTAATATGTGATCAATTTTGCAATTGTATTCATGTTACGTTTCTCTTGTTGTTTTGTGGTTATCTTACCATGCTATGGTGTAAAAGCAAAAATCCGGTCTTGAAAAGTTTGCTTAGGCAGTTTGGATTCGCTTTATTAAAATAAAATGTGGTTCAGCGCAATTCGGTCTAGAAATAAATTTGTTTAAATTTGGTCTGAAAATATGAAAATCAAATAAATATTCGATTTTCTTTTGATAAAATGTCAAATCGTTGATCGAACTTTCACCCCTATTTTTTATAGGAACTAAATATGGGAAAATCAGACTAGAAATAATATTGGAAAAAAAATTGATTCAAAATCATACTCCCCCCTTTTCTATTGATGTTTCCGTAAGATATCAAAGTTAAAAATGGGGACAATAATCATTAAAAAAATATTTAAAATAAATTAGTAGAAAAACATGTAGAGACCATAAGTAACATTTAGTGGATTATAGATATAGACCTTAATAATTAATTAAAATTAAAATTAAAATTAAAATTAAAATGAATATTGTTAATTATGCTCAAAATTTTTGATATTAATAGAAAAATTCTTAAGATCATTTATTAAGGAATAGAGGGAGTCCATGCTACTAATATTAAAGTAAAAATCCTTAAGATCATTTATACGCGAACTAAAATATTTTCCGTATGTCGATTTTTACTGAATCAATATTATGCTGAATAAATCTAATTAAAGTAAAGAAAATATTCAACATTTTTTTTCTTTTATTTGTATTTTTAAATTTTTTCGTATTATTGTTATCATGTTTTAAAAGTTATGTAATGTTATCAATAAAAAGTATATAACCAGTTAAATGCTAATTTTTTATCTTAAATTTTTTTGTATTTTACATTTCTTATTTTCATTTTTCTTGTCTTATTGTTTCTGTTTTATTTTTAAAAGTTTTTTTTTTAATATTTAATCCAAAGTATTTTATTTTTGTATAGTTTTTGCTAGAATAGAATATATTGCATATCTTTAATATTTTGGCAATTATTATGTAAATATTTAGTTACCTAAAACTTTAGATTATTTGATGTATATATTCTCATGGATTATGAAATGAAAGGCAACCAAATCATTTCTGTTATGGTATCAAGAGCTTAGGTTTTTGATCCTCCCCCTCCGCCACCTTTCTCTTGCCACCCACCACCCCTATTGGTGGTTGCCGCCTCATTTCTCCCTTTGTCTTTTTCTCTCTTTTCTCATGGCTTCTACAAAAATTCACCCAGCTACCCTGGTTACGAACATTAAAAATTGTGTTCCCCTCCAACTTGATGAAGAAGGTGTTAATTATAGCACTTGGTCGACTCTTTTTCAACTCCATTGCCGTGCTCATCTTGTGATTCATCATATTATCCCTGATGATTCTTCTATAGCATCGGAACCACTAGATTCCGATTGGCAACGTCTTGATAATATTGTTCGCACTTGGATTTATGGTACCATTTGTCCTGCTCTTCTTACATCCATTGTTCATCGTAAGGATTGTGCTCTTGATGCTTGGAACCGCATTGAAAACAAATTCCACAATAAAAAAGCTTCTCGTATTCTTCACCTTGAATCTCAATTTAAAGAGCTTTCTCTTGCACAATTCTCCCATGTGAAAAGTTATTGCAATGAACTCAAAAATATTGCTACCACCATTAATAATCTTGGTACCTCCATTCCCGATAATCGATTGGCTCTTCAAGCTCTAGATGGCTTGACATCCGAATATGGCACTTTTCGTTCTTTGGTACAACACATAGATCCAGTCCCGTCCTTTGACTCTCTTCGGCCTATGCTCGAATTGGAAGAACACTCAAATAAACAAGATAATGTAGGTTCATCTCATGAATGGGCCCTTGTTACTACTCCACGGCAGTCTAAATTGCAAAATTCTAAAAATTCCGGACGTCGTGTTACTCCTCGTCGTGGTGGTCACCGCAACCCCCGCCGTAGTGGCCGGAGCAGCCGCCGCAACCACCGCAGCCCCGGTTCTCAGCAGTTTTGTCACCGTCCCAGAGGACCATATTATTTTCCTAGCAACCGGCCCAGCCACTATTCTGGAACATGTTGGCAAAACCCACCCTGTCCATTTTGGGCCTCTTCTACTTGGGCCCAACCTAATTGCCCTCATCCTATTACTCCTTGGGTTACACAAAGGCCGCATGGTGGGCTTCTGGGCCAACATCTAGCCCAAAACTTTTGCATCAGTTGTAATTCTTCGATGGGCTATCTCCCTACGGACATCGATCAAGCCTTGCATACTCTTTCGCCGTCTTCTCCGGATGAGCATTTTTAGAAAAAATTATGTTTTGTTTTAGTCTCGGCCATTAATTTAAATAAGTAAAAAAAATAGAAAATAAAATCGATGTCATACGATCAATAGAAATAATTAGCCTTATTACTTTTTTAAGTTATAATTAGCCTTATTTGTTGAAAATAATTATAAAGAAATAATATTGGAGTGTATGGAGAATTAAGAGACAAACTATGGTATTAGAAGACAAAATAGTGAATATAAACTGATAAAATTATTTTAATGTTTTTACTTAACCAATTTTTAAATAAATCTAATTAAATGAAATATTCTATCTTTTATTTTTGTCATCTTTTTATATTTTTATAACTAACCTAATATTATAACTAGTTAAATGCTGTTTTTTTTTGTTATTTTAACCCTAGATAATACTCCTATAATTTAATTACTTTTAATCACATACTAATTTTTAACTTTGGCATACAAGTTTTTTACCACATATTTTTTTAGCTATCTAACAAATTAACAAAAAAGTTTAGAAGTAAAATATAACGAAAAATAATCGATGAGTTTGAATGAACACCACTAGTCCCCCAATTTACTTTATGTGACCCATTTATTTTTTTCACTATTTATCATCACAAAAACTTAGACGAGATGGTCTCATTATAAGACCGTCAATTTGGGCCGGCTCAAATTGATGGTTTCATTATAAGGCGTCTCGTCCAAGATCAGCGGATTTATCATTTACTTTACTTTAATTATAAAAATATGAACCCGAACCAGCTCCCCAACCTGAGCCACTTCCACCAAGGCCCAGACCTACACCTACGCCGAACCCAACACCAATACCACCCAGGTTCAGTCCTAGATCCTTCCTTTCTCACTACAACAAATTTAGCTTTTTGTGACATTAGATTTAGTGGCATTAAAAAAAATGCCACTAGTTCATATTTTTGGTGTAATAATTATTGGTTTTATATTTGAAGTTCGATCATAAAGGGGTTTAGCGACACTTAATTTGGTCTTTAGTGACATATGTAATTGTCACTATAATCTATAGTGACTTTTTAAGAAATGTCCCTAGATCCTATGTCGCTAAAAGCTTTAGTGTGACTTTTTAATATGCTACTAAAGGGTCTAATATATAAATGTCACTTAATCCTCTATATGCACTATATATAAGAAATTTAAAATAGTGACATTTAAATTTAATGTCGCTAGATATATCTCACTAAAAGTAAATTATGTTGTAGTGTGTAGTGGACGACCCTTGGATAAGTGTTTGCAAATGTTGCCATCAGTAACAAATTAAAAATGACAAAACAGCTACAGCTTTTTGAAATTGGCCATAGGGAATTAAGGCTAGCTAGAAGAGTAGAAGTTGGAGATGGTACAAGTAGATACATAATTGAATGGGACTTTTAAGGAGATGGAATGGATCCGAAGGAGAAGGCTAATGGAGTTTCACTACAAAAAAAAAAAAAAAAAAAATTCAATTTACCAACAAGTACGTTGTTGGGATTTTGTTGGTGATTTTTCATCTTCCCACGTATTACCCTCGAAACTAATTTTATGTCCCGTCAAAATGTTTGAAATTTTTTCAGAAAATTTAGCAACAAACAGTTTGTTGGAAGTTTGTTGGTAAATTTTCGTTTCCCGCTCATACCCCCCGCCTACAAAAAGCATTTTAAATTTGATTTTCAGGAATGTTCACCCACAAGTGTCTTGTAGAGAGTTTGTAGGGAAACTTGTTGGTAATTCTTACAACTAATATTCTGTTGGAAATCTGTTGGTAAATTGTTACAAAAATTTGTTTTGTTGGCAACTTATTGGTAATTTTCAACAAAAGGTGTTCTGTTGGAAATCTGTTGAAAATTTGTTGGTATGGTTTGTAGGTAAATGAATGTTAGTAAATGACATTTTTTTGGTAGTGTTTGTACGTAAGAAAGCTAAGAAATGGGGTATTTACCAAATGAATATTATTTATAATAAGAAGTGCATGTATTGTATTGGATTATTTTGCACTATAAATAGTGCATGCATGCTAGGTAAAATACGCATAAGTCACTAACAATAGTTAGGTGTATATGCATCGTTAGTCACTACACTAGGTAAAGCAATGCAATTAATATATTTAGAGTTAACAACATATTTTGAGTTAACAACATATTTTGGAGCATCAACAATTAGCTTAGCTTTTGGCTAAGTTTATGGTGTGACATGATACAGGCACAACTAGCTTGATAAGTGGTCACAGGTTCAAATCTCAATTACCCTTTACGACATGTAAAATGAAATATATTTTAAATAAATATATATAGACTCAGGTATGAGGAGAGTCTGCTTTTGTATCCATAGTATTAGCCCAAATGGCTCTCATGAGGAAGCATGCTAGAGTGTATAACGTATCGTTGGCCTCAACAATTAACTTAAACATTTTGTCGTCGTCGTTAGACTTGATAATACGTCTACTTAATTAGACTAGCGTTTTAAATTAAGTATGTGATTAAATGAAAGGATATGGAGCTCCCAGTTGACGTTCTTAGATCACTGAGACTTTCCCCTACTTGTTGATGGTTTGTTTTCCTTTTCTTTCATATATACTGTTCTTACTTTTCCTTTTTTACGTATAGTTTTTATATGCTGTGTTATTTTATTTTATTTTATTTTATTCTATTTATTTATTTATTTATTTATTTATTTATTTATGTATGTATATCAGTATGTTAATTATATATCCATTAGCAAATGTGATGGGATGAAGCGGAAAGTAACTAAGCAAAAAATTGAAATTTTTTTTAAAGGTGTTATGCAATTTTAATATTGAGACAATGTTTTTGAGACCCTATTCAGTTGAACATATTAAACATGTTCAAGTTCTCGGATCCTTTAAAGAAGAAGAATAATTGACTTAGCTTGAGAAATAGACTTCTTGTTCAAGGCAGGATCATGCTCATTTGAGCGAGTTCAAAATTGATCAAGAACAAAATGTAATTGTTCAAACACCTGTATATCTGCATTATGTCCAGTTCATTTACTCAATCGAGAAAGTTCAAGAATTTATCAAAGCATATCCATTACCATATTAATTACTATCGTTAACCAAACAAGCCAGAATCAAATTAAAATTATTAATGTAATAGCCGGGTTATATTGATTTTATTATATTTGTTTTTAAATAAAGTTGCAATAACTAAATGAAGTTGCCTATAATATAAGCTGAATTAAGTTCATAATAAAATTTACTTATTGCAATGAACACATGAATATACATGATGACTTAATTTGATTAAGAAACTACAAATATATGCTGAAAAACAAAAAACCACATACATACTTTCCTTGGCACACATTTGGACTTTACGTGATCTGTTTGTATATAATATTACATAAATGCATGCTGACATTAAAATTAAAAAACACATACCAAACCACAAATTAAAACCACATTAATTTTGTTATATTTATTAGACGTCAAGTTTAGTCTTCACCACCGCCGTATCCTCCACCATATCCACCACCTTCACCATGTCCATATCCTTCACCACCATCACCACCACCACCACCTCCGCCACCGCCACCACCACCACCACCGCCACCACCACCACGTCCACCACCCCGAGATCTTGCCCCAGACCCAGCACTTGACCCTGCATAGGAGCCGGCTTCAGAGCCGGCCCCTCCACCACCACCACCTGAGCTCGAGCTCGAGCTAGACGAAGAGCTTGAGCTTGAACTCGACCCAGCAGACCCAGACCCGGCACCAGCCCCAGATCCGGATCCGGAACCACCAAGTCCTAACCCTACACCAACACCTAGGCCAACCCCTACACCACCAAGGTCTAGGCCCAAATCCTTCCTAGCAATCCTACTCTCACTCAATACGGAAGATGTTGCAACAAGTAGAACTATGAGTAGTCCTACACATTTTACACGACTCATATTTGCTTGTTTAATTTAGAGGTTATAACTTAACCAAATGATCTTATAGTAGTGAGGAAATAGAGAAAAATGAAGGGCTATTTATAGCAAAATTGTGCCTTTTGGTTATGTAATCGTACCTTTTTTTCTTGACCTAGTGTATGTGGAAGGTTCGATCATAGAGTGTTAGTGAAAATGTTTCAAAGAAAAAGTAATTAGGTAAAATGTGAATTATGTATATATGAAGTTTTTTTTACAATTGTTAATTTTGTCATACATTGTGAAAAATTATTTTCTTTATGTAATAGAGAAAAAATAACGAAAATATTACACCAGATACTACATAATTTACATTTTAGTTAGCTTTCATATCAAAACTAAATCTTTGCGACAAATAATTATTGGGGGTACATCTGATCCTTAAATATGTTGGGTTAAAACGAAACAAGCTTCAAATTAATGAGTCTGACTTTAATCAACCCTTTGTTTACTGAAATAAATCGACCTAGAATCAGGCTCTATGTGTTCGTTGAAATAAACATTCTACTTTAATTGAATATTGATCGAAACTCAAACGCCACTACAACATAATTTGCTTTTAGTGAGATATATTTAGCGACATTTAATTTAAATGTCGCTATTTTAAATTACTAATAGTATATATAGAGGATTTAGTGACATTTATTAGACCTTTAGCAGCATATTAAAAAATCACACTAAAGCTTTTTGCGACATAGGATCTAGTGACATTTCTCACAAATGTCACTAGAGACTATTGTAACAATTACATATGCCACTAAAAACCAAATAAGTGTCGCTAAATCACTTTATATTGGAACATTAAATAATGAAGTAGTTCATATTTATTACATTAAAAATATAAATTAGTGACATTTTTTTAATGCCACTAAATTTAATGTCGCAAAAAATTAAATTTATTGTAGTGCACGTACCCTTTTGTCACACTGACTCTAATACTCCCTCCTATTCAACCCATTAGTCCCATTGATTTTTTTCACTATTCACTTATCACTCTTAATTTGTATTTTATTCTTAATCTATAAGTTAAAACATACTCATGTGGGATCTTGTTTGATTCGTCTCAATACAAAGATTATTAATATCTACTTTTTATAATTTTTAATTAAAGATAATTAGATATATTAAAGGTTAAAATGTTGTCTCGGCAAGTGTGAAAAATCAAATGGGGCTAATGGATTGAATAGGAGGTAGTACTATTTTAAAGACAAATCAACTAAAAACATAACAATTAATGAAAAATAATTCATTATTATTCCCACTACTTTCACTAATTAATTTATGCATGCTCTCCTAAAACTAATGATAAGTAACTTTCACTCATTAGTCAACATTGATTCAAAGTCACTAACAAACGTAACTTTAAATTTGACTTCACACGTGCCATATTACCACAATTATACAACTATAAACACCAATTTTCTGTCACGGAGTCGAACATCTCTATTAGTATATCATTTTTATTATTTTATAGTGCGACAGCCAAAGCAAAAATCGAAATATAATAACGAAAACAATAAAGATTCGAACATACAATAAAGAAAATCACACCGAGAAATTTATGTGTTTCACTATCAACGTAATAGCTATATCCACCGACACCAAGAATAAACTTTCTACTATAACTGGAAGATTACAAAATGAACATGAGAAGTCTTGACAATGACTCTCTAAGTTTTTTCTCAGAGGAGTTTATATAGTAAAAAAGAAATCAGGTTAAAAATATAAAAAGAAGCCGTCAAAAATCAAGAATATAACCGACCAAAACTTGTGTAAAACAAACACCCGCAAAACCCGCTAGCATTCTGCGCTTGCGCACGCTCGCCATGCGCTCCGGCCTATCTCCCAAGATAAAAGCCTCTTTGCGACCTGCGTAACACTCCACCCCGCGTAGTACTCCTTACCCGCAAATCGACCGTTCCTATAATCCTTCCTTTGAAGGAAATACGGGCATTAATTGTCTGTCATCTTTCCTCATTCATACAATCATACCCTACTTCTAGGCGGAAACATTTCAAATAGTAAATAATATAAGTACAATTTTGATAATTAAAATACTATACAAAATGGTCGGGTGCATGAAATGGTCCAGCGCACTAGTTTTGGCTTTGTTAGGAAGCCAAAACTATAGTGCCCTAGCTAGTGCAATTTGTTGACTTAAGATTATTATTAATATTAATTTCATTCGCATGAATATGAAAATTGTGGTCGGCATTGACGTGAAAAATAAAATAAAATGGTATAATTAGAGGCTACCACTAGGGTTTGTCCACCATTAACAACTTCTTGATAATTCATAATGATGGTATTACGAGCAATCATATGGGAGCTTGTGGTTGGTAATTTGCCATTTCAAGATTCATTTTAGTAAAAAAATGTCATATGTCATATGCTAGACGAACCTAAAAAAATAAAATCTATGGAGCTAAAAGAATTTGAAGCAACGTTTGATAATAAATTAAAAAAATCTTAAAGGGTCGAACTAAAAATAGATCAATAGACTATAAAATAGGCCGTAGGGCAGGACCCTTTCTGCCCCATGTGGCTTCGCCCTTGCATACATAAAAAAATATAATTAAAAGTATCATTTGAATAACTCTTCTTGTATGAAACCTTCTCGATCACCATGAGACAAACACATATAATTAAGTCATTTCTTTAATTGATCATATTATATTATAAGTGACCATTTGTCGATAGACCAGACCAATAGCGATGATTTCAACTAGAGATCGTATCATTTTTGCATTTTGTGTTCAAATGAAGGCGGGAGATTATGTTCCTCATGGCTCACGATTAGCTGACTTTGCTTAGTGAATGGGGTTGACAAACGTGTAAGAACTCAAATCGCGTTTTGTTTGATACACCAATCTAATCATGTATATGCCATCACAATATGCAAAAGTTTTTGTTAATTGGAATATCACAAATTCTTGTGAGAGACGGTCTCTTTGAGAGATCATCTTTGATTGGGTTGGTTTATTAGGAAAAATGTAGAGTAAATGTTGGAAATAAGATTTAATGAATTGGGTCTGAAAGACGTCTCTCAGAAAGACGGTCTCTCAGGAGATTGGCTGCTATCTCATGTTTTAATACCTACACGATTTTATGTGAGAGCTTTTTAAATAAAGTGTAGCTATTAAACAAAATGGAGAAAATGTTGGGATTGTTTATCCCACATCGACAAATAAAAGATGGTGTACAAACTTTATAAGTTAATAGAGTCATTCTTCCCATAGCCATAACGGTTTGGGATAATATATATTTAGCTTCTTCGCTTATGGATCGTGTGTGCACCTCGTGTCTCCCCGTTAATATGTTGACATTTTCGATAAGTTCAGCTGCTAATAAACTTAGGTCAAGTATATGTCCAGTGTGAGGCTTTCTTTGTTATTAAACTAATACGACATATTTTTAGTATGATGTGCCACATATACTAATAAATAGACAATATGTGAAATATCGATGTGATAAACTATTATTTATTATTTTACAACTCTTTTATTAAAATTATATGATTAAAATTAGTGTTATTTGTTGAAACTTACAAAAATCCTAACCTTTAATAATTTCATATGTGTAGAGACCGACTAGAGAGTTAAATTATAACTTGGTATCTAATAAATGATATAGTTTAGAATATTTGAAATTTTATTTAGAGAAAAACTTACAATAACTTTACGCAGTTGAAGGATTTTTTGGATTAAATTTTATCAACCTCATAATTACCAAGTGGAACTCACTAGCTTTCATATACATCTAAACTTCGCGCAATTAGCATGTAACATCTTTTCTTTCATACATCATATAATACTAACACTCTTTTTGTCTCTCCAAATTTACTATATATTAGATATTAAATTTCCTGCATTTAGTTCGATAAGTAGACATAGAAAATAAATTATGATGGAAATTTATATTCCTTAGAAGTAAATAATTTCTATGTCAAATTCCTAGAATTTTTTTTTTGGTTTTGTTGAATAAATTGTAATTGACATGGAAATTTAAATTTAAGTTTTCTTTTCCTAGTTAATTAGATTCTTACACTTTGAGGAATTTAATTATTTTCAAGAACTTCAATTTATAAATGTTCCCGTTGATCTCATCTTCCATTTATTAATATCTTTCCTTTCTAGTTAGTTTTCTCTTAACAGAATAATACAATAATAATAATATGGAATTTAAAATGAAAAGCTTAAGGCGTGTAACTTTACAATTCACTACCCTGATGCCTCCCATTGAATCGCTCTCGCCTAGGATGAGGTTTAAAGAGTCTTACATATACAGCCTTATTCCCGATAATAATAAAACTAACAAAGACTATAAGGGCACAAATAGTGTTTTCTAAAAGTGTTATTTGTCAATTTTTATTAAAAATGCTCGGATAATTAATTAAGCAAAAAATTGCAAGAATAATAAGTGGAATTTAATATTTTTTTATAACATTGAACATAGGAGTACGTACATTACATTAGAAACTACAAACACATGAAGAAAAAGAAGCAAACACACGTACACACAAGATCTTTTAGTCTTTTTTTCTATGTTACAAAGATGCTTCCATTCATGGAAATCATCATCAAACAATTAAAAGCACATGAAAGCTTATTATCAACACAAGAATTAATTTGGACTCAAATTGGTCGTCTAGTCTCTAGACTTTTTGTTTAGTCTCCACCACCACCGTATCCTCCACCGTATCCTCCACCGTGTCCATAACCACTTCCTTGGCCTGATCCGCCGCCACCACCACCGCCGCCGCCTCCACCGCCACCACCACCTCCTCCACCACGTCCACCACCTCGAGATCTTCCACCAGACCCGGCACTTGACCCTGCATAGGAGCCGGCTTCAGAGCCGGCCCCTCCACCACCACCACCTGAGCTCGAGCTCGAGCTAGATGAAGAGCTTGAGCTTGAACTCGACCCACCTGACCCAGACCCAGCACCAGCCCCAGATCCAGATCCGGAACCACCGAGTCCTAACCCTACACCAACACCTAGGCCAACCCCTACACCACCAAGGTCTAGGCCCAAATCCTTCCTAGCAATCCTACTCTCACTCAATACGGAAGATGTTGCAACAAGTAGAACTATGAGTAGTCCTACACATTTTAGACGAGTCATATTTGCTTAATTGTATTATAAAGAATATAATAAGCCAATTGATAGTGAGGAATAGAGAAGAATGAAGGGCTATTTATAGCAAAACATTGTGCCTTGTTATGTAATCATGCATACATATATTATATTAGCCCATTATGGAATGTTCATCTAGTGAAAATGTAGTATAGAAAAGTTGTTCATTTTTATTATTAGTTTTTTCTATAATAGTAAATCCACACATTATATGAATGTCAACAACTTTAGGTTATTATTAATTAAATTGGAATTCGGTCACTTGAAGTTGTTCTCATGAGAAATATTCACAAAAATGATAGAAAATAGAATCTTTCAGTTGATTGATATAGTAAAATTATTTTTATTAAATAATAAATTTAAAGGAGAATTATAAGAATTTTAAAATATTTAAATAAATTTAATAAAAAATATGGGATCACAACTATTTAAAAAGTTATTTAAAAAGTTTTAAAATAAAATTTATAGGAAACATAGGAACCATAAATAATATATAAAAATGTTAATACAAATTTATTGGAAAATACGTGAGGATCATAAGCATCAATAAAATTTTTAAACGAGGAGTAAATAAAAATACTTTAATAAAATTTGTACAAAACGAGGAGTAAATAATAGTATAAAGATGATGTACAAAATTTGTGATATGAATACAATTTCTTTTAAGAAAACAATAAATAGAACAATCTAAAATGACAAATATAAACAACTTTAAGAAATGAAGGGAATATTTATTTTTTATCTACGTAGTTATGTTTGTTATCAAGATTAGAGTAATTACCGAAAGCAATTTTATTATTATTATCCCTAATTTACATGGATAAAGTTGTATATATACAACAAACTTGATTTCTATTTGAAATGGATAGTAAGAAAGCATCATCACATAATTTGTGTTTATAACTTGACTCAACCTTAAAATCTCATATAGATGTTCAAATTTAATACAATTAATAAAATCGATTATAACTTAACACGACTACAAATTATCGTACATATAAAATTCAAATCAGATTGACCAAATTAAAAATATTGTACTAAAATCGCGTCTAAACATCTAAATGTAGTCTCCATATTTATTTCAGAAGGTCTTCTGAGAGACCATCTATAGCAAAGACGACTCCCAACTCAATGATTTTAAATTTAAAAATAAGGCTGATGACTAATCAGTTACTTGTTTTGTAAAATAGGTTGACTTATAATTACATGTCTATGCTATATATAGACGGTCTATAACAAAAATTTGTGTATTTATTTACTATCTTAAAAAATTTATCATGCTTACTATTGCTTAGTATATGTATGGTTTTATGACGTGTATAAATACAAGGTTGATGGAATGCCATGTGAATTCCACTCAAAAGAATAATTGCGTTAGTGGAATACATGAAATCGGCCGTATTGAAAAGCTTTCCTATTTCCTAATTCCTAGATGTAATGTAGGCTGAAGTATCAATTTTTAGTTTGCGCATGCCCATGCTTTTTTAAAGTCTTATATAGACAATAAATTCTTTGAAAACTCTTTAAAAATTATGATAGTTTTTAGTTTTAAATTATATTATATATTTCTCTGTCTTATTTAATTTGTAATATTTTTCATTTTGGTCCGTCTCACTTAATTTGTATCATTTTTATTTTTGGGTGATGGCCCACCACTTTCTTTTAATTTCATCTATATATTTTTACTCTCTTTTAATTTTAACTCCACAATTTATTTTCTCTCTTCATTTATTACCACATTCTTAAAAACTACCATCTTTCTCTTTGATGCAAATCAAAGGGAACAGAGAGAGTATGTACTTAATTCAATATTGAAACTCTCAATTATTTAGGATGTTAAACAGTTGAACATATTAGACAGGATCAGTATATATATGTTGTTGGGGTGTACTTCATCACTAATGTTTGGGTGTACTGAATCTAATACTGAGAACGACCTGTGTTGCATTCACACTTTTAGCTTAAAGGGCTCACATGTGAGGGGGCGTGTTAGAGTATAAAAAATATTTTGGGGCCTTAACTATCAACTTAAGCTTTTGGTTGAGTTAGTTTCTTGATATGGTATCAGAAGCCAACGTGACAAGAGATCACGGGTTTAAATCTCAACTACCCTTCATTTAAAGTGGATTAGTTAGCGTCAGGCATAAAGAGAGCATGTGTTGCATCCACACTTCTAGTCTAAAGGGCTCGCGTGTGAGGGGCGTATTAGAGTATATAACATATCCTGGGGCCTCAGCCATCAACTTAAGTTTTTAGTTGAGTTAATTCCTTGACATTATTTGTATTTAATTTAATATTAAGACTTTTAAATTTTTAAAACCTTAAAATAATCAAACATATTAAACATGTTCAAAATCATCAGCCCTATATGTCGTTGTTTACTTCATCACTAATGTTTGGGTAGGGATCAGGAAATAGGAATGGATGAAGATAAATCCTATCACAAGGCCTTGATATTGGTAAATTCCCACTCGGCAAAAGAAGAAAGTCGGCAGGGAAATAGTGTGTAAAGCAATAAGCATCCACCGAACACTCTAGATGTTTCATGGAGCACGTAATTCCCTTCTCAATTACACAACAGATCCGATAATTTATGGTCAGAGTCTGGGGAAGAAAGATCAACGACATTTCATACCCATAAGGAGAGAGCAGTCAAAATAGTCCTTCAGCTCAATTAACCAACAGAGGTTTTATCAATTAAACATCTAACCTAGTTAGATAGTAAACGTAGTACACATTAGATCAACCTCTTTTAAATTTTGTACCGTTATTGTGTTTGTTATTGTGCATTCATTATTAGATTCAAGAATTAGGGTTGGTGTTATTTTTTTTCTAAATTCAATTGAATGCTTTAATTATTCTTCAATGACACATATGGGTTAAATGTTTCATTATTTAATTTTGATGCTTTAAATTTTAAAATGTCATTATTTAATATTTATAAGTTTATTTTAATGTAAATAATACTAATATATCAATCATCATATCATCATATGCATCTACTGATTAAAAAACACTTTTTGACAAGTGTCATTATACAATGCATTTTGAAAGCATTTTGCTAAGTGTCACAGTCAAACTTATAACGTTAGGTTTTCTAGAACTTGTCCCTTCATCTTTTCTAATGCAATTCAATTTATCGATGAAGAGTTTTGTTTAAAGTGGTTTTAATTGTAATAGAATACTTGACATTGACATAGATTCTACATATTCATATTAATATTAATAATGTCGTCGTTTTTAATTTTATAAGAGAATATAACTCATAAATTGATGTAAGCTACTCAATGTTAGGTAATTTTTTTAGTCACTCCCTTCATGTTCTTTAATGCAATGTAATATAAATTGAGAGTTTACAAAAGGACTAATAAATTCAAAGTAGTATACATTGAAATAACTCATGCAATTTAATTTTGATTTATAAATTTACAACAAAAGAGTCATCATATATGGTACGAAAATTGTAGATTTTTCAACTTCTACTACTTTTAATAGTGATCCAAAAACATACGTTCACTAATTTATATGTATTTCTCTTCAAGATATGATTCTAGCATTCAATTTAAGAGGTAATAATTAATATACAATCATACTACTATTCAACTATAGATTATTCCTATTGGTGTGAAAAATTTTCTTTGAGTGAGAATTTTCTTGTGAGGTTTTTAATCCCATTAGTAAAATCCCCAAAAAAAAAAACATACAAATGTTACTTTAAAAAAAACATTAGAAGTTAGATTTCTACTTAATCAAAAGCCAATAACCAAATTATTTTAACTATTAAAAAAACTAAAAATTAAAAAAAAATCAAAAAGCAAGAAAAATAGTCATTTATGAAATCCACCAAAAATTATAAATTTGATTTGAATTGACCAAGTTTGATATTTTTTTTTTTAATTTCCCATGGTAGCATCGAACTTTAATAAAATGTCAGTGGTAGAATTTTTGTAAGACTTTTCCATATGGTAGATTTCAGTTTATACCTTATCAAACTACCATAGCATTTTTCGCTAATTCTTGTCACTTTTCGTTTAATTTACCATTTTAATGAATCTACCCTCACTAAGTGTTGGTTGTTGTTTTTATAATTTTTTCTAAACCATTTTATGCTCTCAAATGTTTAATTCAGCCTATAATTCATCATTGCTCTCAAATGTTTAGGGCAAATTATAAAGACAACAACCAGTACTTAAGAAGGGTAGAAACATCAAAATGTTGAATAAACGAACATTGACAAGAATTTAACGGAAAATACTACGACAGTTCACTAGTGGAAAAAACCTTAAAGGCTGCGGTTTTTTAGCCCCTATGGGCTGCGTATTTCGACCCCAGCCTTTATTGGAGCAGCCCAAAATAATAATTAAGGGTTGCGGTCAAAATACGCAGCCCAAAATAAGGAAAGGGGCTGCGGACATGAGCCAAAACCGCAGCCCTTAAGTATTTTTTCAAAATAAAAAAAATCAGAAATCTAGAAACGATTTCTGAACATCAAACCCAGGAACGAAATAAAAAAACGATGAACAATACTTAAATTACAAGCTTTTTATACAAGATCTACAAAAAACGAAATAAAAAACGATGAACAATACTTAAATAACAAATCTTCAAACCAAGAACAAAACGAAATAAAAAAAACGATCCAACCAAGAACAAACTACAAAGAACAAACTACAAAGAACAATCTAAAAATTACAAGCTTTTTATACAAGATCTACAAAAATTACAATCAAGAACAAAACTGCAAACGAAATTACAAAGAACAAACTACAAGAAATCTAAAACGAAATCTAAAATTAAAAGCTTTCTGATTTCTTCAAACGAAATTACAAACGAAATAAAACGAAGAACAAACTAAAAGAAATCTAAAAAATGAAGAACATCAAGAATAAAACGAAATTACCAAGAAGCGATGAACCCAAAGATCTGAAATGACTTGATGATGTTGATGATGTTCGAAATTGAAGCGATGAACCCAAAGATCTGACTTGAAGCGTTTATGCGACTTGAATTGAACCCATAGATGAATTTTTCATTTATGAATTTTTCAGATGATGTTGAACCCATAGATGATGTTGATGATGTTCTAAATTAATCTAATCATTCAGAAAATTTTTCAGAAAATGCGAAGAACCCATTTCGAAAATTAATTTTTGATTTTTTTTTTCCAGACTTTACAAGGGAAGAAGAGAGATTTCAAAAATAAAGGATTTAAGATCTGAAAATGAAGGATTTTTTTCATGGAAGAAGAGAGATTTAAGTTGATGAAGTTGACGCGTTTTTATGAGAATTTACAAAGAGGAAAACGGCGCCTCAGTCCTCACCCTTATACTCAACTGATTTTAGGTTTTAGCATTTAAGAAACGACGCCTCATATTCTTTAATGAGTTAGGGTTTTTTAATATAGGGGTTGCGGACAGATGTAAAAACCGCAGCCCTTTACTAGTTTTTTTTTTGGGTTAATTTTCTTAATTTTCGAAAATATTGAAGACACTTTGGGGCTGCGGACAGTAGACAAACTGCAGCCCTTTACCTTTTTTTTGGCTACAGTTTGGGGCTGCGGACAGTAGACAAAACCGCAGCCCTTGTTAATTTTTTTTTACCACATTTTTTTTACTCATCTTGGCTGCGTGTGCCTAAAAACCGCAGCCAATAAGTAGCAGCCAATAGCTTTTTTTCCACTAGTGGTTAGATAATGTATAAACTAAATGCTATAATATAAAAAATCTTACGAAAGTGCTATCATTGGCGTTTTATAAATATTCGATGCTATCATCTGAATTTTTTTCACAAATTCTTACTTGAGACCGTCTATATAATAGACGTCTCAAGTTTTGTGCTGCCCAATTTATAAATTTTTTTTTAAAAAAACTGATTGGTGGTTTTGTAAGTTAGAAGGGAGATAGGGCTGAACAGAGTTTGGTCTAAACCATAAACCAAACTGGACCAAACCGTAATTTGAGTATTTGGTCTGGTCTACGGTCTAAATGATCAGATATTTCAAAAAAATTGCGGTTTATGATCTGGTCTCGATTTTTAATTTTCCAGACCAGACCAGACCGTAAACCGTACTTTGACCAAAAACCATATATTTTTTTTGTAAAAAGCGGGTTTCTACCTAGATATTTTGAGATATTATTATTTTTATATAGTAATATATACTTGAATAATATTGATGCAACCAACTAATTACAAATTATATCTATTTATTGTTTGTAAGTGCGAAATATTTTCATAGAACATATATTAAACCAGACAAGAACAAACCGTTGTAGAACGGTTTGGTCCGGTCCTATCTGACATTTTAAACGGTTTGGTCCGATCTGAAAAATTTCCAGACCAGAATTTTTGGTTTGGCTTGATTTTAGTGTCAGACTAGACCAGACCAAATCGAACCGTGTGCACCCCTAAAAGGAGATATGGGTTGGACTCTTAAAAGTCATCTCGTCTATACTATAGATGGTCTGTCAAGAGAGGGGTTGTTTTTCTTTTTTACATAAAAATTCTTTTTTTTTAAAGATACATAAAAATTCTTATAGTAAGTCTCATGGGAGACGGTCTATTCTATAGACGGAATCCATGAAGCCCAGCCCAAAATATAACATAGTATATTTGGGGTTATAATAAATTATTTGGGGTTATAATAACTTATATTTGGGGTTATAGAATAGTATATTCGAGGTTATAATACCTTATATTTAGGATTATAACATAATATAATTGATATGATAATAAAAAAAAATCAATAAAGGGAAATGGGCTGGTCCAATTTTGTGGTCTATCCTATAGACCGTCTCTTGTGAGATTTTGTGAAATTTTAAAAACCAAACTAAGAAGCAAACAGGGCCTCAAAGTCGCCTGAGCCCATTGCAACCGAGTACCCAGTCAACCGGGCATATAAATCGATTCAAAATACATATTTCTTCATTATAATCTGCAGTTTCTCTCTCTTCCCCATTTCATAGCTTCTGCGTTATAGTTTGATCTGATCGAAAATGGCAGAGGTAACTCATCCTCTTTCCGCCATCACTATCTTTTTCTCTTTTCTCGCAATTGATCGCAATTTTAATCATTATTTTCTCGTTTAGGGTGAAGAAACCTTTGGTTTTGTATTGTATGAAATTTCATTTACTATTTTCTCTTTCGTAATTGCCCTAAACTAGCGATTTTGTCATTTATGGATATGGAATTGCTGTAAATATTGTAATGATCTTGTTTAATTCGCTTATTATGCCGCATTTTTCTTGATTTTTTGGCTGGTATGTTCATGGATGAATTTTAGATTTTTGTGATATTTGAGAACAGGGAAAATATTGGCACTGTTTGAGTGTTCTGCATTTTACCCAGCAACAAGATTAGAGCCTATTTATGTGACATATTTGTATCATTTAAATTCCATATTCATTACTGTTAGATTTAAGGTTTGTGAATCATTGGGGCGGAACAAGGAGGAACCAAAAGATGGAAGAGAACTAAATAATACTGACCTTATTGATTAAACAGGAACAAGAACAGACAATATACAAAAGGAGTTAAGAAAATAACTAGATCCCTTAAAAGACTATAACAACTTATAAATACCAAACAAACTTGCTTACAAAGCAAGATAGAAAAAAATGAAAACTGAAACAAGACTAAATAAACATGAGCTGGACTTGAAGAAGCAAGGCTTGCATTCTGCTGATGCACAAGATGATTTTTGTGATCTTTAACCTGCTGGAGCTATATTCTCATCATCCTCCCTCAAACTTGGGATGGTGTTAATCATGCCTAATTTGGAAATAATGGGTTGTAGTTTGGTGGTTGGTATAAATTTTGTTAGAATGTTGCTAGTTGTGAAGTAGGCAGATACACGAGTTCAATAAGGCATCACTCTTTCTCTGGTGAAGTGACAACCTATGTCAATGTGTTTGGTGCGATAGTGAAACACTGGAATTTGGGCTATTTGTAGGGTTGTTTTATCATCACATTCTAGTGAAATAGGCTTAAGGTTAGCAACACTAAATTCTTCAAGTAAGTTAACTAACCATGTGATTTCAGAAGCAACTACAGCCTTTGCACGATATTCCGCATCTGAAGAAGACTTAGAGACTTTACTTTGTTTCTTAAATATTGTCTTATATCTAAACAAACACCCAGAAATTCAGAATAGGCCTTTAACTTTAAGTTGTCACTGTCCTTTAGAAGAATACCATGCCCTTTAGTTGTTGCAACGTAATTAAGTGTATGTTCTAAAGCCTTGTAGTGTAGATCAATTGGATTTTGCATATATTGGCTAAGGGTTTGGAATGTGAAAGTGAGGTATGGCCGAGTATGGGTACAAAAATTTAGTTTACCAATAATGCTTTTATAGTGAGTGGGATCATGGAATAAAGCTGAATCGTTAGAGTACAATTTGAGGTTTAGAGGAAGGGGAGAGGACACCTTTTTAAAGGTTTTGATGTTAGAAGTATGAAGAAGATCAATGGTAAATTTTATTTGGCTAAGAACAATTCCCGCATCAAGGTAAATTACTTCAAAACCCAAAAAATAGTTCGATTTTCCCAAGTCCTTTACGCTGAAAATGTTGTGTAGATGAGTTTTGAGGGAATGCATAATGTCTCCTGTAATTATTATAGTGCTATAGTAAATGTCTTTGAATCTTTCTTAATCTTTCTTGATGAGCAAGAAGTAGTCATTTTTGAATTAAATTTTGATGAAGTAATTCAATGGTGAGTTTAGCAAACCATTGTCTAGATGCTTACTTCAGCCCACATAAATATTTTTTCAAGTTACAAAAAGATTAGGACATCCGGTAGTGTGTTAAAATTAGTAGCATACATATTTACAAATTTATTAAAAAAATGAAATGTTTACAATTATACAAGATAGTCTAGGTTTTTGCACCTACAATAGTATGGTTTAAGGAGGTGTATTAAAATTAGTAAACCATCAGCTTTACAAGTTATTATTAGATGTTCCTATTATGCAACATTATTAATAGAAGAGAGTTTATAGGATGATATAGTTTTATTTAGAATGCCTCACTGCATACATATATATATATATATATATATATATATATATATATATATATATATATATATATATATATATATATATAGTGAGGCATCCTAAATTAAACTATATCTTCCTATAAACTCTCTTCTTTTATTGATAATGCTCCATATTAGGAACATGAACATCTAATAATAACTTGTGCTAATTTTTACACACCCCCTTAAACCATACTAGTTCAAAGACCTATACTATCTCGTAACATTCTAAACATTTCATTTCTTAATGGTTTTGTAAATATGTCTTGCTACTTGTTGAGTGCTCTTGTGTGTGTGTGTGTGTGTATATATATATATACACTACTCTATCCCATATAATTTGAAGCAAAGAGAATGTTGTTGTTTAAGAAAAAGATAGATAATGATAATAAATTAAGAGAAAGAATGAATTATATGATTGAAATTAAATAAGAATTAAAATATATGGATGAGATTAAGTGGGACGGACCAAAATAAAAAATGTTGCAAATTAAATGGGACGAAGGGAGTATATAACTGATTCCCTTAAAAGACAATACAACTTATAACTACCTAACAAATTTTCTTACATGGAAAGATAGAAAAAGAAAAGAAACTAAAACAAGACTAAAATACATGAGCCGGACATGAAGAAGCAAGGTTGCATTCTAGTTATGCCCGAAATGATCTTCATAATCTTTAACCTGTTGAGGCTTTATCCTCATAAATTACTCCCTCTATTCATTTTTCATTTGTCCACTTTGCTTTATGTATTTCAAAGAAAATTTAAAGTATCAACATATAGATATTATAAAATATTATAGAAATTCTTTATAAATACTTCATAAGTCAAAACATGGCTTAATTTAACCATGCCAAAATAGGTGACTCAAATCACATCTTCAACAAAAGGTAAGTGGAGAAAATGGCCAAAACAAGGTCAAAAGTTTTTTGAATTTTTCTACCAAAATTAGTTGGAAAGGAAGAGAAGTGGTAGGAAAGATCTTTGGTAGAAAGAATAAGGGTTTGATTAGAAAGGAAAGTACTTGGGGAGAAAAGAATACTCTTAAATTCTTACTTTCCTCTAAAAGTTTGTGGATTGAGTATTTGTTGATTTGAATCCTTTAGCTAAATGAACATTGAATTGTTTACACCATTGTATTATTTCATGCTTAAATTTTGAAATTATAATTCAACACTATCAAATTAGCCACAAATTTTCCATTCCCTCGAAACTCCTTTGTGCGCCATAAGTTACAATGATTTTTATTGTTGTGTTGCCTTTGTTGATCTTGGTGGAATTTTTACAAAGTTTGTAATCACCTTGATTTAATGTTTAGCTTGCTACTGATGCTGAATGTGGTAGTCTAAGTTTGTCCTATTAACATCGAGTTCTTGAATAATGGGCTAGTTAGCAATTATTTGGACTTTGATGAAAGAATTTTTTTTTTGTTTTTGTTTTTGTTTTCATATGCTTTCTCTTAAATCTTTTTGTCAGTTGACATGACAAGTTTTAAAAGCTCAGTTCTTAATTATCGATGGACAATTTGTAAATCTTTTGCTTTGCTTTTTTGAACCTCTTTCTTTTACTCAAACCTTGAATAGATACTCTCTTGTTTTGGAAAACATTTATTGCAAAGAATCTCTGTCAATAATCCATTTATAGTTCTCCTTTTTACCTCATTGGTCGTGTTAGATGATGTTTCATATCTCATCGCATGAAATTAAATTCATTTTATAAACTTTGTTCGACTAATTTTTTTATTGCCAATCTGGCATTGTTGTTGTTGTTGTTCAATATGTACTTTCTTTGATC
This sequence comes from Amaranthus palmeri, assembly GCA_019776075.1. Taxonomy (NCBI): domain Eukaryota; kingdom Viridiplantae; phylum Streptophyta; class Magnoliopsida; order Caryophyllales; family Amaranthaceae; genus Amaranthus; species Amaranthus palmeri. Next base: position 1,087,783 of record JAAKBH010000022.1, read on the forward strand.
TATGGGATTTGGGGGCGGGTGTAGGAGACATTAGGAGAGTTGAAGAAACAAAAGGACGGTATATTCATATTATCCTTGAGGGAGATCTTTTTTACAATGATTAGTCATAATTATTTTTGATAAATGTGAGCAAGCATTCTTGGAACTGGAACAGAGGTGGTATTAATGACCTTGATTTGATTTATATGCTTTTGTTGTATTTATGAACACGATGTATGTGACTTTTGTTACGGGGATGAATGAATCCCCCACTTATAACTGGATGCTCTCCGCGCCTTGTGCGCCTGGTGCACCTTCTTGTTGGGTTGGGTGATTAACTTATGCTTGTTTGTTCGGAAAAGAAGTAAAACTCGAAACTCAAATTTACTTGAATATGAAGTTCGAAAAACCGTTGCTTCATTAAAAAAACAAAAAGCATGCAAAGAAGAAAATAACTTTGGGAATTTTTCGTTTTCTCATTATAATAGTTTTGTCCTATAGTGGCGTTTAGTGCAAGAATAATAAATGTTTTCAAGTTTGTTGATACTAAAATATGAATATCATGTTGTTTGAAAGTATTTATTATGTTTTAGAATTGATTTTTAAGCTTAGCTAATAAGTGCGTCTCGCATACAAAAAGCTCGCGCCTATGCGTGCACTTTGGCCTTAAGGGCCTTTAGCGTCTCGGTACGCCTTACGCTTTTCAAAACTAAGATGTTGTCAAGTCCCCTTTATAGGTTGGATATGACGTAGTTGGCCTGGGCCTGTGTTGCGAGGCTCAACTTTTAGTGACCATTCTTTGACATGAGTATTTGCTGTTGGATCTAATTTGTGTCGTTGCTGCCTTGCTGGTTGCAACTTATAAGGCTTTGGCCACAACCTTCTTTCCTTTTGTTGCTGTAGTTGTTGCTGTTATTATGTTAAAGCACAAACATATCATGTTATTCCAAAGTTTTCTAGGGTCAAGAGTTCAAGACTCTAATTTGCGTATTTCATATGTAAGATAGCCATTTTTGTTTGGAGTAGCTTTCGATGAGACTAATGTTAACAAAAAAGCTTCGAGCTTAATTAGAGGCCTATTTTTTGAAAAAAAAAAATGTTTGACATTTTATTCTTAACAAACTCATTTTATGTTACAGAAATTATTATTAAGTATTTGATATATAATTCATTATATGTACCATATAAATAGTTGATACTTCTAATTACATGATTCATGTATGTGATTTTTATGTTCTTATGTAGCTTATCATGATATCCTGTTTATTTATTTGCTCTCAGATTGAACTTAAGACTGCTCCAGCTGATTTCCGGTTCCCAACAACAAATCAAACTAGACATTGTTTCACCAGATATATTGAGTTCCACAAGTATGATTTCATGTGTTTCTTTGTTGAAGTATGAAGGCATATATCGTTTATACAAACGATAGATAAGGATGTGAAGACTGAATTTTCTCTAAACATTGTTTATGGTAATTAATTTTCAGGTGCTTAGCAGCAAAAGGTGAAGAGTCCAATGAATGTGAAAAGTTTGCGAAATACTATCGTGCCCTTTGTCCTGGTGAATGGGTATGCATTGTTAAACTTGGTTTTTAATTTCACTTGCTACTTAAGCTACGTAAATTTTATATAGCATGTAGTAGTGTTCTCTTGGTAAAAGGGTTTGTTGTTTCCATTGTGCCCTGGGCATTTGTGCTTTTAACAGTCTTTAATGTTGGTTCCAGGATTCTAGACTCTAGTCACAAACTCACAATCTTATCATCATCTATAGTTATGTGCTTATTTGCATTTTGGTCTACTGCACTACATTGTGATGTCTCTACTTGTTTATATTTGCACCCGAGCGCCAGTTGATCAGTATTTGAACTCTTTTATTTCACATTATACCTACTGCATTTAAAGTGGTCCGTCTTAATTTTCTGTTGGATACTTCTATCTCCTTGTATGGAAGAATTTTCATTTTTGTGCAAGTCTGACAGGATCCTGGAGTTTTTCAACATAAATCTTTTATTGTGTGTACCCTTATTGTTGTAATATATCCTTTGAAATTCTTAATTTCGATTAATTATCGTGAAAGTCTTTAATTTTGGCTTATTGCTCACTTATTGATCATGAGTTTCCCATCTCTAATCAAAAGTACTTCTGTTCTGTTATAAGGTGGAGAGGGTTATTTTCCCATCCATTATTTAACTGCTTTACCTCTGTGAATTGTGATCACTGAATTTGATGCATTTCCATTACCTATTAGTCCCTTCCCTTGCAACGGATATCTGTAAAATTATTCTTAAAATTATTCTTGGTTCTGAGCACGCTTCTGTCAATAATGGTTTAATAGTTGAGATTCTTTTCGTAAAGAAACTGAAAGCTTGTCTGTTTGTCCTTCTAATATACTAATTCTAATGTTGCAACCTATGTGTGGTTAGGTTAGTTTGGTTTTAGCCTCTGTTTTTATATCTTGTTTTGTGGCATACTAATATTCCTGACTTGCAATATTTAAAAGCATTAACCATTGTGTAATTAACAATAAAAATAGATATGGACCATCCTCAAATGACCTCTAAGCTCATTAAGAAAACTTTATCACCATTGTTATGAAGCCCAAACCCTTGCTCTCCCTTTAAGGATGGGAAAAGAAAAGATAATAGTGATTAGAAAACCGATTTTCTAATCTCAATTTTCGTTTTCGTCCACCTCCAAAAAACACTACGTTCTATTTTACCTCGTTCAGCTTCTTTCGATTCCTCTGTTTCCACTTTCCCCTCCTTTGCCCATTATCACCTTTACTTCCCAAATGTTAGAAGATATGTTGCCCTTTCTTCCTAAACTTCAATGACGCTTGCAGTTTTCCAAATCAACTATTTTAGCTGAAGCTTGAAGCAATATGAGATACAAACTGGCAAAGAAATGAAGAATTGCTGAATTATAATGTTTCATTGATTGTTAGTTCCATCACTTGACTAATGACATATGTCTGGTCATATACAAAGAACTTGGAACACACCAGTTAAAAAAGTTTAAGGTTTGAATTAAGTTTTAACTCTCGAGATGCTGAAAAAAGGACGAGATTGGCGGAAAAATAATTTGAATAACATGACTGAAGAGTGACATGACGACTTGGTGTTTACATGAGTATATGATAATAGATAGGAATGAATGGAGAAGATAATAAATGTGGATGATTGTTGGATTTGATTCTTTTTTTTCTTTTAGATAAGTTGTAGATACTATTGTCTATTACATAGGGCCGAGTAAATCAAAATTCTTGTTCGGGACAAGTTTTTATGTTGACTTGTTTTAGTTTATTTAGCCGGCCCATATTATTGGAATCTATTCTAGACTTTACATTGTTGTGTATATTCTATTGATTTTAGATGGTGAAAACGAACAAAATAGGGATATATCTGGATGTTGCTGGTACTTCCAACCTGTGGTGTTGCTTCAAGTTGAGAAACGATAAATAATGGTTTTAAGTAGTACCATTTGCAAGTCATGCTGGATGGAGGGGTGAATAGGGTCGTGGTGGTCCTAGTGGATGCTCGATTTTGGGTCTTTTGATTATCGTTCAGTGGGAAACGGAACGAGAGAAGGAGAAGGGAGGCCAGTAGGGAGGTGCAGGATTGGAGAGTTGACTGAAAAAGTCATATGGGTCGTGTTAGAAGTGGAAATGATGGAGGCCCAGGGGTGTTGGTGGCGGCTGCTGTATTTTTGGGTAGGCTTTTTTTATTTAGTGTTAGCCTCATATGGAACTTCTCTCGGATTCGTCTTAAGCTGTAAAAGGTAGAGTTAGATTAATCAAACTTCCTAAAATAAAGAATTACAACTAACTTTGATCCCCACTTTTTTGTATTCCCCACTGGCCACTTCCTGGAGTTGGTTGCCATATAATAAGAACAAGACCAATTCTCTTGTAGACTTTTTTCCACTCTTCTAATAGACAAAACAATTTTAGCATCTAATTCCATTGTTGCCAGTAGAGGTGTTTACGAGTTGACTTGAGCTCGAGCAGCGTGATTTACGTGAAGCTTGGCTCACAAAATATCTTTACAAACCCATGTTGAGTCTCAATTTTATTCAAGCTCAATTTTCTTTGTTAAATCTCCACCATTTAATAGCGTTAAGCAAATTTGACCGCTAATACGAGATTTTGATTTTCAATTTCCCAAAAAAATATAGATAAAAGTATTTTAACTGTGTTTACGAGCATCTCTAGTCGACCTTAGTTGTACTTGGCTCTTAAAAATCTTGAGCCAAGCTATTTGCCACGCCAACGTCCATTGGTGTTTCCACTACGACTGCAAGATGCCTCGGTTTTCATATATTTTTTTTCCGCTTGGTAGAAAATAACAGATTTTGATATTGTTTCTTCCAGTGTCACTGCTGCTAGGCCCTTGAGGCTTGAATTGATGCTCGATCACTTACACGTTGATTTGTTGATGCCTTCTCATTCATTTTTAAGGCTGGGGAGACATCAAATGTGGATTACTCATCAAAAATGATAATTTCTTCCTTTTTCTTTGAAACTTTTGACAGGTCGACAAATGGAATGAGCAGAGGGAGAATGGCAATTTTCCAGGACCTCTGTAATCGTCACTTTTGGCAAATGGATGTTTCAAAGCTTTCAATTTTCCTTTTTGAAGCAAATCTATGTTGGTTTCTTCTCAAAACTCCAATGGATTATTAAAAAAATTCCATTAAAATGTTCCAAAATATTATCCTCAGTTTATTGGCCAACAAATCTTGATAATTGGTCTTCTTTGTTATTTTTGTGTGGAAAATCTTTGTACCATTGTTTGCTGATACCTTTATCATTTTACAATCTTAAACCGTGCATTGGCAATTTGATCTTTTGTGTGGTAATAAGTTACTTTCTCTATCTCATTTTGCATCATTTTTTTTTTAATTTATTTTTTTAAGTTTGTCTTTATTTTTTTTTCTTTTTGGTAATGGTCTCACTTTTATTTTAATTTCATCCACGAACTTATATTCTCTATTCATCAGTTCATCATATTATTTATTTTTATTCTCTACTTGCTTTTTTGTCTTATTTATAGTTTAATTTTTTTCACTAAATTTCACTCATTTTACATGCTACCTCCCCAGCCAAAGAATGATGCAAGTGCAGCCCACTATTCCGGCCGCTCTTAACCTGACCACCCCTTTAAGCCCCAGTCAGTTCAATTATTTAATCATCATCTTTCCGAGTATATGGTAGTATTCAAAATCGAAGTTATTGCTGCAAAGCAAAGTCCAAACAATCCTAATTATATTCAGATGCACTACTCATTGACTTTTACTATTTCACGAATATTTTATTGTTTATTGATGATTGTTTAAGAAATTGCTTGTTTTACCCACTAAATGGCACCAAAAAAAAAATAATAAAATAAAATAAAAGCTACGAAGGTAATATTTTTAACCAATTAACATTTCTACCCTCTACATTGCCGAAAGCATAATCCAATTTTGTTGAGAAAAAGTGTCGATATAACACACACACTTTCTCCCTTTGTGTTGTTAGATGAGAAAATTAACCAATCCAATTGTAATAACAATAATAATCCCACAATCAAACGCAATAAAGTAAAAATGCGGAAAATAAAACACACACAATATTTACGTGAAAACCCAATGCGGGAAAAAAAACCACGGGACCGTAAGTGGTACCACACTCTTCCACTAATTACCAATAAAATTAATAGGTACACCCAAAATCCTCTCTAGACAATACTAGAGGTAATACAAACACCAAATCACCCTAAAACTTCACTCAAAAGTGGTAAAATAATAATTAGGGTAAAAATTAGGGCAAAACAAATTACCCACTTACAGCGCACAAAACGACAATCCAACCGTTGAATATGTAGGTTGGGTAGGCAGGAACACCGTGTCAAAATCTGACAAAAATCGGAGTACGAATGACCTTCGATCGGATCGCCGAAAACTCGCGTACGGACGTTTTCTCTCTCTGCCAGCGCTGATTCTATTTCTCTGTTTCGTGCGTGTAGGTTCACAATTGCCTTGAATGCTACTGTTTGTATTTTTTTGTATGAGATATATGTTTCTCAAATTTGCCTTGATATATATATATCAAGTTGTGCCTATTTTTAGGCTTTTCTCCTAATTTTTAGGCTTTTATAGTTCCTAATTTTTAGGCTTTTATTATTATTATTATTAAAGCCCTAATAAGTCCATAATATTTTAAAGCCCATACAATTAAAATATTAATTGGACTCTTCCTCCAAGTGGGAGGGAATAACCCAACAAATCTCCCCCTCACTCCAACTTGGGGGGTAAGACAAGCCCCGCTTTCGAACGGCACACCTCTAACTTGTCTCTAGGTAGGATCTTAGTCAACATATCCGATCCATTTTCATGAGTACTGATCTTCACAAGCTCAAAAGTATTTTCTTCTATCTGATCTCTAATCCAATGATACCTCCTTCGTATATGTTTGGTTCGACCATGATAGGTAGCATTCTTAGCTAGGTGAATGGCACTCTGACAATCACAATGTAACAAATAATTGTCTTGCTCCAAGCCCAACTCTTCAAGGAATTCCCTCTTCCACACTAACTCTTTACCAGCTTCAACTGCTGCCACATACTCTGACTCAGTAGTCGATAAAGCAACACATTTTTGCAATTTAGATTGCCAAGAAACAGCTCCTCCTGCAAACGTCATCATGTAACCAGAAGTAGACTTACTAGAATCAATATCACCTGACATATCAGCATCTGTGTAACCATCTAACACAGGTTCGCCAGGACCAAAACATAAACTAACTCTAGAAGTACCCCTGAGATACCTTAGAATCCACTTAACTGCTGCCCAATGCTCCTTTCCAGGATTAGACATAAACCTGCTAACTACCCCAACAGCATGAGCTATATCAGGCCTAGTACATACCATAGTATACATCAAACTACCCACGGCGGATGAATAAGGCACACTTTTCATCTTCTTCTTATCTTCATCTGTTGTAGGACATTGTTCGGAACTCAATTTCATATGCACTGGCAGTGGAGAACACACAGGCTTAGCATTGTTCATATTGAATCTTTTCAGCACCTTTTCAATGTATTTCTCTTGTGATATCCACAATTTCTTATTTTTCCTATCACGAGAAATACGCATGCCTAAAATCTGTTTTGCAGGGCCAAGGTCCTTCATAGCAAAGGACTTGCTCAAACTAGCCTTCAAGTCAGCAATCTTGTTGGGATCTCGACCAACAATCAACATATCATCAACATATAACAAGAGAATGAGAAAGTCACCTTCAGCAAAATTCTTCACAAACACGCAATGATCAGCATATGTCTTGTGGAAGTCATTATCAACCATGAATGACTCAAATTTCTTGTACCATTGCCGAGGCGCTTGCTTAAGACCATACAAACTCTTCTTTAAGCGACACACAAGTTTCTCCTTTCCCTTGACCTTGAAGCCTTCAGGTTGCTCCATGTAAATTTCCTCCTTTAGGTCACCATGGAGGAAAGCAGTCTTCACATCAAGTTGCTCAATTTCCAAATTCATGCTGGCAGCCAAACCAAGTACAACTCTGATTGAAGACATCTTCACCACTGGAGATAAAATCTCATCAAAATCAATCCCCTTCTTCTGCTCATAGCCTCGCACAACAATCCTAGCCTTGAACCTAGGTGGTTGACCATCTTCTCCAGGCTTCAGCTTAAACACCCACTTATTCTTGAGTGCTCGTTTGCCGTTAGGCAACTTTACCAGATCATATGTGTGATTCTCATGCAAGGAATTCATCTCATCTTGCATGGCATTGTACCACTCCTTACTTTTCTCATGCGACATAGCCTCCTGAAAGTCTTCTGGCTCTCCCCCGTCAGTAAGTAACACAAACTCTGTAGTAGGATACCTCATAGAAGGATGTCGACCTCTGGTAGATCTTCTCACATCATCAGGCTGTGGTTGCGGTTCAACAACTGGTGGCTCAACTTCAAGTTGATCATCATGATCATCATCACCATCATTGTCATCATCATGCTGAATATCTCCCCCTTCAACTCTAGGAGTCATCTGTGGTAAGACTGGATCAAAAGTGATAGGAGTATGAGAGGATGTTTGTTGCTTTGGCTTTTCAATATCTTCAATAGTCTGATCTTCAAAGAACACAACATCTCTGCTTCTGAGAACTTTCCTATCTACTGGATCCCATAACTTGTACCCAAGAGCATCTTCAGAGTACCCCAAAAATATACACTGCTTTGTCTTCTTATCTAACTTGGATCTCTCATCTCTAGGAATGTGAACAAAAGCACGACATCCAAATACCCTCAAGTGCTTGTAGGAGACATCTTTACCGGTCCAAACTTTCTGAGGAACATCACCATCAAGAGGATTTGAAGGTGAAAGGTTGATCAAGTATACAGCTGTAACTAATGCCTCAGCCCAGAAAGACTTGGACAACTTTGCATGAGAGAGCATACATCGAATTCTTTCTTCAATTGTTCTATTCATCCTCTCTGCAACTCCGTTCAATTGAGGTGTCTTTGGAACTGTCTTTTCAAGCTTGATGCCTTGACTCTTGCAGTAGTTTTCAAACGGGCCTCTGTACTCACCACCATTATCAGCTCTCACAACCTTGAGCTTTCTACCTGTTTCTCGCTCAACTCTAGCCTGAAACTCCTTGAAAGCAGAAAGTACCTGATCCTTGGTTTTCAACACAGTAACCCACACTTTTCGAGAATAATCATCAATAAAGGAAACAAAGTAAAGAGCACCACTATGGGATTTAGCATCCATAGAACATACATCAGTGTGGACAAGATCAAGAGGATACTTTCTCCTAGATGGGGGGCGAGAATGAAAAGCAACCCTATGTTGTTTACCAGCTAAACAATCAACACAGGATTTAAGAGACATATCTGAGACATCAGGGAGATATTGCTTCTTAGAGAGCATCTTCATACCTTTCTCACTCATATGACCAAGTCTGTTATGCCATAACTCACTAGAACATTCATCTGCAACGTTTACCTCACCCGTGCAAACCTTAGCTTGCATTATATAAAGTGAACCTTGCTTCTTACCTCGGGCCGCTATAAGATTCCCCTTGCAGAGCTTCCACTTACCATCATTGAAGTGGCTGAAGTAACCATCTTCATCAAGTCGACCTATAGAAATGAGATTCAATCTGATATCAGGAACGTGTCTAACATTTCTCAAAACTAGCTTGCAACCGGTGGAACTCTCCAAGCAAATAGTGCCTTTGCCAACGACCTTGGATGACCCATCATTCCCCATTCTAACACTACCAAAATCACCACTAGTGTAGGACGAGAAGTAATCGTGATGCGGAGTAAGATGATACGAAGCACCCGAATCAATCACCCAATTGCAGTCATCCCCAGCTACATTCAAACACTGTTTATCACCAATGAAGAGCAAATCATCATCACTGATTGCTAGAGCTGTAGTATTTTTCTCTTCAGACTTCGATTCAGAGGAATCACCCTTTCTATCTTTTGACTTGTCTCTTTTCAACTTTCTGCAGAACCTCTTAATATGACCCGGCTTTTTGCAATAATGGCAAATAATTTTACTCTTGGATTTAGACTTGTCTCTGGAATTGTCTCTACCTTGAGAAGTTCGACTTTTACTTCTCCCCCTGTTAGACTCTCGCGCAACATAATGAGCTTCAGAATGATTGGAGGAACCCATCTCCTTTCTCCTAGTCTCTTCATTCAACAGACTAGCTTTGACACTCTACATCGTCAGCTTACCATCAGGAGCAGAATTGCTAAGTGATACAAATAGTGTGTCCCAACTCTCTGGTAATGAGGAGAGTAGCAATAGTGCCTGCAACTCATCATCTAAAGACATTTTCACTGCAGACAACTGATTAATCAAACCCTGAAAATCATTCAAATGTACTACCATGCTATTACCATCGTGAAGTTCTAGCTTTACCAATTTTCTCATCAATGACGCTTTACTTAAGGCGTTCTTCCTCTCATACATAGCCTCAAGTTTCATCCACAATTCATAAGCATTCGTGTCATTGGAAATATGTTGGAGCACACTAACATCAACAAATTGTCTAATGGTTCCTACCGCTTTCCGATTCAAAATTTTCCATTTACTTTCATCTTGACCAGTGGGCATAGACTCATTTAAGATTGGTTCATACAAATCTTTCACATAAAGAATATCTTCCATCTTAGTTTTCCACACAGCGTAATTGGTAGAGTCCAAATAAATCATACCGTGCATACTAGATTTATCATCCATCATAAAACAACACAAGAATATCACCCAAGAAAATATAACCTGGCTCTGATACCACTATGTTGAGAAAAAGTGTCGATATAACACACACACTTTCTCCCTTTGTGTTGTTAGATGAGAAAATTAACCAATCCAATTGTAATAACAATAATAATCCCACAATCAAACGCAATAAAGTAAAAATGCGGAAAATAAAACACACACAATATTTACGTGAAAACCCAATGCGGGAAAAAAACCACGGGACCGTAAGTGGTACCACACTCTTCCACTAATTACCAATAAAATTAATAGGTACACCCAAAATCCTCTCTAGACAATACTAGAGGTAATACAAACACCAAATCACCCTAAAACTTCACTCAAAAGTGGTAAAATAATAATTAGGGTAAAAATTAGGGCAAAACAAATTACCCACTTACAGCGCACAAAACGACAATCCAACCGTTGAATATGTAGGTTGGGTAGGCAGGAACACCGTGTCAAAATCTGACAAAAATCGGAGTACGAATGACCTTCGATCGGATCGCCGAAAACTCGCGTACGGACGTTTTCTCTCTCTGCCAGCGCTGATTCTATTTCTCTGTTTCGTGCGTGTAGGTTCACAATTGCCTTGAATGCTACTGTTTGTATTTTTTTGTATGAGATATATGTTTCTCAAATTTGCCTTGATATATATATATCAAGTTGTGCCTATTTTTAGGCTTTTCTCCTAATTTTTAGGCTTTTATAGTTCCTAATTTTTAGGCTTTTATTATTATTATTATTAAAGCCCTAATAAGTCCATAATATTTTAAAGCCCATACAATTAAAATATTAATTGGACTCTTCCTCCAAGTGGGAGGGAATAACCCAACAAATTTATATACAACCTCATTAAGTTTAAGAAAAAAATGTAGCATTTATAAACTATTATAGATTATATTTAATATCATGTTTTGTAGTAGACTTACATTATTCCTCAATTTTGGGCTTTTTTTTTGTATAAAAAATAGATCCTTTAGAAAATATTAGAATTAGTATTAGATCACAAACAATTCGCCACAAAAATGTGATTTGCCTATTTATAATCCTTCTTTAACGTGATTAACAAATGACCATATGACATTACGACCCCGTAATACTTTCATTATTGGATTTTTGTTATTAGACTTTAGTGGATTTAATTCAATATAGTCTAATCAATGTTTTTTTTAGTACACATAGGTATGCATAAAGATTTTCATAATTTAATCGAACTTTTTTCAATATTTTTGTCCCTACGACGTTAACAACCGTTTTTAGCTTTTATTCATATTAGTAAAATGGGATCATGACCCCCAGCTAGTCTTCTGAGAGATCGTTTTTTTGATAGACGTCTATCAGGCCCAACCATTAAAGCTTATTGCCTACATTTACACTATATTTTCCCTAATGGGCCAACCCAATTAGAGATGGTCTCTCAAAGAGACCGTCTCTCACAAGAATTTGTATTTGACCCCGTTAGAATGAACTTTCCTCCATTAATGTAAAGACCATTACATTTTAGTTCGATCTAAATCTAACTAAGAACTTTTGTTCCTAAAATATTATCCATATTAATATAATGAATAGTTTCAGTTTGTCCATATTAAATCGTTTTTCTCTTTGATGAAAATATTTTTTAAATTATATTATTAGCTAACATTTTAGTACGATCTAAATCTAAATAAGAACTTTTTAAATTATATTATTGATATTATTGATTATTGCATATGATAGATCGAACACCAATAGACACTATTTAAGTTATGAAAATATTAAAATCATGTAGATTGAAATGAACTTGAATCATTGCAAAAATTATATTTAACAATAAATTGAGTTGAAGTTTCCCAATAATTATTATTTTTGAAAAAACTAAGTGTTTTTGACTCTATATATTTGCCTAATAATTCTCCAAAAAAAACACTATTAAGATTAGGATAGAAAAATATAAATACACACTAAAAAGGATGATGAAATTTGATTGTTAAAGAGGTGGAAGAATCAGTTAGAAAGAAACAAAAAATGGAAAAAACAATTAATTATCTCATTTTGAAATATAAACTTACGACTTACCCTGAAGAGGGTGGAGAAATAATTTTCCTCCAAATGAGAGAAAATACCCTCCTTTTTCGTTTATCTTTTTAGTTTACTCACTCTACTTCTTTCACAATTATTCAATTACTTTATTTGCATTTTTACTTATTCCGTTGATTTGACATTTTTTGCTTTTAAATATTTATACCGCTCACTCCAAACAAGCCTTCAAAGAATGTGTTCAAATATGCTATTATATAGAAGTAATTTTTATTTTATGATATTTTATATATATATATATATATATATATATATATATATATATATATATATATATATATATATATATATATATATATATATATATATATATATATATATATATATATATATATATATATATATATATGATTCAGATCATGTGAAAACCAATTAAAATGGTGAAAACTGAAAATAGGGGTACATAAAAGCTATAATGGAGTACATATTTGGATGGCAGTTTTGTAAATAATTAGACATTTTCTAAAAAGGGTACATATATGCTTAAAAAGGGTGCATATTTAGATGACATTTTTGTAAATAATATGAACTTTTTTCTTCACAAAAAATATTTACACTCTATAAGACAATATGTACCCCTTTTGCTACAATATGCATACCTCTGTATAGTTTTCGGTTTTCACCACTTTAAGTGTTTTCACTTGATCTTATACATATATATATATATATATATATATATATATATATATATATATATATATATATATATATATATATATATATATATATATATATATATATATATATATATATATATATATATATATATATATATATATATATATATATATATATATATATATATATATATATATAAACAATGTATTAATATGAGATATTCTTAAATATGTCTCCGCCATATATTTTAATTATATACATTTTTTTATACTTCCTCCGTTCCTTTTTATTTGTCCACTTTACCTTTTGCACGTATTTTTTAGCAAATTTTAAGCCTTAATATCGCTAACTACACATCATAAAAAATTATAAAAATTACATATTAAAAAACTTTACATCAAGACAAATCTAACATGATCTCACATGAATATATTTTATCATCAATATATACTTCAAAAATCTAATTTAAATTTCTCTTTCTAAAAGTGGACAAACTTAAAGTGGACAAACAAAAAGGAACGGAGGGAGTAACTTTTATGTAATACTTCCCCCAGTCCTTAAAGAAGTCCCATTTGCTATTTTGGGGTGTTTCATTTGTTGTTCCCATAAAAATTCTTTCCATTTATGTCACAAATTTTGGACAAAAATAACCTTATTCGTACTCATTTTAATATTTTTATAATGCTTATCTACTCCGCATATCCTCCACTAACTTTAATTCAACTTTTTAATATTCTTTATGGTCTCCACATGTTTCCCACTAACTTTATAAAACTAATTTTTTATTAATTGTGGTCCTCATGTTTTTTCCACTAACTTTCTTTTAATATTTTTAATGCTTGTGGTACCTAGTTTTCTCCAATTAAATTTATTGTTCAATTAAATAATATATCCACTATCTAAAATATTCTATTTTTCTTAATTTCCGTGAACATTCCGTTTAGGAACTTCATAAGGGAACAGGGTGAGTACTAGATAAGCCAATGCGATGCACGGTTTTATTAAATTTTTTTACATATTTTTTTAAATACAAAAGTTAAAAATTTATGGCTTTTGTTTTAACCATCTTAAGATATCTTATACTCAATTAATAAATAACATTATAAAGATTCTATAAATATTTGAAAGAAAATAAAGTAACATATATAATATTCTAATATATTAAATGATATGACTAAAAAGTAAAAATTCAATCAATATTGATAATATCACACCCATAATGAAATAATTAAAAGTCTAATATAAAAACATTAATAATAACACACAATGACATAATCATTGAGTTTTATTGGAAAAATTTATCGAGAAATCAACACATAATCAATTTTAAAAAATAATATCGGCAGAATTTTATTTTAATACTCCCTCCTATTCATCCTATTAGTCCCATTTCCAAATAGGGTTAAGTCACTTTAGTAGTCCCAATACTTTTTATAGTATGTATTTTTGACCTTATTACGCTTCTCACCCTACCTTATTACAATAAATCTAATGAAAAACCACTAACAATTCACTTATATGGCGGTCTTGGGAGAGACCGTCTTAGAATAAGACGGCCCAAAATTCCAGCCCATCGCGCTTTCTCTCTTCTTTTTCATTACTGGACGTTTTTTCAATTTTACTCTTAAAGGTATTAATTTTGACCTTAAAAATATCAATTTCAATTTAGGTAGAAATTGATCAGTTTAACGCCACAATTAATCAATTATATGTTCAAATTGAAATTTACTTTAATTGATATGTTTAAGCACTACTGTACGTTGAAATTGATATCTTTAAGGTCAAAATTGATACTTTAAAATTCAAATTGAAATATATTTAGAAAATGATAAAAATAAAAAAATGAAATAAGACGATCTTACGTAAGGTTTTGTGGTCACTTATTATCTTTTCTCTCTCCTTTCTAGATTGTCCTATTTGACTCAACTAAAAGTTAGTGAAAAGTCAAATGGAATTAATTAGAAGAATAGAGTAGGGAGTAGTAAAAGGTTATAGATATTTTTTTTTATTGAATTTGTAAAATGTCATAGATATAGATCTATGGATATTGAGTACTTTTAATATTTGACTGTGGTCTTTTTATATTGCCAAATGCCAAACGGTGGGTTGGTTAAATTATACCCAATTGACAAACATGCAAGTTTTGAAGTAGTCATGTGGCCGTTAAAGCTCAAGCCATCACCGAGTTCGCCCACTACCCAATATTATTAATTAAGAGATAACGCACACGCGCACAATGCATTACATGAATTTTCTTTGAAATTAAGAGGAAGAGATTTTATTTTTGGATAATTAAGGGTCACTAGTATAAAAATCTGTGTAGGTATAAAAATCTGTGTAGTGTATAAATTTTTAAATACTATGTTAATATTTTAATGAAATTTTAGATTAATAAAAATAGCTTGTTAATCACTAGTTTATAGGTTTTGAAATAATTCTTTATATACTACATTCTCAATACGATAATATGTTTCATAATCAAATAGTATATGAGAATTCTTAGTCATTTTCTGCTAGTCACTCTAGAAATGGAGACATAAAATTCTTGAAAACGAATTAATTTTTTTCTCGTTTTTATATATTGAGATTCTCTAATCTATTCCTAACTAAAAAAGTATTTACTTTTTGATCAAAAAATTGTTTTTAGCTTATAAGTTTAGTACTTAACTAGCTAAGTGTATTTATTTTGCATACGTTCATTTTTTAGTGCATTTTTCGATTTTGATATTAAAAGGTATTAATTTTGACTTTTGAAAATTAATACCTTCAAGGTCAAAATTGTTAAAATGCCCAGAAAATTAAAATATTGTTACACTCCCGTGAAATGGGCCGGCCCACATTTCGTCTTAACTTGCAACAGTCTCGTCCAAGTTTTTATGTAAGTTCATGTACACAATTTATAAGTCATTAGAGTCTTTCCTCCTATTTCTATATAAATTTAGGACGATACCTCCTTGACTTAAAGCATTAGTGCAACCCATATTTCTCCGAAAATAAATTTTTACGAACAATCAATCCAGCCTAATTTAACAATTAGCTCTATGATAGACCGGTCAATTGGATTTGGAGTATATCCGCGTGATAGCGCGTAGCTAAAATCACTTAACCTTCTCAGTTCCCATTCAAATATCCATTTTTAAACATCTGCTATTTCTACGAAACTGTCTCAATCACACCCCTACAAATATCTCAACTTCCTCACCAAATTCCAATCATCAAATTCATTCCCAAATTTTCTACCCAAACAACCGCAAAAACAATCCAGAAACCCCTCCATTTCCTCCGTAAAAACCCACAAAAACAATGAGGTGTTCAAACAGTCTCGTCGGAATCCTTAATTTCGTAACATTTCTCCTCTCAATCCCCATCCTCGGCAGTGGAATATGGCTAGCACACAAAGCCACAACCGACTGCGAGAAATACTTAGAAAAACCCATCATTATTCTTGGAGTTTTCCTCATGTTGGTTTCTCTTGCCGGCTTAATCGGTGCTTGTTGTCGTGTTAATTGGCTTCTTTGGGTTTACCTTCTGGTTATGTTTCTACTAATTGCAATCCTCTTTTGCTTTACTATCTTTGCTTTTGTTGTTACGAATAAAGGTGCAGGTGAAACTGTCAGTAATCGTGGGTATAAAGAGTATAAACTTGGGGATTACTCTAATTGGTTACAAAAAAGAGTTGATAACCCTAAGAATTGGAGGCGTATTCGAAGTTGTTTGGTTGATGGTAAAGTTTGTCAGAAGCTTGCTGCTACTAATTCTCCTCAGACTGTATTCTTTTCCAAGCATTTGTCACCCATTGAGGTATACTTTTAGTTCTTCTTTTTTGAATTCTTTTTAGGATTTCAGATCTGGGTTCTTGATTATTATCTGTTTGATGAAATTTGTGTGTTCTGGGTTTCATAATTTCAAGTTCTTGATCTGTTTGTTGTTCTGGGTTTTACATTATATTTTGTGGGTTTGTCCTGAATTTTGTGTTTGATCATTTTTTATTCTATAATCTTATGTTCTTGATTTTTTATTCTAAATTTAGAACATGAAATATTGGAGTTGTTAGTAACATGTGCATATGAACTGTCAATTTTGTCTTCTGGGAAAAAATTGCTATTTGCATGGTTTCTTGTCTGCTTTTTTCAAGTTTATCCAGGAAAGCTGATAGCCTTTTTGTATATAATCATCTTTTATCTTTTGTTAGCCTTTATATCCTGTTACTTTTATCTTTTTAATGGTCTGTTTCTGGTTGAATTTTTACATCCACAAATTACTAGTAAGATTATTGCTAAATTGGTCATGTGAAGTTTAGTCAACTATTTGGATGTTCTAGTCAAAGATTTTGCTGAATCATTTAAGTCTTCTTTTGCTGTGTTCTGTTAGTCATTGCATGATTTACTTCTGAGTAAAGCCCAATACTTTATACAAATTCTTTATAGGAGACGGTAGTACTTTACGCAGATTCTTGTATAAGACAGTCTTACTGTGAGATGTTCAAACTAATATAAATATTAATATATGGGCTTCTTGTTTGAGTTTGTCACACCAATAAATGGTCTTTCACTAGAGTAACTCGTTAATTTGGGGTGTTTAGCAAATGGCGTTAACTGGTATTTGATAGCTTATGACTAGCTGATTTAAAAAACTGGTTTAACTAGCTGATATTGAACTCGCTGTTATGAGCAACTTGTTCAAAAACAATTTATTCATAGTAATAAGCTGTTTCAACCAACTAATTTAACAAATACTAGCATTGACTGGTTTGACCATCCAAACCTCTATCTTTAAAATAAGCTTAAATTGCCCAATAAACAATTTTTCCAAACACCCCCTTTATAATCTGCTCTACTATGTTCCTCTGAGTTTGCCCCTTATTATAACCCGGTTTTGTAGAGTTTTTTGTCAAATGAAGTGAACTCCAAGAGGCGGAGGGAGTATATGTTACTACGTTGAATAAATCTTTGCAATTTTAGTAGTAAGACTTTGCATATGATTTCAAATCAATTCGTAAACAAGCTCAGCCGAGCAGTGTCTAAGTCCGTATTTAGTTCTTTTGTCTATTAGTCGCCTTACAAGCGATCCGAATTCCATTGATAGAACTAACCTGTGGTTTTGATTGAGACGACACTCTTAATGTAATCTTATGATTAGGATAAGAACTAAATCGAACTATGTAACTTTGTCTATTACTCGGTTTGTATGGAAATCTCATCAACTTTGTTTATGCAGTCCGGTTGCTGTAAACCCCCAACAAGCTGTAACTTCACATATGTAGGACCGACTAGCTGGACCAAGGTCGGGACATCAACTGATCCTGACTGTACTTCCTGGGACAACAGCCCAAACAAACTGTGCTATGATTGCAGTTCATGCAAAGCCGGGTTTTTACAGAACCTGAAGGGTGACTGGAAGAAGGTGGCGGTTATCAACATTGTTTTCCTCGTCTTCCTCATCATTGTCTACTCTATTGGTTGCTGTGCTTTCCGCAACAACAGGTGGGACAATGCTGATCAGTGGAAGCCATATCGTTGAGGAAGATGACTTCTACAGGATTCGTATCATACCTTAGCTTTCTAGTTTGTACAGATCTCGAGTCTGTTTCAAGACTATCGCCCTGCGTTTTGTGTAGTTTCACACATTAGTATGTACATTGGACATATGTTTATATGTTTGCCATGCTGCTGAGTGTTGTGTATGTAGTATGTTTGATCTTTGTCCTTAGTTTGACAGAGTCGCCCTATTATATGCGCTTTTTAAGTTGAATTTATATTTTTGTTCATTTTTTGCAATTTTTTTTAGATCTTCCGCGTAAAATTTTTTTTATATATAGTAATGTAATATTGTACACGAGTTACCGATGAGTTTCCGTGAACTAATTAGTATTTGATAGAATAGTGATGATGCTAAAACTGAAAACATATAACCGAACTTAATTTGACACACGAGTCTTCGAATGACATAGACCCCTCATGTAAAGGGCTGGACAGTTGCATTGCTGCTAAGTGCTTGCAGCGAGCTGACCCTTTCAAAGATAGCCCAAAAGAAACGTCATAGCAGCTAAAGGAAAAATTGAAAAAAAAAGCTTATTATCAAAAACATGTCAAAATAAGCTTCGGGAAATTATAATTCTCAAAATAAGTGTCTTCATGTCAAAGTAGCAATTAGGTTTGTTCGTTGTTACTAATAGCAAACAAAGAAAATGGTCAAAAAAACTCAAAATTCTTTGTTTGCTGTTAACAAACATGTTTTCATTTTATTGTCTCTTTCAACTCTATGATTATCTTCCTTTGTTCGCTGTTAGTAATAGCAAACAAAGTATTTTGACTTTTTGACCAATTTCTTCATTTTCTATTAGTAAATATAGCAAATGTACATGTCCTAAAGCTCAAACACAATAATACTTAGTTACCAATAAAAATTTCCTATAACTTAGTTTGGGATTTTTTTATAGTAAGCTTATTTTTTTCATCTTTTGCAAATGATGTGTTTAGGACCATTCTCCAAACTACTCTGTTTTTATATTGTTGTCATTTTTGCCTTTTACTTGTCTTCTCCCTCTATAACATGGACCATTAACAAAGTCTTTTAGGTCATTTTTAATTTTTATTCTCTATTCCGTGTGAAGCACAACAATGTCACATTCACAAACACCAAGTTTTGGGGCTAAGTAATATTTTAGATCAAAATTTTTAATAAAGAAAATTGAACATAAAACGAAACAGCAAGTCTTGTATAAGAACGTCTCACCGTAAGATGAAGTCATATACAAGCATTCCATTTATAAAAATACAAAAAAAAAAATGAAGTTTAAATTAAACAGGACAACAATTTTTAAAAGAGTTTGGGCTGTCTCGATAAAGACCGTCTCTCGGTGAGACGGTCTCAATAAAGAATTAATGAAACCAAATGCACCCAATGGAGCTTAGGAATTATGAATGGTCCATGAGCACGGATCTTCTATTTGGGCCATGGCATAATAGTAACATTGATGAGTTTTTTTTTTTTTTTTTTTTTTTTTTTTTTTTTTGTATTATATGTATTGATCACAATATAAATTATAATTAAATATCACTATTTAAAATTAATTATATAACAATATTAAATTATAATCACAAAATTTAATTCGAAAAATCTCGCCTTAATTTATCTTATGAAAATCCTTCCTATGAATTATTTTTTTTGAAGCAAGTTTTTCAAGTTAGATAACATTTAACATTTGGCTGTGGATCAAGCCAACAATATTTTGAAGACTTTAAGGAATAATTCTTCTAAAAGAACACTTTTTTGAACACTTATCTTATATTTGAAATCGAATTCTAATTCTAATTCCTAGGATCAATTGCGTGATCCTAGTCACATTTAAAGATTTTGTTTGCATAAGAATTTAGTAGGATGAAGAAAGGAAGGGATGAAGGAGATAATAAATGCAATTATTTACATTTATTGTGTCTATTTTTATACTCTTTTTATGAAGTTTAAAGGCGGTTAAACGGTTTGAAACTATTTTTGACTCATTTATTTTAATTTGTGTGTTTTGAACTGAATTTGAGTAATTCGGTTAATAATAGTGATTATCGAGTTTATTTGTGCAATATGTGGCCAATACAATTGAACTAAGTCACGAAAAATGTTCCAAGTACAAGTATACTCGACATTGGGAAGTAATGCCCCAAAATCATATTGGAAAAGGTTACTCAAAAATATTTTAAATAAGCATAAAAAGCCGACTTGACTTCATCAATGGTGGGAAAAGCGCCCAAGTCGGCATTTGGTTCTGTAACATAGGTTTTTTTTTTTTTTTTTTTTTTTTTTTTTTTTTTTTTTTTTACAATAATCAAAGCTAGACTTCAATAACTCAAAACAAATGTCTAGTGAACTTTTAGTTATGGGAAAATGGATATTTGGTAGTCAACAAAGCTGAATTGACTTTTTATTCATTAAAGTCCCACTGAGTGGGCAATTGGTCTTTGTAAAAAACACATTTGTATCAGTATTAAAAGTCGACTAGGCTTTCTGGTAGTGAAAGTGGCTGCCAAGTCGGCGATTGCCCCTGAAAATCGTGCATGATGTTTCTCAATTACTTTAATTTTGTAATATTTTAATATATATTTAAAGTTTAGTTGCAATTCAATTTATTTCTATTATGTCTCGTGTCATAATTAATTAGGATTTAATTTCATTTTCTTCATGTTATTCTCCATGATTAATGAGTAGATTTCTTATTTTAAGATTAGGGCTAATGTTGGATTTGAAGTATAAACTAATATTATTAATACCTTGTAATTAAGTTATTATAGGACATTCAAATGATTGTTTTATAGCAATACAATTTTTGGTAATATAAAAAAAATAAAAAAATAAAAAAGCTTCAAAAAATATATGTGGTAGCATTGAAAGAAAAGACTTTTATTGTTATAGTGACACATGTTCAAATCTTGTATTTCTTTCTATCAGTTATAGTATGAATCTTAAATCATTTTTTATAACAATATTACAATCTCGGTAATATAAAAAATAAAAAATATTATAACCAAAATAAATTGATAAAATAAATAATAAAATTATCAACAAACCTTATTTATTTAACATTTGAAATTGTAAAGTAGGGCAAAGTAATGTAGATTAATTTTGATTTCTTGTCCTAGGTATTGCTAGAATAATCGATTGCTCTGGACTTGTAATTGGATGAGATGCAACTAAGAATAAGACAGTCATTTTGATTTCAGAAAATGCTTTTTTTGCCCCATTTATGAAATTTGAGAAAATTATATTAGTTAATGTTTATCGGTTGTAATCTATTCTACTAAATGAATTAAAAATTTAAGTAATATCTTTTTACCTTAGATCATTGTAAGGTTGACAGATGAAACTTTATTACTTGGGAAAGGAAGATTACATTGATTATTATCACAACCTCCTCACCCTCAGGATTAAGTCAACAATGGAAATTAAAGCGGTAGACTTGAAAGCTAAACAAGTTGATTGCGATGATTTATTCGATAGAAAGAAAGTGACAATACTGGATCGTATGTTTCCCTTTTGTAGCTTGTTTGACCATGACGGTAACTTATATTTGTAATACCCTTACTTCGGTTGTGGAGAACTTCTGAGTTTTTCTTACCATGTTTATCCGGTATTCTTTTTACTTTGGTTGTGGAGAACTTATATTTGATGTATTATTATTTGGATTAATTGTGCTATTAATTTAATTTGTAAATTTGTTTTATATATATTTATGCACTTTTAGATGAGAATGTTACATTTTGATTCGCATGGTGAATAAAGAAGCGGGTTAAAAATTTAATTTAATAGTAATATTCAAGTTTGTTTACGAGCATATATTTATCTCATGGACTTAAGGTTGCATTGATGTTTTTATATTTAATAGATTCCCGTGCTATATACGGATATTTAAAGAAAAGTCTTTGAGTTATATATATATATATATATATATATATATATATATATATATATATATATATATATATATATATATATATATATATATATATATATATATATATATATATATATATATTAGTGAATATTGGTCCCAGCGAGAATTGAACCTGGGCACCGTGAGTGGTAGGATACTACCTATCCAACTGTGATAGTTTCATATATTGTTACTAAAAGCATGCAATTAATATATGAAGTCTCATATTTTTGAGGCCTTATGCGGTTGGGCACCCAGTATGGGTCCAGAACCGCCCCTGGTTATTTGACTATCTTGTAATACAAATCACATATCTATGACTTGATTAAAAGTTTCTAAATCAATATTGTATAGTTTTTTAGTTATAGAAAATTTATTAAATTCAGCCTATGAATTTTTTCTTGTCTCAAAATAATACTCCTTAATTTTTTAATAAATTCAAATGAATTATTTTTTTGATAAAAATAAATAAATAAATAAAAAATAAAAAATAAATTTTTTTTTGAATAATTCAATTATTCTTTGAATTGTTTTTAAAAAAGTCAAAAATATTACTAATTTGGTCTCATTGTAATATTCTTAAAAAAAATATTACCATTCGTAGAATTTTTTATAAATATATATTTATAGGTGAAATTAGCCATTTAATAGTAAAATTACATTTTAAAGGAATAAGAAGTAGATAAGTAGCAATGACATGTATTTGTATGTCAGTAAAATTATGAAGATATAATTATTCTACCGCTGGTAAATAATCTTGAAAAATAATTTTGCTATATCAAGATATTCTTCTCTTTATTTTGAAAATAATATTGATAAATAATACGGATTTACAAATTTAGTACGTTTGTTTTTGCTATAGCATGAAATTATTCTCTTTTACCAAGTTAAATAATTTAAAAATAATATTATTTACAAAATTGAATCTTTTTCTGCATGTTAAATTAAACTATATTAGGAAACAATTTTTAGTGAAATTCACCTACTTTGTTCGAATAAAAATGGGCGGGAAAATTTTTAATAAGAGTCTGACATGTGTCAATCTTGTTTCTTCATTAGTTGTTTTTATTTTATAGATTATAGATTGAAAGTATATAAAATTAGTGTTTTAAGATTAAATTGGGCTAATAACCATAAAAAAAAATTAAAAAAAATTGTTATTATATTAACCTTTTTAATTTAACATGAATTGAGATTAGGATCAATTCATATTAATTTAGTCAATTGAACGAGCGTGTGATATTTGAATTAATAGATCTAAATCCAATAATCAATCAAGATAACAAGAAATTTGAGATTGACAAGATCATTTTTTTTGAAATAGAACCTGCAATTCTTTTATTTATTAGATAGATCCTGAGTTTTTGATATTAAGTTATTTCATTATCATACTTGAATCATTTTAATTTTTGTTAGCATACGATTAGAATTAATATATATCAATCATATTTGTTTGGCAAATTAATTAACTTACTTTCCTCAATTCGACTCATAAAACGACACATACACCGTGTCTATTAGTGTGAGAATGGTTAGAAGCATGTAGCTTTACACTATGATAACCAATCAGCCTTATATATTACTAAAGATCCCGTATTTCATGTTATTATATTATTATAGTTTTGTTCTCTCAATTATATATTCTCTAAGTTCCATTCATCGATGTCTAATTCTATGCATTCCAAACATAATTATCTTTTTTAAGTTAATAATTATAATATGATTTGGATTGTACCTAGGTGGAGTTTTTTGGATGTTCTCTACCAAAGAGCTAGTTATCTATGTAGGAAATAATAGAGGTTGCATAATTTTTGTAAACATAGAAACAAAATTATTTGTAGATATTTTAGTCTAGTATAATTATTATACAATATATAGTTATAAACTTATAATAGTTTTCTCACTAAATTATCAAGGTTCTTATAACAGAACAATTATTAAAAAAATAGAAAATAATAACCATAAAAAACAACAGACAATATGTTTTAATCCACAAATTTCATTGTCCATTTAGCTGAAAAACTCAACTCAAACTCCACAAAATGTTACCATTAATTCAACTAGCCCAAAGATGTTTGAATCGGAATCCTACTTGAAATCATTGAGAGGAGTGGGATCGAATCGTAGGATCATATAACTCTACAAATAAACTTTAGTTCATCAACATATTTATTATCTAGTCAATATAATTCATTTTCAAAGCTTAAATTTTTGAATTTAAGTTTCTTTAGATTTATTTTAAGAATATATATAACTGTAAATACTTTAAAAATTATTTTATAGAATATTATAAACATGTACGTGTATGTGAAAGAAATTACTGAAAGATGATATATAAGAGAATTTAATAGTTATGACTAAATATGTGCGATTGTAGGATGGTTGAATCGCACTGTATCCTACCTCTCAAAATTTTAATCTTGTTAGAATCTTAAGATTCTACCAATTCATCAGGATCGTATCTATAATATGAATCATTCTCTTATTTCTAAATCTTAAAATCGTAGATTAGAATCACAATATCAACGACAATGACCTTGCCATTAGTGGTAGGATCGAAAAGACTCAATCATATCATTGTCTTGCCCCCATATTTTAACAACCTAAGTTGTGGAGTTTAGGCTCAAAGATCAAATTTGATATCTAATAGATAACAGAGAATATTGACACCGAATTGGTCAATCAATATCTGGACTAATGCAATATGGAAGGAAGTTTATCGAAGGATGCCCAATCTTATGAACTGCCCAAACTACATTACCAAATAGGATACGGCAAGTATTGATTAAACTACATAATAATTTTGTCTAATATCCCATTTGTTTTTTCAATATTCATCAATCATTTTTTAGGTTTGTCTCGTGAGATTTTTTTTGTTTGATTGAAGCACAATTTGAAATTTTGTGAATTGAAATAGTACAACCGTCTATAAATGCGAAAACCAAATTAAATTATCTAGAATTGAAATAGTGCATCCACTAGTATTTAAGTGTTAGGGTCTTTATAATTTTATTTAGGACTATGACTTACTTAATTACAAATAATTAGGAATGTGATATATACTGGTCTAGTTTATATTGTCAGATGCACACTTGCGAAATCAGCTTCAGTCAAACTTTTACACTGCAAAACTCTTTTTTTCCTGAAGATCTTTTTCGAGTCGAGGTACTCTGTAGCCGCATTTTTTTATGGGTATGAGTTGCCATCTTCTTTATTCTCTCCCCAGACCCTGATTATAAGTCCTAAGTAGAATACACTAAATATGATGATAATGATGATAAGCCATATCTATAATCGTCGATTTGTAAGGACAAAACAAACAATCCCCAATATCTCAAATTACATGACGTGGAAGATCTAGAAAACATATGAAGACAGTTGTAATGATAGATGAGGTGTAATATTGTAGGTCGCATGTGGCATAAGTGATTGGAGTGAATTATTGATGAAACTGCTTCGAGTCTCCCCATTGGTCTATTGGATTGTATAAAGATTAAGATGATTAGGATTTCTGTCATGGATGTCCGCCACTTTCTCTCATACCACATTCCACATCATCTTTTTGTCGCACCCACGTACATCGTCTATTAAAACTTAATTAATTTCACATTGTTTACCTTCATGAATTATTTGTCCCATTATTAATTTTTTCACAATTTTTTTGAAAGACGTTTTCTTTGAAATAGTTTTTTTGATTGGATTGACCTAGTAAGAAAAATTTAGAATGAGTTTTTCGTTAGGTATTAAAAATAATGTAAGTAAGCATATTTAGAAAATTGTTAGTACTTAAGTACTACTTACTCGGTGGACATTAAGTATGTAGTAAGTAGGCATCAAGGATATTGTAAGTAGGCTACTAGGTTAAGTTTCTAGCTCGGTAGACATTATGAATGTTGTAAGTAGGTAACTTAAATTTCGGTGGGCATTTAAGTATATTGTAAGTAGACATTAAGGATACAATAAGTGAAAGTTAAGGTTTAATAGGCTAGGCCTGAGAGACGTCTCTCAAGAGACCGGGTGTAATTTTTAGATTATTAACCAAAAATATAATTTGGGGAAATTCCATGGGATAACCTTGAGATTTTGGGTTTTTCCACGTGGTAACCAAAACTTTTAAAAATGAGGTTTGCCAAATTGTACCACCATGTCCATGACCTTTTTGCACATGAAACCGTTAGCAAACGTTAATTTCGAAACTTTAAGGCTGTTGTACGCATATTTATGTGACTTACCATTTGAAAGGTCATCAATTTCAACCTTTTTCTGACTAGAATTCAGTCGGAAATTAATTCATAATTTTCTTTTTTTTCTTTTTGCCAATTTTAAATTGCGATAAAAAACAAATCCATTAGCAATTAAGTCGGAGATTCCGACTAACGCCTAGTGTCAGTTGGAAATTTTCGACTGTATCGGTTAGTCGAAAATTTTTAGTTGGAAAATTCTGTTGTTTTTGGAGTGTGTACTCTAATAATTAATTTATAAAAATTTAATAATTTCAGGAATGCTAATTTTTTAGTTATAATTCTAAGCAAGCTAGGACAGCCCATAGGTCATGCACTCTTTTTACTTAAACTACGATTATGTTTATTATATCTTGAAGTTGTTTTTTTAACACTTATTTTGTGATCAAAACGAATTTTTTTATTGTAGTCTAATCAAATGTTGAAAGGTATGGTAAAGTTATAACAGAAAATGGTTTATAAAATCACGTGCATTTTCTATTTAATTTATTGAAAGCTGTATATGATAATTAACATTAAAAATAGACTGAAATTAAACCCTTTATTAAAACCATTATAAAAAAAGTAAAAATGCGTAAATTTAATTCCTTTAAATCCTATTAAATGAGAGCTATCAATAGCATTAGAATAATAAAATACTCTTGTTTTTGTTTACCAAATTTCTCCTTTTCGTTTCTTTTATTGCACATACATCTTTATAATGAGATGCCCAAGCTAGCTAAAATAATACTAACGCCCAAAAAGTTGACTAGTTAAGTGTTTTAACAATTGACCATTGACAACCAAATTAGTAAATAATAGGAGTAGACTAAAAAATTTTTAGTAACAATTACCGCAAATAATACGAATTTTTATTGATTTTTCTACAATGATACGAACTTTCGATCAACTTTGAATAATACTAATCTTGATGTGGATTTCCCTATAGCATCCTTAACCTATTGGTAACCTATAATTATAAGTAAACTTGCCAAAACAAAAGGAAAATAAAAAACAAAATAAAAATGCAATAATAAAGTAAGAAAGATAAAAATAAAATAAAAATCCACCAAATGGTGGGGGACGGGGGCTGGGTAGGAATAGGGGAGGGTGGGGAATTAGTTTTCTTACTTTTTTTTTAATTACATTTATATTTTTTTTTATATATATATATTTTTTTTGGCAAGTTGATCTACAATTGTAGGTTACCAACAAATTAAGGATGCTAGAGAAAAATCTACATTAAAGTTGGTATTATTTAGGGTTAATCGAAAGTTCGTAATTAATATTGTAGGGAAATTAATAAAAATTGGTATTATTCACGGTAATTTTTCCAAAAATTTATCTACATATGAAGAAACATACCAAAAATAGGATATTTAAGATAGGCGTTAAAAACATAATTCACGATATGTTATTCATCCGTTATTATAATTGAATCCGATTTTAATCTTACTTAAATGGTTTACAATATAATTCTATAAAAATTAATATGGACACAAGATCCGATTTTAAACGGAACCAAAACAACTAATTCGATGATGAAAACAACTAATTCAAAATCGACTGGATAATCCGAATAAACACTTTTTAATCCAAAATTAGGACTACACATCTATTAAATACTTCATATATCACTATAATAATATTTTACATATATTGATCACAAAATTGATTGGGCACCATGCAATTCTCTATAAGCTAAAATTAATGGTGCTTTTCTTCAAAAAAAAATATATATTATTGGTGCTTAATTATTAGTAGCATTATTACTATCATTTGTCAGTAATGGTTGTTCCAAATCAATTTGATCATTTATCTCTTCTTGAGGCATTTTTACTGGATAAGTTACCGAAATAGGATCCAATTTACTCTTCAATTCTTCAGATTTACCCCATAGTACAACATATAAGCCAATGATCACTGCTGTAGCACCTAGTAAACTGAGACAAAAAAAAAATTAAATTCATGTTGCTCGATAAATATACACGTTTAAACGTTTTAATATAGGAAAAATTACCGTGAATTTTTTTAATTTTGTTACAATAGTATTAATTATTAATTAACAATGAATAATACCAACTTAGGGGATATTTTAATACCAATTTTTGTTTATTAATTAATATACCAATTTTTTGTCTTATAATCACCTATAGTTTGATTTTTAACATGTTAGGGATTTTATTGAAACAAAACCCCTTTATGTTGGCATTATTCATTGTTATCAATAATTGGTATTATTATATAGGCCAATTAACAGAAAATTGTATTATGCACGTTAATTTTTCTATTTATATACAATACAATTTTTCCTCGCTCAAAAAAATCTTGCATAAGGATGTCCAATTGATGAACAAAAAAGGGGATGGTCCTGTTTAATTTAACAAATTTTAACTAATTAAAATTAATTGCACCTGATATTTACTTATTGAAATTGATTATAATTGATTTTTAGTTGTAAATTAAAACTGAATTATTTTACCGTAAAATACTGGCTTTATTTAATTGCAACTGATTTTTACTGATTGTAATTGATTTAAAACCGACTGAAATAAATTTTTGTTAATTAAAACTGATTTTTACCAATTAAAATTTATTTAGACTGATTAAAATTAATTTTTACTAAATAAAAGGAAACTAAGTAGTAGTAAAAAATTTACTTCAAAAAACAAAAGAATGTAGTAGTAAAAAATAATGTAATAATGTAATTACCTGCCAACATAAAGTTCTTCGTGAAGGAAAATACAAGCAAAAACAGTGGTTAAGACAGTGGCTAAAGGAGTAAACATAGCAGCATAGAATGGACCTCTTCGTGAGATACACCATGATTGAACAAAGAATTGGACCCCTGATCCCAAAACTCCCTACATTTAACACAAATCATCATACATAATTAGTTTTAAGTAAAACCTAATTTTCAATTAGGGAGTGAGCTATATAAGGAAGTTAGTATTCCGAGGTCTGGTTTATTTTTTATAAATTCTAAACTTGGGGTATTTTATAATAAAAAAAAACTCTTAAAATAAAATAAAAACTCAACGCAAATTCTAACTGCGTTAATATTAATTTTATAAGAATAACTTAAATTAATTTTTCATCTCTAATGTTAAGAAGGAATTAAGATAAAAAAAAGTAATGGGTTGATGAAATTAAAGTGTAAAAGATTAAAGGATTGCTATAAACTAAAAAATAAAATATTAATTATTTTTAAGAAGTAAGTTGGTGATTATTGTTACCCATGCTTAATATATAAGTGAAAATTCAATGAAGTAAGATTAGAAAAATTTGGAAGTTAAAAGGATTGCCTTGGAAATAGATAAAAGAAAGGAAGGAAAAATGTAATCAACAGGTTTTGATCCTACGGACCATTAATATGCTAAAAATATTCCAACCAACTAATCTACCTCATTAGTAAGTTATTTCAATATGAATTTTTGTATATTATTTAGGTTTGAGGGCCCTGGGTGGTTAGGCACCTTGCACACCTCAGAATCGCCCTTTCTATTCCTCCGTCCATATTGCTTCTAGAAGGGCCGACTCTAGGTTTTTAGAGGCGCCTGGGACGAAAGATTTTTTATGAACCCCTACACTATCGAGCCTTAGCACTAGTTGTAAACTAAAATTTAGGGTTGGCCTTATATATTTTGAGACCCTGGACGAAATAGTAAATTAGAGCCCTTTTCATTTATAATTGATAATCTATATGGACCTTCTACAACTATTAATTTCGCTTTTTTGACATGAGACCCTAAATGACAGCCCCTCTTGCACTCCCTTAGGGCCGCCCTGGTAGAACTTTTAGGGGCCCTGCGTAGGTAGGGCTTGCACAAGAATTAAATTGTACTTCATAGATGATTTAAAAGCATACCGAGAAAAAGCAACAAGTGAGTTCAAGAGTGGAGCTCAAATTCCAAGAAGCAGGATCAGGCTCCATGAATAGAGCAATTGTACCACTTTGCAACATTGCTAGGAAACACATCCAAGCTGAAAGAGATAGATGGTCTGGGTAACGTGCTGTAGCTGGAACCTGCTTGTTCAAATTATATATTACTATAAATATAACAGTCTGAAGATCATTTTGAAAAAACAAATTAGTACCATTAAGGCCATATATGTGATAGAATAAATATTTTTGCAAAATAAGTTATAAAATATTGATCAAATTTATGTACTCTTTAAATATATTTGATGTCATTAATAATAAAAAATAACGATACAAATATCTATTGGAATAATTTGCGAATTACAGTCTTAAAATTTAGAACTTTTCCGAATTACAGCCTCAATATTTATTTTTTGCGAATTAGAGCAACTAAAGTATCAAAGTTTATAGGATTAGGCCAAAAACACAGAATTCCGACCACTTAACCTAAAATTCTGACCACCAAAGTGGTCGGAGTTTTGTGTTTTGGCCTAAACAAGTAAACTTTGATACTTTGGTGGCTGTGATTCGAAAAAATAAATATTGAAACTGTAATTCAAAAAAATGGTAAAATTTAAGGCCTTAATTTGCAAATTATATATTCTTTGTATTGTATGTCATGCAGACATGCACCTAGTAATAGACTCGATCAGTACACGCACAGGCCCACTGGTAGTCATGGGTTGGTCCACATGAGTCCATGAAAGTATCATGCTATGATTACAATTTAAGTTCCTAGGGGCACTTATGTGTACATAAAAATGATGGGCTCATTTGTGAGGAAAGTGTTGACGTAATGCTCACATGTAATCCCATATAATACGTTAATATATATACTCTTCTTGTGTGGACCTGTACACACGAGCCTACCGGTGATCGTGGGCTGGTCCACACGAGCCCACGAAAGCATTATGGTATCATCAAAGTTAGGTTTCCTAGGGGTGCTCATGCATTTATAAAAAATGATGGGCTAACTTATGAGCTAGGGGAGCGTTGAGATCACATGTGATCTAAGTCCATCTAAGTCCTTGAGTCCATGACTGTTTAACATAACACGTCTTGATAGTTTTTATATATAACATATACTATGCCGACTCATCATGATTATGTTATACTATATACTTTCAAATGCTCTCTTGAGAGACCGTCTTCGTAAATATGACTCTCAAAAGTCTAGCCCAAATCTATAAGAGTTGTAACAATATATATTTAGAATTGGACCGGGCTTTTGAGAGCCATCTTTATAAGGTATAACAATTGTAAATGAAAAGAAATACCTGTAAAATAAGCCACAAGGACCAACAACAGCTACTAGCAAAGAGACATAAGCAACCAAGTAACCAAGTGTTGTCAACACCTAAAAACTGCAGCAATTGAGAGTTGGGTTGTGGTACTTGGAGATTAAAAAGCTTTGGACCTCTCAACAATGCCATGCAAATTGCACCACCCACACAAAATGTTGTCCCTATTATTTTTGCTGCACTGCTTAGTGTCTTTATGTTTATTTGCTCCAACCTTTTATTTCAAGAGCAAAATCAAGTCAATTTATGAAAATTCTTTTTTCCGTTCTCAAATACTTGTTATGTCGCAGTGACTAATACTATTTATCATTCAAGTCTATTTTATAAATTGCATGCGGGCAATCTGTTAGAAAATTAATAGTCAAGTAAAATCTTATTTTAATTGTTTAATCACATACTTCTAATTACTGTAGATAAGCTTATTAATGTAATAAAAAGGTATATTTTGATTTATTTAAGATTAATCAAACAAGTCTTAGTTTTTTTTTTTTGTTTGGCGACATAACGTTAAAGACCATATTAATATTATAGGTAATCTTCCAAGAAAGGCAACTATAATAATAAGATTAATGAATTAAGAATTTATAATATATACTCCCTCCAAGTCTATTTAGTTGTCCCATTTGCTTAGGCACACTTGTCGAGGTAATATTTTGACTCTTAATCTCTAATTATGAAAAGTTGATCAGAATAATTCTTGCATTGAGACGAATCAAACAAAATCTCACATGACTATGTTTTAACTTATAGATTAAGAATAAAATACAAATCAAACGGAATTGATAAATAGTGTGAAAAAGCAAATGAGACAACTAAATAGACCTGGAGGGAGTATATCTGTTAAATTTGCAAATTGCAATTAATGATGTTTACTTTTTTTTTGGGAAGATGACAATTTTTCATTAATCAATCATAACGCATTTACAGACAGAAGTTCAGGCTGCCACCACTGACTTCTAGTTGCATCAGATTGCCAGAGAGACACACCTTCTACGAAAGATTTCCAATCTGCACTCTTCATGTGCAAAAAGAGGGAGAGAGGGGCCTCAAAAATCAAAATAGAGTCAAAAATAGACTCTCAAAAACAGAGCTACATATGATTGATAGTCCTATACAATGTAAAAATATTTAATTATATTATATTTTTTGTCAAAAGATAAATTTTTTAAAGTAATTTGCTAAATAATTACGAGCGTGAAAAATGAACGGCATAGATCTTCTGATGATAAATAAATTAATGGTTAAGATAATTACACATGATCATAACATATTCTATTTGATGAAATTAGGTAATTGTGTCGTACATGTATCTTACCCCATAATAGCAGCTGTCATGAATGTGACAGCAGGGATTAGGTTGGACGTTGCACTTGCAATAGATGAGGATGCCAAATACAATCCTTCAAAATACATGGTTTGATTCAGAGTTACCCTGA
The DNA here is from genome assembly GCA_019776075.1 of Amaranthus palmeri. Lineage (NCBI taxonomy): Eukaryota > Viridiplantae > Streptophyta > Magnoliopsida > Caryophyllales > Amaranthaceae > Amaranthus > Amaranthus palmeri. Next base: position 1,121,042 of record JAAKBH010000022.1, read on the forward strand.
AATAATAAATGTTACACGTCACTTTTTTATATTATTTAATAGAAGTAATATTCATTTTTATTAATATACATGAAAATTTTTTATAAATATATTAGCATAGAAATTCAAGCAAATGCGCAAACTTTTTTTTTTATTATTAACATGCATGAAAATGTGATTTTTAAGAAGAATTGACAGCGAAATTGAAATAGCTAATATATATACGACTTTATGTCTTTATCATTGAAAAATGGTATGTATGTTCAACATTTAGTATCTTAATATTAAAATATTATGTGAAATAATTTAAAATTATAATGGAATTAAAATAGCAATTTTTATCTCATTAAGATATCTACAAATAATATTAACTAATAAAAGCACTTTCAACTTTCAAATAAAATAAATCAATTAATATAATTGCTATGTTAGGTAAACTTTAATAAAGATAATAAAGTTACGCCTAATTGGTTATTAAAATATTCAAATTATATAATTTTCAAAAAGGCAAATAAATTTCATTTGCCACACTATAACATTTAAATTTTATTAATATTTTTATTAAATTATACGGTTGAAAAGATAAATAATTATTCCCTCATAACTAAAGTAGAGATCATGACAAAACACGACTTATTCGAACAACTTCAAAAGAAATATACTCAGCAATGGCGAATGTTTTGGGTTTTTATCCCAATTATAAAATAAATATTACTTTTCATTTAACGTGATAGGTTCAAATCTCATATAATTCATTTTCTTGGGCCTATCATGTAAAAAATATATGTATGGACAACTCAAACAGAGAGAAGAAGTTTTAAACCTATCATGTAAAATGTTGTATTATTCACAGTAATTTTTCCTATTTATAAGAAATATACTGATTCTTTTAATGTAAAACAAATCACATATGAATAACAATGTACGATATCATTGATGAACCACAAATTTGGTATTATTTTAAATGTACGCGTGACATATAGTGACGAAAATTCTAGATTCCTTAAAGCTTCTAGACTTCTCCAAATTACGATGATGCCAAAATAAAAATGGTTGGCCAGTTTTTTATATGAAGACATTATTTTGTCGACCTAGCGACTTTTAATTCTAAAAAAAAAAAAAAAGAATTGAAAATCACATACCCAATGAAAGCTGTGATGAATATCAAAAGAAAGCACTTAAATCCCATGCTTGGTGTATTAGATCGTTTCCTGTATGTAAAATTATACTAAAATTATTTTGATACATAAAAGTATATCATCAATTGTACTATAAACAGATCGAGTAAGTACGAGAAACATTTACAAACATGTCAATAAATATACGCCAAACATTGTTAGAATTTTAACGAAAGTAAAAGCACTTAATTTGATAATCAAATAAAATACAAGTTACATAGGAGATTAAAAAAAATAAATAAAACCATCATAAACAAAAGAAAACAGAGAGCGAACTAAATAAGACACACTAAAATAAATAATATAAATCAAAATAATTAAATGTTCGAGATGAGCTATATAATGGTTATCCTGTTTTCAGCTTGTAGTGATTTAAAAACTATGACATAAAAATAAATATAATAAAGCAACGATTCAATAATAAAATAATACTCTATAAAGTCCATAATTTTACACAAAATCAAAAAAAACAAAGAAATAAAACTAACCTTGTGAAATAAGCAACAGGTGAAATGACCAAGGTAGCAATAGTTTGTCTATAGAAAATGAAAACCCTAGGACTCATGCCCTTAACAAGGGCAGCCCTATTTAAGAGAGCCATTGCTGCATACAATACTTGCATACTTATCATTGCCATTGTAGGCAAATTATCTTCCAAAGCTCCCATTTTTATTTTTGTTTTTTTTTTCTAGGGGCTCTCTTTGTTTTGCAATGTAGAATGAGCCGCTAACCACATATATATAACTCTGAGACATGGAAAATTCTAGAAGTGAATATAATATAATAAATCAAAAATCATATAATATAGACAAATATATTAAATGGAATGAATAAAAGTGTTAATACAGAATCGCGTCTTGTCTTAGTTGGTGAATTAGTGATCAAATATCAGTTATCCGAGTAAAACTGGCATTTGTGTTCAATTGTTTAGTTCTCACCGATCCCTTCCTCTGTCTATCCTATAATAATGAATAAAATAATAAAAAATGTAAATTTAGAATCGCTACTCGTCTTAGTTAGTAATTAAAATAGCACTTTTTCGAATAAAACTGGCATGAGTTTGTTGGGATGTGTTATCCCACATAGACAAATGAAAATGGTATGCACGCTTTATAAGTTATTAGAAACCTTCTTCCCATTGTCATATGGTTTTGGAATATTATATATATCTCCTTAGCTTATGAAGTGTGTGCATCTCGTATCTTCCCGTTAATAATAAAAATAATAAAAAATTGTAAGTATATGCTGGAAGATGAGGACGAAGATGAGAGATACAGTTGTTTTTATGTGTGATGCATATATATCACATGTGATGTGGAAAATGGGTTGAATTATTGAGATACACGGCGGCGAGTCTCACAATTGGAAAAATAGATTTGTTTTTATTAGAATAGCTGACTAGGATTTCTGATTAGGCTGCTACTTTTCAATATATTTACTCCTTGCTCGGTTTTTTTTTCACCTAAATACTTTCTTACACAGTTCAAATGTATTATTTGTCAGATTGTTTATATCTAAAATTATACTCAACTAAAAATTATAAAAATTTGATATAATGATAATATACGACAAGACGAATAAAACAAGATCCCACATGACTGTTTTTTTCTCGTTTAATAGCCGCATTGTGCAAAACACTATCAAATGATGAATACTGTAAAAAATGAAAATGGTGCAACTAAAAAAACGGAGGAAGTATATTTTATTTTTTATACGCAATATTAAGTAATGCATATATAAACATTATAAAAGTTAATATATATTATGAAAGTATGCGATTGAATGATTAAAACAAAATCTCAATAGACTATAGTTTTTTATTAGCCGTAACACGCAATATATATGATAAACTTAAATTATGAAAGTATTTCTGAATTGAGGAAGTATTTTTCTCCACCCACCTTTTTGATTGATAAATGTGTGTTTGTTGGAATATAGCGTAGTATGAGAAATATAAGAGATTAAGTGAGAATTAAATTTAAGACCTTGCTTAGAGAAGGTGATACCAGGGTCAGTCTTGGATTTTAAGGAGTTTAGGGCGAAAAATCATTTATGGGTTAGTAAACTACTTATTTTATATATAGAAACGTTCAAAACTTAATAGTAGTTGAAAATTAAGCTTTGGACGTAGACACATGCACTTGCTTGGGGCTGATCTTGAATGATACTTGCTCCAACCGAAAAACATTAAATTTAAATAACAATTTGAAAAAGTGACAACTCATTTTTACTAAATATTGAGAAATGAATAGGTCTATAAAAAAGAGTAACGGAGTTCAATTAAGTTTAAATAAGTCGATGAGCATGAGGCTTAATTATGACATGAAAAAAAAGATATGTAGAAAATTATATAAAATATTAAAATTCAAGCAAAAGCAGGTTTAGGTCGATTAATTAATCTTACTGCTTAAACAAATTAAGGAATCGTAATTTACTCAAGATTTATGATCATATAAATATTATGCAATTTAGACATAACTAAAACAAAATATAAACCAACTAAAAAAGGCTAAATAGCTGATATATTAACAAAGAATTATATAATTAAACGAATTGTCATTAAAACTGTGGTTCTAATCTATGATCCGAGGTAGAATCAAAATATGATTTTACGATCCTATGATTTTACGATCAAACTTTACAAATCCTTATTCATTATTAATTTTTCTTATATACCATCTTTTATTATTTTTACTTATGATTTATCGATCCGTCATCATGATTTTTGAAAAATAAAAGTTTCATCTGTATGAAGAATATATTTTAGGAAAATTTACTTTTAAACATACAAACTTTGACCCATTTTCTTTTAAACATACAAACTTTCGTTTATTATTTAAACATACCAACTTTGGGGGGTATATTCCCAAAAAGTTATGGATGACTTGTAACCGGATGAACCGGTTACTTCTTCACCATCTTCATCTTCACCATCTTCATCTTCACCATTATCAACCCACAAAAAAAAAAAAAAAAAAGAAATCTGGTTCTTCAATTGAAGAACCCAAAAACCCCAATTCATATACCATAAAAACTAGTAAAAAAACAGCAAAAAAAGGAAGAAGTTCAACAAAAAAACCCAGAAAAATGGTACATTGAAAGATGAATAAATGATGAACAGAAAAGAGAAATAGTAAGAAAGAATCTCACTTGTGGTCACAAACCATAAGAAGACCACCATCTTTACAAACAAAGCAGTAATCTTTCAATGAAACCCAAAAACAATGAAAACCCAAAAAAAATGCTGAAAATCCTTTGATTAATTCAAACCCAAAAACAAATTAAACCCTAATTCAACCCAAATGAAGAACAAATCAACAAATTGAAGAACAAGCCATTCCATTCTTTATCTTCAACCCTAATTCAACCCAAATGAAGTACAAATCAACAAATTTTTAGAGATTTAAAATGGGTAATTGAAAACAAATCTGAAATTTTATGTGAGTTAGAGCTTGAAGAAGAAGAAGCAGCTTGAAGAAGCCATTGAAAATTTTATCTGAAATTTTATCTGAAATTTTATGTGAGTTAGAGCTTGAAAATGGGTAATTGAAAACAAGCCATTGAAGAAGAAGAAGCTTGAAGGAGAAGCTTCTCAACATTTGTGGTCATACCGGTTAAAAAGGGTTAAAAATGGGTCAAAAAACCGGCTATAACTTTTTGGGAATATACCCCCCAAAGTTGGTATGTTTAAATAATAAACGAAAGTTTGTATGTTTAAAAGAAAATGGGTCAAAGTTTGTATGTTTAAAAGTAAATTTTCCTATATTTTAACTAATAATTAAATAATTTTTCTTTTTATTTGTAAAAAAGGGGAAGAAATTTTGATTGATTCATAAACTTGAACTTAAAATCAAGATTTTATGACTAGATATATATTGTAAAATGTACAATCTAACAGTTTAATTTTAACCATTCAATCCTAACTGATCTTTCAAACAATTTCAAGTAGAATTTCGATCTTAAAAACTTTAATATGATTGAACTTGCACTAGCAAAATAATTATACTTCCTCCGTTCCATTGAATTTGCATCATTTTCCATTTTGGTCTGTTCCACTTAATTTGCGTTATTTCTATTTTTAGACAATGACCTACCACTTTCTTTTAATTTCATTCATACATCTTACCTCTCTTTTAATCTCAATCACACTGTTCATTCTCTCTCTTCATTTATTACCACTTTTTAAAAACTTATCCTTTTCTCTTTTATGCAATTCAAAGAGGACATATAAGTATATAAAAGCAAGTTTAACTCTAAGTTTTGGAGTATAAAAATTTTTCTATGCTTCAACACAATAAATTGTGTTACAAAGGTTGAATATGTTGCCACTTGAATCATGAACCGCCCATTTTTTCTTTCGCCATGTTTCGATAATAATTGTTGTCAATAATTGACTTAGTATAAGATTTTTAAAGTTCATATAATAACATAAATGTTGTACTCTTAAATAATATTAAATTGATATATATGATCAAGTAGAGGATTACTAATTAATTAAACCAAAATCAACTTAAACTTAATGTATTTCTTGTAATTATCTTGCTCATGTGCGCATAATTAATATTTCATCTATTATAAGATGCACAACATTTGGCTTTAATTGAAAAACTAATTAAACTTTTTCAAATTTTCTCAAATCACTCATTTCTCTCTATCTCACTAACCCAATGCTTGCTTGGCGTAAATACAATACATATAATTTTTTATCGTTATTGATATTTTTTAACGCGAACACAATTAATGTATTAAAAATCTAAATTGTCAACCTTAAAAATTCAAACTAAATTTAAAAATGAATAATATTATATTCGTTTTAATTGACATAAATGCAATGTAGACATAAATTTAAAATGTCGAGTTTTAATTAAAAAAATTATTTTATATTTTAATTAACATAAGAACAACGTAAACATAAACTTAAAGGGTTAATCAATTTATTTTATTTTATTTTAAAAAGTTAAATTTATTTTAAATTTATTTTGAGTCCCAAGTCTCAGTGTTGGTGATTTTTTCTCCTTATTTCTATATATATATATATATTCCGAATTAAAAAAAAAAAAAAAAAAGCACAATGTAGCACAAATCTAAAGTAAAAAATGAATAATTTCGTTTTAAACAACGTCAATGGTCAAATTGCATCAATTGTGCGACTTGCCTTTTTTATTTAAAACAAAGTTGATCTTTGTTCTTCTATCAATATTATCTTATCATAGGGTTGGCAAAAGTTGTTCTGATCTACTAATCTGACATGAAGCTAACTCAAAATATATGGGTTTGGGTTGAGATTTTTTGACCCAATTAATTAAATGGGTCGACCCGACCTGATATGTTTATTAAATGGGTTAGGTTCAGGTTAAAATTTTAAACCTGAAAAAAACCTGTATAACCCTTTTAATTAAATGTGTTAATTTTGAATCAAATCAATAAGTATAAACTAAACTTAGTTCATTTAATATGTTCTTATTTTCATAGTTAATACAAAATAAACATTTCATAAAATTATGTTAAGTTGTGAGAATCACTAGTTAATTTATAAGCTAACTAATCAAATTAATTGATAAACTCATTAATAAAATTCCACACTATAGATGATTAATGAGAATCGAATCCCTCTTATTACAAGGCTACATGAACAGGAAAGTCTTTCACTACTTAACTAAATCCAAGATACTCAAACATTAAATTAATTGTAACTTATTGTTAAATTAAGCTGACTTATTTCAAATACTAGCATATTATCGGAAAATACGAGTTGTACAATTCAAAACCATAGTCTAATGGAAAGAAGAACTACAATAACTTATAAAACGTGCACACTTCAATTTGTCGATCAGGGATTTCGATTATACAAGTTAACTAGCATGTTCAACTTTGCTTCCAAATTCCATCAAAAAATGACCACTTTATGGGCTGTTTCGCAGGAAACTGCAAACCATATGCCAAATTTCTTAGTCATTTTTCATAACAGGTCTCCTAAGAGATCGTCTATGGCAAAGACGACTCTCCTAACAGCTAGTCCAATGATTTTAAATTTAAAAATAAGGCTGATGTGATGAGTAATCAGTTTCATATTTTGCAAAATAAGCTAACCCACATTTACCCGTTTATGCTATAGATGGTCTATAGCAAGAATTTGCGTTTTCATAATTGATAAAGACAATGCAATTTGGCAGTGGGTACACACTAGAGTCCAGAGAACGGACCAAAAAGGGTAGCATTGTTGGCATACTTATAAAAGTAGTGCTTAAAACTTTAATTGGGTAACTTTTGTTTTTTTTTAGCTTAGTTAATCCACCGGTTTATTTTAATTTGGAGTTGAGGAGGTTCATAGTGAAATTTCTATGAATTCAAGTCTAAATCAAACCTTGATGATATGCAATTTTGCAAAAGATTGAAATTGGATGAAGTGAAAATTATACTCCCTCAGAGTCAGTTTAGATGTTCAATTTGGGATTTCACGGATTTTAAGAGTTCGGTGGGGTCCATTAAAAATGTGGTTGCTGGGTATTTTAATTGATTAAATTAATTGTAAAGGTGGTGGTTGGGTATTGGAAATTGGAAAAGTGGGGGTATTTATGTAAAAAAGGATAGACAAAAAAGGAAATGAGATAATTGGTATGGTTTTGTCAAATAAGGAAATGAGACATCTAAACTGATTCTGAGGGAGTATTATAGTTTTGTTGTACATACCTTGAATTTGTTGGGTGGCTCGTGTGTAGGCATCGAAAATATATATATTTATTGCGTTGATTTCTTAACAATTGATGCGACATATCTTACCAAAGTTATTGTGCCAGAATCCTTAATACAAAAATTGATGGGAAAAAGAATATATATTCCATTACTGTTTTCTTCAATTTGATAAAAAAAACTTAAATTTAATAACATTGAATAAAAAGAAGACAAAGACAAGTCATAATGTCTGAAAGATAAAAAATTAATCGCGTGGCAGCGTACAAGCAATTGCGCTTTTTTTATTTTTATTTTTATCCTTTTAATAGTTATGACTTTTTTCCTTTTGTTTGTTGTTAGAAAGTCTATTTATTTCAACGAACAAAGTTGTGATAATTTTTTTTCTTTTGTTCGTAAGCGAATAAACTCTGACCTCAGGCTCAAATACGGAAACACTTATTTTGATATTTTGAGAATCAAAATTCTACCAAGCTTGTTTTTGAATTTTTTTTTTAAAACTTAACTCATTAATACAATTAGAGAGAAAATAAAGATATGGGGCTTCTGTTTTGAGGTCCTCTCTTTGAAAGACGGTCTCTCACAAGAATAGCTGTTGTATTTAAGGTTTCACGCATGTGGTATATGGCAGTGACTAGTGATACTTTGCAAGACCAAAAGATCAATTTTCTGGCCCAATCATGTATGGAGTGAAACTTAGGTCATATTTAGGGTCCAACTATCTATGGGCCTACCTACTAGCTAAGTCTTTTCAGTTATCTGGCAGCAGCAAAGTAAGGATGGTCAATCCAATTTAAAAATGGTAAATCTTGTATGAAACAGTGATATTATGAGACAGACTCATATAATTAATTTATTGTCCTAATTAATCACTTTTAAAATTATAAAAAATCACTTAAGATTATAAGTAATCAAGTTGAGACTATAAAAAGAATTTAGCCTCCCTATTATTTCAAAAAAACAATAAAGAAAAGACTATAAAAAGTGATTCCTTAAAAACTCTAAGTGAAACTAAGTGATCCTTTTAATATTGTAAGTGATCATTTTAAGTTTATAATTGATCATTTTAAAATTGTAAGTAAATAGTACTTTTTATTTTGAATTGTCTCTTTAAGACTGTAAGTGACACTTATTGTAAGACCACCACATTTGAGAATTTGTGATTTAAGAAATGTTATATATCTGAATAGAAGGAGAATATACGACAACACAACAACAGTGTCAGACTGATAAGTACAAATATTTGCACTTATAACTATTATTTATATGCTCCTTGTGGGTGTTTAGTGATGTTCTAAAGTCGTTTTTAACTTATTTGCTCCAAATTGTTACTCTAAGGCTAATTTGTAGAAAAGTAAGTTAATCATGACAAATTTGAGCTTTTTATGGTTTGTGGCTAATCATGTGTTTAGGACTCAACGAAAGAATCGAGCCTTTAAATTCATCGAACCTTGCAAGGTAAAAATCAAATTATTAATTTTTGCAACCATTTTACCTCAAGAAGCCTAAAGCCGAATCATCTGAGGTGGGAGCTTAGGCTTCGACGACTCGACGGTGAAAAGAAGGGTCAACAGTTTTTTCTAGGAATAAAAGCCGACTCGAATTTAATGAAAAAGAAGCATCCGTCGAGTCGACGAGTGGTGCTGACATTTCCCATATTTTTTTAGAAGAAAACACCAACTCGATGTAAGGGGGAGAATATTGATCGCCGACTCGGCGGTAGAGGCTGACAATAATCCAAATTTTCTAGAAGCAAAAGCTGACTCGAATGAGGTCATACATTTGCGAAAGTCGGCTCGACAGGACTCAAATCAGCAGCACGTGATTACAACGTCAGTCTTTTTATTTAACCCTAAGTTAATTTCCTATTGGTGATATAATTAAGCCCCTAATGAGTGATTAAGGTTCGTCTTTTTCTTCCTTCCCCCAAACTACTTTTAAATAGAGAAAATAAAGAAAATTATGGTTGGCTTTTGGTGAATACCGCTTTTGAATTATTCCATAATGTGATTACATCCGGATTATATACACATGATAATTATCTAATCTAGGAAAAAAAAATAATTAAATCGTATGTCTAACACTCCCCCTCAAGTTAAATCGTATGGTTCACCGAGACCTAATTTGCATATAGCATCATCAAACAATTCGAACGATACGACTTTATTGAGAATATCGGCAAGTTGATCCTTCGAACGAACAAATGGAAGACTTATAACTCGTTTCTCGAGCTTTTCCTTGATGAAATGCCGATCAATTTTCACATGTTTAGTGCGATCACGTTAGAGTGGGTTCTCTGAAATACTAATGGCTGCTTTGTTATCACAATAGAGATTACCTGCACCTTTCTATATATGGAAATTTTAGTTCTCATAGGAGCATTCTAATCTATAAGACTTCAGTTATCCCTTTTGCAATTCTCCTGAACTCAGCTTCAGCAGTTGAGAGTGCTACTACCTTCTATTTCTTACTTCTCCACGTGACCAAGTTCCCTCCAACAAAAGTAAAGCACCCTGAAGTCGATCTTCGATTACGGGCCCAATCTGCATCTGATTAGGCTAGAAGATCAAGATTATTGTTCTTCCCAAATAAGACGCCTTTACTACTTTTTCCTTTAGATACCTTAGGATCCGTACCACAACAACCGCATACGCAATATCAGGTCTTGTATGCGAGAGATAGATATGTTTCCCTACCATACTCCTATGACGATCCTTGTCAGCTAACTTTTCCCTCTGAATCATCTGAAGCCCATGATTTGCTGCAATAGGTGTCTCTGCCGGCTACAATCAAGCATACCAGTGCCAAGAGATCTAGGATATACTTTCTCTGACTAATGAAGATTCTCCATTTTGATCTTATCTTCAATACTAAGGAAGTACTTAAGGTAACCCGGATCTTTCATCTCAAACTCACATGATAAGTTCTTCTTCAAATCTAGAATCTTGGATGCATCGTCACCATAATAACCATGTCATCTACATCAATGATTAAGCATGTGATCCGGGCACTATTTTTCTTGAGGAACAAGGTGTGATCAGAGTTACTTTGTTTATACCCAAATTTCTTCATAGCAGAAGTAAATCGACCAAACCAAGCTCAAGGAGACTGTTTTAGACCATACAGAGCCTTCTTGAGCTTTGGTGTTCCTCCCATCTACAAAGCAAGAGTGGTCGAAAAGGGATACTCTCAGATTGAGGGTGTCGTTTTTCATAAGGTATTTTCTCCAATGGTAAAACACTCTTCTATTAGAACATTTTTAGCTTTGGTAGCGATAGAGGATTTGGAGTTACATCAATTGGATATGAAATGGCGTTTCTTCATGGTGAACTTGAAGAAGAAATTTTTATGAAACAACCGGAAGGTTTTAAAGTCGTTGGTAACGTTGTATGGGTTGAAGCATTCGCCTAGGCAATGGTAAACGAGGTTCGATTCTTTTATGAATTCACATGATTTTTTTAGAAGTTCTTATGATAGTTGTGTTTATCTTAAGAAACTTGAAAATTGTTCCTTGCTGTATTTGTTCTTATATGTTCATGATATGCTAATAGCAAGTTGTTCTTTGTTTGAAGTGGAGAACTCGAAAGTGTTGCTTTCAAGTGAATTCGATATGAAGGATCTTGGTGAAGTCAAGAAATTTTTGGGATGGAGATTTTGTGAGATCGGGCTAAGGGTGTCTTATACCTTAGCCAAAGGAAGTACATTGAGAAAGTTGTGCAACGTTTCTCCATGGAAGATGCTAAACCTGTGTCTACTCTTCTTGCCTCTCATTTTAAATTGTCCAAAATGATGTGTCCACAAACAAAGGTGAAGAAGAGAAAATAATGGGAATCCCGTACACTAGTGCCATTGGTAGTATCATATATGGCATGGTATGTTCTAGACACGACATTGCTCATGCGGTGATATGGTAAGTAAATATATGTCTAATCCGTAAAAGGGACATTGGGAGACATTTAAGTGGTTATTTGATAAGTGCAATTATTTGCACTAATCGTTTATATTTTTATGCTCCTTTGCGGTGTTTTGAAGGCGATTCGGGGTCATTTCGTTCGGTTTCACTCTATTTCGGTGTCTCAAGGTCTAAGTATGGGAAAACAGGTGAATTATGGTATTTGGAGTTGTTTTTGTGGATGTTCGGTGCTAATCTTGTATACGTTGCTCAAAGAACGTGTCAAGGTATCAATTTTGTCAAGCCATGAAGAGTAAAAGAGCAAAAGAGTTGAAAAGTGTTGTTAATGCAAAAGTTTTGAGGTGAAATTTGATATATGTCTACTCTTTTGGACATAACTTTTGATAGGAAGATCACATTGATGCAAGGTTTGCGGCATTAGAAACTAGACTTCAAGAGCTTTCCAACGGTATATTATACGTCCGATTCCGACAACCGAGCAAGAAATGGCAAACGTTTGAAGTTTGCTGAAGCTGTCAGCCCAAATCGCCGACTCGGCTTCCGGGTCTTGGAAGGCAACGCCGAGTTTCTGATTACTTTATTTTTGATTTATTTTCTTTTATCTTTTTTTAATTAGTTTCTTAGGGTTTATTAGTGGGTAATTAGAGACACATTAGAAGTCTCCTAAGCCTCCTTGAGAGAGCATGAGGGAGGGAGATTGAAACCCTCTTCTTCTTCCTCCTTCCTCCTTAATCTTTCTCCATTAGAGACCATTTTTATTCCTTGTAAGCTTTTATTTCTTGTCTTTCTTATTAGTAGTTTAATCTTTCTTTATCAACTTTGTATTAGTTTAATCTTCCTTTGTCAAACTTTAATTATTTTCTTAGAAATTGTTATTCCTTAAGGATGCGTTTGGAAACACACATTTCATTTCAAATTATGGATTTCAATTATGAAATCATAATGAAGAATTTGAAATGACAAGGATTGGGGTGTCATTCTCAAATCCTCATTTTGATCAACTACTTTATAACATTAGTGGATTTGGCTCAAATCCAAATTTGAATTCTTGTTATTGCCAAACACTAACTTTAAGTCAAATTCATATTTGCAAATGAAATCATCATTCCCAAACATACCATAAAAGTAGTTTGTTCTTCATTGTTGTTATTTGAATTATTTGTGGTTTCCTTTGGTTTTTAATCATTGATTTTCTTACTTTGTCATTTAATTTATTGTTAGTCATGTCTAATATTATCTTAGGGTTTATTTTAATTGCATTCACCATGTCTAGTGAGTAGATCCATTTTCTAGGGTTAGGGTTTGAACCTATTAGTTAAGTATGAATTGATTCTTGGATGTGTCTATGAAACTATGGATTAAAGTGATTAAATTGTGCTAATTAACCCTAAATTAAATATGCTTTGTCGAACCATTCAATAGAACTAGCGTGCTAGTTCTATTGAATGGTTCGACAAAGCATATTTAATTTAGGGTTAATTAGCACAATTTAATCACTTTAATCCATAGTTTCAATTGTGCTAATTAACCCTAAATTAAATATGCTTTGTCGAACCATTCAATAGAACTAGCGTGTGAGATTGTGATCGCCTTTGCTTTAGGGTAAACTTTAGTTAAATTCTTATTAATTCGTTCAATAAAGTTAACTAGTGAGAATTGAATTAATAGGGTCTAAATCTAATAGTTAATCAACAGAGCGAGAGTTTGAGATTAACAAGATCAAGTTTAATCACACAATTAATCCTACACTTCATAGACACTAATGAGAATTGGATCATGCAAGACTTTAGGGGATGCCCGACACCCTAGATTTCATCATCATATAGCTTAAACTCTTTTAATTATCACATTTGTAGTTGTTAGTTCACAACCAATCAATCATTTTTCTCCCTAAGCAATATAATCAATCGAAATTACCAAGTTTCTTGTCCTAGCTTCCTTGTGTTTGACCCGCGACTACACGTACACCGTGCGCTTGCGGTTAAATAAAATTTGCACATCATTATTAAGCTATATGAAATGTATTTCTAATGTTTGTCTCATGTATGGGAATGATTCAAACGAGCTAACCGGGTTTTGTGACTCGTGTTCACGTTGGGTGGTTCGGCAATTAGTTGACAATCATCATAGCAAGATGTGGTTGCTTTTCAATAATCGAAGCGGAGGACGTCGAGTCATTCAAAGAAGCAAAGTGGCTTAAAGTTCTTGTTGGTGAGATATGCAATAAGGTGTGTTCAGTAAGTGTGCATTGTGATATACAAAGTGCAATTCACATGGCTAAAAATCAAAATACGTTACATAGAAGGTCTAAACACATTGATATCAAGTGTCACTTCATCTAGAATGAAGTAGAGCACAAAAGGGTGATCCTGACGAAAATTGATACTAGTGAAAACCCGACCGACATGATGACAAAGCCATTGCGTACACCCAAGTTTGAATTGTGTGTTGACTTGGTTGGTCTAGCTTCTTGCTTGATGTGAAGAATATATATATATATATATATATATATATATATATATATATATATATATATATATATATATATATATATATATATATATATATATATATATATATAGTGAATATTGGTCCCAGCGAGAATTGAACCTGGGCACCGCGAGTGGTAGGATACTACCTATCCAACTGTGATAGTTTCATATATTGTTACTAAGAGCATGCAATTAATATATGAAGCCTCATATTTTTGAGGCCTTATGCGGTTGAGCGCCCAGTATGGGTCCAGAATCGCCCCTGATTATTTGACTATCTTGTAATACAAATCACATATCTATGACTTGATTAAAAGTTTCTAAATCAATATTGTATAGTTTTTTAGTTATAGAAAATTTATTAAATTTAATTTCAGCCTATGAATTTTTTTCTTGTCTCAAAATAATACTCCTTAATTTCAGCTTATAAATTTTTCCTTGTCTCAAAATAATAATCCATCAAAAAGTAAAAGTAAAAACTAAAGCTCCATGAGTAGGCAATAATAGATATAAACCCTAGAAAGTATAGGTAAAGAAGAAGCATAACCACACAGGCGTAACAAAAGTACGCAACAAGTAATCGCCTGCGTTAATTAGTCTGAAAAAAAAAAGTAAACAAAATTTCAAAAGTCTCGAGTTCTGGTCCGCCTTTATTTACATATAATCTATCCCAGGTTCTTTCGTGCACATGAAGAGTGAGGTTGAGAAACCCTTCCTAGAAGGTGGGCTTTGTTTTCACACTGATGCAATTGTAGGATGACCCTAGGTTATTTAGGTTTTGTTACCCCGATGTAGATGTTTTGTTTAGTGTTAATAAAAAATCGTTTGACAAAAATATTCTAGATATACCACACGTACTTTACTGCGTAAAAAGATTTTGGATGTAAATAAAAATACAGAGGAAGTAAATTTTTTTACTAATTTTAGATTTTAGAGTAATTAACGAAGAACTAAATCTGTGCTAACTACCCAATTAATAGTTTTCTATTTTTTTTTCTGTTTACTATTTTTGTGGGTATTGATTAAATTATATCACTATATATTTCGCCACTTTTTTTTAATCATTTTCCTCTTATGATTTCATCTTCTCTCCATTTATTCTAAATAATTACTTTACTTAAATGTCGGTAATTAATGAAAAACAAAATTCCACTACTTCCAATAATAGCGGAATTACAAAACCCCGTTACAGAGGAGTTCGTAAGCGGCCATGGGGCCGCTACGCTGCTGAAATACGAGACCCGACGAGAAAAGCGCGGGTCTGGCTCGGAACTTTTGATACAGCCGAACAGGCTGCCCTTGCTTATGATAGAGCAGCGCTTCAATTCCGTGGTTCGAGAGCTACACTTAATTTCACCCCTAAGTTGTCGGTGAACCCTGTTGTCAATGCCGCCGAGACGGCGGATAATGAGAGTGTTTCGCCAGATGGGTGTTCTCTGTCGAGCGATATCACAACTGCTGAGTCGTCATCTCACGCGGTTCCTATTAAAAGGGATCTGGCATCTCATCATATGGGTGTTGGAGTTAGGTATCCAATTTGCCCATTTGGTATGCCGCCGCCGGACGTAGAGAGGTTTGTAACACCTCCTCTACCTCCTTTGCCTGATTGTCGCCGTAAGGTGGGCCCGTCGATACCTGATTTGGAGTGGGCAACGTTAGGTAAGAGTAGGACCATTAGTGATTGTGAATCTTCGTCGTCTATGGTTGTGGATAGTCATACCAATCATCATCATCAACAATCCAATATTCCGCTCGAAAACATGGTAAGGAGGAGAAAATGTGACGGACAATCCACATCTGTATTCCCTCCGAAGAGAGTATTAGGCGAAAGCAGTCAATTTTACCCCCAAATGAGAGAGCCTGAGGAGATTAATCTTGAACTTCGGTTAGGGAGATGAAAAGCAATTATGCTATTTTTGAGATTGGGGATTTCATTTGAAATAGAGATTTGACCAAGATTTCAGGTTTGGTAATTAAAAAATATTCAAATATGGATTTGATTCAAATCTATCATAATTTCAAAACTGATTGAGCAATAAGAATTTGGAAATGACTCTTCAACTTGTCATTTTCAAAATTTTCATTATGAATTAAATACATGTTTTCAGGTGAAACTGATGAAATTTAATTTCAGAATAAGACGAAAAGGTGGATGACAGAAAAAGAATGCACGAAAATCGGAGCCATAGTCAGAAGGAGAAAGAATACAAATTGGGAGGAACACACGGAGTATTTTTTTTTTTTTTTTTTGTGGTATATATTGAAGTCATTTCTTTTTATTTTTTTATAATTTATAATAAGGGTTATCCGTTGAAATTAGGTTAACTATATAGACATTATTACATGGAAATAAAATTCTTATGTTTTTGAATCTAATTTTATTTTTGATTTATATTAATTAGGAAAAATTATCCAGAATAATTTCAGCTATTATTCATGAAATTTTTTTGTAATTTTAAGCGTAATTTTAACCCATAAGAGGACGGTCGAACGAGTCTTTGGCTCAAGAAGGGCCTTCAAAAGAGAAATCTGCAAGAAAATCGAGATTCTGCATCTTACATCTTACACCCATGTTAGCTAAGCATAGAAAACAACTATCCGGCAGCAAAGAAAGAGCCATGCACAACCAAAAGAAAACGTACAAACAAGTCTAGAAATCTCGGACGTGAATAAGATGCCGCCAATTGGCCCTATCCCTGATCATGTCCTTAAAAAGGTGAAGTTTGTGTAGTCATATTTAATCTGCTCCTCCCAAGTCATATTTAAAATTGTTTAAACATGTGAATTGTTCGAGCCGAATTTGTGGTAATTTTAAGCGAAACTTTTGGGGTAATCAAGGGAAATTCAGTAATTAGTAGTCAGGGGAATTGTTTGGGGCTGAGAATTTTTGGTGTTCGTTGGTTTAAATTCGGAGTATTAAATTTCCTCATCGAAACAACCATAATGAAGCTATTAAAAAGTAAATACTATAATTTTTTTTTTGAATAATAAATACTATAATTTTCTAAATTAGGAGTATTTATTCAATTTTCTCATTGAAACAACAATAACGAAGCTATTAAACAGTAACTATTATAAATTTTATTTTTATAAAAATTAATTTATTTTTGAAATTCATAAAAATTAATTTATAATTTTAAGTACACGTTTGTTTTTAAAGGCCCATATTTTATTTTTGTGCTTGAAGCCTCTAAACAGGACCGTCGATTAGCAAGGGCAAAGCGGGCTATTGCCCAGGGCCCCGAATTTTTTAGGGCCAAAAAAACTTGATTTATGTATATAAGTGATATTAATTTGAATTAAATTTATATATAGCTTACATTTTTTTTTGCTAAGTAATATAAATTTTTAGTGTTTTTTTTAAAAATTAGTTTAAATATTAACAATGAAAAACAAAAGATGTTACAAAAAGAGATGTGTGCAGTGTATGCTTCCTTAGTTTATGCCATTTGGCACGCTCGTAACGATGCGGTCTGGAATGCGGTAGTTTGCCTCCCATCCTCCCTCATTCGTTGTGTCCAGCAACAGATTCGGCTTCGGTTAATAGGTTTGCGGATGGATGACTCTCCTCAGTGTAGCAGGCTCTTTGATAATTAATGTGCCTTGCTTATACTTTGGGTGCTGTGTTGCTGATTCCATTGTCTACTGCTTCTTGGTTTGGTTCTGGTTAAGCAGCCTTTGGTTCGTTCTTGTTATTGCTTGTTCTGATGAGCTATGAGTGGGTTGTGAAGTCAAAGCTGTTCCTGAGGGTAGTTTTGAGGTGCAACCGTCTAGGGCTCAACTTATGTAGGGGCCCAAATTGAGTTAATTCTATTAGGCCGTGACAATTCGTCACATAATCTCACTGTGGCCCACTCGTGGGGACACGGGACACCCGTGGGCTCGGGCCCACAAACCCACGGGTCAAGAGCGTTGACTTGCACATACACTCGATGAGGTTCATTGTTTCCTAAAACCATATGGCAATAGGAGGATTAGCTCACCAAGTATATATGCAAGTCCACAACCCACTTTTTTATCGATGTGGGATCTTGTCTCACATTGAAAATATTTCCAACAAATTCTTATAAGTAAATTAGTATTTGCATAAGTAGCATCTATCATGAATCGAACTCGCAGCATTAGAATTCTTAGTTAAGCCCATGACTAAGGGCCCTTTTTATTTTTCGCCTAGGGCCCAAAAATTATTAGGAACGGAATGTGAAGCTGCTCATTATGTAGCTGCTGCCTCTGGTTATGCTGATGTGAGGTACTTCCTTGTGAGGCTGGCCTATGTTGCTGATGTTGTGGTTAGGCTGGTCTGCTGCTGTTGTGGTGGTTTATTGGTTGATAGAGAACTGATGCTATTTTGATGTATTGAGACTACCTAATTTGGTTCTCTGCTGCTGCACTCTAGTGAAAGATACCTGATGCTGATTTTGATGCTCCTGGTTGATTATTTGGCGCTGAATTATGGAGTGTGTGTTAATCTGTTGCTGTGCCATCTGATCTTGCTGCTGGCTTGATACTGAATTGATGCTGCCTTGTCTTGAGTCCAATGCTGCATTGAATGGATGGGCTGTTGACAGGGCCGGCCTTTGATATATAGGGGCCTGGGCCAAATAACACATTGGGGCCCTTTTTCTTTGCAATTTATAACTTATATGGAGCCCATGGACCTTCTACAACCATTAATTTCTTTTTTGACAAGGGGCCCTGGGCGACGACCCCTCTTGCCCACACTTAAGGCCGGCCCTGGCTGTTGATTTTGAGGCGGCTGCTGCTGCTCATATCATTTGTGTATATTCTGACTAGAGGTGTTCAATGGGGCGGGTCGGGTCAAAATTTAAATGGGTGGGGCCGGGGCGGGTCGGGTCAAAATTTGAATGGGTGGGGCCGGGGCGGGTTGCCCATTTAAATTCGACCCACTTTGACCCTTTTTTAAAAAGTTCATATAATAGGTTTTTTTATTATACTTTATGGCCCGTTGGGTCGACCCACTTATGTATATAATAATCTCATTTAAAAATTTTTAAAAAAGTGGTAAAATTTTTTCCACAATTAATACTTATAATTATCCGACCCGGCCTGGCACGACCCTTTACACCAAGACCCGCTAATGACCCGCCCCACTATTGACCCGACCCGCATGACCCGTTAAAATGTGACCCGATCCTTGACCCGTTGGGTCGACCCGCCCTATTGAACACCTCTGATTCTGACCTGCTGTGGCTGCTATCATGAGAAGCCTGCTGGGCTGATGTTGGGCTGCTGCTTATGGGGTAATTGTTTTCTGGTCTTGTTCAATTCTGTGGCTGCTACTCTGTTGCTGCTAGGGGATATGTCAATGCTCTCTGTTGCTTTTTGGTCTTGATGTGGTCAAGCTACCTTGTTAAGAGGCTGCTACATCATCACTTTGGTGTTTTCATGCATTGGCTTTAATTTGTATATACCAACAGTGGCTTTAATTTGCTGATTTTTGTTGTCGACTGTTTTGGCCTCTCCTGTCTCGTATGCACATGAAGAGTGGGGCGAGAAAACCCTTCATAGAAGGTGTGTTTCGTTTCCACACTTATGCAATTAAGTCGGGATGAGTTTCGATGCCATGATGTATATGTTTTTTCTGGTGAATGAAAAGCTTTTATTTGCCAAAAAAAAAGAAAAATAAAAGATGAATTATATTATGCGTTACACCTTAAGTCTTTCAGGGCTATCGAAAGTTCGTATTATTGTAGGGAAATCAATGAAAGTTTGTATTATTCACGGTAATTTTTCTTTTTTTTATAGTTTTTTTTCTTAACTTCGATTTTAATATTTTGTTTTGTAAATATTGTTTTTGATTTTTTTGTTCTTATTGTTTTGTTTAGTTTAGTTTTGTGTTATTTAGAAGTTTAAATGATTTTCTTTCGATTTTTTCTTAGGTAATGGATTTCATTGAAACCGAACATGTTCAATTAGAGTTCACTCAAAAGATCATCTTGTGGAAATTTTAAAAGTACTAACACAATCAACAAGATGATTTCCATTGAACTGTTGAAGAATGAACTAGCTAATACAAATAAGATGGGATACTTAAGTAAAAAAAAATAACGAAAAAGAAATGTGTCAATTGATATGAATTTGCCAAATAACAAAATGTGACAACTAAATAGAATCGGTGGGAATATTAATCATCAAGACCCAATAATAAATATTTTCGCCAATTTTTTAATCTTCATAAATTTACAATGCATGTAATAAAGTTTTAGTTGTAGAGAAGTAGGAAATATTTTTCTGTAACCTTAAATTATACAAAGAATTCTTGACACTATTTATTGAAACTTTTCGTCATTTTATTTTATTTTGTTAATGAAACACCGAAACAAGGACCCAATTTACTAACACTGTATTTTAATCTTAAATGCATTGTGCTTGGTTAAAAATAATAAAGAAAAATTAATATTTAAAATTTAAATTAAAATAAATCAAATAAAATCTGATCCGAGTATACTTAAAGACATAAATTGATGATTAAATACAAATTATAAATAATTGGAGAATAGTGTCAAAAAACAAATAAAATATTTAATTAAACCAAACTAAACTATTCGAAATTTTAAAGTTTGTCATTGTTCTGAATTCTCATAGGAAATTTTCGCATAAAAAAGTTGAAATAGGTACCAATTACCATAAAGGCTTGAACTTAAAAGATAGCTAAAAAGTCGAAATGAGCATTTTATTATTAAAATCGAATATTTCAAATAATTTGATTAGAATTTTTTATCCAATTCGAAACTATCTAATATTAAGCAAGTTTTAAATGAAAATCTTATGAAAAACCAATACGAAAAGTTGAAACATATAAGCAAAATTATATAAAAAAATCATTTTATATAGCTGACTTTTGTTGACTCAGATTAAGTAATGGGCCGCTGTTACCAAAAGTGAACATACTCCAAACCTTAACATTAGGAAAAAAAAAAAGTACTTATCTTGGAAAATGATTTTATAAGTTGGCTAAAATGTAATTTTATTTATTTTTATCTAATTTTGGTTATATATTTGAAATTTTCAACGAATACCCAAGCGTCCCTAGCATTTTGTCCGGCCCATCCAACTTGCGTTTAGAACGGGTTGGAAATAACATTAACGGCCCGTTTGGTAGATAGTAATAAATCACGGCAATGGGAATGAAAAGCTAGTGTGATTTTGATTGAAAATTTTTTTTGCTACTTTAATTGTCATGCTTGACAACCTTCAATCATCTCATTTTGTTCATAAAATTTATTCCAATGCATTACCAATGGGAGATGTGGTATTAGGTGGTAATGAAAATTTATGAACAAAAAAACTTTTTTGTGATCGAAATTTCATTACCATGGGAATGACATGAAAACTTTAATGAAATTTTACACTATAAATCATTCCCATTACCACTATTTAGACCAGTAACCAAACGGGGTTTATAGATGAAGTCTATATATTGGGCGTATGGCTTTATTATTAAAAATCTTTTAAACTCAAAAAAAAAAAAAAAAAAAAAATCTTCACATGTATTTACTGGATTTCTTGAATATTCGGATCTCAAGTCCCAAATGCATTTGAGAAATACGAATAAATTGATTAGCTTAGTGATCCATAATTTTTCTTTCACGCACTAAATTTATACGTAGAAATTCTTTGTAAGTTGAATAGCCACGTTTGTTCGTATTTCTCAAAACATCCCAAGTATCCTAATATAATGGAAAAAGTCTAGTTAGAGCTGTTCATATGTGATTCGATCCGAAAATGCGTTTTTTTAGGCTTACCAAACAGACATTACCCAAAACAAAACCTGAACCGATTGATAACCGAAAATAAGTAAAGTAAGCCCGAACTGTGATCGATTTTTATAACCGAGATATAACCATCATCTGAGATTACTCGAAACTAATAGTGACCGAACCGTATTATACCCAACCCGTATCATGCTCGAAACCGAACTCGAACCGACTATATCTGACTTAACCCAAACAAATTTTAAATTATGCTGTTGTAAATATGAACCAATTTCTAACATAGAGGTGTGATCAACTCATATTCATTCATCTCATTATTTAATCTAATAAAGTGATACATATTTCACAAATTAAATTTTAAAAATGCATGATTTTATACATTTATAATTAATAACCAATGAACACCTCTAAGTCTGGTATAGACTTATTTCACAATTAATATTAGTATGGACTATGGACCAACATAATACTCCCTTCCACTCCATTGTTATACCCTTACGTTCCGACTCACCCCACTTTATCCTCTCTTACTAGATAGATTCCCGTGCCATGCACGGATACTGAAAAAAAAAATTTTGAGTTAATTTTATATTTGTATAATATTTTTTTTTAAAGATTATCTAGAAAGTAATTTGTTACTATTTTAAATATTATACATATATATCCCAGTTTTCAAACTATATCACTTTATCGATATCGATTGTTTGTTCAACGGCCAAGATGTCACTTATTGACCTCTTTTAGGTAAAATATAGTCAAGTGAGACCTTATATTTATATTTTTATAACTATATTTTTATGAATAAATTTACACTAAAGTTTTAATAAATTAATATAAATTTAGTTTTTTATAATGAAGATTAATTTTTTTATTAATTGAATGATTTTTTGAAGTTTTTTAAAAAGGTTAAAAATATTTCAAATTTGGTCTCATTTTAAAGATCCTCAAAAAATATTATCGTTCGTATAAATTTTTTTAAATAAACTTTTTTATAGATGAAATTACCCATTTATCAAATAAACATATATTTTTTTAGCAAATAGGAAAAGGAAATAAGCAGGTAGCAATGACATGATCACATGAATTTAGAAAATACACCAATAGGTCACTCTTTGACCTTATTTAGCTAAAATATAGTCAAATGAAATCTTATTTTAACTTTTCCTAAGTATATTTTCATGAATAAATTTAATTTAATTAATTTTTTTAATAAATTCCCATAAATTTTTTGATGATAAAGCTTAATAATTTTTTTTGAATAATTGAATAATTTTTTGAATTGTTTTTAAAAAGAGTCAAAAATATTAAAAATTTTATCTCATTTAAAAATCTTGAAAAATATTACTTTTCGCACAATTTTTTATAAATATTTATATATAGGTGAAATTACCTATTTAATAATAAAACTGTTATATGAAGTAGATAAGTAGCAATGACATGTATTTTCACGTCAGTATAATTATGAAGATATAATTATTCTACAACTAGTAAATAATTTTATTTTGATATATCGAGATATTATTCTCTAACATGTTCTACAACATTTGATGTGCAAATTTTATTTTAACCGCAAGCGCACGGTGTACGTGTAGTCGCGGGTCGAACACAAGGAAGCTAGGACAAGAAACTTGGTAATTTCAATTGATTATATTGCTTAGGGACAAAAATGATTGATTGGTTGTGAACTAACAACTAAGAATGCAATAAATGAAATGTGGTTTAACTATATGATGATGAAATCTAGGGTGTCGGGAATCCCCTAAAGTCTTGCATGATCCGATTCTCATTAGTGTCTATGAAGTGTAGGATTAATTGTGTGATTAAATTTGATCTTGTTAATCTCAAACTCTCGCTCTGTTGATTAACTATTAGATTTAGACCCTATTAATTCAATTCTCACGCGTTAACTTTATTGAACGAATTAATAAGAATTTAACTAAAGTTTACCCTAAAGCAAAGGCGATCCCAATCTCACACGCTAGTTCTATTGAATGGTTCGACGAAGCATATTTAATTTAGGGTTAATTAGCACAATTTAATCACTTTAATCCATAATTTCATAGACACATCCAAGAATCAATTCATACTTAACTAATAGGTTCAAACCCTAACCCTAGAAAATGGATCTACTCACTAATCATGGTGAATGCAATTAAAATAAACCCTAAGATAATATTAGACATGACTAACAATAAATTAAATGACAAAGTAAGAAAATCAATGATTAAAAACCAAATGAAACCACAAATAATTCAAATAACAACAATGAAGAACAAACTACTTTAAGGAATAACAATTTCTAAGAAAATAATTAAAGTTTGATAAAGGAAGATTAAACTAATACAAAATTGATAAAGAAAGATTAAACTACTAATAAGAAAGACAAGAAATTAAAAGCTTACAAGGAATAAAAATAGTCTCTAATGGAGAAAGATTAAGGAGGAAGGAGGAAGAAGAAGAGGGTTTCAATCTCCCTCCCTCTCAAGGAGGCTTAGGAGACTCCCTAATGTGCTTCTAATTACCTACTAATAAACCCTAAGTTGCTAATTAAAATAAAGATCCAAGAAAATAACAGAAAATTAAAGTTATTAAAACAGAATGCACGGAAAAGAAGCAGCCGAGTCGGCTGCTATATAGCAGGACAGTACCACTGACTCGGCGGTTCGGACTGGACAACTGCATCAAATTCAAACGATCGCTATTTCTTGCTCGATTATCGGAATCGGACGTATAATATACCATTGGAAAGCTCTTGAAGTCTAGTTTCCAATGCCGCAAACCTTGCATTAATGTGATATTCCTATCAAAAGTTATGACCAAAAGAGTAGACATGTATCAAATTTCACCTCCAAACTTTTGCATTAACTACACTTTTCTACTCTTTTGCTCTTTTACTCTTTATGGCTTGACAAAATTGATAGCTTGATACGTTCTTTGAGCAATGTATACAAGATTAGCACCGAACACCCACAAAAACAACTCAAAATACCATAATTCACCCGTTTTCCCATACTTAGACCATGAGACACCGAAATAGAGTGAAACCGAACGAAATGACCCCGAATCGCCTTCAAAACATCGCAAAGGAGCATAAAAATATAAACGATTAGTGCAAATAATTGCACTTATCAACATTCTAAATACATGTTTCCATAAACAATGTTATAAAAAATTTATATTAAATGCTTTCCCAAAAAAATAATGTTATTAGAGTTATCTCATGGTAAATAAAATCAATAATTTACATTATTCTATAAATTTAAGAACAATATTTTTATACAGCTGTTAACAAATTTAGAAAATAATCTTTTTATATTAAATATTATTTTGCAAATAATATTGGAAATCATATGTAAATATGATACTTATTAACATTTAGAACATTTCAGTTTGGAAATATCATAGAAATCTTAGTAGAGAATAATGAAAGTCGTCCAATTTTTATTCAGCACACTTAAATAAATTCAAGTATTTTAGGAAATTATTTTTACCAAATAATCAGCTGCCTATGAGCGGGAAAACGTTGGAGGAGAGGCTGACATGTGTCAGTCTCGTTTCTTTATTAATATTCTTTATAGATTTATAGATTCTTTATAGATTATAGATACTTTATTTCACTCCGCCCTTAATAAATTTTAAAAATTTTAAAAAAATTAAAATTAAAAAAATTAAATAATTAAAGATTTTAGAAATTAAAATTTAAAAAATAATATAAAATTATTTTTGTAAAAAGTTTTTTACTAGTTACTTCATAAGTATGTAATGAAGGGTAAAAATGGTGAAAATAGTAAAAATAGGATTAAAATTTAGTGCACATCATATTAGTGTGTATCAATTACCAATGCACACAAAATTTTCTCAACATGAATACAATAACATATTATAGCAAATATTGAGTTACTTAAAATACAATATATATCTCAAATCAAGGAGCACAAGAATATTGACATTATCTTTTATTTAGGGATTTTCGAATATATACAAATACCAATCTAATATCTCATGATTACTAAAAGGATATATGCGTTAAAATAAACATATATGATTTTATATAAAAATATTTATATTATATTTAACACATCTCCACAATTAATGATAATGATGATAAGTAATTTTTTTCTCAATTCTACCGCTTAAATTTTATTATAGGTAATTTTTTATCTTTAATTTTATCAATTAATTGTTTATATATATATACATCATACAATAATTAAGCACGGGATTTTTTCGTCAGTATAAAATTATAATATTTCTTATAAGATAGGTAGAAAATTTTAAAATATATTGTGCTTTTAATGAAAAATTTAATCGTTAATAAGTATTAATTAAAGCTCTCATGCTTCCAAGGATAATTGGGGTTATCTTTCAATAATGTTATCATAATATTTTTTTGTCATTCTCAAAATAAATTTTGATTATCAAATACATTTTTTATCTATTCAGTTTGATTATAATCTTTATTTTTTATTTTTTATATATTACCGAGCATCATACCATTGCTATAAAACAAGGATTTAAGAGTCATATAATTAAATTATATTTTAGATTGATTTGAAAATGTTACTGCAACAAAAAAAATTTTCTTTTCCAATTCTACAACTCATCTTGATTATAATGTTTTTTTTTATTTTTTATATTTATATTACCGAAAATTGTATCATTATCAATTTGCTATAAAACAATTATCTAATAGTCATATAATACATGATTTGGAGCGGTTAACGTTAGGTAGGACCATTAGTGATTCCGACTAATCGTCGTCCGTGGTTGAGGATAATCAACCCAAATCGGAGCTTAATGTTAAACTTCGTTTAGGGATGTGAAATGCAATCAAATTTTTAGGTGAAATTATAATATAAAATGAAATTTAATTTGAGAATAAGACAAGAAGGTGGATGATAGAAATAAAATGCACAAAAATCGAGACATCGAAAAGAAAAAGGATACAACGAAGGAATACAAAGTATTTTGAGTATCTAAAAGGTAAATATTTATGCCATTTCTTTTTTTATGATGAGAATTATCCATTTGTTGTTACTCTTTAAAAACTAACTTAACAAATAATTGAGTAAACTATCCATTATTATATGGAAATAAATTTTTTTTGTTTTGAATTTAATTTGTCATTTATTAATATAAAACTCAAGTATTGAGGAATAGCACTAGTAAAAAATTTCTCATTAGTAAGCTCTATTTGTACCATTTATTGAAATAAAAGATACTATTTGTATCTTTTATTTTAATAAAACCTACTCCCTCCGTTCCTTTTGTTTTTCCACCTTACTAAAACGGGTAGTTTCATAAGTTTTTCCACTTTAAAATACTTTCCATTTTTGGAAAGTTTTCATCCCACTTTTACCCCTTAAAACCCCACTTTCCTTACTTTACACTACTATTTAATTATTTTCTCTCTCATACTTCCAATACAATTATTACATTACACTATTATTTAATTAATTTTTCTCTCATACTTGTTATAAAATCATTACTTTCCACTACTATATAATTAAAATAATATCCACTACCACCAAAGATTCCATTTTTCTTAATCTTGATGAAAAACACAAATAGGAACATCAAAAAGGAACGGAGGGGGTATATCTTTTAATTAAACAAAAGATACAAATAATGTATTATTTGTATGTTTATAAAACAAAGGATATTATTTGTATTGTTTGTTTTAACAAAGACATAAATAAGTATTATTTATATCGTTTGTAAGACAAACGATACAAATACGATATAGTGCCTTATTCTCGTGAAACGCTAAAGTTAGGAGCACATATATATAAACCTAATTTGTATGACATTTACAGATAGACTATACTGGTTGCTTGTTTCTTCCACCTGTTGCTACTTTTTCCAGCTAACCTCATGGTCTCGTTGTCACTCCAAAGTGCCTTCTAAACAAACGAGAGAACTTTCAGCAAGTTCGTGCTTATCTTTTTCTTTTAACTACGAATGTCAAACCAATTGTCAATCGATAGTCTCCTCCGCATTCATCGCAGTTGGCCTCTCATTCCTGTTGCCATTTTTCTTTTATTTCAAATATTTTGAGGTATTTTATAATTGTTCAATCTACATCTCTTTTCTTTCATATTTCCATTAAATCAAATTTGTAAATTATTTAATTAAATTTGTAGTTATCTCAAGTTTGATTCATTATTATATGAATTTGATTAGTATTTTGATTATAAATGAATTTAAATTGATTGATATTTTGTTTAAGTGTATTTTTAGGGTTTAATTTTTTGGATTGATTTGTGGAGTTATTATTGTAACAAAAGATGTGATGGGTGTGTCTTGGCTCAATTTTGTTTTGATTTTAATGTTCCTATTCAATCACATCTGGCAGATGTTTCTCATTTTGTACTAGCTCTTGTGCAGGGGGCTATTGAATCATAGTCAACTGCTACTGACAAATTCATCAGGCAGTAAAAGTCAAACCACTTGCCTTCTGATAGTGTGAGTAAGGTTAAGTTTGTGCAGAATGGGTAAATAACAAAGACGAAGTCCTAGAGTTCGCAAGAAAGGATCCACAAAGTAGTGCAAAACTAATATGTCTCTCGACTTGTAAAAGAACTTAATGGGACCGACTTTTGGAAGTTGTGATGTGCATACTGATCTCCTCCTAGGGTTGCGCCTTTTTTCCGTCACTCTTTCATAGTTTATCACAGATTTAAAGTTTTCACAATGATATTCCTTTAATGATTGTGTTAGCACTTTGCAGGTTCAGGATTATGTTGAAGCTACAACACTCTGCAAAATCTGCAAAACTGAAATTTTATTGAACCTTGACGAGCTAAATGCTACTTTCTTACTTTTTGCTTAAAATGTGATGTGCAAATTTTATTTAACCGCAAGCGCACAGTGTATGTGTAGTCGCGGGTCGAACACAAGGAAGCTTGGGAAAATGGACTTTACGATTTCGATTGATTAAATTGCTAAGAGAATAAAAAGATTGATTGTTTGTAAACTAACAACTACCACTAGTGGAAAAAAAGCTATTGGCTGCTACTTATTGGCTGCGGTTTTTAGGTACCCGCAGCCAATATGAGTAAAAAAAAATGTGTAAAAAAAAAAATTAACAAGGGCTGCGGTTTTGTCTACTGTCCGCAGCCCCAAACAGTAGTAAAAAAAAAAAGGTAAAGGGCTGCGGTTTTGTCTACTGTCCGCAGCCCCAAAGTGTTTTCAATATTTTCGAAAATTAATAAAATTAACCAAAAAAAAAAATTAGTAAAGGGCTGCGGTTTTTACATCTGTCCGCAGCCCCTAGTGTTTTTAATTAAAAATTAAAACAAAAAAATGCTTAAAGATGAGGCGCCCCAATCAGAAACCCTAGCTAATAACTTCTCATCTCCCTCATCTCCCTCAACTGAGCCGCCGCCTTCTCCCTTCTCTCTAAAAAAAAGAAAATCAGCCTTTTCCTTCTCTCTAAAAAAACGAAAATTCATTTTCATCCTTCAAATCTTAAAACCTAAAAAAAAAATCCTAAGTCTGAAAATCCTTCATCATCTGGAAAATTCATTTTCAAAATCAATTGTTCATTTTGAAAATCCTTCACCCATGAAATCAATTGTTCATTTTCGAAATCCTTCATCATCCTTCTTCATCATCCTTCATTTTCATTGAAGATCTTAACCCTAATAATTTCAAAACCCTAAAACTCTTTGAAGAGGCGCCGTTTCTGATTTTTTTTTCATTGAAGATCTTAACCCTAAAATTCTAAACTTCGAAACCCTTACAAACCTTCATCAATGGCGAAGATTTTGGTAGATCTTGAAGTTTTTGAGTTTGTAGATCTTGAATTTTTGTAAGTTTTTTGGTTTTTTACCATTTTCACCTTCACTTTCATCAAACTACACGTTTTTGATTTTTCAAAACCGGCGAGAATTTGGCGAAAATTTGGCGAGAATTTCGAAGATCTTGGCGTCCTTAGCTTGAAGATATATATCTTGAAGATCTAGGTTTTGTAAGATCTAGGAATTTGTTCTTGGAAGATTTTCGTTTTTTTTTATTTCGTTTTTTTTTATTTCATTTTTTTTATTTGTAAGTTTGGTTTGATCTATTTTGTTCTATAAGATCTGTAAGATCTATAAAGTTCATGTTCTTGTTCTTTGATTTCGATCTGGGTTTTTTTTTTTTATGTTCTGTAAGATCTGAGTTTGTAGATCTATTTTGTTCTTTGATGTTCAATCTATTTTGATTTTCGGTTTTTATGTTCGATCTATAAAGTTGATGTTCTTGTTCTTTGATCTTGTTCTTTGATGTTCGATCTGTAAGATCGTTTGAATGTTCATTTTCAGATCCAAAAAAAACTGGTCTTTGGAATGAAATTAAACGAAAAGAAAAAAAATTTTTTTTTTTTTATTTTGAAAATAGGCTAAAGGGCTGCGGTTTTTTGACCTGTCCGCAGCCCTTTAGTCTTTTTTGGGCTACGTATTTTGACCGCAGCCCTTATCTAATATTATTTGCTGCTACAATAATGGCTGGGGTCAAAAACCGCAGCCCATAAGGGCTAAAAAACCGCAGCCCTTGCGGTTTTTTCCACTAGTGTACGAATGCGGTAATCGAAATGAAGTTAAACTATATGATGATGAAGTCTAGGGTGACGGGAATCCCCTAATGTCTTGTATGATTCAATTCTCAACAATGTCTATGAAGATCCGGATCAAATTTGTGGTTAAACAAGATCTTGTTAATCTCAAACTCTCGCTCTGTTGATTAACTATTAGATTTAGACCCTATTAATTCGATTCTCATACGCTAGTTTTATTGAACGAATTAATAAAAATTTAACTAAAATCTACCCTAAAGCAAAGTTGATCCCAATCTCACACGCTACTCTAGTGATTGGTCCGACAAAGCATATTTAATTGGAAAAATTATTTTTAAAAAGCCAACCTTTTGGCCATCTGCAAATAAAGAGTCAACGTTTCATTTATTCAATAAAAAGACAACCTTTGTCTCATTTTTGCAAATAAAGAGTCAACGTTTCATTTATTCAATAAATTTAGAGTTGAAAACGTACCTGCTATAGTGAATAAATGAAACGTTGACTCTTTATTTGCAAAAATGAGACAAAGGTTGTCTTTTTATTGTATAAATGTTGACTCTTTATTTGCAGATGGCCAAAAGGTTGGCTTTTTAGAAACAATTTTTCCTATTTAATTTAGGGTTAATTAGCACAATTTAACCACTTTAATCCTTAGTTTCATAGACACATTCCAAGAGTCAAATCATACTCAACTTATAGGTTCAAAACCCTAACCCTAGAATATGGGTCTACTCACTAGACATGGTGAATGCAATGAATACTATCACAGCCGAGTCGGTGATTGCTTCTGGAAATAAATGCCACGACCACCGCCGAGTCGGTGGTTGCTTCAACATCCCCGCAGCCGAGTCGACTGTTGCTTTTGGAAATAATGCTTCTTCTTTTCTTTCACAGCCGAGTCTCCAAGGCTATTGATGCCACCTTAGCCGACTCGGCTCTTGGCCACTGGATTATTTTGCATGCTAAAACTTGCTCTTTTGATCGTGACTTAGTTCGATTGATAGCTTGACTTGATCTTTAAACCCTGTAGACACGAATAGCATCGAAAACCCACAAAAACACGCACACTAAAGTACCATAATTAATCCATTTTCCCATACTTTGACCATGAGACACTGAAATAGAGTGAAACCATCACGAAATGACCCAAAACCGCCTCTAGACACCGCAATGGAGCATAATATTGTAAGCGATTAGTGCAAATAATTGCACTTATCAAAATGTGTTATATATACAAACACATACACACACACCCAAAACCATCACGAAATGACCCAAAACCGCCTTTAGGTATGAGTTTCTCGCCATCTTTTCCTCCCTTGACCATGTTCATAGTTTTTTATGAGCCGGATACACTAGATTAGGAATGTTCAAAATCGGATACCGGGTCGACTCGGATCCGAATATCCGGGTATCTGGTTTTTCAATATCTAAAAATATGAGCCGGTTCCGACCCGGATTAGACCAGGTACCCGGATTTCGGATACCTGGTTAATTCGGGTTGGATCTAGATACCCGGTTTTATTGAAATGTTTTTCTATTATTTTTTTGTCTTTTTTCGTTCAATCATGTGTTTTTTTTCTTTATTTTTATTTTGCATGTTTATTTAAAATTCAAATACTAACTCTCTAAAAATATATAGCTTAGTTAGTCATAAAAGATTAATTAAAAAAAAATAAAGAATTACATTGTTGCTCATTGAATCTAGAAGAGAACAATTATATTAATTAGATTCAGTTCAAGGTTAGCTGAGAGTTACTATCATCATTTATTTTAGATAAAAGTAATTAAGAAAAACCCTAAAAAACGGATACCCGATTTGCGTGACCTAGATCCGGATCCGACATCCATTTTAAAATCGGATACCCGATTTATTATTATCCGGTTTAAATAACCGGGTGTCGATATTCCCGGTCGGGTTTTGCAACCCGGGTTTTTTTTAACGCCCCTAGGTAGGATGATGATGATGATGATTTAAATTAGATGTCTTAAAAGTGTATCATTATACAACTTGAGTCAGACATACTTATTTATATAAAAAATTAATACTCCCTCTGAATCATTTTAGATGTCCTATTTGAGTTTTCACGGTTATTAAGGGTGGTGTAGGGTCCATTAAAAAGGTGGTAGTTGGGTATTTTAATTGATTAAATTAATTTTAAAGGTGGTAGTTGGGTATTGAGAGTAGTAAAAGAGGGTATTTATGTAAAAAAGGATAGACAAAAAAGAAAATGAGACAATTAACATGATTTTGCCAAAATAAAGAAATGAAACAACTAAAATGATTCGGAGGGAGTATTTTTTATCGTAATTTAAAAGGGGGCCTGATGTCTTAACCGAGTGGACATGTGATGAGGTGCTAGCTAAGGAGTATCCCCAGGCAAAGACACAAGCTGGCTAGAGGCTGTTAAGGTGGACAATGATAAGGAACGTGTTGATGCCCGCAAGATTATGCGTGCAACAGTAGATCGGACCTACCTACACTCCTATTAAAGCGACACAGTGTGGAAGTCTCCTACATTATGTTTAAATGTGACGCCCTTCAAGCGTCACTAACAACAATATCACACTTTTTCATGGTTAAGTTCTTCACCTAATTTATGTTAATATAATTAATGTCTATACCAACGCTATCTAGTGATTTTCAATATTGATACTTTTAAGAAAAAGCAATTATTACCCATATGTAAGTTCTTCATCGGAAGACTCTTTGACCGTCCTCTCTTTATGGGTATGATACGCCATCTATCTTCCTTCTTCAGACCTTAGACGTAGATTATCTATGAACGAGATACACTAGGTATGATGATGATGATGATGACCCACATGTAAGTTAACACCAAATCGGAGAAAGATAAACGTATATGTCACTCTATAAAGTTGCAATTATTGCTTGGTTATAGTATTAGTGAAATATTCTGTAACAACCCGTCTTTCTCAACAAGGAAAAGGTTTGCGGAAAAAGCCTTTTAGACGGTTGTCACTTACTCTTAAATAATTAAGAACAAGATAAACCGTATAAACCTAAAAAGAAACCATGTGGTATAGAACGTCCTAGAGTCCCCTCTCACACTTCCAGCCCCCACGGTAGTGATCATGTAATCATCGACCATCTGTGTAGAAAAAAAAATATAAAACCACAATCAGTGGGGAGTAACTAGCTGTCCTTTCCAATCATATGACACATAACAATATCATTTTCAATTACAAACAAGTTTAAACAATTATCAATTAGTTATATGAATATATAAATTCAATTCATAACCAGTTTTCGAGTGAAAAACAAATCTAAAATAATTAAAGCTTTCAAACAACCTAAATTCCATAAATTAATTTAAATAACTTAGTAAATCAAATAAGTATATATGTTTTCGAAAATTCCAAAACATAAATATCAAGTGGAGAAGGAACGAACGCCGGTGTTAGATGCCCACAAGATGGCCTTACACTAACACCTCCTAAGGTTTGCCGGGCGAACCCCAGTCTATAAAATAGACCTGTCTAAGAATGGCCAATTCTCCCCTAGCAGTGGATGCCTCCTTTGCCTTACACCACTGGGTACCGGGACGACAGCAATTAACCCAGGTATATATATATCATCAGTAGCATGTTCTAACCATTTAGAGATGCCAAAACAGGCCTTACACTCTTATGGCTCCTTACTCTCACAATAAATAAAACTCAAAACTCTCGATGTAAAAACATCATCGCAAACGTTCATGAGATGCCAAAATAGGCCTTACACTCAGAACCATCATCAAAATGCTTAACACAATTATACTTTAACAAATAAATTTATTTTTTTCAAAACATAAAATTCCAACTAATAAATTCCTCTTTTATATAAATACCAAAACTAATGTTATGAGTAATGTCTGAGTTTGGGAATAAAGTCAACTCTAAATTTGACCAAGCCAACAAAAGTCAACCATATTACTAACTCTTGGCAAAGAAGTACTAATGAGAGTATTATTCTACTCAAAAGTACAACCGTGTCAACAAAACTCCTAACACATTAAAAAAATAAATAAATAAATAAATATAATCCAATAAGTCTTATCAAAATATATCCATTTTTAGTTCAAAACTATTATTTAGCAAAACTTAATAATTTCCGCTTATCTCAACTTACTTGCATTCACCAAAACAAAAATAAATAAATAAATAAACCAATAAATAAATTATAAGTTTATACATAAATATATATTTTTGTCTGAACCGATTTCAATCAAAAGCAAATGGAAGTCGAAATGTCAAACCTTACTCTTAAATGCCTAAACTAGATTATTCTTTTAAATTATTTTAATCTAACATTTCTTAATAAATAACTTTCTAATCCTACCGTAAATCCCTTAGCATTATCACATTTTCTTTTAACTTATAATGTCTACCTTCTTACTACTTATCTATTATTAATTTTTTTGTTTTCAATTGTTATTAGTACTTCTAGACCCTTTGATAAGATATTGTCGAGATGATTAAGCATTAAGCCTATTTCATATACGATGAACATTCCACCAAATATTAATTAAAATCATGTATCGGATTAATTAACAAATGAATTAATAAGTACGGCACGACAAATATAAAATAACACATACAACAAATAATTTAATTTACGTTAATGCAAAAATAATATTAAACATGATTTTGACACAAAAATATTGAGTAATTTAACGCGGATTATTTTAATCCCTAAAATATTTATAACTAGTTTTTTTTTTTTTTCTTCTTTAACATGTCTAAAATTTTATATAATTAAAAATAATGCTCTATATGAATTAAGAAAAGAGAAGGTGAACTAGTTACCTTTATATGAATCTAATTTGAAGAAAATAAAAAGATTATAGATAATATCTTTAGAAAATAATAACCCTCCAAGAGCCTTGTAAGGATAATTTCTTCAATACAAGTATATGACTCCGAAAAGTGTTCGACAACCTTGACTGCTAATCTTTGCTTGATTCGAGTTTGATGTATCAGATGAAGAATTATTTTTCTTTTATATATGCACAAATCGGATGTAATGAAAAAAAAGGAAAAGCAAAGAATAATAATAATAATAATAATAATAATAATAATAATAATAATAATAATAATAATATAAACGTTTGTGATAATCATATTATAAACCTCGGAAAAACTCTCCACTATGCAAGCCACTTACTCCACTTTATATACTTAATTTATGGGTACTAGAAATACAATTAAATGATTAAAGACATTTAACAAAAAAATTAATAATATGATGCTTCACTATTAGTAACTTATAAACATTAAACATGATGAGTCAACAAAACTCATCAATTTTATGCTAAAAACCATTACTCTTCCTCATACCGTTACTAACCATTAGGTTACTAATTTTATTTATTTGCTATGATAGATATACTATTATTAATAGATTTAATAGGTCTTGAATTTTCTATTATATGTTTCATATTTATTAATACGTATTATTATACTTGACCTTTCCATTCATTAATTTAACTACAAAAATTTCTATTCATAAATAATTTAGTTAAGTAGTTACTTATTGTCTAATAATAATAAATTTAGTTAACCCCTAAACAAAGTATGAGACTATTATATTAATCTTACCCACTTAAAAAAAAATAATGTTTTTTATTTTAAAGTAATTTATGTTTATTAATGAATTCATACACGATAAACTAAATTATAAAGCTTACCCAAAATTTTGGGGTGTTACATATTCTTTGAGTAATTTGTACGTGGGTTATTTTTTTATTCTTTTTATGTGGATTGTGAGTAAGTCTCTTGAGTCACATGGTTTCAAATGTAACAAGTATAATGGAACAGAGAACGTATGTAACATGTGTTTTCAGAGTATGAAGAAACTTTTCAAATTATCTTTGTTTGATAAGGTGGGTGTTTGACAATTGACTGTTGGCTGTTAACTTTTTTAATTGGTTTGTTTGACCAACTAAAAATGCTAGTTGTTTTGTTGACTTTTTTGTTAGTTAAAAAAGCTAACTGTTTATGAAAATGTTTGGTAAATTTAAGTATTGGATGTTGGCTATTTGTTACAGAAAAAATGGGCCAACAAAGCCAAAAGCCAGCAAAAAAAGCTAGCTAGAGTAGATTTTTCATTTTTGCTTAAAAACTACCTTTACAGTTGCTTTAAAAGCCATTTACCAAATATTTTTTTTTGTTGTTTGACCAACCAACAAGCTAAAAGTCAAGACTCAACCGAAAAGTTTAAAACCAAACACCCCAAGGTTAAATACTTGAACATTCTTTACTTTAAAATCTTTTAAAAACTTGGGTAAAATTTGCTGAAATTTAAATTTAAATATTTTTAATTTGCCAAACATTAAAATGATCGAAATTGTCATTTCTAAATATAATATAAATTAATGAATTAAAAAAAACTTGGTCATCTGATGGACGAAGGGAGGATAAATGAATGAGAATATAGAGAATAATCTTTCACATATTGGTGCAACTAAATATCCAAAGAACTACCTACTTTTGTGGAAATGGATAAACCCTAATCAATTCAACAAACATTTACACATGCCAAACCCAATTTATCACGTTGTAATTTTATGTAATCCAACTCAACTTGTTGAATTCTATGAGGGCGTTGTACACAATAAAAGGAATACAGTTTTTTTTTTTTTTTTATAGTTTTTTATAATTTTTGATTTATTAGACAAATCACTTGATTCTTAGTCCTTCATATATCTTTTCATTCCAATGGATCTATATGGCGGATGGATATGAGGCGAGTAATTTACATACTCACTATTTAATTTACGTATTATTCATCAAAATTAAGTTAAACTTTAATTATACTGATCTCAAACTTTATATTCTTTTAAAAAAAATAAATTTCTTTGATCGAAGAACAATTACAGAACAAATAACAAAATTTAGCATCGGCGGGACTTATTGTGTTTTCAAAATATAATGGGGAAACAATCCCAACATCATATAAAAACAGGAGGAAGGCCTCTAATGACTTATATGTGTGCACGCCATCTTTAATTCATCGATGTACGATAAACTATCCCAACAGCTCCCCTCACATGCAAACACCCGTCAAGTTTGCATGTAGGGATGGTCATGGGGCGGGTCTGGAGCGGGTCCAACTAGACCCGGACCCGAACCCGGACCCTTTTAATTTTTTGAGACCCAGACCCGGATCCGGACTCTAAGGGTCCAAAATTTTCAGACCCAGACCCGGACCCTCCGAATTTGATGGGTCTAGGGTCTTTAATGGGTCCTTAGTGGGTCTAAAATAAGTCTCTTTGATTTGTCAAATTTGAAACATTTGTAAGTCATTGTATTTTTTGTATATTTGTAAGAAAGTTATTATCGTATTTTACAAATATTTAATACTAATTTAACATCTAAACTCGCATAACGTCACCAATATACGCTTAAATTTTATTATAAACACTAGTTCGAGTTCATGAAATAAGGGTAATTGGGTTAACACTTAGCAAGTAGCATATATATTATGATTATATGAAAATAAAATAAGTGTTGAGGGCATAATTCATATGTAGAAGACAAATAAAAATGGACAATTTAATATTTTTAAGGGTCCAAGGGGCGGGTCCAGGGTCCGGATATTGGACCCGGACCCGCTAAATATTTTTTAGATCCAGATCCGACCCGGATCCGATGGGTCTCAAAAAATAAGACCCAGACCCTTAAAAAAGGGCGGGTCTGGGGCGAGTCCAACAGGGTCCTAGACCCGTGACCATCCCTATTTGCATGTGAAAGTCATCAATTAGGGTAAGAACGTCATTCTTTTCGAACATACTATCTTTAATTTTTGATCAAATAAAACATCGGTTTGGATACCATATTAAGTTAGGCTAGACTTATTGTGAATGTCAACCTATAATCGGAAAAACACAAGGTGTACACACATTATAATATGCAAACACACCATTTTATTATACTCAATCTGTCACTTTGAGTTTTTGAGTATGCATAATATCACTCAAATATAATACACAGAGCTTTAAAATTATATAGAGCGAATTTAAAGAGACAGATTAAATATATATCAGGTTTTTAATGACCCAAGTGATAATAGTACAAGTTAGATAATCTTTCACAAGCATATAATAGTTGTCAACAAAATTAGCTGTAATTTGAAGGGCAACTGGAATCTGGATTATATCCACCTATAGGCCCAAACTACTTCTCGTACTACACTTTACATCTCTTTCCCAACTTTGAATTTACCAAAATGATATCTTGAGAGAAAAAAAAATCATTTTTAATATCTTCTCTAATTATTTTTACATGAAATATTTGTTTTCTCACACATTTCAATGTATAAATTCAATCGTTAATATATATGATTATGTATATAAAAAATTTATAGAAACTAGAAATTAACAAACGTTGAATCAAGAATTTAAGCAACATCTATGATGAGTAATGATTGGTTGACTATAACTTATACATACTGAATATATGAAAGTCAAATTGCTTGATGAATATTGTTGAAGTCAACGACATTACATGAAAAAAAGAGCAGATAAAATAGCAAATTTAAAAAGATAGAATAAACAACGAGGGCCCTTTTCCTTCATTGCAGGGAACGTGCTTGATTAGTAATGATTGGTTGATATTTCATGCAAAATCTTCAATTATCACATCAACAAATATTTTCTGGGTGGCATTGTCTGCTTTCAATAGAATTATTTTGCATTTTCATTCGGTTGCAACTAAAATTTGCATGTTAAATGTCTTGGTGTATCTTAATTGAATTTGGAAAATTTATTTCAACTCAAAATATTCATCCATTAAAAATAAATTACATAATATTGGAGAAATATTTATAATAATTATGTGAAGGTTATTTCAATATACGTATTATTTTTAGTTAATCAATAGCACAAGTTGTTTTGCATGAATTAGTCATTTATTTGAAATAATTTTTTAACAAATTTTCCTATATATTTTCATTTAAATTCTATGTAATATAAAATATTATTGTGGAGCCTCTTTTATGAGTTTCTTAAAATACATCATAAAATCATTTTTCAAATGAATATTAGGTATCGACTTATCACCAAGGATTTAAGTTGTTTATGACTAAAGTGGGTTGTGGGTCCAAAATTATTAAACCCGCCTCAGCCCGGTCATATTTTTGGCATTTGGGTTTAATTTTTTTAAAGACCTATACGATGTGGCTTTGATTCCGAATTTAAAAAATAAATTGTTTTAAGACTAGGATCTTCAGATTCACCTGACCTAGATGCTCTCTCTATGAACCCATTTAATACGCAAACTCATCATAGACACATTAGATTCGCTCTATTCCCGACTTATTTGACAACAAAAAAAAATCAATTTTAAACATCTTCTAAACCTATTTTTATATGTACATAGTTGGACTCAATTTAGTCTCAACCTATAAAGTCATTTTAATACTAATAAAACTTTTAAAATGTAAAAAACTTTAAATTTGAACAACCAAAACTAGACCTATTTGGGACCCTAAACCCATTAGTTATATTGGTGTAATATTTTTATTAGCTAGTCTCTTAAAAGACCGTTTTTTTGAGAGACGTCTCTCAAGCCCAGTCCATCAAAGCTTACTTTGTATATTCTTACTTCACATTTCTTTATGGGCAACCCAATAAGAGATGGTCTTTCAAAGAGACCGTCTCTCACAACAATTTGTGTATTTTATATTAATAGTCGTATTAGTGTAATATTAGTATATTATTAGTTGTGTTAGTATATGTAGTATTAGTATATTATTAGTTGTATTAGTGCAGTACTAGTTTTTTTATTAGTAGTATTATTGTAATATTAGTTTATTAATAGTTGTATTATTTTATAATTAGTACAATATTTGTCGTCTAAGAGAAGTATTAGTTTATTATTAGTCCTATTAGTTTACTGTTAGTCGTATTAGTGTAATATTGATACTCCTATATTTTTAGTCATATTAATTCGCCTAATGTTAGTATATTGTAAGTATATTATTAATCGTGTCATTAGTATCCTATTAGTCTTATGTGTCTATGATTTATAGGTCATTATTATTTTATCTTAATAATAGCGTGTTAGATTTTATCACACACAAAAAGATGGGATAGAAATTTAAAATCAAGGGATGAATTGAGAAATTATGAAAATAGTCTTATGTGTCTGTATTTTATAGGTCATTAGGGCATGCATCAAATAGAATTGATTGTTTTAAATAAAGGTATTTATTTAGTCACCTAAACATTACAATAAATTTAACTTTTCGTGATATTGGATTTATTAGAATTAAAAAGTGCAAATGAATTATATTATTAGTGTAAATGTTGTATTTTTACTTTAAGTTTCACTATAATTAAAGTGATTTATTGACGTTTTATTTGTCCTTTAATAATATATGTAATTGTTAATTTGTTACTATAGTCTATAGTGACATTTATGAGAAATGCCACTTGATCTTATGTCGAAAAAGTTTTAGTATCATTTTTTATTATGCGTGCTAAAGGGTCTAATAACTACCACTAAATCCACTTTATATACTATTAGAAATTTGAACTAATGACATTTAAATTAAATGTCTCTAAACATATCCCACTAAAAGTAAATTATGTTGTAATGAAATCGATTTTGGATCTGGTGTTTCAGGCCGGCTCAAGAGTCCAACTCAAACAAAAGCTTATGCAAATGGTTAAAGTCTTAGAATCTCTTATATATTAACATACATAATGTGTTAGAGTTTATAACATATCTTGGGGCCTCAACCGCCATCTTAAGCTTTTGGTTGAGTTGGTTCTTTGACATAGTATCAGAAGCCAGTGTGACAGGGGAGGTCACATATTCGAATCTCAACCACCCCTCATTTAAAGGTGGAATATTTAGCACTAGGTATGAGGAAGACCTGTGTTGCATCCACACTTCTAGCACAATGGGCTCTCGTGTGAGGGAGCGTGTTAGAGTATATAACATATCTTGGGGCCTCAACCATCAGCTTAACCTTTTAGTTGAGTTGGTTCCTTGACATAAATTTGAACTAATGACATTTAAATTAAATGTCTCTAAACATATCCCACTAAAAGTAAATTATGCTGTAGTGAAATCGATTTTGGATCTGGTGTTTCATGCAGGCCGGCTCAAGAATCCAATTCAAACAAAAGCTTATACAGATGGTTAAAGTCTAATTAGGATATCTTATACATTAACATATATAGTGTGTTAAAGTATATAACATATCTTGAGGCCTCAACCACCATCTTAAGTTTTTGGTTGAGTTGGTTCTTTGACATGGTATCAGAAGTCAGTGTGATAGGAGGTCACAGATTCGAATCTCAACCACCCCTCATCTAAAAGTGGAATATTTAGCACCAGGTATGAGGAAGGCCTGTGTTGCATCCACACATCTAGCCCAAAGGGCTCTCGTTTGACACAAATTCTTGTGAGAGACGGTCTTTATAAAAACCATCTCTATTTGAACTGGCCCATAAAGAAAATATAGAGTAAAAGTACATATTAAGCTTTAATGGGCTGGGCCTGAAAGGC
This sequence comes from Amaranthus palmeri, assembly GCA_019776075.1. NCBI lineage: Eukaryota > Viridiplantae > Streptophyta > Magnoliopsida > Caryophyllales > Amaranthaceae > Amaranthus > Amaranthus palmeri. The sequence continues at coordinate 1,163,107 of JAAKBH010000022.1, forward strand.
ATCTTTCAGAAAGACGGTCTCTCGGGAGACTAGCTGCTCGTATGAGGGGGCGTGTTAGAGTATATAACATATCTTGGGGCCTCAACCATCGGCTTAAGCTTTTGGTTGAGTTGGTTCCTTGACATAATGTATTTTAAAGTCGGACTAAAATCAGATGTATGTCAAATCGTAGGGTTTACTTGGACACCTCTCGATTGTTAGGAATATGTTCAATGATTTCCATATTGTTGCGACATAGAATTAAGAACTATGGTCCTTAGTCTTTCTGGTAGCTTCGATTATGAATGGCTAGATTGATGCTGATGATGTGATCACGATGCGAAAATAGTAGTATGGACTAGACTATTGTTGAAGAACATTTCTATATTTAGGTGGAATATAAAATACTGTTTGTCAAGTAAAACGTCATCCAATTGTTCAATTAGTTGAAGCTAAAAGGTAGTCATTAATTTATAATTAACATGCGGGCCTAAATGCATTACTTATGCAATTAAAAGTAGTCATTTACTAACCACTTGATAGAGATTTTTCATCCAATTAAAAATAGTTAATAAAGAATATTTTTTATGTGATAATTATAGGGTAGGTCGAGGATCATGAAAGGTTACGTGACATCTTTAATTGAGACAAGATCTGATTTTCGAATCCTATCTAATAAAATTTATTTATAATGATGAATTTAATTACTATTCGATATATAATCTTTGCAAATATTTTATTTCGTCAAAATGGTCAAAATTAGTTTTTTTTATATGTACTTGATTTGTGTTCGTTGAAATGATAATTTGTTTGTCTACATGTGAGTTGTCCCATTTTAAATAAAGAGAGGAATATGCATCAGTCTATAAACTTATATATGAGTAACTCCTACTACTATCAATTGATTTTAGACTTTTAGTAATGAATCTTCAATGGGTTTATAAATGAGTTGCCTTTTCTCTTTTCTTATTTGGGTAGCCAAGATTCAATTTTTAAATTCTAACGTGTATTCAAGTTAATTAGATGTTCATTTCCAATAGTTTGTAATTCTTTTGGTGATATTCCAAGGACACTCACATACAAGGAGCGATTTTAAAGTATTCATTTGTTACCCGCATGTATGTAGTTCTACATCGAAGAATGAGAAACGCATACATCCCTTTATAAGCTACTACATTAACTAATACTACTACCAATTGATTTTAGTAATAATAAACCTTATTTGAATTATAAGTGAGTTACTTCTCCTCCTTGGATTGTCAAGACCTATTTTCTAGATTCTAATAACTACAACATTAACTACTTGATGAGAATGATGTGGTTGCTAGCTAGTTGAGTATTACTCTAACAACCTCTTTAGCTTTATCGATACTCACTATAAAATAATTTGCTTTTAGTGGGATATATATTTAGCGATATGCTCCCTCCGAATCAGTTTAGATGTCCCATTTGGGATTTCACGGATTTTAAGGGTTGAGTGGGGTCCATTAGAAAGGTGGTAGTTGGGTATATTAATTGATTAAATTAATTGTAAAAGTGGTAGTTGGGGTATTGGAAAATGGAAAAGTGGGGTAAAGGTGATAGTTGGGTATTAGGAGTAGTAAATGTGGGGGTATTTAGGTAAAAAAAGGATAGATAAAAAAAAGAAAATGGAACAATTGGTATGGTTTTGCCAAATAAGAAAATGCGACATCTAAACTGATTCGGAGGGAGTAAAATTCAAATGTCACTATTTCAAATTTCTTATTATGTATATAGAGGATTTAGTGATATTTATTAGACTCTTTAGCAGCATATCAAAAAGTCACACTAATGCTTTTAGTGACATAGGATTTAGTGACATTTCTCACAAATGTCACTAGAGACTATAGTGACAATTATATATGTCACTAAAGACCAAATTAAGTGTCGTTAAATCACTTTATGGTAGAACTTAAAATAAAAACCAATAATTATTACACTAGAAATATGAATTAGTGGCATTTTTTTAATGTCACTAAATCCAATGTCGCAAAAGATAAATTTGTTGTAGTGACTAAGTACTAACACACAACGAAACATCCTTTACGACCCGTTTGGTAATCGTAACTAAATTGTGAGAATAGTAATGAAATGTTAGTGTAATTTTGGTAAGAATATCTTTTGATAAATTTAATGATCATATTTATTATCTTTCAAGAAGTTCATTTTGTTCACAAAATTTATTCCAATGATGCATTACCACTTAGATATGTGATCGTATTAGATGATAATAAAAAAATTGTGAACAAAAAATTTTCTTATGATCAAACTTTCATGCATTACCATGGTAAGACATATTACAAAAAATTTATACTATAAATCATTCTCATTATCATCAATTAATACTATTAAACAAATGCACCGTTAGAATACTTTTAGTTGTAAATATTTTAAAAGAGGCTTTAAATAAAATATAAACATGTTTTTCTACTCGCAAAATAAGTACATAATAATTCTATTAAAATTAACAATACGTTCATAGTACGTAATTGCCTTTTTAAGTATGATTGATCCAACTATTTTAGTCCTCGAGTTCAGCCTTGGAGCGGTGGCTCATGCGAGTTTTAAACTTGGGATCTCTTGAGTCTTGACTTCACCGACTCATCTAACTTTTTATTTAAATTTGTATTTTCTCCATTTTCATGTTTTTCTCAAAAAAAATCTTAAATTTTAATGTCGTAATACCTTGACTATGATTTTGTTAGAATATATAACATATTCTGGAGCCTCAATCATAAGCTTAAGCTTTTGGTTGAGATGGTTCCTTAATATGGTATCAGAGCCAACTTTATAAGAGGTGGGGATTCGAATCTCAACCACCACTCATTAAGTGGAATATTTAACACCATGTATGAGGAGAGTCTATCTTGCAATCACACTTCTAGCCCAAATGGCTCTTGTATGAGGAGACGCGTATCAGAGTATATAATATATTCTGGAGCCTCAACCATAAGCTTAAACTTTTGGTTGAGTTGGTACAAATTTCTCAACTTCAATATATATATATATTCATGTGAGATTCTGATGATTTCGTCTCATCAATATATATATATATATATATATATATATATATATATATATATATATATATATATATATATATATATATATATATATATATATATATATATATATATATATATATATATATGAAAAAAGTCACAGTTCAAATTATTTGACTTTTAAATTTGCATTAAGATATAAAAATAAATAAAAAGAATATATGAAAACAAAAAACTGCGTAAATACCTACATGCATGATATTTTTTAGTCCTAATCAAGCATATAATGATCATAATAGTAATTAAAATTGTGTGCCCTATTTCTGCCATATGGTTAACCTATCTATTTCTTCAACTGTCCGAAATATATATATTTTATATATAACATTAAATTATTATAAAATAGTTTAAAATCATATCGTTGTAAATCAGTTAGGTATTCATAGATATAGAATATTACTATGATTTAGACAATATTGCTTTTTTATTATTAAGTTTAGCAACCTGCCGACTAGACAATAACTAGAAAAACTATATTTTGCGATGAAGAAATCAGCCACTTGGCTGGAATTAGAGGAATTGTTGAAGTATATATCAGTTTTGATTATTCTTTCTTTTTTTATATTATAATGGAAATTTTAAAATCAAATAATTTTAATTATTAAAAACTCTAAAAAGTTAATACTCCCTCCTATTCATTAGTTTTGTCCACTTTCCTTATTTGGTAAAGTCACTTCACTTGTCCACTTTCTATTTTTGGCAAAATTTTTTACCTAAATACCCCCAACTACCCCAACTTATATTATTAAATAATACCCCACCTACCAACTTTTCAATTATTATAATCACTTAAAATACTCCACTACCACCTTTTCAATTATTATAATCACTTAAAATACCCCACTACCACCTTTTCAATTATTATAATCACTTAAAATACCCCACTACCACCCCACTATCATTTTTTCTTAAAATCCGATCCAAACCCAAAGTGGACAAAACTAATGAATAGGAGGGAGTATTTAATTAGAAAGTATAAATTGAGACAATATAATAAGATTTCGCTTGAATATATGTTTTAAATCAATGAGAAATCGTAGTTAAAATTTAACAGAAATTCATAAATTCTATCTGAGAGGAACATATCAAAACTATTTGTTAAATAGTCTCTTAATTATAGAGTTAAAGATATGGTCCTTTAAATTATAGATGGTGATTATGACATGATTATATAGTGGAAGAAAAAGATACACCCAACTTTGCATTGTATCTAGAATTGTCTAGTGTTGAATTTTCATATCTTTTGACTATTTTGTTTATAGATGTTAATTTGCATATGATAAACATGTGTGAACATAATTTATATTTATGTGCGGAAGGCCCTCTTTATTTACCATAAATTTTGTAATAGGGGCTATTTATTTAAGTTGTTATATCTACATCGAAATTTTGATTTTAGGCACGGACAAAATTTAGAAAATAGGCTTGGACAACCTAAATAAAGAGGAAAAGAAGTAGCCTACTCATAAACCCAAAGAAGGTTCACTACTAAAACCAATATATAGGTGATAATAGGAGTTAGTACTCCTTGAGTTTATAAAGTGATGCATACTCTTCTCTTTTTCCGATGTAGGACAACTAACATGTAAGTAACACATGGGCACTTCAACAAGCACTATTATTATATAAAAACTCGGTATAATTTCTAATTATATTAAAAATGATTTTATAAAATATCTTAAAATAAGTTGCTAAAAGTTAAATTCTTATCTTTAATGTTAAGAAGGGAAGTAAAAGATTACTAGATTAATGAAAAATAATTTTGTATTGATTCTTCCTCGAGTTGAAGTCCATGATTATGATTAATAGTATATTCATAGTTGTTTGGGTCGTTTTAAACATTAAATAGGTTATAGGTCATATTTTAAATTTTTAATGTTAAAAAAGAAACTCTAACATCTAAACACAGTTTTAACGTGAATGTTAAATATATCAACATTTTTTAAAAACATTACAAAAATAACATCTTTATTCATATTCACATTTATATCAAGTTATCAACCTTTCTGCTTGATAAGTATAACTCCAAAATTATGAATTAATATGAATATTCATTTTAAAAAATTATGAGAAAAAATTTCCAAAATTATGAGTATTACAAACACTTTTTTTTCTTAATTGAATATTCATATTATTACAACAATGCAAATTCTTGAACTAAATGGTGATGTGTAATTACAAACATGAGTAGACAAACATTTATTAGAAAATCATTTATTATATAAGGGGTTCAAAACTGACATAATGACCCAAAATTTACACGATATTGTAACCGAATTCGATTTGACTCGAATTTAAAAACGATTTACAATTATGTAAAAACATTATTGACACAATATCCGATTTCAAACCCATCCAAAACACCAAACTCGAAATCAACAATGACCCGCACAAACCATTAAACACTAGTTTAACTATAAAAATATTAAAATCATATAGAATGAAATAAACTTGAATCATTGGAAAAGGTATATTTAACAAATGGAGGTATATTTAACAAATGGAGTTAGAACTTCCTTATAATTGTTATTTTTGAAAAATTAAGTGTTTTTTGACTTCATATATTTTGTCTAATTAGTCGAAAAAAATATAAAAATTATGATCGAAAAATATAAACACACATTGAAAGAATGAATGTGAAATTAAAAAAGATAATAGTAATGACATTATAATATAAATTTATCAGTCTATAAAAATAATAGTTTAAATTAGGATTTGATCTATTAACCTTAGATTACAAATGTGTCAGTCCAAACTCCAACCATTGAGCTATATTAATTTTTGTTATTTTTGTACTATCTAAACTATATATCATATATTAGTAAGGGGACCGAAGCCAAATATACAAGGAATTACATTTTTGACAAGCTAGTGGCCGGACTGTTAGAGTATATAACATATCCTAGGGCCTCAACCAAAAGCTTAAGCTGATGGTTGAGGCCCTAGGATATGTTATATACTCTAACACGGACCTCCCCCAGCACCATGTAACTTCGCCCATGCTGTCATCGGAGAACAGGAAACCGGAGAAGAAAGTCTAGAAAATTAGGCATTTATATATGTTTTGGGGTTCCTGTGCACTTGCCCATAATACACATGCTAATAACCAGGCTTGATGATTACTCTCTCGAGAATACAAGGGCAATAAAGAAGCAACAAATTCAAATGGATTGATCTATTTTAGAGTATCAACTATTAGCTCAAGTTTTTGGTTGAGTTGGTTACTTGATATGGTATCAGATGTCAGCGTGACAAGAGGTCACGAGTTTAAATCTCAACAACCCATCATTAAAGTGAAATATTTAGCTCCAAGTATACGGAGCGCATGCGTTGCATCCACACTTTTAATTTAAAAGGACTCTTGTATGAGTGGGCAAATTAGAGTATAAAGCATATTTTTAGCCTTAAGTATCAATTTAAACTTTTATTTGAGTTGATTTTTTGTGAATTAATTAAGAGATTAAAAAGGACAAAAATACATAGGCAAAAAGTTACCTTGAAAGATGATTGCCCGAACGAGCTTAACTAAGCGAACAAGACACCTCCCCTAGTGATCAATTATGGTAGGTACTTATGTCAACTACTCAAATAAGCAACAAATATATTTTTGAAAATCTAAAACAAAATTTCATACTTAAAATAATATGAACACAGTATCTGAAAGAATCATAACCTCATATCGATTAAGGTTACAGCGGAAATGAGAGATCATAATGTGAAATGTCGTTCTTCTAGTATTGGTTCACAAGTACCAAAAAAAGCACCACATACGCTAGTATGATATATAAGAAAAAAATTTTTCCTCATAATTTTTATGATGAAAAAGTGTAGAGAATAAAGTAATCACATGAACTAATGTAAAACATGATCAAAAGCTAATATTTATACATCAATTTTATGAACAATTTATATTCTAGCTTGGGTGGTTACATGTATCAATTATGTATAATAAACATAGTGATATATTAAAACCCATCATCAATCCATGTCAAACTCTTACCGGCCTTACTATTGCAATTCGCATCTTATGCTATATGTACTAAAGAATATGCGTAACCTATATGGAAGATAATAGAATAGAATTTTTGTATTACTTTGTGTCTTTGATCATTATGGTTACAGCAATGTATAAATAAGAGAAGTATGCCCTTGATCAAAGAATTGACCAAATAAAAGAGATCGACTAAATTTCCCTAATATATGAAGATACAGAGAATATGCTAGTATATTGATAACTCTATTTGTTAAATATAATTTTTGCTATGATTCAAGTTCATTTCACTTATGGTATGTTTGGGAACATGAATTTCATTTGCAAATATAGATTTGGGCAAATTATGTGTTTGGCGCGGCTACTCTAAAATTTGATAATGTAGATTTGATCCAAATTCTAATAACTTAAGAAAATAAGAGTGAGTTATGGATTTCAAAATAAGTGCTCTAGACTTGTTATTTCCAAATTAATGATTTCAAATTTCTAAAGGTAGCGTTTGGAAACACACATTTCATTTGAAATTGTGGATTTCAATTATGAAATCATGATGAAGAATTTGAAATGACAAAGATTTGGGTGTCATTCTCAAATCCACATTTTAATTAACTACTTTTATAACATTGGTGAATTTGGCTCAAATCCAAATTTCAATTCTTGTTATTGCCAAACACTAACTTCAAGTCAAATCCACATTTGCAAATGAAATCATCATTCCCAAACACTCCCATGATTATAGTATAAATTGGAAATATATCAACTCATCATTTATTTAGTGTTGCCCTCAAAGTCAGCTTCTTTTTCTCCAATTATAAACAAATCAAGTTTTCTACCTACGGAGAATAAACACATCAACCCCAACTCCAAGGACACCTCCTCCTTTAATTCCCTATTTTCAAAATTCCGTGCACGTAATTCTTACTCCTACAGATTATTTCTTTATCAAGAAAATGAAGCCAATATATCATTATTATTTTAAGAGAAAATTATAAAAAACCACCTTATTTATACACTCTTTTTTAAAAAACTACCTTATATAAAATTTTTTGCAAAAAACTACCTTATATAATACAATCTTTGCAAAAGACTACCTTCTACTCAATTTCGTTAGTTGACCGGCATAATTAACGGTTGACTTCCACATGCCTGTCACGTGCGCAATTAGAAACTCACATTCTCCTTCATTGAAATGTTGAGTAACGGGATTAGAACACCAAAAAATCCCAATAATTATACCGATCAACTAATAAAATTGAGTAATAGGTAGTCTTTTGAAAAGAATTGTATTACATAAGCTAGTTTTTTGCAAAATTTTTTATATAAGGTAGTTTTTTAAAAACGAGGGTATAGATAAGGTGGTTTTTTTTATAATTTTCTCTTATTTTAATAAATGAATTATATTAATGTTTTATATTAGTGATATAATATATAGGATATATAGGAATTGATATTTACTTCGCTTGATGTAATAAACAAACATTATATATATGAATAGTGATGGCAATATTGGCAACCACTAAAACATTATTTGATTTTAGTGTGATAAATTCGTTACTTTATATTTGTACTAGTATATGGAGAATTTAGTGACATTTATAAGACCCTTTAGCAGCATAATAAAAAATGACACTAAAGCTTTTTGTGACGACATGGGATCTAATGACATTTCTCATTAATGTCACTATAGTCTATAATGATAATTACACATGCCACTACAAACTAAATAAAGTGTTTTTAAATCACTTTATAGTGGAACGTAAAATAAAAACCAATAATGATTACACTAAAAACATAAGTTAGTGGCTCTTTTAAATGCTACTAAATCTAATGTCGTGAAAAGTTAAATTTGTTGTAGTGAACGGGGCGGGTTACTCAGAACTGAATTAGTCCCAAATTGCTGAAAAACTGTTTCAAAATCGGAATTGTCTATGACGGGCTCCATATCAATCCGAACCTCAAACCGTTAAGGTTCCAAAAATATTCTGACAAACTTGTGGAGCCATTGGCAGAAAACGCCCCTAGATAGGCGGAACTGCAAACCGTTAAGGTTCAAGTCCATTTTTTTCCTTGTTTATATTCATAATCTTTATTATTAATTAACTATTTTTTTATTATCCTTATTTTGCTTTTTTAGTAAATATTTTAATAAGGATTGAAAAGCAATAAATTCCATTAAAAATCAATAAATAATATGTCCACATTAAAGCAAAACAATAAATATTAAACCAATGGTATGACCCGCCAAACCTGGGAGTTTAACCGCTAGGAACCTCCTACTGAACCACTATAAATTCGTCTGGAATTAGAACTGAAATCGAAATTAAAACTCAACAATTCGAATTATGTTCCTGTTTTTTTAAACCGAACCCTTTTTCTTTATAAAAAGATTTATTCTCACTAGTGGCCCATCAATATATATAAAGTAGATTACTAGCTCTAAGCCTCTAACTAAAACCTCATATTAAGAAATGAAACATCTAGGGCTGTCAACTTGGTCAATCTGAAACTGACGGGAGTTGAAGATAAGAAAAAATTTGATACTCGATCACACTAGAAATTAACTTAGATTTCTTTTCAATTTAATCATCATCATCTTATTCGGTGTATAGGGGTGTTCAATGGGCCGGATAAGGGCCGGGCCGGGCTTAAGTAAATATAGGCCGGGCCGGATAAGGGCCCTTTAAAATTAATATGGGCTTTAAATGGGCCGGGCTTTGAAAGCCCGATCCGGCCCAATCCGGCCCATTTTTACTACTAAAAATATTTTTAATCCCCATTTTTCAATTTATAACAATTAAATTATCATTTATAATAAAAAATTAATAAAATATTAATAACTTTATTGACATTGTCATTTATAATATTTAAATTATACATTAATTATGTTATTTACAAAGGCCCGTTTTCGGCCCTTATTGAGCCCTTTTATAGCCCGCTTCATTTTACATAAAGTAAAGCCCGTTTCGGCCCGGCCCATTTTCGGCCCGGCCCTTACAAAGCCCTTCTAAAAACGGGCCGGATAAGGGCTCAAAATGGAGGCCCGGCCCATTGAACACCCCTATCGGTGTATCCCGCCCATAAAACTATAAGCAGCGTCTGGGGAGGGAAGAACGGCAACAACTCATATCCATAAGCGTGTATCTTATCATCCAAACGAGATCATTAAAAATTAATTAATTAATTAATTATGTTGAAATGCCCATTATTACCCACATGTGAGTTGTCCCACATTGGAGAAAGAGAAGAGTATGCATCACTTTATATACTCAAGGAGTAACACCTACTATTACCAATTGGTTTTAGTAGTGAACCTTCTTTGGGTTTATGAGTGGTCTACTTCTTCTCCTCCTTGTTTGGGTTGCCCAGGCCCATTTTCTAAATTCTATCAAATTAATTAACTGATTAATTAATTAATAAAGGAAATTTCACATGGTAGCATCCAGTTTTCATGAAATGTCAGTGGTAGCACATTTTTAAGAAAATTCCACATAATAGCATCCAGTTTATGCATTATCTAATTGCCGTAGCATTTTCCGTTAAGTTCTTGTTAATTCCGTTTAATTCATCATTTTGTGTAGCATCCACTTTTTGAACTTTAATAATGCCAACAATTTATTAGTGCTTGAGATTAGGAGTGTTCAAAAAACCCGACTTGTTGACTCGCCGACCGCATCTTAAATGACGGGTTACTTTTATCAATAACAATGTTACAGGTCGGGTCATGGAACACTTCATAATAGACTTTTCACACCGAAACTTGCCGCAACACTATTAAAATTCAATTTAAATCCGACTCATTAAAGTATAACCTATCTATCACGAAGGAAGATACACTATTGTCAAATAAAAGCACGTATATATCCATTTACTTGACAACAATTTTACCATTCTTGAAAAAGACTAGCATTAATTGGGAGGAGGAATTAATTACCACGTTACTTTAGACCAATCCTGTACTTGAATTGATATAAGAAAACGGTAGTAATAATAGTATTTCTCACTTTTTATCTTCATCATCTTTTTATTTATTATGTGGTTATATTTTTTATAAAGTTTTAAATTTTATTTGTCATTTCGAAAACTACTCTGACTCTCCTTAATTTATTAAATTTATAGTCTCCTAATTAAATATAAACGCAACGCATATGAATTTATGTAAGTATAAATTAGACATCAATTTTTCCAATTAATTTTCAATTAATTTTGTAAAAATTGATCAAAAAAATTTTATATAAATAAAAAATGAAATTGCACATATACACCCTAGAAATTTTATATTTTCTGAAAATTTAAGACCTAGTTAGAAAGTAATTTATTGAACTTTATACAATAAATTTAAAAGAAAAAATTACCTAGAATAATTCAAACTATTTATGATTTTCTTACAATAATCCCACCTATTGATTAACCATAAATAATCCAAACTTTGAGGGATATTTTCCTAAAGTAAACTTGGGTAACCCGATGATCTGATATAATAGGTAATTCACCAAAAAAATAAATTACATATATATTAATTTAAAATTAGAAAATATTTTTGAAAATTTACATAAAAAGTTCTAAATAATAAAAAAAATCATAATTTTTTTATGAATATTTTTTAACATTTTTTTCCACATTTTATTTTAATTTATCTTTTTTTTAAAAAAATAAAACTTGCTATAGCTAGTCATCCAATTACCGGGTTTACTCTAGGAAAATGCCCCTCGAAGTTGAGATTATTCATGGTTAATCAATAGGTGTGATTATTGTAGGAAAATCATGAATATTTTGGATTATTCTAGATAATTTTTCCTAATAAAATTAAATGTTTTTTATATTTAGAAATTTTATAGTAGTATATTCCAATTCCAAATCCAATCAACTTGTTGGTATCGATGGAGAGTGTTGCCTTTCCCTTAAACCATCAATTCTAACATTAGAACACAAATTTTGACGATTACGTGTTTTGTAATATCTATTGACTCCGTGTATTCTTCGCTTAGCATACGAGTGTACTTAGTTTTGTGATGGTCATATATATTCCTCTATTTTTAAAACCGCAAATCGAACTAGACCAAACTGAATAACAAATATAGTTTGGTGATTTTTAAATTTGGTTTGGATTAGATTTGAAAATTCAAAAACCGAAATATTAAGGTTTGGAATTTCCAAAAATCGCAAACCGAATTTCTAGACCGCAAAGCGAAATATTTAAGAAATTACATATAGTCCACTAACGTTAATGTATTAGTACAAACCCAATACATTCTAAACCTAAAATTTTGAAAACCCTAACCCTTGATAATACATGTACTACTGCCGTCCCACTCCCACACTTGTTTAGTATTTTGCAAGATGTTATTTTGAATGACTTTGTAAGACATTATTTCTATTATGATTAATCTTGTATAATTTGCTATTGTCTTAATTATTGTAATTGTAGTTTAAATTGTTATCCGGCACACTAAGAAAAATTCGGCCTAGGAAATTCGGTCCGGGTGGTTTGGTTTGGTCTACAAATAAAAAATGCGGTTTGATTTGGTTCGGTCTAGAAACTAATTTGGTTTGGTTTGGTCTGAAAATATGGAGACCGAATAAAATATGGTTCGATTTGGTTTCGATAAAAGTCCAAACCGTAGACCGAACTTTCACCCCTACACTAAAGTCCCATTTGTTTTAGCACTCTATCTAATGTACTTATGCAATCGTTAAAATCTCTAATTGAGCATAATTAAAAATTATAGAAAGTTGATATAAATAATCCTTACATTGAGACAAATCAAACAAGATCCCACTTGACTATGTTTTAACTTATAAATTAATAATAAGATACAAATTAAGAGTAAGATATAAATAGTGTCAAAAACCAAAAAACTTAGTGGTGAATTAAAGGAAGTATTTATTTCTTACTCACGAAAAAAAATTCCCCCTTTCCATTGAAATATTACTATTTGGTTTTAAAAGTTCTCACATAATTATTCAAATTAATAATGTAATCACTACAATATAATTTATTTTCAGAAGGAAATATTTAGCGACATTTAATTTAAATGTCACTACTTTAAATTTCTACTAGTATATATATAGACTTTAGTGACATTTATTAGAACATTCAGCAACATAATAAAAAATCACACTAAAGTTTTTCGCGACATTGAATCTAGTGACATTTCTCACAAATGCCACTATAGACTATAGTAACAATTACATATGTCACTAAAGACCAAATAAAGCGTCATAAAATCACTTTATAGTAGAACTTAAAATGAAAACCAATAATTACTACACTAAAGACCAATTTATTTATTTTTTATCTTTTCATTGATATTAATTAAAACTAGGTAACTAAATAATGTTTTTCTCACTTTTGTTTTTTGTTCATTAATCAGATTCGTTAAATAAATCAGTAGTTAGTTTAATTGAAATAAGTTAATAATATAGCTTAATCTGTCACTTAAAAAATAAACATTTACATTCATATTTAAAAGTTCGAGACAATTTTAACTTTGCTCAAAAGTAGAGGTGTTTATGGGTGGGCTTAGGCGGGTAGCGCACCGGGTAGTACCTAAAAAATCAGCCCGCAGGCTCATATATTCAAAACCCCGCCCATATTTGTGGGCATATTTTTTTGTCGCTACCCACCCATTTTTAAAGCGAGCGGGACCCGCGGGTAGGCTGGTATTTATTATATAAAAATTATAATTATAATACAAATCATAAAATAAAGTTTTAATAACAATTAAAATACAATAGATTGTCCAAAATATATAAAATGTCTCAAAATACTCAAATTATATGAATATAAACATTATGTTGGATAATCCAATAAAAATACTCCATCATCGATTAATTTTACTACGGAGTACGAAGTCCTAACATATAATACCTCTCCAAACATAATAAATTTAAAACATTATTAAAATGAGTATGGACTCTAATTAATTACTAAAGTCGGGTATATAGTAGCTTAGTAGTACTAGACATTAAAACTACTAGTTTTATAACAATAGAATTAATTATATTATAATAAATATATTAAACTTAGCGGGCGGGCGGGTATACCTGCGGGTATTTTTTTGACATCACTACCCGCCCATTTATCTTGGCGGGCATGTATTACCCGCTCAAACTTAAATTTTTTTCGAAAATCGTTGTCCGTGCCCGCCCGTTTTTTTAGCCAAATGGGTCGGGCCTGGCGGGTAGCCCGCCCATAAACAGCTCTACTCAAAACCCATAAAATTTCGAAGATGGCGAATGTATAAAGGCGTAACGGAAGGAAGAAGCAAAATAGGAGCCCATTTCCAACCACAATACCCAAACTGATAGAGACTTATTTCCTCTTAACTGTAATCTGTTGTACAATCTAAATGCATTTAATTAGGGCAAGCTATTTGAGGTCCTTTATATATTATGGGTTTTAGTCATTTACATCAAAGGCACAACTTGTATTGTATATCATATTTTCTACTCCTATAAAACTTCTTATAAAAAGGCATTATTATTGGTTAAAGAAACATATTTCCTTCTCTCTAGCTAAATAATAATATTAATTATTATCTTATCTTTTTAGCAATTCTTTTTTAATTCACAAACCTTGCATTTTGGTCTCACTTTTGTTGTTTCTTTCCTTTCTTGTTGGAACTACACTCACAAAAAGAGAAAGTTTTTGGGTTTTTCTATTTTTCTTTTTTGGTAACTAAAAGGCTTTAGAAATTTTGTTAATTCAACCATCATTTCATAGAAAAAAAGGTTGGGAAAGCAAAACAATGGTTGCCCCTTTTGTTAGTTGGCCATGGGAGAACTTGGGCTCAAATAAGGTACTTTTGTCGCTTTTTATAAATTACTTTACTTTATAAATTCGTAACATAACTGGGTTTCTTCACATTTTTCCCGTTGAATTTCCTATCTATCTGTTTTCAAGATGGGTGACAAAAATCTAAAAACAGATTTTTTTCGATATTCACCTGATATGTAATGATCGTAGTACAATATTATTTAAACTAACTTATTCAAAATTTACATTGTAGTATTTTCTATATGGGCCTTTTTTTGCACAAATAGCACATTTATGGTGGAAGGGAGAATCAATAACAAATACATGGAGTTTCCATATTATCTTGTTATGGGCTCTAAGAAGTTTAATACATCAACTTTGGCATACTTATTCTAGTATGCTCTTTCTTAGTTCAAATCGTCGAATTAATCACCAAGGCATCGATTTTAAGCAAATTGATCACGAGTGGCATTGGTATGTATATCTTCATATCTTACTTTTTTCAGTCGTGATAGTTTATCCCACATCAGAAAATTAAAGATGATGTGCACACTTTATAAGTTACTGGAATTCTTATTCGTGACTTATGAAGTGTTTGCACTTTGTATTTCCCGATTATATGCTGACATTGACAATAAGTTCAGTCTAATTTAACAAACTTTCAATTTGTCAATTTTGCTTTTTTTTTTTAATTTTTAATTTTTTAATTTTTTTAATTTTATTTTTTTTCAATTGATAATAGGGATAATTTCTTAATCCTTCAAGGTTTAGTTGGAGGTTTGGCTTTGTATATGTTCCCATACTTAACAAATGAAAAAAGGACATGGGACACAAAAGGATTAATTGCTGTTTGGATCATTCACATGGTGGTTTCAGAACCGTTGTATTATGCAATACACAGGCTTTTTCATGACCAACCAACACTATTCAAGTCTTATCATTCACTACATCATTTATCTCCCGTACTTCATCCTTTTACAGGTATGAAACTGCGATCATATGACTTAAAAAACTCTTATATATATACGTTCTACGTTTTATTATACTTTATTTGATAGTGATATTTTTTCACGCAATATGTTACAATTAGTTGTAAGTATTTTAATACAAAGATAATATTTAAGTCTTATAATACAGACTGAAAGTCAAAAAAAATATTAATTAATGCAATTTTGTATTGTTCTACCTAATAAGTTATGGGTGCACAATTGCTTGTAAATTGTAAGTGATTGTAGTTATGACGACTAGACATTTGTACAAGTTTATGAGATGCCAAGTTGGTAACTTGATAATGATACTTTTAATTGATGAAAAAGATTGTTTGATTGTAACGTTACATAAAACTTATTGATCTATCAAAATGATTTTATGAACTTGTCTATATGCGTGGGTGTATTTTGACCTCGTATTCTTGGAATTAAAATTTTTATATTATTGCAAATAATGGTATATTCTTCAGATAATAATACGTATTATTATTCTTAGCGTAAGTAGAAATATTTCAGTCGTTAATGTTAAATTTTATTATAATAGCAATAAATTAGCTTTGTTTTGATAATTTATTCTTATACTCTAAAAGTCGTGTAAAAATTACTTTAGCTATCGCTATGGACCCACAATATATTCATTTATAACTTTTTTAGTATGTTATAACTTTACTCTTTTATTGATCAAATTTAATTTTTAAGGTGAGTTAATGACAATAACTAATTAATTATATTGTCAAACCAATTTATTTTTGCTACTTATAGCGTATATTAGAAGAATATTTTAGTGCTTCTTGTGTCATAATATTAAGCTTAAAAGGGCACATACTTTCTAAAAGATAGAGCCTTTAAACTAGAAAAATTATATTAATTAAATGTATATAAAAATATTAATTGATATTATTTGTTTGAAAATATTTGCAGCTGGGAATGCAACATTTTTAGAGCATATCCTATTGTTGGGAATGATGGGAATTCCATTAGTGGGAGCAGCTTTAATGGGATATGGTTCAATAAGCATGATTTATATTTATGTTTTGGTATTTGATTTCCTAAGATGTATGGGTCATTGCAATGTAGAAATCTTCCCACATCAAATTTTTGAAGTTTTGCCTTTCCTCAAGTACCTTTTATACACTCCTACGTAAGTTTTTTCTTTTCCCTCTCTCAAGATTTAACTCATTTTTGAGAAATATATATCATGTTGGTTTAATGTTATACTTTAGGAGAGTTTAGAAAACCGGGCGGTTTCTAACCCTAGTTAAAATCGACATTTTTTTAGGCCATAACTTGAAATGGGTTTAATATTTCAATTCATCAATGTTATCATGTAAAACGTAGAATTGACAATTGTTTGTAAGATTGTAACTTTACTTTTCCGAACATCCTTTAAAACCAAATCGACCTGCTATAAAAACGCTTTATTTTTTCCATTTTGCTTAGGGCCCATAAAAATATTAGAAATGGTAGTAGTTATTTTTAAAGTATAATTAACGTTTTATTACATATTAGAAAACCCTTTATTTATTTGTTGGTGAGGACTAAGTAGGGATGAAATACATCTCATTACAAATTACAAACTTGAAATATAAATTATGTTTGGTACGTAAGTATACAAGATCAATAAGTATGTGATCACAAAAAACTATGAGGAGGAATTTAGAGGTGTTAATTAATACAGGTTAGCGAGTCAATTACAGGTCAGATTTTACGGGTCGGTTTCAAATTTGATTTTGCGTAACATTAATTTTTATATAATTTTGAATTCATTTTGAAGTTGGGTCAAACTGATTTCATTTACAAAATAGAATAAAAAATCAAGTTATTGGGTCTGTTTTACGCCTTAGAGTATTATAAATTTATAGAACTATCTTTCTTTCTATGCCAATAACCCAATATAAGGAACAAAACAAGTATTGTGATCTAACTTCCTAAGAGTTCACATAATAAAAAATTGTTAACAAATATTGTGCACTAATTGAATGCATGACCAAGATAACAAACCTAAGAAACCATGCCAAAATTGCTAATCTTCATATATTTAATATGTGACTAGAATAGGAAAAATTAATTGTATTTTTTAGGACAAGTAATTTAATATTGAACACTTCAAACAAGTTACGTGCAGAATTTTTAATGATTTTCTCTCTTATGGCAAATTTATGTACAAATTTGCGCTTAGGTATTTGTCAACTTACCTCATTTAATAGTAGAGTACTACTTTTATAGTCTTATATTAATAGTGTACTTTTACTTTTCTCATCCTCGGTGTTATAAAATTAATATATGTATAAATTTTTAATAAATGGGAGTATAATATTTTTATCATCAATAGGTATCCTGAGAGACCGTCTAAGGTATAGACTATTCTCTCAATAACCCAGTTTAATGGCTGGCATGACCATTCAGTTACTCATTCAACAAATGGGCTGGCTCATATTTACCCGTTTATGCTATAGACGATCTATAGTAAGAATTTGTGATAATCATAAGTTGATCCCAGATATCATAAATTGTATTGCATAATTAAATATAGAATTTTTTGTGTTATGTATGAGAAATTCATGTGAAGTGTTCACTATTTCTTTTAGCTTATATTAAAATTAAAGAATTTTCTGACAATGAATCTTACATAGGTGTTTGACAAATTAGCTTATTCAGCAATTTTAGTTTATTTTGATATAAATAGAGGGTAAGGGGTCAAATCAGCTAATGCTAGTGTCTGGTGAATTAGCTGATTGAAACAGCTTACTGATACAAATAAGATGTTTTTGAACAACATGCATGGTTATAGCATCGGGTTCAAAATCAGTTGGTAAACCCGTAAATAAAATCATCTAGTCAAAATAGCCACTATAATCAGCTATCAGCCATCAGTCATTTGCTAAACAACCTCATAGACTCATCTTTCCTTAACCTAGACTCATCTTACCTTAACCTACCTTATAATCCAGAAAATTTGATTATATAATGTCTACGCAATTATATTTTAAATATCTCGGCCTATCCTGTAATTCGAAAGAATATAGTTATGTTAATTTGTAACGTAACAAAGTGTTGACAATTAGTTGAAGTATCAGTGACAAAGAAATAAATGTTGTTAAATGGTGCAGATATCACAGCATACATCATAAAGAACAAGACTGTAACTTCTGCCTATTTATGCCACTTTACGACATACTGGGCAATACTCTCAATAGCAAATCTTGGGAGATGCAGAAACAAATAAGTCTAAATGCAGGTTTGTCCAACAATCTACAACTTTTTATTTAATTCTATACTTCCTTTTTTGTGTAATGTTTTCAGTCTTTTATTGTTTTCATTAATGTTTTATAGTTCAAAGCAAATTTCAATATCTTTTCAAAAACAAACACAAATTTCAATATTATTTGTACTTTTTCAATATCATCTGTACATACTTAGTAAATTTAGTGAAACAGCGACCAAAATTTCTATCTTAAAGTATGATATATAACAGGTTCTAGGCATCAAGCCATCAACCATTAATTTAAAATTTTGAATTAGTTGATTTGTACTTCCTCCGTCCCATAATATTTACTACTGAATATGACGTGTTGTGTGGGAAAATATTACTATCAGTAACAAGTATTATGAAACGGAGAAAGTAGTTTTTTTATTTGAAAGAAGAATAATTGTTCTTTTTACCTTAATACTCCTTTTTTTTATAAATTATTGCTTACCGTCAAGAAATGATTGAGGCTCCAGTAATTTAATATACTTCAACTGTTACATTTAGTATATTTATACATACAATTAAAGAGAAATTTTAAACATGATTGTTTATTGTTATAAAGAACTAAAATATTTTTATGTGCGATTTTGTTTGATTGAAAAAATCAATTTATACAGTTTTAATATAAATTTTTTTATAATTTTTAATAATATGTATCAATAAATATTAAGGCTTTTAATAACAATCACGTTAAAATTGGTTGGCAAACGAGTCATCATGAGAAGTTCCTTTCAATATACACATTTTTTAGGACATGGAAAATTGAAATTTCACAAAAGTGGAAATTCCTATAAAATTTAGTATTTTTTTGAAGTGAACTTTTTTTTTTTTGAGAACTTAAAAACTTAATACTTAGTAATTCTTTGGTAATTACAAAATTTTGTGGTAATTAATTATAAATTCACATAGTCGTCAAATATATAACATTTTTTATTGCTAGAAAATCAACAACTGAGAGTTCAACGTATACATACTAAATAAATTCCCATAAAAATTTAATTCGAATCGAATGCAGGGAAAAATGTGAAGGTGCCAGATTTTGTATTTTTAGCACATATAGTGGACATATCATCAGCAATGCACGTGCCATGGTTGTTCCGAGCATTTGCCGCCTTGCCGTACGCCACCAAATGGTTCCTCCTCCCTGTTTGGCCAGGCACACTCATTGTATTGTGTGCGATGTGGGCATGGGCTAAGCCTTTTAGTGTCTCCTTCTACAATCTCCGTAACAAGTTGCATCATACTTGGGTTGTTCCTAGGTTTGGCTTCCAGGTAATGGATAATTCTATACTGGTTGGTTCTTATTATGAAATTTGATTATTGTCGTCTATTTTATTAAAACTAGTAAATCATCATCATTGTATTTAGAAATACCGCATATAACAAGGGTTTATTTAACAGTCATATCTAGAAATCCCGCATATAGCAAGGGTTTAGCTGTGGAAGACAAATAATTCATACCCTTACCCCCTCCATGTATAGAGAGTAAGGTTTAAGAGACACCAAAAAATAATGTTACAAAAAATCTTTTCATGATAATTCAAAATCAATAATTAAATAGGAGAAATATGTTAAAATATCATGATATAATTCACTGTCAATAGTACAAATGTTTGCTACTTTTCGTACAATAAATACAAACTTTTGTTTACGTTTGCCAACATTTGTTATCCATTAATTTACCTTTATTTTATGTCAAATAATATACTGTAAACAAACATGGGTATTATTTTAGGCAAACACACTCTAAGTTGCTATTATTTACGGTTAATAAAAAATTACTCCGTATGGCAGAAAATCGATAAAAAGTTTGTGTAGTTCATTGTAATTTATCCTATAATTAATTTAATGTTTACATAATATACTGATTATTTATGTAAATTTTATTTGATGGGCAGTATTTCTTGCCATTTGCAACAAAAGGCATCAACAAGCAAATAGAGCAGGCAATACTAAAGGCAGATAGAATGGGTGTCAAGGTTCTTAGCCTTGCTGCCCTTAACAAGGTGAGTAAAATAGTACTTATAAACTTTAAAAATTATAGTAACATTTTTTTGATTGGAAATTATTTTGATTTCTAGAATGAGGCTTTGAATGGTGGAGGAACACTTTTTGTTAACAAGCACCCTAATCTAAAAGTACGAGTTGTTCATGGAAATACACTCACAGCTGCTGTAATTCTTAACGAAATTCCAGACCATGTTGGAGAAGTTTTCTTAACTGGCGCAACTTCTAAGCTTGGAAGAGCCATCGCTCTTTATCTTTGTCGTAAACATGTCCGAGTTTTGGTAAGTAACGTACATCTTTTTCGCCTATAAGTGTTATATACCAAGTATATATAGAATACATTGTTGATAATAACATTTCTTAATTAAATACAAAAATATCAAATTAACTAACGCATAGCTATTAGTTTAATATATTTTTTCAGTCAGTTGTTTAGAGAGATATTTCGGTACTAAAGATGTCATTGAATAACTAACTATGTAGTTTATGGTCATATTACTAGGACCAACCAAACATGTATATGATTGGAGGTCATTCATTAGTTGTTGAACTCCTTAGCTGGCAGTTCCACTATTGATCCACCAATGATCAAAGAGTGACTTTATTTTCTGTTGAATATAGCATTCAAGTCTAACAATCACTTTTCAACTACCATGTAGACCTTCTTTGGTTATGCTTGAAAGTTGAAATCATTTAAATTTTGGCCTTGAAATATTTCTATTCATAGGATTAATTAGGATTAGAATTTATAACTTGTTATCTCCTTTTTTTTATTACATGAACCAGTCAAAACGACTAGTCAAACGACGGATTTAGAGTTGAATCATTTTTTATTGGGTAAATTTCAAATCGGGTAGAGCCTTGTTTAGTTCTCGACTAAAAATGATGACGATGATCATCAATATCTTACCCTATATCCCACCCGAAAGCAGGGTTTGGGTGAGGTAAAGTTACGGACAATCTATAACTGTACGCCCTTTACAAGGAGAGTTAGATGAAAGCGATTGATTTTACCCAATAAATAAAAGAGCCCTGCAAAAGAAGGATAACGAGTGAAAATTTTAAGATTATGACCTTTATGAGTCCAATCCAAATCATTTTCTATGAAAACATAAAGTTGACAGTTGTAATATTGTGGCATACTATTGCAGATGTTGACTTTGTCAACTGAAAGGTTCCAAAAAATTCAAAAGGAAGCTCCAGTTGAATGTCAGAAATACTTGGTACAAGTCACCAAATATCAAGCAGCAAAAAATTGCAAGGTAAACTAAATTTATTTTGGTTTAATTTTCTTCCTACCAAATTAAGATAATTTTGAATTTCCTCCTCATCAAAAACAAAATATCCTAAACAAAAACATTTGAAATGGGTCATAGCAAATGTACTACTTATGTAGTACTGCCTATCCCTTTTAAACTTTTACGAGTTCACCCGATCTATACTTACTGAAATAAATGAATAGATTTTTTTAAAATATTTTATAAAATCAATTTCTACCGATTGCTAGCTCTTCACTTCTTATATAAAATTTATTCTAATACATAGTAGTATTTGTATGAAAGTACGATTAATTTATTTGTTAAAAAGATATACTCCCTCTTATTCAGCACATGTGTCCTATTTTCATATTCAATCAAATTATCTCAAATGTCTCACTTTTATTTTAGGTACCTACTTTTACCATAATTGTACTCTCCATCCTACATATGCCGTTCCATTTGATTATAAAATGCACTCTCTCTCCTCCACATGTGTTAAATCTTACTATAAATGAAACTTTCTCTCCTACATATGTGGATCCATTTGACTAACTAAAATATAATGAAAAAGTCAAATGAAACACATATAATGAATAATAGATAGTATTATAAAATTATCTGTCGACAACTTATAATATTTTATTTGTTGTTATAAATCATATCTCGCTGACAATGAAAGTCCATATAGTATAAATATTTGATTACGCACACTTATATTTTGCTGTGCCAATAAATGAAATTAAAAGTCTTCTATAAAATTGGTTTACAGTCAATTTAATAATAGTAAGTTTTTTTTATAAAAGAAAGTACAAGTTTTGTATAAAATTGGTTTACACTATTTTAGTGTGTATCAATCTAATAATAAATACTCCCTCTGTCCCCTTTAATTTGATGCAAAGAGAAAATTGATATTTTTTAAGAAAAAGGTAAATAATGATAATGAAGTATAAAGAAAGAGAATGAATTGTGTGAATGAAAATTATAAAAGAATAAAAATATGTGGATGAAATTAAGAGTAAGTGATAGACCATTGTCCAAAAATAGAAATAATGCAAATTAAGTGTGACAAACTAAAATGGCAAATGATGCAAAATAAATGAGACGAAGGGAGTATTTCTTAATAATTATATTTGATAATATACATGTCACTATGTGAGATAAAAATGTTTACTATTTTAGTTTTAATACTTTATAATATTGATGCATACTAAAATTACGAGTCATGTCCATACAAAACATACTCATAACTATAAAATACTTCCTCCGTTTCATAATACTTGCTACATTTTTCATTTTGGGAAATTTCATATTACTTGCATTGCTACGTTTCCTTTTTAGTAAAAAACCAATCATTTAAAGTTATATCTACTCTTACTTTTATCCTACTCTATATCTAATTACTCCTATTTTTCTTTTTCATTTTTCAACAAACAATATTAAAAATTTTCAAAAAAACAACTTTTCACCTCCTACTCATCATTGCACAGTAACTTCTTAATCTTTGTGCCCATGCAATGGTAGCGAGTATTATGGAACGGAGGTAAGTACTTATTTGAAAATACTTATTTGAAGTATAAACTAAAAAGAAATTACGTTTGGGTTGTATTGTAGACATGGATAGTAGGGAAATGGATCACACCAAGGGAGCAAAGCTGGGCACCAAAAGGGACCCATTTTCATCAATTTGTGGTTCCACCTATCTTGCATTTTAGAAGAGATTGCACTTATGGTGATCTTGCTGCCATGAAGCTGCCTCAAGATGTCCAAGGCCTTAATAGTTGTGAGGTACACTTTATTTATATGTCCCTATTTTATTTATTATTTGCTTTTACCGGTGATCCTAACTTGATCGAGTTTGTATCTAGTCAAGTCATTATTTTAATTTATAATACTTTCAAATATTTATATTTTGATTTATACTCAGGCTCACAAAGTTTAATAATTGTAAACTCAATCCAATGTTTATAGATATTCTATGAAAGCTTTGAATCCAAATTGATCCTTGTTTATTTTTTACTTCCACATTTTTACAATTCAAGGTTCAAAATGGGTTTGGCTATGTTTTAAAATTGGTCAAATCTATATATATATATACTCCCTCTTGTTCTTTTTTATTGTCTACTTTGGGTTGGGCACGCATATTAAGAAAGAGGTAGTTGGTGTATCTTAAATGATTATAATAATTGTAAAGGTGATAGTTAGTGTATTTAAGTGGTTATAATAATTGTAAAGGTGGTAGTTGGGGTATTTTAAATCACAAATTCATGCTATAGACAGTCTATAGCATAGACGGGTGTAATGGTCCAGTCCATTTTTACAATTTTCAAAAAAAAAAAACAACTGAAATTTCCATTGGACTGGGCTGCTGAGAGTGCCGTCTATGCCATAGACGGTCTCTCAGGAGACCTTCTGATTTTAAATAATATAAGTGGGGGTATTATGGTTTTTACTTGTGTGAACATAGGGTATTTTGGTAAAAATCTTTGCCAAAAATAAAAAGTGGACAATTTGGATGAACTAACCAAATAAGGAAAGTAGACAATAAAAAAGAAACAAAGAGAGTATTTTTTTAAAAAACAGTTGTTTATGTAGTCGATCTAATTTTTCAAATTCAGGAATAATATCTTTTGTAGTTTTTTCTTTTACGTATTTATAAAGATTAAGACAAGCTTATAGTCAACAATTTCCGAAAAAAAAGCTTAAAGTCAACAAAACACACATATTAGCATAAATGCCATGATACTTAAATAAATAATCAGTAAGTCTCATGGGAGACGGTCTATTCTATAGACAGAATCCATGAAGCCCAGCCTAAAATATAATATAGTATATTTGGGGTTATAATAAATTATTTGGGGTTATAATAACTTATATTTGAGGTTATAGAATAGTATATTCGAGTATAATACCTTACATTAGAGATTATAACATAATATAATTGATATTATAATAAAAAAATCAATTAAGGGAAATGGGCTGACCCAATTTTGTGGTCTATCCTATTGACCGTCTCTTGTGAGATTTTGTGATAAATAATTGTAAATGAATAGACATAACATACACAAATTTGTTATGAAACAATTATGATTTAGTTGAGTAATTAGTTGAATGATAATATGATAAATAAATGCAGTACACAATGGATAGAGGAGTAGTTCATGCATGCCATGCTGGTGGAGTGGTACATTCTCTAGAAGGATGGACACATCATGAGGTTGGTGCCATTGATGTTGATAGAATTGATGTTGTTTGGAAGGCTGCTATGAAGCATGGTTTGAAGCCTATTTCACTTCATTGAAACTATTGGGAAAATCCTTATGTTTCTTTTCATTCACACATATCCATTTTTTCATGGAAAAGTAATTACTTTTCTATTACTTTTTTTTTAAAATAAGTTGTTTTTAGTTTTCATTCATCGATTGTATGTAGCATTTAAAAAC
This sequence comes from Amaranthus palmeri, assembly GCA_019776075.1. Taxonomy (NCBI): domain Eukaryota; kingdom Viridiplantae; phylum Streptophyta; class Magnoliopsida; order Caryophyllales; family Amaranthaceae; genus Amaranthus; species Amaranthus palmeri. The sequence goes on from JAAKBH010000022.1 coordinate 1,188,861, forward strand.
AAAATTGTTATATATAAAGTAACGTTATAAATATTTAATTTGAATTACAACAGCAACAATATATCACTACTTTAGTATGTCTCTAATGATTTGGATCAACTTCCCAATATGCTTGTTCTAATTCATTCTTAGCTAGCTTTAGTATACCTAGTACGGAAACTACTTTGACTTTGTTTAGCTTGAGGACATACTTAGCAAGCATGAGACAATTTCTTTTGAATAGGAGCATGAATACTTTTAATGACTGGAATTAACTTTAGAACACCATTGAATATATGTCTAACACGACAATGTAAAAGCTCAAATGTAGTCAAGCTTGAAAATATTAGCACACATATTGTAGACACCCTTCCAATTACAGTATTTAATCACTACAACAAATTTACTTTATTGCAACATTGGATTTAGTGACATTAAAAAAATGCCACTGATTCATATTTTTAGTGTAATAATTCTTGGTTTTGTTCTCATAGCTATCTATTGATGCTCTCGACATAGGAAGTCTCGCCGATTGTTATTTTAAGTTCTACCATGAAGTGATTTAGCGACACTTAATTTGGTCTTTAGTGGCATATGTAATTGTCACTACTCACTATAGTCTATAGTGGCATTTGTGAGAAATGTCACTGTATCCTATGTCGCTAAAAGCTTTAATGTGACTTTTTAATATGCTGCTAAAGGTTCTAATAAATGTCACTAAATTCTCTACATACACTATAAGAAATTTGAATTAGCGACTTTTAAATTAAATGTCGCTAAATATATCCAACTAAAAGCAAATTATGTTGTAGTGAATTTGTTTTTGTTCACCGTCTTCAATCAGGCTCTTTGAATGTTGGTCGTTTATAGCACACACATTATTAGTGAATTGAACAAAACAACCACAATCTTATTAATGATAGACACATAAATTAAATTGCATTGTATAGAAGGAATATAAAGAACATAATCAAGAATTTAGGTTTTAGACAAAGACAATTGGCACTCTTGAGTGGAAAGAACTTATTGCCCATTCGGTAAATCAATAGGGCAAGTTATAATAGAACGAGTATTACTCAAAAGCATGGCATTTTCAGTGATATTGTGTGAAGCCCTAATATCAATTAACCAAGGATTTGCATGGAAGACTCACTAGTCATGTGATCAAGTTGTTGTTTATTCATGATCGTGGATTAGCATGTAAAAGGCGGTCTACAGCACATGACCTCGTTTATAGAGAGGCCTTAAAAATCTGATTTTATACTTATTTGATTTGTTGTTTCAATTATAGTGAACATATTTATACTATTTTACATGAGAGTAACCAAGTAATAGACTCATATATAAATATTTATACTACTTTCTTTATCCCACTCGATTGCATCATGTATAATTTTAATTCGTTTCACTTAACTTGCATTATTTTTAAAATAACCCACCAATTTTGTTTAATCTCATCCATATATATTTATTTTTTAAAATTTTATCCACATAATTTATTTCTTTGAAAATTTGCCTAGAATAATTCAATCTTTTTGTGATTTTCCTACAATAATCCAACGTATTGATTAACCATTAATAATTCCAACTTTAAGGAGTATTTGCCTATAGCAAGTAATTCACCAAAAAAATAAATTGAATATTAATTTAAATCAGAAATTTTTTTTTTGAAAATTCACTTAAAAAATCCTAACTAATAAAAAAATTATAAATTATTATGAACATTTTTTTGACATTTTATTTTAATTAATTTTTTTTTTAAATAAAACTTGCTATAACAAGTCATCCGGTCATCGAATTTACACTAGGAAAATAGCTCTCAAAGTTAGGATTATTCATGGTTAATCAATAAGTGAAATTATTGTAGGAAAATTATTAAAAAATTGGATTATTTTAGATAACTTTTTTATTTATTATCATTAATCATTATCCACTTTTCTTTTAATTCTAATGAGATAGAAATAAGTATTTATTGACGAAAAAATGAAATTTACGAATGACACGTATAAAAAGAAAGGTACACATGTCATGTTATTAACATGCAAAGATTTAAACATGTCAATCATCAAAACACTCTCTTCACAAATCCCTTCAAAGAATAATTGGATTACTTCCTACGCAAAAACACCAAAAACATATATAGTTCCTACATACAAAAATCATTAAAATATTAAATCTATCAATGGAGGGAAAGAATGATATGGGTATTAAAAATAGAAAGCCTAATTTGAAGCCAATTAACAAGAACAAGATCATTAGGAAGAATAAGAACAAGAGATTTAGCATTAATTTACATGAAATTGTTGATTATCTCAATTCTGATTCTTATTTTTATTCCCACATTATCTCATGTCCTGCCCCGCCACCTGCTTCCTCTGTTTTCGGTAATGTTTTTCTCTATTTTAATGCTTATTATTTTTATTTCTTATTTTCTATAAAAAAATTTATAAATTGCAAATTTCATATTTAATATCTATATTTGTTGGATATTCTAGTAATTTATTATCTATAAATTGTTATATGAGAACATGAGCCCCTTATTTTGAGATCGTCAGATTGTCTTATTAACGAGATAATTTCTCACCAGAGTAGCTGTTTATTATTTGAAGAATGACACTTGCTTAATATGTGGAAGTATATGATTTTCTAATTCAAGGAAAGAATTGTAAAATAATATAGCAAATTTAGCTAGAGTAATTTATATTGTTGACTAGCAACAAGCCAACAAAGAGTAAAAATAAAAATGTGTTAAATCTAGCTAATGAGATAGGCTAAAATGAAATATGAAATAAATTGAATGGAAAGAAGAAAAGGAGTGATTTTAGGATATGATGGGAATGGTATTGAAAGTAGGCATTTAAGATATTGAAAGTACTTATTAAGGATACGTTAAATGGGTTGGACTTGAGATACGTCTCTTAAAAAGACGGGCTTTTAAAAAGACGGTCTCTCGAGAGACTAGCCAATTTTTGATGATTATGTAGCGAGTTTGGGTTTGGATAGGAGTTTGGGCTTTTTTTATGAGAGAAACAATTGGCCTTTTAGGTTGATTTTGATTTTGATTACTTTAGCTTGAGAACGTGAAATGGGCCTTTTAGAGGTCTAAAATGGCATATTTTGGCCCATATAAAGGTTGTTTCCATGAAAAATATAACCAAAAACAAAATTGAGATGGTCTATTTCTTTTGGGCTGGCCCATTATACATTTTTTGACTTAATAATAATAATCATTTCTAACGTTAAAATGATCACTTATTTTAATATAATCACTTTTTGTAGTTAAAGTGGTTACTCATAACCTTAAAATGATAAGTAATCAATTGCAAAAATGGACTATTATATAGTCCCGTTTCATGATAAGACAGTCTCATATAAGACGAGCTATAAAAAATTGAGAATTATAGTTTCGTCAAAATTGGAATTGCAAAGCACATTTCATTAAATGCAACACTTAAACTATTTTCTATTATCAATTTTTGATACGAATAGTCAAATAAGTGTAGTATTCAAATTCCATTTTGAGGCTTAGTTGGCGTGATTTAAGGATGATCATAGTCCATTGCCTCAATAAACCCAAGCCTTATTTTGGGACGACTTTGGTCTGAATATCAAGGTTCACAAAAAAAAAAAAAAAAAAAAAAAAAGCAATTTGTCAAAATTGAATCAAAAAATGAGCTTCTGGAAAACATAATTAAAAAATAAGCATCTTCTTATCAGAGCCCTAAGGTCAACTATGTTCGCTGATAGCCTGATACTAACAGATAACAAAAAAATTGGTAAAAAAGTCAAAATACTCTGTTCACACTACAACATAATTTGCTTTTAGTGGGATATATTTAGGGATACTTAATTTAAATGTCAATACTCTGTTCACACTACAACATAATTTGCTTTTAGTGTGATATATTTATGGATACTTAATTTAAATGTCACTATTTCAAATTTTTTATAGTGAGGATTTAGTGACATTTATTAGACCCTTTCGCAGCACATTAAAAAGTCACACTAAAGCTTTTAACGACATAGACCAATTAATTGTCGCTAAATCACTTTATGGTACGGTGGAACTAAAAATAAAAACCAATAATTATTACACTAAAAATATGAATCAATGGCATTTTTCTAATGCCACCAAATACAATGTCGCAAAAAGCTAAATTTGTTGTAGTGTCGGTGTGTCAAATAGCGACAAAACATGAGACAACGTTCTTACTCTGTCTCCCTTTTTTCGCTGTCAGTAACAACAAACAAATTATTTTGATATTCAAAGATTGTCTCTCTTCCAACGTTACGACGACATAGTAGTCTCGCTTCAAGTGTCGATGTATATATGTTTTAACTTCTAACTTTTACAGGATTGGATATAGGCAATAAAGCCATTTTGAGTTATAAGGACAAATTATTCAAGGATAAGCTGGTGGGCTACCTTAAATCTGATACGTACATGTATGCTCCGCTAGAATATACTCAACATCACGATGATATTGCTGTGAAAACCGTCATTTCTCCTACTAGAGGTAAATATCCCTAATTAAGCTAAGCTATAGTACCAATTTATGTTGATTGATTTTATCTATCTCGTAAATATGCATACTAATATCTATCGAGGGATATTCTTTCTTACCTTCACAACTGAAAACCAATAGATCAATTGCAATTTGGCACTTGTAATAGCGTAACGATTTAAATGTTCATGTAAAGCTAACAATTACAAATTTGTATGTTTTTCCTTACGATCATCTATGATTTATGCAAACACTATAAAAGTCCTAAGGCCGACAACCTCAACAATCTGTAAATAGTCGGTATATGTAGACCAATAACAACTATTTAGCGACTGTTTTGGTTAATTGGAAAGGGAATAAGTGGGCATTTCCCAATTACATTAGAGTAGTCAAAAACTTGGTTGGAATTCCTTTTTCGACTACTTTTCAATGAAATTGTGACAAATCAGAAAAATACTTGAACTTCGCAAAGAACCTGTAGGAAAATTGCTACATGCCGTAACTTGAGAATGACCAAACAAGCGGACTATGTCTTTTTCCATTTTCCTTTTGGCTTAAACTTAGTATTGTCCGTGTAATTTGACAATTGACCGGCATAAACTAACAAATTTTCCGACTAACAATCGTTTGGTTGCTTGGAATATCTCCGACTAATCAAATGGTAGGTGGTTAGCCGGAAAATGGTTGCAAATAAAGGGCTAAAAGTTTTACTCTTTCCATAATTGAAGACACGAAAATTGTGACTCTTCATAAGTTGGTTGAAATTTAGTCCAAAATTCCGACTACGCATTGTTAGTCGGAAAAACAGTCAGGTGAATTCACCAACCAATTTGGGGTAGTCGGAAAATTTCCGTCGCTGTTGAGACTTATTTTGCTGCTTCAACATGTCAAATCGGAATTGCTTTGTTAAACTGATTAGAGTATGAACACTAGATCTAAGACTGCTGGTAGATTTCATTGACATTTGGGATTTTTAATATTAGTATCTTACTGCATTCGCCATTTGGCAAGATTATGCCCATATATTTTGAGGGATAAATTGAGTGCGCGCATTTCTCATTGTACTCTTCTAGGAGTAGGCACTAGTATAATCTGACTCTTCTAGGAGTAGGCACTAGTATAATCTGTTCGCTACTTTCCTTGATTCTAACTTGTGCGGGATACTTTCATATGCCAAGTTATTGTTCCGATTTTCCTCATGTGTACAGAACAGGAATTGCAGTTCATAAGGGTAAGCAGTACAGTTTTATCAAGTAAAAGTGCCTGGCAGACCAAAAGAGTACCCGAAAATCCAGTGATTGAAAAGCGGCCTGGGGATCATTTTCCGAAGGATGTTGCATGTAAGGCGACTGTTATATCTCCTCAAACCCCAGTACTTCAAGAGCGAAAGAAGCAGGCAGTTCGCCGGAGCAATCGGAAATCAACATATTCAGGTTCTTAAATTATCCCTCTTGACTAGATCTGCCAAAACGAATAAAGGTCAACACGGTCTGGCTGGTAATCAGTGTCGGGTTACATCGATTTAGTTCTAATTATATCATGGCGGGTTTAAGCCGGATTTTAAAATTTCCAATATATTGATTTTGAGGTTACAATAAATAAAAAAAATTACATTTTATCATTAAATTTTTCCATAAGAGGGCAAAAGAGGGGTTCTATGCCCTGGGCATTAACAAAAATATTAGAAAATTGACGCTTTTAACAGTATATTTCGCAGTTACAAGGTTGGAATTAATGTTTTGCCCTGGGTCTCACAAATCTTAGGGTCGCCCTAATGATCTGGTTCAGAAGGTCTCCTGAGAGACGGTCTATGGCAAAGACGGCTCTCCAAATAGCTCAACCCCTTATTTTGCAAAATGGGCTGGTCCATATTTACCCGTCTATGCTATAGACGGTCTATAGTAAGAATTTGTGTAGGTTTTTATACTTAATTTGATTTGATGTAGCTCTCTGCTCTCTTGACCATAATAGTAGACGCACATTTATTCCTTGTGTGACTGACTCTAAAAATATTTTGTTATATTGGTGGATTGTGCAGGTTAGGAATCATTATAAAACGAAGTCAAAAAGCTCTTATCTTTTTTATCCACACTTATAAATCGTTGCAATGTTTAAAACTATAGCTTATTTTAGATAGTACAATTGAATAGTATTTGTGTATTTTGTAAACACTAGTAAGGGTAAATGTTGTAAAGTTTGCTACCAAAAAAGCTCAAGCTCAAATACGGAGCGAATTTGATTGGAGATTGGTCGCTGTTTAACTAATAGCTTAAGCTTAATTCCCATCTTATATTTAATTTTTTAATAATTTATACTTTCTCTTATTCTAATCAAATATCTAATTTAGTTTTGCATAATTATTGGTACACTAGTTTAATTTTATATGGCTCTAATCCTATTTAGTTTCTCGTATTTTTAATCAATTAATCTAAAGAATTGTGTGCCTTGTGATGAATTAGGAGGTAAATGGTATTGTTATAGATTTGTTATAGGATAAGGGAGTAATCAGAGGAAGATCTTCAGGAAAGCTCCTTAGTAAAAAATGTGTTGTTCGATATCTATTTAGATTAGGTCACTATAAAAAGATAATGAAATGACGACTTTTGTTTCCATCGCCATTTGGAAGCTAATTGGTCAAAAAGTGATTTTGGCGACGGGCTGGTGACGAGCCTCGGGCGAACGCCAAATTACTGGACACCAAAGTAAAAATGGACGCGATTTTACATTGAACATAGGGCGACCAACAGGCGATGGGTTCAATTCGATCGCTTTTTCCCAATGCTATTTCTATACGTATTTGTAGTGGGTTTTATTTTGGATTTTATAGGATGAATAAAGAATAAAGTGTAAAGTCTCTACTTGGAGATCAATTAATAAAGTAGAATATAATGTTATTACCCCTCCTAGTTTGATAGAATGAAATGAACGCTAGATCAGACCTCAATGTATGAAACTTTATCTCTAATATCACCAAGAACGCAACTATAGAGTTGGTTATGAACAAATTACTCTACCAATGACAATGCGAATGTAAATAGGAATTTGAATGCAATAAACAAAGACAAAGATTTACAAGATTCATTCAACTTGGGCTATGCCCTTGATTAATAGAGTTCAAAATAATATTAATATCATATAAAACTCTTACAATTGAGGAATTATACTAGAGAATAGCATAGAAGAAGTAGGCTCTGTGTTTAGGTTTGAGAATAGAATGATTAGATGATTCACAATGAGTATATGAGCCTCTAATTTATAAGGGCTGAGCATTTATTAAGTTACATATGAATAGTCAAAAAATAATGAAGCATTAACAGCCGCAGAATACCAAAAGTGAAGTGCTCGTACGAGTGCCAAGTCTGCTCGTTCGAGCACCTCTTCCCTTCACTGTTTGCATCTGATGTGTGCTCTTTCAGATACTATTAGTCTATACGCTCGTTTTAGCACTATTCACTTTTCATTTAGTGCATGTTTTCGATCTTGTGCCTCGTTCAATACAAGATGCTTCCTTCTGATGCCTTATTCGAGCATCTAGAACAATTTAGACTTTTGCACTTCTTCATTATGAACATTGATCACATACTTTATTTTCTCCATTATTACACACATCACTAAAGTTCACCTTAAAAATGCTCATCCTTTGATACCACCATAACTCTCATACATTGATAATTGTACTCTTAATGGTACACTTAAATCACCATAAATCCAGCAGATAAAAAGTGTTATTTATAGTAGAAAATATGAAAAGAATGATGCAGGATAGTTATGGTTGTATTTGAGATAAAGGAGACTAGAAATAGTGGACGGTTAGATTTTTAACCCTGTTTCTTTAGATTTTGACCACTTTTCCTATATTTAGACTTTTGACCACTTTCTTCTGTTATTTTAGTTGACTTTGACCATGCATGTATTTGTTGGGACTTAATGGGTTTATAAGAACTACGTATGCAATTTAGAAATAAGCTGGTCTTGGGAGACCGTCTCAAATTGAAACAAGAGTGGGTCGGTCTAATTCGCGCTCTTTATATGTTTTCTCTTTTTTTTTTTTTATTTATTTTCTGGGCATTTTTTAATTTTAATCTTAAAGATATCAATTTTGACCTTTAAGATATCAATTTACATTTAGGTAGAAATTAATCAGTTTAACGCCACAAGTGATCACTTATAGGTTTAAATTGAAATTTTTACTTTAATTGATATGTTTTAGTACTACTTTACGTTGAAATTGATATCTTTAAGGTCCAAATTGAAAAATGCCCAGAAAATGAAAAAAACCAAAAAAGTGGAATTCTGGAGGGAAATAGACGCGAGCATGTAGAACACGTGTCTGTAATGGGCCAGTCCAGTTGTGATCTTAGAATAGTAAGTTCTTATGCAAAGTTTTGTGTTTAGAATTATTAATGAATAATGTCAAAGAAAATATGGGATACCTAAACTTAATTAGAGGGAATACTTTTTTGTGAAAAATACTAGCTAGCCCTAGTATCAATCAGCTGATAAATGAATCTAATTTTGGGTACAAATTTCAACAGTTGGCCCGCAGTAATATTAGAATAAAACCATGTCCTAATCAAATCAATGTTTTATTTTAAGTAATAATCAATTTAAATCAATGTAATTAGTATCCAAAGCAAGTTGTTTAAGAGTCTTAATCAAAATCAAATGGGCTCCCACAAATTGGGCATTAATTTGCTAATAATGCAGGGCGGAAAAACATAAGCATAAGAAAATACTATCCATCATCACACATATTTTGATTTCACAAATTCTTGTTTGAGAGGGTCTCACTAGAAACAATTTCTGTATAAGAGGTTCTTTATAAATTGGTTGAATAGTCTAATTAATACTCCCTCCAATTTTTTGTAAGTTGTCTTATTTGCTTTTTGTCACTATTCATCCATCCATTTTAATTTGCATTTTTAATCTATAAGTTAAAATATAGTGAAGTAGGGTTCTATTATTTGTCTCAATGTAAGAATTATTAATATCAACTTTTTGTAATTTTTTGTTAAGAATAATTAAAGATATTAAGAGTCAAATTGTTACATCGACAAGTGCGAAAAAGCAAATGGGACAACTCAAATGAATTGAAAGGAGTCCAATTAAGAATAGCAAATGAGCTCCTTGTATTAAGGTCGTTTCACCGAGATAAGGTGTCCATTTAACTTTTCTTTTATGTAAAATGAGAGAGTTTGAGAATGTCTAAGAATCGATTCTCAAACTCTAACATCACCAAGATCGAAGACATGAAATACATTGATGAACAAATATCAATTTCAAAGAAAAAGACATTTTATGAAGGAAATTAAAATGCAAACAATTGGCTCAAGAATATACAAGGTTCACCGAATATAAGCTACATCCTCAAAGGTGTGTAGTTTCTTTGTTCATGATAGAACAATTGAGTTCCAAGAACTGTTACAATAGAGTATTGTAATTGATAGTAAGAAATTATAGGTTATGCGTTCGGACTAGGGTTTGTGTTTCTTGATTAACTTTAGGCATATGAGCTCTCTATTTATAGGATATTATTACATTAATGAGTGTATACTATAAAGACTAAGAATTAACAACATAGAACAACTCTTAGGAACATGAATTGTTGAAAACGGAATCCAAAGAGCATTAGACAATATTGCTCGTTCGAGCCACTGAAGTGCTTGTTCGAGCAGTCCTTCCAGAAACATATTGCATGCATTTCTCTATTTTGCTCATTCAAGCTTCATTAGTGCTCGTTCAAGCACAACTTGTTTTAAACATTCTGTTGCATTCTAATCATCACTCCCATGTTTAAGACTCTTCAACACCTTCAAAAATTCTAACATTAAACATCCACTTAAACACACACTTTAAGTCACACTTAATTAATCACCATCATTCTGCCCAGTGTATTCCACTAATAGAAAATTATGGACAGATTCTAAAATTTAAGTCACACTTAACTCACCTATAAAATTCCACATCCCTATACACATATCAATGCACATGAATTGGTGCATGCAAAGTCGCCATTACTCTAACATCTTGGTTATCTTAATCTTATTCAACACTCTTTATTTGTTCACATTTTTTTATAAATATAATTTTTACATGATAACAATTTTAAAAGTTATATTTTAATAGGTGGTTTAGTGATATTATAGCTACTTAGCTAGAATGCTAAAAGTTTAAATTTTTACTTCTCCCTATTTTGTAACACAACTTTAAAGTCTATGTTTATCCCCCTCAAATTTTTTACCAAGTTTTGACGTTGTAAACAAAATTAACTTTTAATCATATTTGCAAATCAAGGTCATGTTTAATTTAGCTGATTTTTTCTAAAGATAATTGATTTTTAATAAATGAAATTAATTTTCACTTATTAAAACTGATTTTTACTGCCTGTATCTAATTTTTACTTATTGAAATTGATTTCACTAATTGTAACTAATGTTTAGTTATAAATCATAACTAAATTTTATTAATTAAAACTGATTTTTACTAATAGCAACTGATTTTTACCTATTTTGATTTTGATAAGGGAAATTAAAAAAAGAGCCTAATTCTCTCTTTTAATATCATCTATTAATTTTTTTTATTTACCCCTAATTTATTTTATGATACTCTTAATAATGTTTTATAAGAGGCGCCAATTAGTCAAAATTATATTGAAATGGGAGTAAAATTAAATGCATTATTAATTATTAATTATTTTTTTTGAATACAATTATTAATTATTAATTATAAGAGTAATTTAGATGACGGAGGCATGGAGCCTATACAACTGAAGAAAAGAAAAGGGCCATGTGGAGACCATGTGCGAGATTAGATTTCCTTCTTCACATTCCCAAATTTGTTATTGCCTTTTCGCCAAGTTTTTTCATGGTCCCACTTTCCTTTGTTTCTGCTTTTTTCCTGGATTAATACCGCCAATTTTCCGTTGTTGACATTTCCATTTTTGCTTTTTATAGTTCTTTCATTTATTATTTGACTCAATGCCATGTCATAAATATAAGTAGTGTCCGTCTTGTACGAGATTGTGTCACTGTGAGACGATTTCAAAATAGAAAGTCTATAATTACACTAAATAACTTAAGTATGAGACATATCTCACGATAAGACCGTCTGATAAAAAATTTGTAAATTGTGATATAAGTTACTTTTGTCCAATTGAAAATGCAACATATTTTCTATAAATCTTGCTCGTTGATAGATGGACAATTTATGATTGCATATCTAAAATAACTCGTGTTGTTTTTATTTTGTATCATGAAGATGACACTGAGTTTAAGAAATTAAGTTGAATAATTTTTTAAAAATTTACCTAAAATAATTAATTTATTTGTGATTTTTCTACAATAATATCACCTACTGATTACCATGAATAATTTTAACATTCTATTTTAATAAAAGTTGCTATAGCAAATCATCCGGTTACCGGAGTTATGCTAAGCAAATATCTCTTAAAATTCAAATTATCCACAGTTAATTAATTAAATTAACAAGTATAATTATTGTAGAAAAATGATTTAAAAAATTAGATTAATCCAAGTAAATTTTCTTATATTTAAATAAAGGTGGGGATAAATTAGAAACGGCGGAGGGAGTATACATGAAGTATATATATTATTACACTAATATGTAAATTTTTAACAAAACTGTGATTTTTTTAATTCCTTTACATTTAATAAATTCAGGAGCAACCAAGTGAGAAGTTTTACAACTAAGTTTCCTAATCAGAGCAGATAAAAAAAATTTAATTTAGTCTTGTTTAGTATACTCTATTCAGTTCAATTAAATTTAACATAATTAAATTCGATTTTATCTAATTTGAATTTGTTAAAAATTAGTATTGAATTCAGTGAATTACTTTTAACTTCACGTTAAACTATTTATATAATTCTTCACTTATTTAAGTCTAACCGAGATTATTCATTTTGGTTTTCATTTCTACGATTTCTATATACCGTACTTAGTGTATCCCGCATTCCCGCTCATAGTAATCAGGGTAACAATTTCTATATAACAATTATCAATAATTTTAAATGTGAAAAGTTGTGGTATGATACTATTTGAGAGTGTTTAATCAAGTTCGTTACATTCATTTCAACATTTTTCAACATAGTTTATATTTTATCTAACTAATAAGTCAAAAAATAAAAGTTAATTGATTTTGCTTTTGAAATAAATTGATTTTGCTTTTGAAATAGATATTTACATAAGTGTTAAAATATCGATTTTATTCATAAAATTGTATAGTTTTACAATTCAATTAGAATTATCATACAATTTGACTACCAATTTTAGAAATATTATGAGTTTTACAGACTAGCAAAAATCATTAAAAATCAAATATTGTCATTGCAGCAAAGATATCATGAGAAGTGTGTAAGGTTAACTATATGGTTTGTGGCATATTTAATGACTAAACGCCTATTTTTTTAGTAAAATGTTGTGTTTTAGCTTATACTTCCTCCGTTTCATAATACTTGCTACATTTTGTTTTTGGGCACTATTCATCGTTTAAACTTAATTTATATATTGCAGCTAATATGTAAGTAATAATATAATCAAGTGGGACTTTGTTTGAATCGTCTAATCACATACTTTCATAATATAAACTTTTTCTAATTTTTAAATGTGTATAATTCGACATATAAATTAACAAAATAGTACATTGAATTGCGTAAAAAAGTTAAATGTAGCAAGTATTATAGAACGGAGGAATTACTATGATAATTTAAGATTATAGGAGTACATCATAGTTATACTTGATTAGTTTCTTTAAGTATTTTTTTAAGTCTTAATTGTACAACTAAAAAAAGGTAGGTAGAACCTTATTGGACTTTTGAGAACCTCTATCAATCTAAACAAGATAAAGAATTATTTGCAATATTTTATTCTCTTTATATTTGCACTATTTTAGATTCAAGAATATTTAGTAAAAAAAAATATACAATTTATTAAAAAAAAACCGAAAAATTTCAAATAACATCCTTAAGGATGTTTGTCACATGAAACAATTATTGGCTGGATTGAGATCATATGACATGTATATTACAATAAATATATATGTCAAAAGTAAAAATATTAATATTTTTAATTAAAGTTAATATCAACTTCTTCCTTAATATATACGTACGTAAGATATGATAATAAGATATGTTCTTTTATTTATTTTTTTGAAATATTATAAATTTTGAATTTAAAATTTACATGATATCGCCTATTAAAGTTTATTCGAATATATTTTTTCTTAATTTTTTATGTAACAGTATTTTTTATGAATTAAGTTTATTTGTCAAAATTTAAACTTCCCAAACATTTCTTCAAGAAACAAAAAAAATACATGATAAATAAATATTATTTTGATGGTGCTAAATATCACTATAAAATTTATAACACTACTACTACCTCAATTTGCCTTAAAAAATAAGAGTATAAGGACTTTAATTCATCATTCATATGTACATATCATAGTCAATCAACTAAGTTTAGCTTATTTTGACATAAGCTGTTTTTAGTGGCGTGTTTAAAATAAATCTTTAAATTCAATATTTAGTAAAGTTGAAACAATTTACTGTTATATAAACTATATTTAACTAGCTGCTTCTAGTAGCATGCATGATCAAAACAAAGGATTAAAATCAGCTAATAAAATCAACTGTCAAATAAATTAATTTAATTAGTTACTCCCTCCGTTCTTTTTTGTTCTTCCCGTTTAGAATATTCCATTTTAGAGAGAGAAATTTGATTAAGATTTTTAAGACATTTATAGATGATAAAATATATTCATATAAGATCTCCTTAGATTCGTCTTAATGTATACTTTTTTATCATATATTTTTTATAATTTTTTATAATGCGTATTAAGAGATATTTAGGTTCGAAAATTGCTTTGAAAATAGTGCAAAAAGTAAATGGGAAGAACAAAAAAGGACGAAGGGAGTACTAACTATCAGCTATCAATTATCAGCTATCAACTATAAACATATTATTGGACATCCAATACCTTAATTACATTGTTACATATTTTTTTTTTTGAGATAATTACATTGTTACATACATGTGTACTCTATACTACTATACTAGTACTAGTACATAAATTATAGTATAAATAAATGGAGAATTAATTGGATACTAAAAGAGGAAGTAAATGCATGGTAGTCGAATTATGTGTGTCAATAAAAAGACCAGCAAGGTCTTTCTCACTTGTATTCTCAATCAGTCATATTATGTATTGTAGGAGTCAATGATATTAAATAATTCTTCCCCTCTAACCACAATTTTTTTTATTTGCATTATTGACAATATTTTTCAATGATTTAATGTTTCCTTTTTTTATTATAAAACGTTATGTTATTTAAAAAAAAATAATTAGTACCGGAGATTGGATATCCATAAACCTAATTTTGTTTACTTTGGTACGGAAACTTAAAGATATTTGTATCAATTATAATATACATTGATTTTTTTTTAAAAAAACTTTTATCTAATTTTTCAAACCAATCATTATTATTTTTTTATTTATGTCAAGGAACCAACTCAACCAAAAGCTTAAGCTAATGGTTGAGGCCCCAGGATATGTTATCTACTCTAACACGCCCCCTCACACGAGAGTTCTCTGGGCTAGAAATGTGGATGCAACACAGGCTCTCCTCACACCTGGTGCTAAACATTCCACTTTTAAATGATAGCTACGGTGGTTGAGATCCGAACCTGTGACCTCTTGTCACACTGGCTTCTGATACCATGATAAAGAACCAACTCAACCATTAGCTTAAGCTTTTGGTTGAGTCAGTTCCTTATCATTAAATTAGTCCTTATAAGTTATAAGGATAAGTGGTTTGGTATTGTTAAGCATACTTTAATTAAGTAATGCTATATTAACACCACTCTAATAATAGAGATTGAAAATAGGTAGTGTTATGATTGCTATCATCCCTAATAGTAGATGACTATATTTGATTAATGATTCAATAATTTGATTACCTAAAAAATGCTATTGAAAATAAGAATGCTAACTAGGTCATAGAAAATGTGTGTAGATTAATTGAAGAATAGAAAGATGTGCCGGTGAGACTCAAGTATAGGTGAAGATTGTTATATGGATGCATTGAGTCGTAGTATGATCGACTAGTGATCATGTGGTATAGGGTGAGAGTAAGTTACAATTAACATTTTTGGGTTTAAACAATAAATACATACTAATTAACCCCGAATCAAAGTAGCTCGTGCTATAAGCTATATCGAATTATATTAAACCTCGAGCCATATACCCTTGGACCAAAATCCATTCTATATTCTATCAAATCTAGAAATGAAATATACAGTCCATATATGGGATAAACCTCGATAAATCTCGTTTTATTTTGTGATGTTTGATTTTTGTTTGTGCATTATTTTTCTTCCGTTTTACTTTCAATAATTTCAGAATCTCAAGTCAAGTCTCTATAACATTGATCTTGGCCATTAAACGAACATGCTTATAACATAAAGTATAATAAGGTTGGCTTTGCACAATGTAAAATCAACTAACTATGAACAGTATTTAGTACTCACTAATGTACTTATTATTACAACTCGCTTTAATGAGTATAAATATTTAAGAGGTAGTCAAAGTAGGAAAATAAAGTAAATTAAATAGAAGAATATAAAATTTGATTGTTATAGAGAGTGAAAAAACTAGTTAGAAATTAATAAAAAAGGGATAAAATAGAAATTAATTTCCTTATTTTGGAGTATAAATTTACTCTAAGGGGAGGGTAGGATAGGGTAGGGTAATACTTTTCCAGTTTTCCTCCAAATGAGGGAAATCATCCGCTTTTTCATTCAAATTTTTTTTACTTTTATTCTACCTTTTTCATAAATATTTCATTTACTTCATTTGCATGTCTAGTACTTTCCTTTATTCTATTAGTTTGACTTTTTTACCCCTTAAATACTCAACCTAAACGAGCCCTTATGTGTACTTATTTTACTTATATATATGGATCAATTATAGTTTTAATAAGCTGTATGTACTTTTCTAGGCGAGCGATGTCTCACTCATCTAATTTCTCTTTGAAGCGCCTTATCTTTTTGGGGGAATAGTTGAGTGTGCACATTTCTTCTTTACCCTCTCCTGAAATGGGTATGAATATGATCTGTCCACAATCTTTGTCTCTCAGACTCTGACTTATACGTAATATTAAGTTAATGACTATTATCTACTACTAATTATTGCTTAGCATGGCAACCAAATGGACATATACATTGATTCCCCAATCAAAAAGGCATTGACAAAATTGTCATAAAGCATATGGGTATGTATCTACCAAAGTCAAAAAAGGGATGTAAGCATGAAATAAATGAGCATTTAAAAATATGAAACTTTGTACTAGTAACAAGTAGCAAAAGTTTGGTTTGCATAATATTAGGGAAACCCTTCTAGTTTTTTTTGGAAGAAATTATCGATTAAAAGTCATCCGAAAATTAAATTGGTAAACAATTTTGGGTCTGTTTCCTAATAATTATAATTTTTTAATTTATTAGTTTTTAATGTTAGTTGTAGTGAGAGATAAAGAAAAACATTAATGCTCCAAAGAAAACCACATATCAAATTAAATAAAGAAAGAAATTGACTTAGCTTATTAGTCAGATTATGAGATAAATAGTGGTCTTATTGTATCATGCGTATGAAATAAAAATATATAAAAAAAAATTAATTTTTTTATGAATAATGTTGATTTAATTTTAATAAAATTTCTATCGAGACAAATAACATAAATAATAAAATAGTATAAATTATGAGTGACTAATAAATATTGGCCGAAAGGCGATGACATGTATGCTCATAAGGAGAAATATGAGTTAATATATCTAAACTACAAATCACAAACCCTATATTACAAAATTAGCTGGAAATCTCTTTGAGATCGACTCTTACACAATGTACGAAGAAAAGGAAATGGTGGAAATAGAAAGGAGAGAAAATAAAGGAAAGGAAATGAATTTGAGGGAAAAAGTGATCTCTTTTATTTGTATTAATTAAACAAAAAATTATAACATTGAAAAAATATAAAAGAAAAACTTAATTAATTATTTTTCCTTCTTTTTATATCTTTTCCTCTTCTTTACCTGCCTTCACTCATTTTTCTTTCATTTCTATCCAAATATACTTTTAACGAGAGAAATTATGCACTTGTAAACATACATGTAATTTCACGTAAAAACTTATGAAGAAATCATAAAGGAATTACCTTGGCTATTATTATCCATTTTTATGTTATATATGTTTTTGTTTGTGTAAATACTCTCTTAAAAATGAGATTATAAATTAGTCTAGTAATTAATAATTTTTTCTTTTATTTTTGTGATAATAGTTTAATTTTTACCAGTTACTCAATAAATGTCTTTTCTCAACCAATCACCCCCTACAAAAAGGTATAATTGAATTTTTTTTGCTCTAGTGATTTTCTAACCTATCTATATAACTATTAATTAATTACTAAATGAAAACATTGCTGATGTCATCACTTATAAAAATAGCTTATGTGTCACTCTCTCAATAAAAAATTTCCCTCCAAAACTTAAAGATAATGTCATTGTTATAATGACTACTAATAATATATATATATATATATATATATATATATATATATATATATATATATATATATATATATATATATATATATATATATATATATATATATATATATATATATATATATATATATATATATATATATATATATATATATATATATATTTGACTTTACTAATTTTTAAGTATGACTAAAATATTATCCCAATTGATTGATTTTTATTACTTTTTATGTCACATTATTTAATGTATTAGAAAGTCATAGAAGTATATTTTATTTTATTTTTTTCAAGTTTTTTATAAAATTTTTTTAATGTTTTTTTATTAAATAAGTATTGGATATTTTGAGATAATTAAAACATAAAGCAATAAAATTTTTAACTTTTTATTTGCACGGGCATTATCCAGCATTTAAATTAAAAAAGTTGAAAAAGGATGTAATTTAGGAGATGATGTCCGTATTTTCCTATTCACTTGTATACTTTATGAGTAGTATATACCCAACATATATTGGGATTTATAATCGGTAATTTATGACTTTTAAGTGTAATATATTTATTTCATCCATCACAAAAATAATAATATTACAATGGTGTCTACAAAAAACTATTTTATGACCAAACCACTCTAAATTTAACTTAATTACGTTGATAACCAATTTAATCAAATGATTAACTTGATGCATAGTTGAGGCTCCAATATATGTTACCATACATTATATTAAAAATCATGAAAAATTCCAAGTGTCACTAGCAAAAAGAGTTTGCTAAACGAAACTTATTTATTGGGTAATGAAAAATAACATGACATTTGATCTTGACAATATCTCTACCATTAAAGTAACTTTGACTAGAAGTTATTTATAGTCAAATTGAGTAAATTAGATATTATAATATACGACATAATATGTTATTGACAAGAGTACACAGGTGTCAGGTTTGAATAATCTCAACTACCCCTCATTTGAAGTAGAATTTTTGAAATTTTTTGTTGAATTTATGTTTTTTCCTTCTTGGTTGATCAAATAATTACAAAACTTATTCGGTAAATGACTTTTAAATGTAATGAAATGCCAAAAGTAAAAGCTATATTAGGAGTAGCTTTTTCATTGATTTTTTACCCATATATATTTGTTTAAATAAACAACCAACATCAAACATTTTTATTTTGTGCAACACTTTTATAACAACTAGCTTAAACTACTGGATTATCAGTTAGTCAAACCCATCAACAAGTCCAAATAACCGTCATTTGTGAAACAAATTTCGTGTTTTACATATTTAATATTATGCTACAATTATTAAATAACATGCATTTAAGTCGTGAATTCAATCCTCACATAAATATAATGTATTTAATACATTAATTTGCATCTTTAACAAAAGAGACTTTCCAATGAATTTATCACCTAGTCTCCTAAGAGACCGTTTTTTTTATAGACGTTTCTCAAACCCAATCCATCAAAGCTTACTTTCTACTCTTACTTTACATTTTTTCATGGGCCAACCCCATAAGAGATGGCCTCTCAAAGAGACAGTCTCTCAGAAGAATTTGTGTGAGTTTATAATTCTTCAAATTAAAGACTTCATAAAATAAATCAAGTCATAATTCATAAACCATTCAAATATCATCTTTTTAAAGTTAGAAAAACAAGTTAAAAGCAAGTAATTAACAAAATTCCCACAAAAGGGGAGAAATGACTAAATTTTGAAAATTTTTTGGCATGTCTTCCAGGGCTTGGGGTGGTAGGGCACAGCCCACCCATGTGCTTGCATGTGCTGTGTCTTTCCAATTAAGCCCCACTTTTTCTCTTAACTAAATAAATGGTATGTTTCTTCACCTTTCTCTTCCTTCTCATGTGCCTCCATTCTTTTTTCTCCCTTCCTTATTGTTTATTCCATTTCACAGCAGAAGATTTTTTTTTTTTGTTTCTAAGGTATGAATTATCTTCATTTTCCTTTTAATTTTTTAGTGCTTTTTCCCCTTTTCCTCTATTATATATTGCTTCTTAGCAAGGCCGGATCCATGGCCCGTCAATATTGTCACCAAACAGTTTCAACTGACAACTTATATATGTATAAAATCGTATATTTATAAATGCTAATATCATATGTTCTGGTTAAGTTGACGGAAATTTAGCTATATGACGGTATTGACCAGAAATCAACCCTCATTCATTAAACACATTTTTTCTTCTTAGCATGACATTTACAATATCGGAAATTCGGAATCTGTTAGATTATATATAACATATTATGGGGCCTTAACTATTAGCTTAAGCTTTTGGTTGAATTGGTTGCTTAACAGAATCTGTATTTTTTAGTATATATATTGTCTTGTGCACATTTTTCTTTCAATTCTTAGATGGTTTTTTAATAATGTACACAATAAAAGAAACATATAAAAGCATGCACATAATTTCTCTTGTATTCATGTTTTTGCTTGAATAATGTTTCTATTTGTTTTTCCTTTTAGTTAATTTCAAATAAGATAAACCAAAAAAACACTAGATGAAATTGTTGTCACCTTGCACAATGTTAATTATTTGAAGTTAGTAATATGACAAATTGACAACTTAATTCAATTAAATGGTAGTAGCTAATTGGCCAATTTTCACATGCATTCACATGAGACATCAAAATATTTGTTTCATTATCTTTCAAACATTTTCCACTATAAAAAAACACAGAATTTCGACTATCATAATTTTGTCGATTTTTTTTGTAACACCTATATTATCTATATAAACCAATGTATAACTAACATGCAATACTTATATGTTCCAATTAATAGAATGCAGAATTATAACACTCTCAAAAAAGAAATCTTGAAGAAATGGATAAATGGTCTTCAAATATGCAGTTCTTTAAAAGAAAACATGCCATTATTAGAAAGAAAGAAAGCCATAAAATTATCAGCTGATTTAGCCATGGCTTCCACTACTATAAATAGTAAAAGATCATGTTATAATTGGAGCCGTGCCCTCATCAGCAAGGTCTCTAAAGATAGCGAAACCTCGAATTTTGCTAAGAAAATCTTGCAAGGTAATAATCTCTTCTTCAATGCAACATTTTTATCTAAGTCGAAAACAAGAACGATTCGAGTTAATCAGTGCATTAACAAGCGTACAAAAACGACTTCAAGGAAGATGTACAAAAATGGCCCTAAAAAGTCATGTGGAGTTTCTAAAAATAGAAGTTGTAATTATAAGGTGAAAGCTAGGTCAATAGCCAA
This sequence comes from Amaranthus palmeri, assembly GCA_019776075.1. NCBI lineage: Eukaryota > Viridiplantae > Streptophyta > Magnoliopsida > Caryophyllales > Amaranthaceae > Amaranthus > Amaranthus palmeri. The sequence continues at coordinate 1,210,149 of JAAKBH010000022.1, forward strand.
GAGGTTGGTGAAGAAGAGAACACAAATTCTAAAAGGGCTAATTCCTGGTGGAGAATCCTTAGATGAATACTCTTTGGTTAAGGAAACTCTTGATTATATTATTTCACTAAAAGCTCAAGTTGATGTAATGCAACATCTTGCCAATTCTCCTCAAATTCTCATTGATAATTATCTCGATATCATGGGATGTGATTAGGTTTTACTGATCGAATTGATTGATATGAATCTACTGCGTACACGTTACGTTCTTGTCTTGACTTAAAACCGACAATGAGCGATAAGCACTTATTGGTGGAGTTCTATTGATAATTCGATGGAATTAATTAATTAATTATAAATTAATTAGAGGAAAAGAGAAATTGGGTTAAATGTAATGAATAACCTATATATAGTATTTTTTTTCTAGGGTTTATATGTTGAATTATTTATGAAATAATTTTTGTAGCTCTTTTAGTCTATTATATATATTTCTTCATGAAATTAAAAAAACCAAAAGACTGGTTTGTATAGATGGCTAGTGAATTATACTCCTATATTTTCTCTTTTTTCCTTTGTCTTTTTAGCATCATTCTTTTATTCGTTTTGGATTACATAGTTATTTTTAAATGTATTTTATTTATTTTTATATTTTTGAGTTGAGGTTTTTACGAAGCATTCATCTCTGGATCGTTGTCGAGCTGAGAGACTCTTTGGTCGCACTCACCTTTATGGGTATGAGTTGCCGCTTTTCTTTACCTCCTCAAACCTTGATCATATAGTTTCCTATGAGCGTGATACACTGGGTAAGATGATGATGATGATTAGGTTTACCTTTATTTTTAATTTAAAGTTTTTTTTGTTACAGGATAAATTGAGGAAAAATTAAGACTAGGTGAGAATCAAGCTCATAATATTTCTTAAAATAATAGTAATTATACTGTCCAACTCACATAATAAGATTCATTTCTGTACTTCTGAGGATTCATTTGTGGATCGTTCTCGAGCAGAGTAACTTTTTGACTGCGCTCTCTTTTATGAGTATGTATGAGTTGCCGCCTTCCTTTATTCCCTAGACTTTAATTATAATTTCCTATGAGCGTGATACACTAGGTAAAATGGTAATAATAATAGGTATATAGCTTTATTTTTAATATCAAAATATTCTTTATTACAGGGTAAGTTGAGGAAAATTAATTAAAGACTAGGCAATAATTAAACTTAGTAATTACTCTCGGACTAACCGTAATTTAATTCAATTCTATATAAATTTATCTCTAATTATTTTACTAGCTAGTCTAAGAAAGTTAAACTTAATTTTTTTTCTGTTTCCTATAAGTATAATTCATGTAAGAATGAAATAATTTTGAATCTTTATGTTTAATCAGTATAGCATGCCTAAGAAAAAGTACTGATAAAGTAAAATATATACCACTAACTTTAATATTACTTTGTACAATTTTTCAATCATAAGAAAATTTTAATTGGCTCCTTCTTTTTTACTCTCTTGAGCTCAAAAAAGATGAACAAAACAATTAAAGTGTCTGACCCAGGGGACAACACAACCATGTACGGAGTTCAGATGAATTTGCATGGGCACAAAAATATTTTTGGAAATATATTGCATGTGTTTAATAAAACTAATTATTTGAGAACAATACTATAAACCACAACTTTTTAAAATAAAATAAAGTATTTTTTCCTTCTTTTTTCATTAAAGAAATCATGTATCCTTTTCTCTACACTCATCTCTCCTAATAAACTACAAATTCCTAATTCTAATAAAATGAGATCGATTTCGGTAAAGTGTTTAATCTGGTCAGTTTAAAATTGAGTTTTGTGTCCATATTAGTTTTACTCCCTCCGCATCATTTTAGATGTCCCATTTGGGTTTCACGGTCATTAAGGGTGGTGTGGGGTCCATTAAAAAGGTAATAGTTGGGTATTTTAATTGATTAAATTAATTGTAAATGTGATAATTGGGTATTGGGAGTAGTAAAAGTGGGGATATTTGAGTATTTTAATTGATTAAATTAATTGTAAAGGTGGTATTTGGATATTGGGAGTAATAAAAATGAGGGTATTTAGGTAAAAAAAGATAGACAAAAAAGAAAATGGGACAATTGATATGATTTTGCCAAATAAGGAAATGGGACAACTAAAATGATTCGGAGAGAGTATATAATTTTAAATACATTTTGAAATTGGTTCTAGTTGGGTTGGGTTAAACTTAAGATCGGGTAACTATTGAATCATTGAGTCTGTTTTGAACACCTCTAGTATATATTGTAGCCTCCCTCGGGTAACTCTGAAGATTCCACTTTATATCAATGCTTTGTTAACACCCTCGGAAGGGAATAAAAAACAATTGTTTTCATAAAATAACGATACAAATTATATATTCTAATTTTCTAACACTCTCCCTCAAGTGTAGTCGTGAAGTCTTCAACACCCAACTTGAATAAAACGTCTAAATACGTTGCAATTGATTTTGTTCGATATCAGTCAATTGGTCCTTTGATCGCACAAACGAAAGAATTATCACTTTTGCTTCATAGGTTGTCTTTTATGAAGTGTCTGTAAATCTCCATATGCTTGGTCCGATTGAGTTGACCCCAAATCTCAAAGATACTAATCACTACCTTATTCACTACAACAAATTTAGCTTTTTGCGACATTGGATATAGTGGCGTTAAAAAAATGCCACTAATTCATATTTTTAGTATCATAATTATTGGTTTTTATTTTAAGTTCCACCATAAAGTGATTTAGTGACACTTAATTGGGTCTTTAATGACATACGTAATTGTCACTATAATCTATAGTGACATTTGTGAGAAATGTTACTAGATCCTATGTCGCTAAAAGCTTTAGTGTGACTTTTTAATATGCTGCTAAAGCGTCTAATAAATGTCACTAAATCCTCTATATACACTATAAAAAATTTGAAATAGCGTGCTAAATATATCCCACTAAAAGCAAATTATGTTCTAGTGATTGTCACAATAAAGCTTTCAATGTGTCCCGAGTCATAAAACATCGGTGATCCTTTCAATCAAAGTTATTAGGATCAGATTCTACCTAGGATTGATGAAGAGGTTGGATCAGAGTCGGTTGAATCGGATCGTAGGATCGTGTGTTCCTACAAATATGCATTAATGTGCTTTGAATTACTAATTATCAATTACGTTTTGTGTGATTCTACAAATATGCATTAATGTGCTTTGAATTAGTAATTATCAATTACGTTTTGTGTGATTCTACAAATATGTATTAATGTGCTTTGAATTACTGATTTTCAAGTTTGTTTGTTCATTTTCAAGTTTTAAGGTGTAAGTAAAATTAATTCGACTTCATCTTTTAAGTTTTGAAGAAGAATCTTCCGAATAGTAATTTGTTAATTGTGAATCAAGAAAAAACTTGAATTTTTTAGAGATATTAATATAATTATTTCAAATACATATAATACTTACATAAGTGATATTTAGATTATATGAAAATGTTCTACAATTATTGAAACTACCGTTGTAAGATTGGATAGTTGGATGGTGGGATTGTAGTCTGTAGAGTCGTGTTATGAATCTAACACTTAAATTCTTAAGCTAAGTAGAATTTATCGCACGATTCTACCAAATTAAGATTCAACCTATGATCTGGATCAGTTGCTTCTGCAATTTACCAATTGTAGATCTGAATCGAGATTTTAATAACTATGCTTTAATAATTCCCCAAAATTTTTCTTCAGCACTAGACAACCACAATCATTTGTATTTTGCTTCTCCAAGTTACCAAATTCCTCTAACGAGAGTGAAGTAACTTAAAGTGGACTTTTATCTATCTCGATATCCTCCTCATTGTGCATCACTGTTAAAGTAACCAACTCAACCAAAAGCTTAAACTTATGGTTGAGGTCCCAAAATATGCTATATACTCTAACAATCAGTGAAGGCATGAAGATGCCAATGAGCATTTCTACTAAACACAACTTCTCTCCCTAGAAAAGTTCTCTTAGATATCTAAAAATCGTATAGACAGCTTCTACGTGTTGATTTAAAGGCTTATGCATATACTCACTACTCTAACCGCATAAGCTATATGTGGTCTAGTACGTGAGAGATTAACAAACTTTCATACCAATCTATGGCATCGAGATTTATGATTCAGTCTCAACGTGTGTATGTATATCATATCATATATATAAATCACAAATCTTTAGACCAAAAAACCATACATGAATTAATATTTTGTAATGGCTAATGGTCCAACTTGTGTTGTGTTGTGTTGTTATAAATTCAGCTCTATTCAATCTCTCGTTGTAAGAATCATTTAATTTGAAAATCTTTCTCAAGCTGAGAGACTCTTTTATTGTATTCTCCTTTATAGTCCCTCTTTAGAGTCTGATCATAATTTCTATCGGAGGGGTCTTTGAGGGTGTGCGAGGTGATCGATCATACAAGACCTCCACTTTCTCCCTTATATATGTAAAGGTTAATCAAAAAAAGAAATATATTATGTTTATTAATAAGATAAAATATAGTTACTATATAAATAAAGCGCAAAATAAAAAATTTTGCAAAGAAATCCCAAATTTTTTAAGACGCTCTGAATTAATTATGATGAAGGACTAATATCCACTAACATAGTTCATTTGTTATTAGATTATATACCATCTTAATTTATTCATTATTTGATTCACGCTTAGGCGATTAGGCCTAACCTATATAGATAGTTTACATGAAATTATACCACATACTTCATCCGTTTCATAATATTTGCTACATTTAATTTTTTTTCACGCAATCCAATTTACTATTTTGTTCATTTATATGTCGAATTATGCACATTTAAAAATTATAAAAAGTTTATATTTGAAAGTATGCAATTAAACGATTCAAACAAGATCCCACTTAACTATATTATTACTTGCATATTAGCCGCAATATATAAAATAAGCTTAAACGATGGATAGTGCCCAAAAACAAAATGTAACAAGTATTATGGAAACGGAGGAAGTAATAAATATTATAAGATTAACTAAAGAAGATAAAAGTATCAGATAAAATCAAACTAAAAATATTATGTCGAAAAAATAGAGCAAAATGAAAGAATATATACCTTCAATGGAAAACAAGAAAGCTCTATATAAAACACTCAACTGGAAATAATGAAGAGTAAAGAAATGAGAAAACAAGATTAATTAGAACAACCTCAAACCAACACATAAAAAGAGTTATTTACTTATCAAAATCAATGTCAGAGTCGGCCCTAACGGTGGGCAAGAGGGGCCGTCATCCAGGCCCCATATCAAAAAAGCAAAATTAATTATTGTAAAAGGTCCATATAAGTTATAAATTGCAAAGAAAAAAGGCTCAACCGTGCCATTTTCCTAGGGCCCCCACCCCAAATATCTAGGGCCGGATTAGATGAATGTAAATTAATAAATTATCAAGGAGGCTGTTGTAATGTAAAGATAGTTTGAGGGTTTTAGAGGTTGTTCTAATTCTTGTTTTCTAGTTTAGCCTTAGAAATGGACGGTAATAGTTATATACTCTCTCCGTTCCTTTTTGATCTTCCACTTTGGGTTTTTCATAAATATTAAGAAAGAAGAATCTTTGGTGGTAGTGAGTATTATTTTAATTATATAGTAGTGGGAAGTAATGATTATATTGGAATTATTAGAGAAAAAAATAATTAAATAGTATTGTGAAGTAATGATTGTATTGGAAGTATGAGAGAGAAAATAATTAAATAATAGTGTGAAGTAAGGAAAGTGGAATTTTAAGAGATAAAAGTGAGATGAAAACTTTTCAAAAATAGAAAGTATTCTAAAGTGGAAGAACTTTTGAAACTACCCATTAGGCCGTTATAATTAGGTAGAAAAATATAAAGGAACGGAGGGAGTATATTGCATTACTAATAGGTTTTTTAATAGAACACAAAAAAAAAACATATTTAATACTTGTATAATATTTTTGTTATGAGCTATAATTAAGGTGATCATCTTTATTGAGTTGAGTCGTGTATGTTTAGAGTATTAAGGTGATCATTTACAATTTAAATTAATCTATTAGAGAAAAGAGTTAATTAGATGAATTCATCTCATAAGACAATCTCATACAAAAGAATCTAAAAAAGTTTTAATCAAAAGCATACATCAAACATTCACAAAAATAAAGAGTATTAGAAAGCCCAAAAGGAAAAAGTGTTGTATAAGCCCAATTACCAAAAGCCAAAAAAGTCCAAATAGTAGAATGTTGCTTAAATAGCTGCACCTTTATGAATACATCACGTCTTTTGAGAGATCGTCGCTTTAAGAGACCATTTTTAAAGCCCAACCCAATTTCCAAAACTATCTACTACTCGCACGCATGTTATAAAAAAATACCTGTTATAGTTTTTAATAGGTATTTTGAAGTAGTTTTAGTAGGCATTCAAATTAATTTTAGTAGGTATTTTCGCATACTAAAGTAAAAATTTTAAATCGTTGATGTTGACATTTTGAACTAGTTATAGTAAGCATTTTTGCAAACTGAAGTAGACATATAAACACCTACAACACATAATATAAACTCCTACACTAATCAACCTAAACTCCTATAGCACATAATATAAACTCTTACATCACATAACATATAAATACCTATAACAAAAAAACTTAATCATCTACAACATATAATAAACCTACAACACTTAACAAAAACACGTACAACAAATAACCTAAACAACTACAACACATAATCTAAACCCTTACAACAGATAACCTAAACACCTATAGCACATAACACCTAATTGACAACTTTAACACGTTAAAAACATCTACTTGACATTATGTAACCCCTACTTAACATATCCTAAATGCCTACTTGAGGTATCCTAAACTCTACCAAGTAAGCGTGTAATCACACCACATTTTCCGTTTTGGTATTTTTAAAAATCTAATGGGTCTACCAATTGATTCGTCTCTTCAAAAGACGGTCTTTCACAGCATAATAGTACAATTCTAGAACATTTGTTGTAAGAATCAAGTGTACAACATTCCATTACTTACTTGCCAAATGATAATTGAATGCAAGGGCAAAATTTATATAGATAAAATAGTGTGTAGCAAGCTGGTGGAACATAAGAAATCTAAGATTAATTTTTTACTTTGACTATTTAGTGTTATGAAAACCAAATGTGAGTTTAACTATATGAATTTAAGGTCTATGATATAGGAAATCTCTCAATTCGCATATGAACTTCAATTATAAAATTCATATTTATAAACTATAGATCGGAAAAGAGATTAAAATTAAAGTGATTTATGCTAATTTTAAACTCTTGTTATATTAATTAACTAATTAGATTAAGACCCTATTAGTTTTAATTTCAAACTCTACTATATATATATATCGATTAAACTAATAAGAATTTGACTTAAATTTATCTTGAAGCGAAGTCAGATAGTCTCAAACTCTCAACATACATAAGGTTAACAAAGAAATTTCAATCCAAAATTTTAAATCATATTACCTCCGATTTGAAATTATGAAAAAAAAAAATCATATTTGGGTAGAGATTGATATGTTTAACGTTAAAATTGATCAATTTCAAATTAAAATTTAAATTTTTACCTTAATTAATATATTTAAGGTTTACTTTAAGTTGGAATTACTACCTTTAAGGTCAAAATTGATACATTTAATCCTAAATAACGATCGATATTCAGTGAAGAAAAACTTAATGTAGTGTTTAGGAACAAGTATTTCATATTAATTTAAAGATTTCAAATATGAATCATAAATGAAGAATTTGAGAATGACAAGGTCTGAGTAGTCATTCTCAAATTCTCAACTTTATATACAAAAACTATGGTGGAATTTGATCCAAATTATTCAAATTAAAAAATTTTTAATTTACCAAATAATAAATTTAAGCCAATTTCAAATTGTCAAATAAAATATCATTTTCAAATATGGCATTAAAAAAATAGCAATAGTCCTGAGAAAAGCTAAATTAGGCTTTGACTACATAAAACCCTACGTAAATCTCGTTTTGGGCTTTGGCCTATGCGGGTTTAGGAAGACAATATTAGTCGTATAAATCGCCTTAACTTTCTACTGAGCTTATTGTTTGGGGCACGGTTATTTAAAATAATCTTGATTCTAATCTACAATTTTACGATCTTACGATTAAAAATAGGCAACCAATTCAGAAACAAGATCTTAACGTCAGTAGAATTATGCGTTCTACTTAGCTCAAAAATTTGTAGTAGGATCACAACACGGTTTTACGATCCTACGATCCAGTCCTACAAGAGTAGTTTCAATCGTAAAATATTTTCTTATAATCTAGCTAGTTCACACACATATATGACGTGAGAGTAATCTTATAAAAGTAAATAGTGATTAATAATATGACGTGAGGTACCGTTAGTCCGATACTCGATAAACATCAAGGAATATAAGTAACGACTATATTAACAAGTTGAGCCAATTGAGAGTTAATTAGACTCGAGAAATATTTCAACAATCTCGAACAATGCAAGAATGTAAATTAATTAGGTTTAATTAAGAGGAAATAGCAACAATAATCACCTAGCTGAGTGATGGGGAAGGGGGCTGAACATGCCAAGTGGGTCCATTTAACCAACCATTACAAAATCCAACTATACAATATCTGATCCCAATATATTCTTGGGTTTTAATATTACTCTTTATGTGCAATGACAACAACTAACTGCATCAACTATTGGTTTAGCCCTTCTTCTCAAATCTCTCCCATATATTCACTTGTCCCCATAAACCATATACTACTATTGTGTATTGACAACTGTGTTTAATGTATTTTCTCAATAAACCTTTGAAAAACTTTCTAATTTTAGTATCACCCTCTTGGAGTATATGACAAAAGGATTTTATAAGATATTGATTAACGATCAGCTTAAACTTTTGGTTGCGTTTGTTTATTGATATGGTATCAAAAGTTAGCGAGATAAGAGGTTACGGAATTGAATTTTAGTCAACCCTTCTTTAAAGTGGAATATTTTGCTTCATGTATGAGGTGGGTATGTGCTGCATCCATTTATAGTTTTAGCTTAATGGACTCTTGTGTGTAGGGGTGTGTTTGAGTATATAACATATTATGAGGCTTCAACTATCAACTTAAGCTTTTGGTTAAATTGGTTATTTGACATGTTTGGTTCTAATAGTCAATCAGAAACAACCTTCTTATTGGTGATTAACAAAGACTTGAGCTTGATCGATCAGTTAATACTAAAGTTTACTAATCGACTCACATAATATCTTGATCGATGTAAGGAAACGTGACTTGGTACATATTGTTTGTTGATCATTGTTTTGGTAGATGAGACCATAAAGGAAGTAAATGCTAAGTTAGAATAATGAAAACAAGCGTGGGAGTTATCAGGGTTCAAATTGATTCGGAGTAGGATGAAGTACATAAAGTAGATCGTTAGAAAAAGTAAGATAGTGAGGTATCAGGGTTCAAAACAAGCGTGGGAGTTATCAGGGTTCAAGTTGATGTTTCAATTACCTTGGATCCATATTTTAAAGTAGTAAGGACATCCAACAAGATATGACCTAAAGAATTACGCAAGGGTACCCTCAAAGCTAAAGAGCAAGTCTTATCGATCAATCAAAATGCTAGAATTTTAGAATGGGTCATAGTAGGAATATGAGTATCTAAAATATGAGTGCTTCGAAAATTGAGTTGACACCCTGAGAGATAGAATTCAAACCGAAGATATAAAAAGGGTCTCGAAGTAATCTTTATTTCTACTTATTGCTTTTAATTTATCGTTAATATTGCTCCTTTAAAAGTCAATCATGAGTTTTAGTTGATAATGCTATATAACGTTTTTTGTTGTTATGATCATTGTTAGAGTTTTTAAACTATCAAAATACTACAAAGAATTAACGTTTGACCAGATAGTTTTTTGCAAAGAAAAGCATTATGTAAGGTGGTTTTTGCAAAGAAATGCATTATGTAAGGTGGTTTTTTGCAAATAAATATATATAATATCATTTTTTTAAAAAAAGTGTATAAATTAGGTGGTTTTATTTAATTTTTCCTAAAAATAATTTCACTAAAAGAATGTCATATATTTACATCTTTAGCCCCAAAAGTTTACTTGATTCTTTCACATAAATGGTACTCCTCCTTTCATTATTACACCTCACTTTTGTACTAAACCCCTTTTACTCTTTTTTATTATTTCAAGCGACACTGATAATTACTTATTCCAATCAATAACTTCTACATAATACCACTTTAAAATTGACCCTATTTGTCACTATAAACTTTCTACTAAAAGTGTCTCATCATGGGAGAACTTAATATAAGTTAACCTAATATTTAATTTACACAAATTCTTACTTGAGACCGTCTTTACAAAAGACGTCTCAAGATTGGGCCAACCCAATGTTTAAATTTAGAAAAAAAATAACTATATTTACTACAAAAGGAAAGTTGGTTGGGCTTTTGAGAGTCATCTTTAGAAAAGACGGTCTCTCAAGAGAGTACCTGTTTAATTTAAAATAAAATAAAAAAAGTAGTTATCAAGTATGTCTTGTTTAGTTACATTTCAATTTATTTAATTAATTTTTTAAAATTATTAAATAAACTGCTTATATGAATCTATCTCACGGTTACATGCAAGACTTGCTTATGTGTAACCCTTGTGGGGTGTGACTATTAATTATTCAAAGCTTGCATGTTTGGAGACTTGAGTTTGATTTCAATTGTATGAAATGCTATTAAAGACTCTCATCAGTCATCACTATCGTATTCCAATTAAAATTATATTGTAATTACTACTCTTAATATTATTAAACTTAATATTTCATGTATGTTTTTATTCACAATATTTTTAAAAATATAAATAAAAATATTTCATTATTAAAGAATTTATTCACAATATTTTTATTCATATGTTTTCTCAGAGCTAATGAAGATTGATGATTCGTTTTGCTATGCTATTTTTATCATAAACATTTACTTATGTTTATGATAAATATAAAATCATTTAATTTTTTATTCCCTTTAATAAATAAAAAAACCTATTTCCCAACAATTAGAGTTGAATGATATAAATTATCTAAATAACATATTTGTGTGATTCACTAGTACTCATCTTCTTTAAAATAATAGGGCAAAAATTAACTTCCTGATTTTAAATGATAAATTTAATGCCATATATTTCTTTTTTTTTCTTGAATAAAGAGCTACTAATATAAGTTAATATTTATGAGAATTAGGTCATGTTTCATCTTTAAAAAAAACTTATTATTTGAAAAAAACTTAATTTATTTATTATTTTTTTCTTACATCAGGTTTGATTATCATTGCTCTTTTTCCTAGCCCTTTCTTCCAACCTACCTTCATCTTTAAAAAAAAAAATTATTATTTGCAATATTACGAGAATCAAATATTGTCTAAATTGAAAATCAAACACAACTTTTCAAAAAACAATCATATATTCTACTACCTCCTATTCAATCCATTAATCCTATTTGTTTTTTACGCTTGCTGAGACAACATTTTAACCTTCTATATCTCTGATTGTTTTTAATTAAAAATTATAGAAAATAGATATTAATAATCTTTATATTGAGACGAATCAAACAAGATTCCACAATACAAATTAAGAGTGAAAAGTGAATAGTGAAAAAAATCAATGGGACTAATGAGTGGAATAGAAGGGAGTATAATATAATTCAGCAAACACTACAACAACAAATTTAATTTTTTGCGACGTTGGAGTTAGTGGCATTAAAAAAAAGATTTATATATTTAGTGTAATAATTATTGGTTTTATTCTAAGTTCCGCTCTAAAGTCATTAAGTGACACTGTATTTGGCCCTTTATTGGCACATGTAATTGTTTTATAGTTTAATAGTGGCATATATGAGAAATGTCACTAGATCCTATGTGACAAAAAGTTTCAGTATGATTTTTTTTTATCATGCTATATAGTCTAATAAATGTCACTAAATCCACTATATACTATTACAAATTTAAAGTAGTGACATTTAAATTAGGAAAAATACTATGAATAATACAACTTTTTGCTAATTTTCTTACAATAATATCAACTATTAATTAACCGTGAATAATACCAACTTATGGGGGTATTTTCCTAGAATAATATCAACTTTACTTTATCAACTAATCTACCAATTTTTTATTTTAATCACCTATAGTTTGATTTTTAATATATTAGGGATTTTCTAGGAAAACATTTTGGTATTATTCATGGTTAATCAATAGTTTGTATCATTGTGAAAATTATTAACAAAAAATTGTATAATTCATAATAATTTCTCCTTTAAATTAAAGGAAAAATTACCATGAATAATACCAACTTTAAGGGTTTTTTCCTAGAAAATCCTTAATATGTTAAAAATAAAACTATAGGTGATTATAAGACAAAAAAATTTGGTAAATTAGTTAATAACTTAAAGTTGGTATTATTCTAGGAAAATAACCCCTAAGTTGGTATTATTCATGGTTAATCAATAGTTGGTATTATTATAGGGAAATTAATAAAATGTTGTATTATTCACGGTAATTTTTCCTAAATTAAATGTTACTAAATATATCTCACTAAAAGCAAATTATGTTCTAATGTAATCCTTTCCTCGGCCAACGTTGTAACTAAAAAATATACCTCCTTCATTTCATAATACTTACTACTAAGTGTGACATATAGTATGGAAAAGTGTCACTATTAGTAACGAATATTATGTAACGGAGTAAGTATTGAAGACGAGATCATGTTCTCCTAGGCACCAACTTTGTTAACAAGTAAAGCACCGCCACCCAATACATCGAGCTACTTTCTTGGCATCTATACCTATATATGGACCATATTGTTAGCTATTCTATATCTAATCCATAAAATACAACTAAGATAACGACATAATCTATTACATCAACTTAGCATCCCATATTTTAAACTTTTTCTTGAGTACATTATTTTCATTTGCTATTTATATACCTTGCTATATGGTCTTGTACACACACTTCCTACAATTAACAACAATTTCTACATAATAAAAATAGTTCATTTAAAGATTCTTCTTTTCCTAATAATATATGGATCCTTCTGATCATCATAATTTCATGGTCTCGTCTCTTGATGAGGCGCATCCTGAGACTATGGACTTTCTCTCCAATGCTTGGTGCAATTTTGCACTTCAAGCTTTAGAACCCAAGCTACAAGACGGTTTGTCGATCCCTGTCCGAGAAAGCACCATGAAAATGTTCGATCATTTGGTAAGTTTTAGGCCCGTTTAATGATCATGTTATATAAACTTGTCTGAATATGGGCGAATTAAAAATAAAAGGTGATGTCACTAATAATTCAAAAAAAAAAAAAAACAAATGGAATGCAAATCCTTGCTAATGGCAAGGCTTGATCCATAAACGTTACTGTCTAATCAACTCAACCAAATTCTTATTAGTTGTGATTTTACTATAGTACTATTAAATTTTTTTCTATTTTTTAAGTGATGTTACTTGCTTACGTAGACTACCATAAGATCTGCCCTTGTGTCTCTAAGTGTCGTGGAGTGTTATTGGTCGAGTTTTGGGGCAATAATGTTTCAGGTCGTGTTATATGAGTTGACATATTAATACATTTTCATTTTAGTATTAAGTTGTTTGTTTGATTTGGTTTATTTTAAATTGATTAAATTTTGAACCAGTCAAACCAGCTAAAACACCTATATTTATATATGCTTACTAGAATGCTAAGCTTAGTGTCTATGATTGCAGAAGATGGAAAAGAATAGTATAAAGATGGATGATCCTAATTACATGAATTCCACATCTCCTTGGAAATCAAATGATTTGAAGGTAAATACTTTTTATTAAAAAAAATGTTCAAAACAGACCTGATAAGTCAATCTTATAATCGAACTTGATTTGATCTGACTTTAAAAATGACTTATAATTATGTAAAAAGCAATATAGACACATAATAAACACTTAATCCGAAATCAACCCGATAACCCGAATGAACACCCCTATAATTTATATGTGCATCAACAAAATTGTTACGTTTCATTACTAAATACAACTAACCGTTACTATTGTCTATTGTGTGTATGTACTTGAGGTCCAATTTATTTAGGATGCCTAACGTGTATGAATATCCTTGTCGTCCCTTTTATTGCATACTGCTTAGGATAGGGTCATACTCAAGTCCTTTAAGATTACCTACTCTAATAATGGAAAAAGTGCATGTATATATATTATCCATACAAAGGATTACATAAAACTTCCTACCATATAATATAATAATTAATAATAATAACAATCAAAGTCTAATATAAAGTCATATACTCTTTCATTAATTAATATTCCATTTAGTCACACTCCTAATATTTAATTTGGTATACGCTATTTTTATGTGGACTAAGTTCATACAAAACCTATTGAAGTCAATTTGAACCTTTTATGTTGATTTCATCATCTGTCATCCAAACTTTCCTATATAATAATTACTAGATTTCATTTGAATTTTGAAGATGATACATAATTTATAAATAATGTTAATATATATTATAATAACTTTGATTACTAGCTTCTTTATATATATATATATATATATATATATATATATATATATATATATATATATATATATATATATATATATATATATATATATATATGTAGATTTCGTGCTCTTGTTAGAAATCATTCTCTCTGTGAGACGACCTCATAATCAGAAGGGCGACATATATACTAGTAATCGTATTAGTTGAGTTATTCAGTCTATATATGAATAATATTTCACAATTAGACCATTTTACACAAAAATCTATGTTTATTGATAGTGTTTTTTGAAAATGTATAATGCTCCCTTCAAGCTATTATTGTGTAAACACATACACAATGCAAGTTTATCTTAATGCTTGTGTTTTCTTTGAGAAATTTTCATTATAAACCAATATGTTAAAGAGTAAACTAAAATATGGTCGGTGGGTAGTCGGTGAAGCACCAATTCTTTGGGTTAGTCGGAGGAGTAGACAATGAAATGTGAATGTAACTTGTGAGTTGTGAGTTGTGAGTTGTGAAAGTCAAGTATTTGTTAGATTCTAATTATTACTAAAATAGAAGTGATCGTGAAATCAAGTTCACATATTGTTGTGAGAGACGATGGTCTCCCGAGAGATGTATTAGATGTATGGTGTAAATAGTCCAATCAATACAAATTAAAGAGAAATGTAGGCTCAATGTTTTGAGATCGTCTCTTTAAGAGACGATCTCTTATAAGAGTAGCTGAATCATGTTATAAATGAAAATCATTTACAAGATCACTTTTTCTAACGACCAAAAAAGTAAATATGACTTAGTATATAGTATATAATTTGCGTATAAAAATTAAATAAAATTGACAAGATATTTAGACAAGAACTCTATTTCACATGATTCGAATTAAGTATTATATTAGAAACAACCTTAATACTTTTTAATATCTATGTCATAATAGTCACCAATAATTTTTGATATGTTTCCTTTGAAATGGATTTTAATTTATTATTGAAAAGGCTATTCATTCTTATTATAATTAGTTCTTTGTCGTCCTAAGTTGCGTAAGGAAGCAGCCTTTATCCTCTATTTATTGCCTAATTAAAGTTGATAAAACTTTTATGAAAAATAAACATTCTCTTTTTTAATTATTTTAATTTATTAATTCTCTCTTCTATTATACTTGGTACTGATAGAAATTAGAATGATAATGTCATTTATCCTCTGAACATGTCAGTATGTCACTATTAATAACAAATATTTGAGAACATGCCTAATATTTTCCCTCACTCAATTGATGTTTTTTTTACATTTAATTTCAGTCTTGGATTTGGATGCAACAAGCAATGCACCCTGAATTAAATTACAATTCCGGCAGCGTTAGGAAGAAATGGGTATGATTTATAAGTTGTGCGTATAAATAATAAAAAAATTATGGTGATTGATTTGGCGGATAATTGTTTTTTGAAATTACTCATCCTACTTTTTTATTAAAATTATTCTCTAATGAAAAAAATATAAATTAGTTTTGTTTTATTGGTTTAATAAAAACCTTTTAGGAAAATTGAATTGGTTTTAATTTAGATGAAAAGAATTTGAAAAATATTGGTTTAAATTCAATTTCAAATAGGAATATTTACCAACGGATGAAAAACATTTCTCCACCTTAAAAATATGTCTTACTTTCATACTGATGCAATTAGGCTGGGTTTAGTTCTTCTCTTTTTTTTTGGTAATAATAAAAATTTTATTCGCCAAACAAAAAAACACTTTTCCAACTATACATAATTTAATTTATTTTTTTTTTAAATATTTAACAGTCTCAATGGAATATGCCATTTGGAAACGTGTCAATAAAAAAATGGTTAAAGGAGAACAAGGAAAAAAGAAAAGAGGAAAAGAGGCTTCAAAGAGCTGAAGTGCATGCAGCTTTGTCCATAGCTGGGCTTGCAGCTGCACTAGCGGCTATAGCCGAGGAGTCCTCGAAAGCGAAAGTCGAGCCAGACTCAAGCCCAGCTAGGAAAGCGGCTCTCGCTTCAGCCACGGCTATTGTGGCTTCTCAATGTGCCCAAGCGGCTGAAAAAATGGGAGCTAAAAAAGATCAGCTAAGCTATACTCTCGGCTCGGCTCTGACTGGAACTAGCACAGCTGATATCGTCACTCTTACAGCTGCTGCTACTACATGTAAGATCATTTTTCATATTCTCGTTATGGTATGTTTGGCAACTTAAAATTCATTTTCAAATGTTGAATTATGTCAAATATTGTGTTTGCCGAATCTTAATTTTGTAAATGTTGGAATTGAGTCAATTGCATAGAATTTCAACAACAATGAAAAAACGTTCAAGTATCAAAATTTGCAAATTTCATGTATATAGGTGTCATTTATAATTCTTTAAGCATATATACAACTAGTGTTACATAACATTTGGTATAACCGTAAACTAAATTGTAAACTAAACTCGACCAAAATGTAATTTAGAGCTCGTTTGTTAATATTTCAATTTTATTTTTCAAATCAAAAACAAAAAATAGAAAACCAGAAAAAATAATTTTTGATTTAGTAGTCAATTTTCAAAATTATCACGTTTCGAATAAACTTAACTTTTTTGTACTTTATAGAATATAAATTGAAAATTAAAAACCAAAAAACAAAAAATCATATTAATAATGAATGGGCCTTAATTGTTTGGTATGAATGGGCCTTAAATGATTTACTATTTTTCGGCTTGGAATTAATTAAGTGTAAATTAAACAAAAATCTTATATAAGTGAGGTGAACTCACAATAACTAATTGAGAGATTGCAATTTATTTTTATTTTGTAAAAACGATTGTTAAAACATCTCATGATCCCATCAATATATTTTTCTTAATTTTATTTAAGTATGATAAAAAATTTTAAAAACCCGAAAAGTTAAAATCTTAGTGTCATCGCAATCTGTATATCTATTCTTCGAGTCGTTTATAAAAATAAAAATGTAACAAAAACAATTGTGCAACAGCATTAAGAGGAGCCGCCACATTGAAGGCAAGAAAAGGGTGCAAGAAGAGGCTTAATGGTGTACCAATTATGCCAATTGATGTTGATTCTAGCATTAGTAGGCTTCTTGATGATCTTGATTTTCAGAAAAACAGAGCTTTACTTGCTAAGGGTGCTCAACTTACTATTCACACATCCAATGGTACTAATTCTTTATTTATCTTGCTTTTTATATTCATTTTTATTAAAATTTATTGTTTATTTTTATATTCTATATAATCGTGAGATGTAAGGTGTCAAGAAACCAACACAATCAAAAGTTTAAAATGATAGTTGAGGTCTAGGATATATTATATACTCTAACAACGTAACACGCCTCCTGACACGAGAGTCATTTGGGATAGAAATGTGGACATTCTACTTGAATTTGTGGGGTAATGTTTTTGCCATGTTGGAATTGATAGCATGCCAAGAAATCAACTCAACTAAAAACTTGAGCTGATATTTGAAGCCTCACAATCACAATATATTATATATGTATACGATCTAACAAAAAGGAATATATTATTTAATTAGTCTAAATAAATAAACCGAAAATGAGAATCGAGTTTTGTTTAGCACTCTTCCAAAAAAATATTATGAGTTTGATTGTCAGTTGTTTTTCTCCCCTAACAAACACTCAAAATTAGATTAATTAATTAATTAAAAATGAAGGGGCCATTTTCAATTTAGGAAAAATCCTTCAATTGAAATGACACATCATTAGCATGATTTAAGAATAATTAGCTACCTAAACTCTGTCTTTATGCATAAAGGCTAAAAGATCTTGTTATGTCAAATCTAACAAAATCAGGCTTAAAATCAGTGATAACTGCCAAATTTGTTTGATTCCATCAAATTCTCCTATTATTTTAAAAGGGAATTTGACTTAAAAATTACTCATATAAGAATGACAAATGATAATTATAGTCATTAATTTAGTATTTTAAACAAGTCGAGATACAAAGAAAGAAAAAAATGATAAATTAATCAAAGTTTAAAAAGATATTTTAATTCTAGGAAAGATTACGGAAAGCTAGTCCTAAAATTACAAGGACGGAATTTCTTTTAAGGGATTATTACTCTTTTTTTTGTGTCATTAATTTTACACTCTTTTCTTTGTTCACAACGATTATACCGTTTTTTTTAATTACATCCATAAAATTATTATCTCTCTATCTTAACACTTATTTCCATTATCTATTTATTTTTCTATAAAATTTTCATAATTAAATCTACTAACTTAATTCGGTACATTGATTTGTTTTCGTGATTTTTACAATAAGTACAAAAACAATGAATTAGCACTTTTGATTGATTGATAATATTATTTTCATTAACACTACAAATCACTAACTGTACATACTTATCGATGTGTTGAATATTATGCCACAAACGTACTTCTATATGTGTACAAATTTCAATTATAGAAACGTCAAAAAGAGATTCATGAAATTTCTTTTTCTTATGTAATTTGAGTGATACACTTCCTAAATCATTTTCAATAAATCATTCAAATTAGCAAAATATTAAGTACCCACATAAGGCAGGGTCCAAGTGGGGGTGCGGACAAATCATACCCATAGGCCATACCCCCAAGGAGAGCGTAAAGAGAGATGCGCGTAGTCAAGAAACCCTTCAATTGATGCCTGCGCCTACTAAAGGTCGAACCCCAAATCTTCTGCTCCACATGCAGATGCTCTATCCATTGAGCCACAAGCGCTTTTGGTTAGCAAAATATTAATACCGACCCAAAATCTCTTCCATCATCATTAACACTCAGTGTATTTCGTCCATAGAAAAATCATGAGCATGGATTAGAAAGGAATAATGGCAGTAACTCATACACATAAAGAAAAGTGTAACCAAACAGTCCCTTAACGTAAAACATGCCACTGGTTAAAAGCTAACCTTTGAAAACCCTATTTTGATTTTTTTTTTTTTTTTCCTTTTTTAATATTAATATTGACGTATGACTTGTGCCTCCATTTATAATTGAACAGGAAAATGCATGTTGAGGATTGTCTCAATACGTTTAACCAACGAGGCCAAGGTGATCATGAGGATGATGAAACGTAACATTTTGAACATTATCAAGACCAGCAAAGATTGTAAGCCCCTACATTTTATTTTGATTTAATTTCACTAAAAATACGATTTTTCTTACAAAAGTCCAGCCTATATCTCCTTTTAACTTATAAAATCACTAATCAGTTTTTTTAAATTTAACTTACAAAGTCAGCCCCAAAACTTAAGACGTCTATTGTATAGACAGTCTCAAGTAAGAATTTGTGTTTTCTTAAAGAACCAATTACCTACAAGACTGAAATCGGCCCAAGACAGGTTTTTATATTACATTTATGTTTATTATTATTATTGAAGCTCAATATATGTTAGATACCCTATCATATCTGGCCGCTCAAATGAGAGTCTTTTTGGACTAGAATTGTCAATGCAACACACGCATTGTTGTTATATAGTGCGCTAAATATTCCACTCAAATAATAAGTGGATGAGATTCAAACTCATGATCATAATAAGGAACCAACTCAACCAAAAATTTAAGCTTATAATTGACATTTAATTTATATTATATACTCTATCATGTTCTCACACAAAAGATTAAGCTGAATGACGAATCAATATTTTTATTTTTAGGTCTAATTCTAGATCTACAAGCAAAGCTATACAAAGATGCAGGAGGAGACGAAGTTGATAAATGTTATGACATAGTTTTAATGACAACAAGAGGGCCAATCAAGATAGACATGGCTGATAATTACAATCGTTACAAGATGTGGGCAACAACCATCCATCAAATGTTAAGTTTGCCTTCATCAATTAAAAAAATATGAATTTCAATTCTTTAAATAATTAAGTTTTATCACTTCTTAAGTAATAATTAGCCTGCTTTTGTATAATTATTAGTTTATCAGTTCCTATATATGTGAAATCCACTCCATAAAAAATTATATCCCTTGTAATATCTTGATGTCATTTCTTGAGAGCTCATTATGTTACTAAATGTAAATCATATATATAATCAGAAGGTCTCCTGAGCGACCGTCTATGGTAAAGATGGTTCTCCCCAACAATACAGCCCAATGATTTTAAATTTAAAAATAAGGCTGATGACTAATCAGTTACTTATTTTGCAAAATGGATTGGCTCATATTTACCCGTCTATGCTATAGACAGTCTATAGCAAGAATTTGTGATATATAATGTCCTTTGTCCTTGAATGAATATAATTGTTAATAAAATGTCCTTAAATAAATATAATTGTAATAAAATGACATTACACGCATATTAAGAATACAATAAATACCAAAAGAAAAAACAATTTTTAATGAAAAACGACAACAATTGCCCAATACAAATACAAAGCCTTAACCACCAATACTTGCTTTACAATATTATAACTAATCAACTAGGCTATTAAGAAAAGCACCAACTTTAAATTGGTTAAAACAAGTTATAAATATTTTTAAGTTTTTCTTTTCTTTAATTGTAAACTATTTGTGGGCTCGACCTGAAGAGTCGTCTCGGTAAGAGACGATCTCTTTAGAGAATAGATGTTATTAATGTGTCAATATTGAATGCGGATGAAAAATTGTCGGATGAAAAGCAAGCCTTACTTCTATTGGCTTTTCAAATTTTTCTTATTAGGAGTAAGGAGATCATTCTTGATCAAACTTTAAATTTTTATCAAGCCAAAAACCTTTACATCTGCTTGATACTTCCTCTTGTTTTTATTACATGCTACTCTCTCCGTCCCATTTAATTTGCATTATTTTCAATTTTAGTCTGTCTCACTTAATTTGCATCATTTCTATTTTTGGACTATGGCCCACCACTTTCTTTTAATCTGATCCATACATTTTAACTCTCTTTAATTTCAACCACACAATTCATTCTCTCTCTTCATTTATTACCATTATTTTCTTAAAAAACACTAATTTTCTCTTTGCTTCAAACTATATGAGACAGAATCTTCGCTCTATCTATTACACTATTTGACTCTTAACACTTTTATTGTTAGTAATTAATTGTTAGCAATTGAAAACTAATTAAAGTTAATACTAAGAAGATGTCACTTTAATAATTTTTTCTGAAAAAAATGTAAGCAATATCATTTTATGAATACTTTCACCGTCTTTCAGATTTTGCTATATTATTCAACAAAAACTCAGATTTTAATTTCCGCAATGTAACAAATTTAATGGCATAGCAAAGCAATAATTATTATTCAAGAGCCAAGAATATCAACTAATACAAACCAAAACAGAAGATGTTGTGTTTTCTTTATTCCAAATAGTATTTATTAGTATTAATAATTTATATAGTATTCCATTTGTTTGTATTTGTATAGGTTATGTGCCTATAAGTAGTATATTTTTCTAATAGGTTGATACAAGTTCTCTTCTTTTCAAATGACATTTTGGATGTATTAACCTGAAAATTGAATGTTAGTGATCGTAAATTTGTGATAGCATAAGTATCTATGACTATTAACAAAATGTGACTCCTTATAATCAATCTTGGAATTGCCGGCCAATCAATCTGAAAATAATCCAAACAAAGAAATCCCAATGCAAGAATTTTTATGTCCACATTATTGCAATTCTAAAGGTGATGATATGACATATGATTAGTGGTGTTCATTAGCGTGTAACCGACATTTCAAGTACCCGGTTAGTTGGGTTTCCATTTTAACGGTCCGTACTTATATATATATATATATATATATATATATATATATATATATATATATATATATATATATATATATATATATATATATATATATATATATATATATATATATATATATATATACTTGAGAAGGGTAAGAAGAACTCTATACCCTTAATTTTACTAAAATAAAAAAAATATATGATCCCGGTTGTGCCAAAAACATATAATTATAAAAGTAACTATGTTACACAGAAAGTAACTATGACATAAATTTTTCGAATGTTTTTGCTTTATAATATAGTCCTTTTTTGTATATATAGTAACAAAACAAAATCAAACCAAAATCCTTCTTATTTGATCATATATATATATATATATATATATATATATATATATATATATATATATATATATATATATATGGGTAGAATCAAGTGAAAATACTTTAAGTGGTGAAAACTGAAAATCAGAGAGGGGTATACAAATTGTAGCAAAAAAAGTATATATTATTTTATATGATGTATTTATCAATATCTTATTGTATGTTTTTTCCAAGTCAATATCTTTGTCATTAATTAATGTATTTATTAGAAATACTCTTTTTGTCATTATTCACCAAGTAATTCTCTTAGTATCTTATCGTATGTTTTTTCTAAGTCAATAAAAATTATATGTAAGACTCTTTTTTTTAGCTCCATAACACTTCATTATTTGTCTTATAAGATGAACAACTTTATAGTAGATCTCTACAACATAAATCCAAGTTGATTCTCTAAGATGCTAATATATCTCCCTAACGTATTTTATAACCCTTTCTTATAAAGTATGATTCATGAGATTTATTTTCCGAAATTAGAGCAATTTTGGACATGTCTTTATCTTTATTCTTGTACATGATTACTAGAGTACTTACCATCATTGTGTATCCTACTTACCCTCCAAATCTTGAATAGATCAGTTTACCAAGTTAATCTAATTGTTTCCAAGTATTCCATAACTCTGATTCAAAAAAAGTATTCCATAACTCAATCAGCCATTTTAGTAGGATGTATTAAACGGTGGTAATGTGAAGAAAACTAATGTAATTTTGTTTGAAAAATTTCTTGCCACCTTGATAGTCATGCTTTGTTCAACTTAAGGTAGTATTAAGTGATAATGAAAATTTGTGAACAAAAAAACCTTTTTACGATCAAAGTTTCATGTCTTCATTACATGAGAATAACATGAAACTTTTAATAAAATTTTACACTATAAATCATTCTCATTACCACCATTGTAAATAACTAGTCAAACGGGCCGAATAGGTATAATATATACCATATAGCCCAACTACTTTTTCTAGTTTCATTTTCTTCAAAGCTCCTCCAACTCTAATTTTTTTATTTTGAAGTTTCAATTTACTTTTATGGGAGTGACGGTTGTGCCTCCTTGTCTCATATAGCATTTACTTGTTCTCCATTAATTATCTCCTCAAAACACTACCTCCATCAATCCTTAACGTTCCCATCCTAATCCAAAATTCTTATCCTTATTCTTAATACACTTTACTACACCTTAATTAATACTATTGTTTGCCTCCTTTATTATCCAATAAATATCTATTGTAACTCAAAATATCTGAAATTTGGACAGACCATAACAAGCCTAGATATTTGTAACTCAAAATATCTGAAAGATCAAAAGCCTAGATATTTATACTTTCCAAACTATAAAAGGTTCCACAATAAATAACAAACCTTTTCCCAGGATAATGCTAATAATGGACCATTAAATCATAACAACTTCATTTACCGTACATACTATCAGTATCAACTTTGGTGCCAAATGCACAAAAACAATGTCACATTTCCCTGAGTACACCAGAATAATTATTATTGCAACACCAAAATTAAGCTTAATAACCTCTACCGAGGACATAAAAGATTCAATACATCCAGAAAAACAGTAAAAGAGAGTACAAATCAAAGAGGACAGGGTGTCCTTACTGGAAAGATAAGAAACAAGCAGAATCCCTAATAAGTATGTAGTCCCCTCTAAAAAGATCATCTTTTTGTGACCAATGCCATGGTAGTCACATGAATTTAGCTCTATAATAATACAGCTGGTTTCTATGCAAAAATAGTCCATAATAAAAACATCTATTGAAGTCGCTTAAAATATCCCACGATCATGTATATATCCGACTAACTTATTCCGTAGAGGTAGGAGCTACTTTAGTCGACAATGTAATGTACCCAATTACGAAAATTGGATATAGGATTGATCATTTACGAAATAACATAGGTTATAAACTACACGATTCAACTTTCAACCTTGGTAACGGTCTAAAAAGTACTTCAATTGTTCTAATCAAAATGTCTCACTTTGATTTTGTACACTAGTTGCCGATACACAGATATTTCAATTCTTATGTTAACCCAATTCAATGTTGAGATGCTTACTGCATAAAAATGATGAAGAGAGATATCTCTAAAAATTCGATATTATTATCCCTCAATAGAGTCTCTAAGATCTAATCTGATACGCACATTTGTAAATTTTCTAACATCCAAATCCAAAATCATACAAAATTTGGACGGAGCTCATAAGCCCAAGATGTTTATGTCCTATACCTTTTCCAAGTCCCCATCTCCCATGAAAAGTTATAGACTTTTCACATATATCCAAAAAGACAAAAGAATTTAAAACAACATCAGATTATATTAAGGAGCCACAAGCAATTTTCAGAAGTCATCTGTTTTGGCATAGATAATGTACATTTTTAATAATGGACCAATAAACCAAAATATCTTTTTGTGCCAAATGAACAAAACAACTCTCAGGGGATTTTTTAGGTATACTATCAGTTTCAGTGACAAATGCACAAAGCAATATCTGTCAACTTCCCTGAATCGAGCAGAATAATCATCCCCAGATACTAGACACCAAAGTTGAGCAGAATAATCACACTACCAGCTTGAGGACAAAAGTATTTTTGATTATTTGAATATAATAAGGACAAAATCATCAGAAAAAAAAAAGGGAAAAGGAAAGTTCAAAAAATAGGAGTGGAAGAAAGAAAGCCAGCATAGACACTGATATAAGCATGTCGAGGAATAAAAAACAAGAAGAAACTTGAATAAACATGTAGCCCCCTCTGAAAAAGCTCTTTATTGTGGCCATGGTAGTCATAGGAATTTAGCACCATGATAACACAAGCTAGGTTCCATGCAATAATGGTCCAGAGCAAAAGTTGATAAACAGATTGTAAAAACATCTAGCTCTGAATTTTTAGTCAAAAAATCGAGAAACAGTAACCAGGGTATAGTTTCAAGTTGCGTGTTTAAAATATCCCATGACCTTGTATACATCAACTCACTTATCCCGCATTGGTAGGAGTTACTTCAGTGGGGAATGTGATGTACCCAATTTGGAGCACCGTTTTTGTTCTAATGTCAACACTATTGTGCCATTGTGGTATACTCAACCCTCGTTTGTTCATATGAAATGTTTTAAAATTTTAATAAAGAAAAGAACTGTTAACTAGACCCGCTCAGGCAAACTAGAATCAAACTATATCACATTTGTAAGCATTTAGAAAACACAAAAGTTGAATCAAAGGCCTTGCTACTTCTATTAAAAGATGGAGATGAACAAAGTACCTATGAAAGGAAGCCAGAGCAATGACAGTGATGAAGACATTGGAATGAGATTCACGTATCATCATCAAACCTAGAATATCTCGCTTATAGAAGTTATGATCAGAGTGTGGAGAGAATTGAGTGACGGCAGACCATAACCTTATCAAAAGAAACAAGAAGGTTGTGACGAGTGAGACCCTTAGCTCGAGTTGACCTGCAAATAAAAACAAAAGAACCAGAACACGCTACATGCAAAACAAATAGCAAGACAAGACATAGTAAGTAGCAATGCTAATAACATCAACTAAAGAATTATAAATAACAAACATAAATGGACAAACAATAATCACGGAATGAGATTTCATTTTGTTATATAACAAAGCGAATTTATTTGATGAATAAAATCAAGCCAAAAATTTAGTAGTACGGTTTAATAACAAAATGACATGCAATAAGATTTCTAACTAAAGAGGAATAAAAGATATCGTGCTAATGAATAACGACTCCCTCCATTTCTGAATAAATCCAAGATCAGGTTCACGTGTGGATTTTACTTACATACGTGCAATACCTATATGTCATATTGATTTGAGAACAAGGCAGTACTGTGAAGATAACTGCATTACTGGGGCCCTTTTCGGGTTTCCTCCCAATCCATTTCTTTTCGACCCAACTGCTGGCAACCGATTGCATTTGGTGTGATTCCTTTTGTGTGCTACCAGCTTGATAAACAAGTCATCACAATAACTCAGTCTCACATATAAGGAGAAGAAAAATGTGAGTCTTATGTATAATTAACCCTATAGAGCCAAGATGTTTTAACAATAAATTCCATCATACTGTAATCTATTAACAGGTCATCAAAATTACTAGAGAGGTTCCATCTAGGTTTGAAGTACTTTCCCGACGGAAAACCCTTAACAAAAACTAAAAAAGAAAATAAGTGAGATATTGACAAAACGAATGCCTTTGATAGCGGTGCTTAGGTTTGGATCAAGACCTTTGCTTTTGTAACACACTGAAGCTCCCTATGTGACACCCAGCTAGAGTCAAATTTAATATACGATTACGAAGATCAAGTTATTGGTTACGAAAAAAAATATGAGAAAACACAAAGGCCGAATTTCATAATCCTAAACCATTAGGGGTAGAAGCATTCGTTTCAAATTCATATTGAAATGGGAGAAACAAGGAGCAAACACACCATCACGTACGGGCATAGGTTGTTCAAGCAATCAGTATAGTTTAGTTCAGACTTCAGATTAGTAAATTATTTGTATGTTTTCAACATCTGTAGTATTCAAATTCATCCTCAATCACACTTCAGGTTTAACTGGTTAAGGCCTTAAGAGGTGCGTCTAGGGATACGGTCCATTTCCTTGTAAAAGCATTATCAAAGCACGCATGCCAAATGTACAAGACTGAAGACACCCATAAACATATCTCAGGTGATACAATCTTAATTATCAAATATCAATGTTAGATATGAATTACTATTAGGAGAACAATTTGAGTGATTTAGTATATCGATATGAATTACTATTAGGGAAGCGCATCACTGAAGAGCTAAATGTCTGAAAAGGAAACCTAAGTCGTGTGTGATGTGTCGTAATCTGACAAGGAAATTCAAATTTTCAAATTCAACATTGTGAAATTATTTACTAAGCATAGCAGTATGCATGTAGCATCACTATACAATGATGAATTAATGGGCTGAACAACATGGCTCAGTAATATTGTTTCATGTGCTACACAGAAATGTGGTATACTTTTAAAACCCTTTGGCAAGACCCTACCTTTGAAAGTTCGAAAAAACACGAATTTTATCAACCAAAGAACAGCCAGGAATCTCTAAAAAATCATTAATAATTGCATCTGGAAGAGATATAAACCGAGACTTTCATATAAAGCAACAACAAGATGGGCAAAGTAAACCTACAGGCTATGACTACCAACTCATCATAACAAAGATGCAACAGATCCCAAAACTTAAGGGAACTGCCTATATTGATATCATATACAAATGTAATCTGAACTATACAGTAAGGCTATAAAAGGAAAAACATATTGCTTCTTCTCAGATATACACATAAAAATCAGATACATCATAAGATAATCAATATATAAAAGAGTAACCTTAGGTTGCAGTTTACAAGTCGTATGGATTTGGCAAACCAAACCAAAGAATGAGTCTTCTTGGTCTGTTTAGGAACCTGGCCTGCCATGCAGGTTCATCGCTTTCATGAATGAAACCACTCTTCAAATACAACTGCTTTGCCGATTCGTTATCAGCAGCAACATGAACATACAAATCAGTTATGCCTGGGAGAAAATGACCAATATCTCATTATTCATGGCAATGGAAACAGGTGCAGTTTTATCTTTGAAATCACAGACTAGAAGACACACACACAAAGAGAATGAAATGCAAAAACCCTATGTGAAGAAAGCCGATGCAGCAGAATGAGATTAAAAATTGGACAAGACAAAAAAATGTGCTAGAAATTGTACTTTCTAATAATTTATTTTATTTTTTGGCATTAATGCTACCATGCTAGAACCAATAATGCAGATTAATGCAGCTCACAGAACCGAGGGCACAGACAAAAAAAGCAGTTACAGTTTATTTGTGGTTACGGTCACAGTGATGCGGTAGCTTGGGTGATGTGGTTTGCATATCACTCATCATTAACCAAGAATGAGAAATTTATAAACCAACCTAATATGCGAATTTTTATAACTTGACAATGCAGATAGTATTTGATCAATAAATTTGGAAATGCTTACAGCTCGGTCAATATGATATAATGCGATCTTGTTTTTGCACTATGGGCAAGGTGAGAGGTTGAACAACAATCTTTGGTAGTTCAAAGTATTATGGAGGCCAGGCAAGTCATTTGGTAGTTCAAAGCTAATGCCTAATATACCCAAAACTATCATAGCATTGAAAAACAATCTTTACGAATATGAATTAGGACTAAATCATTGAGGTAATTATTAAGTATGTAGACTGTACCCCATTTTTCAGCAACAGACTTTGCTTTTGAGACAAGTGCATAACCCAATCCATTTCTGTGCAACTCCTTTGCAACACAAACGTTGCTCAAATACGCCCTTGCAAAATCCGCTCCAATGCCCTGGAAAATTCAAAGGTAGAAGACTTAGAACATAGCATAAAGACATAAACTGCTGGTCGTGAATGGATTGGGATGTTCAGTGAAGAACAATAAACAACAAAATGCATAAAGAACACACAAAAAGAGTGCAGCACCAAAGAACAACAATAATATTTATGAGGTATCTAAGGATACCTCCCCCTCAAACGAGGATTACTTTCATTAATATATCAACATTCACTAATGACAACAATAATATTTATGAGGTATCTAAGGATACCTCCCCCTCAAACGAGGATTACTTTCATTAATATATCAACATTCACTAATGACAAGCCACACAAGCTTTGAGAACACTCTCTCAAAGTAAAGATTGAACCTTCAATGTCAATCTCACACAAACAGACTAATACAATGGAGATCTCTCTTGGTGATAAAACCCTAGTTGCTTGGTTCTAATGATTTTCTAAGACTCCTATATATAGTCTAACATATTAGAAACCCTAAGACATAAGGCTTGAAAGCCGCAACACACAAAACCCTTCTGGTGGCCCTTGCTGGAACCCCTCAGACGAGCATATGGAGTGCTCGAACGAGCGGCTGGTCAGCCCAGCTACTGTTTTCTTGTGCTTGCTGCCTCGAGCGAGCAGTTGAATGCATGCCTCATTCAAGGCATGACATAGAGCCTTTGATGAGCTTCCCTTTGCCTTGTTCAAGGCAAACCTTGCCTTGCCCAAGACACTCTAAAACGTCTCCATTGATCACTTCATCAAGTGATCCAAAACATATACTTTCATACTCCTTTGCACACACTTCATCAGTGTGCATGCCATTGAGTATGCAACAAGATGATCAAAGCAATCTCCATTCTCATGAGAGTTGGCTCTTGCACTAACACTACCAAATGATTAAATAAGATTAACACTCAATAACCCAGTATGTTTGACAGCCATATACTCAATAGAACACCATAAGGCATAAACACGATATGATCCAAGCAAGAAATAAAGCAATAATGCTGCTAGAATCATGGTGCAAAAATTTAAATTAGATTACAGCTTCGATAACTGTCGTGATGACACAGGAACAGTTGGATGCGCTTATCGCAGAACAGGTCAGTCAAACTTGTAACGACAAGTTTTTTTATTAGGAAAAAGTGTGAAAAAGTACCTAATAACCAAAAAATACCTAATAAAAAAAGTTTTGTCAAAAAATAACTACAAAATTTTTTCTTTTCCAAAGAGTGCCAATTGATGTTTTCCTTCAGTTGATCGTCAAATATAACAGTTGACTGGTCTAAATCCAAAATTTTTCTTCCTCGTCTTCAAATTTTTTTCAATGTGATTTCCTCATAGTCTTTTTTCTTTACTTTTTACTCAAAATCGAAGTTAAATTGAAAAAGAAATTGAAGATGAGGAAAAAGAATTTTCTATTTTGACCAGTCAACTGTTATATTTAACGGTCAACTGAAGAAATACGTCACATGGTACTCTTTGGAAAAGATAAAAATTTATTAGGTATTTTTTGGCAAAACTTTTTTTATTAGATACTTTTTGGAAAAAAAAATTATTAGGTACTTTTTGACAATTTTCTCTTTTTATTATTATATTAATTACTTTTTGGATATATTTTTAAAATTTGGCCTTTAAAATCATTGAATGGTTGATTCTCTATAAACATATGATAAAGACTACTATAATTGTAATCAATTTCATGTGTATTTAATTAATACGTTCATTAGTTACCTAATTACTTATAGAGCTTGAATTAAATTTTTCTCTCCTATTTTAAGTATTTACCATTACTTTAAAAGTATTTTTAAATGTGAAAAATACTCGGTAATGGGGTTTTCAAAAAAAATGGAGCAACACAAAGCAAATTTTAATTAATTAACAGCACTAAATTTAAGCAATAGTGGAAAAGACCACCGACCTCACTACTCCATAAAAACTTGTGCCCAAAAGTAAATGTGAACTACTTAATACGGAAATAGGTCACTTGTGGTGAATTGTTCCAATAAGAAAATAGAGCACTCATGTTGAGATGGACGTAGTATAATCCTGTAATCCCTTAAATTCCTTTCTCTTTGTTTCTTTGCGAGCATATATTCAAAGCCTAATGCTAATCAATTAAAAGTAAGAGAAACAGGAAATTACCATAAAATAGTATCTTGTGAGACTGACACTTCATGTTCCTAATTGTCACATTTATTTTCCCAGGCCAGGTTCAGGTTTCATTCACTTGAATTGGCCAATTCGTTTGAAAATGAGCTCTCTTCTGACAGTATGTGATAAAAATGGCAGAATGCATATCGCAGGTTTTAATAATCATTCCAAAACAATCATTTTTGGTAAACTCGGCTGAGTTTTTACACCATTGTCGGAAGCCACTCAGCAATGGGGCAATGGTATGTTGTTACTCAATATAATAGTGTGATGGGTGCCAAACAATCAACTATATAATTGAGTTTTGTGGACATGTCACCATTATTTCCTAGAACCTAGCAGCTAGCAAATGTTTCAGTGCACAAGGTTCTTAAAGTAGATTAGTACTCCGTCAGTCCCATGGGGTTTGCTCCAAGCACAATTCTTGAGATAAAGAGGTAAAAAGGTATAGTTTTATGGAGAACCGGAAGAAATGTGTAGATGAGATGTAAAGAAAAGTAAAATGTATGGATGAAAATCAAAGCAAGAGTGGATCATACAAAATCAATGAGACAGACTAAAAAGGAAAATAGAGCAAAATGCAAAACCATGGAACATACTAGTACAAAAATCCCCAAAAGGACATTGTCTAATACGCATATACCAATACTACACACTAGTTATAAAGTTTAAAGGTTTCATATATTTCACCTTCTCAAAGAAGTTTCCTGGGAAATACAACCAATAAGTTCAAATAACTTATTCAATTAAGTAAATACAAGGACCAATAACTTTATATAAAGGCAACACATTTCCAATTCACAACTATCAAACAGAATACAACAGCAAACAGGTTTTAATGAATATTTCGGCAAAAAGAGTGATGCTTAAAACAAGAAAACGCCAAGCACTTCCAAAGAACATAGCATCACTGTTGTGTAACCAGTGTTATGCCTTCATGAATCTGTGAATTTTAAATAATATACAAGTCAATGGCATACACCCCTTTTTCAGGTGTAAGGATTAACTTCATTCATAAAAATAAACTTTTTGCTAGCAGTTCGCCCCTATCAATTGTGCCATTGATATCCAAACTAAACGTAATGATTAGGAAGAGTTGGATAGTTCAATATTTAGTTTAAGTAGCTTCTAAAAATTGAGTTATACAAATTCTGGATCACACTGTTTTAAATTCCCCGTCTATTTTAGAACAAAGAAACCAACCATCCATAACTATTTCCTTTTAATTACAACTCTTCTTTTCCCTTTATAGCAAATCCAATTAATTTTTGCACATAGCAAGATATTTCATACACATTCAGACAGTTAAAGAAAACCAAACACCATTCTATGAGAGTGATGCTAATTGCGAAAAAAGTGAAGTTTAAACTAGTCTAGAAACAAAAAGGGAAAGGGATGCAAGTAAATGATTGTTGCCTTGAATACAGAAGAATTAGACATGAGTAACAAACACGATTTATGTATTCTCATTTGAACAAGAGGCGTTTAATTCAAAAATAAAAGAGACAAATAAAATGTGAAGATACCTGCGGCCTCATTCCTGTCATCTCATCGGGAAGCCTCAGACACTGATTTAAGTCAAGAGACCCAACCACAACTTTACATCCTTCGTCATCCGAAAACTGTTAAAATTGAGGATTTGAATCATTGATCACAAAAGTAACTGAAAAGATATACATAACACAGCATAACAAATTTTGATTATAATGCAATTGTTTACTAAAACATGTGCACTTCTTAATTGTTGTGAAGTATAGTAAAATTCTCTATTATAAGCCATGCCAAAGTATTGTTGTAATGGTAATCAAATCAAGCATAAATAACGCATATGTGACTTGTGAGTTTAAAAACGGTTGACTAGCCAACGAATGTATGTTCCCTATATTGTTGTTTTCCAAGTGCCACCAACTTCATAGGGTGAGGGCAATTAAGGATCAATTAGAAACACTCTCTCTATTAATGTAACCACATACCAAAGGGCTAAGGCTAAAGGCGCTCTTCAATGTGAATTACATGATATTGATTAATAGTTGAAGATGAAACATGTAGCACAGTGAAAGGAGTAGTTCCAAACATGTTTTTTACTCAAAATTAAATGGAGATATCCTATTCACAATCAAAAGGAAACAATATTGATCGTCCAAATTGATTCAATCATGTTCAAAGACTAACGAGAACGGAGAAACTGTAATTAACAGTCAAAGACCATCAACACCTCATGGTTAGACTTACCCCACCCAGTCATAACTGCCACAATCTTGAGGATAGATCAAACCATTTTACAATCCAAGTAAAGTCAAAAGGCATTAGATTTCTTCACATATACCACTCCAAGAAAATTATCAGTCAAATAACATTGCAGTGAACCAAACAGTTCATTAATGTAAGCTCCTGAACATGTTATTCCTGTAATCTAGAAGAGGTTTGAGCTTTGACAAGCAGCTGTTCAGCAGCAATTCCAACAAAGCCGCACTCAACAGAACTCACGCAACTGAAAGCAGATTGTTAATATCAACTTCTGCCTTCTAGACCCAACATGTTTAATCCAATGTGTTAACTGGGCTTACATTCCAAAAGCGTAACATAGTTACAAATGGTTTGTAATTTTATATACATAATTTGTCCTGTTGCACGGATCCAAGTAATAAATCTGCCTCCACACTCTAAGATGTTGAGATGTAATAGTCAAAATTAGCAACTAAAGTTAGAATATAAACCAATTTTGGAAGAAATATTCTTTATGTGGCCCTCCTCATAGATAAATGTGATTCCCTTACCATACATAAATTTGATTCTTTTACTTTCAGTTTCACCAAGTACAAGAGCACTTTTTATTTACTATAGAGGAAAGGCCATCCTCTCCACTGTTCACAGCTTGCAAGAGGATTGTATCACTGGGTAACTCCCATCCTAAAAAATTCTATTTATATAAAGAAAACCAATAAGAAATCAATCTACAATACCTTACATGTTGTAGATAGATCTCCGGACAAGGCTGATATATGTGACAAAGGCAGGGAGGCATTTATGCAAGATACCTTTTTGAAACCCTCCCTCTTTCCAGCAACACGTTCTTTAAGTGCTTCAAACTCACGCTCAATCAGGTACTTCTTATGATCCTAAAAAACTTGATAAACGAACCGACGTATTAGCAGTTTAAACAAAGTTCAACATACCAATCCAAACACAAACAAGGAAAATTCTGATACAGCTACAGTATTTTTTTTCTTAAAGCTCTTCACTCAAATGAAAAGTTTGGAAAGCAAGAAAATTTTGAGGTATCAAAACAGAAGGTTATGTAAAAACCTATATCAAATGAGGAAGTTACATGCTATGATAGATGGACTGCTTTAATTTTGACCATGACATTTAAAAATCCAAATAAGTTGAAGTTACACTTTCTAAACAGTTACATATCTATAGCCAATGAAATTCCCCCAGACCAAGGCCCGTAAAATTGGGAACTATATTATATTTCAAAGATTAAATGTAATCTTCAGTTTTCCCGGGCATCAAGCCCCCAAACTCATGCCACCATGCAAAAGCCAAAAAAGTTGGTGTTAGTCCACTCTTGTTCTGCTATTCATAAGTGACAAACCATTTGTGACAAACAATATAGTATCCATCCATTTGAACATGCTTGAATCAAATGTCTCTCACTTGATTCATGTCAAATGCAACCATAACCACATAAATT
Source organism: Amaranthus palmeri (assembly GCA_019776075.1). NCBI lineage: Eukaryota > Viridiplantae > Streptophyta > Magnoliopsida > Caryophyllales > Amaranthaceae > Amaranthus > Amaranthus palmeri. Next base: position 1,244,983 of record JAAKBH010000022.1, read on the forward strand.
TCAAAGGAATCCTTTGAACATTCTTCTCCTAACTCCAAAAAAAAAGAATAAGTTATTCTCAAATCTCAACTTCTTAGATTCTTGCTTTGCATTTTTCAGTTTTCGCAAAAACATTGTTTCTATAATTATTGAGTCATGATAAACAGATAAGCCTGCAAAATGAAGCCTTCTTTAACTCTGTCTCCTCTCCTCTTCTCTCCAATTCAGAAATCCAAACAATTCTTTCATTTGGCCAAACACTATAATAAGACTCAATTTTGTTGTTAATTCTTGTATTTGTGATTTAACTTTTAAAAAAGTTTGTTTATCCCTTTATAGGACATATCTTTTACTCCATGAGAGGTGGTTCTCCCTTCGTGGAAGCACATCCCTCTGAAAATGTAGACACGTCAAGAAGGATCTAGGATAGACTAAGGAAGTTAATTCTATATGATTGACCTAGTGGGCTAATACTCCCTATTAAACAAACATGAAGACATTTGTACACCTTATCCAATTATGTCATAACATTTTGTTTCGAAAAGAAGTTTTCTTAATAAAAGAATTTGGTTTGAATCCTTACACATAGAATTGTGAAGCTTAGTAAAATCACTTAGATATTGTTGAATTGAAAAAAAAATTAAGGCACAAGAGAGATTTATACTCGTCTAAGTTCACTTCCCTCATAGATTAAAAACCCAACTTAACTTACAAAATGAATCATTTAAGGAAGCAAGACAATAATTTTGTCAAAAAGAACTTGAAAACCCCTTAATCAGCTATATAGATTTGATTAATGGAAAGAAAAGTAACTAGAACTAAAACTATAACTTCAAGGGGGGGAGGGGAATGCATAGAGACCGAAGACTTAGAAAACACTTCAAAATCATATACTTGGAATCCCAAGGATAATGCCAAAACTAGAAAAACTTATCGTTTTTTACTAGTTTGCAAACTGTCATTCTATTAAAATGAAAGCAGAGCCACAACGTTAATGTGATCTCTTTATCCTTTATAAAACACAAAAACAATGCAATTCTTACTTCCTAATTATTTCAATTGGGAAATGGTAAAATGTCTATCATTAAGTTCAAGAGAGGTTAAAAAAATTTATCTTTCACCCAAAAACCTACACTCAACAAGCATCTAACACAATACACATGGAAAGAAAGTCACATTATCACACATATTCATACATCTCAAAATAGAAGATTCACCAAGAAAAAAACAAACAAGTGCAACGACTACTATAGACGATAGACCTCCTAGAAACAAAGATAAGTTAGTTTTCCATGGCACCATATAAATCCTTGTAGTACGCTCTATTATAAGCCTTATCAACCTTAGCTTAAGAATAACACTTGCAAACCTACGTTACAGCATACAATTATTGCCAACCATAGTGTCAAATGCATAAAGGTGATTTGATAAGGAGAGTAATGCGGTTATTATAACGTTAAATATTAGAAGCATGAGATAACCCTCAAAACGTCCAAATATTCAAGTTTTTACATTCTTACAATGTGTGAAAATTCAATTCCATTATTATGAAAATCATTGCAATGCATCGATGCGATGCGATGTGGCTTTATCTATGCACTATGTTGCAACCTAGCAAATTTTTAATTAAAAATTACAAAAAAAGAAATCCAGTGCCAAAACTTTGCTTAGATGAATCATAAATGCCTAATAAGACCATTGGCTTAACTAAAATAAATAGTACTTGTGAGAAAATGTTAACCAACATGGGCGGATCCAAATATGTTCAATGTTGTCAATTGACAGCATATGATGTTGGAAGGGTTGGTATTATTCATTGCCTTATATGCCCAAGAACTAGGATCAAGCCCCATTTATTTGTATTTTTGTGGGATTTAAACAACTGATTTTAGGGTTGCGTACGGAATACCATAGTTTTTCTCTTACTCGCAAACCTCTTTGCCTCCTTCCTCAATTGTTTACTATCTTCACTCTCGATTCTCGTTGGATGCGAGCCACCACCACTCGTTGGCAGCCGTCAAAGTCACCAACCTTCTTACTCCCTCTCACAGTCTTACCCACATTATTTGCCAATCTTGCGAGAAATGCCCCTGCTTGTGCTCCACCGTCTCCAACCTTTGGTGTCGCAGACCAGGCCCCCACAATTCCGCTTCTGCTGGACACCTTTTCATCATTCCAGCTTCAAGCCTTCAATGTACCCATCCCTTTAATAGTTTAATTATTGTAGTACTGTTAAAGTTGTTTATTTATTGCTTATTGTATTGTTGTTTCATGAACTAAATTTTTTGGTTTATATGTTGTGCAATTATTTGTTGAGTGCTTAGATACTAGATAGGACATTAGGTTAGTGTTTGTCATATCAAATTGTAATGAGATAATAACATACAAGATGAATAAACTCTAAAACAATTAGAAATGACTCAAATAATGATTATTGATTGTAATTTTATTGAAGGATAGGTATCTCAAAAACTAGCTTAGGAATTAGGATCACATTTTGTTCTTAATTCAAAGTCGAAAATTTTTTTAATTCACTTGATTCTTTTTGTGTCCGTCACTGCTAAAGAACGCCACTCGCCTTAAAATAAAGCTATGCTAAGATCCTATGTCTCCCATAATTTATTCATTTCACCTTGATGCATAGTAGAACTGAGTCTGATATCTTATCCCACCCAAACATATTTGTAACACATGAGCCACACAGTTGACTCAAACCATATTTGTAACATAGTCAATACCCATACCCATACCCATACCCAATTTTGTGCAACATGAATAAGTTTTATGATTCTGCCCCAACAAATCATCACACATTATATATCAGCCTTCATGCATCCCAGTAAATTCGCAAGATTTCCACACAAAAAAATTATACATTGTATCTCCTCACATCAAAAATCAAGCACTTATAATAAAGTCCAAAGGTGAATTGAGTAGTTGTCAAGGCATAAACTAATAACCATGCATTACTACAGTAATACTGCAAGCATCAAGCTCCTAAAATACCGAAAATATGCAATGTTAATAGTCATTTCCGCTTGGATTCTCCGATGATTCAAAAATTTTCCCAGGCCGTTTTAACATGGAATATGAAAAAAGCAAATTCCAAACATCAACATACAATAAATTAAACAATTAACGAATAAATAAAATAAAATAAGCCAAATTCGAATAAGATATGATGCAAAAACAGCAGTATTGATCAAAATTGTTTAGGTTTTGCAACATTCAAGTTTCTAGACTAGAAAACTGCTGACAAAATTAGAAAAATAAACGGTTAATTACTAACCTCGACTCCAAAAAAGTCCTCCTTAAATTCATTAAAGGTTCGAATTCGAAGATTAGCAGCAGCCCAAAGCTCATCCTCGGAAACCGCTTCATTTACAACAAGCGCAGATTTGTCGACGATCAAATGTTGTTGAGGAGCGTCGGAGATACCTGTCGACGAAACAAAGAATCTCGAAAAGCGTCGAGAATGAGAGGAAAGCGGAGGAAAGAAATGAGAGGAAGAAACGACAGATGAAGATGTTGATGAAGTGTAGGAATTGATAAGAGATGAAGATGAGATTGAGAGAGGGAAGGTCGCCATGGTCATCGTCCCTCCAAAATCCTTAGTTTGTTGGTATTGGATTAGGTTCGTTTGACGTTGTCATTCTTTTCATTTTTAATCATGACTACTTTTGGCCAAGTATAAAAGTTGTCTAGTTTTCAATTTTCATCTAATTGAATTTACTTGGGAGTATTAAAATGATTTTTATGGATTATAATTGATTTTTACTCGATCGAGCACCTGTATGTGGAGTAAAAGTTTTATGGTTCGATCTCTACTGAGTGCAGGTATTAATTGAGGGGAATCTTGACCGCACGCATCTCTCTTTACTCCCTCCTTGGAGAAACAAGTACTCCCTCCGTTCTTATATATGCGTCCTATTTGAAGATTTCACACATATTAAGATAGTGGGAATCTTTATTGATTGTGGGTATTATTTTATTATAATAACGGTGTGAATTAATGATTGTATTCGTATTATGAGAGAGAAAATATAAATTAATTATTATAAATGGGATATTAGAAGAGAGAGGGGGATATTTTATTATAATAGTGGTGTGAATTAATTATTGTATTGGTATTATGAGAGAGAAAATATAAATTAATTATTATAAATGGGATATTAAAAGAGAGAGGGGGTGAAAAGAAGGTATCAAAACTTTCCATTTTAGGAAATGGGACAAACATATGAAACTACCCGTTATAGTAATGTGGACAATCAAAAAAGAACGGATGGAGTATGATTTGTCTGCATCTTTCAAGAAAAAAAAAATCCACCCGAACCCTGGCATATGCGGGATACTAAGAATGTCCTTTTTATGGATTATAATTGATTTTTAATAATATTAATTTTTATTTATTGTTCCACCGTAACCTTTTTGCACATAAAAACATTAACAAACGTTAATTTCGAAACTTTAAGGCTGTTACACGCCTATTTATATGACTCATCATTTCAAATGCTATAAGTTTCAGTCTTTTCTTCCAAAACATAAACCCCAACTCCACCATCTTTCATCCAAATCATATTTTTTCTATAAAATTCAAAGACGGTAGAGTTAGGGTTTATGTGTTGGGAGAAAATGTTGAAACCAATAACATCTGAAATGGTGAGTCGGATGGTAGAGTTATGGTTTATGTGTTGGGAGAAAATGTTGAAACCTATGACACTTGAAATGATGAGTCGCATAGGCGTACAACAACGTACCTTAAAGCTTCGAAACTAACATTTGCTAACGTTTTTTGTGCAAAAAAGTCACAGTGGAACAATTTGGTAAACCACAACGTTACCGCGTAAAATTTTAAAAGTTTTGGTTACCACATGGAAAACCCAAAATCTCAAGATTACTACGTGAAATTTCCTAATATGTTATATTTAGTAAAAAAAAAGTTTAATCACCAAAAATTAGTTAGAATATGTAAAAAAAACTAAAAATTAGTTACTATTCGTAAAAATTAATCATTTTTAATTAGGTAAAAAAAAGTTAGGTAAAACTCAATTATACTTAGCTTGTAACTAAAAATCAGATTTAATAAAAATCAATTCAAATTAGTAAAAATCAATTACGTGAAAACTCGGTGAAAATTCGGATAAGTAAAGTAAAACTTAGCTAGGAGAAACTTGAATGTTAAAGTTTCAAGCTAGGTCAAAGATCGAACAAATTACTATTTCAATGAAAAACAATGTATGTGGAAAATAAATAATGCAAATAAAGAACACAAAGATTTACGAAGTTCAACCAATGTAGGCTATGTCCTTGAATGTGTGTATTATCTTGATGATACTATAACAATGGAGTTTCAAGTACTCTTGCAATGAATAATTACGATAGAGAATAAGAGAAGGTTAAAGTTATGTGTTTATAGGCTTAGAGGTAATTTTGTGGATGATTACGATGAGCATATGATCCTCTTATTTATAGTGGTTATGGTTAATTACATTAATGAGTTTGCATATTAAAAGCTATGAATAAATAAGACATTAAGAACTTTAAAGTATCAAAACGTCAAAATACATGATCGTATGCATCCTCTAACAGGGCTACTCATTCAAGCAGCAACTTAAATAACCTTCTAGACTAGAGCAGACTAAGTGCTTGTTCGAGCATAGCTTTTCTGATTTTTATGTCTGCTTCTAAACAGTTGCCTCGTTCAAGTCCATATACCTCCCTTAGATGCCTTGTTCGAGCACCTCATGCAAAATCAAACTTTTTCCACTTCCAAACTTCCTCATTAAGTACACGATCATACCTCTTAATTCTCATCATTACACCTATATTTATGTCACACACTTCAATACATTCATAACTCGATGCATTAACTCAGATGCTTCGACACTCATTCAACTCACACTTTAACATGCACCTTGAATGTACATAATCAATGCACATCGTAATTGTGCACTCAAGTCACAATAACTCTAACAATCAAAATAAGAAGAAAGTCGTATAATTATTTTAATGTCATAATAAAATACTTAATTTACAATTAGTATTTAGTATCTTTTTTAAAATAAAACATAGTTACCAAATTGATTAGCCAAACACGACAACAACATATACTCCCTCTATCCCATTAAATATACATCATTTTTCATTTGGTCCGTCTCACTTAATTTGCATCATTTCTATTTTGAGATTATAAGGACCCACCACCTTCTTTTAATCTCATCCTCATATTTTAACACTCTTTTAATTTCATCCACACAATTCATACTCTCTCTTCATTTATTACTACTCTCTCAGTCCCATTGAAATTGCAGAATTTCCATTTTTGGTCTGTCCCACTTGATTTGCAAAATTTCTATTTTGGATAATGGCTCACCACTTTCTTTTAATCGCATCCATACTCATTTCCTCTTTGCTACTAACTCATCGGGACGGAGATAGTACTTTTTCAAAAACACCCCTCCACGGAGGGAGTAGATAACAAATGTGAAGCACGACATGATACAACACGACATGTGAAGCAGCGTATTATATAATGAAGGTGAACACCTGAAGTCCAGAAGGGAATCATGAAAGAGGAAGCAGTGTAAGAATGTGTAGGAATAAGGATAGAGTTGACAAGGGCACATGCCTAACTTAATATTCTTTGGGTTTGGGGTTGGGGTTGGAGAGGTAACGTAAGTAAGAAGGCAAAAGATGTGCGACAGTGACTCACGCACAGTTAACAGAGATACTCCACACACACACTAGTCACTACTCACTAGGGCTACCCATTTAGTGTTCTGTCACATTGCTTTGCTTCTGCTCCTGCTCCTGTTTTTCTCTCTTTTTAATCTTCTTATTATTGACCTCTCATTCAATGTTTCATATGCTACCAATTTTGCTGCTACTACTACTAGTACTCGCTATTATACATGCTCAATACTAGTAGTTTTTAATAGTCAGTTTTAGAAGTGTCCAAAACACACCCGATGATCCGATAGACACTCAACTTTATAACCGAACTCGATTTGACCCAACTTAAAATGGATCTCCAATGTGAACACAAAACCCGATTTTGAACCGACCCGAAATACTTGACCCGAATTCAACCCGAATGATCACCTCTAGTCAGTTTTAAACTTTTAATCAATGTATATACTTCCTCCGTATTTGGTTATATGCAACTTTTACTAAAAATGGCGTATTCTATTATTTGCAACTTTCTTTTTTTTTTTTCCATTTATAGAAAGTTTTTTATTACTTTTTTATTATCTCTCTCTTACTTTTTTATACTCTCTCTTACTTTTTAATACTCTCTCTTACTTTTTAATATTATAATACTATAATCCCACCCCATTAACCTCATTAATCTATTTTAATACACTACTAAAAGTTTTGCCTAGGAGTCCGTGAAGGACCCCAAAGTTGCAAATAATTAAATACGGAGGAAGTATTCTCTTTATGTATAATCAATATACTTGTAAATATAGTCTAGTGAAATATTTTTTGATTCGTCTAATGTATATTTTTCTAATACTTCTATTAACCAAATTCAATAGGGTTGAATTGAACTAAATTCAACACGTACAAATAATAGTTTAGTGCAAGAGTTGAAATTATTCTATTTATTTCGCAGCCTATGTAATTTGTAAGAGTTATTCTTACGAGCAACTTGGTGCAGGGACCTACTGTCGCCTTTTGTAGTATTTTGTTTAGTATTAGACGCATTACGTCCTTTTGCAAGGATTATTCTATTAATTCAGCGGGATAATATACAATTAGAGAGCCAAAATCAGTATTAGATTAGAATGGAGACTAGCTATTCCATTACATATAGAGAAAATAGAGTTAGTAAACCTTAACGGCCCGTTTGGTAGGTGGTAATAAACGGTGGTAATGAGAATGAAAAATTAGTATAATTTTGATTGAAAAATCTCTTGGCTACCTTGATGGCCATGCTTGACAAACTTCAATCATCTCATTTTGTTCATAAAATTCATTCCAATGCATTACCAATGGGAGAGGTGGTATTAGGTGGTAATGGAAATTTGTGAACAAAAGAACTTTTTTATGATCAAAGTTTCACTACCATGGGAATGACTTGAAAGTTTTGATGAAATTTTACACTATAAATCATTCTCATTACCACCATTTAGTACCGCTAACCAAACGGACCGTAAGTGTTTTTTTATGTAATAGTGTGTGATTTAAAGGTGGAACTTTGAGCTTGACTGTGTAGGTTCATGCTTTGTAATTGTGACTAATATTTCATTATTGTGTTTGGAGAAGGGAGTGTCTAAATTAAAACACCATTAAATAGTATTTAATCTATTTTCTTGCTTGTGTGTTTCCATTGCTTCATGGATGCATATATTTTTTTTTCTTTTATCACCTTTTTCCCTTTCTTTAATTTACACAGACAATTATACTTGGTGCATGTTGGAAATACTTCATATGTGAGATAAGATCCCACATCGATAAAAAAGTGGGTTGTGGACTTGCATATATACTTGGTGAGCTAATCCTCCTATTGCCATATAGTTTTGGGAAACAATGAACCTCACCGAGTGTATGTGCAAGTTAACGCTCTTGACCCGTGAGTTTGTGGGCCCGAGCCCACGGGTGACCCGTGACCCCACGAGTGGGCCACGGTGAGATCATGTGACAAATTATCACGGCCTAATAGTGCAAACATTGTAGGATAAGTATTTTATGGAAAATGGAAAGAATTGTTTTTGATAAAATTGAAGTATAAGCTAAACGGATGGATTTGTTCAAAAAAAAAAAGCTAAATAGATGGATGAAAATAAAAAAAAATTAATCAATGAAACAAATTTTCTCAAATCAACTAAAAGAAGTGAGGTGTTAATTTTGTAGGAGATGGAGAGTACCTTACCCGTTCTGAAAATATTTGCTATATTACGGTCACTGACTTTATTTATTGTTTAAGCTTATTTAATATATTATGGCTAATTCATAATAAAAAATATAGATAAGGGAATCTTGATTGAAACATTGAACAATACTTTTTTATATCAACTTTTTATAAATTTTAAAAGTAAATAATTTAATACTCCCTCCGTTCTACAATACTTGCTACTGATAGTGATATTTTCCCATACAACATATCGTATTCGGTAGTAAGTATTATTAAACGAAGGAAGTATATAATAATATGAATAACTAACATAACTAACATAATTAACACAATTAATTGGGTAAGAGCCTAAGAGGTACTTTATGATGAAAGAAAAGAATTGAAGTACTTCTACTTCTACAGTTCTACTTCCTCCATTACATAATAATTGTTATATTTATCTTTTTACGTAATCTAATGTACTATTTTGTTCATTTATATGTCGAATTTTAAAAATTATAAAAAGTTTATATTATGAAAGTATGCGATTAAATGATTCAAACAAGATCCTATTCCTACTTGACTATATTATTACTTAAATATTAGCCGCCCGCGATATATAAAATGAGCTTAAACGATGAATAGTTGCCCAACAACAAACAGCAAGTATTTCGAGGTGTTCATCCGGATCATTGGATTGATTTCGGGTCAGGTGTTTCGGGTCGGTTCAAAATCGAATTCTGTGTTCACATTGGTTTTTACATAATTGTAGATCCATTTTTAAGTCGGGTCAAATCAGGTTCGATTATAAAGTCGGATGTCTATCAGGTTATCAGATAACACCTCTAACTATTTGTATTTGTAAGTTTAAAAGGACTTGGTTCTTTAGACTCTAAAGCCAGTAGAGTCAGTAGCTAAACATGGGTACACCTATTTGTATTTGTAATGACAGCAACCTTGAGTTTACACTTCCTCATTTATTTCATTTCCATTTATTCTTTTTTCCTATAAATATTCCATCTATCTCTTCAGTATTACATCAACTTCTTGTTTCTTTCTATCATTTCACTACATTATTAACTATGAGTATCATACAACAACTTCCTCCACATTTTCTTATCCCTTTTAACACCAACAACACTCCCTCCACAAAACTCATACCATGTCCAATTCTGTGTCTTATCCTTACTACTTTTCTCTTAAATATTGCCATAAACATCTTCAACTTCATGAAGATTAATTAAGATTGTCGCGGTGCTATCTTTTCTGAGCTACTCTTTTCAGTAATTTTTATTTTAATTTTTTTTATTTTCCTTTTGTTCTGCACTTTAAAGTGTAGATCATTTCTGGTTTGTTTTTGTTTTATTTTTTTCTTGGCCTTGCAAGGCTTTTCTTATATTTTTTCTTTTTCTTATCTACCCTTTCATCTGTTCTTACTTCAATTTCTCTTTTTCAAGTTAATCAACTCTCCCATCTTTTCTTTGGTCGACTCTCCCTCCTGAGCTAAAAATTATTAAAGTTTAGAGATATAATTAGATAATTTATTGTATCTAGATTGTAGTAATACTCCAATGTATTTTTTAAAGCTTTTATTTACACTTTATGTATATAGTTGAAAATTGTAATGCATGGTAATAAGAGAATTGTTGTTATATTAAAATGCCTGCAATCCAATGGTACATACAGTACAATACAGCCTTACCCTTAAATATGTGTACCCATCTTGGTTTCAAATATTGATACGTTTTTTCCCATAAATTTCCCGAAAGTTACATATCATGTCAAACTTATGAGTTATGACACATAAATATATTTAATTACTCATTTATGGTAATAATGGGATATTGTGATGTATCTTCTTTATTAGTATTTCCTCTTATAGGAACAAAAGATGGAAGTTGAATAAAATATTAAAAAAAAAAATAGTGAATCATATAAATAAATGGTTAATTAAGATGTAAAGATAATAAGTACTTCTATGTACGTCTTCCGTTCCATAATACTCACTACATTTTTTATTTTGAGAAGTTTTATATTACTTGCTATATTTTCATTTTTAGTAAAAAAATCAATTATTTAAAGTTTCAGTTACTCCTATTTTTATCTTACTTTATGAAGTACCTTATTAACTATTATACCTACTATTATTTAATCTTTGGAGTATAATATTCCCAATCATTTAAAAAACCAATTTTCAGTTTTCATTTTTTATCAAATAATATTAAAATAATCCTAAAAAGAACCCCTACATGCTCCCTATAATTGCACAATACTTCTTTTATTCCTTAATATGTGTATCTATGCATTTATAGCAAGTAAAACAGAACAAAAGAAGTAGATGTTTATTAAAATAAACAATATTTATCCGACCTAAATAATTTGACTCAACAATTTAGAATCAACTCAAAATATATGACTTGAAATCAATTCGATGACTTGAATTATGAGCCATCATTGGAGTATTTGATGTGGGACTAAGACAATGAATCTTTCTCACGTGCAATTTTGAGCATTGATAGGTTTAAAATTAGAAATAAAAAATGGTGACATCCACAGAATTTTAATTTGCACCATTAAAATAGTCATAATTTTGATTGGGAAGATTCACCGCCGAGTTTACGTGCTACGGCCCCTACCCTCAAAGCTCAAACACAGAAGACTAACATCAACTCTCACTGTCCCTCTCATGCTATTTTGAAAATGACAATTATTATTATAATAATACATCCATCTTGATATATTTCTTCCGTTCCGAAATACTTGATACATTTTGTTTTTGGGCATTATTTTATCGTTTATGCTTATTTTATATATTGCAGCTAATATGTAAGTAATAATATAGTGAAGTGGGATCTTGTTTGAGTAGTCTAATCGCATACTTTCATAATATAAACTTTTTATAATTTTTATATGTGTATAATTCGACATATAAATGAAGAAAATAGTACATTAGATTGCGTAATAAAGTTAAATGTAACAAATATTATGGAACGGAAGAAGTAATATACTTCCTCCCATTTGAAATACTCTATATATGTGCACTATTTATCATTCAAACTTATTTTATAAATTGCCACTAAGGTGTAAGTAAAAATATAGTCAAGTGGGATCTTGTTTGAATCGTCTAATCGCATACTTTAATAATTTTTTTTATAATTTTTAGATTTGTATAATTAAGCATATAAATAAAATAATAATGCATTAGAATGAGTAAAAAGTGAAATGTAGCGAGTATATTGAAACGGAGGAAGTATATATTTCGCAAAACGTTCATAGTTGGCTGATAGTTGATTATAGTGATTGATTTGACTGGTCGATATTAATCATATTATATTAGCTGGTTTGACCAGCTGATTTTGAACTCGCTGCTACGAGCACCTTGTTAAACAACTTATTTATACCAATAAACTGTTTCAACCAGCTAGTTTACCAAACATTAGAATTGATCAGTTTAACCACTTAATCCTCTTTTTGTATCAAAATTAAGCTAAAATTAATCCGTTGTATCAAATACCCTCTACGTAAAAGATACCATTATACTCCCTCCGAACCAATTTAAATGTTCCATTTGATTTTTTACACTATTCATTCCGTTTAATTTGTATTTTATTCTTAATCCATGAGTTAAAACACAGTCATGTAAGATCTTGTTTGTTTTGTCTCAATACAAAGATTATTCTTATCAACTTTTCATAATTTTTATTTAAGCATAATTAGATATATTAAGAGTCAAAATGTTATCTCAACAAGTAGTTATAAAGGGAGAACTAAATTGGTTCAGAGACAGTAATAAAATGGAGAAACTATATCACTCTCCCTATAGGCTATAGTAGTACTTCCTCCGTTCCATAATACTTGCTACATTTCACTTTTTTACGCAATCCAATGCACAATTTTGATCATTAATATCTTAAATTACACTTAACTAAAAATTATAAAAATTTAATATTATGAAAGTATGCGATTAGACGATTCAAACAAGATCCCACTTGACTATATTTTTACTTACACATTAGTTGTAATATGTAAAATAAGCTTGAACGATGAATAGTGCGCAAAATAGATATGTAGCGAGTATTTTGGAACGGAGGAAGTAGTATTAAAGGGATAAATGATTAATCTTTTCAGTCTTTACATAGGCCATAGCCATTGTCAGATTCTCACACAACAGAGCTAGGTTCAATCCTTTGGAAGATTGAAAACCCCAAGTTCTATATTGCAAGATTCTTAATTTGCTTTTTTTTTTTTTATTTTTTTTTCCCATAAAACAGAATTTTGGTTCTTGGTTGTGGTATTTTAAAATTAAAAAAATTTAGGGCAAGGTTGATAAGGATATTTGATACTCCGTCCTATTCACTTGAGTTGTCTCATTTAGTTTTTCACACTTGTCGAGACAACATTTTATATCTTAAATTATTGTTAATTAAAAATTATAAAAAGTTGATATTAATAGTCTTTGTATTGAGACGAATCAAACAAGATACCACATGACTATGTTTTAACTTATAGATTAAGCGTAAAATACAAATTAAGAGTGATAAGTGAATAGTGCCCAAAAACAAATGGGACAACTCAAGTGAATTGGAGGGAGTATAATTTATAGTGAGGTTAATCAAATATATGTTTTCGTATCCAAAATTACTTGTTAAACATAAAAAAGGTTTGATATAAATTATAAATCATATCAGTACTTTACCAGATAAAAAATAAATAAGTTTAATTCTTTGAATATGTTTTTCTAACTCAAAAACTGATTTTACACAATATTTTAATTTGTTGTAGATTTATTGATGGTACCTTTGATATTCATGTGATATAATATAATGTTAGCTCTGTATTACTCATATTTGGACATGCAGACATATTGAGTGTATTACGAGTTTGGGTCTGATAAAATTTAGAAAAATGGGCCTGGGCAACCCAAACAAAGAGGAGAAGAAGTAGACTACTCATAAACCCAAAGAGGTTCACTACTAAAACCAATTGGTAATAGTAGGAGTTACTCCTTGAGTATATAAAGTGATGCATACTCTTCTCTTTCTCCAATGTGGGACAACTCACATGTGGGTAATAATGGACATTTCAACAGGGTCTGAAGACCCTGAAGATCTAGACCCAAATCTCTAACTCATTTTTTACTTTTAGGATTGGAATTCATATATAGACTTATTGAGTTTTAAAAACTTAGACTTGAAACCTGAAACCAGGGGCATTATGGAACTGATACAATAAGATTTGGATTTATGATCATTCTTAATATTCATTTTATCATTGGTGAAACTTTTTTTATAAAAATAATACATACTCCCTCTGTCCTAAGAAATTGCCACAATTAATTCTATTTTTGTCTTCTCTTTTAACTTTGCAAAATCTTTATTTTAGGTAGTATTCCCATCACTTTTTTAATTTTATCCACATATTTTCTCTCGTGTTGTCTCATTTTTAATCACATCCACACGATTTAATGGGAACTACCTTTTTAGGTAACAATGTCATTGCATATTGTTGCAAATCCTTGGGATTGAAGGAGTGTATAACACCTTTAAAAGAATGTAATTACAATTTTCTAATACTAAATGTCAATAAATTTAATAACAATCCGTCTTGTATGAGACCGTTTTATGGTGAGACGACCTCAAAACAAGAAGCTTATAAGCTAAAAGTTTTTATTATTGAATTTAACCCAAATATGAGACATGTATTACGATGAGACAGTCTCATACAAAATTTTGTGTTTTGATAATTGATAGCTTAAGATATGAAAATTTTGTCTTTTTGTTCATTCAAGTTTACCACTTCTAGTGACAATTAATTTGAAGAAATGGGCCAATTTAAACCATGTAAGAGAGCAGGCTAAGATGCTTAACTGGGCTATATCATGGAAAAAATTTTGGGCCAAGCCCATATCTATTGTATATGGAATTTGGTTACACAATGGACTATGCATGCATATGAATCAATAAACGTAAACATTAAACAGCTTAAAGTCCCTAAACACAATTTAGAAGAAATGAATGCATCATTTTTTTCATCTGGTAGTGTGTGAAACCGTCTCATCATCTGATTAATCCATATAATTAATTAATTTCTCTAATTATAATTGATCATTTTAAAATTGTAATTGATCACTACAATAGATTGAATATAGATTGATAACCCTATATATTTCCTCCGTTCCATAATACTTGCTACTGATTGTGACATTTTCCCACACAACATGTCACACTCGGTAGCAAATATTATGGAATGGAGTAAGTATTTAGTTTCACCATGAGACTGTCTCATTTGAAAATTTGTGTATTTTCTTTGGATCATAAGTTAGGCTGAGGAAAGGAAATGAATGATTAACTATGATTCCATCTTGGAACCTTGCCTAAGAAAGATAATATATGAAGTATTTAACTGAAATAAGATTCAATTCTCAAAAATAAATGCAGTATCATGATCAAATCTTTCAACGTATCTTAGGAATCTCATTTGGTTCATAGCTGTTTCTGTTAGAAGATAAACTTATTCTTTATGTGTTATGTTGCTCATGGGATTTCTTATTATCATACGTTGGAGCGATTTATTAACCATTGTCCATTGATATATATAAACATATGATGTAAAAAAAAATAAAGACATAAATATTATTCAAACACTCAATTTTAACAGTTGTATATATAAATCAACTCTATAATTTTAAAAATTGTCAATAATATATTATCCAGCATATTATATTCTCTAATTTACTCAATTTAACTATAAATAAATACTAGTCAAAGATAATTAATAGTAAAGATATTGATCAGATCAAATACCGTGTCATTTTTCTTTAGCCAATAAATGTGTTTAATTTGACAAACTTTCTTCGGTTGTGATACTTGAAATTTTTTAAGATTTTTAGTATAATGTGTTATTATTGTTTGAGGTGGTGTTACTAAGTATTTGCATTTTCTTAACTTGATTTTGGTTGTAATAACGAAATAAATAGGTTTTGGCTTGTGAGTAATTGTCTATTCTCTTTAATTACTATTATTTCAGAATGTCTTCTGAGAGACCGTTTATGGCATAGACAGCGCTCTCAGCAGCCCAACCTAATAGAAATTTCAGTGTTTTTTTTTTTGGAAAGTGGACCATTACACCCGTTAATGCTATAAACCGTCTATAGCAAGAATTTGTGCTATTATTTTAGCTCAGATACTTAATCTAATGTTTAGTTCATATCACTTTGGACCTTTGGGTATTAACGGTCTGTTGGCTAATATAATCGGTTGGAGCTATTAGTTATTTTAACCGATTGAAAATATTGACTAATTTACTGATTGAAAAGCTAGTTGTTTATCAGTATTTTTACTTTGGTGGTCTTTTTTATATTTTGGCTTAACTTGAATATTATTTATTTAACATTTTTTTGTAATTTTGATCAATATATTAGAACGTTTAAAGCCAATAAAAATATCTTAACAAGTGAACCCTTAACATTATGCATAGGCGGATCTATATATAAATTAACCTACCGTAGCATGTGCTACCTATAAAAAAAAAAGTTAGTTGTGATAAGTTAAATCAATCTGATCAATAAAGATTAGTTCATCATACTTCTATTATTTTGTTAAAAAAATTAATTGGTGTACCTTATTTCAATTTTTCGAAAATATTGTTAGGTTTTATTTTGATTAATATCGATAACTTTTTCATCTTTAGGTGAAGTATCATGAGTAACTAGAAGAAATGATTTGAAATACTCGTATGTAACAAGAATAATAACACATGCCGAAGGACTAATAATGTTGCATACACAAAGATTTTTCATAAACTCTAGTATATTATTTTGCAAATAAAACTCTGTCGAAATCTCGTCCACTAGTTGGTGCCCCCTGAAATTCCGAACTCTGGATCCGCCACTGTGGATAACAAAGACAAACTTTGTTAAAAATACGATATCTCCTAAAGTGAAAAGATTTGAAAAGAAAACACTTTTTTCCTTCCTTTTCCCTTTTAAACAAACAAAATGTATTCTCCCTCCTTATCCTTCGTCCTTCCCTTTCCTTTAACAACTTAACCACCCAAAAGATAGTCAAACAATAGTAGGTGAATACCTATTTTAGTCCACATTTATGTCAATTGAATTTAATTTGCTTAAGGATAGATGCTTAAGTTGTAAGATCGCGTTAGTATCCATCTTGAAGTACACTCACACGTTGTTCATACTTATTGTTAGATCATAAAAGTATAAAACAAAGAAGTGGGTGTTGGGTCAAATTTAAATTAATGCAACAAATTTATTTAGTTAAATAGTTTATGATTGGTAGGAGAAAGAATTAATATACTTCCTCCGTAAAATGTTATTTGCAACTTTTATAGGGTGCGCGGACTCCTAGGCAAAACTTTTAATAGTGTATTATAGGGTGCGCGGACTCCTAGGCAAAACTTTTAGTAGTGTATTAAAATAGATTAATGAAGTTGAGTGGGGTGAGATTATAGTATTATATTATTAAAAAGTAAGAGAGAGTATTAAAAAGTAAGAGAGAGAAAATAAAAAAGTAAGAGAGAGATTAATAAAGTTGGTAAATTAACCATTAAAAACTTTCTATAAATGGAAAAAAGAAAGTTGCAAATAATAGTGAACGGCCATTTTAGGTAAAAGTTGCAAATAATATTTTACGGAGCAAGTACATCGATTCTTATTATAAAATATTTTTTAGGGAAATTCCACGTGGTAACCCTGAGGTTTTGGGTTTTCCACGTGGTAACCAAAACTTTTAAAAAATCCACGTGGTGACCCTGAGGTTTACGTTATTGTTCCATCGTGACCTTTTTGCACATAAAAATGTTAGCAAACGTTAATTTCGAAGCTTTAAGGCTGTTGTACGCCTATTTATGCGACTCACAATTTCAAATACCATTAGTTTGAACTTTTTTCCCCAAAACATAAACCCCAACTCTACTATCTTTTATTCAAATCATATTTTTTCCTCTAAATCCAAATATGGTAGAGTTAAGGTCTATGTTTTGGGGAGAAATGTTGAAATTGACGATATTTTAAATGGTGAGTCGCATAAATAGGCGTACACCAGCCTTAATGCTTCGAAATTAAAATTTACTAACGTTTTTATGTGCAAAAAGGTCACGGTGGAACAATTATGTAAACCTCAGGGTCACCACGTGGATTTTTAAAAAGTTTTGGGTACCACGTGGAAAAGCCAAAACCTCAGGATTACCACGTGGAATTTCCCTATTTTTTAACTAAAACAAATGGGAACATCATGTTATAAAAGTATATGTATTTCCTTTTTTCTTTTAATTTGTCTACATCTACAACCCCTCTTAATACTGCACCTAATCGTTACAAGTGAAAAGCTGATATGAATAGCGCGCTCAACAATACTATCTATAATCATTAAAAAATATCATATTTCTTTCAATTCTTTTTACTTGTCTCATTTCGTTATTTGGTAAGTTCTTCCTATATGTCCCATAACCATTATTCTAATCCCTATATTTATAAGTGGTCTCCTCATTTTCTTAATATTAAAAATATTCAATATTGCACATAAATCCACTATTTTAGGTAGTCCTCTCCAATTGATAAATGATAATATTAAAAACACTCAATATTGAACATGAGTCTATTATTTTAGGTAGTTTTCTCATTTTCTTAATATTTGTACGCAAACTAAATAAGACAACTAAATTGAATTGGAGGGAGTATATAATATTTTTTTTGTTTTACATAAACCTATATTTTAGGATTTACAAATGTTTTGAGAATGAGTGATAAAGTGATGATGTTTTCTTATAGTAGTTTAATAGAAACGACTACGAAAGGTAAATATTAGTGAGAAAAGGGAAAAAAAAATCACATTTTTGGGGTAAATGAAATTTACTACGTGCATTAAAACAAAAACTTGTACATTGGGGTTCCTAGTTCAATAAATTGATCGGCAGAAAATAGGGCAACGGGAATAATTCAGATAAATAAAAAAATCACAAACTACTAGGAATACAAATAAAATAGTTGATTCTCACACGGTACTCAGAATTCATAAATACACCCTCCTCTATGGAAACCTACGTAATAATTATGGATTTTTAAAGGTGTTAAAAATATATTTGATAATTTGATATTTATATAATTTTGTAATTAAATTTGTCATTAATTTGATCTTAAAATAAATTTAAAAATATATGAAAATTAGGAAAAATTGATATTAATAATTTAACATTTCAATCATCTGCCGTGAATAATCTCACTTTTTGATTATTTTTAATAATTCTATCTTTATCTTTAGTTTGCTATCAACACACTCTTTTATTTAATAATAATCCAACATTTGCCCTTAGTTTGTTATCGACATATCCTATAAGTATGCTAACAGCAAACTAAAGGGAAAGGTTTGATTATTAAAAAATAATTTAAAGTTGAGATCATCATTTACAGCAGATGGGTGGAATGTTGGATTATTAATTTCAATTTTTCCTAAAAATTAATATGACAAAAAATTAATTTTAATTTCGCCGAAACACCAGATCTGAAATCAATTTAGTGAATTGAATGAACAAGTAATACTCCTATACTATAGATTAGTGTCATGAACTTAAAAGGAATCTTTTTAACCTTATAAGACACCAAAAATAAAGAATTACTTGTGAACCATTTAATTTCAGCGACTATTGAAAGGTGTAATTTGTAAATCTTAAATTGTATAAAAGTCGAGACTTTTTGTTTAATCGCTTTTGAATTTTTTTAAAGTGATCACTTATAAATATGGATAAATGTGGTGTGTAATTATTAAGGTCAGTTGACATCACTTAAATTCAAAATAAAATCAAATTGTACATGTAAATTTACCTTAGATGCGTTGGTTTGTATTGTCTTCCACATGAGTGACTAGGTGTTGGACATTTAGTGTATAATAATAATCCTGAATATTTAATCACCAAGTACTACTAAGGTAGTGGGACAGTTTAAGTCCGTAATATATCAATTAAAGCTATTCTAATAGTGGGACAATAGTATTAATTTACGAGGTCCAAAAAGGTATTTTAAGATAACACAAGAAAACAAGGGGATTTTGGACAGAAGGTTTGCGCCGAGTCGCCGCTCCTTCATGTGGCCTCGTCGCCGACTCGGCGCTAGGCTACTGGAAAATCATGTTTTGGGCAGAGAGTTGGCGCCGAGTCGGCGCCCACTTCTGTGGGCTCGTCGCCGACTCGGCGACAGGTCACTGGAATGTGACCGTTGCTTTTTCTTCCCGTTTTCTTGTGTTTAATGCCTAGGATCCTTTTGATTACACTCTTAATTCTGATGTTACAAGAGTATAATTGTGTGATAATGCCCATGAATGACCAAGATTAATGTCATTCAATTGCATGATCATGAATTGGGTCATTAAGGTGATTAAAGAGCCATAGGCTCCTCTTGATTATAAATAGAGGGCATTGGCTTTGAGATTTCTTGCACCTTCACAACAAATCTCTGAATTCTCTCTTCTCTAAGTTCTTCTCATTTGTCTTGTGCACTCAAGAGAGTAATTAACTTTTGTGTGCATGTTCCTTTGCTTATAATTCCATAAACACATAGCTATTACGTTATATTCCCTAAGTACTAAGGGCATATAAGAGTTGTTTGTATCTCGTTGTGAATTTCCACTTACAAACCCAAGTACCGTTGTGGGGGAAATATCACAAAAGGAAAGTGATCTCACGCCTACAACTTGTATCAAGTTTCCGGGTAACAAATTGTGTTACAAACTTATCTTCACTTTCCATTAGCATTGTAATTGTGTTGTAATTTCATTTTTGTCATCTTTAAAGGGGTTTGAAACAAATTCCCGTTTGTAATTTGTTTACATTATATACTCTTTGTAATACTAGGGTCTGAACCCATGAAGCACATTTAAATAAAAAAAGAAAAACATACCTTAAATAATCCAAATAACTTTTATTGATTTTCCTATAATAATCCCAATTATTTATTAACTATGAATAACCCGAATTTTATATCTACTTTTTTGTTTTTTTATGCAAATGACTTGTTGTATAAGTAAAATGTTAACTTGGTGCATTCTTAGCAAGCACCCGACCTTATAATTGGAATTATTCATAGTTAATCAAAATTTGTGATTATTGCAGATAAATCAATGAAAAATTAAATTATTATAGGTAAGTTTTCAAAAAAAAAAAGTTATTGACATTAATTTTTTTCCTTAAATTTACCACAACTTAAAATCTTAAAATAATTATTTACAATCTTAAAATAATCATTTAAAGACGTAAATTAATAATATAGGTTTATCTCATGATGAAACGTATATTTATAACACACAACGAGCTGAAGTTAAGTTCATGCGCATTTGTTGAAGCATGACCAACATTCAATTATCAACAATCATTCATCTTCATGGCTTCATTTTACATGATCACGAGATATCTTGTATTTACAATTAATTTTACGTTTTGTAGCACATAATTTGCTACATATTTTTATTCAGTTTATAAATTAATTTTCTAATTTATATTCATATTCAAATCTATTTTTTTATTTTATTTATATATTTTTTGTCACTACAACAAATTTAGCTTTTCGCAACATTGGATTTGGTGCTATTAAAAAATGCCACTGATTTATATTTTTAGTGTAGTTGTTGGTTTTTATTTTAAATTCCACTATAAAGTGATTTAGTGACATTTTATTTGGCCTTTAATGACATATGTAATTGTTACTATAGTTTATTGTGACATTTATAAGAAATGTCAACACTAGCTCCTATGTCTCGAAAAGCTTTAGTATAATTTTTTTATTATGCTGCTAAAATGTCTAATAAATGTCACTAAATGCACTATATATATTCTATTATAAGTGACATTTGAATAATTAAATGTCGCTAAATATATCTCAATAAAAACAAATTATGTTGTAGTGTCACAAATGGTATTAGAATCAACTCTGCGACAGTGGCTGATTGTGTGTTTAGTGCATAGTGGGGGAAAGATCCCGAAGCTACGATCCAATTACGACGTAGTATTCCTAAGTGGAGGTGAGTGTAATACCCCAAATTTAGCTTGAAAAAAGATTGATAAACTACTCATATCAACAAGGTGCATCTTTTTTCGTTGGGGCCCTATTGCTAAGAACTCCACAGTTAAGCGTGCTTGGTGGGGACCAATCTTATGATGAATGACCTCCTGGAAAGTTTTCCTGGGCGCGCACGAGTGAGGTTAAAGTGCGCTGAAAAAAACTTGTGTTGATTTGTTGGGTCAGTCTGCAGTCTCCATGAATAGTCACCCTCGGTCCGAGGGGCCGGGGTGTTACATGGACGATGCGTGCTTCCTCCCATGACTTCAAATATTTTTATTTTTATTTTTGTTGAAAATTTTTTTGGGACACGTGCTCGGGGAAGCCCATTAATAGATCCGCCACTGCATATCATAGCCTAATCAATTCCGAGCCTGAATGCATCCTAATTCCTAGTTTAGTTTTTTTGAACAACAATGCCCTATACTTTTCCATTGTTACTAATAGATCAGTAAGAAATTTGTATTTGGTAAGGAATATGTTTTCCAATTTTAACATTAATAATTGAAAAAAATTAAATTATTTGGACTTGGACAAATGAACTATGATGAAAAAGAAGGCAACAGATCAATAATCAATTACTACAACAAATTTAACTTTTTGCAACATTGTTGGTTTTTATTTAAGTTCCACGATAAAGTAGTTTTGTAACACTTTATTTGGCCTTTAGTGGCATATGTAATTATTACCATAGTCTACAGCGTGGTAATCATGAGAAACGTCACTAGATTCTATGTCCCGAAAAGCTTAGTATTATTTTCTTTGTGCTGCTAAAGAGTCTAATAAATGTCACTAAATCTACTATATACTATCGGAAATTTAAACTAGTGGCAACGCTAGAACACAACAATTGTTTAATTATCTTTTGGACACCTCACCTAAAATATAATAATATATTGGGAAATTCCACGTGGTAACCCTGAGGTTTTAGAGTTTTCCACGTGGTAACCAAAACTTTAATAAAATCCATATGGTAACCCTGAGGTTTACCAAATTGGTCCGACATGACCTTTTTGCACATAAAACGTTAGCATAACGTTAGGAAACATTAATTTTGAAGATTTAAGGATATTGTACGACTATATATGCGACTCACCATTTTAAATGACATCAATTTCAACCATTTTCCCCAAAATATAAACCCAAACTCTACAATCTTTGGATTTGGAGGAAAAAAAAATGATTTGGATGAAAAATGGTAGATTTGAGGTTTAAATTTTGGGGAAAAAGGTTCAAACTGATGGCATTTGAAATGGTGAGTCGTATAAATATGCAAACAACAGCCATAAAGCTTCAAAATTAACGTTTGCTAACGTTTTTATATGTGCAAAAAGGTCATGATGGAACATTTACGTAAACCTCATAATCACCGTGTGGATTTCATCAACTATTTAACAATATCTTAATAAATACCACTCACAATCAAATAACAACTCACTAGAGCTCAAAGATAGCTTCTTTAAAAGAGTTTTGTTATGTTAATAATAGAAGAATTAGAGAATTGAAATTAAATCACCTCCATCACATGCTAATTTGACTTTTGTTATGTTAATAACAAAAATATCCTATCAATAAATTTTAAATTGTCATTAATACTTATACTTTATTACTTAATCTAAAAAAATCAAGTGATATCAGCTTTCCATATCACTCATTAGTCATTACACCCATGCTAAATCATAAAATCCCGTTTATTTGGTGTAGCCACATTATTTAACTTTAATTATAGAGTAATATAATTAAATGTTGCTAACAAAAGTTTTCGGAGTGTTTGTTAATGAGGATATATAGAGTATTGCAAAATACTCTTTTTGTATAAAGCATTTGTAAAATATTAAAATCAAAATGAATAAAATTAATTATGTCTAAAATTTATGATATAAATAAATAGAATTTGTAAAGCCACAACAAATAGAGCAACCCAAAATAACAAATGGAAACATCTTTAAGGAACGTAGGGAGTATAAAATAAAATTTAGAATTTTATCACCAAATTACACTCTAAAATATAGTACTACTATATTATATTATTCACAAATTCTTCTATGAGATGGTTTTATCATGAGACTGTCAAGGAACCAACTCAACCAAAAGCTTAAAAGCTGATGGTTGAGGCCCTAAGATATGTTATATACTCTAACATGCCCCCTCACACGAGAGCCCTTTGGGGTAAAAGTGTGGATGCAATACAGGCCCTCCTTATACCTGGTGCTAAATATTGCACTTTTAATTTAAATGAGGGGTGGTTAATATTCGAACTTGTGACCTCTTGTCACATTGGTTCTGATACCATGTCAAGGAACCAACTCAACCAAAAGCTTAAGCTGATGGTTGAGGCCCCAAGATATGTTATATACTCTAACAGAGACATGTCTCATACTTATGTTAAATAGTCTAACAATAAAAACTTTCAACTTATGAGCTTTTTGTTTTGAGGTCATCTCACAGTAACACGATTTCATACAAAACGGGTTAGTTTTCTTTTTCTAATTTCTTCTTTTAAATATACTATTATTCTTATTAACGATGATCCCCAAATTGGTTAGCTTTTTCATGATAACTACCATTGACAGTTTAAGGGGAAATTGTTTCTTGAGCCGGTGAAACTTTAGGTACAATATTTGGCTAATGGTTGACATTTGTCAAAAAAATTAGTCTAAAAAATCATGAGAACGGAAATGTGTAGATTGTAAGAATAATAATTTCGAAACTTTATAAAAAAAGGTAGAAAAGGCAATGTCCAAAAAGGCCACTATGGAGACATAAACAAGCACAGAACCTTCTTTTCTGTAGCCTTTTTCACTGCGCAGGAATCTATGTCCACTACACCACTACTCATTTTATGTGGTGCTCGTCCTATACTAGACTTACGTTACGTATTGTTTTGCATGAATCACCATAAAAAAGAAAATGAGCTATTTATAAAAAAAAATATAAATATTTGGAAAAAAGAGAATCAAATGCATTGAATAAAAATAAAAAATATTATAATATATGAATGAGATTATAACAAAAAATATGTCTATTTTCGATATGAAAATGATATAAAAAGTAAGAATTTGTGGCCAAGGTTAACACATTTTGGGCACGCAAATTAGCTAAGAGCCATGGTATTATACTCGCTCCTGATCGGACCCTTTAGGCTTTTGCATTTTTTTCTACTTGTTAGATTGCTTATATATTGGGTGGTGGCCGGTTTTCAGCATGTGAAGCGAGTGCGTATAATGTTAGATTTGAGAATAGTTTTGCTTTAGTTTTATTACTTGAATTTCGGCCTTAAGTTATTGAAAAATACTCCCTTCAAATCAATTTAGTGGTCCCATTTGCTTGGGCATACTTGTCGATGTAACATTTTGACTCTTAATATCTCTAATTATGCTTAAATAAAAAACATGAAAAGTTAATAAGAATAATCTTTGCATTTAGACGAATCAAACAAGATCTCACATGAATATGTTTTAACTTATAGATTAAGAATAAAATATGAATTAAACGGGATTGATGAAGTGTAAAAAACCAAATGAGACAACTAAATATGTTAGGAGGGAGTAAAAAATAAGTTGGTTTGAAACTCATTATGTATTTTGATGTAGTCCCTGCTTACATTGAAGAAGAAACAACATAAATTTATTATTATTGTTTTGATTATGTGTTAAAAAGATTAATGATTCACCAGTTAAGTAATGGTTGAAAAGTTGAAAGTGTAGATGAAGAAGAGGTAACTCGAAAAATGACATGAATAAATAGATGATCTAAATATTTTTTCAATAATTATATTTTCCCCGGCCCTTAGCCTCCTAATATAAAACATAAAATATAATTACAACTCATATTAAAAATGTTCATTTGGGTTATCAAATCGATCTCAAATCAAATATTTCGAAACTATTTTAAGTCAAACTTGTGACCACAATACTTTTACATATTTCATATAATTTATTTTTAAAGTCAAATAAAGTCAAATTCAATTATAAATCAAATTATATCAAATCATAAAATCTATTTTAAATGTCTCTATCTATATTTTTTTTGAGATATCTTTATCTATACTTAATTAAAAACCATACAAAATTTTTTGTACACTAGTAGATCTCTAAAAGCAAAGGGAATTATTAAAATGATTTTTTAATGGTTAAACAACACTAAAATCTGAAAAACGTTGACTTCCATACTTGATTTGTCAGCATGCAAATAAAAAGCCCATTTATTTATTTGATTGGAGATCCGAATATAAAAACCAAAAAAAAAGACCAACGAATGCAAACAAAGTACAACTAATAATAATATATTTAGCCATAATATATGGAAGTTGTCAAAAAACAGATCACATTTCCGTTACGTTCAAAACTTGGTGCATTCCTTTCCCTCTAAATCACTCTATTATTGTTTATTGTTTTCCTTTTTCTTTACATTAAACCTAACCCCACATTTAATTATAAGTTAATTAATATTTTATGTTAATTGAAGTAATTAAGCATGGGATTTGATGCCCATATGTTGACCACTTAAAGTCAACCTAACCCCTTGCATTTGGTGAAAAGTGTATATGAAAAGTCATAATAATATTTTTATTTTCATATAAAAGCGACAGTTGATTAATTAAAAAAATTTCTATGTAAAATAAAGGAAATTGATGGAGCCATATACGAATTCTCATTTTAGATGATTTCACTGTAAGATAATCTTAAATTGCACATTATTTTCGCTGTTAAATTATACGTTGTATTATTAAAGGATTTTTTGAAAAATTTAAGAGTAATTATATTAAAAAAAACATACATATATTATTTCCGCAATTTAATTAATTGCTTTCTTAGTCAACCTAATTAAATGGCTTCCAATATTAAGAAAGATGGTTTCTTGTACATCAACCTAATCAAGAGCATTATTCTATCTACAATTTATCTATAGAATTGAAAGCAATTTTATTAGGTAGGTGGGAGAGAGCAATTATGACACAATAAATAAATCAATTTAGCCAATTTAGGCTAAAATGGGAGAAAAATCTAAATGTGGAGATTAATAAGATGAAATGAAATAGAGCTTTTAATTCATTCAATAAATTTAAAAATCAAGTGATTAAAACATGGTGGTTAACAAATATATTAAAAGGTCAAAAATAGATATATTTTGCCATTTGATAGTGTTTTGACAAAAAAATTAACTGATTGTTGTTGACAAAATTGTGTTTTTTAAATATAGTCTTATTAATTGTTCATCTTTAACAAAATAAAAAGAAATTTCTCAAAAAAAAATATCATTTTCACAATTTATTTAATAATTAACTTTTTATGGGTGATTAATTGTCTCTTCATCTCTTTTAATTTGTACTATTTTTATTCTGTGTGGTTCCTATTTTTCTTTATCATCTAAATTCCTTTAAATATCGTAGAATATTTATTTAATATCATCCACGCAAGTTATTTTTTTATTCATACTAAATTTCACATTTCCTTTCAAATAACCTCAATTACACAATCTTGCAAATTTGTAGTATTAGTCCCTCGATTTTATTTTAATTGTTACATTTATTTCTTGAACGATTTTTAAATATTATAATTGAGAACAACTAATTATTTTAAGCATATATTTCAATTACAAAATCACAAATAAAAATTTGTGAAAGACAAAAATTCAATTAGTATTAGTCACTATCACTTCTCAACTTTAACTAAGAAAACAAGAGCAAAATTAAATCAAATTCAAATTTAAATTTTTGATTTGCCAAATACTAAATTGAGCTAATTTTATATTATTAAATAAAATCATAGCTCCTAAACACAATAAAAAATTATTCTTTTCATTAACACTCAATATATCTCATCAAAATTAAAGTATCTAATAAAATTATATGCATCGAGACGATTCTAATAAAATTTCATGTGACTTCATTTTAATTTTTACATAAGTATATTCAAAATTTATTTTATATAAAACTATGGCAGTCTGATATAGGAATAAGGGTGTTTAGATGTTAGCTTCTACATTAACTTTTAGTTTTGGCTTGTTGATCAGTTAAAGAGTCAAAAAAAATATATGGTAAATGACTTTTAATCTAAAATAAAAAGCTACTTTATTTAACTTTTTAATTGGCTTTTGACTTGTTGACTTACATTTTATCTAATAAAATAGCCTAACAGCCAATACCTAAATTTAACAAATGTCTTCGTACCAATTTATCCATCAATTAACTTAAAAGTCAATAAAAACAGTTAATATTTTTAGCCGATTAACCAAGCCAACAACTAACAGTCAAGAGCGTTCAATCAATTTTCAAAGACACAAAATTTGTCAACCCCACAATGAGTGATTAATGACTGAAATTACACCTT
Source organism: Amaranthus palmeri (assembly GCA_019776075.1). NCBI lineage: Eukaryota > Viridiplantae > Streptophyta > Magnoliopsida > Caryophyllales > Amaranthaceae > Amaranthus > Amaranthus palmeri. The sequence continues at coordinate 1,273,193 of JAAKBH010000022.1, forward strand.
AGCCTACTCAGAGATCTTTTAATGCTGAATTCATTGCTTCCATTCTCTTTCTCTTCTTTGGTATGTGTGGATTCAATTTTAAAATACTTCACCTCACATTTCACTCCATTATTTTACTTTTATCGCTACTTCCTCCCTTTTATAATAGTTACTACCGAATGTAACATATTTTGTGGTACTATATTATTATCAGTAGCAAGTATTACACAACGGAAATACTATTTTACAATTTGCTCCCACTTACATCACCATCTTCCTTATTTCCCTTCTCACTTCTCAATTCTCCCTTTGACTTGCAGCTTCTTACCTTCTTTTATAACCATTCCAAATTCCTCTTCTTTCCATTCTTCCATTTAATTTTTTTCCCCATTTTCTAAAATAAAAAAAACCCATTTTCCCCATCTTAATACCACCAAAAATGTGTAAATCCCATTTCAAATAACTTAGATCCACTTTCAAAATCTCATCCCCAAAAAATGGAAAAAACCATTTTCTCCTCCTCCTCCACCATTACAACCACCATTTTTCTACCTTCCTCCACCATCACAACCCCAAAATAATCATCAATCTTCAACCCTAGACAATAAAATTAGCCCAAGTATAATCTTAATCATAATAATCTTAGCAATAATCTTTTTCATTTCTGGGTTACTTCATCTTCTTGTTAGATTCTTATTAAGACCAAATCATAGAGACCCAGATGAATATTTAGACAATGTAACTGCTCTTCAAGGTCAATTAAGACAACTATTTCATCTTCATGATTCAGGGGTTGATCAATCTTATATTGATACACTACCCATTTTTCTTTATAAAGCAATTATTGGGGTAAAAGACCCATTTGATTGTGCTGTTTGTTTATGTGAATTTGAGCCAGATGATAAACTTAGACTTTTACCCAAATGTAGTCATGCTTTTCATATGGATTGTATTGATACTTGGCTTCTTTCTCATTCTACTTGTCCATTATGTAGATCAAGTTTATTGCAAGATTTTGGGAATCATGGGTTTTCTCCTATTGTTTGTGTTCTAGAATCTTCTAGTAATACAGTGGAAAGTTCTAGAGAGTTGGAGAGGTTTGGGGAAGGTAGAGATTCAATTAATGGTAATGATGTTGAAGGGGAATGTGAGTTTGGGTCAAATAGAAGTGATTTTAATAGAAAATCTTGTGAAAATGGGCAAGAAATTGGGAAAAAAGAGGAGAAAATTGTGATTGTGAAATTGGGTAAGTTTAAAAATGTTGAAGGAGGTGAAGGGAGTAGTGAGATTGATAATGGAAGTAATGGAAGTAATGATTTGGGTTCTAGAAGGTGCTATTCAATGGGTTCATTTGCTTATGTTTTAGATGAAACAAGTTCTTTACAAGTTCCTATTAGAACACCCATGAAGAAGAAGAATGGTGATAAAGGTAGGATAAAACCAGGGTATAGAGCTGTTATGTCAGAGTATGGGAATGATTCCAGGAGAGATTTTAATGGGATTGAAGCTTTTAGAAGTCTTGAGATTCATGAAAATGGTGGGAAGAGTATTGGGAATGAGAGTTGTAAGAAGGAAAGTTTTTCAATTTCTAAGATTTGGTCTAGAGGAGGGGATAAGAACAAGAAAGGGAATGGGAATGGTGGAAATGGTGGTAATGGAAATGAATTTGAGCAATCTTCTAGAAGGACAATTTCTGAGTTTGAGATTGATGTAAGTGAATTAGGGGTAGATGAAGAAACTCAAAGTAATTATAGTGTGGATTCACTTGCTAATCCAATTACTACATCATCTTCTTCTAGAAGAACTTTGCTTTGGCTTATGGGAAGACAAAACAAGATTGTTCATAATAATCCCTCTTTTTCATCAAATATTTAGTTAGAGTTGGAGTCAACAGTCCAGTATTCCGCATAAATCAGGGTCCGGAGGAAGGAGGGTAGCAAACATATCATACCCATGTCATCACCAATGTGAGAACAATGAGAAATACGCGCAATCAGTTTATCCCGGATATTTAGTCTATTTCCTTTGTTTAAAGGTATTTTTTTTCCTCTTATCCTTATTTTGGAAAAGTTACTTGGTCTATCTAGTCATAAAATAGGAAAAGGAAAACCAAAGAAAGGTGGTTTGTTGTTTGTATAAGGAATTGGAATGAAAAGGAATGATATAGAATAGGATACTTAATTTTGTGAATGTGATTTGCAACCATTTTTTTAGTGAAGAAATATATGAATTAAAATTTTAAATTTTGTATCATGTATAAAGATCATATTATTATGTTACAAGCTTCCTTTTATTTAAAATTGCATTTTAGCCTTGTTTTTGTCATTTTTATAATTTGTTCTTTCATTGATTAAATTTGCATTATGTTCTTTCTTTTAGACACACAAATTTACTCTCATGCAACATTGAATGTTGTATTTACATATTTAGTGTAAGATTTTTTGTTATATTACGTGTAGCAAATTCAATTAGACGGAAATAGTAAATGCATTGTTGTGTTGTCGAGTTCCTTTAATTTGTCTAACTATCATTTTAGTTAGAAATGCAAGAAATTTGTGGCAACAAAATTTTCCAATAATTGACACTATGTGGTTTGCATTAGAGTGTTGCAAAAATGTTAAATGTGAAATAAATTTAAGGTAGCTCAACTACGTTATTCGATATAACTTTTGAAGTTGACATTTAAAATATAATTTTTGACAAATGACTGTTAATTTGATTTTAATTTGATTGCAATCAACTAGCCAGTAACAACTATAAGTAGTAAATTAAGTAGGGCTAAACACCCAACTAACAACTATTAGAGCTAGGGCCTTATTTGGGCAGGGGGGTACGTCTTGGGTTGAAAGATAAAACACAAATTCTTATATGAGACAGTATTATTGTGAGATGTTTGGGTTGAATAGCTTAACAAATACAATTATTAGCATATAAATTTCTTATTTAAGGTTATCTTAGTGAGAAAAGGTCTCTCTCAAGAGTAGCACAAGATAAAAGTTATTTCTGTATTACATGTGAAGAACACGTTTTAATAGATAAAAGTACTTATATATGCTATTGTGATGAATTTTACATTTGCTTACATAAATTATTTTAAGTGAATATTAAAATTTATAATACCAATAAAATAAAATTCATTATATTCAAAGTTTATCGTTAAACTTTCGCATAAATTGGGATATTTAAATTTATTGCTAATTGTTTTTAAAAGCCTTGCATAGGTAAAAGTCTAGAAGACACACAAAGAGATAAGAATAATAGAATGTCGTATTTTTATTACAATTATTTGATATTGAGTTCTCCAAAGGCTACTAAAATCTCGTAAACAAGCCTAATTAGAGTCATTCGTTATGTAAAAGAACTAAAATTTATGATATTTTGCGATTTATTTTTTCAATTTACAATACATTCTATTTTCTTTTACATGAATCGACTATTTAATTATTAGTCAATCTATATTTTGCTTTTAGATATTACTATTGGAGGAGACAAATAGTCAAATAATATCTTAAAATAAAAAGAAAATTCTTCAATTGTCAATACCAAATATAACTACTAATAACTACTTTGGAGAATACTTAACACAAATACAAGCAATAAAAAAAGGAAAAATTGTTTCTAAAAAGCCAACCTTTTGGCCATCTGTAAATAAAGAGTTAACGTTTCATTTATTCAATAAAAAGACAACCTTTGTCTCATTTTTGCAAATAAAGAGTCAACGTTTCATTTATTCACTATAGCAGGTATGTTTTCAACTCTAAATTTATTGAATAAATGAAACGTTGACTCTTTATTTGCAAAAATGAGACAAAGGTTGTCTTTTTATTGAATAAATGAAACGTTGACTCTTTATTTGCAGATGGCCAAAAGGTTGGCTTTTTAAAAACAATTTTTCCTAAAAAAAAAAATGTTTCAAACTTAATAGACTAACAAATAGTATTAGGAAGCAAGCTGTAATGGACTAGTTTTATCTTCAAAAGTGTCTTCTTGGCTTTTCTATTTGTAAAAAGTGTAACCATAATGAGCTAAATAATTCACATTATGATGTCATAATAATTGGAGAGTGAAATTTAAATTTATGAATTTTGCGCTAGACTTCTATCAGCATGTTAAGAGATCAATTTATAAGAAAAATTAAGTTAGTAATTAATTGTTCGTATAATAATAAGTAGTAGTATTACTCTACAAGTCAGCTTTACAAAAAGTATACTTCGTCAATGAATGTAATTGTAGTCTAAAGTAGACCTATACCACGAGCCCATGCAATTGGAAATAGATCGGGCTGGGTCAAGTCTTAATATAAATACGGGCCTGTGCGGGCGAGAACCTTTAAACCCGACCCAACCAAGCCCGTTTTACCAATATTGAACTTCATATATACTTCTAAATAGTTATACAATAGCTTTATTGTCTTTTGCCAACAAAGATAAGGTTATTTTGGCCGCTAGGAAATAGTATAGCTTTGTACTTTACATGCAAAGATAAGGTTGATTTTTGGTTGCTAAGAAATAAGAATATTGAACTGTAAAAAACTGTTGAATTTACTCATCTATTTAATACTTTCTTCAATTCCTATTTAGATGTTCCATTTGCTTGGACACGGTTATTCAGGATAATGTGGGGTCCATTAAAAACTGAGTATTTGGGGTATTTTAAATGATTATATTAATTGTAAAGGTGGTAATGGAGGCATTGTAAATAGTAAAAGTGAGGCTATTTTGGACATGAGGTATTTAGGTAAAAAAAGATTGACAAAAAAGAAAATGTGACAATTGATATGAATTTGCAAATAAGAAAATGTGACAACTAAATAGAATCAGAGGGAGTATTAAAGTATCTTTTACTTTTTCACACTTATCGAGATAATATTTTGACTCTTTTGCATTATTCATCATTCTATGGTAATTTACATATTTCGACTATTATTCGAGGAAAAAACAGTCATGTGAGATCTTGGGACAAATATGGCATGAGTCAGATTTGTTTTAAACACATAATTTGAAAAACTTACTTCCTCACAAATGTTCCTCCTTAGCAGATGGTAGGGAAAGTCCAGCTATAAGTATAAACCAAGGCAGTTTGAAATTTATGGACTGGGCCCCTGTTTGCGTTGCCTTATTAACTACTAGAGTATGTTCAAAGTTTAAACTAATTCAAATATAAATTCCGAAATGAGACGGTGTTACGATAAAACCATTATTATTGGGCTAGTGTACTATACATATACAGTCACTATGATTACTTATTACTTTAAAATACTAACTTATATTATTAAAATTACCAAATATAAACTTAAAGTGGAGTCATAAATTGATCATTTATATCCTTAAAATGATCAGCAGGTCTTGTATGAGATCGTCTCACCATGAGACAAGCTCATACAAGTAGCCTATTAAATGATTTAAAAATAAAAAATTAAGTAAATTGATATATAACTGAACGTGACATACTTGATTCACTATTTCTTTTATTTTATTTTTAAATTCAATATTGAGCTAGCCCATATTTAGCCGTCTCACAATAATACGCTCTTAAAAAAAATTTATTTGAAGTGATTACTTATAATTTTGAAATAACCAATTATAAAATTTAACTGATTATATGTGTTTGTTTATGAGTTTGTTTTATAATGAAGCGTATTCTACCACATTGATTTTAGATGATAAATTTACTCCTATATAGAACGCATTAATACATTCAAAATTCAAGTTAAAGTCTATTCAAACACTGAAACAATACACCACAAACAATAATTTATTTATGATCTATTCTTCTGAGAGGTTGTCTATCGAAAAAACAATCTATAATTTATATGAGACCGTCTTACCATAAAACGGGTCTATTAATTAACTCATTTCTCTAATTGATCATTTTAGGTGTTTAATTTGAACTTTCTTTTTTTTTTTTTTTTGAGTTATAATTTGAACTTTCTAATACCAAGGGATTTAATTACCATTATTACTCCACATTTTTTGTTCGGTATGATATTAGGACAACTCAATCCCTTTTCTGAGAGTAATGGATACCCTTATTTTCTTACCAGCCATTTATATCAAGTAACAAATTCTCTTTCTATAATCAAGTTAGTGTTTCCCTTATATTTTTATACCAAACAACATATACCTACAACCCATGCCCATACCCATACCCATACCCATACCCATACACTTCTCTTCATTATCATTTCCCTTTTTATTACATTTTATATTCTCAGACCATACACCCCTAAAATTAAAAATGATCACTTTAATACACTAAATATACATGTATCAGCATAATAGAAAATAAATCTCACTAAAAGACCGTCTTATTTAAAAATTTGTGATTTATTTATATTAACGTTTCTTTTTAATCTTTAGTCCATGAAATTAATGTCAACTAATTTTTAAACTACCAAAATTATTTGTTCCATTTTAAAACTTTTATTTTTAGGTTTATATTGAAAACTCTCATCTTTTATCTACATTTGTTATTAAAAACTCTAAACCTCAATATGATGTGTAGTTATGTATACTAGTTGGTTTTTTATAATCTCCACAGGAAGTAAATGAGTGGTACTATTTGTTTAGCTATTTTTCTTAATCAAACATAATTAATTTATTTATTATTACACTGCTATACAATGAAGTAATTAATTCGATGGACCAACAGATAGGGGAAGGGGACTATACTTTGTAATAACGACATAAACCGTTAAGGAACCATCTCAACCAAAAGCTTAAGCTAATGGTTGAGGCCCCAGAATATGTTATATACTCTAACACGCCCCCTCACACGAGAGCCCTTTGGGCTAGAAGTGTGAATGCAACACAGGCTCTCCTCATACCTGGTGCTAAATATTCCACTTAAATGAGGGGTGATTGAGATTCGAACCTGTGACCTCTTGTCACGTTGGCTTCTGATACCATGTTAAAGAACCATCTCAACCAAAAGCTTAAGCTAATGGTTAAGGCCCCAGAATATGTTATATATTCTAACATAAACGACCATTCTTATAGAAGAGTAGACTGTCTCTCATTCAGACGACTCAAAATAAAAAAAATCCATAATCATCATCATCTTACTCGTCATTTCTCTAATAGAAAACTATGATCATTAATCAGATTCTGGGGACGGATTACTGAAGACGGCAACTCATACTTATAAAGAAGAACACGTCCAAAGAATCACCCGGCTCGAGAAAGATCCACGCATGTCAAAATAAAAAGTCTATATCATTATAATTAATAACAATTAAACTATTTAATCCATATATAAAACACGTCTTAATGTGCTAAGAAAATATTCAACATAAATGCTTCATGAGTCATGGTATTTTACTATTGTCCAGCTATCAGACTGTTGCAATCAATAAGCCCAACTATCTGATTGAGTCATCAAATATATTGAATGATGAAATTTTTAAAATTTAATATTAATATTTGGTGTAAATTTAATAAATGATTTTAATGTGTCATGTAACAACATCTTGTATTGGTTCTATGAACTTGGCCCTCTAACTGATTTTGAGTTTTCCCATCTCTTGTTCCTAAGATTCATTGCAATAGTAGATCTCGTATGACATCGTCTCACAATAAATATTTTCATATAAATAGTCTGTTGGAAATACTTCATATGTGAGACAAGATCCCACATCGATAAAATAGTGGGTTGCTGACTTGCATATATAGTGGGTGAACTAATCTTCCCATAGCCATATGGTTTTGGGAAATAATGAACCTCACCGAGTGTATGTGCAAGTCAACGCTCTTGACCCGTGGGTTTGTGGGCCCGAGCCCACGGGTGTCCCGTGACCCCACGAGTGGGCCACGGTGAGATTATGTGACGAATTGTCACGGCCTAATACAGTCTATTTTTTTAATATTTTTTTAGAAAAAAATTAGTAAAAAAATTAATATTAAATGTCTTTAATCTATAAGTTATAACATACTCAAATGAGATGTTGTTTCTTAATACAATAATTATTAATATTAAATTTTAATAAACTTTATTATAGATAAATAAAGATATTAAGGATTGAATTAGTACATTAGATTGCATAAAAAAGTTTTACATTACAAGTACTTTGAAACGGATAAAAATATATCAAAGGGATGTTAATAATACGTGGCACTATATTTGGATAAGATTTATAAAAGAAAACAGAAGTGAGCTTGGGGAAGGAAAGATAAAGAAAATTAGTGTGTTTTCTTTCTAAATTTTTTCGATATTTGAGGATTTTTAAAATGTAAAAGAGTTCTTCATATTAGTTTAATATTGAGATCAATAGCTTGTTTGGTCTAATTATAATTTTTTACAATATACGATTAACAATTGATATATTTACGGTCCGTTTGGTTAATAGTACTAATTGGCAGTAATGAGAATGATTTATAAAGTAAAATTTCATCAAAAGTTCCAAATCATTCCCATAGTAATGAAACTTTGATCACAAAATTTTTTTTTGCTGTTTACAAATCTTCATTACCACCTAATACCACATCTCCCAATGGTAATGTATGGGAATGAATTTTATAAAGAAAATGAGATAATTGAAGTTGTACAAGCATGACCTTCAAGATAAACAAGAGAGTTTTCAACTAAATTTACACTTGTTTTTTCATTCCTATTACTACCATTTAATACCACCTACCAAACGGGTCGTTAAGGTTAAATTGATTTCTTTTATAAGTTATAGTTGATCATTTAATTGATCACTTTATATAATTGATCACTTTAAGGTCTGAATTGATCACTAAGTTTATAAACTTGTATGTAGAAATTGATCATTTTAATATCAAAATTGATCACTTTAGGTTAAAATTGAAATTTTATTTAATTGATCTATTTAAAATTCACTTTAGATAGTTGTTGATCAATTTAATGTCAGAATTGATATCTTTAAAATCAAAAATTAAATTTTTATTTTTAACTTTTGAATTTTGGGTCATTTTAATTTTTCAATTTTGGTATTTGGGCCGGTCCATATAAAAAAGTCTCAATTTAGGATAATTTATGACTGTCGTTCGCGAATTTTAGCGATCTTTTATCAGCAATTTTCACTGTCCCGTTAGCAGAATCATAAAACTCCTGCTGTAAGATTGTTAATGATCATAATTCATTACCGGTGATTTGAGTTCCTTCTCTTTTAGGATCACTAAAATTACTTGTATCGTAGTAGAGGGTAAGAGAAATTGAGGAAAATCTAAGAGCACATGGAAGAAGCAAATAAAAAATAACTTGCATGATCGACATTTTTCTGATGACCTGATTAGGAATATGGATAGTTGGAGGCGTCTTATCCATGTCTTAGATCATTGATACTCTTTTGTAGAGGTGATTATTTCGGGTTAGGTGTTTCTGGTCGTTTGAAATATGGTATTTTGTCCATATTGTTTTTTACATAATTATAAATTATTTTTGAAGCCGGGTCAGATCGGATTCGATTACAAGGTCAAATAAATTTCGGGTCTATTTTAAACACCTATACTCTTTCGCTTACCAGTTGGTGTTTTTGTTTTTACCTTTGCCCTTTACATATCATTTTTTTATTCGTTTTTACCTACTTTAATTCTTATTTTACTACTGAGGTATTTCTGAGGATTCATCTATGATTTTTTCTTGAACCGAAGGACTTTTTAGCCATACTCTCTTCTATGCATGCATTGTGGGAAATGATGAGTTGCCAGATGGCCATCTTCCTTCTCTCCCAAGACCCAGATTATATTTGCCTATATCTATAAGTGGAATACGCCGGATATGATCACAATAACAAAAAAGCTGGGTTCGGGATCACCTTTGATGGTTATGTCATCGAATCACTAGATCAAAATTATAAAATCGTATGATTCTACAAAGTATTTAAACTTAACTAAAGCTTTAATATATTTATTTTCAGAATAATTTGTTATTATTATATATACTTCTTTAAGAAACCTAAATGTGAGAATTAAATTGTTAGCTAAAATTTATTCTAATGTTAATTATGTTATATAATTATGTAGTACTGCTAGTCTGCTATTAAACATACATTAATATTCATACATTACTTCATACGTTAAGTCTTCCTATCAATAAATAAAGACCATGATAAATACATAAAAAAATGATAATAATTATATTTTTCACTTACATATATTTCCAAGTACCACTTTTATTATTAGATTTTGCTTACGATATATTTGAAGGCGAGTAATTTTATACGCTATTTTATAACAAGTGTTAAATCGTTTAAAATTTAAGGATTGTAATATGTTACTTCCTCCGTTTTTTTTTTATTGTCCTATTAATCTTTGTAGATAGTGGGTATTATTTTATTAAAATAGTGGTGTGAATTAATAATTGTATTGGTATTATGAGAGAAAAATGAGGGTTAAATGAGGGATAACGAGAGTATATGGAAGATAAAAACTTTCCAAAATAGGAAAATATTCTAAATAGGACAAACTTATGAAACTACCCGTTATAGTAATATGGACAAACTTAAAAGAACAGAAGGAGTACAATGCTACTATTGTAATGTAGATCGTAACATAAAAAGGGTGAAAAGTCTTTAATTTCTTTAATTCCTAATTCGTTAATCATTTTTCACACAATTAGAACCCTTCAAACCTATGATGTGATCATCCACATCATGTTAGACAACTTTAAATGTTTATTTAGCATTTGTCATTATCAAATTTTCGTTTTATTTGATCATAAAAATCTTTATTTAATTTTTTAAGATTATTTGGACTTCATAAATCACATCTTTGCATTAATTAAATAGACTTTGCAGTTGGCAAGTCCAGATGGAGACTATAAAAATCTTATTGACTAAGTGGTAGTCAAGAAGTGTTGACTTGGTCAAATTACTCAATAATTTCAATTTAGTTATTTTATATATATGGCCTTTTGCTTCATTATATATTTCTTTTTGCTTTGTTATAATTTTATGAAAATATTTCCACAAATTTCTTATCTTCTCATCCATATATTTGTGTCTACGAATCAACTCAAACGAAAGTTTAAGCTGATGGTTGAGGCCCAAGATATACTATAGAGTATATACTTTAGCACGTCTCCTCACACGAGACCCCTTTGAGCTACAAGTTTTGGTGCAACACAGACCCTTCTTATACCTTGTGCTAGAAATTTCACTTTAAATGAGGGGTGGTTGAGATGCGAACCTGTGGCATCTTGTCACGCTAGCTTCTGATACCATATCATAGAACCAACTCAACCAAAAAATTAAACTGAATTAAGGATCTAAGATATGTATATATATACCATAACAATTTCAACTCTCATTAAATATCATACGTACAAACAATTTAGGGTCACATATTTTTTATTCTTAATTAACCACTATTGTAATTTCTTGAGGTGGGAAGAAGTAAGAGTTTGATTTTCTAAGAAACAAGGAATTTGTCAACTTGATAAGTGGGATAAGTGTACTTTTATGTCCTATATATAAAACCTCATATAGATAACATATGTAAGCCTTCCCCCCCTAGAGCATTATCTCTTCATCCAAAATACCAAGATTTAATATTTGATGTCGTAGTATAACGCAATTATTGGTAAGTGTTCTCTTAATCTAATTTTTTTTTAGTAGTTTTTAGTTAAGGTATTTCTTAATATAGTATCAGAGCTAATGTTACAGAATAATTACAAGTTTAAGTTTCAATTACTTCTCATTTTAAATGGAATATTTAGCGTCTAGAAGCAGGGCCGTCTTAATCATTTTAGGGGCCCTGTTCTAAACTTTGAAATTGGGCCCTAATAAAAAATATTATGCTTAACAAAATTAATTTCATGTTTGTTGTAATGGAGAATTCGAAGAGACGAAGAATTGAAGGTATAATTTTAATTTGGAATATTGAAAATTTTTGGGAAAAACAAAAAAAATTAATTAAGAAAGTATGAAAAATTTAGAGAAAGATTGAAAATTTAGAGAATATTAAAGGAACTGTAGAAATCTAGAGAATAGAAAGATAAAAGATTGGGCCTCAAAATTTTGGGGGCCCTGTGCTACTGGGCTGCTTGCACAGGGCCTTCTACGGGCCTGTCTAGAAGGCCTTTATTGCATCGATACTTTTAACTTAAAGAGTTCTTGTGTGACAAGGCGTGATAGAATATAATATATATATAACATATACTCTGAAACCTCAAACATGAGCAAAGTTTTGATTATTTGCTTCCTAGACATTCATGTAAAATTTAAATCCTTTCATGTTCTTGTTTTCCTATACTCTTCGCTTTGAAAATTGTTTTTAGCATTGTAGTTAATTTAGAATCATATTGTTTGGAAAATAACTTTTTGACAATGGAATTGTCTAACTATACTCCTCTATTTCTTTGATATCGATAAGTGATAAACAAAAGAATTTAATAACATAAATTTTAAATGAGACAGTCTTATCATAAGACATATTGCCACAAATTTGAGTTATATAGTCTGATAATATAAACTTTTAGTTTATGAGTTTCTTGTTATGATAGAGTCAGATCGTGAGACGGTCTCATTCGGGTGTATATATTCCGTGCAGGGCCGGGGTGTACCTTCTTTGTGTGGTCTAGATGGAGCAAAAAGAGCGAAAATTGGATGCAAAGCCTTCTAAGAATGAAATGTTTGACTTCTGTGGCCCTGTCTACCTCAACAATGTTGATTGGTATATTTTTTTCTTCAATTATTCCTTTTTTTATTTTTGTTTCTTCTTTTAATCAACAGTATTTTTCTAAAGGTCAAATATATAATTGGCTAATAAGCTAAGGTTATTCATAATTCTAAAAAATAAAATTAGATATATTACTATACATTAAGACATGACCTTATCATCTATATACTTCCCTGTTCTACTATACTTGCTATATTTGACTTTTTACACAATTCAATTTGTTATTTGATCATTTAATATTGAACTATAGGCACCTAAAAACTATAAAAATTTAATATTATAAAAGTATGCGGTTAAACGATTCAAACAAGATCCTATTTGACTATATTTTCCTTCAAAAAATTAAATTTCAACCCCATATAATAAATTTGACCAAACTTAGCTTCTTACAGAGTCAATAATCGTTTGAACATAAGACCTTATTTTAACATGACATGATACTTTCCTTTTGCAACTTCGAATTTGACTCGAATAATACCTCTAATATTTTTTTAACACTCGCTATTAGTCTAAGATGTTAAAAATTTATAATACCAAAAACTGTTTTTATCTTTTTGATTTTGTTACATTAAGAAAAGGTTATTACTTTATAAATCCTAGTGGGGTAATAAATTAACAAAACAAAAATTTATGGTAGATAAAAAGTATTAAATTAGGCTGGACTAATTGTAAATGCTAGCAATTATCAAGAAAAACTCAAGTTACACACTTCACAAGCTAAGGAGATATATGACATCCCAAAACCATATTGCAATGGATAGAAAGTCTCCAATAGCTTATAAAGTGTGCACACCATTTTTAATTTGTCGATGTGGGATAATTCATTCCATCAAAAAGAGAGAATGATGAATTCAAATTGCACATGTAGGAGCATGTCTGAGCATAGAAAATCAGTAGCCGCAAGTTTAGTTAAAGGAGTTTACATTCTAGAAATAGATCGCCAAAAGAAGAGAACAAACCACAATAGCCTTGCTCCAAAATGGTGGGAATATTTCAACTTCAAACTTCTAGAAATACTTGAAGACAAATTTGATTCCTCAATCTTTGGAGTCATTTTCGAGTACAAACCTCCTCCAACTAGCTTGGAAGAAGTGGTGGCGGTGCAACCACCTAAGTACGTGGTTGCATTTCGAGGCACACTCCTTAAATATCGAACAGGATTTCGTGATTGTTATTTGGATGCCAAGATTGTCCTAAGAGGGCTAGACACAAGCTCTAGGTATGAAATGGCATTCCATGCATTAGAAGGCATACTACTAAAAGAAAACCCTAACAATGTTTGGTTAGCCGGACATTCCTTAGGTGCAGCTATAGCATTACACACCGGAAAAAACATGGCTAAACATGGTTACTGTTTAGAAACTTATCTTTTCAACCCTCCATACGCGTCTCCCTCAGTCCAAAAAATACGTAGTACACATTTAAGGAACGGAGCCCGCATTGCTGTTGGAATTGTAAAAACGGGTCTGTCCATTGCATTAAAGAAAACAAAACACCACAAATGTTCTGAAGATGAAGAAGAGTCGTCATCCGACTTATTTACTACACTACAATCTTGGATTCCTAGCCTATTTGTGAACCCGGAAGATCCAATTTGTCGCGATTATAGTGGGTATTTTGAGGATCGAGGAAAAAGTATGAATAATTTGAAAAATTCGATGTTGAATATGGTGGTGGATGCATTAGGGAGGGATGGTGAGGCACATCTAATTCCATCAGCGGTTGTTATCAAAAATATGAAGAACACAATTGTTAAGGAAAATGGTCTTATTGCGGCTCATGAACTTTGTCAATGGTGGGAACAACATTCTTGTTGGCATTCCAAGCTTTACCAATACCAATTTAATTAAGAATACCCACCCTTACTATCAACAAATAGTGGAGCTAATGTTAATATATTTGGTTTTTGCATTATAGTATATTAATATAATAATTGTGTAAAATATTGTTGAGTAATTTAAACTATGATTGTAAGTTGTAACATATATATAATAGTGTCTGTTATGATAACATTTAATTGTTTATTTATTTATTTAATTATTATTATGAAATTATCAAAATACTTTATTGACTTTCATGGAGCTTATAGGTGATATATCACAAAATCTCACAAGAGACGGTCTATAGGATAGACCACAAAATTGGGCCAGCCCATTTCCCTTAACTGATTTTTTTTTATTATCATATCAATTATATTATGTTATAATCCTAAATGTAAGGTATTATAACCTCGAATATACTATTCTATAACCCCAAATATAGGTTATTATAACCCCAAATAATTTATTATAACCCCAAATATACTATGTTATATTTTGGGCTGGGCTTCATGGATTTCGTCTATAGAATAGACCATCTCTCATGAGACTTACTAGTGATATATAGCCTTGTTGTGTGTGCTAAGCATCATAACATTTATTGAATACTCGTGGTGGACTAGGGGAACAAATTGCTGCGTCCAGGATTTCAGTTTGGAATCCAGCTTTTGATTCCAAACTGAAATAGGATAGGGTTAAGGTACTAGAGTAGGATAGAATAGGATAGGGGTAGGTTAAGATAGGGGTAGGGTAGAGTAGAATAGGTTAGGTTAGGATAGGATAGGCATAGATTAGAGTAGGATAGGATAGGGGTAGGTTAGAGTAGGATAGGATAAGAGTAAGGTAGAGTAGGATAGGA
This sequence comes from Amaranthus palmeri, assembly GCA_019776075.1. Lineage (NCBI taxonomy): Eukaryota > Viridiplantae > Streptophyta > Magnoliopsida > Caryophyllales > Amaranthaceae > Amaranthus > Amaranthus palmeri. The sequence continues at coordinate 1,288,486 of JAAKBH010000022.1, forward strand.
TAGGATAGAAGTAGGGTAGAGTAGGATAGGATAGACTAGGATAGGATAGTATAGGGGTAGGATAGACTAGGATAGAATAGGGTTGGCTTGGGTAGGATAGAGTACGTTAGGATAGGATAGTGTAGGTTAGGGGTAGGGTAGAATAGGGTAGGGTAGGATAGGGGTATGGGTAGGGTAGGAGATGGAATAATGATTCTTTTTACAATTGTTACTATTAAAAAATCAACATATTTTCAATGAATAATTTCTTAAATTAATTAAAGTAGGGAAATAATTTTATTTTTTAAAATTATTTTCAATTAAAACTTTGTAAAATTAAAATTTTTACTTTTTGTGTTTTTTTATGTTTTCTAAAGTATAACAATTTTCAAAAAAAATTAAAAATTCGTTAGAGCAAATATAGACTCAATATATCCTTTTCAAACATTAAACTTCAATAGAGATTTATTTTTCAAACATTTTTAAAATATACAATAACATACTTTTTAGGTAATATTTTGTTATGTATATCTCCCAAAAATTTCTTTTAGAACGTCTCATTTGCTTTTTGAGTACTATTTATCAATCACTTTTATTTTGTAATTTATTTTAATTTATAAATTAAATATATAGTTAAATAAGATCTTATTTGATGCATCTCAAAAGGTGTATTAAAATCTATTTTAAATTTTTAATTATGAACAATAAGATATTTTAAAGATTGAATTACTGCAATAGCAACGTGCAAAAAGCAAATGAGATATTTATAATGAAACAGAAGAAGCCTTAAGTATGTCATTAATATTTGAAACATGTTTTTTTGAATAATTAATGATTAATAATTGAAACATGTTTAGGTAAAAAAACATGACTAAAAATAGAATTGGGATATTCGTGGTGAACTTATCCAATAAAGAAATGAGACAATAGTTGTAAATTAGAGGGAGTTTTTTTTTAATATATAACATAATAGTATAAAACCCCATGCAATGGACGGAGTTCTTAGTATGAAAAAACATGTAAATATAATTTTCAAAATTATGCAATAATAAATATACTATATAACAAAGATAAAGTAATAAATAATAATTGTTAAAATAGGGTGATATGATATTTTTATATGTGTAACAGATTTAAATAGTTTGTAGATGAATAAAATAAATAATACCTTGATTTACTTTATTTTCCACTTAAGTCAATATCAACCAATAAAATTTTTTCATCTAACGTGGCTTCAAAAGAATGACACGTATGATTTTTCAGTCTTTTTATTAAATTGTAAAATGATTAATTGAAATAATTTATGTAACTAAATCAGTCTAATCATAATAAATTTTTTAATGTCCTCTAAATATTTTTTACTCTATTTTATTTTCAAACTTCTCTAGCAATAATTTATTGAAAGATATATAATTAATATTTTGTTTCCTAATTTGTAATTTTAAATTTGTGTGCATCACCTGAATGATTCTTAAATTATTGTTTCTATTCTCTTAGTCATTATATAGATAGATTAGAGTATTTGATTAGTTGAAATAATTACTATAACTAAATCAGTAAATTTAATAGGTTAAATATCGATTGATTGTCAAATCTTTGATTTATGTAAACTGGTCTGCTATTTAATTCAGTTGGTTTAAATACTCCAATAGAAAAATTACACCTGGCAAGTGCTCTAGAAATCTGACACTTGGCTTTTCACAACTTTTTTAATAGATGTTATGATTATGATTATAATTATGATATGATGATTATGATTATGATGATTATGATTATGATTATGATTATGATGATATGATTTAATACTTAAGCAATAATTAGAACATTTGATGTTAAAATTAGCCTAAATCTCTTGCAAAAGTTGCGTAGGAAAAACAGTAAGTCTCATGGGAAACGGTCTATTCTATAGACGAAATTCATGAAGCCCAGCCCAAAATATAACATAGTATATTTGGGGTTATAATAAATTATTTGGGTTATAATAACTTATATTTGGGGTTATAGAATAATATATTCGAGATTTTAATACCTTACATTTAGGATTATAACATAATATAATTGATATTATAATAAAAAAATCAGTTAAGGGAAATGGGCTGGCCCAATTTTGTGGTCTATCCTATAGACCGTCTCTTGTGAGATTTTGTGTAGGAAAAATGGGAATGTGAGCTAACTTAAGTGGTATCTGGCCGAAAATGGACTAGGGTGAGGGTGGCTGTTGGGCTAATGGGCCTGGGCCTGGGCCTGGGCCTGGGCCTGCTTAATCTTAGTGATTAGTTATATATAATAACTTTTGTATTAAGCACATTTTTGTATAAAAACAAGACTTATCTATAGTGATTTAAATTTTCACAAAAATTTAACTCAAAACTCAAAAATAATTTAAAATTTAATTATTCCCGCATAAAAAATTGGAAATTACGGTCTCATTATGAGACTGTCAGCTTATGTCGGGCCAATTCGCGCATGTAACAGCCTCACATGCTTTTCCTCCTTTTTTTCATTTTCAGGACATTCATCAATTTTGACCTTAAAGGTATCAATTTCAACTTAAAGTAAACTTGGACCTATAAGTGATCAATTTTGACGTTAAACTAATCAGTTTCTACCTAAATATGGTTCTGTTTTCGCAATCTTAGAACAATGTTTGATAAAATAGTATTATATATCCTCTATGGATGAATTTCAAACAAAAAATGAATGGTCAATAAAACTATCAATAATAGTGTTAAATCATTGCACAATACAAGTACTACTATTCAATGCAACATGATAATTTCTAATGGAACATAACAATACTTGTACTCTTTAATTACAGATCAATAATAGTGATATTGCTATTTCCTCAAGAGGATCTGTACATAATGGAGTAGGAGATAAAGTTGTAGGTGTAGTATTTGCTTATTCTTGATGTGAAGGCGAAGGAAGTGTCGATTTCGATTATGTTTTGCCAAATGATTCGATAAATGCTCTTGGAAATGATCTACAAATGATCAATCGAGACCTTAAAATGATCCATTAACTGAATGCTTTTTGGAAATGATCAAGAGTACTCATGGCTGCTTTGTTATAAAAAAATTCAATTTTAATCTAAAAATCATCAATTCGGATCTTAAAATGATCAATTGAAAAATCAATTTTGAACTTAAAGATATCAATATAAACTTTAAATAGATCAAGTACAGAGCTCATATTAAGGAAAACTATTTTGAGATTGATCGGGGTATATCTGTCTCATATTGAGACGGACAGACGGTCTCATTCAAGACCAGTTATTATTTCCGAATAAAAATGATGATACAAACATATAACTGAAGACATTTTCAAAATTAAGAAAATGGTTGGGTAAGATTCGGGTTTTTTATTTACAGATTACAATTTTTCCGATAATTTAGATCGAGTTGTTTTTATTTACAGATTAAAATTTTTAAGGTATAATGCATTAATTTGTGATCGTTTTCGAGTCGATACTATTGGCATACGAGTTTGAAGTAATCATACTTGTAATTGTTTAACAAAAAAGAAAATCTACATTGTAATACTTTGTCTATAGCCCACTTTATAAGCTGAATCTATAAATTTGGGCTCTAAAACTAGTTGGATGTTCCGAAGCCCATACAATTTCCTTATTGTTTTATGTTGCTGACCCCAGTGCTCTTTTCGGCACTGTATGAGCCCTAGGCAAACTAAAAGGAATGAACCCTCTTTATGCAGGATCGATTATGAACTAAATCGATGTTTGGAAAAATTACAAAGATGGACCTTATATATTGTAATTAGCATTAAAAATGTAGATGTATCATATAATTCTTAAATGATTAAAAAAATACTCAAATTGCAAATTCTTAAGTGTCTACTTCCATTAACTAGCATTTTTAATTTTAGTGCTCGTTCTAACTCTAAGCTTTACGCAAATATTTACCTTGTTTATAGTCAGGAATACCCTGAATGTTGGCTAAAAGATTAATCTAATAAACAGTCAATGATTAGTTTTAATTTGTTAGAAATCTTTATAAATACTCCCTCCGAATCATTTTAGATGTCTAATTTGAGTTTTCACGGTTATTAAGGGTGGTGTGGGGTCCATTAAAAAGATGGTAGTTGAATATTTTAATTGATTAAATTAATTGTAAATGTGATAGTTGGGTATTGGGAATTGAAAAAGTGCGGGTATTTAAGTAAAAAAAAGACAAAAGAAAATGGAACAATTGATATGATTTTGCCAAATAAGAAAATGGAATATCTAAAATGGTTCGGAGGGAGTAATATTCAATAATAATTTTCTTTTATCTTAAAAAAATATAATGTTATCAACTCGTCAAATATATTGAAGAAGGCACCGCCACAAGCCAAAAATTGTTCAATATTGTTTGGATTTTTGCAAACAACAATTACAAAATATAGAAAATAAGCATCCATCCATAGAAATAAAAACAAAGAAAGGCCTTTTATATAGGCTTACATGACAAAAGTACTACTCTTAAAATAAAGCTAAATATGGGTTAGTGGTAAACACACATAATTCCACTAGTAACATTTTGTAAAACTAGATTATAGTAACTAAATATCAAAAACTAACAATTTACATTTTGAAGCATATAGTTCAACAAATATTAAGTGGGAACTTATTATGTTAGTATGGTAAAGTATTGTTCTTGTAAATGTAAATTATGTAAGATAACTATTTTCACCAATTGATTTTTTTGTTACTACTTGACAATTGTCATGGATCATTATCATATTCTGTGTATCTCACTCAAATCTGGGGAAGGAAGAAAGGCGGCAACTCATAACCACAAAAAAGGATGCAACTAAGGAAAGCCTCTCAAGAAAAATCATAGAAAAAAAGAGGTTCACAATAATAGTGTGAAGACATTTAGAAGCATTTAAAATTAACCTACGAGATAACCTACCTATGTATATATCTTAGGTGTTTAATCGTTTCAAGAAGTCAAGATAGCGTATAAAATTTGAGATGCTTGTAAAAATAAGTGCATGGCATAATAGCGAAAGAAATTATTATAGTGGTATTTACATGAATAGCTTAATAGCAAAAGAAATTACAAATGGCGACATAATAAAAATAACACAAATTCTTGCTTGAGACCGTCTATATAATAGACGTTTTAAGTTTTGGGGCTGGTCCAATCTATAAATTAAAAAAAAAAACTGATTGGTAGTTTTGTAAGTTAAACAGAATAATATGGACTGGGCTCTTGAGAGAAGTCTATACTATAGACGGTCTCTCAAGAGAGAACCTGAATAAATAATGATAGCATAAATAGTTGAAGCATTTAAATATACCGACGCTACATTAACAAGTTGGTACTCCAAGTAAACAACGCGTACACAAAGCTCAACTTTTAGCATTAATTGAAGAACAGTGAGATTGAGAGTCCTGAAAATTATCCAAATATTTATAAAAAAAAAAAATTGAATGGCATTTATTTGAAAAGCTAAGGACAGAAAAAACCGGTCAATAAAGTTTTATATATTTATTCTGCCCAAATAATAAAGCTATTACAGATCACATACAAAAAGTATGGCATTTGGCAACTGGCAAATGTGAGTTTTATTATTATTATTATTATTATTATTATTATTATTATTATTATTATTATTATTATTGTATTTAAAGTATTTTTAAAAAGTATAGTAGCTTTTGATTTTGGTGCACTTTTTCTGTACTTTCAACTGTGCCAAAACTTTTTATATTGAAACTAAAAATAATTGAATTTGGAAATAGAAAATTTAAATTTAAATTTTATTTAAATAAGTGGGAGTAATAAATAGGATATTCAAAATAATTCAGTTTGAGAATAGAAAATTTATATTCAAAATGTTCAGCCATTATTTAAAAATAACCTAAAATATCCATTATTTTAAAAAAATCTCATTTTATAATTATTTTTTAAGATTACACTTTACTTCGCCTTATATTATAATTGGTTTTTATTTTTAACAAAACAAAACTATTTATTATTTTTTCAATTTCATCCATATTTCTAACTTCTTTTAATATGATGACATCAATACAACTTAAAATCTTTTCCTTTTTCATTAAATATTCACTATTTTTTAAACATAATCCATTTTCATACTGATGCTAAATCAAAGAGATAGAAAATCACGCATTTCTCATATTTTATTATAATTTTTTTATATTTATATCTAATTGTAATATTCTTCCACACAATATATTACAATTACTTACAAATATTTCGAAATATTAAAATTTTAATCATTTTTCCTTATTTTGTCCTATATATTTATTTGTGAGTTGTGACTAGTTATTTGAGAGAGGATGTAGTTGTAGTTATGGGTTACTTTTGTTTTGCTTTAAAATAGTTATAATTGTGATGTGAAAGTTTCTGGGTCACACAGGCTTTTTGGTAAACTTTGGGGCTAGGGCACATTTATCAAAAATACTAAAGGTAGGCCTTTAGAGTACTCCTATCCTATTATCCTTTTTTGTTCTCTCTTACATAAAAATAAAATTTACTTTTTTGTTTTAATTACTCTCTCCGTCCTATTTTATTAGCAACATTTTTCTATTTTAGTCCGTTTCACTTAATTCGCATTATTTTTATTTTTAGGCTATGGCTCACTATTTTCTTTTAATCTCATCCATACATATTAACTCTCTCTTTAATTTCAACCATACAATTCATTCTCTCTCTTCATTTATTACCATTATCTACTTTTTTCTTAAAAAAATATTCCCTCTGTCCCATTGGAATTGCAACATTTTTCATTTTGATTCATCCCACTTGATTTGCAACATTTTTATTTTTAAATAATGGCCTACGACTTTCTTTTAATCACATCTATACATTTTAACTCTCTTTTAATTTCATCCATACAATTCATTCTTTCTCTTCATTTATTACCACTTTCTTAATATTCACTCATTTTCTTTTTGCTACTAACTCATCAGGACGAAAAAAGTACTAATTTTCTCTTAGCTTCAAATTATATGGGACGAAAGGAGTAAATGAATAATTTAGGTAGTACATCTGAGGTTGTTTTTCGATGCAAAATCTGAGGGTAGATTTACATTCTTACCTTTGCATGGGCATGTTGGAGTTGGCATGCTTAATGTCTGTCTGGTAGGAATCTCTGTGGACTGTGCCAATGCCAGAACACCTTTTCCTTATATATGTTGGGTTATTGTACACTCATTCACTTCTTTTCCAACCACTTATTCTCTCTTTCTACTATATTCCAACTTTTTCTTTTATGACAAAAAGTGTTTAAAATCATAGAAGTAGTATAGTATTATTGCGTCTCAACTATCAGCTTAAGCTGATGATTGAGACTACATGTATGTAATACTTCTATACTTTAACAGTTCACTGGGCTTGAAGTGTTGATAGAACACATGTCCTCCTCATACTTGGTGTGATATTTAGAGGGATTGTTAAGATTCGAACTCATGAGTATTTGTCACGTTGGCTTCTGATATCATGTCAAGGAACCAATACAACCAAAAGCTTAAGATAATGAATTGGGTCCATGATATCTTATACTCATTTGTCTTGATAGAATTGCTCAAAGAGAAAGAGGTGAGTTATTAAGAAAGTGGTAATAAATAAAGAGAGAGAATGAATTGTGTTGATGAAATTAAAGAGAGTTAAAATGTATGGATGAGATTAAAAGAAAGTGGTGAGTCATTGTCCAAAAATAAAAATGATGCAAATTAAGAGAAACTAACAAAAATGAAAAATGCTTCAAATTCAATGGGATGAAGTAAATATATACTCTAACAAAAGGCGTATGGATGTTGGCTTTTTTTAGTTGGCTTTTTTAGTTGGCTTTTTTGCTTTTGACTTGTTAATTGGTCAAATAATCAAAAAAAGGTGTTTGTAAATGTCTTTAAGCCAACTGAAAGATGGCTTTTAGGTCGGCATTAAAAGTTATCCAAATTAACTTATTGTTGGCTTTTGTCTTGTTGGCTCACTTTTTTCTAATATACAACCAACAACCAATAATAAATTAACCAAATATTTACATAAATAAATGGCTTCTTCCGTTAGCTTAAAAACTAACAAAAACAATCAATATTTTTACCTGATCAAATTTGTTAATTAAAAAGCCAACAATCAACTGGTAACAAGTAACAATACTCAATTGCTAAACACTCCAAAAAAATGCTAGGAAAAAGGTAGGGCTAAATTAGATTGATCACTGAATTTATCTGAAAAAGGTATGTTGGATTCTTTATATGCTGCAAGTTTAGTTTTAATAATTTGGAGCAATTTAATTTGGGTTGAAATCATATGAAATACTAGTAGAACTAGGATTTTTACTGTATGTGATTGGCATCGTAGCATTATTCACTACAATTCTTTATTAGCATTTATTTTCGGTATGTTGTTTTTTACGAAATATGTAGATAATGGTAATAAATAAATAAAGATAATGAATTACGTGGATAAAATTAAAAGAGGATTAAAATTTATAGATGAAATTAAAAAGGAAATGGTGGGCTATATCCAAAAATAAAAATAATACAAATTTTTGTTCTCATTAGGCCGGCCTATTATATATTTTCAAAAAAAGTGTAAGTGGGCATTAAAGATACAGTAAGTAAGCATTAATCTAATTTAATGTAATGAGCTAGAGATACGAATCTTAAAGAGATGGTCTTTCAAGAGATCTCTCTGAGCATGTTCAAAATATTTGACCGCATAGGGGTCCAAATAATCAGGGCTTCAATATTATATTACGTGGTATACGTTAAGTGTGTAATGATTCCAAGTTGTTAGAAAAACATTGTAATTTTTGAAAAAACACAGAGACTTTAAATAATTAATTTGTTAATTTTTACTCCGATTGATAGAAAGTTGTGCAGATTGAGAAAGAGGGAGCTAGGGAGTAGTTGATTAAGGTATTAGATGATCAGTAAGTCTCATGTGAGACGGTCTATTCTATAGACGGAATCCATGAAGCCCAGCCCAAAATATAACATAGTATATTTGGGGTTATAATAAATTATTTGGGGTTATAATAACTTATATTTGAGGTTATAGAATAGTATATTCGAGGTTATAATACATTACATTTAGGATTATAACATAATATAATTGATATTATAATAAAAAATCAGTTAAGGAAAATGGGCTAACCCAATTTCGTGGTCTATCCTATAGACCGTCTCTTGTAAGATTTTGTGTTAGACGATACTAGTGAAAATGATATAGACATATAGTTATATCGTTTCAAGTGTATAAATTATAATAACATGCCCATACTTGGATGGCTATTTTAAACGTATACCTTAAGGAAGTTGTAGTTTTTGTGTCCACTTTTAGTTTCGTTTGGTTGCCATCTGCAATCACTAACGCCAACTAAATTTGGTTTAAGTAATAATGTTAATGATAAGGAAGACGAAACTTATCGGAGGCTACTACAATAAATTTAGCTTTTTGCGACATACAATTTAGTGGCGTTAAAAAAATACCATTAATTTATATTTTTAGTGTAATAATTATTGATTTTTATTTTAAGTTCCACCATAAAATGATTTAACGACACTTAATAGTCTATATAGTGGCACTTGTGAGAAATGTCATTAGATTATATGTCGCTAAAAGCTTTAGTGTGACTTTTTAATATGCTGCTAAAGGCTCTAATAAATATCACTAAATCCTCTATATGCATTATAAGAAATTTGAAATAGAGACATTTAAAATAAATGTTGCTAAATATATCCCACTAAAAGCAAATTATGTTATAGTGAGAAATTAATTTAATACATAGTAATAAGAAAGAAGGATTAAATATGGACCATTGATCAAATAACTTAATTAACATGGAAAAACTGAAAGATTGAAAATAAAACATTAGAGGTGTTCATCTGGGTTATCGGGTTGATTTTGAATTAGGTATTTTAAGCCGGTTTAAAATTGGATCTTGAGTCTATATTGGTTTTTACATAATTGTAAATCATTTTGATTCACTCAAATCGGATTCGGTCATAAAGTCGAGTGAATATCACCAAATTTGTTTTGAACACCTTTAATTACAACTAATTGTGAATTAATTTGTTTGTCACTTCAACAAATTAAATCTAGCTTTTTGCGACATTAAATTTAGTGACATTAAAAAAATGCCACTATAATCATATTTTTAGTGTAATAATTATCGGCTTTTATTTTAAGTTCTATTATAAAATGATTTAACGACATTTTATTTGGGAGAAATGTCACTAAATTATATGTCGCAAAAAGTTTTAGAGTGACTTTTTATTATGTTGTTAAAAGGTCTAATAAATGTTACTAAATCCTCTATATACACTATAAGAAATTTAAAGTAGTGATTAATTAAATGTCGCTAAATATATTCCACTAATAGCAAATTATATTGTAATGAATAACACAAGGGTATCATTGATAATCGAAAAAACTTAAGGATACCATTAATATAGTTTCAAAACCTTAAAATTATCATCGATAATTTCCTATATTAAAGTATATTATACTATTATTTTTTAATTTATTTTATTTACTAGTTAGAGCTTAGCAAAAAGTATTACCTTTTCATGAAAAAAGACAAATATAGAGTAACTTTAATTAAAACCTTTTCAAACCTTTAAATTAAATAAAAGAAACCACTTTAATCACCTTTTAAGGAATTATTTGTACATGTCTTTCTAAAAACGAAAGATAATTTATGCAGCAACTTTAAACAACATATCTTGATTAAAGCCACACCCTTTGGGTTTGGTGAACCCCATTAGCAGTCTAAGTGCTTTTAAATTTTAAGGTAATATTTATCTAATTTTCTTACTTACCTATTTTTGCTTTTGCTTTTATACACTAAATGAGTAGTATAATGAGAATTAACTTTTATCTTAGTTAGAGTAAATATTATTTTTTTGACAAAGTTTTGGAATTTTTTTCTTCAGTTTATCCTATAACTTTTTTAAAAAAAATAATTTGCGAATTACAGCCTTAAAGTTTATCACTTATGCGGATTACAGTTTTAATGTTTTTTTTTTTTTTGAATTACAGCCGCCAAAGTATTAAAGTTTACAAGTTTAAGCCAAAAACACAAATTTCGGACCACTTAACCTAAATTCCGACGACCAAATTGGTCGGAATACTATATTTTGGCTTGAACTTGTAAACTTGGATACTTTGGTGGCTGTAATTCGCAAAAAATAAACATTAAAGTTGTAATTCGCAAAAATGATACTCCCTCCGTCCCTTATAATTTGCAACATTTTCTATTTTCGTCCGTCTCACTTAAATTGCAGCATTTCTATTTTTGGACTATGGCGCACCACTTTCTTTTGATCTCATCCATACATTTTAACTCTCTTTTAATTTCATCCACACAATTCATTCTCTATCAAGACGGAGTAGTAAACTTTAAGGCTGTAATTCGCAATTTATTAAAAAAAAAAAACTAAGTTAGCGCCTTGCATAGGAAATATTAAAAAAAAAAATAAGGAGTATATGCTTAATTATCTCTTGCATAAAGTTGATGCTTCTAGGTAAAGTTTAGTTGATTAGGGTTTAATAAAGACATTTATATTTGATTATTATACATTAGTTAGTGGGTATAAAAGTTAAAGTGACTTTCTGTTATGGGCTTCTTCTAAGTGGAATTTTCTGCCATAGAATTCATTAGCGTTACTTATATATATATTTAAAAAATTAAATACTGTCTTACTATATAACGAGCTTAAATGAATTAATTTTTCAAATTGATCACTCAAAAATTATATATGATACTTTTAAGGATATATGAGTAGTTAAATAATGATCACTCTACAACTAAAAAGTAATTATTTTAAAACTATAAATAATTACTTTAAGACAATAAATGTATATTAAGTCAGTCTAATAATAATAATACCAGAGGAAACCGTCACATTTGAGAATTTGTGAAAGTTAAAAGGATTGATGATGTTATAATATTCTCGTTGTGTATTAAAGGCATTTCAACACGAGATTTGGCATTGTTCACTTGTAAGTTTTTGTAAAGTGAAAGAGATAATGAGTGTTGGAATAAATTGCTTGTACTTTATGAGAAAAGTTAATAGAAAAAATTAAAGAAGTCATAGAAAAGATTAAGCAATACGAATAATAAACAATTGAAACTTCCGAAAAAAATAATAAACAATTGAAATATCTGTTTTGGAAATTGGTTATCAGAAATTGGTAGAAAAAATGATATAGGAATTTGAAAAAAAAATAATTGTCATTTTGGATGAATTCAGAAAAATATTTTTCGACTAATAAAGAGTCGGAAAATAGTCAATTTTCCATCTATTTTTAGACTAACTTGTTAGTAGGAATTTACAACTAACTTTCTGACTCTTAGATATTAATCGGGAATTCGTACAGACTTCCTACTAAAATTAAATTCTTAATTAGTTAGAAATTAGTCAATATAAGTCTATACAGACTGTTTTCCGACTATTTTGGGTAATTAACATATGTTTTTTTTGAAGTAGAGAGTCTGTTACAATAAATTTATTATATCATCATCATTTATCCATGTAACCCGTCTATAAGAAAATAATTTAATAATCTAGGTAAGCTTATCGCATTGTAACTTGTACGTGGAATAAGGAAGATAGTTAAATTGGTGCACCTAGGGCAAAGGTTGAGATATTTCAAATAAATAACCTCAATTACTTATTAGAGTCTGTGGTATTTTGGTGTCTGGAAAGACAAAAAGAGTTTTATTTCGGGTGAAATTTAGTTACAATTTATATTAAGTGGATGAAGGGTAATTTATATTGTAACTCCAAGTAGAAACGTCTACGTGTCGAAGTATAGGGTAGCTCAATCCAATTACTTTACGTTGAATGTGGTTTAAGATGCTCGAAGGTGGTTGAAAATCTTCGAATGAACCTACAAAATAAACAAAAATTACCGACCTGGGGGCGGCGCCCTGGAAAGCCCCTCCGATGCTTAAGTCAGATAAAGGTTGAATGAATATGAAAAAAAATGGAATTACTTAGAAGGAATACGGGAGAAAACTTACTTCATTAGGACGATTTGTAAGTGTTTATAGTAGCTGGATCTGTACAGATAATGAAAACTTACTTCATTAGGACGATGCTTAAGTTAGATAGAGTTGAATGAATATGAACCGGTAATTGGTGAAACGGACTAATTCATAACCTGAAATTTGACCATCCCATGGGCTATCGTTGACAAAATATGAGGCCCAGTTAACATTGGCATCTTGGACCCAAATAAGTTTCGTCATCTACCACCCATCGAACCACAATTAATTCTAACTTACAACGCAATTGTCGTCATCTATATCCTTTTATGCAGGACTCCTACATATTTGAAAAGTAAAATTCGATCCTCATCTACCACCCATCGAACCACAATTACTTCTAACCCCAAAATTTGCATCTTACAACAGAAACCCTCAACCTTAGCCAATAATTTGCATCTTACAAAAGTTATTAGCTTTTTATCTATTAAAAAACTCATTTACCAAATAAATTTTTAGCTTTTTGGGTGTTTGACAATTGAGTGTTGGTTGTTGGCTATTAACTTTTTTATTTGGCTTGTTTGACCTGCTTGGAATATTGATTATTTTTGTTGGCTTTTAAGTTAGTTGAAAAAGCTAGTTATTTGTGGAGATGTTAGATAAATTTAAGTATTGACTATTAGTTGTTATTAGAGAAAAAGTGGACCAACAAGCCAAAAGTCAACCAAAAAAACTAGCTGAAGTAACTTTTTCATTTTGGCTTAAATGCCAGCTTTTTAATTGCTCTTTACCAAACACGTTTTTGGCTATTTAATCAACCAAAAAGCTAAAAGCCAAAAACCAAAAATCAATCAAAAAGCTATAAGAACCAAACTCCTCATAACTAGTCAATAGACAAATGGTAATAAATAAGTCAATCTAAAAATCATTTACCAAAAACCATTTTATCTTTTTTACTAATGAAAGCCAATGATATTTGCAGGTTCTTGAAGACTACTATAGAGCCGAAGGACTCTTATGACCGCCCTCTCCTTCTGGGTATGAGACGCCGTCAACCTTCCTTCCCCGGACCCTGACCATAGAAATCTATGTGCGGAAACACTGGGTATGATGATGATGATGATGAAAGCCAATGTACTCCTATGTGAAAGACAATCATGTCATTTGGGTCAAACTTTAAGCAAAGAAATAAGTAGAGTACTAATTAAAAAGTTGAACACTATAAAAAGGTTTGGGGGTAGCTTCTTTCCCTTAAAGCAATTTTTACATAGGAGAAGCCTTCCCTTTGCAAACATCTAACTTTGTTTAATTTACTCATGCCCTTTTAATAAAGGAAGCCCCCTTTTCTTTTTTAAGCCTCCTTTTGAGTGAATTAGCATGGCACTAATTAAACAAAAGATGCCCATTTGCCCCTCCCCCTTTTTGAAAAATTAAGAAGAGGGATTGGGAAAAGAATTACACTTTGATTGTGAAAAAAGAACACTACATGCAAGTTCTAAAGACAAATTATGATGCTTTATGAGAAAGTTATTATAGACTTTATTCAAAAAAAATAAATTATAATGATTGTTCTTTTTTTTTTTTTGAAGAAATTATAATGATTGTTTTATATTTATATAAGAAGTAAAAAAGAAAATATTAAATATAATTGACCATATTAAAAAGAATTAATAAATTATAATTAATAAGTGTTCTTTATGAAATGAAATCCCTTTCTTTTATTAATTTGTAAGATTTACCTAGAAGTTATGTACTACCTCCGTTAATTGTTTTGTGCAACCGCAGTACAAATTGCGGTTGCCAATGCAATTTTTCTTAAAGCAAAATTAGAGAATGTGGGGTAATGTAATTAAAGGTAAGATAGGAGAGAGAAAGAAAGAGAGAGGAAGTAGGGATAGGTAATTTAGGAAAAAGAAGGAGAGAGAAAATGATAGGATAGGTGATTAAAGGAGAGAGAAAATGATGGGATAGGTAATTAGATTGGTTATTTTTTACTAAAAAAGGAAAGTTGCAAATAACCTTGAGCGGACAAAAATGGCAAAAGTTGCAGAAAACAATTAACAGAGGTAGTATATAAGAAGTTCAAAAAGAAAACATCAAACATTAGTGACATGACATCTAATAATTAACACCTAATTTAATGATAAATTTCCAACATATAATAATACTATTTTTAAGTAATATAAATAATTTTTGTATCACAAAATAAATTTTTATATATACTAGCTAGTTAATACTACATCTTTTTGAGATAATATAAAAAAAGAAAAAAGAAAAATTGAGTATTTTTAAAAAATCGATAAATACGTGGCAATATATAAAAAAAATAGATTGAATGCGTAATCATTATTGATCCTGATCAGTCAAATATAGTAAATTAAAATATTATTTTTTAATTTACTTAGAAATTTAATAAATTATAATAGTCAACAATACCTATCAATGGTTTGCTAAAAACTCCTAATTAATTGTTTTCTGAGTCAACTCAATTTAATTGAGTTAAGGATCCAACTGGATATGATACATTAAGTGGGTTATGGTTATGATTTTTCACGTGAAAATCGTATTTGCTCATATGATGGAATTAATGAATTTATTCAATTTATTTTGTCAACTCCAACTGTATTTTAATCAAATTTAGTTTGGATTATTAGTCTTAGATATTGAAAAAATAAGATGTATGCATGTGTTGTTAGGTTTTAAGTATACAAAGTTTGCATAGAGAAAAAGGATTGGTTTATTTACACATCAATGAAAGTGTTCCTATAATGCAATTTCATTTGCAATTACCTACACACTAATATAATATTCCTTTCGAATCATTTTAGATGTCCCATTTGGATTTTCACGGTTATTAAGGGTTGAGTGGGGCTCATTAAAAAAATGGTTATTGGGTATTTTAATTGATTAAATTAATTGTAAAGGTGATAGTTGAGTATTGGGAATTGAAAAAGTGGGGGTATTTAGGTAAAAAAAAAAGGATAGACAAAAAAGGAAATGGGACAATTGGTATGGTTTTGCCAAATAAGGAAATGAGACATCTAAACTGATTCGGAGGGAGTATGTTAATTGTTAGCTAGAGTATATAGGGACCTCAACCATCAGCATAAACTTCTGATTGAATTAAGAGCCAAACATTCCATTGATGGTTAAGATCCCTAAAATATGTTATATATTCGAACATGCACCCATATCTGAGCGCCCTTGACCTAAAAGTGTGGATGCAACACATACCCTCCTCATATTTGGTGCGAAATATTCTACTTGAAATTGAGAGGAACGTAATTGAGATTTGACATGTAATTTTTGTCATGTTGGCTTCTAATACCATTTCAATATGTCAACTCAACCAAAAGTCTAAGTTGATAGTTAAAGCTCCAGAATATACTCCAACCTATTCATAAAGAACGAGACATTTTCTTATTGGGTCAATTCACTGAAAATGTTTCATTTCTATTTTTGTCATTTTTTACCCTTTTACCCTTACTACAACAACACAACTTCACATAATATCAATAGGACAATACCTTTTATTGAAAAAGAGAGTTTTCCACTTACTTTTAAGTGGGACCTCACCCCTCCTTAGTTCTGGTGCAAAACCTAAATGTCTCATTCTATATGAAGAGAAGGGGGTATTATATATTCAAACAACCACTTAGAGTTCCAATATTCAAGAGTTCAATTATAATCCGACTGAAATAATACTCCCTCCTATTCAGCCCAAATGTTCCATATTTTTTTGAGCACTATTCATTTACCACTCTTAATTTGTATTTTACTCTTAATCTATAAATTAAAATATAGTCATGTGAGATCTTGTTTGATTCGTCCCAATACAAGGATAATTAATATCAAATTTTTATAATTTTTAATTAAGAATAATTTGAGATATTAAGGATTAAAATGTTGTCTCGACAAGTATAAAACTAGATGAGACATTTAAATTGAATAGAAAGTAGTATAAAACACCAAGTTCGATCAATATTCAATGTGGGAATTGTAGCATTGGTTAATTAAATGATGATAAAAATATATATAATTTTTCATTAATTTATGAAATCTAACAAAAAGCAAAAGATGATGATAAAAGAGAATTCAAATCTTCTCTATTACTAACATTTAAAAATAGTTTAAGTATGTACATGAAATGAAATTTGCACAACTTTTAGTGAATTAAACCAATGAAAAAAAGAGGATGATGATATTCCCTTTTTGGCATCGCACGCCCTCTCAAAAACCTTTGGTACTCGTTAACTTCCCTTTTACTCGTTAATCGAGCCAGGATCCACTTCATCTATAAATCAAAGTATCAAACTACTTGGTGGGTCCAACCAAATTCAGCTTATATTCGAAAATTATAAATAAAAAAAAAAGGTATGATATTATAAATGAATGATTTTTGTTTCCTGGAATATCGAAAGTTCGAACCTTTGCCAGCAAATGTGCCAAAGTTGGCACCTTTTAAAACAAAATTTTCCATACAAATAACCATGAGGACAGAAATAATATTTGTATTCATTTTTTTTAAAAAAAAGTTTGTTTCATTTACTTTTGCCAGTTTTTAAAAATAATCTCAAGATAAACAATAAACTTATTTGTAAATAGTGATAATTGAATTCTTATCAAATAGATTGAAGCAAAATTTTTTCTTAAGTTTATTATAGTAATAAAAAATTCAAAACCTTATGTTTCAAATATAATTGCACAAAAAAGGTATGAAATTATAAATGAATGATTTTTGTTTCCTTTTATAGCATACAATTTGAATTTTAATATTCTCTGTACTAATAAAATTGAATCAAAAACAAAATTAACGAAATATAAAAATAGTATGAAAAGCCAATAATAAATCATGAGAAAATGGGACAAGTAAGGTGAACTTACCTAGTAAAAAATTAAGACAAGTAAAAATAATTTGAGGGATTATAACCTATTGGTCAATTTTGGCTTATTTTGATATAAATAAAGGGTTGGATGGTCAAATCAGTCAATTACCACCCAATTAATGCTAATGTTTGGTAAATTAGCTGGTTGAAACGCGTATTGTTATGATTAAATTATTTTTGAACACAATATTCATTGCAGCAGGTTCAAAATCAGCTGTAAGCAATGAATTAACAAGCAATTGGTCAAACCAACTAATAAATTCGGCTGATCAAATCGAATATTATAATCACCTATCAGCTATCAATCCAACTTTTGAATAATAAGCTTGGAAGAGTAATCAAATCGAAAAGCTAACCTTAAAAATATAAATAAAATAATAGAGTGAGAGTGGGCTGAAAAGTGACAGAGAATATTTTAGCTAATTGAGGAGAAGAAGTAATAATTAAACTGAGCAGTGAGCACTTATAAAAAAAAGCAGAGATGATAAAAGTGTGAAAAGGTAGAAGTCGTGCGATAGCTTTTGCAGTAGGTTGCTGGTTGCGTGTGAAAAGCATAAAATTGGTTACAACCCCGTTCCTAATTATTTCTACTTTTTACAGTTATCCTCTGTTTACCCTCCGTGCAACCCAACTCTCAATAAGTATATTATGAAACAGAAGAAGTACATTTTAAGAAAAATTAATCCGACTTAAAAACTAATTTGAAATTCGACTTTAAAAATTAGATTAGAATTCGAATAATTTGATTCAAACTCAACAGTAACCTAACCTGAGAAATCAGTAAAATAACGCAAAACGGATTAGGATCAAGTTGAACTCATTGATTGTATAGTTGTTTAAAAAAGGTTAAATAACTTCATTTGAGGGCATAAACAAAAAAAATAGGAATGTTTCTCTCATGTTCTTTTACTTTTTAAATCTTACTCCCTTCGATCCAGTTTACTAGTCCCATTTGACTTTTCACGCATGTCGAGGCAACATTTTAACCTTAATATCTCTAATTATTCTTAATCAAAAATTATAAAAAATTGATATTAATAATCCTTGTATTGAGACGAATCAAACAAGATCCCACATGACTATGTTTTAACTTATAGATTAAGAGTAAAATACAAATTAAGAGTGATGAGTGAATAGTGCCAAAAGTCAAATTGGACTAGTAAACTAGACCGGAGGGAGTAAAATTTATTGTTTTTACTTCCTCCGTTCCATTTTACTTGCAACACTTATTATTTTTGGAAGTTTCATATTACTTGCAACATTACTATTTTTGGCAAAAATAATCTACTTACTTTATCCTCACTTTATTCCTACCACATATCACCATCAATCATACATCATCCCATCAATTATTTAATATATCCACAAGTCACAACCACTATCTATTTATAATATTTTTTTTTATTTCTACCCCACATATCACCATCAATCATACATCATCCATACTTTTACCATACTGATTTGACAATCCTTAAATATTGTGTCAAAACTCAATGGTGCAACTAAAATGGAACGGGGGTAATATTATGTTTGAATTATATGGATATCTTTTTTCATATGATTACTTTTAGAGTTTGTGTTTTATATACTCCCTTAGCTACTATTCAACCTATTAGTCCTACAGTAAGTCTCATGGGAGACGATCTATTCTATAGACGGAATCTATGAAGCCCAGCCCAATAAATTATTTGGGGTTATAATAATTTATATTTGGGGTTGTAGAATAATATATTTGAGGTTATAATACCTTACATTTAGGATTATAACATAATATAATTGATATTATAATAAAAAAAAATCAGTTAAGGGAAATAGGTTGGCCCAATTTTGTGGTCTATCCTATAGACCGTCTCTTGTGAGATTTTGTGTTAGTCCTATTTATTTTTATCACATTTGCCGAAATAATATTTTAATCTTTAATATCTCTAATTTTACTTAATTTAAAAGGAAAATGATATATACAACCTTAAGGGCTGTATGCCTGTATATAAGAGGAAAACTTGCATTTAATTAATTTAATATTATTTTTGCATAGTATTCAAACAAAAAGCTTGACACAACTTAATTAGAGTGTGCAATACACGCGAGGATGATTAAGAAAATAATTAAAAGGAAAAATGAGTAATTAAGAAAAGATTAAAAAGGACAGTCAAATGAGTAATAGAGAGAGAAAGAAAAACCTGACATGAGACTCTCTCTAAAAAAGCTACTTTCTCTCTCTGTAAAATGTCACTCAATCAATTAAAGCATTTTCTTATTTTTTTTCTTTTTTCCAGAAATCCTTGCAGCCCAAAAAGTACTTTTTTCACTCCACCTCTCTTTCTCTCTCTTAAACTTTAACCTTTTCCATCAACTTTCTCTCTCCGCAATCAATGATAAACAAACATTATTTTTCAATATATTGCATCACCAAACTTGTAAAAGTATTCTTCATTTAGTGTAGACCAAACTTGTAAGAGTATCATTTCAAAAAAAAAAAAAAAAAAAAAAAACTTGTAAGAGTATTCTCCATTATGAGTTGCACCTTTTGTCGTATCTCCTCAAGAGGTGTTCAACGGGCCGGGTCGGGGTGGGTCAGGTCAAAATTTAGATGGCCCGAGGCTGGGCGGGTCATGTCAAATTATAAACGGTCTGAGGCGGGTCAAGCTTATTTAAATTCGACCCACTTTGACCCTGTTTTAAAAAATTCACATAATAGATTTTTTTATTATACTTTATGGCCCGTTGGGTCGACCTACTTATGTATATAATAATATCATTTAAAAATATAGAAAAAGTGGTAAATTTGTTTCCCGCAATTAATACTAACAATTATCCGGCCCGACCCGGCCCGACCTTTTACTCCAAGGTCCGTTAATGACCCGCCCCATTATTGATCCGACCCGCTAAAGACCCGTTGGGTCGACCCTCTAATCCCCTCCAATTCAATTTAATTTTTCCGCTTAGTTTGGTACAAATGTTAAAAAATAAAGCAACAGGGCCGTCGATTAGCTAGGGCAAAGCGGACTACCGTCCAGGGCCCCGTATTTTTTAGGGCTCATAAAACTTATTTTTATGTATATAAGTGATACTTCCTCCGTTCCATAATACTTGCTACATATTCCATTTTGAGAAATTTCTTATTACTTGCTACATTTCCTTATTTGGTAACAAACCAATCATTTAAAGTTATACCTACTCCTACTTTTATCCTACTCTATATCTAATTATTCCTATTTTTCTTTTTCATTTTTCAACAAATAATATTAAAAAATTTCAAAAAGCAACTTTTCACCTATTGCTAATCATTGCATAGTTACTCCTTAATATTTGTGCCCATGCAACGGTAGCAACTAAATAAGAACGGAGGAAGTATTAATTTAAATTAGATTTATTAAAACTTATTCTTGAGGAAGATTGCAATCTCTTCTCTTTGCAGTCTTGTGTAGCATCTTTGAAAGTCTAGAAATGATTGCGTATGGCTCTTAAAAGTACCTTCTTCTAATATACTTCGTAGCTAGTCAAGAATGTCAAGTATGAAACTAAACTTCGAAACCTAAATTTGTGTTCTAGCTCCTCTAATCTTGCAACCCCTTGGTGTAAGCGTCTTTTGGAGTATGTCGGATCTCCCCTAGGCCTTTTTAAAGACGTTGTATTTGTACTATATTGCTTGAATGGATTGATGAAATTATTTTCTTTAAGTGGGGTACACATATTCTATTAAAAAGAAATATAGGAAAATCATTAAGACTAGAGATTAGACGGTTATCTAGTAAACAATGATTATATTTTAGCTATTGTTTCACTAGTAACTTTTTAGTCTGTTTTTTTTATTGACTTTTTAACTTTTGACTTGTAATTGGGTGTAAAGTTGTCAAAATTTGTGTTTTATAACCGATATTTAAGGTGATTTTTTCAAATTATTGAAAAAAGTCGCTTTAAATATTTATTGACTTTTTAATTTTTATGTAATTTTTCTATACACTATACTAAACGAGTAAACGTTAGAAATCCAACAACTAATTTTTGATACTAAACATCTTATTACACGATGACTTTTACAATTGACCTAATAAATAGGTTACAACTAACTGAATTTCAATATGACCAAGTTGCCAAATAAGGCTACTAAACCAATCAAAATGTCAATAAAAGAACTAATTGTCAAATTGTCAAATTGTCAAATACACGTATATTTATATGTTTTTAGATATTAAACTTTATTATTGTATTTTACTTTAATAATTAAAAATAATTATATTTTTATCTCATTTATATTTTTACATTATTTTCTCTTATTTAATTTTAAATATTTTCTACAAAGAAATGTAGGCAAACAAATTTTTTAATTTCAAAAAAAACAAAAGTATAATAGCACATATAATATCAAGTTTGAAAAGAAGAAAAAATTTAATAAATCATTTTCTACACAGCTAATATACAAATTGTACATCATAATCACAATTTAATAATCATAAAAGGATTCACATCTATTTCAATTTTTATGGGTTTCCAAAATGCCTTTCCCTACAGGAAACTCAACCCTAAAGACTAAATCTATGTCATATCATGCTAATAAAAATCTTAAGCCGCATTTTTAATTAAATTTGCATTTTTTTAATGAAATAAATATTAAAAATGTTAAACTAGAATAATGAGGGGTATTTAGATACAGTTTTTTAGGGATTCAAGAATATAAAACTTTCATACGGAGAATTTGTTTTAGAAATTATTGTAAGAGTTATTATATTATACTTAAGGCTGGCTCTAAGCAAGGGTAAGACGTGCCTACGCTCAGGGCCCCCCATAAATTTTACTTATCAATTAATGCTAAAGTTTTAACTTTTCTATGTATACAATAATTTTAGGGCCCATAAACAATCTTTCGCCGGCCCCTAAAAACTTAGGGCCGACCCTGCTTATGCTTCTCTATATATAATACTCTCACTGTTTTCATTTGTATTTTTCATTTACTTTTTGCACAATAGCGCATATTCCAATGCAAAATTAAAAATTAAATAATTTTAATTGTGAGTTTTTATAAATTCTAAAAAGTTGATATTTAAAAATATGCATATTGAGATGAATCTATCAAAATTCCACATGATTATGTTTTTTCATATAGATCGATGTGAAATCAGAGTTAAAGTTTGATACTAAAACTCATAAATTCTATTTAAGAAAAACATATAAAAACGGAGGAAATATTTATTATTATTTATCAAAAAGTATACTTAATTAATTTATTATTATTACAAAATAATTATTTAAAACTCAAATAAGTGAGTTAGAAAGGTTAGAAGAAAAACTAAAAGGACAAAAAGATGTGGTAGCTAGAAAAGTTCAAAATTTTCTCAAAGTTATGTGAAGAAGGTGATGTGATCTTTCCTTTTCGCGTTGAAATCTCTCTTAAAAAGCTACTTTTCTTTTTTACATGTAGTTCACGCCTTAAAAAATCCCTCACTCAAACCTAAATCTTTAAAAGAAAAAAAAATAATATGAATAATTTTGAGTCTAAATTAGTATGTGGCTTTTCAAGAGGTGTTTAAAAATAAATTTGTATGGGCGTGACTGAAAGCGAAAAATATTATATTAATGTAGATCATTTACGGTTGATGGACTCAATGATGTTGATCTTCAATATAGGAGTTTAAATAATCAGAAAAAATAAAGATACTCTTGTGAGATATCGTCTATCGATTAAATGACCTTAAAATAAGGATCTTATATGCTAATAATTATATTAAATAGACTATTCAATAATGTATAGAGAACATCTCTTAGTGAAGCCGTCTCATACAAAAATTTGCAAAAAAAATAAATAAAATATAGAGAAGTATATGCTACCTTTATCACTTTAAATTCCAATGAACTCTCACAAAAAACTAAGAATTATGAACTCACACAAAAAAATAAGAATTAAAGAATATTTTTGAATTGTGCTGTTAATATTAAAATAGGGAAAAAAAAAACTTCATACATGATAATGAATAAAAAGCGTAGGATATAGTCATTTAGAAAAATACAAATCAAATAAACGATTTAAAAGAAAAGCTTGCAAAAGGAAAATCGAAGTAATTTCAACTTTAGGATTTTAATTTTGGAGGTATTTTGTAAAATAATTTATACATACGTCAAAATATTTTGGAAAAATAATTGTGAATAATATAATCTTTCGTTAATATCCATACAATAATATTAACTTTTAATTAACCATAAATAACACCACCTATGGGATTTTTTCCTAAAAT
Source organism: Amaranthus palmeri (assembly GCA_019776075.1). Classification (NCBI taxonomy): domain Eukaryota; kingdom Viridiplantae; phylum Streptophyta; class Magnoliopsida; order Caryophyllales; family Amaranthaceae; genus Amaranthus; species Amaranthus palmeri. Next base: position 1,312,547 of record JAAKBH010000022.1, read on the forward strand.
TTAGTTTATTAATTTAAATTCTAGTTTGATTTTTAACATGTTTGGAATATTTTAAGAAAATACCGCATAAACTTGGGAATATTCATGGTTAATCAAAAATTTGTATTATTATAAGATAATAAGTAAAAGCTTGTATTATTCATAGTAATTTTTCCAAGTATAAAGTAATTGATAAAATCAATATTTCTAATCACTTACTTCTTTCGTTTTTTTACTTGCAACATTGTTGACTTTGACGTTCTTTATTAAACAAATTAATTTTTATATTATCGGTAATTTATAAGTTAATACATTGTCATATGAGATATTATTAAATCTCTCAATTCAACGTTTATTATTTTATAGTTTATAATATTTTAATATGCATAATTAAAAATATAAACAAATAAAATCATAATACATTAAAGAATGTGAAAAAGCAAGTAAAGGGGGTGCTTGGCGATTTAGCTTATAGAGCAAATTTAGCTTATTTTAACATAAATAGAAAGTTAAGTAGTCAAATCAGCTAATGCTAGTGTTTAGTGAATTAGCTAGTTGAAACAACTTTAATAAGCTATTTTTAAACAAACTGCCTATAACAGTAGGTTCAAAATCAACTAGTCAAATCAGTTAGTCAAATCAACCACTATAATCAACTATTAGCTATCAGCCATTTGTCAAACACCAAACAAACTATCAGTCGTCTACTAAATACTTTTTCCGTTTCAAAATACTTGTTACATTTTGTTTTTGGCGCTATGACATGAGTATAATAAAAAAGTAATAAAAAAAGAATAATAAAAAAAGAGTTAGCTAAAAAGCTGAGCAGCTACTTTTAGATGTTCGTTTGTTGGGCTGAGGAGGGAGGAATTTTAGTTTTCAAGTTATTTCTGTCTCTTTCTTTTCCCTCTCCCTTTCCCTCTCTCTTATTTACTTGGACCTTTTTAATGGGTCGGTTTGTGTCGTTCAGATATTCATTCTTATTTTCTCTTCTCTTTCTCTTTCACTCTTTAAAATTCTGAATTTCGTCAACTTTTTTAATCAATTTTCACACTCTTTTCTCTTTTTTTGGATCATTATAAGCTTAATTAAATCTTCGGAATCCCATTTTCTATTTCTCCCCCAAAACAACCCACAAAAAACTGAATTTATGCTTCTGTACTAATATATACTAGTATAATCCCATTGATTTGATTCCCAATTATCTGAATTTTCAACTGGGTATCTTTCTTATCTTCCTGTATTACTGGAAAATTCTTTTTTTTTGATTTTAAAAAGATTTGGGAATTGTGATCACAGATGAGGGGTGGATTGAGTGCGATCCAGCAAACCCTAACGCCGGAAGCGGCAACTGTTTTGAGTCATTCGATTTCGGAAGCTGGCCGTAGAAATCACGGTCAAACGACGCCGTTACATGTGGCTGCTACTTTATTGGCTTCCCCAACTGGGTTTCTCCGACAAGCTTGTATTCGTTCTCATCCCAATTCTTCTCACCCACTTCAGTGTCGGGCTTTAGAGCTTTGTTTTAGTGTTGCTTTAGAGCGGTTACCCACGTCTCAAACTGGTGGTGGTGGTGGTGGGTCGGGTACAGAACCGCCTATTTCTAATGCTCTTATGGCGGCTTTAAAACGGGCTCAGGCCCATCAGAGAAGAGGGTGTCCTGAACAGCAACAACAGCCTTTGTTGGCGGTGAAGGTTGAATTAGAACAGTTGATTATATCTATACTTGATGACCCGAGTGTTAGTCGGGTCATGCGGGAAGCTTCGTTTTCAAGTCCGGCGGTGAAGGCTGCTATTGAGCAGGTTGTTAGCGCGCAACCCAATTCCGGAAATGGTGGTGCAGGGCCCAGAATTGGATTGGGATTCCGACCTGGACCCGGACCCGGACCCGGTTCATCTCCTCCAGGTGCTGCGATTCCACGGAATTTGTATTTGAATCCAAGGTTACAACAACAACATCAACAGCAACAATTGCAAGGAAAAGGGGATGATGTAAAAAAAGTGATTGATATATTACTTAAACCCAGGAAGAGAAACCCGATTTTAGTAGGCGAATCCGGACCTGAAGATGTAGTAAAGGAAGTAATCAGAAGAATCGAGAAAGATGAAATACGCGACGAGATATTGAAAGGGGTAGAAGTGATTTCAGCAGAGAAAGAGCTTGGTTCAGATCGTGCACAAATGGTTACGAAGCTAAAGGAAATGGTGGCATTAATAGAGAGAAAAATGGTGGTTAATTCTAAAAGAGGAAATGGAGTAATTGTTGATTTGGGTGACTTAAAATGGCTGGTTGATCAGACTTCTAATCAAGGGATTTCTGAAACAGCTCGAATGGTAGTCAGTGAGATGGGGAAGATTTTGAATAAATTTGGGGAAGGGAGTAAATTATGGTTTATGGGAATTGCTACTTGTGAGACTTATTTAAGATGCAAGGTTTATCATTCTTCAATGGAGGATGAATGGGATCTTCATGTTGTTTCTATTGTGGCTAAACCCCCTATTTCTGGGATGTTTCCTAGGTATAATAATCTTAATAATCTCTTTTTTTAATTGATTTTTTCCTTAATTATATACTCCATATATTCTTAGTTTGTGTTTTTGATGAATTCTGATGGCTTTTTGCTGTGGTTTTACTTGTTCAATTTAGTTTTGTAGAAAATATTATAGAGTAGGTAGAGGAAATCCGCCCTGAGATGATAGTATTTGCTCCAACTGAGATGAGATTGACCCGATTTTTATTTTTTTTATATTGATGAAAAAAAAACAAAGAAACATAATTCACTAGTTAGTTCGCCTTTTGAGTTTGCTGATTCGTTCAAAAATAGTCTTTTTGGATTTATGATTTGCGAGGGTTTTAACGAATCATGTGACACTGGAATGATATGTTAAATTATGTTATGTTCTGTTTTGGACTTGAATTCTTATTGAATGATTGCAGTATTACGAGCGTTAATCCAAAAGATTAGGGTTGGCTAAGTGATAGTATGTGATTGTTTTACAAATGTGTTTGTGCAGATTGGGATCTAATGGAGGAATTTTAAGCAGTTCTGTTGAGTGCTTAAGCCCAATGAAAGGTTTTTCGATGCATACGCCTTCTTTGAGTGGAAGGATGTTTGAGAATTTGGATCCTTCTAGAAGATTTAGCTGCTGTCCGCAGTGTACAGAGAAGTACGAGGAGGAACTTGCAAAAGTAGTAGCAGGACAAACAGAGAAACCGTCGTGTGAAGTTAAATCAGATGCAAATCGACAGTCGTTACCTCCATGGTTACAGACTGCGAAACGAAACACTAGTGATATCATTCAGGTTTGTCCATGATTGAGACCTCGAGTTTTGATGCATTGAGATTAATATTGTTTTTTTTCGAGTTGATTTATTTCGTTTTTTTCCGGGTTGTAGAATAAGGAACAAGATGTGATTTCGAGGCAAAAAACACAAGAATTGCAGAAGAAATGGAGCGAATCTTGCTTGCGGTTACATCCTAGTTTTCATAATATGGGCTCGGAGAGAATCACTCCATCACCCCTCTCGATGACGGGCTTGTACAATCCGCAATTACTTGCTCGTCAACCCATTCAACCGAAATTACAGCAACCACCTAGAGTTCTTGGAGACGGGTTACAGCTCAAGCTTAGTTCCCCTGTAATCCCTCAACAGAATGCTGAAAAACCTACTAGCAAGCCAGGGAGCCCGGTGAGAACAGAACTTGTTCTAGGCCCGACAAAGATTAGTTCGGGTACTGACTCAGATTGTGTCCAAAAGGATGGCCTGAAGGACTTCCTAGGCTGCATTTCATCAGAATCGACTGACAAGCCATTCACTGCTATCCCCGAAGATGTGGACTCATACAAGAGGCTGCTCAAAGGTCTTATAGGGAAAGTATGGTGGCAAACGGATGCTGCGTCTGCTGTAGCTGCGGCTGTGACGCAGTGTCGATTGGGGAATGGAAAACGACGTGTCGGTGGATCAAAGGGTGATATATGGCTACTTTTCTCGGGTCCAGATAGGACCGGAAAAAAGAAGATGGCCGCTGCGTTATCCGACCTTGTGTGTGGCATAAGTCCTATCATAATTTCGCTTGGTTCTAGACGTGATGATGAAACCGATTTGAATTTCCGTGGTAAAACTGTGATCGATAGAATCGCAGAGGCAGTTAGAAGGCATCCATTTTCAGTTGTAATGCTGCAAGATATTGACGAAGCCGATTTGCTAGTCCGAGGAGGCATCAAACGAGCGATGGAAAGGGGAAGGATTTCCGATTCCCATGGCCGAGAAATCAGTCTAGGGAACGTCATTTTCATTGTTACGTCGAATTGGGTACCGGATCAGCTGAGGAGCTTATCAGACGGTGTGGTCACTCTCAGTGAAGAGAAGATGACCTCCTTAGCTAGCGGTGGATGGCAGTTGAGAATCTCGATAAGCGAGAAGCCCGCTAGTACAACGAAAAGATCGCCGAGCTGGATGAATGACGATGATCAAGATAGGGCAGTAAAACAAAGGAAGGACGAAGCTGGTGCAGGACTCGCATTTGATCTCAATCAAATGGCCGATATAGACGATGACCGACTCGACAACTCCTACAACTCGAGCGACATCACAGTCGAACACGAGGACGACAACAAGGGATCCCCCACAACCTCGTCCGCAGCGCCCAAAGAGCTTCTAACTTCAATTGATGAGGTTATTTTCTTCAAAGTAGTGGACTTTAAGCTAATCAGGCAAAACATTGAAAGGTCTATATTATCAAAATTCTCTTCAATTATAGGACAAAATTTATGTATCAAGATTGAGAATGAAGCCCTAGAGAAGATCTTAAGTGGGATTTGGTTAGGACAAACCACATTAGACACTTGGTCAGAAAAGACCTTAGTACCAACCATTCATCAAATCAAAACGAGATATCCCTCGTTACCCGCTCATCTTTCCGAGGGTAAATTGGTTGCTCGACTCGAGTTAGATCAAGAATCAGAGAGCCGGAATCACGGAGATTGGCTGCCCGGGAGAATCTCGGTCGTCGCGAATGCACAATAATATTGAATACACATGTCAAAATGGGTTATGGTGTATGTAGGTAAATTGTATATTGTATATATACTTAAAAAGTTGGTGTTCTAGAGGGATATATTGTGGGCATTGTTGGGTATGTAGGAGAAAATACGTTTTGAGAGAAGACCAGATCAGATCAGGGGCAGAAATACTATAGATGATCCAAAGATAATCTTTAGTAAATTAGTACTAAACTATATGGTCTCTCACTATTATTTAAATTTTCTTTTTTATGTTTTTTGGTTTACGTAATTTTCATTTTTCACATACTTCATATAATATAAAGTCCGTTGATTATATTATGTCACAGAAACATATATATGATTAAATTAATAAGATGAAGCATTCTTCACTTTGACTAGCACCTGCATCTTTTTGATCCCTTGAATCTCTGCTTCAGGTTGTGTTTATATTTTATTAATTATCCTGATCATACTGCAAAAATAAGGATGTACCACCGTATCGTTACTGTATTATAAAGGTCTTTGAGTTTATTGTGAATGAAATATAGGCTGCATTGGCTGCAAAATCATCCTATTGGTTGTGAAATTTGTTTTACGACTGTTCCTGAGACCATTATCAAAATCGTATTTTATAATATGGTCTCGATTTTTGAAAATATTTTTGTATATATTTCTCTAAAAAAGAGGCGACTTTCATCACCTTGTATCATAGATTATAATACTTAAAATAGTCAATTATAAGAAAAGTTATCACTAAATTATATGTGAAAATATTTTATAACATTTTTATCTTTTACTTTTCTTTTTCAAAAAATATATTTATCAACTTACATTTAAAGCATCTAATAGTTTTTGCCTAATTTTATAGATTAGTATAAAAAAAGTTTTGACTTATGCCTTCATTTGCTTAATTACACCATATCTTGACTATTAGAAAATCAACCAAAAAATAGTAAAAAATTAGCTTACAACTAAATTTAGTAAAGTATAAAAATAGATTAAATTAAACAAAAAATCAATTTTCAATTAGTCAAAAGTAAAAGAATTTATATAATGAAGTAAAAGTTGAAAAATGTAAGCCAAAAATAGAATAGGGGTTAAGGGGATATTCAAAAAAGAAAAATAATAATACTATTTAAGGAAAGGAGCACATGATATACAAATAGTAGGATTGGTAATCCCATCCACAATGTACATAAAAGTAGAAAAAAAATAGGGGTTAGGTGAAGCTATTCATGCATGTAGTATGAAATTGAGTGATTAGAATTAGGCCCCTTTTTATATGGTTATTAATTCCAATATTTTAATTTCTTCTTTTAGGTATTGACAATACATACTCTTTCACTTGCCCAACTTGCTCACTATTTTTGCTTCTCTACACTTTGTTCTTTGTTGTGCTTCTTTGACTTGACATTATAAGTTGTTAGGAGTGTGATTGTCTATTTTTTGGGTTTTTAAATATAATTAATGGGGTGTCTATCTTGTTAATTAATACTTAAAGGTGATTAACTTTTGGTTAGTAGAAGATTCATGTATTTTATTTATGAAGTATAATCATAGAGTTTACCTATACTATCATTAAAAAAAAATAGTCGGTCTTCTGAGAGACGTCTCTCATGCCCAATTCGTTAAAACTCAATTAAACTAAAAAATGATAATGGGCTGACCAAATTAGAGATTATTTTTCAAAGAGACCGTCTCTCACAAGAATTTGTGTTAAGGAAATGCTATCATGTTTTGACCTTTTTAGAAATGCTAATGTAAATAGTTTCATCACCTTTTGTTTTTGAATTTATGTTCATTAACTTAAATTACATTTAACTTTTTTTGAAATTAAAATTTTTTTCAAGGATCTTTTTATAAATTTTGAGTGTATTTAGTTTTTATCAAATCAAATTTTTTTTTTAACAAAATTGAACTATACTTGATGCAACTATGCTTTATTTTGATGTTTGAATGGCTTTTATTGAATTGACTTTAGTTGTATTCGTTATTAGAATAGAAGTAAAATTTTTTTTCAATTGAATTAGAAGTATTATTTAAAGGTTTGGAAAATATGGCATAATACGTATTTTGCACTCGTTCAGATACTCAAATCATAATAGTTTTTATCATTCAGAAAAACTCTGATTAATATTTTTAAAACAAATGAAAAACAACAGATCATAACATTATCATATAAAACGATAAGGTAGTAACCAGTAAGACACTCGGTTGAAGTCTTTTCACACAACAACAATCCTTTAAACGTGCAAATAATTTCAAGGAATAACATAATGTCAATGAAGATAGAAGCATCCATGGCATCATTTACCAAAAAGTCTCTTCTTATACATTCAAATGTCAATAATTTCTTTGAATATGTCCTCATTTGAAAAGCATAATTTATAAAATGAGTACAAACAAGAAAATCTAAGGAAACTACAAAAAAGTAGAGAGTAATATTCCCATATTAGTCAATATTCAATGCTACAAAATATCAACACGGTTTTTGGCCTTTGAAGTTAATAAAAATAGTGCAACAACACTACTTAAAGGTAGATACCCGATAATCCGATAGACATCCGACTTTATAATCGAACCCGATTTGACCCGACTTAAAAATGGATCTACAATTATGTAAAAATCGATGTGAACACAAAACCTGATTTTGAACCGAAAATACCTGACCCGAAATATACCCGATGACCCAAATAAATACCTCTATTTAAAAGTAACTCAAAAACACCACAACCAAGTCTTACAAAATTGTACTCCAATTACAAGCCATACATTAGTCTTTGCTTTATGAGGAAAACAACTTTTCGAGAATCAAGACATTTTTTCATGATAATAAACGTGTCCTACTCATAATCATAATATTTTGTTGATTTAACTTTATTATGTGATGAGTGATTAGGTATACATTTTACTTTTTAAATGCTTTTAAGCTATTAGGACTTTGGAGCTTTTATTCAAATTATTAATTTTTTCAAAAAAATTTGATTATAGGTAAAATACACTTTCAGTATCTTGTAAAAGCAGGGTTCAGGTGGGGGGTTTTATATTTCTTGAAAGATGCGGATAAATCATACCCGTTCTTCCAAGGAGGGAGTAAAGAGAGATGCGCGCAGTCAAGAAACCCCCCAATTGATACTCGTTCCACCAATTTTTTTCAAAAAAATTGATTAAACTCTCTCTAATCAGATTTAATGTCTCATTTTGCTTTTGTTGATGTAGTAATTAAATTCATAATATCTTTGATTGTGTAGTTAAAAATTATAAAAAGTTGGTATCAATAACCTTCACTTTGAGATGAATAATCACAAGATCTGATGAGCAAATTTTAATTAACCGCAAGCGCACGGTGTACGCGTAATGCGGGTCGAACACAAGGAGGCGAGATAATTCTAAGTTGTATGTTTTATAATAAACAAGACAAGGGAAAAACAAATAATATGGGTTTTGTATCTAATCCTAGGGTGCAAGAAACTAAAACAAGTATAAAAATGGTGATAAAACAAGATATGACAAACACTAGGGCGTCGGGCATCACCTAATTCTAACATGGAATTCAATCACTTTCATGATTGTATGAAATTGAGCCATAAATATGAGAGAACGTGATCTAATTAGTCTCAAGCTTCCGCTCTATTGACTAATATCGATTTAAGACCAACTAGCATTAATCCTCAAACTTCCGTTCTATTGGCTAATACTAGAAGGAATTTAACTCAAGTATATCTCAATCCTAAATTAATCCTAATCTCAAACTTCCGTTTTATTGAAAAGGTTAATAAAGATATTTAAATCAAGATTCATTAAGCATAGGTTCAATCATAGGCTCAAAACACACAATCAATCAATAAAATATCAATCCATATTTCGAATTAGGGATTTCACCCTAACCCTAGATAAAGAAAACTACTCACTATGCATATTAATGGAAAACATATAACAATTGATGAACAAGAACGAAGAACAAAATGATAACGCAAGAAAACTTACAAATCCGAAAGATAACATAAACGAAATACGAGAATTTAAATGCAACAATGGTTCATCAAAGGTTACTTAAATGAAAACTACTCTAAGAACTTGAGAGAAAAAACTAAAAGAAAACAGAAAATAAAATGGTCTAAGACAAGATATAATGTTAGTAAACCGCCATTATATAGAATGGCTCCAAAAATTCAGAAGAAAAACCGTCAGAATAAGCTCCGGGTGATAGGCGACGAGTGGCGCATTCCAGGCGACGAGTGGCGCATTTCAGGCGACGAGTCGTCGCTCAGTCTCGGCCTGGCGAACTTTAAATGGCCGCCATTTATTGCACGGTTATCGGATATGGACATATAATATACCGTTGGAAAGCTCTTGAAGTCTACTTTCCAATGCCGCAAACCTTGCATTCATACGATCTCCCAATCAAAAGTTATGGCCAAAAGAGTGAGCATATATCAAATTTCACTTCAAACTTTGTCTTTTAAGCACTTTTCTACCCTTTTCTCTTTTGTCCATCTTCATTGTTAAACATCTTCAAGTGAGCGACGATATCTTCACCTATTTTAGGGGTCTTAGGCTATTTCTCCAAGCCTTCACCCTCTTATAACTCCGAAATGTACCTAAAAACTCCGATTTTGCCTCAAAAATCACATAAAACATGAAATCGACCTCATGAGACAAAATATACACAAACAACTCAAAATATACCTAAAAACCCACTAAAACTACATATAAGGAGTATAAAATGAACTCGGATAAGTGCAAATAATAGCACTTATCAAGATCTCACGTGACTATATTTGAACTTGTAAATTAAGAATTAAATACAAATTAAGAGTCAAATGTAAATAATATCTAAGACCAAATGAGATATGAACTCTAAATAGAAGGGAATATTAAATATAGACTTATTCATATTAGAGTAAGCTCGTAGTTTAATGGTAAAAACGACATTTTCTTAATTCAAATTATTAATTTTTAATTGATCATAATAGTAAATATAGACAGACTCGTATTAGACTAAGGTAGTAGTTTAATGGTAGACACACTTGTTTTGATATAGTAATGCATCTATCTCAAGTTTATATCTAATCTACACCGTCATATTAAAATGTTTCCACAAGTTAAATTTAAATAATATGAATCATTTCGCATTAAAAAAAGACTTATATAATTGTAGAATGTAAATTCATTAGAATAAAGGCATATATTCCAAATTAGTAATGAATAAGAGTATAAATTGAAAAAAAATCAATAATTGTATTTATTTATAAATAAAAAACTATGGATGGCTTAAACTATGAGAAGGGCATGGTGAGTATGAATGCAAGATTATTGCAATAATAATAATAATAATAATAATAATAATAATAATAATAATAATAATAATAATAATAATAATAATAATAATAATAATAATAATAATAATAGAAAAGATAGCTTCCCCTTGGTTAAGGAACACATGAAAACAATAAATGACCCAAAAAGGTATACCACTACTACCAAAACAGGTGTATGAAGAGACAACAATAATCATAACCAAAGAAAAAAGGCTGGTTTTATCGAGCCACCATTAATTTTTCTTTTCATATCTCAAAGTCTCCATGCCTAATAAATTGTAAAGATAAAGGTAAAGAATACTGTCAATATTTTGCATAAAGTAGGGGGTGAGGGTTCAGACTAAAAATAAATTGTTACAGTTTTATATTGCATAACAATATTATGATGATTTTTTAACAAAACGAAATTACAAGAAAGTAAAAAATATAGACTAAAAATAAAAGTGTGATAATCTTTAAGCTGTATCTCAATACACTTATCTACTACTTCTTTTTCTTCCCTAGGAATTTTTTTTTGAATTGGTGTCTTCCCTATGATAGTGGCAAAAAGAAATTGTGTTATTTTTAAGAAAAGATAGACATTTGGTAACAAATGTAAAGAGAAAATTAATTGTGTGGGTGAAATTAAAATAAAGTTATAATTTATGGATGAAATCAAAAGAAAATGGTTCACCATTGCACAAAAATAGAATTTAATTACGCAAAATGAGAGGACAACCCAAAATGAAATATGATGTTAAATGAAAGAGATGAATGAAGTTGTATAAGTAGTTAGAGGTCTCCAAACCAAATTTCGAGCAGGTCATAATCCGTTACATTGGTTAATAATGTTACTTGGTTTACATTCGTTTCGGTTTGAGTCATCTCTGGTTCAGATAATATCTGTTTATAAAATAAGTTGTATTATTTTCAGTTAGGTTAGTAAACAAAAATCAATTAAGAAACGAGTGTAGCTAAATTTCCGAAGAATTCATGTTGGGTTAAATTGAATATTTGATGGATTCAAATATGTTTCTATTCAGTTAATTGTAGATAGCAGGCATACTTCGGTTCAGATAAAGGTGGCTTACAAGCTAAATTTGATTCAGATGAATTTTGATACATTTGGTTAAATATTAATTTAGATCAATTTTAATACGGTTGAATCTCTATATTAATTTCAAATAGATCTGCTCAATTTCGAATGCATAACTACATTTAAAACAATAAATTTTAGTAAAAAAAAAAACTAAGAAAAATTATATTTAATGTTTTCCCTCATCTTAAATTATACTCCTAAATTTTAGTCAAAAGCTAACTTTCTATGAGGAAAAACAACAAATTAAAAGTTTAGACTTAAAAAACGAACTCCTTTTAATGAAGTTAAGCCAATTAAGTTAACTAGCTTATGTAAAGTCATAATCATATTTTTAGTGTAATTAGTAGCTAGTTGGAGTAGGTAATGATGAACAATCAAGTGAAAAAGGTGATAATTAATTAAAATAAAAAAGATTAAGGAATGAATCAAGTAAAAGTAAGGTAATTAAACAAGTGTCCAAAAAAGATAAAAACATAGAATCAAATAAGTGTGGTTTGATTAAGAGTTAAGTTTGGCTTTATTAGTGAGGTTGAGGTGTGAGATTTGAGAGATAAGATTATATGTTTAATTGTATTTGTCTTGATGCTTAAAAAGTTGTGTCAAAGAATATTGAAAAGGTAAAGTTATGGCGTTTTCTTCTCCAACCACAACCAAACTTTTTACAAAAAGTATTTTTAGTTTATTATTGGTTGTTTTTTAGTTTTATTTGTTAGAGTACTTTTTTAATAAATTAATACTACTTCTATTCAGTTTAATTGTCCTATTTTGTTTTTCACATTTGTCAAAATAACATTTTAATCCTTAATATCTCTAATTATTCTTAATTAAAAATTATAAAAATTTTATATTAATAATTTTTGTATTGAGACAATTAAACAAGATCCCATATAACTATGTTTTTAACTTATAAATTAATAAAAAAAATATAAATTAAAAGTGATAATTAAATAAAAAAAACCTTCACATCTTTTCATATATACTCCCAACATGCATGTATGGATGTTCTTTGGCTCTCTCCCCATGTAAGATTTAGCCTTTTTGGAATAACAACAAAATCTTCTCAACCACTCTATTCATTCTAATCTTTTTAATTTATATTTATTTATTCTTCAACTTTATTTATAATATTATTTATTTTTCAAATCCAAGGAATATAATTTCATGTTAATGGAGAACTATGAATAATAGATGAGAGAATAAATAGATTACATAATCATATTTTGCCTCGAAATGGAGGATAATTGCCTAGAAGTAGATTTTTATGTTTTCATTTAATATATAAATAAATATAAAAATTTTATGTATTGATTTTGAGATGAAGTTGGAAAGAAAAAAGAAAAAATTTTCGCTTATTTTTTTACGATAATATCAACTTTTGATGAACTATGAATAATATAACATTATGCTTATTTCTCGATAAATACCAATTTTTAATTAACAATGAATATTACCAACTTAGAGGGTGTTTTCCTAAAATATCCCTAACATGTTAATAATCAAACTAAAGGAGCTTTTATGACAAAAGGTGTTACTTTTCGAAAAAATGTGTTACTTTATATGAGAACCGTAATCTTTAATTATATATATATATGAGAACCGTAAAGTGTTATTTTCAGAAATATATATATATATATATATATATATATATATATATATATATATATATATATATATATATATATATATATATATATATATATATATATATATATATATATATATATATATATATATATATATATATATATATATATATATAATCTTAATTATATTCTACAAAGTTTCAATATAATCTTTAATTCTATAAAGTATTAATATATTATCTAAACGTTATATATATTTTTTATTATCTACATCAATAATTGTTGCCATCTTGTAGGGAAAGGGTCGCACCTACAAACTTCTAACTAAATTGCTTGTTGGTAAATTACTTACAGGTTTCCCACAAATAAGCTTGTAGAGTTGTAGGTACTTTCACAAGATACCTGGCTACAAACTTAGTTTGAAGGGAATTACCTACAATTTTTCTACAAATTTTGTTACCTACAACGTTAATACCAATAAAATTTTCTTTGTTGACATTTTTTTGGGAAAGAGCCTGCACCTACAAACTTCCAACTAAATTGCTTGTTTAGTAAATTGATATGTTTTTTATAATTCAAGTAAAATGCTTCAAACACCATGTTTACCTTACCTTTGTCTAATGAATCATCTAGTAACTACTATTTGTCTATTATTATTATTATTAATAAGCTACAAAAGTTGTCCTAAGATAAGATCCTAACATCTAACTAGAAAGAGAATTAATAGATGAATGAGACCCACAAAAGAATTGAATAATGGCACAATATAATTAATTAAGAGTGTAATAATAAAGAAGATGGACCAACTCCAACATATTTTATGGACCATACAAATTACTAACTCTATATTCAAGTTTTTAAACAAAGCTTCACGCTTGCATGTTCCCTCTCAAATCCACTACATTAATAATTAACCAAATCATTCACCCAATCCAATCTTTATGTTCCGCAAGCTTTTTCTTTTTTGCAACAAGACAATCTTCCAATGTCTTGCCATTTTTTTTATTAATTTTAAATGAAACATATGTTACTCCCTCTGTTTTCATATGTTCTTCTCACTTTCCCCATTTGGAAATTTTTAAAAGTTCTTCTCATTTAGAATCTTTCTATTTTAGTAACCAATAGAATTCAAGGAAATTATTACACTTACACTCTAATCTATAAGAATTAATTTACATGTTAATTCCCAATGCGTTTACTTTACATACACCCAATGAAATTTAATGATATTATTACACTTACACTTTAATCAATAGAAACTTTATTTTTTATATTATTTTACTCAACTCTCATAGTATCTATTTTGTAATTATAGTTTATATTGATTTCTTCCCAGATTCCAAATGGGAAGAACAAATGAAAACGGAGGGAGTACTACTTACTACTCCCTCCGAATCATTTTAAATGTCCCATTTGGGTTTTCATGATTATTAAGAATGATGTGGGGTCCATTAAAAAGGTAGTAGTTGGGTATTTTAATTGATTAAATTAATTATAAATGTGGTACGTAGTTGGGTATTGAGAATTGGAAAAGTGGGGGTATTTAGGTAAAAAAAGATAGACAAAAAAGAAAATGAGACAATTGATAGGATTTTACCAAATAAGGAGATGGGACATATAAAATGATTCGGAGGGAGTATTAACTTATAAACTTGGTAAATTCATTATATTTCTTGCCACTTAAAAAAAATCTTTCCATTTTTTATTAATTGTAAATGAAATACAGTTCATCTTGTATGAGACCTTCTCACCATGAGATGGTACCATATAATTAGCTTATTTTTTTGATTGATTACTTTAAGATTGTAAGTAATCATATTAAGGTTATAAGTAATCACTCTAATGCTATAAGGGTGATTATTTTATAATTATAAGTGATCACTTTAATGTTATAAAGAATCACTTTAAGACAAAAAATGTATATTGGGTCAGCTGTGAGACCGTCTTATTTAAGAATTAGTGAATGAAATATGTGTTATTATTAATAACTTCATTCCTTAGCCTAACTAAATAGTATCCGTACTAGCTACTAATAGGATACCATCTTGAAAAGGGGTTAGATCGGTGATGTTATTGGTTAAGAGAGTGATTTATGCATCTTATCTCAAACGTTCTAACATAGAAGTATTTATATGTATAGAAATAAATAGTTGATTAAAAGTCTCTTATTCTTTTATCTAATTTGAATTGTTCATATTATATTTTTTGCGAGATTTATTCATGTTGAAGCATTTATATTTTTTATTCTATTTTGTATGCAATATTAGTTTTAATTAATTGTTTGAAGTTACACCACATTCCTCTTTAAATTATGGTCTCTTTTTCTCTCTTAATCATCACATATTCATTTATCACATATTCTTGTGAGATATCTCTAATAAAGCAGGCTTAAAAAGAAAAATATAAAGTAAGTTTCTCGGTAGATATTAAAAATATTATAAGTAGACATTTAGAATATTGTAAGTATTTAAATACTTAACTCGGTGGCATTAAATATATTATAAGTAGACATTAAATGTATTGTAAGTAGATATAAAGAATATGATAAGTAGGCTAAGTTTTTCAGTAGGCATTAAAAATATTGTAACTAGGCATTTTAAGTACTTAATCGATGAAGATTAAGTATATTTTAAGTAGGCATTAAAGATAATGTAAGTAGGCATTTTAACCCCCAACCGATACTTGTCAATAGATATCGAACCCCAAACCTTCTGCTCCACACGCAAACACTCTATCCATTGAGTCACAAACGCTTTTCGTACTAACTCCTTGGTCTATATACCAAATATAAATATGACAATTATACCTCATAAATTATGATTGGTAGTGCCGTTACCGAACTCATAACTTACAATATAAGGTCCATGAAAATGTCATGATTCATGTATTAAAAGTAGCCATAGTTGCCTAGGAATAGGGGCGAAGTTGCCGGGGGGCTAATTGCCTAGGCATAGGCCACCATCACCCAAACCAACTTTTTGCGGCTCATTTATTCATTTACCTAGTCCTTGTCAATTATAGGATAAATACTAATTGTTCACAATACTCATCATCCCACTCAAATACACGTACGATTCGTTTGGTTAATGGTACAAAATGATGGTAATGAGAATAATTTATAGTGTCAAATTTCATTAAAAGTTCCATGTCATTCCCATGGTAATGAAACTTTGACCACAAAAAAGTTTTTTTGTTCACAAATTTTCATTACCATCCAATACCACATCTCCCAATGGTAATGCATTAAAATGAATTTTTATGAAGAAAATGAGATGATTGAAGTTGAAAAGGCATGATCATCAAGATAGCCAAGAGATGTTTCAACCAAAATTACACTAATTTTTCATTTCTATTACCACCTACCAAACGGGTAGAGTATGGATCATCAACATTTGAACCAACCAAACCAAATGCATTTAGGTTTTCATTTGACTTAAATTGACCAGAACCCTAACTTGTGCGACCGTGCAAGATACTAAGTTTATGACTCTGACTCATTTGAGTTAAACTGACATGAGTACAACTTGTAAATCAATCTAACATTGTGGAATCTAATGATCAACATAAGTGTTACCATAGTAGGTATTAGTTCATTGGAGTACTCACGTACTTGATGACATCTTGAGCATAAAAATGTTACAAGGGGCAGATTTAAAACAAAATTGAATAATGTAAATAATATTAAAAAAATATCGATTAAAATGCAAATGGGTGAATACTCTTTTTATTTTTAATATAAATTGTGATTAGTGAAGCTTGAACTCAAGTTAATGCTATCACATATTCACATAACAAAGCTCCTACCAATTTAACCAGTATAAATATTAGTGTTTTTAGGTATATGATTTCATACATAATTTAAATAATTTCAGTTGACATCATTAAACGACCATGAATTTGCCCTTGAATGTGACATATGACATGCTCTTAATTAGAAGCCCTACATTTATTTATTTATTTGTAGAGTTTTTACTTTGCATCTAAGGGTTGTATATGAGAAACAATCTTGTACTTTTTTCATGTAATTTATTGTTGATTTTGCTTCGGAAACGAAATAATCTAGAATATATTTTATTATTTTATCATTAATTTTTTTTGAGAATTTTAAATAACAACAAAAACTATTAATTGTTCTCAATTTTCCATACTAGATTCTCTTGAAAACCTAAAATTGTTGATAATAAATAGAATTTATTGATTTTTATTTACAGACCTAAGGGCTGTAAATATCATTATCCTTCTTTTATAACCAATTGGAAGCCAATTTAGTAAAATTGGTCATAAATAGAAGTGTTCAATGGGGCGGGTCGACCCAACAGGTTAAGGGTCGGGTCACATTTTAACGGGTCAGGTCAATAACGGGGCGGGTCATTAACGGGCCTTGGTGTAAAGGGTCGGGTCGCGGCGGGTCGGATAATTATAAACATTAATTGCAGAAAAAAAAAGTACCACTTTTTTTTATATTTTTAAATGACATTACTATATACATAAGTAGATCGACCCAACGGGCATTAAAGTATAATAAGAAAAACTATTCTATGAACTTTTAGAAAAAGGGTTAAAGTGGGTCGAATTTAAATGGGCTTGACCTGCCCCGATCCGTTTAACATTTGAAATGACCCGCCCCACCCCGCCCCATTTAATTTTTGCCCCGACCTGGCCCGTTGAACACCTTTAATCATAAATCATCCCTACAACAACGTTGTCCAAAATCATCAAGTGGATCATACCATGACCTGATTTTGCTATACTGCAACATATATAAATTAGCAAGCTTTCCACTTCCTCATTATCTCTTCATCTAAAATAGCAAAACTAATACTTGATCTAATACTACTAAGCAGTTCTTGGTAATTTTCTTCCTATGTATTTTTTATATTCCTTTGAATTTAATACTCAAAGTGAGTAGCACATTCAAAGTAACTGAAGATTAATTTATTCCTACTATAACAATTCTTTTAAGTCGTATATTTTGGGCTTTAACTATTAGATTAAGTATTGGTTAAGTTGGTTTTTTGACATAATATCAAAATTCAGCATGATAAAGTTCACGTGTTTAAATCTCAAGGACACCTCATTAAAAGTGGGATTTATATAATTTTGGGCCTCAACCATCAGTTTAAAATTTTGATTTAGTTGATTTCTTGACATATATTATAGAAATGATTAGGTTAGCTTGGTCATCTTGTTTCCTTAACTCTTCCTTCCACATTCAAGATGTTCTTTTTTTTTTTCTTTTTTTTTTTTTTTTTGCGTTTGTAGTTTCACAATCATATTGTTTAGAAATTAAAGTAAATATTAATTAATTATTCCATTTATTCTATGAATTTCTATTGCCTCACTTCGTCTCATCCACTTATTTCTTCCACTTGTGTTTTTATCTTAGATTGATTCTCTTCTTTGTGTGATTAAACAATGGAGGGAAAGGATGAAACGAGCAATGCAAAACCCTCTCAAGATGAAATGTTTGATTTTCGTGGTCCTATCTACCTCACTAATGTTGATTGGTATTAATTCCTTTCTTTAATAGTTACTCATATACTTCCTCTGTATATTGTACTTGCAATATTGAAAATAATTCCCACATAACTAAAATTGTGTGGGCATGCATAACTTATACTTGCAATATTCAAAATAATTTGCATCCTTGGGAAATTCAACATCACTAAAATAGTATGGACTTGCATATGATGTTTAATGGGTAATCCTTATATCATAAGATTTAGAAAAAAAGTGAGCCTCATCAAGTATGTGTACAGGTCAATGTTTACTATTCATAGGATTATGAGCCCAAGTACAAGGGTTCTATGTGGATATGACCACATGAGTGGGCTCACTAGGTGATTAATGTGACGAGTTGTCACACTCACATATGCCCAACATGGTATTAGAGCTACAAGGTGATTTGTAGAAATGATGTGGCCCACATGTGATGGAGAGTGTTGGAAACACTTAACATTTGAGGAATATCCTCCACTAAAATATGAGAAATATCCTCCACTAAAATTGTGGGTTGTACACTTATATATAATGCTTGGTAGGTAATCCTATTATCCTCTTAAAACCATATGATTTTAGGAAAAAGTAAGGCTCATGAAGTGTCTATGCAAGTCAACGCTCATTATCTATAGGTTTGTGAGCCTAACCTTAGAGGTGCCTAGTGGGTGTCCATATAATTTAGCCCACAAAGTGATTATTTGAAGAATTATCACCGTCTAACATGCAACTGATAGTATATGATATCAATACATACACTCATTTCCATAAAAACTTCAAATGCTTGCAGGAGTATATCAGATCATAAAAGATCTGTAGCAGCAAGTTTGGTTAAAGGAGTATATGTTACAGAAATAGATCGACAAAACAAGAGAAGTGAACACAACAAGCTTGCTCCAAAATGGTGGGAATTCTTTCACTATCGACCCATTAAAACTCTTGAAGACAAATTCGACTATTCAATTTTTGGAGTCATATTTCAGTACAAACCTCCTCAAACCAATTACAACTTTGCTGTCAAAGATGTCGCGCAAGCACCTAAATTTGTGGTTGCATTTCGTGGCACACTCCTTAAAAAGAAAACTGCAATTCGTGATTGTTATTTAGATGCCAAGATTGTCCTTAAAGGTTTGGACACTAGCTCTCGATATAAAATGGCATTCCATGCCTTAGAGGAAATACTACAAACGGAAGACCCTAAAAATGTTTGGTTAACCGGGCATTCCTTAGGTGCAGCTATTGCATTACATACGGGAAAAAACATGGCTAAACATGGTTATTGTTTAGAAACTTATCTTTTCAACCCTCCATACGCTTCCCCTTCTGTCGAAAAAATCCATAATCGACATTTGAGGAATGGGGCGCGTTTTACTGTTGGAATAGTGAAAAAAGGTCTTTCCATTGCGTTAACTAGAAAAAGATTCAACAAGCGTTCAAAAAATGATGGGAATGACCCATTTTCTCCACTACAATCTTGGATTCCTAGCCTATTTGTTAACCCGGAAGATCCAATTTGTCGCGATTATAGTGGCTATTTTGAGAATCGGAGAAAAAGTATAAAAAATTTAAAAAATTCGGTGTTGAATTTGGTGGTGGATGCATTAGGGAGGGATGGTGAGGCACATCTAATTCCATCTGCGGTTGTTATTAAGAATATGAAGAACACAATTGTTAAGGAAAATGGTCTTATTGCGGCTCATGAACTTTGTCAATGGTGGGAACAACATTCTTGTTGGCATTCCAAGCTTTACAAACACACTTGAAGGTGTTTGATAAACATCTAATCAAATGTGTAATTTTTTTATTTTACAAATTCATTTTAGTTCTTGCAATAGTATTGTAAAATATCATGTGAATTGATTTATGATTTTAATGTAATATTATGCATTTGTTGTTTCCACTTTGTTATTAAATCTTTGCAATGAAAAAGTTTACTGGTGTTCATATTCATATATAGTATAATATAATATAATATAATATCGTTTTAGAAGTATAACTATTAAGGTAACTTATTATTCTGTAATTTTGGTTAGTTTATTTAAGGCAAAATATTAAGTGATAATATTGTATATAATTCATAGAATATATTTTGGGATTCTAATTGTTGAGTCAAGCCTGAAGTCTCGCCATGATGGAGGTGAGTTCGATCACCTCGTAGCCAGGGGCGAAGCCAGGATTTTGAATTAGGGGGGCTAAATTGTTGATATAGTAGAAAATTTTTTTCCCAAAAAAAAAGCTAGAGGTGTTAGAAACAGACACGATGGCTCGAAATTTATACGACATTGTAACCGAATCCGATTTGATTCGATTTTTAAAATTTACAATTATTTAAAAACAATATGGACACGAAATCCGATTTCAAGCCTAACCGAAACACGTAACCCGAAATCAACGATGACCCGAACAAACACCATTAGACACTAGTTAAGCTATGATAACATTATAATCATAGACTGAAATGAAGTTGAATCATTGCAAAATTTATATTTAACAATAAATAGAGTAGAAGCTTCTCTATAATTTTTATTTTTGAAAAAATCAAGTGTTTTTGACTCTATATATTTGCCTAATAATTCTCCAAAAAATATTATTAAAATTAAGATAGAAAAATATAAACACACACTAAAAAAGATGAATGTTAGATGATGAAAGATAAATAATAATGACATTATAGTATAAATCTATTAGTCAATAAAAAATAACCGTTTAAATGAGGATTTGATCCCTTAACCTTAGATTATAAATGTATTACTCCAACCATTGAGCTATAGTAATTTTTATTATATTTTTACTCTCTTTAAACTATATATCATATTAGTAAGGGGGGCCAAAACCAAAATTACAAAAGATCGCATTTTCGGCAAGGGGAGCCGGGCCTCCGCCGGCCCCCCATGTGGCTTCGCCCCTGCTTGTAGCGTATTCCTTAGCTTGCACCGTTGCACACTTGAGAGCGATGTGGTGAGTGCAAGGAGGTACGATGGCTTACGGTTTGGGTCATTCGATGATGAGATGGTTGAGGATACTATAGGTTCCTTAGTGAAGGCAAGACATCAAGAAAGAGGGTGATCGAAACCCATTGGGCAGAGATGGCACGATCGAGCAATGAAGCAGGAACAAACCAGTAGCCACTGGACTACGGCTCGACTGGTCAAGCGAATGTGCTCGACCGGTCAAGCGAATGTGCTCGACTCGAGCGACCTACAGCAAACCAACTTTGCGGTATTCTGTTTTATGCGCGATACTTTGTGGGCTTTAAGACCTTTTGTTTTAGGTTATTCTAAAGTGTCTTTGGGCTACATAAGGAGTCTTAAAACATTATGAGAATATTGTGTGAAGCATATTCAAGATTGAGAGCTAGGGTTTACGCCAAGAGAGTTCTTCTTTGTTTATGCATTTTGAGAGAGTTTGAAGTAAAGCTTCAATCTTTGCTTTAAGAGGGTGCTCTTAAAGCTTGAAGGTGAGTCATTAATGTATTGTGGTTTATGTTAATGATAAGATACTTATTTTGAGGAGGAGTTATCATTAGATACCTCATTATATTGTTGTGTTTGCTTCCATTGTTGCATGCTCTGTTTTTGGGTTGTTCTTTGCATTTGTTTTTTCTTTTGTTTCTTCACCATTGTTGTAGCCCATTCATAACACTAATGATATTTTATGATTGTATAAATAGGTTCTTTTTATACTATCTCAATCCATACAATATTCTATTCTATTCTATTCTATCATACATACAATTATAAAAAAGAGTTGCTAAATGACAAATGTCATGTTTATAGCATTCTTGCCAAATGGTAAATTATGGTAGGTGTTGTGCTTATGTGGCATTAAGTTTACAACAAGAATTTAAAATCTTCATAAAATTAAACAAAAAAATATTACCAAATTAAAGATCATTTATGACAATTAAGTTCCTATAATAAGTTGTTTTACTAAAGCTTTTGAATCATACTTTTATGTAAAAGAGTTGCTAAATGACAAATGTCATGTTTATAGCACTATTGCCAAATGGCAAAGTATGGTAGGTGTTGTGCTTATGTGGCATTAAGTTTACAACAAGAATTCAAAATCTCCATAAAATTAAACAAAAAAATTATTATTACCATATTAAAGATCATTTATGACAATTAAGTCCCTATGATAAGTTGTTTTAGTAAACTTTTCGAAAATAGTATAATTACAATATCTTTATTATTTTAGGTATATTTTTAAAAATTAATAGTATGTTAATTAGTTATGAATTACTCTTGATTTGTTATTATAAAAAATTAAATAAAAAACTAAAACTAATGCTTTCTAACATGTCAATATTTAAAAATTTGTGCATTGCACAGGTTCGTATACTAGTATACTAATAAAAAAAACAATTAGGACACAGGTCAACGTTACATTAAAAATTTTCCTGCTCTTTTCATGTTTTTAATAGGAAAATATCTTTTTAGAACATCATGTAATATTTTCCTGACTAAATTTGGTCAATTAAATAGTTATAAAAGATTTTAAAACTATATCTTATTTACTATACAACCAATTGAGATACAAAAATTCTTGTGAGAGGCCATCTCTAAATGGGCTGGCCCATTATATATTTTTTAAAATACTGTAAGTACGCATTAAGAATGATGCAAGTAGACATTTAAGATATTGAAAGTAGATATTAAGGAATAAGGATACGGTAAGTAAGCATTAAGGACAATTTTAGTAGACTTAAAAAATTGGTAAGTAGACATTAATTTTTAATGGGCTGAACTTAAGATACGTCTCTCAAAGATACGGTCTTTCAAAACTAGCTGAATAACATATGTAGTATCTTCTAATTATAACGGAAATAACATATTGATTATTTATGAAAAAAAATTCATTAAAATATTTTGTAATAAATTAATAAATAAAAATAATTTGAAATAGTTTTTTTTAATGATAATCACATATATTACTTTTTTTTTTTTGAAAATTTGGAAATATATATTAATAAGAGCCGAAAAGAAACAACACCACACTGATACTTAGAGACCCCAAAACCTCCGGCATAAAAAAACCTCAAGAGGAAAAAAGCCATCGGGAGAGGGGGCCAAGGCTCAGGCCACTCAGAAAGAGCATAGGAGTGGACTATGCTTCACCAAACCGTTTCCGAAATTACAGATGTTTACAACCGATTACACCTAAAACACCAGACCTAGAAAGCCAAAATTCTAGCACTAGTAACACCAAGAAACGCCACCCCTTTAGCACACCAATCATTGCCATAATCACACGGGCACACCACCACAACGCAAACCCCAGAAACTAGAAAACCCAGAAACCCATTGGACCACCATTAAAAGACCGAAGTCAAAAGCAGCAACAACTCCCCACAACTCCAATAAACGACGCCGTCCTTCCCGATACCACCCGCACTCCTGAAAAAATCTGAAATCCCCAAAACACCATTGATACCAAAGCGACCGGAAAGAAAGTCGCACCGTGAACCATCCCAGCAATCAGAAAAATGGCCGACACCCATAAACTCCAGAAAACACTTTCCAATCCAGCAACCATGGTAGCTTCAAAACCAAAGGGGGGTTGCCCATTAACGAAACACCAGAGACCCCAATATCCACGCACCAATGACGAGATAAGCACCAATGGAAGACGAACCATCAAAAGCTTCAAAACCACGCACTTCAGATTTTGAAATCAGAATCTCCCACTTGACATATATTACTTATATGGTTGTATTAATAACATACACAAATTAAATAGATTACACATTAATTATTTAAGTAAATACCAAAGATATGAGTGAAATAAATTCTCCCACTTGACATTTACAAACTCATTCTACCCAATTTTCGTCATACTTAGTCATGCCATAAATAGAAACTATAAATATCATTAAAAACCTTGAGCACATATTTGGAAAGTATGATCTTATGGGAACAACAAGTGATTACACTTTTTTTTTTTGAATAATACATGATTCATTAATAAAGAGTCATACGACATTTACATCAGAGATAAAAATTAGCAAGTACATAGCAACTAAAATCAAATATAATTCAAAAATAACAAAGCTGCGATCGTTGTGTATGAGATCTGACAATTCTGAATATCCTCTTCCACATCGCTGTTTGATACAGCCTTCTACGAGGGGGTCTTTCGATCTGTTGTAGTCTTGAGATAGAATTGAATTTGATGTAGTTGATGATTTTTGCAATTTTGGTGTCTGTTGCATCATCGAATTAATTTCTACCAATAAATCAACTAATGACCATAATTCATAACTCCAAACTCTCACAAGGAGAGACTTCAAAACCCAATGTATGGGTAGAACCAACCCAATGAATGGGTAGAACAACTCTCTTACAGAGAGAGGACAAAAATTTATTCTAATCATATGAAAAAAACTTAAAAGGGAGAAATTAGGGGCTTACCATCAATCTTTAAAGATTGATGATAGCCCCAAACTAACTATAGATATTAGGGTTTCTTAGAGAGAGAAGAGAAAAAAAAAAATTGGGGCGGGTTTTTAAGTGATTACACTTTTGAGGACTAAGTTAACCAATTGAAGCCTAATAGTGTAGAAAAGGTTTAGTCATTCTTTTAATTATTTTGAATGTTCAATTTCTTAATGGTCATAGGGATTTCATACTTGCATATATTATGTTCAATTTTGGTCTTCTATGAGAAGTATACGTTAAATATAACGATGATGAGTTGGTCTTTTATATGAGCTATTTAATCAGTGTCGTTTCTGGCATTGTATGGACCTTAGGCAAGCTGAAAGAAGTGGGCTCTCTCTATGAAGGGTCGATTCTGAATTGAAATGGGTGCTTGGAAAAATAATAAAGATAGATTCTATATACTCCTATAATTAGCATTAAAAATGTAAATGTATTATATAATTCTAAATAATAAAAGAACTACCCATAAATTACAAATTTTTAAGTGTGTAATTCCATTAACTAACATTTTCTAATTTTTATGGCCCCTTTCAACTCTAGGCCCTAGGCAAATGCTTACTTTGCCTATGGTCAGGAACAACCCTGTATTTAATGTGTAAGAATAAATACTAATAGGAAATGAGTGGTCTTACTGCCTAAGGTCTCTTTTTGCTAGCTATCATACACTATATTAATTTTAATGTATAGTGATGAAAAAGTCAAGTGAGTATGAGAGTGACAAGTGTAATTTTTTTATTGGCCAATATTTTTGGCAGAAGTATTTATGCCTAGGGATTTTTAAATACAACAGAATTATTTATGACCACGGATTTTTAATGTTTAGTATAATAATTATATGATCAGGAATCTTTTCCTAAATACGGCAGGAGTAAACTTGAACAAAGATTTTTGATGTTTAGTATAGTAATTATATGACAATATGACAATAATAACAATGAGATCAGAGATTTTGACCAGTAATTTTTTATTTATGGCAATAATAGTATAGTGATTAATTTATTTATGACTAGGGATTTTGACAACAACTGAGACAAAATTTCTACAAATTTAAAACGACAGGATTTTGAAATATGTCATCGTTCTGAGAATGTAGTATATAAAGAGGTGATCAAAACTTATAAACTTCTTATTAACAACCTATTTTGTGTTTTTTTATATTTAATTCTTTTTTTAATTACAATATATGTAAACACTTTATCACACATCTTCATTTAATATTTTCGTTTGTATAAAATTTCACTAAAATATCAACGTATTAAAAAGTCCGTGCATTGCACGAGTTTCTATCCTAGTCTAACCATAATTATTAGTAGAGTTGTGGAAGATTGACTCTACTCGAATCTCAATCTGCAATGTAATTGTTTATAACCCAAGAATTAACCGAAAAAGTGATTTAATTAAGATGAACTATGGAAACTGAAATGATATTTAACCTATTCAAATTAAGAGTGATTCAAAAAGGTTGATATTTATACAAAAAGTTATAGGTGCTCAAAACAAACCCGATAGACACCCGACTTTATAACC
Organism: Amaranthus palmeri; assembly: GCA_019776075.1. Classification (NCBI taxonomy): domain Eukaryota; kingdom Viridiplantae; phylum Streptophyta; class Magnoliopsida; order Caryophyllales; family Amaranthaceae; genus Amaranthus; species Amaranthus palmeri. The sequence continues at coordinate 1,338,978 of JAAKBH010000022.1, forward strand.
GGACCTGATTTGACCCGACTTAAAAGTGTATCTACAATTATGTAAAAACCAATGTGAACATAATACTCCATTTTAAACCGACCCGAAACACCTGACCCGAATGAACACCTAAAATGGTTATTGATATTCAAATAGCCAAAACTAATATGAACTCAAGTTGATTAAAGTAACCTGAATCGAATTTGATGTAAGGATAATTTAAGTAAAATTCAGTTAAATCTATTAAAAACCCGAGTTGAACTAACATTTACAACCCCTTAAAGATAATTTAAAATGAACCTACTTTAACTACATTAATTTCTTTTTACTCACATAGTTTTAGGATATACATATTTTACACATATATGCATTCAAATGCGTTATATGTTCATTTTTATACTTATAGCCAGAGGTCCTCCTCAGCATAAGTCGGACAGCTGTCACATGATTCTCTAATCTCTCTTGCGAATCGCGAATCGAAAAAAGCGAATTTTGGTCGGTTTTGGGCTATTTTTGGTCCATTTTGAGCGAATCTCGAATCGAGGCATGCGAATTAAGTAGCGAATCATGTGACACACTCAGACTCCATAGGGACACACTTAATTACGCATGCTTCCGCCTTTGTATATATTAGGCACGATTAATAAGCGTTGTTAAATTTGCTTTTTGCTACGCTTATAAGGGTGACGGAATACCCTCATGTTTGGAGCAAAAGGCCAAAGGGGGCAAAACCAGAAATTGCTGAACTTAAACACCATTCCAACACAAGCATATATCTTACCACTTCAAAAAAAATAAAAAATATTGCCATTTTTAATAAATTGTATGTGAAATATGTGTTAATATAATGTTAAATTCATTCCTTACCCTAACTAAATAATTACGAATTTTATATTTATTTTTGCTACAATAATTATTTTTTATTGAATAATATATTCGTTTTGAAAAACATAATAGTATTAACGGTACAAATAGAACTCCAAATTGATACCATCTTGAAAAGGGGTTAGATTAGTGATGTTATTGGTTAGAGAATGATTTATACATCTTATCTCAAACGTTGTTACATAGTAATATGAAGAATATCTAAGTAAATAATGGTTATTTATAAACTTAATAAATTACAATTATGTAGTAGGATTTAATAGGATCAGGATTTTCTTATTTTAATTTATCTTTTTTAGTTTTATTTATTTTATTAATATTTTTTTGTCTTTTTGTGGTGATTTACAAATTATAGTTATTAATTAGAAATTTTTATATTTATATGTATTGCAATCTCAATGGAATAGAAAAATAGTTAATAAAAAGGTCTCTTATTTAATTTGAATTGTCATATTATATGTTTTGCGAGATTTAATCATATTGAAGCATTTACACTTTTTTATTTTATTTTATATACAATATCAGCAGTTTTGATTAATATTTGAAATAACACCTGCACAATCCTTTTTCATTATGATCCCCTTTTTCTCTTAATCATCATATATTCATTTATCACAAATTCTTGTCAAAGACGGTCTCTTTGAGAGATCATCTCTAATTATGCTGGTCAAAAAGGAAAATACAAAATATGTTTCTCAATAGATATTAAGAATATTGTAAATAGGCATTTACAATACTGCAAGTAGTTTTCAACTAAAATTTCAAATTTTGAATAAAATGATATAATTAGAGTTGGACAAGTATGACCATCAAGGTAGCAAAGATACTTTTTAACTAAAACTACACTAATTTTTCATTATATTACCACCGTTTAATACTACCTATCAAACAAACAGTAATAAACTATGTCTAAGATATATTTCTCAGAGAAACAATCTCTCAAGAGACTGACTTTTCATTTATTCAGGCAAGTTTTTCAAACATTCTTTAAATAATTATTTTTCATCACATATCTCCTCTTAATATCCATAATACTTAAATCTAGAGATGTCGGCACACCCCTATAATTGAACAAACTACTAGCTAAAACTAAAATCTTTCTGGCACGCATCATCCAAAGTGTTAGCCACCATGCAAACATTTAGGATATTAAACAAAATTGTAGCAAAGTGGTTCTACTACTAAATATTACTCATTTGTCCTATTCAATTAGTCGAATTTTAAATAAATTACCTCATTTCTATTTTTAAACACGATTTCATCATTTTTTATTCTCTAAATTATCTCTTTTTTATTATTTCTAAATTTCTTACTATTTAAACTTATTATATTAACTTCTTAGTCTATATATCAAAAATAAATACTACCTCCTATTCAGCCTAAATGTTCCATTTAGTTTTTTGACACTATTCACTCACCACTCTTAATTTGTGTTTTACTCTTGATCTACAAGTTAAAACATAGTCATGCGAGATCTTGTTTGATTCGTCTCAATACAGGGATTATTAATGTCAACCTTTTATAATTTTTAATTAAGAATAATTTGAAATATTAAGTGTTAAAGTGTTGCCACAGCAAGTGTGAAAAACCAAATAGGACATTTAGGCTGGATAGGAGGGAGTACGACGAAACGGCTGGAACAATACATTGTACCTCGCAGTTGACGGACCTTATAAGTTACAAGTATAAGGTCCAAGAAATTGTCATGATTCATGTATTAATAGTAGCCGGGGGGCTAATTGACTAGGCATAGGCCACCATTAAGCAAGCCAACTTTTGCGGCTCATTTATTCATTAACCTAGTCCTTGTCAATTATAGGATAAATACTAATTGTTCAAAATACACATTATCCGAGTCAAATACACGTAGAGTATGAATCATCACCATTTGAACCAACCAAACCAAATTCATTTAGGTTTTCATTTGTGCGAGTAGAGGTATTCATTCGGGTCATCGAGTTGATTTTGAATCAGGTATTTCGGGTTGTTTTAAAATCGAGTTTTGTGTTTATATTGGTTTTTATATAATTGTAGAACCATTGTTAGGTCGGGTCAAATCGGGTTCGGTTATATAGTCAGGTGTCATCGGGTCTGTTTTGAACACCTCTATGTGCGAGATACTAAATTTATGACTCTTACTCATTTGAGTTAAACTGACATGAATTTAAATTTGATTCGGTATACTAAATTTATGACTCTGACTCATTTGAGTTAAACTAACATGAATTTAAATTTGATTCGGTACAACTGGTAAATCAATCTAACATTGGAGAATTTAATCAACATGTGTTATTAGCAAAGTACTTATTAGTTCATGGAAGTGCTCACGTCTTGATGACTTCTTGAGCATAAAAATGTTACAAGGACAAATCTAAAACAAAATTAAATAATATGGATATTATTATAAAAATATCGATTGAAATGCTAATGGGTAAGTACTTTTTCTAAATTTAAATTAAATTGTGATTAGTGAAGCTTGAACTCAGGTTAATGCTATCACATAACAAACCTCCTACCAACTTAACTAGTATATACATTAGTATCTTTAAGTATATGACTTCATCCATAATTTGAATGATTTCAGCTGATATCATTAAAAATGATCACTATAAATTCGCCGGTGAATGTGACATATGATATGCTCTTAATTAGAAGCCTACATTTATTCATTTATTTGTAGAGTTTTTACTTTGCATATTTCTTTTATAACCAATTGGAAGCCTATTTTATAGTAGAATTGCTCATAAATCATCCCTACAACAACTTTGTCCAAAATCATCAAGTGGATCATACCATGACCTAATTTTGTTATACTTCAAACATTCTTCCACTTGAGTCTTGACATTTACAAACTTATTCTACCCAATTTTCGTCATAGTCATGCCATAAATAGAAACTATAAATATCATTAAAAACCTTGAGCACATATTTGGAAAGTATGATCATATGGGACCAACAAGTGATTACACTCTTAAGGACTAAGTTAACAACACAAATTACTGTGAGAGACAGTCTCTTTAAAAGACCATCTCTACTTGAGTTGGCCCATTAAAGAAAATGTAGAGTAAATGTAGGCAATAAGCTTTAACGGATTGGGCATGAGAAACGTCTATCAAAAAGACGGTCTCCCAGGAGACTAGCTGAGTTAACAATTGGAGCCTAATTATTAGTAGAGGCTCGAATTTCAATCTACAACCTAATTGTTTATAACCCATGAATTAACTGAAAAAGTGATTTAATTAAGATGAATTATCAAACTGACATTGATATTTAACCGATCCAAATTAAGAGAAAAGGTTGATATATTCATACAAAAAGAATATTGATATTCAAATAGCCAAAACTAATATGAAGTCGAGTTAGTTAAAGTAACCTGAATCGAATTTGATGTAAAGATAATTTAAGTAAAATTCAGTTAAATCTATTAAAAACCCGAGTTGAACTAACATTTGCAACCCCTTATAGATAATATAAAATGCACCTACTTTAACTACGCTAATTTCTTTTTACTCACATCGTTTTAGGATACGTATTTTACACATAAAATGCGTTATATGTTCATTTTTATACTTATAGCCAGAGGTTCTCCTCGGCATAAGTCGGACTCCTTTGGGACACGCTTAATTAAGCATGCTTCCGCCTTTGTGTACATATTAGGCACGATTAATAAGCGTCGTTAAATTTGCTTTTTGCTATGCTTATAAGCGTGATAGATTATCCTCATTTTTGGTGCAAAAGACCAAAAGGGGCAAAACCAGAAATTGCTGAACTTAAAACACCATTCCAACACAAGTATACATCTCCAGTAAAAATAAGTGATCTAATATATCTGTATTCTGTAGTTGTAGTATTATGTATACAGTGTATCAGCGCGCATCTACATGATTCTTGTCATATTTTAGTGACAAATTCGCTGTTAAGTATCGGGGATGTATAACGAACAACTTCACTTCAACAACTTTTGTATTGCAACCTAACGGACACTCGAGCAACAATTTCCTTCCACTTGATTACGGTTTCGTGCACCAGCTATTAGGTTGGCGCATGTGCAGCAAATATAGGCTTCCATTTCACGGCCTTTCTTAGGCCCTTCATATGTATGAAGCTTAAAATGGTAAACATCTCGATGCAACGTGTGCTCAATCATCGTCAGGATCAGCAGAAAAATCAGGCTCTTCAGGCTTCTGCAACTTTATCTTTTGAGCACCTCGTCGGGTATTTCTTGCGAATTTAGACGCTAGTAATGTCACCGCTAAGGTTGATTTGGCCCGAGGAGTTGAAAGGGGTTCTTCTTCTTCCCTGGTTTCATCATCGTCTCTTTCGGACGTGAAGGAATCTAAAGACGAGAGGCATTTTGTCATCCTTCTCCGCTTATACCGTCTCCAAGCAGCTTGTATAAAGCAGGCGGCCCACGTCCTCCAATGGTGAGAATAAAATCGGAATGTATGTTGAAGTTTTTTGCTGTGAAGTCGTCTGAATTGATTGGCTACGAACTTCAAATCTTCGGCTCTAAGTGCAAACCCTTCCACTTCAACGAGGGCTCTCACGGTTCTTGTTGAAGAAGGAAGATTGAGAGACGACTTTGGATGAAGTGCCCATGCAAGCAATTCTTCACCACAAAAGTCTCCGGGTTTCAAAGTAATTGTATTGAAAAATCCCGTACGACCCCCATTTGTAGTGGAACTTTCTAATCTTCCTCTAATGATGAAAAGCATTTCCGTCACAGGATCACCCTCCCGAACAATATATGTACCCTCTGTGCATAAAGAGGATACAAGGCGTTCACAGATAGCATCAAGTAGCTGATCATCCATCTGTGAGAAGAAAGGAACCTGCATAATGTAGAGTAGATGGTTGTCATATGGTATAAACTCAAAGGGATTGGGAAGGTTTAGTCATTAATAACCATTAATGCATTTGGGAATCAGATTTCGACTCAAAGTTTCACCTTAAATCTGTTTAGAAACCAATGTGGGCCGGCCCCGAGATTGGTGAGGCCTGCGGCAAAACATTAAATATGAGCCCCTAACTACTACATATACGATTATTGGCTTTTAGCTATCAACTATAAAAGTGTCGTTAAATATTTTTGGATGGTCCCAGGGCATAAGCTCTTCTTGCCCCCTTAGAGGGCCGGCTCATAGACAGAAAGGCGGGGAACAATACATAGGAAAAATAATAAATCGTTGAGGAAAGAAGGGAGAAGTCAATTGTGTTTCCCACCGGGCCTTTCTAATTATGGAAGAATATGTTTCGTTGAAAGGAAAAGGAAAAATGTCCTTCCATTTTCTTCCCCTTCTCTCCCCCGACATATCCTAATTAATCCAAAAGAAGGAATATGAATCCCTCACCTTACCTCCCTTTGTCATCAAATCTTCTTGTATCAACACAATGTAAGTGAAACATAACATTTCCATATAAAACAAAAAATAAAAGAGCAATTTGGTTTCGAGATGTGTGATCGGCAAAGAACTAAAACTGTTTTATCAAAATTGATAAATAAAATGAGAAAAAGAACAATTATAAGGGAGCTGTTTCTCAGCTTTAGAGCAATAAATATGAAGTATGAATTAAGGCATACCCTTCGAACAAGGTCCAAGCACAGATGTCGCTGAATGTCTCTACGTAGATCCGCAGGTAAGCTAGTCAAAATAGCTTCCTCGTCAACTCCTCGAGTTGCAAGCCACTTATACTGTACAAAGCGTCGAACACGCTGTTTCAGATCTTCAGGGAGTTGCCTATGCTTCATCCACTCTTCAGTATCTCTTCGCTTAAGCCTCCACTCTTCCAGCCTCACAGTGATAGATTGAAGATAGGTCTACATCAAATATATCGTAACGAAATTTAGAAAGATAGTCTGCAAATTTATGTAATCCACGTCATAAATCAGACATTTTTTGTAACAATGACATCTACATTTCTTCAAAATGGTTCTCCGTAAGAATCTTACACGAGGTTCGGTGATATGGATGTAAGCATTGTCGTGCACTATTTATAGTCACCAACAGAAATGAGACAATTAACTGAACATCAATGGTAGAATGACAATGAGTGCTCCATTACACTTTACTAATAACAATATGGTTGTACAACTTAAATTAGATTCAATAGGATCATTTCAGGTTTCAAATTAAGCTAAATATCCCATGGTAAATTCAAGACTCTTAACAGCTATTAAAGTTGTGTTCTCCTTCAAAATAGTGTCCACGCTCATTAGCCGCTCAATCTTATGTACAGGATTGGATCGAGTCAAACATGACCCAAAAGATATATACGTGAAATAAGTGTTGCTGAACATAGAGTAGAACAACGGACTGAGATTTCCCGTGTTGTAAAGGTGTAAAAAATCACGTTCCGTATCGAGGGATATTTCATGGTTTCGACTGATATTTAGGCGTTACGATAACCGCAATACTCCTGTTACCGCATTACCGTTTCGTTACAGCAATTGCGACTATTACCGCATTTTTACTCTATGCTCCTGAAGATGATTGCAGCAAAATTACACAAAACATCAACTATTTGTCACCTTTTTATGTCAGAATATCAATTCCACAAGTAAAAAATTTCCTTAAAGGACCATTAAATGCATCCGACTGGTCTTCATTTGTTGTCATCATGCTAAAACATCATAATCATGAAAGTTACTTCTTTCATTAACAGAAGCATATTGTAAAAGCAACAGAAACTACTCGAGGATGAATGATCTTATGTCTACCCAATACATTTGCAGTAACCAAAGTGTAACATACAGATTGTATGCAAAGCAACTTTAGGCTGTGGGATATAGCAGCTAGCTCCTCTGATTTGAAGAATGCTTAGTCCAAATACAATAATGCTCATAGTTTACCCAGTCTAAAGAGAAAAGCACGGAATTTGTGCATGCTCGCTTACACGGTTGTACTGTATGCAAATGGATTGTGCAAGAAACTTAACTTTCTCATTTGATTAGTTTACAGATAGATTTTTATTCTTTGATGTCTCTTCGGAGACAACTCATAAAACTTGAACTACATAGAAATTGATAATTGATATAATTATAGATGAGTTTTAATTTAGCTATGACTGGGTAGGAGAAAGCTTTTGAGGTACTATTTCAAAATTGATCAAGGCTGCTTAGTTTTTTTTTCTTTTTTCTTTTTTTTTTTCTTTCAAAGTTAGTCTAAGACAACACACCAGTTTTATATAGGAATAAATCGAATTAGGAAATTGGGAAGGAGGACATTTTTATTTCTAATAACCTTACATCATTATGTGTATCGTTATTGAGAGCATTCAGTAGAATTCTTTTGATATTTCGATTGAATATCATCTCCCTAGAAACTTATCGTTGGTTTAATTTAGTTTATAATTTGTTTATGATGAAAGTCAAGTAAGGTCAAGTATTGACAAGATTAGTCAAGATTGATTCAAGTATCATTTTCTTGATATGTTAGACAGTTAATGATAATTGTTGTAGCTGCTGCATATATATTTTAATGTAAGTCTTGTATATATACGGTTCATTGAAAGGAATAAATTAAAGATTATTTCAATCGTCTCTATGTTTAGGAGATATTCCATGAAGTTACAAATTCTAAAAGTAATCTTTATTCAAGTTGATCACATAAGTTTAGTTATTCAAGCAATTTTGTTCTGAGTTTTTTATTATACCTTGAAGTGAATTTCTGAAGTTTTATTTTATTGTGTAAAAGCTGATCACTAAATTTTAAAGTGGTGAATAAACTCCGTAATTACTTGATTCAAATAATAGTACGAATGAAGAAGATTATGATCAGGAGCATCAAGTCCTACTGAGTAGGCTAGCCGGGATCCTGAGATCTAAAAGATCTGTCACACACAAGAAAAAGGAGTATCCTTAGTTTTCCGGGACTCCTAAAGGTAAATGTTCTAACCTAACTTCGAAAAATAATTCACCCACTTGTTTTGAGTGTGGTTTAGGAGGTCATTTATCAAGAATTATTCAAGGCTAAAAAGAAAAAATACTTTGAAAAAAATCTGATAAAAAGGCTACGAAAGAAATGACTAAAAACAAGGCCATGATTGCAATCTGGAGTGATAAGGAATTCTCAAGCTATTCAGATTATGATCAAAGCGAAAAAGCAAATTTGTGCTTCATAACCCATGAGGACAATCCAACATAGAAAACATCTATTGAGGTAAATAATAACACCTGATCTCAAGACTTAACAAAGTTTTAATTGATGCATCACATAGTATGTTTATCGACGAACATTCGAACAATCTTTAATTTTTGAAGCAACTTCATTACGTGTTGATTTAATAAAAGAATAAAATTACACGCCACAATTGTTATGAGAATTAGAAGATTTAAAAACTTATAAATCATCCCTTGAGTCTAGAGTTAATGACTCCAAAAGGATTTCGAAGTCAAGACTCAAACCTTGAGAACTGATCATTCTCACGACTGAAAAAACCATTTCTTTAAAAAGAAAGCTCACTTCTTGAACTATCAAAATAATAAATTGGAGAAATACAAACAAGAATTGCTTTAAAAGAGCAAAACTCAACATGAATTCCTTATCATATTTGCTCAATCAGAGATACATCTTTATTGGATGATGGGATCTTGTATATCTAATCGTGACAAGAGTGGTATAGGTTATAGCAAAAAATATGATTTGAAAAGAAAACCCATTTTTGTGAAAGCACAGTATGATAGACGAGGACCCACTTGCGTCTTTCAAGTTATAAACTGTTACATCAAGTTATATATTGAAAATGCACACAGCAAGAAATGTCAAGGACACATACCTGCATATTCCCAATCAAATGTGCAAACAAGACAAGACCCAAGATTGCAATAAGTATGGCAAATGATGTCTCTCCGATGAATGTGCTCGTATTAAGATTTTGTCCATAAGAGCTGAAAAAGAGTAGAGAAACATATCACGATCCTTCAGACATATTATATCCCACGTCCATATTAGGCAGCAATATCTCCCAGGGGAAACTTGTACAACGTTCTCTAATTTTCTTAAATGCCCCAAACCATGATGTACTCCAGTGTACACGCAAATTGGTATATCATATGAGCTATATATATATAGGTACACCTATGGACTATTTTAGCTTCACTGAGAAAAATATTCTTGCTCATAAATATTCCATGCACCAAATATGCCAAGTACAAGGAATACTCAAGAAATAATATCTTCTAACCTATTTACTAATATTGAAAATTGGACACGTGGCTTGACCTACCGTAAGTAATGTACTGAAACCTAATTAGCACATCGTCCGAGTAAATTGTATTAATAAGGCAATCAACTTTCAGATATGTAACATGGCTTACGAACAGGTTAGATTTACTCCACACTCTTTAAGAAAAAGTTTAGTTGCATTACAGAAATGGCTCCTGTTCAGTTAAGAGCTCTAGCTATTTCCTTAATAGAAATTGGTCCATGGTTTTCCCTAGCACTCAAACTCGGAACAATAAAAGCATGAAAAGCTTTTCGTTTCACTTGGGCAACTGTCAAAGAAAAGATACGATGCGAACTAACATTTTTTTGCACCAATGTATTTTGCATTTGAAGATAACTTTTTTTTTGGAGTCCTTGGTTTATATACTTTGGCACCTAGCTTATACTCCCTCCGTCCCATTAGTTTTGTCCACTTTAGTGTGGGCATGCAAAATAAGGAAAAGTGATAGTGGGGTATTTTAAGTGAATATAATAATTGAAAAAGGTGGTAGTAGGGTATTTTAAGTGAATATAATAATTGAAAAGGTGGTAGTGGGGTATTTTAAGTGAATATAATAATTGAAAAGGTGGTAGGTGGGGTATTATTATATAATATAAGTTGGGGTAGTTGGGGGTATTTAGGTAAAAAGTTTTGCCAAAAAAGGAAAGTGGACACTTAAAGTGGTATAACCCAAAATGGAATAGTGGACAAAACTAATGGGAGGGAGGGAGTATCTTTTATGTAAAAAATTAGTATGGGATTACGGTGTGAACTATATATTTTTGGAAAATCAAAATTAAAAGTTTGATATCATTATGTTTACATTTGAAAAGAACAAAGCATGAATATCACAAGTACTACTGTTTGTTTTACATCAAAATTTAAGGTAACAGATAAGATAACAAGATTGTCGTGTTCAACAACACTAGTTGAGTCATAATGCAAAAAATAAGGCCCCATTGTATTGTCTCGATCACATAGTAAAGGTGTAAAAAAACCGCATTTTAGGCCATTCCAAGCGATATTGCATGTTTTAGGTTGATATTTGGCGATATGACAACCAAATCATCCCATTACCACATCATCATCCGTTACCGCAACCGTGACAGTTACCGTATTACCGCATCATCGTGTCAACATGGGCAGGGGTAGCTTGAAAGAGAAGGGTGAAAAAAGACTTATTAAGATTGTACGAGAATGTTCTCTTGGTGATTTGGTCATGCACTTTGAAAGAAAATAACTAACGATATTTAAGGGTATATTTTTTTTGAACGTTCTAAGTTTTCTTTTCAATAGCAAGACTCAATTTTGGAGAATTGTGTGAAAGTCATTCTCCTTAACTCCCCTTTGCATATGGTGACGATTGACAATCTCTTAAGTGTCTTCCTAATATATTTCTCCTCTATGTATCCTAGAAATCAACATCTGCTAGACTGCTACACCATAACTACCATCGACAAGTTCTAACAAACTTCCACTACATGTTTAGATTTGTTCACGTGAATGGCATAGGGACTAGGGCTCTAAACAAGTCAGCACAATAGTTCGTGTCCAAACTTCCTAATTCGACAACCTTACAGTATTCCACCCCAAAGAACCATACTTTCTAGAGCAAGTAAACATACATCCTCCTTTCCACAGTAGCAATCCAATTGACTTTTATCAATAAATTGAGTGCAATCAAAAGATGTAATGCCATGTTTGGAAATGATGATTTCATTGGGAAATTTGGAATTGACTCATATTTATTGTTTGGCAAATCAAAAATTTTCAATTTTGAATTTGGATTAAATTCCACCATTGTTTTTAAAATATTCTAAGTTGAAAATTTGAGGATGACTACCCAAACCTTGTCATTCTCAAATTCTTCACTTATGATTTCATAATTGAAATCCATAATTTGAAATGAAATACTTGTTTCCAAACACTACATAAAGGATTTCAACCGATAGTACATTAAGATTAAGTAGCTTGATGGAATATGCACAAAAAAATAACAAGGAACAAGGTTTTGGAGCCAACCCTAAATAAATCTTCCCAGACACAGGTGGACAATGGTCAGTTTTTTGTTTGAAATTTGACATTTTCGAGTGTGCAATTATAAACTAAATATGATAGTCATTTTGTCGAGCTTATAGTAACGACCCATGCTAACTCTTAAAATAAAGCTCATTAACGGAATCATAAACAAGAAATTTCCACTAACATGATCTAGATCCTTAACAAGTGCACACCAGAATACTCAGCAAAGACAAATACATCACTATACTAGCATAAAATTTGGTCAATTGATGAAAGTTCGGAAGCATACCTCAATTGCTGCAAGCCCCACCATAAACAATAGAAATACTTCCGAATAAAGTTGGAGGAGACAACCTTTTTCAGCACTGCATCCTCGAAAATTCCGTAGGGGAAACTGCTACTTTGTTTTGGATCACAGTTGCTGAATATAGCAGTTGTGTTAGCCCAGGCCACGCGATCCGGATTGTTGAAGATGTCACAATCTAAAAAATGAAGCACACATTTTGGAGGGCCTTTTTCTTGTCTGCAGTTTGACTTCCAACAATGCGTATACCTTTCAATTGATAGTAAATACCATGCTGCCCCAAGAACCTGCATAACAGAAGCATGGCACAAGAAACAGTTGATTCAATGAGTCGTAATGACTTGTATTGAAGAGAAAACCAAGATAATATTATTAGAAGGATGCCAATAAATCAAAATGCATGAGAAAAGCAGTTATTGTGCAGTTTGTTTTGACCCGATTCTCCTCGACTCAAAACAAAAATTTTCAGAAAAAATCAGTTGTAATCTATGTTACTAGGACTCGAGTACTAATGTCAGAAATTGGTATGCGTCCAAGTGTCGGATACTTCTAAATATTCAATTTTATGCCTAAAATGAAGTGTTCAAATACCATACCAATGTCTGAGTATCAAGGATCGGACACGGGTACGTGAAGCAAAGTGAAGAGTCCAAGTAACATAGATTGTAATCAATAACATCCTACCATGTGCCATTTAGAGATCACAATGATAACACCTTGGAATTGTTTATAATCAAACCGCTTTATTAACTAGACGTGAACTTGTATGCTCATTCATAAGTTCATAACATGGCAGAGGAAGGATTCAGAAGCCCTAACTAAAACAAAAAACATATTGATGTACATACATGGCTGGCCAAGATATACAATAGCAGATTGTATGCCGCACCCGCCCACGCAGTCTTTGTGACAACTCCAGTAGCCTTTATGATTTCAGAGCTTAAGGGGAAAATAAGATATAATCGAGGAATATACTGAAGGAGAACAATGAGGGCGAGAGCATTGTTATTGTGATCAGTTCTTGGACTTCTTGATGCAGGAATAATGAACCAGATTACAAACTGCAAAAGTATTTAGAAAGTACACATAAATATTGGTGTAAAATGGTTTTAGAAATGAGCAAATTAGCAACATTCAACAAGTTGAAATTTGCGCAACAAAAAACCAAATATAAAAGGTGAGTCACAAATACGGAGGACTAGGACTCCATTAAAATACAGAACCGAATTATAGGCTTAAGTGAATGGTATACATCTTGCATGGCACGGCAGGAATTTAGACTTAACAATCAGCCAATCATTATGAGTTTATCTCCAAAGATCTCTAGGAAAATCACATGTGAAGGTTTTGTGTTCATGGTACTTTATCTCTAGAGATTTCTTTTTCTTCACAAAATTTATTCTCATTTATTACCAATTGAAAGAGTGGTGGTAGGTGGTATGAAAATTTGCAACGAAAAACACATATCTATGGATAGAGTTTCATACTTTCATTCCCTTAAGACATACTACTTTTTACGAAAACTTACACTATAAATGTTTACCATGAGTACTATGCCACTAACTATGACTTGTTAGCAAGCATGTCATCGTAGTAACTTAGTGAGTATCTCCCATTTCAGGTGTTATCAGTGATCAACAAAGAGCATTTTTTTCTGGCAAAAACCATGTTGCAATACTCAAAACATACTTGAATGATCAGACTACTAATCAAAAACAAAATTGAAATGAAGATGAACCTATCATACCTGAGGCAAAGGCAATGTGGCAATAAGATCAATGAAGAAATCGGACTTAATGTACCTCCGTGCAATCATCTTAGGGTCCCTTACAAGCTCACCCCTTCCAAAAACCCGAGAACTCGGAGCAACATAAGCTGTTCTAAACTTAATAATCAAATGCAAAAGGTAAAAAAGATCCGCAACGGTCCGCCAAAGGGTGACAACAATTTGCAAATGCAAATCAGTTTTCACACAATAAGTCTTATTATCCCCACTTATACCAGGCAGATAAAAGTATAGTGGGTCAATAAATAGAGCCAACAAGCAAGAAACAATGAAAACCTTGTTCCATTTCAACACAATTTCACTCCCAGGATCTAATATCTTATTCCTCCATGATTCTTCTTCCTCTGGAAAAACCTTAGTCTTACCATACTTATATGGTTCACCTATTCTACCACTAGCACTTAAAGTTCCACCACCATTAAAATAGATTGAAGAATGCTTATAAACAGAAGATGACTTATCTAATCTTGTAGGGTCTGATTTTGGCAGTACAACATCTGGGTCATTTTTCCCACCAGAATAGAACCTATAAATGCATCATTATACACATCATAAACATAAATTCACCAATTAAAAACCCTAAATTATATCATATCAAAAATCAACAAGATGTTACCAAAAAAATGTAAGAAAATAGTATGAAGTATGAACATACCTTACTGTTTTTTCCTTCTTCAACTCCATGCCAAATTATTTAAAACCTAACATACCTAATTCAGTAAACTAGATCAGTAACAAAACAGTAACTTAAAGAACACTTCTTTCAAGAAAAGAATACCCATTAAAATTCATGGGTAGACAACACAGTTTGCTAAAGTTCAGATCTTGAATCTGCACAATTTACAAACACCCAATCAAGTTGTAAACCCACAACTTATTTTTCTTCAATAAGAGAATGGGACAAAATTGAGGGCTCAAAATGGAAACCCAAACCAAAAAAAAGGAATTGTTTTTCTGGGTAAGTCTCCAAATTGACTGGAATTTTTTAATTTCTGTTATCTGATATGGTGAAGTAATAGATACAGTAACTTTTACTTAGTGAAGGAAGAAAAAGGGAAACAGAATTGACGGAGGAGAAAAAGTTTAGAAGATGAGATAATCAATAATGTTGACTAAACAAAGGAATAGTCAAAAGTGAAGAGATAGTCATAGAAGTAGTATTCTCCAATACGTATTCACACACAATGACACCGTATAAGACGTGTTCAAAACAGATCCGATGACTCGATAGACACCTGACTTTATAATCGAATCCGATTTGACCCGACTTAAAAATGAATCTACAATTATGGAAAAACATATGTTAACACAAAACTCGATTTTGAACCGACCCGAAACACCTGACCCGAATGAACACAACTAATTTTTTATTGAAATTGTTTCACCGTGAAATGACGTTAATTCCATCAGCTAAAACTATTAAAAAAAAGAAATATTGTCCAGAATAATTCGACCTATTGTCAATTTGATGTAAATAATTCATACTATTGATTATTTTTAAAAAATCCAACCTTTTAATTTTTTGCTCACAGCACCCATTTTCACATTTTAACCGACTACTATAGCTACCTACCGCCAAAGAGGAGTTGAGGTAGACCAACAAAGAATCATAAGGAGGAAGAAGAACTGAGCGTAACGGCTAGTAGGTACCTACAATAGTCGGTTAAAATGTGGCAAAGGGTGCTATTAACAAAAATTATACAAAGATTGGATTATTTAGAAATAATTAATAGTTGAGATTATTCACAGCAGATGGATAATAGGTTGGATTACTTAGGATAATTTATCCTAAAAAACTAATTACTATACAAGTATAAATTCATATTTTATTGCTAATTTTTTTTTTACAAATGAACTGATTGTATGGACCGATTTCACAGTCAAACGGTCTCATATAAGACTTAGTTGATGACACAACTCACAAGGTACATGTGATGTTTCCATCCAATCCATAGGGAAGGTGTTTGTATTGTGGAACTTGAGGAGGGATCACGATTTGCTTGGTTACGTTATTGATTTTTTTTTTCATTTTATTAATTATTGATATATGCCCATTGTTTTTTTCTCAAATGTCATGTTTGTTTTATTTAGTAATTTTATTATTTATTAACTACTTTTAATTTGTAATTATTCTTAATTTATAAATTATAATATAATCAAAAAGAATGTTGTTTGAGTCATCTAGACATAAAGTATGGAGTAATATTTATTTTTCATGGTTTTTAATTATACAAAATTAGAGATATTAAAAATTAAATTAATACATTGACAAACGTGCAAAAAGCAAATAGAACGTTTAAAAAGAAACAAGAAAATATAAATTATGGTCATTTTATTATTGGATAGTCATTTTTTTGTTTATGATTCTATTTTTAAAATAAACACCTGATGAAAAATAAAAAAAATAAAAATTGGCCAAGACACATAAAAAATGTGCTTTCAAACACGTTTATTCATCCCCAACTCTAGATAAAATTTGACTTGCCATAAATATGTGTTTTCAAAAAATAAAATTTGGCCAAGACACATAAAAAATGTGTTTTCAAACACATATATTCATCCCCAAGATTTGAAAACAAGAATACGAGTTAAAGCATTAGGGGTCTATTTTATACTAAAATATTTGAATTATAAATGAAAAGGCGAAAATAATAAAATCAGTATGATACATGATTAGACATTAAAATACATGTTTATAATCGAGTGTAATACAATATGATTACCATGAAAAAGCCTTCAAATGCAATGTAAAAGAAGGAAAAATACATATAGAAATTAACATATATTATGCACAATGCAAGATGTTGGTGTCATCTGTTTGGAGGAAATTAACATATATTATGCACAATCCATGGATCTCTCCTCGAACAGAAGAAAGAACGACAATGGATTAGTTCATGAGTCGCTCTATAAATTGATCTTGAATCAGACAATCGCTCAAACAGTAACACTGAATCATTCGACAAATCAAATTTGAACTTACCCCAAATCAACTTAGTATTATCTAGTTCTGATCCCACACCATAACTACAACCGGACAAGCTTGTCCAATAGTTTCAATTCACGCAAACTGACATGTGCCATGAGCTAGTCCTAAAAATCAGTTGGCGAACACTTACATTCAAAGATCAATACTCCCTCTATCCCTTTGAATTAGCACCATTTGACTCAAAAAGCTCTTATATTTTTTGGTCAAAAAGTGCTATCTTAGAGGAACAGAGAGGGAGTATTACATGTGAGAAATTCATATCTTACTTGTCACACAATTTCATTAGGGTAGAATGTACTTAGCTATTATGGATAGGGATGGTCACGGGTCCAGGACCCTGTTGGACCCGCCCCAGACCCGCCCCTTTTTTAAGGGTCTGGGTCTAATTTTTTGAGATCCATCGGATCCAGGTCGGATCTGGATCTAAAAAATATGTGGCGGGTCCGGGTCCGGGTCCAATATCCGGACCCTGGACCCGCCCCTTGGACCCTTATAAATATTAAATTGTCCATTTTTATTTGTCTTATACGTATGAATTATGCCATCAACACTTATTTTATTTTCATATAATCATAATATATATAAATAATATATATGCTACTTGCTAAGTGTTAACCCAATTACCCTTATTTCATAGACTCGAACTAGTGTTTATAATAAAATTTAAGCGTATATTGGTGACGTTATGCGAGTTTAGATGTTAAATTAATATTAAATATTTGTAAAATACGATAATAACTCTCACAAATATACGAAAAATACAATGACTTACAAATGTTTCAAATTTGACAAATTAAAGAGACTTATTTTAGACCCACTAAGGACCCATTAAGGACCCTAGACCCATCAGATTCGGAGGGTCCGGGTCTGGGTCTGAAAATTTTAGACCCTTAGGGTCCGGATCCGGGTCTGGATCTCAAAAAATTAAAAGGGTCCGGGTCCGGGTCTAGTTGGACCCGCTCCAGACCCGCCCCATGACCATCCCTAATTATGGATGTACTTGTGTGATGTGTCCAACTTCCCAAGTTATAAATATCCATTTGAAATACCTAAATACTTTGAATATACTTTTAACTAATTTTAATAACAATAATATGACAAAATTTAAATTCAACATAAAAGTTGGCATACTTCTTTGGCTAATTTTGACAAAATATAAAGGACACATCATTATAAGTACTATTACACGTCAATACTAGTAATTAGTCTAGTACTAATACATCATTACTATTCATAACAATTCTTCATGTTTCCTTAAATGAGATGAACTCAAGGTAAGATGTTTTCATTCATTTCCGCGCTCCACCTTTTACCCCTTTACCGAGATCATAGGGTGAAAGATGCGTTTGCAGTCACAATCACGATAACATGGTAACGAGAATGATGAGTTTACCAAAGCATAAAATATCTGCGGAAAGCATGAGATATCCTCGAAACGGCCCACAAATCTTTACAACTTTACATCACAAAAATGTATCGGAAACCCTTTACAACATAACCGATACGGCCTTGTTATCGCACTATGACTCTGATAACGGATAAAAGAAAAGCGTCCTTACCGTTAGTGATAACAAAGAGTATATTGAAAAGAATCAGTAACTTGAAAAAATTGTCTTACACATATGCAGCAAAATGCTATCCGCAAATTCTGTTATCAGTAAAAAGAAAACTATTCACTTGTATTTCCTAAATACTTTGAAGAAACAAAAAAAAACATATACTTTGCTGTACAAAGTTTCTTTAATCCTACATTTTTCTCATCATAATCTGCTTTAAAGATTCTAGTCTAGTAAAACTTGCTATCATCGGTGCCAATTTGCGAATCAGTTGGCTTAGGTTGCAGCAGCATGCTTACATCGACAAGTCCTTCGATCAGGTCGATGACTTCAGAACTGTCGTCGAGATAATATTTTGCCATGCTTGGTTTCTGACCGACTGTGCAGGCAAACACTTCTGAAATAGGCGGCAACGAAGTGCTTGACGTTGTACGACTGAGACCCTCGAACATATCTTCGTCAGAACGATCATCTCCTATGCACAGCACGAAATCTGCTGGTTTACCCTTGTCATTCATCGTCGCTATAAGATTTTCCACCACACTACCTTTGCTCACGCCCTGCGAATCAAAACATAAATCATTTTGAGTATAACTTCAGAACTTCTCTATGATAGTTTATGTTACTTGGACTCTGGAACTAATGTTGGATATTGATACGTGCCCAAGTGTCTGATTGGTTTAAATATTCAATTTTAAGTTTAAAATGAAGTGTCTAATGTCAAACCAGTGTCCGAGCATCAAAGAACTGACATGGGTACGTAAAGCAAAATGAAGAGTCCGAGTAACATAGATGATAGTATATCGGATTCATTAGTCATCGGGCGTTAACGAAATACAGATTAAAGCTACAGAGTCTATTTTAGATCAGTTTCTGTCTATCACCACCAGTTACGCGGCACAGAGATTTACAAGTGTTCAATTCGCAGATTACAAACAGAAATGCAAACGTTTGTTTCAGTTGCACAACACATAACAAACACCACGACAGAATGAAGAAACGTTACCGGTGGTTTCACTTCGACTATATGCTTGCCACGTTTAACAACGACAGGCTCATTAGCGAGAACGTGTTCCAAATGATCAAGCAATTCTTTTGCCTGACATGCCCCGAAATCATGGTCGGAGTCTTGATAATGCCACACCAATGCACTTTCCTTGTACTCTATGGATGAACCATCGGTCGATTCTGCATAAAGCTCCATTATGGGACGAACAATTTTCTTCCATTCAAAATCTGTTCCAGGCATACTCGACTCCCAGGACGAGTCCTTATTCCACCTACACAAAGAATAAATCCTTCAAATTTCAACAAAAACTACATGGAAAGTAACATTATTGATATGAAATAGATCATATCAGCAATTACCGAGTAAAATAACCATGCTCGGCTGAAAGACCGAGCTTTTCACATGCAGAGAACCACTTGCTGAGAGTGCTTTTGCTTCTTCCGCTCACAATAAAAACGGTGTTCTTTGGATCCGAGCACAAACAATTTAACAGAAACAACACTTTCAGAGTAGGCGCCATGTCGACAGATGATTGTGGTGTCATAGTTCCATCATAATCGAGCAAGATCAGCCTACTGTTTGTATTCTTATATGCAGCCATAATGTGATCAACTGAAAGTTTCCTAAAGTCGGGAGGCAACGCCACGAGCCTAAAAGTTAACCCAAATCCAACACCCCAACATCTTTTCGAAAAGGGATCACCACAAGCTCTCACAAGATCCTGGTCAAAACTCCTAGCCCAATATGCAATATCATGAGAGCTAATATACTTATAATGTTGCTCGTGCCTCAACTGTTTCTCGTCGTCCTTCATTCTGATAGCATGTTGCATTGCCTCGGATACTTGCTCCACATTCCACGGATTGACCCTTATCGCCCCACTAAGGGAAGGCGAACACCCAACAAACTCCGAGACAACAATCACACTCTTCTTAGGCATAGACGAGTCAATTCCCAAAGCAGAATCCAACACCGGACTACCTTGGCGAGAAACTGTGTACTTGTAAGGCACAAGATTCATCCCATCTCTCACGGCATTCAACAAACAACAATCCGAAATTGCATAATAGGCAACCTTCTCTAAGGTAGAAACATAGTCATTAATAAAAACAATAGGAGTATACCCTTCATAGCCATATTTCTCATTAATCTCCTTAGCAATTTGATGGGTTTCATTTTCGACTTCTTGTACATCAATCCCTCGGCTTCTTGCCGGGTTAGCAATCTGAACAAGAACCAATTCACCCCTAAAATCTGGCTGACATTTCAAAAGATGCCCAAATGCCATAAACTTAAAACAAATTCCTTTCAAAACATCCATATCATCAACACCCACCATCACTAATTTCCCTTCAAATTGTTTCTTTAACTCCAAAATCCTCTTAGCTGTTTCATCTAATGACATCAAAGATTGAAGTTGACCCATATGAATCCCAACTGGTAAAATCTTGATACTAACAGTTCTACCATAGTAATCAATCCCTAAATACCCTCTTTGAGACTTATAATCCAACCCCAACATTCTAGTACAACATGACAAAAAATGTCTAGCATAATCAAAAGTATGAAATCCAACAAGGTCAGCATTCAATAAACCCCTTAAAATTTCTTCCCTAACAGGTATAACCCTAAAAATTTCAGAAGAGGGAAAAGGACTATGCAAAAAGAACCCAACCTTAACCCTAAAAACTCTCCTTCTCAAAAGGGTAGGGACTAACATAAGATGATAATCCTGTATCCAAATGAAATCTTCAGCCCCTCTACTCCTAAGTACCTCAATAATCTTATGGGCAAATACCATATTAGAACTAACATAAGCACGCCAATTGGAAACATCATAAGCAGCACCATGATTAGATGTTATAGGAAGTTTATAATGAAATAAAGGCCATAAATAATGCTTACAAAAACCATGATAGAATTTGTTCTGCATCTCTGGAGGTAAAAAGACTGGCAAACACTTGAATTTGTCCAATAAGAATTGGGAAATTTCTTCTTGTTCTGAAACATCAATCTCAACTTTTAAACACCCAATATAAAGAACATCAATCTTGGGGTTCAACCCATCTTTTAACTGCAATGGAAGGGCATCTTCATCAAATTCAAACCTCCATTTTGTATCTTCTTTAAAAGAATTTAAAGGCAATTGATTAGCAACAATGATTCTTCTTTGTCCAAGAAATTGGGGTGATGAAAGATCATCAAATTCAGGAATGATCCCTGGTTTTGTCATCACTGATGGAATTCTCCCCATTTTTTGGTCTAAGTCTTGTAACTCCTCCAAATTATGGAGATTAAAACATGGTCTAGAAAGCATTTTTCTTTTTGGGTATTTTGGATTCTCAACAATGGAGGAAAAACAAGAAAACCCAAAGAAAATAAAATGAAAAAAAATCAAATTCTTTGTGGGTTTTTGGTGTTGTTATCGGTGGGTGTTAAAGATTAGGATGAGAGCAATGAGCTTCATGTGGGTATATACTAAAGGTATATAGTGTGAAAATTTTGGAGCTAATTAAGGAAAGAGGTATAGGATAAGGAAGGAAAAAATTGTTGGGAAGATTTTCTTTACTTTTGTTTTCTAATAATGAATTAACAAAGGTGAATATGGAAAGAGATCTTCAAGATTATGTGGATGATGATGATGATGGCTATATGTAATATTTTTTGATTTTATTTTATTTTATTTTGGGATGAAGAGATCAGAACAAAGAGACCGACCTTGGCAAGAAAGGAATTAAAAATTATGTGATTTTTTCTTTCTAGTTTTTTCTTACAAGTAAATATTATACTACCTCCGTTTCATAATACTTGTTACATTTTGTTTTTTGGCACTATTCATCGTTTAAGTTTATTTTATATATTGCGGTTAATATGTAAGTAATATTATAGTCAAGTGGAATCTTATTCTAATATAAACTTTTTATAATTTTTAAATGCGTATAATTGGACATATAAATAAACAAAATAATACATTGAATTGCGTAAAAAAGTTAAATGTAGTATCTCTAATGTTCTTTTTTTTCAAATGTTCTTCATATTTACTTCTTGCATGATTTTCAAAATTTTGAGTTTTTTTTTGGCGGTAAAATTTTGATTTTTAGTATCTCTAAAATACGCATCATAAAAAATTATAAAAAATATATAATAAAAAAATTACTTCCTCCAATTTATTTCAATTGTCTCATTTGCTTTTTCAAATTATACATAATCTCTTTTAATTTGTATTTTATTCTTTATCTATAACTTAAAACATAGTCATGTGAGATCTTGTTTGATTCGTCTCAATACAAGGATTATTCATATCAACTTTTCATAATTTTTATTTAAGCATTATTAGAGATATTAAGAGTCAAAATGTTACCTCAACAGGTGTAAAATAGCAAATGGGACAATTGAAATGAATTGGAGGAAATATATATTAAGACGAATTTAATGAAATCTCAGATGAATATATTTTTTCATTTATATATGTCTTAAAAAACTTAATCAAATTTTTCCCTCCAAAATAGAATATTCTAAACGGAAAAAATATTAGGTGAGAATATTTGTCAAAAATCATTTTTGAATAGTTACCAATTGAGTAAGGATAATAGGAGTAACTTTAAAAGGAAAATTTGAGATTTGGATATTTGAAACAATGGTCTTTGGTTTGGCTTGTATTGGGGTGGAGATTTAAAAAGAGAAAAATTGTGACAAGATAATTGGATGATGGGTTGTTTTGATGAGGTAGGTGGATGGATAGGAGCTTTTGAGCCGTGTGGAATAGGGAGAGACTTGTCAATGAGATTTTAAATGGTCATCACTCATATACTTCCTCCGTTACATAATACTTTCTATGTCCCTTTAAGATAGCATTATTTGATCAAAAAATATATAAGCTTTTTGAGTCAAATGATGCTAATTCAAAGAGACAGAAAGAGTACTTGCTACTCAGTGTGACATGTTGTGTGGAAAAATGTCACAATCAGTAGCAAGTATTATAGAACAGAGGAAGTAACTCATAAATCATGAGTCATATTTATACTCTCAGGCAGAGTTTTAGTGACTTTGTGTTATTTGATTTTTTAATATTATTTACAATTTAATTTTAATTTGTATTTTTAATTTATAAGTTAATATATAATTAAGTGAGATCTTATATGATTCATTTTGATGTAAGAATTACTAAAATCAATGTTTTATAATTTTTAGTTATGCATCAATAAGATATTAAGGGCTTGTTTGGTTACCTACTATTACCCTTGGAATTTTAAATTCCTAGGAAATAGTATTATGCTAATTTGTTTGGTTGCCAAAAAATCTAAAATTCCTAGGAACTATAAAATCCAAGGGAAGTTAATTCCCATGAGACATAGGAATTAGATTACCATGTACCCCCCTTGGTCATTAACAATTCCCATGAATTACTTCCAAGTAAATGAAAATTCCTATTGTCAAACAAACAATATTAAGTAATTCTTAGGAAATTGACAAAGAAAGTAAATTCCAATGAATTACAACTTCCCATTGGAATTTAATTTCTACGTCAACCAAACGACTCCTAAGACTTTATTAATTGTCTTGACAAATGTGTCCAAAATGGTAAGTTATTAAAATGGAAAGAGTATTAATTTTTGAGTAATTCTAATTTTGACAAGTGTTAAGTGCGATTTTAGTCCATCAGATAACAGACTAAAATAATTAACAAAAAATTTGATTATTTTTTTAAAATATTAATTTTTTAGAGTTTTCATATAAAGCTAGACATCCTAAGTTTTGAAATTTAAAATTTTTAATTTTTGAGGTAGGCAATTTGAGCTTTTGGTGGAGGAAGGCAAAGATTTAGAGTACTTACTTTTATTTACACCTAAAGTGAAGATTTAAGCTTTAAAATTGACATTTTAATGATTGAAGTAGTTAGTTGGAAAGAAATTTAAATCTTAGAGAAGGAAGGTTATAAGGCGTACAGTATGGATTTTAAGCCTTTAAATGAACATTTTAACTCTTTGAATTGGTGTTTTAAGGCATGGACTTGAAAGATAAAACAAAATTATTTTATCTAACCACTCTAAGCCTTAAAACACTTTGTTAAAAGTTTTATTTTAAGGTTGGGTAGCGCATAAGCGCGTATGGGTGTAGAGGTTTACTTGGAGCATTTACGTTGTAACAGAAAGAGATTATTTGGTAAATAATAATTCAATGGTTTAATTTTCGGCTTTTAGCCGCTTTGACTTTTTTGTTCGTCGAACTACTAAGAAAATTATTTAGTAAATGACTTTATGCTAGATAAGAAAAGTAACTAGCTTAAACAGTTACCTTTTCACTCAATATATTTAGTTAGTTAAACCAGCCAACAATTACATATAACAGGACAGCTCTAGCCAACACTCGATAAACGACATCCCACAACAACATAACCAATAGTGTAAGAAAATACATAATAAGTATACTGGTTAAGTTGTGTAAAAATATATTCTAAAAGGAAGATTAATTCTAAGAAAATCTTCCGATCAATTATGATTGGATTGTATATTGACTATAATACATTTACGACTCGTTTGGTTAGTGATAAATGGTGGTAATGAGAATGATTTATAGTGAAAATTTTCATCAAAAATTATATGTCATTCCCATGGTAATGAAACTTTGATAACAAAAATGTTCTTTTGTTTGCAAATTTTATTCTAGAATTTTATGAAGAATTGAGATGATTGAAGTTGGACAAGCATGTCCATCAAGGTAATCAAGAGATTTTTCAATCAAAATTAGACTAATTTTACATTCCTATTACGTATATAATTTTTATATTGATTTTTACATTTATTGGAAATATTAATACTTCCTCTGTTTTTTTTACTTGCACCCAAACATACTTTTACGCAGTCCAATGCGTTTGTCGGGTTGCTTATATCTAGAATTATACTCGACTAAAAATTATAAAAATTTGATATTATGAAAGTATTCGACGAGACGAATAAAACAAGATCCCACATGACTAGGTTTTTTTATCGTTTAATAGCCGCACTATACAAAACACTATCAAATGATGAATAGTGTAAAAAGTGGAAATGGTGCAAGTAAAAAAAAAACGGAGGAAGTATATAATTGTATTTTACTTTAAAATTAATATTTATATGTACTTTCATATTAACGACTTCGTATACTATATTACACTAGTTTCTATTATACTTTTATATTTAGTTTGCTTTGAATTAATTTGAATCATTTTTAAATCGATTAAACATTGACCTATGTAAATAACATTACCAGACGTTTGATTATTGATAATAAATTATAGTAATGAGAATGTAGTTTGTTTTATTTGTATGAGTTATTTCATTTTATGGTAATGAAGCTCTCATCTTAAATCATGAGTTTTCTTCATAAAATTTCATTATCACCTTTGCGAGTGGTATTTGATAAGAAGTAATTTTTTATAAAAATAATAATTAACGTAGAACAAGTACAATCATGAACAATACCAAGTAATTTTTCTAATATTACACTAAATTTTCATTAACATTCTCTCAATTTAATATTGTTAGACTACATAATATATATTGAGGCCTCAACCACCAATTTAAATTTTCGGTTAAGTTGGTTTCTTAACATGGTATCAGAGCTAGCATGATCAGAGGTCACGAGTTCCAATCTCAAACACCCTTAATTTAAAATGAAATATTTAGTGCCAGTATGAGCAAAGTTTGTGCTGCATCTACAATTCTAACTAGCTCAAAGAGCTCTCGTGTGAAAGGGTATAACATATTTGAAATCTAATCAACCATCAACATAATCTTTTGGTCAGTTATTATGAATACCAAATCAAGCATTGTTAAAAGGTGGACACATTGCACAAGTTGACATTAGAGAAAGGGACAAGAATTATATGAGAAATAGAGATAATAGTACAATTATACATGTATGGAAATGCTCCACCTCCACCTAGCTAGCCAGCTAGCCTCCTTAATGCACACATATTAAAGCAGCTTTCTTTGAAAATTCAGATTAATTCGCATAATCTACTCCTACTCTTCAATTTGAATTTATATTTTCATGCGTGTAAGGCTGTCATAGGAGAAATTGTGATTATCTAAAGCAACATCCTCCTATTTTTTAAAAAAGTATTTACTAATTGACTCTAAATTAGCATCGAAGAAAAATCAACTGTCATTCAAATGGAATCATATCATACAATCTAATAAAAAGAATGTAAAATTTCACATGGCATGCTTAGAGTGATTTGCCATGATATCATATCATACAATCTAATAAAAAGAATGTAAAATTCCACATGACATGCTTAGAGTGATTTGCCATAAGAAATGATTCTCACCAAAATTAACATTAAATGATTCCTTGATCTGAGTAGTATACAATAAAATATATTTTTTAAAATTTTGTTGAAATATGTTATTTTTGAAGTTAAAAGTTACATAAGATTTTCAATTAGTTTCTTTGAACATATATTTGCTTTTTTTTTTAATGTTGAAGTATTTTAACTAATAAAGTTTCTGTATTAAAATTTTAAATTCTAAAATATTTCATCAAGAAATAAAAAATACATGATAATCTAAAATTATTTAAGAATAATAATAAAGAATCATGATATTAATATTGTTAGAAGATCATTTTAACTAATAAAGTTTCTGTATTAAAATTTTAAATTCTAAAATATTTCATCAAGAAACAAAAAATATATGATAATCTAAAATTATTTAAGAATAATAAAGAATCATGATGATAATATTGTTAGAAGATTATTCAAATTTGCCTCAAAAGTACAAGAACTTTAATCAATATTTATATTAAAAATTTAATTTTATTTCATTTTTGGCACTATATATTCTAAAATCATCTATCTATTTTGATAAGAATTATATTAATTTTATACTGATAATATGTAGTTGCATCTCTATTAAAAATTTATATTTATGTATACTTTAATACTCATAATTTCGTGCATTGCACGAGTTTTTATACTAGTAAATTATATAGATAAAACTAAAAAAGTTACTCATTTCGTTTTCTAATATTCTTCTCATTTAGAACATTCTATTTTAGAGAGAGAAATTTGTTTAAAATTTTTAAGACATATATAGTTGATAAAATATATCCATGTGAGATATCGTTAGGTTCGTTTTAATGTATATTTTTTTATTATATATTTTTTACAACTTTTCATGATGCGTATTTAGAGATATTAAAGTTTAAAATTTACTTTGAAAACTATGAAAAAGTAAATAGAAAGAATATTTGAAAACGGAGGGAGAAATATCTATAAATAAAATTAAATGAAAGTGTGAATTATTGTGAAAAAGAATTATAAAATTAAAATGAATTAAAATAACAAATTATATTAAATGAGCTCAACTAAAACTATTATATATCCCACGATTTTGGAATGGTTAAACATTTTCGCAAGTATTTTGTCCTTTTATAAATAGGAACTCATTCTATTTAGACAATTTCTTGTGAGACATATTCTATATCCCTATTCAACTCGTACGTCTATTTTATCACTTTTTTTCTCGCTTTTACGTAGGCTTATTAAAAGAAAATTTAGTGACAAAATTATCATGTTGTTTTTAGTGTGTTCGACCAAGCATTTCATTTATGATTTTTTTGACTTCATGTAGGATTACTATAATTTACGGAAATTCGATAAAAAATAATAATCATCATCATCATTATTAACTCAATATCCCGCTTGAAAACAGGGTCTGGGTGAGGGAATGTGATGGACAATTCATACTCGTACTCCATCCCTTGGGAGGGAATACTAGAGGAAAACGGTCAATTGTACCCCCAGAAAGAGAGAGCCTTGCATAGAGAGGAAAAAGTTAACATTGTTGCTTGAAAGTCAAAAAAACTACCTGTAGAAGAAAGAGAATAGCTAAAACAAAGATAGAGAAAAAGCATGAAAGACCCGAAAAGCAAAAAGAACAAAAAACCAAAAAAAAGGGGTAGGAAAAGATAACGACTAGGCGTCAGGGCAAGAAAGTCATCTAAAGGGTTAAAAACTAGTCTGTGATGTGGATCGATGTGAATCTGGCGTCTCCACCTATTCCTATCCCTAGTCACGTCTTCGGAGAGGTGCAGTTCACGCAAGTCGTCCTTAATCTGCTCAACCCACGTTTTCTTAGGTCTTCCTCGACTTCTTTTACCCTCCACAATAAAGGTCTCTATCATTCCGACGGGTGCCTCTAATGACTTTCTTTGAGACAAAAATTGTTTTTCACCTCTAAACAAATTTATTTTTTTAAACTTGTATATCATGGGATCAAACGAAGTGAATAAATTTACAAAAATAATATTCTCTATTTTTCATGACGCTCAATAGTAAAGTTACTAGTATAGTAATATTCATTTCAATCGAATTCTTAATATTTCATCTTATTTTTTTACTAAATATGTTGATTATTATTCGTGGACGTTCTGTTTCAGCCATGTAAATTGTAAAGGCTAAACACGTGATTTGGAAAGACAAGAAAAGAAGCGGCGAGAATCAAACACATATTTCTCCTAATAAAAGCAATATATATTTCAACCAAAATTACGCTAAATTTTTTAAAAAGTTGTTAAGTAAACATAATGTTTGGGGTTCAAAAAGATGTCTCATTTTGGGATAAGAAAGAGTCCCATAAGAAAATAAAAAGATGGAGGACATGTATTTAGAAAGAAGGGCAGGAATAGCGGAATAGGGAGCACAACCTTATCCAAAACCAAAGTTGATAAGTATAATGATGTTTAAAGTCATGTGTTTGACAAAGGAAGCATGAAATTGTTGAATTAGGGTTTTGTAGTAATGCACTAAATTTAATTCCCGTCCTTGCATCCTACACCACACGCAAAACCTTACACTTGCAATAATACATATTCTCCAGTCTGTTTGATTATTGGTATTAAACAATAATATTAATTAAGAATAATTTATACTCCCTCCGAATCATTTTAGATGTGGTGGCAAAATCATCTCAATTGTCCCATTTCATTTTTTGTCTTTTTTTTTCTTTACCTAAATACCCCCACTTTTATTACTTCCAATACCTAACTACTACCTTTACAATTAATTTAATCAATTAAAATGCCCAACTACTACCTTTTTAATGGACCCCACACCACCCTTAATAACCGTGAAAATCCAAATGGAACATCTAAAATGATTCGGAGGGAGTACTTTATAGTGTAAATTTTTATAAAATATACTACCATATTATTCTCATGGTAATAAAAATTTGCTCATAAAAAATTTTTGTTCATCTAATACCATATTTCATATGGCGTGACTTGGAATCACTCAAAGGGAAAGATATGTTAAATTAGGCTTGATTTATTGTGAATGTCAACAATTATCGATGAAAATACGAGGTGCACATACTTCATAAGTCAGGAGTAGATACCATTTCAAAAACATATGACAATAGGAAGAAGGGGTTTTAATAACTTATACAAATATATGTACATTATCTTTGATTTGTCGATGTAGGATAAATCATTTCAATAGAAGAGAATATGACTGGATTTGAGATTACTATCAATCACACATGATTACAAATTGTGTCTTTCGGCTATGTTAATCTCATGAAATCTTATACTAATTATTAATAAATATATTTGTTGTGACCCCATATTCATATCTCCATCCTAATCTTTAGATTTGAAATTTATTTGAAAATTTTGCTTACATGTATATTCTATTCGTTCACAGGAAACATGAGACATGTCAAACCAAATTTAGGTGTTCCCACCAATTTGATTGTAATGTGTTTCCTTTGTTTTTTTTTTTATATTATTAATTAATTATTATTATATGGAGTATTGTGATAATAATATACATGTATTTAAAGCAGGGATGTTATAAAATCGATTCAATTCTATTAAATACTTCCTCTTATTTATAGAAAATGAGATATTTTTTAATTGGGTCAATTTATTGAAAATGTGGCATTTCTATTTTTTTCATTCTTTTTTACCCTTATACCCTTACTACAACAACACAACAACACATAATACCAATACCCTTTATAGAAAAAGAGGGTTTTCCACGTACTTTTAAGTGGCCCCCATTTCTCTTTATTGGTTTTGGTGCAAAACCCAAATGTCTCATTCTCTATGAATAGGAGGGAGTACAAAATTAATAAAATAATTTAAGTTTATACATGAACAATTACTTGAATGATATGTTATTGTAGAAAATCATAATGTGGAAATTGATTTGAGTTTTGAATATTTGATTTGTATTGAATAAATAATAAGACTACCTCTATTTATACATGAGATTAGGACTAAAAATAAGAGAACAAAATAACCTTAATAATCTAAATATTAAAAAAGATCTTAACTTCCTAAAACATAATATTCTGAAATAATATATTTATTTTATTCTACTTCCTATTTTCATATACTCCCCCTCAAGTTAGGTCTCGAGATCACCGAAACCTAACTTGCACAATATTATTCAATCCTTTTGATCCAATTGCCTTTAACAGAAAATCTGCTAGTTGATCTTTGATTTTACTGAGGACATTTTGATGATCTCTTCGACAAATTTGTCATAATTGACTTTCAATTTTTTTGAGTTTAGCTAAAAGCTCATAAACAGATTGGGTTGGTTTAATTTTGTTTTTGATCAACAAATTGGATTTTAGATTTTTGGATTATTTGAGATTCAAAGATAAAATTGAGTTGATTTTGTTTACAGGGTAGATGGGTGGAAGATGTAGGTTTGTGGTTTAGTTTGCAGGTTAATGGGTTGGGAGTTTGCAATACGAGTAGTTTTAGATTAGACAAGGGTAACAAAGAAGTCTCCATATAAAATTCATTTTTTAAAAATATATTCTTAATTTTTATTTTTGATCTTTCTTTCTCTACTGATTTTTGGAATACTGAGTTTGTGGGTTCAGAGATTTGGTTAACCTTGTTTACTTCTTCCTTTGGAAAACATAGTCTCCATATTAAAGGGAAATATTTCCACTAGATTAAGGCTATTTTTATATATCCCTTTGTTGAAAATTTAAAATTTGTGGGTCATTATAAGATTAATAGATGTCCAATATTGCTCTAACTATCGAGAAATAAAATTCATGAGTCGTGCTATAAATTTATTAGAAAGAGTGATAGAGATAAGCATTTCCATACAGAGAATTAATTTGGGTTTATGCTAGGGAGATCTACAATTCTACATTAGAAACAACCTATTTAACAATAAAATGATGGAGTATAGGGCTAGAAAATGAGACTTACACATGATTTTTGTAGACTTGGAAAAAGCGTACGACAAGGTACCAATAGAAGTACTTATTAGATATGCAATGACAAATAAGAGCATTCCAAACAAATTCATTAAGGCTCTGTTTGAGAATATGTATTTCATTTTACATTGTTAATGTCAATTATGAAATTATAATGAAGAATCTGAAAATGACGAGGTTTAGCAAGTCATTCTCAAATTCTTAACTTTAACTACTTTGAAAACAAAATTGAAACTGATTAAAATCCATTTTTAAAGTTTTTGATTAGCCAAAACATTAAATTTGATCTAATTCTAAATTTACAAATAAAATCATCATTCCCGAACGTTACGTAATATAACTAGTTAAAAGGTTGTGGTTGAATGATACAAATAAGGATGTAATGTACTTTTGCAATGGTCAGGTTTCCAACACTAAGGAATCATTTTTTTGAAACAATTTGTTCATTGCCAGTGCATATAAATGGACAACAGCGTGCCTAAAATTCATATTTTGTAGGAAAACTTTTCCATAATAATCCACTTTATTACAATAAAATAAAGGTTAATTCATATTCTAATGTCCACGTTGGACAACAACTCAACAAGCCAATTTTTTTTTATATATTTTCTTAAGTGAATTATTATGTGACATGGAAGTTTATTAAGGGGTCGCTTGGATTGAGAATAAATATTTAAGGTAGTAAAAAAAGTCAAATTAATGTAACAAAGGTAATTAGATGTGCAAATCAAGTTATTGAAATGATTTTGATAGAGGTAGAATCGGAGTAGATTAAAAAGGATGAATAGAAAAAGAGTTTCATGTCACTCGTTTGGAGGTAAAGAATTCCTCCACCTCCCCCTAGGGTAAATTTATACCCTAAAATAAGGGAACTTATTGTTATTTTCTCTATTTTTTCATTACGTTCTAATTCATCCTTCCAATTCTCCAACAATCAAATACCTTTAATCATCTACCTAACTAACCTTAAATTCCTACTTTGACTTTTATTACTCCTTAAAAATTTACTCTCAATTCAAGCGATCCCTAAAAGTACACTATGTCAAATAGTAGCTTATAAAAAATTAGAGAATTAAAAAATAATAAATAAATTGATATAAATCACTATTTGACTTGGCGTTTCACTAATATATATACAAATCGCTAAGCCATTTAATTATGGCTGCAATTTCATTTTGCTATTTTCATAATACTTTCCCTTTAATCTCTTCACAAACAAATTCTTTGGGCATTTTTTGTTTGAATTCAAGACTAAAATTCGACTTTTGTCATACTTAAATCTTCTAGAACACTTAATTTCACGTATTTTATAATTTTTTTTAAGTTTAATTACGACTTATATATATATATATATATATATATATATATATATATATATATATATATATATATATATATATATATATATATATATATATATATATATATATATGATAAAAGTCATGATCAATTTAAATAAAATCCTAATATTGCACATAATAGTTAACATGATTTGAAAAAGGATTTGTGTTTGCAAGTGGGACCACAAGCAACAAAACTACATAAGATTACTTCCAATAAGCAGCAATTGTTATCAAAAAAGCAACTTATCATTTAACATCCTCAAATAAATAAATTGTACCACTTTATAAATTCATGTACGCAACCAAGTGGATATATCCTCAGTTTTATATTATACTCCATTCATTATATTTAACTTTTCTTGAATTATATATATTTATAAATTATAAAGTTAATATTTTTAAAGTAGGTGATTAGTTGGTTCAAATAAGATTTATATGACTATATTTTTTCTATATGTTAGCTGCAAAATATAAAATAAGCTTAATTAACTAATAATATACATAATCAATGTAGCAAATATTTCATAGCGTGGAAAATATTTGACTATGAACATGGCTGGTTTTAGGGGTATCTCGGGTAGCAGACCACCTAAGGCACCTTGAAATAAGGGGCATCGAATATTAAATGGCGAGCAATACTTGTTAATTGATTTTTTTTGTAAATTTGTATATTTGAAGTAATATAATATTACAATATATTTTTTCTTGAAATATTTTTCTTGAAGTGGTAAAAGATTTTTATCTTTTACTATAATAAAACCCCCTTTTAAAAGGCATTAAAAATTAAATAGAGTCTCCAATATTTTTGCTCCGACTATGATTATGAAATATTTGATTTTATCTAAGCTAAGATTAGGATTCTTTATAGACGTTAATAAATGACCAAGACCAGATTTTGTTTATCTTCTCTGATTTTGACAATATTATATAACTAAAACTACTCATCTCATTATCCGTCTCAATTAAATAGTCTCATTTACTTTTGATATAAAAATTAAAAAAAATTAAATATAATTAATAAGTAATAAGGTATTTAGAAAAAAGAAAGAAAACATAGCAAGTAAAAGCGGTGTAGCCATATCCAAAAATAAAAATAAAACAAATTTATTCTATTAAACTAAAACGAAAAATAAGATAAATTAAGTGGGACCAAGGAATGTACTATTCTATAATTCTATACCCTACCTTGATCTTCCAAAGATCTTGTGGGATTTAATGCCACTTTCAACATCCATGACAAAAAACATACGAACCGGTGGTAACTACAATTTTGAACAATTTTTTTAGAATATCCAACTTAATGTACAATCAAATGATTTAAAAAAACATTATCGTATATTATATAATTTTTTAATAATTTTCCTACAATAATATTAATTATTGATTAATCATGATTTAAATCAAATTAAAGGATGTTTTCCTAGAAAATCTCTTACATGTTAAAAATTAAATTATAGGTGATTTATAAGACATAAACTAAAGTTGATATTATTCTAGGAAAATAATCCTCTAAGTTGGTATTATTCATTATTAATCAATAATTTGTATTATTGTAGGAAAACTAACAAAAAATTGTATTATTCGAGGTAATATTTTTCCTTTCAAAAATAGAAATATTGAATAATATTTATAATTATTATATCATCCTATTTAGTAGGTCTGGTTGAATCCAATCCTGGACTCCATGTTGTCTTGAGCTGTAAACCGGGTGGGATTGAGTTAGATCGGGTCAAAAATTTAGGAACGAAATTTTAAATGGACAGGGGCGGATTAATGTCCTTATAGACTTGACCCCACCCCCAACCATTTAAAAAAGAATATTCAATGATTTTAGTTCGATTTTATGATGTCATATTAAAAATAAAATTCATGAGAATATATTTATGAACACAAATTCTTACTTGAGGCCGTCTATATAATAAACGTCTTAAGTTTTTTGCTGGCGCATTTTATAAATTTTAAAAAAATACTAATTGGTGGTTTTGTAAGTTAAAAGAAAGATATGGATTGAGTTATTGAGAGTTTGGTGAAGATTGCCCATAAATTGCTTAATACTTCGTCCAAATACATTTGTTTTATAATCTATATAGTTTGACTAAATAAATTTACTACATTTTAATTTTGTATGTGATACTCAATACTTTACTTTTTTTTTGTATATATTATATCAAAATAACCCTACCATTTTAACTCACAAAACTCATTATCTCTACATTAAAACTAAATAAAGCAAATTTATTAAGACAGACACGAAAAAGTAATTGAGAATAGAAATTTGAAAATTTGGACCAACTCCTTCCTAATTTTTGGTAATTCATTTTAGTGAAAACTCCTTTTAGATGGCAAAGTATGAGTACCGTTAGAGAAATCAAAACAATTAGGTGAACCAAATTATGATTATGTATTAGTTCTAAATTGACTTGTGTAATTATTTGGTATTATGTAAACACTCAATATTAGAGACTGCTTATTTTTCGGTTGATGTCAATAATAGTAGTAGTATTTTTTATGATCAATTAAATCTTTGAATTGATATAAGAAAAGAAATAAACATAAACATATGTCAAGTTTACACTATAAATTATAATGTTTCATAAGATATTCGTATCAAATAATGTTTGATCATAAAATAATATTAGAAAATTCGAAGCGTTTTATAGACACTATAAAAATATTTTATATACATATACATATATATATATATATATATATATATATATATATATATATATATATATATATATATATATATATATATATATATATATATATATATATATATATATATATATATATATATATATATATATATATATATATATATATATATATATATATATATATATATATATATATATATATATATATATGGGAGAGATCCAACGAGAAGGGGTCTCAAAATGAGAAGGATGAGAAGGATTTATAGCCATTGATCCTATGAAAATCTAACGGATGAAAACCACAATCGCTGCTTCATCTTTCTTCTTCTTCTCCATTTTTATGTCATAATTAAAGGTTACTATGTTTTTAGAATATGATACTATGTTATAATTAAAGGTTACTATGTTCAGTTTAAAATATACTATATTCTGTATAAGATTAAAAGAAGACAGTAACTATACATAATCATAGTAACCTTTTTTTATAACATAATATCTGTTTCTAATAACATAGTATCTTTAAAAAATGATATATTGAACCGGTTAAGTATCAAATAAAATTGGTTAATATTACAAATTGAACCGCGTGCAACTTAAAAAATGAACAAATTAAATCTATCCATTGATCTAAAAAATGAACGCTTCAGATTACTTCTCACCCTTCTCATTTTGAGACCCCTTCTCATTTGATCCTATATATATATATATATATATATATATATATATATATATATATATATATATATATATATATATATATATATATATATATATATATATATATATATATATATATATATATATATATATATATATATATATATATATATATATATATATATATATATATATATATATATTATATATATATATATATATATATATATATATATATATATATATATATATATATATATATATATATATATATATATATATATTATTGAACCCATATCTAAATAATAGTCCATATGAGACATATCTAAGAAAAAAATTATCATTTTGATTAAAAAATTGAGTTGGGTCCACAATAGTCCACTTACAATATGGAAGTTGAGATTGAACAAAAATAAATGACATGTGACTAATAGTTGTCAATTTTGAAATCTATTTGGTAAGAAGAACAAGAATTGGTCCATTACTTTTGGACTAATCCTTATCCTCTTTAATTTTTAATTAATAAAATATAAAATATTAGTTTGGATAGTATAGGCAATAAGCACAAATGAAATTAATGGCATTATATATTTGGTTTAGGTTATACCAAGAATTCCATTCAAAGACAAGAAAGATTAGTTAAGTTTATAGGTTAGGTCTATTTAAATTATTATATTAATTATGTTCATCTACCTTAGCATAACAAAGTAATATAGATAAAATAGGTATAGTGGTCACTGGTCAGTGGATAGGGTTAGATAATGGGATGAGATTATGGGAGTATTCAAGCAAAATGACATGTATTGTGGATAATGCTACATATTTTAATCTCTAAAATAATAACTTTTCGTACCAATTTATTAATTTGAAAAATAGATATTTATAGTTCAATTGGTTGTCCGCTATGAATAATCCTATCTTTAGATTGTTTTCCTATAATTCGATATTTGTCCGTTGTTTCTTGTGAATAATTAAAAGTTTATCCTATTATTACCTGTAATTAGCAATATGATATATTGTAGCTAGGCAAATATCCGATTATTAGAACATAATCGTAAAGTGATATTATTCACAAATGGATGGGTGAATTTGGATTGTTAATGTCAATTTTTCTTTTTTTTTCTTGTTCTTTTATGGCTAAAGTGTTAGTCACTTGGTGTTGTCGAAATTGCAACATGGGATATGTGATAACTATTAAGAATTCGAGGGTTTATTTAATTATATGGATAATATTAAAATAGAAATAACACATATTGATGGAAATTAAATTAAGTGGTGGAGACATTTTCATCAAAACAAAAATGTAGCAAAATAAAAGAAATAGACTAAGATTTAAAGTTTGACAATTTTAATGGAACAGAAAAAGTATAAATCCAGTTAACATTTTACATATTGTATATGTGTTTACAAGAATTTGAAATTAATAGCTTAATTAATTCATGTAAGTGTTTAGAATATGATTAGAATAAGTATTTGTCCTCTCCCTATAGGAGAATTGTTCTACCCATCTATTGGGTTCATTCTACCCATATATTGGGTTTTGATCTCTCTCTTCGTGAGACTTTGGAGTTACGAAGTTTGGTTTGTAATTGATTTGTGGGTAGAGATTCATGTGATGATGCAGAAGACACTAAAATTGCAATTACTATCAACTACATCAAATTCAATTCTATCTCAAGCCTACAATAGATCGAAAGACCCCCTCGTAGAAGGCTGTCTCAAACAGCGATGTAGAAGAGGATGTTCAGAATTGTCAGATCTCATATACAACGATCGTAGTTTTGTTAACTTTGAATTATCTTTGGTTAAAGTTGTTATGTACTTGTTAATTTTTATCTCTGATGTAGATGTCGTATGACTCTTTATTAATGAATCAGGTATTATTCAAAAAAAAAAAATCATGTAAGTGTTATATTTATATGATTTTTCATCCTTTTTTATACGCTACGTAGAAGTATTTCCATGCTATTTTATTTTTTTTCATTATATATTACGTTTGTCTTGGTGTTCTTTGTCTCCAACTTATTTGTATGTTTTTTTTAAGGTCCAACTTAATTGTATGTAAATTGGTATAAAAGTGGAATTAGAGTTCTTTTTAATGATCCATGAAAAACAATTCTAATAGAAAAAAAAAATAGTTGAGCAAGCCTTAGATCCGACCGAGTATTCACCGGGAGCAACAATTTTGGGGCAAAAATCTAATACTCGTATTTTGATGATAATCGTGTAAAACGGTCTCTTTAAAAGACTATCTTTAGTTCTGCCAATCTAATAGTAGTTTTTTTTAAATATTGTAAGTAGGTATTAAGAATGATATAAGTAGACATTTAAAAAATTAAAAGTAGGCATTAAAATACGGTAAGTAGCCATTTTCAATGGACTGGGCTTGAGATATGTTTCTCAGAGAGATGGTCTCTCAAGAGACTAGCCGTAACTTTTAAGTATATAAGTTAGAATGAAGTAGATGAAGTAGCATTAACAATTGTTAAAAGATCAGTATCAAGATTACCAGTTATTTTTTAGGTAAATTGCATGTGACTTGTACACGTTATACTTAATGAAAATTTAAAAATCTATCGTTAACTAGTAGTTTTTAACAAAGAAATAACTTTTTATAGGTAGTTAATGAAAAAATAATTTAGGTAGTTTTTGACATAAGTTTAATTTTTTTTTTTTTGTCAATTTTTCCATAGAATTATAAAAAATTAATTGAATACATAACTGCTCTTGTTACAGAATGTTACTTGGTGAGACAATCTAAAACCAAAAAGCTTTATATTAAATGTTACAAGAAGCTTATATTTTGATTTTCTCTTTGATTTGTATTATTTAAACTTTCAGAGAAACTGTCTCTTACAACAATGTATATATTAAATGCTATCTCCCAAAAGCGAATCATACAAACAAACATTTATGTATCAGTCAGGTTAGATTTTTGATTTTATTTTGATATAAAGTTGCTTTGAAAATATCAACCACCATATAAAAGTGTACACTAGGAACAAATTCTTTTAAATTTCCATTTAAATATTAGTCAATTATATCCACCAAAACAAAATACTAAATAATGGTGGAGAATGGAGGAGAACCAAATAAGAATATATATGTTGATTTATTGAATCATTAAAGTAAATAGTGAGAAACTTCCGGCAGGATTTCCTGCAGAAATTTCTATGTCAAAACATACGAAGTTCATGTACCTAATTCTTGGTAGAAAATTCCGGATATCCAATTCATGGATTTGAGATACGTCTTTCAAAGAGACGATTTCTTAAATTTCTTAAAAGATTAATTGTTAGTCTGATGGTCAAATGTTTTTCCTTTTCAACTTATGATAGGGGTTTGACTTTCATTATCAATAAAAGTTTTCTTTTTGCTTAATCAGTAGGGATCTTCTGACATAAACTCGAATATAAACAGAGATATCTAGTTTTGTTTTTCCATAAATTTTGTAAGAATCAATTATGTTCATTGACTTGGTAAATCTTCAAAGATAAAGTCAATGATGGCTTTTACTTTGGGTGATTGAAGTTCTCGTAAAGGATGCTTATAGAACTTTTATCAATGAAAAAAGAAGAAAAGTTGGGCAACTAATTTTTAGGTCAACAAGTCAATTTAATTATGTTTTTGTCCGAGACCGGACACAACTAGTTAACACTAAGTTTGGTTAATGCTTAGATGAGTCTGAGAGAGTGTTTGTTGAGTGAAAGACTTGTCTTTACTATTTAATCCTTTTATAATAAGATCACTTTGATGAGCTAGTCTAGACAAGTAACACATGTTAGATGGCCCAAAGTTTGACTCTGTAGACCAGCTCCAACGCTCATATCATTGAGTATAACAGACGAGTACCTAGGAAGCGTAATCGTGTTACCCTGACTTGGATGAATCTTGTTAAGGTTTGTTTGTGGTGTAAGGCCTTAATACTGTTCTTAAAATATGTAAGAAGAATAAATGAGTTAGAGTTTTGATACCTTGATGCGAGGGTATTTATATCAAATGACCGACTTGTGAGCCATGAAAACCCTAGTTTACTAAGAAACGTCTTTCTTAACCTTTGTGTGTATCGTTGGCCCATTCTCTATGGTCACACACACAACTTAGTAGAATACTTCTTACTTCTTTATCATAGACATGAAAAATATAATGGTCTACAAAGAGAAGATTTAATCCTAGAGGGTTAATATTGTAGTACTAGTATACGTTTTTATCATGGGCTTCAGTATGCTATGTAAGAGAGTTTATCATATTAAGCTAGCCTTTGTATAGAACAGCATAATACAAACATTTTTGATCGATTCCAATTTCTTCAACTTGGTCTCTAACATAAACCGATCACATACTACCCATATCTAACTAATTCGATCGAGAATGACCCATCACAAGACATAGATGACAAATAATCAATCCAAACAGTAACCGAACTGATACACCTACCCAAAAATGAACCAGTTATCCGATTACCTCTAGTTACAAGTAAACCCAATAAGTACTTCTACTAGTTTCAGCTGTTATGGCTCCTAAGTGCAAAAACTGATCACTAACTAGTGCAGTAACTCGATGTGCACAAGTATAGGAGGCCTAGAGTTGTGGTTAGACGCTACCTCAACGCATCTCCATGGTTTGGCCAAGACGAAACTTCAATAAAAGCTGAGTATCTTTTAAAAATGAAGTTTTAAGAGACACGAAAACGAATAATGAGCTAACATATGCTCTTTATACTGATGTTATATTTGCTTGTACTTCCACATCTCCCACATTATCTACTTGTTCTAAAATGGAAGCTGTGCACTTCAAACAATTAAACACAAAACAACTCGAAACGTCGCAATACATTCTATTAGTGATAGGAATACCAATCAACTTAGTCAGAAGTGAAGTATTAAATAAAATCTGATCAAACCAAAATTGGCCTCGGCAAAATCCACTTATAGTCACTAATTAGAATCTAAATCTGCCGAATTATCAAGCTGCCAACCCAAACTCAGTGCAAAATTGCTCATAACAGAAGAGATCTAATGCTACATAGTAATGATCAGAAGCATACATCTGTATGAAAGATGAGACGAGAATAACCATTTTCAGCTCATCACCCCCCCTTCTTTGACATATCGACAAAAAGATAATGTTTAACGCTTTTGTGCAATACATCCTTGAGAGGTTACCACAGACTCCTGCAACAGCAAAAGGCAAACACTTCTAATTGAGGCTACAGCTGGTAGAAAACGCAAATCAAACAAAAGATTGGAATCATCAAGATGGAAAAATGGCAAATGTTTACGGTGGAGCAAGCAGCATGCGCTATGTAATATGGAATTTGCAAAAATTATTCTTTCATAAATTACTGACATTTGGGCGAATTACAATCAGCATCGAGCATAGCTAAACTATCTATCAGTAGTTATCGATCAATGTTGCAAAAATTTTGAAATTTGAAAAGGAAAATGGTGAGTTAGAACTGAAAAACAAAATCCATTAGAAAAAATGATAGCAAAATAAATTTAAAAGTTCAGCAACATGGAAATGCCAAATAATTTACCGATTGTACAAGGACTCCAAATGGATAAGAAAAAGATAACAGCAAGCACAACAGAGAAAGAACAGATATACACAAAATTGCGAAAACCAAATTTGTATTAGAAAATTGCACGCACAAACACAATTAAATAAGAGAATGAAACTTTACCATAAAAGGAAATAAATAAGACACTGAAAAATTGTCGTGAAGGATGAACCAAACATCAATCTCAATCATCCAGGTAGTAATAAGTTCCAGCAGATTTCTGCTCCCTATCCTTTGTGGATTCTAGCTTATTAATCCTTGGACGATAATTAGTAGGGTCTCTTCTAAATGTGATATCCAAATGCTGTAATTTCCAAGAGAATGGTAAAAGGTTACAATCATATCAGTTCAAAACTAACGTAAACAACATAAACTAATATCGGAATGTAAACTTCCCAACATTGATATAAGTTAATTTTCTAGCTAATGAATATCAATCATGGGTTCAATTAAATCCAAGACATTATCAAGAGTATCAACAAAAAAAAAGAACAAAGCGACTTACGGATAAGAAAAGATTCATTCCGGTCAACAATGATTGAGGAGCATTTGCAGTACAATCCACTGATGGCACCCCTTCATACACAATAACTCTATCAGCTAGATATGTTGCCATTATAAAATCATGTTCGACAACAAATGCAGTCTTCTTCGCATGGAGAATAAATCTCTTTATAACTTTTGAAGCCACAATACGTTGCTCGGAATCCAGGTATGCACTTGGTTCATCGATCAAATAGATATCTGCTGGCTGCATGATTACAAATGCTCAATATTAAACATGTCATTATTTTGAAAAACATTTATTCAACTATTAAACAAAATCAGAACAGAGGTTAGTAGTCATGAGTTCCATTAAGAAAAAAATGCTATTACACAAACACCTACGCAACATCAACAATGCGCAAGAACTTTCATACTAATCAAGAGTTGTCACCGTCTA
This sequence comes from Amaranthus palmeri, assembly GCA_019776075.1. Lineage (NCBI taxonomy): Eukaryota > Viridiplantae > Streptophyta > Magnoliopsida > Caryophyllales > Amaranthaceae > Amaranthus > Amaranthus palmeri. Next base: position 1,382,108 of record JAAKBH010000022.1, read on the forward strand.
TCTCCGCAAAATAAAGTGGGAGATAAAATAATATTACAGGTAAATAAGAAAGTCCTCAAACACACAAGGCTTACCTTTCCAAGGCACAAAGCTAATGCAACTCTCTGCAATTCTCCACCAGATAAATTCACAACTTCTTGATCCATTAACTGCTCAATCTGCAGAGGCTTCATAACATCTGACACAAACTGGGGATGAAGATACATATCCCTTATCTTTTGATGTAATAGGTGCCTCACAGTATTTTGGAACTTTGGACTGATCTTCTGGGGCTTGTAAGAAACATTGAATTCAGGTATTTCCACATCAGAGCCTTCCACAGTATCAGGCTTCAATAGACCAGCCTGAAAATTACGATGCAAGAGAATTTAATATCCTGAAACACAAAACTATTGAGCAAGCCACTACACATTCTCAACTATTCCTTGAGGAGCATACCAGCATACGAATAAAAGTTGTCTTCCCTGTTCCATTTTCTCCCAACATCACAATAATCTGTGAATCTGTAAATTCACCCTCCATAACACGAAGCTTAAAACCACCTTGAGTTTTACTCATGGTGGGGTACTTGTATCGAGCATATGTCTCAATCTCCTCAGCATTATCTTGAGGTGTCTCAGCAACCTACAAAATTAAAGATGAGACAACTAGAAAAGAAGAGTAAGCAATGATGAACACATACTTAGAGGACAAAATACCTTAAAAGTAAGAGATTCATCGCGGAAACGAAGATTCTCTGTGGGTACAAATCCAGCCAAGAATATATTGATTCCTTCTCTAACAGAGAATGGCAGAGTAACAACTCCATATGCACCCGGTTTTCCATATAAGCAGCAGATGAAGTCAGAAAGATAGTCTAAAACACTAAGATCGTGCTCCACCACAATGACATAGCTGAAAAGGAGAGAGCAAAAAGAAAAAGAGCTTTTAAATAAGGCATCTTCTGGCACAAAAAAATTATAGATGGTCAAGCATGATGTATACAACAATACCTATTTGGCCTAAGCAATGATCTAACAACTTGGGCAGCTTTAAGCCTTTGCTTCACATCCAAATAACTTGAAGGCTCATCAAACATATATATTTCAGCACTCTGTATAGCCACAACTGCAATTGCAAACCTCTGCAGTTCACCACCTGACAGATCTCCCACATTACGATCCAAAACTTTACTCAGCTCCAAATCTTCACAGAGTTCAGCCTTCATATCTCTCTCATCTTTCTGCTCTAGAACCTGGCCAACATTTCCTTGAACTGCCTTTGGAATATGATCCACATACTGGGGCTTGATGATAGCCTATAAATGAATGTCTTGGTGTCATACTCAAAGCTCCAAAGTGTAAAACACTATTTATTGATACAATATAAAATGAAAAGCCCTTCCCCCTTTGAATTAAGCACACAGCTAAAATGATTTTCCAACAGGCAACTAAATTCCAAAATAGCCATAACAAACTATTTTCCCTAATAGTTTTTAAAAGATATGCCCCTTCAATATTCCCTATGCTGCCCTTGTATCGACCTTTCAGCCCCTTGTATGTAATGTTCCATGCATAGCAGTCAGCAAGAAGGCATAAAAGATCCAACTCTAAAATTACAAAAGCTAATCACATGACATGAAAACACATCTTATACTTCAACATAGAATTAAGAAAGCATTAAGAAAGTAATTTAGTAGACAAGAAAATCATTAACCAATTTCAGTAATTCAGGCAAAGCAAGGATGTGAAGTTAAATTAATCCTTCAACGCAATTACCTTCAGATTATCCTCCAATATGCGTGTGAAATAATTTTGCAGTTCTGATCCACGAAAGTATGTTAAAATTTCCTGCCAGTCAGGTGGGTTCTGTAGAAAATATATTCACCGTAAATAAAAGATAAAAAAGAAAACCACCATTAAAAAAAAAGAATCGGCTTTATTATGCACATTACATTGAACCTCCCCAGATTGGGCTTCAATTTTCCAGCCAATACTTTTAGAGCAGTTGACTTCCCAATACCATTTGTTCCAACCAAGCCAAGAACCTGACCAGGTCTCGGGACAGGTAGCCTGTGATTGAATATTTTCACGTTTAAAACCAAAAAGAATATGAAAATATTATATCAAGGACCTTACATAAACTAACCTATGTAACTTGAATGTATTGGCACCATAACGGTGAGTTGTATCCTTGTCAAGATCTTTCGGGAGATTAATAATCTGAATCGCTTCAAAAGGGCATTTCTGCATACACAAAAATTATTAGCTGCACTAAGCAACAAACAATGTAGTGGTACATAGAGGATGAGTGAGGATGAAGAAGTGTGATTTTACCTTGACACAAATACCACATCCAATGCACAGTTCCTCTGAGATAAAAGCAAGCTTGGATGCCGAAGTCACCTCAATACATAGTTTCCCTGAATAGAGAGTGATGAACAATTAGAAGAGAGTCACATACTAACATGCACGAGTCACAAAATTTACCAGTACCCATGTATAAGTGGAGTCATGAAAATACTAGAGAAACATAATTTTGTTTTTCCCAAATATTAGTTGCTTCCTTGAATAATGAAGCCCCCTATCCATCACCATAGCTCAGTGATTGGATGCACACATGTGGGAAACTTTATCAGCCTCACTCCCATCAACCCACACGGCTATGACCACACATGAATAAAAAAAGGCTAGAATTACAGCAGCAACAGCACCACCACTCCCACACTCCACCCGGCTCCCTCCTTCCATCGAAAAAAGTACTTATTCAGGGATAAAAATTGAATATCCAAGCATCAAGATGAGTGACAATGAATAAACCTCAGAATCAATATTTCAGGTCAATCAAATATTAATATAGTTAAATTTTCATCTCCACATCTTTAGTAAACAAAATGCAATTAAGATGATTATCACATAGATGGCAGAATGGAATGTATGAAAGGGTAAAAACCCTCAAATTCCCAAAAAAACTCTAGCGAGTAGGCACAACATTAACACAAAAATTAGTGTGGGGGTGAGCTGAAATAACACCATGACACCAAAATGATGGATTGGGTTACAGAAACAAATACATACCTGTCTTAACAACAGGACAGCTCTTCTTACACTCCTGACGGCATTTTTTAGGCTTACACCGATCAGAGCTCACAATTGCAATACGAGTCAATCGATCCGACATGCTGCCTTCAGTAGTTTAAAACAAAAAAAGTGACCTACCAACCTACAGCAATAAAGGGGCAACAAAAATTAACGACAATGACAAAACACTATGAACTAAAAAACTTAAACAGCTCAAAAGAACCTTCTCAACACAAGAAAGCACCAAAAACTAAAAAGAAACTAACTTTTACAGATTAAAACTAATTATTCTTGATCAAAACCGAGTTTACTGATGAAAACTCACTTCTACTTAGTTTAAGTTTGGCAAAATCTCCACCGTAATTTCCTATCCGCAATTAATTGCTCAATGAGAAATCAGTAAACACTCCATGACAATCAAAACAAAGATTCTAGGGTTTTATCTTAAGTAATGGACAGTGACAATATTAAGCAAACAATCAGAAAAGATAATCTGATAGCCGCCACCATTAAAGTCGATTGCCCTAATTTAATTGAAAAAAAAATTATCTGAATTTTGTGAAAAATTATAGGTCAATCAAACGTCAGAAAAAATCGATTGAGAATGTAAAACAAAATCAATCAAAACAAGAAATAGGCATGACGGCATGAGGATTCAGATCTAAAGAAATTCGACAAAAAGAGAGAAATCAATTACCAGTGAAAAGCAATACAATCGCACCGCCGGCGGGGAGCTAGGGTCTGATGGGCGGCGAACGATGCGCTCGTTTGCCTGCTTGCGTTTTTGTGAGGCGTCAATTTTATTCGACAAAACGTAACCTGTAGAAGATACAAGGTAGAGTTTTGCGTGACTATAGTGAATATGAACCGAAGTTGAAAATGAATTAGAACTCAATTAACTTTTTAAAAAAAAAATTAAAGCAAAAGAAATTTTATTTGTTATAAATTGGCATAATATTTAGTTTTTTGGAAATTCCACATGGTAGCATCCAGTTTTAATGAAATGCCAGTGATAGCACTTTTTTAAGAAAATTCCACATAGTAGCATCCAGTTTATGCACTATCTAATTGCCGTAGCATTTTCCATTAAGTTCTTGTTAGATTCCGTTAAATTCATCATTTTGTAAGTTTTTTTTCCACATGGTAGCATCTAGTTTTTGTTTAATTCACCATTTTAATGTTTAATTCGCCGTTTAATTCATTAACGCTCATAAATGTTTAAATAATTTATAGAAAAATTATGAGAAACTATATAATTAGGTCGAAACAAGTACTTATTCGCCTTTTTTTCGATACATAAACCGAAAAAAGATATTTGGCGTCATTTTTACCTATCACAACGATTTTTTATTTAAAAACAGACGTTGCAATTACCCTTATGGGGCAACTCTTTCGAAAATCCGGTCAAAACAAGTACTTATTCGTCTATTTTTCGATACGTAAACCTAAAAAGATATTTGACATCATTTTTACCTATCATTACGATTTTTTTTGAAAAAATGGTTGTTGCAATTACCCTTATGGGATATCTCTTTCGAAAATTCGGTCGAAACAAGTACTTATTCGCCTATTTTTCGATACGTAAACCGTAAAAGATATTTGACGTCATTTTTACCTATCATAACGATTTTTTTTTTGAAAAAACGGACGTTGCAATTATCCTTATGGGGTAACTCTTTCGAAAATCCGGTCGAAACAAGTACTTATTCGCCTATTTTTCAATACGTAAACGAAAAAGATATTTGACGTCATTTTTACCTATTATAACGATTTTTTTGAAAAAACGGACGTTGCAATACTTTTATGGGGTATCTCTTTCGAAAGAATACTTGTTGCGACCAATTAATTAAACATAAAAATGGTGAATTAAATATTAAAATTAATTTTCTGTAAAATTATTTAACATTTATACTTTTTCCTTATAATTATTAAACATTTATGGACGTTAATGAAGTAATCGGTGAATTAAACAATAAAATGGTGAATTAAAGGTCAAAATGGTGGATTAAACAAAAGCTAGATGCTACCATGTGGAAAAAGCTTACAAATTGATGAAGTTAACGGAATCCAACAAGAACTTAACGGAAAAAGCTACGGCAATTAGATAGTGCATAAACTGGATGCTACCACGTGGAATTTTCTTAAAAAGGTGCTACCATTGGCATTTCATTAAAACTGGATGCTACCATATGGAATTTCCCTTAGTTTTTTTATACAGCCCGTTTGGTCAGTGGTATTGAGCCGTCTCGCGATGAGATGGTTATAATAAAGAATTTGTCTATAATCTTTGAACACAAATTCTTGTTGGACTATCTCTAATTGGGTGTGCACATAAAGAAAAATGTTAAGTTGCTCGGTGAATATTAAGGATATTGTATGCAGAATGCAGGCCTTAGATAATGTATGTACTGCACGCTTACTCGATGGACATTAAGAATATTATAAGTAGGCATTTTAAGATATTAAGGATACATTAAGGATACGGTACTGCGGTAGGTATGTATTTAAGGATGATGTAAGTAACAGGGCCGGCTCAATAGGGGGAGCACCATGAGCTATTGCTCAGGGCCCCGATTTATAGAGGGCCTTATATTTTTTTTTCATAAAATATTAGTTAGAGTAATACCAAGTATTTAAGAGGATTGAAAATAGAAAAACTAACGATTACAATTTAACAGGATGATGATGATTATTATTTCTTATTGACTGACGAAATATTAAAAATGAAGCAATGAATATTAGAAAGAGATATCGCCATATCGGTTCCATATAATTGTAAAAATTAGAAATATTTTAATACATTATTAAACAAATTTACAAATACTAAAATGTATTAGAACATAATTTTAGTTTTTAGGGGCCCATAATTTATACGTTGCTCAGGGCCTTTAAAATGTCGGAGACAGCTCTGGTAAGTAAGCATTAAAGATACTATAAGTAGACATTTAACGATAATGAAAGTAGGCATTATGATTACGATAAATAGGTATTAAGGATGATGTAAGTAGGAATTAAGGATTATGTAAGTAGGAATTAAGCTTTAAAGCGTTGGGCCTGAGAGACGATCTCTCAGGAGAGCGCTTACACAGGCTATGGTTCAAAAGAGCAATCATGTGAAAACAAACTCAAAATCTTTTCCGCTAAGGTGGTACTTGCTCTCCAAGTGAGACAAAACTCGTTTTTCACAACAATTTAAAATTCACCAATCTATACACAATACATCTGTCTATACAATTAATCTATACAATCTACTAATGAAGATTAAATCAAGGCATATGTCAATTTTATAATGAAAATTTTTCCGCTTTTTCATATTCTAATTAGACAAATATTATATAGCATATCATTAATATTTTTCTGATTAGATTTTTTTTGAAATGTTTTTCTGATTAGATTTGTTTAAGCTATTAGTTATAAAGATTTTAAAACTATATCTTATTTACTAATTTTTTTTATTATATAAACAATCAATTATGGATTTTTATAATTATGGATTTTTATAATCAACTTAACTATGAAAATGATATGGATTTTTTGATGAGATTTAACTCATGGGTGTAAAATCCATATCATTCTCAAGGGTGTAAAGTAACTATGAGAATGATATGGATTTTTTGATGAGATTTAACTCATTTAACACTATAAATCATTCCCATAACCACCACTCAATACCACTGACCAAATGGCCGTAAAGGAGTTAGCTTGGTGCCTGGTTTTGTCAATGGAAAGATCCCTTTTGGGTACTTAGCCAAAATCTAAAAAAAGAAGTCAATCTTTATCCACAAAACTCCTAAAATTAGATTTGCATAGAATAAACAGAGAATTATCCCTGTCATTGGATACTTTGTTGGAAAAGTCATGAAAAATAAGTCTGATTATATGAATCATAATAAGAACATATACAAGAAATAAAAAGAATGTCAAATGTGAAATTGAATCGTTCGTACATGTACAAAGTTCATCGATGTCGATATGGCTCTATGTATAAATTCAAATGTCGGTAATTTGAAGGGCGCCTGGAACTGTCTATGATCTCATAAACAAGTTCAGAATAGCATGCCAATATCCATCCAACTGCCACACAACAGTTTTCAGTGAGCCACATTCAAATTGCAATATCAAAATGCACAATTGTAAAGTGAAAACTGTAAGAAAAATACATACCTGACCCAAAATACCCTTTCCTGTACGACCTTCGATGACTAAACCAACCGTGAGACCGAGCATTGCCCATGCTCCATTAATTGCCTCTATCTGACGTCTTCTCTGCAATCACAAGTAAGAATGTGTTCAGTTGGCTCATCTAACCTTAGATGATTAGACCAACCATGAGACCACACAGTGCTCATGAGTCCCGGTGGTCCATTAGGGTCCACGCACATGATTATATGATGGTGCGTGCTCTTTTCGATATTATAAGGCCAAGATTTAGATTAAAAGGGCGGCTCAAATTGTTTAACTCCGTGTATATATTAACTGTCAAAGTAAATACAAGTTCTATCCAACACCTAGTGCCACAACCATTATCAAATACATCATCATCATACCCAGTAGTGTATCCCATTCAAAAGAACTATGATCAGGGTTTGGGGAGGGAAGGAAGACGGTAACCAATACCGATAAAGGAGGATGCAGCCAAAAAGTATATTAATTTCCTTCAGGACTAGAGATCTCAGAACCGATACAAAGAGGTCTTCATTCGTTCGTATTTCCACTTTAGTCGACTTATTTGCAATCGTTCGCAACAGTCACAACTAATCCTAACTTAAATTGGTATTGATTTTGGGTCATTCCTCGTTTCTCTTCTGTCTTTTAACAATAGTTCCCAAAAAAATTATGAATAGGGAAATCATGGAGTGGATTTTAACACTAAAGAATGAAATCTCAAGCTGCTTTGATAATTTAGAGCAACTGACCCTCCAAATTAGAGGGCACGGTTGAAAATTTTACGCTATGCTACTAGTTTCAAATCACACAACTACAACGTTTTGACCTAATTGTCTATAATTCAGAATGAACATACAAATATGTCTCGAATCTCGATCCCTGATGGTTTTGCTTGACCAACAAAATTTCTCTAGATCAGACTTAAACATGCTTGCACCCTGCCAAAAAGATGAAAATCACAAACCTTAAAATTTTCTTTTGATTTAATTTCCGCTAATTGTTTCGCAGCTAATTTCTTTGCTTCCAGTGGATCAACCATCAGTACTTCTTTCCTAAAACTATCCTTTCCGGATGATTCCTGCATAACAAAGAGTAATTCGTTGATATAGAATTGTCATGCAGAAATTTACTTAAGGAAATTAGAGGGAGAGGGGAAATGAACGCATGCATGTGCAACATAAATCGGCACCTCACAAACCTAGGAGTAAAAGTTATCATAATCTAATCAACTGAAGAAAGCGACCAAGTATTGGACACTTTGTCTAAACCATCAAGAAGCATAAACGCTCTAGAATGTCGAAACCAACACTCTATTCGCACGGAAAAAAAGTGAAACTTTAAAATTGGGTTTGACAAAAGTTTGATTAACAGAGATTTTTCAAATAAAATTGCCCAATTTTTGTGTAATTTGATCCAACAACAAATCACATACCTATGCAAACCAATTAAAACCCCTATTATACAAGATAAGTCCTAAAATGCATACATTAGGATTGGCTAGCATACGAAATGCATGACCTCTCGTATGTGTTAACTGTCTTGAGTGTTGCTTCCCCACCAAATGCCATCTGAAAAGAGTAACCAAAGAAATATACAATTCAAGATAACCATCTCAAGAGAAAATAAAGAATAACATCTCAAAATGAAACATAAATCACATTTTACATAGACTCGTAGCATCAACAACAAAAATAATTCACAAACACAAATGAACATCAATGTACTTTGAACCTATTTTTAAATTCCGTTACTTAGAGGCAGAATGCAGAACTGAGATCGTGCAAAGAATATTACTATTAACAACAGAAGAAAAACGGTGAAAAAGGACCAAATAGTACTCATGGTCTTTTTATCATATATAAATATAGAATACATAGCAAATGGACTGGTTTTTTCGGGAGTTGGAGATAACAAGACATCGATAGAGACCTAATACAACACTGATAATACCCTGAAAATGGGATGCTTATGAGTCAACCATACCCTCATCGGCAAAAACTTATGACGCATACTATCTTAGTATACTCAAATAGAACTTTTAACGCATATTTGAGCTAAATTATTGTGGAAACGATAAGACCTTTTTTTTACATTGCTAAAGTCATTATCCTCCCCCCACCCCTACGTGACATCCAAATTGCATACATTGTCTTCCACTTAGCATAACTTTAAAGAATTAAAATGTTACAGCAACACTACAACCAATGGGCTTTTATACGAAGGAAAAGGAGGGAAAGGATGGGGAAGGATTTGAAGGGAAAAGGAATCCCTATTTTGGATAACAAAATGAGAGGGAAGGGATTTGAAAAGATTGAATGGATGCTTTTTGTTAAGGTATGAATCTTTCCAAAGTTGGAAAGATCTGAAAGGAAAACTCTCAGCTCCCTTCGCTTCCCATCCTAAACAAACAAAAATTACTTTCCTTTTATTTTTTTACCCTCCCTTTCCTTTCCTAAACAAACAAGAATTACTTCTCTTCCATTTTCTTCCCTCCCTTCCCCCTCTTTTCCTTTCTTTTATCTCCAAAATTGTTATCCAAACATAGAAGTAGGAAAGAGGCTCTTTACTTGTTTAACCTATTAGGAAAGACTTCATACATTCAGATCTACATATCAAGTGTGAGATCTGCATTGAGCGATAGTTGTGATAAAAAAGTGAGCGAAAACATCACTGCTTCAAAGGAATAGAAGAGCCTTTTTAAACTCTAGAGCAACGTGGAAGAGAAGTCGCATATCTATCCAGTAAACCAAGAGCCAATTCAACAATTCTACATCTCCTGTATTCACATAAACATATTGACACGAAACAAAGTGATCGAGTTCTTGCACACGCAGAATAACAGAAGCTCCATCCTAATTAACAAACTATTTACAACAAAAGGTTCTATCTAGTTATCACAGGATGCATTGCCTTGTTGTAAAGGGTGCTAAGTTCATAAGTATAAGACACCACAAGGACTACATAGTTATTATAAAACCTTAGTTCTGGGAATTTTTTGTGAATTTCATTAGGTAAATGAACCCCAAAAATCTATCAACAAGACATCAGCTTATAGTTATTCTAATCAGGAATTAACTTGAATCAAAAAAACTAGTCCATAACACTTTATACTTCCATAACTCAAGTTTGCAAAGCAATTCTGATCAGCATATGATTATAAAGTACAATCTACATTTTGCAATTCGCAAGTTGCTACAACATTTCCAGGGACTTGATCGGAGTATCGGACATACACAACTTTATCTTGTAGTAATAAAAGTGGGTCGTTTCCGATTGACCCTTAATTCCAAATATTCACAAAATTAGAAAAATAATAATCCTTCAGAGGCAAAAATTGAATTTCAAATTTTGCTTTTAAAACTTCAAGAATTGGGATGGCGAAAACCCTAAAGGTGCAAGAATTGAATTTCAATTTTTGTTTTACAGAATTTCTCGACAAATTGAAACATGGGGAAGAATTACTTACCCTCAATTGTATAATCCAACATCAAAATGTGCTCATTTCAAAGAAAACAAATACAAAATACCCAGAAAAACAATCAAGAAAAGTGAAATGATTAGTAAAAAATGGCTTACACGAGTACAGAAGCAGAAGGTTGGGTAAGGAAGGAATGGCGTGGAGTAGATGGGACAATGCTGCCAGTAATAGGAAAAGCTGAGGCTGCCATTTTTCAACTACTGGTTCAACCTATTTTCTTTTTCTAATGGTTTTAAAGAACCGGGTTAAGTTACTTTATGCGGCCCCTAATGTTCTATTATGGCTATAGATATGTCATACTCACGGGTGTGCAAAATGAGACCGGACCGGAATCAGACCGGACCGTTTGCATCCGGTTTGGTTTCCGGGTCTTACTTATTCACCATTTGGATTTTCGGTTGGACTGGATGAGACTGAATATACATAAAAGTAATTTTGAAGGGCACAAATTGTTGTGAGAGACGGTCTCTCCAAAAGACGCGTTAGAAATATATTTTGAGATCGTCTTTTTGAGAGACGGTCTCTCACAAGAATAGCTGTTTGAAGGGAAATAGTATTTACGATTATTATGTATATACTTATTTAAAGGGCTTTAAATATTTTATTTCCAACACAATAATTAATTTGCTAAATTATTTTAATATCTTTTATTTTTTAATTTATTTTTGGAATAAAAAATATTTACGGTCTAATCGGTCCAAACCCAGCCCGGACCGGAAGGAATTCGGTCTCTGGTCTTAGCATATTCGAGATTTCGGTCTTCTGGTCCAACCGATTCCGGTCTGGGTTTGGAGCGGTGAACACTCCTAATCATACTACATAGGGTTTGATTATCAGGGCAGTGTTTGTTTGATGGCATGTTACATGAAATTCGGTATTCGATTTCTTTTAGTACTAAGGTAGATTGGGGGATGAATCGAGGAGATAGAGGAGAGGGCGATCAAAATCGAATTTACTATAATTATTTGAGTTATCACGTATGGCATATTATTCTTATTCGATGAAAAGTGTTTTCATTCACATTAAATAAGAAGATTGATTGTTATATATTACAGACACAGGCGGATCTAGAGTTTAAACTCCTTGAGGTCACTAATTTATGAAAGAAATTTTACGGAAATTTTGTTAGAATTTCACTTGTAAAATGAACAAATAAATTTTTTTTTATTAATTCCACCAAAGTGCCATATACAAGCACAATAATTCCAAGGTAAGACAAAAGAAATATAAAAGCACTCATTTTGTAGAAAATTCATATTCATCTAAAAAGTTGAACAAAATAAATTAAGAAACGACAAAATATAAAAGTTGCAACAATTAAACCTCATGACCGGTGGAAACTCTAGAAAATTTATTTAGTAGAGTCAAAATGTAAATAAAAATCAGTAGCATTAATTAGTCAAATTCATAACAAAAATATATGAAATGAGTAGCATTAATTAGTCAAATTCATAACAATGGAGGAAATCACTAAAAAAAGTACTAGTAAAAATAAGGGTAAAATTATAAACATTATATACTATAAAAGGTAAAGGGTTCTGTGGTACATGTTATTTGCGAAAAATATTGTGCTGGTGGTAGAGACTACAGAGGAGGTTAGTAATAAATTGGATGAGTGGAGGGAAGTTTTAGAAGGCAAAAGGTTTCGCATTAGTCGTACGAAGACTGAGTATTTGCGTTGTGACTTTAGTGGGACATCACCGGTAGGTGAGCCAGGGGTGTCCATTGACGAAGATGTTGTTAAGAGTACGACTAAGTACAAATATTTGGGATCGATCATTCAAAGGAATGGAGAGATAGACGGAGATATAAATCATCGTATCCAGGCGGGTTGGCTCAGGTGGCGGGCAGCCGCCACCGCGGTGCTATGTGATCGGAAGTTCCTAAGTAAGTTAAAGTGAAAATTTTACCGTGTGGCAATTAGACCTGTTTTGTTATATGGGACAAAATGTTAAGATGGAAGTCATAGAGATGCAAATGCTGAGGTGGATGTACGGATGCACATTGATGGATCATATTAGGAACCAAGAGTTTACATTGATGGATCGTATTAAGAACCAATAGTTTAGAGACAAACTAGGAGTTGCACCTATATTTGGGAAAATGCGCGAAAATAGATTGAGGTGGTTTTGACATGTGCAACGAAAGACTTTCGACGCTCCTGTGAGAAAAGTCGAAAGCATTATAGTAAAGGGTAAGAGGAGTCGAGGAAGACCTAGGAGAACTTGGGACGAGCACATAAAAGTTGACTTGCATGAGTTAAACCTCTCTAAGGACCTGACTAGGGATAGGGGTAGCTGGAGGCATCTTATCCATGTCTTAGACTATTGATTTTCTTTAGGGTACCTTTTCTCTTTTTTTCTTTCTTGTTTCTATTAGCTTTATTGATTGTATTGTTCCCTCTTAGCTTTATAATCTTTTTTACGTATTTATTTTATTGATTGCGTTTTCTTTTTATCTCCCACAATGCAGGGGCTTCTCGGAATCTTTCTTGAGCCGGGGATACAATGGGTAGGATGTTGATGATGATACTATAAAAGGAAATAGAACAAAATACATTAACCAACCTAATAAAAAAAGGGTCAAAATAAATAAATGAGACAAAATCATTGAAATGAATTATTATTTATTTTAAGAATCGAGATTTCCTAGGGGCACGTGCTCCCATAGGCCCTTAGGTAGGTTTGCCTATGATTATAAAGCAAATAAAACAAACGAAGGAGTTAGAATACAAGGGCTTGACGACTCGTCGAGTCGAGTTGAGGGTTTCATTGAAAAGATCATTGATATCAACCCATACAATTTTTAATATGTGCAATCAGAAATACTAATAATAAATTATTGCATTGATAGATGTGTTTAATTAAATAGAACTATTTAGATGGATGAGAGGGAATGATACTTTCCTAATAGAATGGCCTTGTCATGCTTAACCTATGCCCATGTGACTTGTGAGTATGTGACTCTGAGAGAGCTAAAAATAGATTACATGTCTACGTCCTTCTCATTTAATTTGCAGCATTTTCTATATTTGATTCGTTCCACTTATTTGCATTATTTTATTTTTTGACTATGATCCACCACTTCTTTTTAATCTCATCCATACATTTAATTTTATTTTAATTTCAACCACACAATTTATTCTCTCCCTTCATTTATTACCATTATTTACTTTTAATCTTAAAAAAAATTAGAATTTTCTCCTTACTTCAAACTATATACAACAAGGGTAACCCATAAAAATAAAAAAAATTAATAGAATCGGAGAAATACAGTGAAGTATGTCAGGTACACATCTAGCCATGCCATGATGATTTGATTCTTATCAAAATCCCTTTATTTTAGACGACTTTTTAGGAAAACAACCTCTGATTAAAATCTCTAATCCCATTCCTTCCCACAAATTACATCTTCATACACCAAAAGTTTCAAAATCGCCGCAATTTCAATCGCCTAAATATTTCCTAAATTACCAATAATCCCTAAAACTATGCCAGATGATGAAATCCCTACAAAACCCCACAAATCTCGCTACCTTTTTTCAATCTTTCTTGACTCATTAAAGATCATCTTCTTAGAAAATCCTAAACTGTTCTTGATAATCTTCGCATTTACTACTTTTCCACTATCTATTCTCCTTACTTTCTTTACGATTTCGTCTGATATTCGCTTCCTTAAATCGCATCTCAATAGGCTCCAATGGCTGTATCATGCGGTTCCGATTTGGGTCGAGGCGGCTAATATACGAGACGAATCTAGAGCTGATTCTCGTAAGCTTCTTAATCTTCGATTATTCTATGGTGTTCCTATTTTTGCTCTTTCTTTACTATGTTTGGTTACTGTTGTGAGTTTAGCTTATTTTGGTTGCCGTAAGAAGAAGAAGCTGAGTTTGAGGGTAGCCATGGCTGCCTTCAAGCTCAGATGGACTCCCCCCTTACTTACTTGTATGGTCAACTTTATCTTATGGGTCGGGTGGAGCCATTTGGATCCGTTTTTCAATGGAGTCTATATCAAGTATTCATACTACTTAATGGCGGTGCAGGTTATGGTGGAAGTGTATATGATGGCCGTGATGGGTGTCGGGCTTGTTGTGTCTGTGATTGAGGGTCGGGTCGGGCTTGAAGCGGTGATGGCCGGGTTTCGTTTAATGAAGGGGAAGAGGGTTCATGGGTGGGTTTTATCGGGCTTCATACTGTTGATTTCGGGCTTTATAGGTAAAGAAATGGTTGGGGTGATGAACGGTGGGGATATGGAAGTTGGTGATACGTGGACGGCTGGGATGAAGTTTGGAAGTTTGTTTGGATTGGTGATTTTGTTAGGATGGTTTATCTTATGGAGTAATGTGGTAATGGTGGTATATTATTTTGAGTGTAGAAAAAGAAATGTAATTAAAGAAGATGAACAATTAGATTTAATTGATGATTATGATATTTAATGTCTTTTTGCTTTTTATTGCACATGCTTTTGGCATCTTGTTTTCATTTACTTTTTTTTTTTAAATCTTTTGATTGAGAATATATGATTTTTGATTGGTGTTTTTTTTTGGAAAAGTTCAAGAAAATGTGGGTTTTGATATTTTTTTGATGGTTCTTAATATTTATATCCTCATTTTTGTTTGACATGAAAATATTTTGAATTTAGTATGACTAATATTGATTGAATTCAACTTTCTATTTATATTATATTTTTCGGTTTTATTTCATAGTTATACTTTAATAGTAAAGATTATTTGTTATTCTTTCTTGTTTTATAGTTGTTCCGTTCTATAATATTTGCTACATTTTACTTTTTTACGCAATCCAATGCACAATTTTGATCATTAATATCTTAAACTACACTTATCGAAAAATAATAAAATTAAATATTATGAAAGTATGTGATTAGACGATTCAAACAAGATCCCACTTGACTATATTTTTACTTACACATTAGTCGCAATATGTAAAATAAGCTTAAATGATGAATAGTGCACAAAATAGAAATGCAGCAAGTATTTCGGAACGGAGGAAGTAATAGTAGTATTCTTCAAATATTGAAAAATAGTGAAGTTGAATTTTGTCAACTCATTTTAATGTATACTTTCATATATTAAATTTTCGTTATTTCTTAATATGTATATTTAAGATATTTGATTTATTGAAGTCGTGGCTGTAAAAATTGAAAGTGAATCTACCTAAATAAAAGAGTTAATTGCCAATTACAACCTTGAAGTTTAGAATTCTTAAAAAAACAGCCGCAAACTTATTTTTTCTTGGCGAATAAAAACCTTCAAATTTATAAACACGACATTGGTACAATCACTTTACCATATTCAGGTGCTGACCTGCTAAATGACCGTCGACCAAGATTATGACCTTTGAGTTTCAATAAAATTCCTTAATATAAACCTAATTTACCCAATTATCTCTAATTAGACCCTTTTCCCTAACCTCTCTCTACCCCTTCCTAATCACCACCTTTCCTCCACCCTAACACCACCTTTAGTGAAATGACTATATCGATGTCATATTCATAAAATTAAAAGCTATTGTTCGCAAAAAAATAGTTCACGACTAGATAATACTTCTATGAGTAATATAAAAGTCATGTTGATTTGTGCCTGTGGTGCCCGGTGACAAATTCATGGACAAATCTAACTATGGAACTTCAACTTGTATCTCATTAGGTCTCTATACAGTAGCACTTCCTCCGTTTCAAATTAGTCGCAACATTATAAAAATAACACTATTTATTCATTACTTTTGATTTATGATTTTTTTATATTTAGTAGGTTAAAATATAGTCAAGCGAGATTTTATTTGATTCGTCTCATCATCATCATCATATCCAGTGTAACCCGTTTATAGACAAACTATGGTTAAGATCTGGGAAAGGAAGATAGTACAAAGATTATTAATATCAAATTTTAATAACTTTTTTATTGTACTTTCTCCCTTCTGAAATATTCGCTACATTTTCGTTATTGACACTATTCATCGTTTAAGCTTATTTTATATATTGCGATGTGTAAGGAAAAACATAGTCAAGTGAGATCTTGTTTGAATCGTCTAGTCGCATACTTTCATAATACTAATTTTTTATACTCCCTTCGAACCAATTTAGCTGTCACATTTCCTTATTTGGAAAATTCATATTAATTGTCACATTTTCTTTTATGTCAATCTTTTTTTTTTACCTAAATACCACATGTTCACGCAAGTAAAGATCAAAATCCCCCCACTTTTACTACTTACAATACTCTAACTAACATCTTTACAATTAATTTAATCAATTAAAATGTTCCAACGATCACCCTTTTAATATAGCCCACACCGACCTTAATAACCCTGCACAAGCAAATGGGATAACTAAATTGGTTCGGATGGAGTAATTTTTAGACGTATATAATTCAATATATAAATAATCAAAATAACGCATTGGATTGCGTAAAAAGTCAAATATAGCAAGTATATTGAAATGAAGAAAATACAAAATCAAAGATACTAAAGATTGAATTGGTGTATTGTATTGCCTAAAAGAAATATTGCAAGTAAATTAAAACGAAAGGAACAAATGCATACTGTGTCTGTGCGAAATCGGATAAAAATCTTGTGTCAAGTCGTGTTTTAGACATGACATGTTTGGGCGGCCAATGTGTTAGCCTGACCAATAATTTAGTTTCTTCTTTTGGTTAAGGTCATAATTTATTCTTTTCAATATTTAACTTTTGGAATTTTTTCGGTGGCAACTTTTGGAATAGTATAAATTTCAGAAAAACAATTCACTACCGGTAACTCATCCTCATCTTACACTAAAAACAATTCAGTTTTTGGTATAAATGTCAAAAAAACAATTCACAACCGATAACCATCATCATCATCCCAATGAGTCGCGTTTACACTTCACATACGGCAAATTAGTATATGTAAAAACACTATCCATAAGCATAAGTGCAAACTTTATCCCTCCATTTCGACAATCTGCAAATGTCAAACAAAAGCAATAACGGCTCAACATAAAACACTCCGATCTCTCCCTCAATAAATAGCGTAGCGATTTATTCGAATAGAACCTCATATAGTTCATATGTATATGATCAATCTAATGATAAAACTCATTTGAGAATGACAAAACGGACTAACTCAAATGCACAAGAAGACGTCCAAACTCGAAAATCTTCAGAGCAAAACCTTCTAACAACAAGAACCTTATCTACCAACTTAGTTTCATTTTTCTAACACCTTATAATAGTTGATATCATTAAATACACTCCAAAACACCACCACAAATATGTATTCTAGATTTTGCTTATAAAAACAAATCATAATTCACCCAATTGACCCTATGGCTATGACAACCACAGAACAGCACAACCTTCATTTAAGAACATACATAAAAAATCACAACACATAGGAGTTTATCCAAGAAAGTTCGTACTTCTCAACCGAAGACACAACATCAATACCTCCTTATTTTAAGTTATTCACTCAATTTCCTAACGGCCCCACTCAATACCCTAACGCTCCGTTTTTAGGTGGTATTCGGTGGTAATGGAAATGAAAACTAGTGTAATTTTGGTTGAGAAATCTCTTGGCTAACTTCCAACTTCAACCATCTCGTTTTCTTCACAAAATTCATCCCAATGCGTTACAATCGGAACATGTGGTATTTAGTGGTAATGGAAATTTATAAAGAAAAAAAACCTCTTTAGCGATTAAAATTTCATCACCGTAAAAATGACATGGAACTTTGAGCAATACTCATATTAAAACCTCTAAACCTCCACTCAAAGGGATGTATCTTGGGATATTATCGAACCAAGTTAGTTTTCTCCAAAAAGATCTGCCTCTCAACCAGTATTACATAAACTCCTATGTTACTCAGACTTTTCATTTTGCTTCACGTACCCATATCCGATCCTTGATGCTCGGATATTGGTGTGGCACTTAGAGACTTCATTTAAGGCATAAAATTGAATATTTAGACATATCCAACACTTAAACACATACCAGCATCCAACATTGATACCCGAGCCCAAGTAACATAGCATAACTCGAACAATGAGTTTCACAATTTGCAAGGAATTACAGAACCAAGTTACTTTTCTCATTGTTCTCAGCAAACAACACTTCATTCTCTTTGCCAAGAAACCACAATGTCTAAACTCATATTGCTACCAAGTTAAAATGAAAAACACCTCAAAATGTGGGCTATTAACATCATATTACCCATATGTTTGAAAGGACAAATGAATCAACTTGCATATAGTGTAACTTGAATTTCACAATTTGGTTCCTAGACAATAAGAACCCTACACTAAATTAATTTCAATTTCCTAAAATAGCTTAAATCATTAAATACTCACTTCAGAAAGGAAACACATCATCAAATCCTAGAGCCCCCAATCCCCACAACAGTCATCAAAGTGACATATCTTCGGAAATCACAAAACTTAAGATTTTATTTCCATAAGAGTTAGCAACAGGAAACACATCATCAATTCCTTATTCAATAAATTTCATCATATCACTAATAAGTCAAAATTCAGTTAATGCTCATGTAAGATCGTGGATAATGTTTGCCACCAAGAACCAATCGGAAATAACCTGTTATTACTAAGGGTAGGTTTTGATCAAACCCCGTCTAGAGCCACTAAATGATACTGAGTATCTTGTCAAGAGTCACTTAATGACATTGAGTATCCCGTCTAGAGTCACTTAATGACATTAAGTACCCGTCTAGAGCCACTTAGTTACATTAGCCTCTCTTATTAATAAGAGTAAGGTTTTGACCCCAAAACCCAGTCTAGAGCCACTTAATGACATTGAACCTTGTCTAGAGCCACTTAATGACATTGAGTACTCCGTCTAGAGCCACTTAACGACATTGAGTACCCCGTCTAGAGCCACTTAACGACATTGAGTTAATGGCATGTTGTTAGTGGTATGTCAGATACACAATCTCCACATATACTCAATGCTCAAATAAACGTACCCACGCTTTTTTTCAAATCTATAACTCTTAGACTACAACAAGAACCAAACATCACAATCCAAATCCTAACACTTCAAAATTATAATAGCTGAAAATCATCAAATACTCAGTTCATAGATGAACCAGACCACCAAAAAATTTATATGCACCACCAAATAAGAAGTTGAATTCTTCTGTAAAGAAACAATCTAACTAAACCAATCAAATCTAGCACATATGGGTGAAATGGGTCCATGATCATCATAACTAAAAATTGCTTCAACATATAACCCATAGAAGATCACTACACTAAATTCTATGTAAATTCCATTAAAAAGCATACTTTACATGAAACAAGAAGTTCAAACTCCCCCAAAAAATTAGGGAACAAAACATTTCCATCACAAAAAAACCTAAATCATATAAACAACTTACAATAAGCTATAGAGTTAACCACAAGCAGCCCACAATTGTTCCCAATCAAAAGAACCTCTGCCTTTAGCCTCATGATCCAATACCCTAACGGAGCTCCGACAAACAGGACAAACGGGTGACTTTAAAAGCCACTTATCAACACAATTCAAGTGAAAAACATGTTTACAACCGGGTAAAACCCGGCAAATCTCCCCTTCTACAAGATTATCCAAACAAATAGCACAAACTTCACAACCTTTAAATCTTGATTTTGGGAGAGTTTTTAGCAATTCTAACGGGTACCCAGATGATGAAACCCTGTTTCCTGAAACGGGTCGTCGTTGATTACGGCGATGACGAAGTGCTCCACCCGCTATGCAAAGGTGCAAGAAAATAATGGCGGCAACACCAATAAAAATGAAGAAAAGCGAGATTATGAAAGCCATTATAAGGGCTTGTAAGAGAATTGATAGAAATTTGGGGTTTGATTTTGTGGGAGATTCGGGTTGACCCGAAATTTGATTGATATTTTGGAGGTGGTTGTTGCCGGTGTTGGCATTTTCATGGCGGTGATTGTTCCTCGGCATTCACTTTGTTTGTCTTGGGAAATGAAAAAAATGGGGTTTTCTAGTTTGTAAAAGGGAGGGGAGATTTGATAATGAAGAGATGGGAATAATAGAATATCAAAATATGGGATGATGGAATATGAGAAGAATAAATTAGATATTCTTGATTTTTTTGTATGTATTTATATTTATATTTTTTAGATGGATTTGGGGTTGAGAGGATTTGGGTTCGGGTTAAACCCACTATATTTAGCCCATAGATAGTTGGAAGTTTGGGAAGTAGAACTACTTAATCCACTTGGTTGGTCACTTTACTACTATGAGAAAACAATGGGTAGAGTGGGTGGAATACCTATAGCATAAATTTTTAGATGGAATGGCGTCATGATGAGACGATATTATACAAGATCAGCTGCAGCACTTATTGTAGAGGACTCCAGAGAAATCCTCCCCCACTGATGGAGCATAACCTACAATCATCTTTTTAGGGTATCCACCCTGAGCGAACATCTTAAAGAAACTTAGTTAAGTGTGTGGGTGGGAAGGGATGAATTTAGTATTACTCGATTCCTTCGTTTGTCTCTGACAAGTGTTCAATTAAAGGATATGATCTTGAATACTTAGTGGAATTAAAACTCTTAATAGACAATTGAGGATTCAAGTTTTAGATTCTTACTTTTATAGAAGGATAAATAGGTGAACCCTACCAAATCAAAGAAGATATAAGACTGGGTAAAACGATGAATTTAGATGACATCTTTTAATATTAGACTAGAATACATGAATGAGATTTGAGGAGGAATTGATTAACTTTGTTATAGGTAGACATTCTGAAAATCAAACTAGATATTTAGTGGTCTATGGGGCAAACTATATAGGTTGGTTCGAACCTTCCAGGAGACTCATTGTGCCAAGTCAGCCACGTACAACTTAAGGTGTATCGAGAAATCCTATACTTGGTTTTGCTGGCACGACTTGGCTGTTGGTCACTCGACTCAGTCAAGCAAAGATGGCTCGACCTAGTTGAGCAAGGGTTAGCTTCTTTGTTACACGAGTTCTTTGCGTTGCTGTTCATTTGCTTTCCTTAATATTTATTTATTTATTTATTTTTTTTTTGCTTTCCTTAATTTATATACTCCTAGTCACATCCTTACTCCTTAGACATTGAAATGCAAGTGTAATACTCTTGTAATCTTCAAGAAGGGAGATAGAGAGGGAGCCACAAAAATTTTAAGATATTAATAGGAGTTTTTAATTTCGTTTGTAATCTCTATAGATTTTCATTCTCAATAGTTAGAGTTGGATTAATGCATTGAAATCAAGAACTGTAATCAATAAATTGTCTTCATTCCATTGTATGAGATTTTATAGTCTAATATCAAATTAATATTAGGGTTTTCCCCACTTTCCAGTTTTTGGTATATTTGATTTCTTTTACATTTTGCAATCTTTTCGTTCTTTGTTATAGAATCTTCAAAGACAAGAGCATTTGCTCTAACAGCAAGTCTTTTGAGAGACTGTCTTTTTGATAGACGTCTCTCAGGCCCAATCTATTAGAGTTCAATTCTTGCTCTTATTCTATATTTTTTTATAGGCTGACCTAATTTGATTTGATCTTTCAAAGATACCGTCTCTTATAAGAATTTGTGTTGCTCTAAAGTTTACAAACAAAAAAATAAAACCAGTCTTCTTCTTGCATGCTAAAGCCACAATAGAAAAACTCAACCCACATCTCTCTAACGTTGATTTTCGTTTTAAGTATAAAAACGTTTTGTTAGAATATTTTGTTGGACTATAAACCTAAGCCTATAAAAAACATAATATATTAAAAACAGTTAATTTAATACTATGTTTTATGATGAATAATTAATAAAACAAATCAAAACATAATTACCTTAAATAGATTTTTACTATCACGTTTTTGTGTTATGAGTTATGAGTTATTATGACATTGTACATCACATAATAGCCACACTTGGTTCCTCTAAATTGTTTGGGACACTATAAAATATAACACAAAATCATTAATATAAAAAGTAAATTAATGGATCGCAAAAACGGACTTTGAACTCATGAAAAATGTCGTAAAAGCCCACTTACTACAAAAAGAACTCAATTTGAAGATAAAATTGATTTTTGGGTAAAAAAGGTTAATTAGCTACAGAGTTAGCTACAAAAATGCTTTGTCGTTAGCTCGCTATACAAAGCAGTTAAATTGTAGACAAAGTTAGCGACATACAATTTTTGTAGTTAATTTTGTCGCTAACTTTCGAAACAGTAGTAATTCAAATTTATTTTAAAGTAAATTTTCCCTTCCAACAAACCAAATCCTAACTCCAATTCCCTCCCATTTCTATAAACAGTTAAAAACCCTCCGCCATTAATCTATCTTATCTCTTTTTTGTCAAGTTTTACATTTTACATTTTTCATACTCCATTTATACTCTCTCTGTTTCAATATATTACTCCTCCCTCTCAATCTATCACATTTTCTATTTAATGTCATTTATACTCCATTTCTCAATCAATTATTCAATCTTGTTTGTGTAAAACAAAAACATTTGTGTTTATATGCACTAGGGCTAAACTGATATTCTGAAAGTAAATAATAACAAAAAATAAAAGTCGTAATCATCACGCTACCCGGTGTATCCCGCACATAGAAAGCTATGGACAGGGTCTGGGAAGGGAAGGATGACAGCAACTCATACCATAAAAAAGAGCGCGACCAAAAAAAGAGTCCCCCAACTCGACAAAGATAAAGAGAAGCCCCTGCATCTTGGGGATAAAAACGCAAAATATACGATAAAAACGTACTAAAAATATGGTGGTGAATGTATTAATTATAATATGGGCAATGCTTTATTTTTTTTTTTTTTTTTGAAAGAAAAGGGAGGCTAAGCATTCATTAATGAAAAATCAGAATACAAAACGTCCCCTAGCCATATTGGGGCAATATGCTCCCACACAATAGTCGCAAATGCTACTATGCTTTATTTTAAATAATCTGTAGCCTCGAAACTCTCTAACACCAGTACCACCACTATCACCTTCACCATCACCACCAATATTGGAGCCATAAGAGGTTTTTTCATGCTTTGTTTTTACTCAAATTTTTGAATGGTTCAAAGCTTTGGGGGTGTTTGGTAGAAGGGACTTGAGGGAGGGAATGAGACTTTATTTTAAAAATATGTTTAAGTCCTTGTTTGTTTAGGGGGAATGGGAATAGGGAATGGGATTAAAATGGGGGAAAGTCCCCAAGAAAAATGTCTTGGGGCAGGGGTGGTATTTGAGTTGAGACTTGATTTTATCTCTTTCTTCCAAGTTTCTTCCAAGTCCCTACCATAACAAACAAGGAATGAGACTTTTTTATTTTTAAAGTCTCAACTTAAAAATCCTATCTTAAAGTCTCACAAGTCCCATACCCTCCTACCAAACACCCTTGTATTATTTACATTTATATCATTTTATATCTTTTATTTACAATAATTGTATTTCCATGCTTCCATTTTTAGTACAACTAAGAATGTATATTAATCTTGCTGAGTATGTAAATAAGATTATTCAAATTGTTAATAGTATTATTTACATTTATATCATTTTATATCTTTTATTTACAATAATTAATTAAATAACTTTTGTATAAGATTAACTTGAATTTTTTTTTGTAATATATGTTATTTTATTAATAATTAATTTTATCCTTTAGTTGTTAATTTTTTAATATATTATTTTATGTTTACATGTAGTATGTTATTTTAAAATTTTAATTGAATATTTGTTATTATTAATAAATAATTATAACATATGTATAATTTTTTTATTATAAAAAATTCTTTTTGGCGACAGAATGACTACTAACTTTCTGTTTTCCTCCGCCTACCAAGTACTTAAAAAAGAATTGATATAGAATAATTAAGGTTACTGTTAGAGTATATAACATATCTTGGAGCCTCAACCATTAAGTTTAAGCTTTTGGTTGAGTTGGTTCCTTGACATGGTATCAGAAGCCAGTGTGACAAGAGGTTACAAGGTTCGAATCTCAACCACCTCTCATCTAAAGTGGAATATTCAGCACCAGGTATGAGGAGGGCCTGTGTAGCATCCACACTTCTAGCCCAAAGGGCTCTTGTGTGAGGGGACGTATTAGAGTATATAACATATCCTGAGGCCTCAATCATTAAGTTTAAGCTTTTGGTTGAGTTGGTTCCTTAACAGGTACATACTACAAAGAGGCAATTGGTATGGAGAGGGACATCTTGTGGCTTGGAAAGAATGTAAAAAACAACCACATATCCAAATATCAAAGAGGGGACCTGCTACAATTTGAGACTATACAACTTAATATAAGCAAACAAAAAATCAATTTCCACTAAGAATAATTCAAACATAAAGACAAGAAATTTCCCCTACATGATTAGATCATTTGGATATCATTAATTAGTTAGAGTTTGTTATTTTATGAATGAATTATTTTTAATGTTTAGTCATAATAAATTGAAAAATGTATACTACAACAAATTTAGCCTTTTGCAACATTGAATTTAATAACATTAAAAAAATGTCACTGATTCTTATTTTTAGTGTAATAATTATTGGTTTTTATTTTAAGTTTCACCATAAAGTGATTTAGTGACACTTAATTTGGTTTTTAGTGGCATATGTAATTGTCACTATAGTCTATAGTGACATTTGTCAGAAATGTCACTAGATCCTATGTCGCAAAAAGTTTTAGTGTGATTTTTTAATATGCTACTAAAGGGTCTAATAAATGTCACTATATCCTCTATATGCATTATAAATTAAATGTCGCTAAATTAAATGTCGCTAAATTTGAAATAGTGACATTTAAATTAAATGTCGCTAAATATATCACACTAAAAGCAAATTATGTTGTAATGATTGTAACTATGTCATCAGAAATTTAGTGATCAGACATTTTAATGATAGTTGACTAAACTTAAAGAATTATCACTGAACTTACCATATACTTATTACGAATAGTATATAATAACAATACAAATTACAATCGAGAATTTGTATAAAACCCTTTTGTTGATGGCAAAATAAAATATAATAACAATGCTAAGAATTATGAAGATAACTTTGTAACGACAACCATTACCCGGAAACTTGATACAAGTTGTACGCGTGTGCTCACTTTCCATTTGTGATATTTCCCCCACAAAGGTACTTGGGTTGATGAACGGAAATTCACAATGAGATACAAACAACTACAATACACCATTAGTACTTAGGGTATATTACTTAATACCAATGTGTTTAGAATTATGAGCAATGGAAAGCAAAGCAAAAGTTAATTACTCTCTTGGATTAGCAAAGACAAATGAGAGAAAGAGGAGTAGAATTTCATAAATTTTTTGGTGTGTTAAACTCAAACCCAAAGGTCTCTATTTATACTATTAGAGTATATATAAAAGAGGAGCCTGTGCAATTTAATCACCTTAATGATCATAATCATGACCATGTAATTCAATGTCATTAACCAAGACATTCATGAGCATTATTAGCATAATTCTCCATGTAACTCCAGAGATCAAGAGCATTAACAAAGGAATCCAAGGCATTTACTACAAAGAAAACGGGAAGAAATGACCAACGGTCATTTCCAGAACAAAAAGAAGAGTCGGCTTTTGTTCAAAGATCAGGAAAGCCGAGTCGGCTTTTCCTACTGGACAAATGCTATGTTCCAGTACCTAAAGCCGACTCGGCTTTAGGTCCAAAACACTCACAGCCGAGTCGGCTTTTATTGCTGACTCGGTTATGCTTTTGTCCTTCCCTTGAACCCTTTTGGACCTTGTAATTTAATACATATTGTCCCGCTACCTTAATAGTACTTAGCGATTATAGATACAAGATTATTAAACACTAAATGTTCAACAATACTTTAATAATTGAAAACTCCAACCCAATGTTCAAACAAATTGTGTAATATTGAAAAATTAATTTTGGTGTCAACAATTTGAAACTCCAATCCTTAATTAGTTACCCTTAATGTATCCATTGTTAGAATTGTTAGACCTTTTAGTTGTAGTTTTGTTTTCTTTAAGATAATCTCTAACACCCACATGGGTTTATGATGTGATTCATTCAACAATTTACATTTCCTAGTTTGAATTATCCTTAAAATTTAAAAAAAAATCATTAATTGCTATTGTATATTTCCTTTCAAAAGAGGCAAATAGCTGAGTATCGAGTACATAACATATCATAAAACCTTAATCATCAGCTTAAGTTTTTGGTTGAATTGGTTCCTTAAATAATATGGTATCAGAAACCAACGTGTCAAAAATTCATAGGTTTGAATCTCAACTACCTTAATCTATTGCATCCACACTTCTAACCCAAATGACTCTCGTATGAGACCACAACTATCAACTTAAATTTTTAATTCCCCGCCATTTTATTTTTGAAATGCTTACATGTCTTATTCTATTCAATTTGTAAGGTTTCAAACTATTTCTAGTGACTAAGAAATTTTAACATTAATTAGATTGATATATATGTGATTGTTTTAACCCCTTTCCTTTTTCCCCACTAACAACAAAGATGTGCCCTTGTGGCCTAAAGTAAATCTACAAAAGAACCACAACTCAAAGTGTAGGGACCAATTTAATCAAAGAGCAATACCTTTTTTTTTATTTATAAGAAAAAAACAACTCTATTGTTTTCAACAATGAATAATATATACACATAAAGACAATATTTACATTAAAAGCCTTACTCTTAAGGTAATCAGATGCTGTAGTTCTATACCCACTTCTTATATAACATCTCAATCTCTTCTTATATAACACCTCGATCAAAAATTTAAGCAAATAAATTAACGGCTCGTTTAGTTTGTGGCACTAAATGATGGTAATAGAAATGATTTATACGGTAAAATTTCAATGAAAAGTTTCAGATCATTCCCATGATAATGAAACTTTGATAATAAAAAAAAGTTTTTTTGGTTACGAATTTCTATTTCCTAATGGTAATGCATTGGAATGAAATATATGAAGAAATGCGTCAAGATAGCAAGGGATTTTTCAACCAACCTTACACTAGTTTTTATTTTCATTACCGCCGTTTCATACCACCCACCAAATGGGCCATTGGATGCTAAAAGATTATTATTTTATATCTTATGTAATCTATCACAACCCTTACACAATTTTATTTAGAATGTGTTTGGATGGAATTAAGGAATTAAAGGGAAAAGAAAAAAAGAGATAAATAATGAATAACTTTTATTACGGATCTCAATCTTTCCAAAGTTGAAAAGATTTAAAGAGAAAACTATTATTTGTAGTCCTCTTTTTCCCCTTCATTCCCTCCTAAATAAACAAGAGTCAATTTTCTTTCATTTCTCTTCTCTTTCTTTCTCTTGCTCCGCTAATTTGTTATGCAAACATAGAATTTTATGTTATTTTTATTTTTAAATGTCATCTTTCATGGCTCTCCAAATTTTGATTATAATATTTTTTTTGAATATTGATTATAATATTTTATGAACAAAGTATGTAGGGTTTGCATTCGCAGATCTAATGTGTAGTTCATTGAGGTTAATTGACATAACTTAAATCCAAAATAAAATCAAGTAGTATAGGTAATTAAAATGATCAATTGGTTAATGTTTTGTCTTTCACACGAGTGACTAGAGTTCAAAACCTATGAAGCCCATTTCGCCTTACTGTATTCAATAGTGATTATAATTGTTTTATTTTAAATTATCGACATTCCTTTTTTTCCTGGATTCGTCACTAAGAGTATCAATAACGTGTTCATTCGAATCATCAAGTTAATTTTGTATTAGGTGCTTCAGCTCGGTATAAAACCATATTCTATGTTCAAATTGGGTTAAATCAAAGCAATTACAAAATCAAATAAATTTCAAATCATCAAATCTGTTCTAAAATCATCTGACCTACAATGATGTAAACTCTATCATAATTCATAACATATCAACATCACACCAATTACCATAACCCATTAGGAATCCATTGATTGTACATAAAACCAATAAGATTTCAGGAAATAAGATTGGGGTTACACCCATTAACCAATCACCTTCCATAATTCATCAACTTGTGGGTCCCAACATGTTACAAATCCATGTCATTAGAAAACTAACAAATGTACTTCAACCTCATATCATAAAACACTAAACCTTAGCACATATATAACTATATCTTCTTTTGTACCATCACTTCACTAACCATAGTTCACTTCTAACCCTACTCTTACAATTCATCTAACCATGATTACCCAAAAAACAGCAAATTCTGTTGGAGGAAAAACAGCCCGGCCGTGCGAAGGCTGCCTGAAAAAGCGCGCCAGTTGGTTTTGTCCGGCGGATGATGCCTTCCTTTGCAACACCTGCGACTCGTCGGTCCATTCTGCCAACGAGCTCGCAGGACGGCATAAAAGGGTTAGGCTTGAGACTGCTTCGTCTAAGCCTAACCCTAATATAGCGGTGCCTTCTTGGCACCAGGGGTTTAGCAAAAAAGCTAGAACCCCGCGTAATAATAAGGCAAAATTAAAATCATCTTATGTTCGTCAAATTGTGCCTGTTGTTCCTGAAATTAATAATAATGATGATGATAATGAAGGGTTTATTGAAGAAGAAGAAAATGAAGAAAATGATGTTGTTTTTAATGTTCCAAATTTTGATCATAATGATCATAATTATGATGATGGGTTTAATGATGTTTCCTTGATTGGGTTTGATGGGGATGAATGGAATAATTTGCATGGATTTATTCCATTGGAAAACGAGTTCGAGAGTTTACTCGAATTCAAACCCGAACCTAAACCTGAACCTGAACCTGAACCTGAAATCGATGTAGTAAAAATAGAGGAAGAGGATGATGTTGGTACAAGTGATCATTGTATATTTGATTGGTCAATTGATATGGAAAATGAGATGTTAAATTTTGATTTGAATTATGGGGGTAGTGGTGGAGAAGAGGAGGAAGAACATAAGGTAGTGGTGGGACCAAAAGAGGAAGAAAATTATGAAATGAATATAAATGGGAATATGAATAAAAGGAGGAAAATATTACTAAGATTAAATTATGAGGAGGTTATCAATGCATGGGCTAATATGGGTTGTTCTTCTCCATGGACAAACGGGCAGCGGCCCGACTTTGATCTTGACCATGGTGCTTGGCCCGGCCCAAATTGCATGGTAATTTTCTCCCCTTCTTAGGTTTTTTTGTAGAGCATTAGGTTTAGGCGTTCTTTTAAGAGACCGTCTATAGTATAGACGCTTCTCAAGAGCCCAACCAATATCTCTCTTTTAACTTATAAAACCACCAATCAGTTTTTCTTTTTAAAATTTATAAATTGGGCCATGCCAAAACTTGAGACGTTTATTGAATAGACGGTCTCAAGTAAGAATTTGTGTTAGGTTTATAAGAGCTATAATAATTTGGATTTTAGTAATTTTAATCTTATCTAATTGAAAATTTGAAAAAAATGGAATTTGAAAGTCTTTTCTAAGGGATTAATTCATCATTAATTTACAATTAAATTAAGATAATAACCATATCCCATCATTATGAATATCTACTTCCAAAAGATATCAAAGTTTTGGCTAAATATATGGTAAAGCTTTTATTGGTAAATGTTTTAGTTTGGCCTTATATATATTAAGTAATATCTTCTAAAAAAATCCATTAACGTATGAACCAACAACAATAAGCAAATAGTCGGAATTAGAGGGTGGAAATAGTAATGAAAAGTATAATTTTGATAGAAAAATATCTTGTTGATTTAAATGGTTATGCTTGTTCTCCTTCAATCATTTCGACTTTTTCAATACATTACCATTTAAAAATGTGGTGTTCAGTGATAATGCAAAATTGTGAATAAAAAAGCCTTTATATGATCGAAGTTCCAATATCATGGGAATGCCATGGTACGTTTTAAAAAAATTTACACTGTCTTAATTTCATTACCACCTTTTATTATCAAGAACCAAACGTATCCTAAATGTAAAAAAAAGAGAAAAAGAAGAAAAAACAAACAAAATACAACCCGTCATGTAAGAGGCCACCTCACAGTGAGACGACCTCAATCATCAGCATAAGCTTTTGGTTGAGTTGGTTCCTTGAGAGTTAGAACTTAAAAACACTCTATTTTTACCTCCCATTTATTTGTAAATCGGTAGTTGCAATGGATTTAATTTGTAAATGATGTACTTGTATCACTTCAACACGAAAGCACGTACTCTTTATTCATAGAGATTGCTACATTTAACTATTTAACTTGTATATGTGAATACTTTTTAAATTAAATGTAGCAATCTTGTGAAATTAAAGAACTATATGTTTACGATATGAAAGGATCAAATATATATAGTGGAGACATTTATTTAATTGTTTTTCTAAAAAATGTGTAGGGAGCTACTAGTTCAATAGGATTTTATCAAGATGGAAAAGAATGGATAGGATTAAGAGGGGACGTGAAAATTGGGAATGAAGAAAGAGAAGCAAGAGTTTCAAGATATAGAGAAAAGAGAAGGACAAGATTGTTTTCAAAGAAAATAAGGTATCAAGTTAGAAAATTAAACGCAGAAAAAAGGCCAAGACTCAAAGGTCGTTTTGTCAAACGAACAATTTAAACTCTCACATAAGAATTGCTGATAGAAGGTATTGAATTTTGTCTCAATTGAAGCATATACTATTTTTCTTGGATATGGTTCCGAATTTGATTCTTACCCAGTGCTCTCCTTCTCTCGATATATGTCACGCAATTAAAATAAAGAGTTGTTGACTTGCAGGTAATAGTTAGCCGCTTGCTAGCTAAGTAAGATTATTAAATATCCTTTCGATTGATAAATATTCTCGTTTTTGTGATATATATGGCGTAAATTCTAAGAGATTGAGGAGTTAATAGTTTAATATGTTATGTGTTAAAATTTTTGTGAGCATGCATGTAAATGTGATGATATTAATGTAACTTGGATTTAATTTGTATAATTACACCTACGGCATATATATACGTATATGTAATTATGTATATGAATTTTTATTTTGAGAAATTTTGTGGAGATTTTTGTTTTTTGGTTATCTAATTTACATTTATTGATTTTGTTATGATTAATTATTAAATTCAATGACTATGGTATTTAAAGTTTGATGAATTTGCAACAAAAATAAGAGTTTATGTAAATAATATTTGTGTTTTTGTATTTATGTAAACTCATTAGTTAGTTATTGGGCATTAAGGCCCACAAGTGGTCTATTATACCTTATATGTATAAAAATTAATATATTTAGCCAATATTTCTAAGTGATCATTTTAAGATTGTAAATAATCACTTTAAAGTAATCAAATAATCATTTTAATATTACAAAAAGTGATCATTTTAAATTTTAGTGATGACTTTAAGATTAAAAGTAACTACTTTTAAGACAATAAATGTACATTAAGTAAGCCCAATAAAAATAGTTTGATTATGAGATTACTGTCTCATATAAAAATTTGTGTCAATACACAAACTCTCAAATAAGACGATCTCACGACGAGACTATCTTTATTGGGCTAGTCCAATGTGAACTTACAATCATCATTATTATTAAATATACTGTGTTGGTCAACGGTCATAACCGGTCATTTGGCCGTAATGGTGATCACTTTCAAAACTTGGTGGCTGTAATTCGCAAAAAAAAAAAACATCATAGTTGTAATTCGCAAAAGGCATAAGCATCAAAGCTGTAATTCACAATTAATTCAATAAGATAAGCTAACCAAAATACACAATATAAGAAGTTATCTTAATAGTCATACTTCTAAAAAGATATTATATTGTACTATATATCAACACCAATGAACTTTTTCATTGTACAGATTTGAAAACAAAGTCAAAACAACAATTACATAATATTATATTAAAATCCATAAATCAATTCACATGATATTTCACAATAATATTGCAAGAACTAAAATCAATTTGTAAAATAAAAAAGTTATACATTTAATTAGATGTTTATCAAACACCCTCAATTATGTTTGTAAAGCTTGGAATGCCAACAAGAATGTTGTTCCCACCATTGACAAAGTTCATGAGCCGCAATAAGACCATTTTCCTTAACAATTGTGTTCTTCATATTCTTAATAACAACCGCTGATGGAATTAGATGTGCCTCACCATCATTCCCTAACGCATCCACCACCATATTCAACATCGAATTTTTTAAATTGTTCAAACTTTTTCCTCGATCCTCAAAATACCCACTATAATCGCGACAAATTGGATCTTCCGGGTTCACAAACAACCACGGGACCCAACTTCTTAGTGTAGAAAATGGGTCATTCCCATCATTTTCTGAATGCTTATTTTTTCTAGATAAAGCAATGGAAAGACCCGTTTTCACAATTCCAACAGCCAAACGTGCCCCATTCCTCAAATGTCGATTATGGATTATTCCGACAGAAGGGGATGCGTATGGAGGATTGAAAAGATAAGTTTCTAAACAATAACCATGTTTAGCCATGTTTTTTCCAGTATGTAATGCGATAGCTGCACCTAAGGAATGTCCGGCTAACCAAATATTTTTTGGGTCTTCCGTTTGTAGTATTTCCTCTAAGGCGTGGAATGCCATTTCATAACGAGAGCTAGTGTCCAAACCTTTAAGGACAATCTTGACATCCAAATAACAATCACGAATTGCAGTTTTCTTTTTAAGGAGTGTGCCACGAAATGCAACCACATATTTAGGTGCATGCGTGACATCTTTGATGGCAGGGTAATTGGTTTGAGGAGGTTTGTACTGAAAAATGATTCCAAAAATTGAGGAGTCAAATTTGTCTTCAAGAATTTTAACGGGTTGATAGTGAAAGAATTCCCACCATTTTGGAGCAAGCTTGCTGTATCCACTTCTGTTCTTTTGTCGATCTATTTCTGTAACATATACTCCTTTAACCAAACTTGCTGCTACAGATCTTTTATGTTCTGATATACTCCTGCAAGCATATGAATTTATCATGGAAATGAGTGTATGTTTTTGATTTTAGACAATGACCATTCGACTTAAATATATGGACACACCCACTGGGCACCTCTAGGCTTAGGCCCAAAAAGCCCACAGATAATGAGCATTGACTTGCATAGACACTTCATGAGTTTCACTTTTTCTTAAAACCATATGGTATTAGGAGAATAATGGGGTTACCCACCAAGCATTATATATACAAGTCTACAACCCATTATTTTAGTGTATAGGATAATTCTAACTCACATTTTAAGTATTTCCAACACTCTCTCACATGTGAGCCGCATCATATCCAAAAGTCAACTTTAGCTCTGATACCATGTTAGGCGTGAGTGTGACAACTCGTCACATAATCACCCCGCAAATCGATTCGTGCGATCACACCCTCATAGCACTTCTAGCCTATAATCTCACAAATAGTGAACATTGACTTGCATACACATTTGATGAGGTTCACTCTTTTTCAAAACCTTATGGTATTAAAAGGATTTCCTACCAAGCATTACATGCATGCCCACACTAATCTAGTTATGTGGGAATGGTTTTCAATATTGCAAGAAAGGTTTTAATATGGAACGGAGGAAGTATATGAGTAACTATTAAAGAAAGGAATTAATACCAATCAATGTTAGTGAGGTAGATAGGACCACGAAAATCAAACATTTCATCTTGAGAGGGTTTTGCATTGCTTGTTTCATCCTTTCCCTCCATTGTCTAATCACACAAAGAAGAGAATCAACCTAAGATAAAAACACAAGTGGAAGAAATAAGTGGATGAAACGAAACGAGACAATAAAAATTTCATGGAATAGATGGAATAATTAATTAATATTTACTTTAATTTCTAAACAATATGATTGTTAAACTACAATTTAAAAAAAAAACATCTTGAATGCAGAAGGAAGAGTCAAAGAAACAAGATGAATCAAAGAATGACCAAGCAAAATTAATCATTTCTATAATTCATGTTAAAATCAACTCAATAAAAAACTTAAGCTGATGATTGAGGCCTAAAAATATGTTTATCCCACTTTTAATTAATAAGGTGTGCTTAAGATTTTAACACGTGAATTTTTGTCACGCTGGCTTCTGATATTTTGTCAAAAAACCAACTTAACCCAGACTTAATCTGATAGTTAAAGCTACTCTAATAATTCCAAAGAATTGTTATATATAGTAACTAATTATAGACAAGAATAAGAATAGAAATAAATTAATTGTTGCTCATTTTTAGTAATAAATTCAAAGAGATAGAAAAATACATACCAATAAAATTACAATAAGAACAGCTTCGTAGTATTAGATCAAGTATTAATCTTGCTATTTGAGATGAAGGAATCAAGTGGAAAGCTTGCTTATATATACACTTTAAATTGTCAAATTGTTAATATAAAATAAATAAACCAAAATAATTAACTAATTTGAACCTTACAGGGGAGGTTCTGAGCATGTTAAACCGCACAGGTCTCCAAAAATTTTGGGGTTTCAATATTAACTTACGTAATACGGTGTACTATATATTTAGTGTCTAAAGATACAAAATTGATAAAAATATATTATAATTTTTCGAAATTACATCAGGGCCTTCAAAATTTTTTTCAACTTTTGCTCCGCCTGAATAAGAAAATTACTCTTATGATTATCTTTAAGTCAATGAGAACAAATAAATTCTAGATTTTCTCAAAGTCAATGAGATTTTTTTAGTTTCCAACTTGAACCCAATTCACATTAGCAGTAATTAAATTACTGCAACCATGTTTATTACAGATAATCAAGGCATCTAATAGAGAAATTAATTAATTTATAAAATGCCAGAGAATTTCGATTGATTAGATTAATGCTAAATGTACATTAATAAATGTGGCAAACTTGAAGTGTGATGCTAATTATTTTCTAGGGAATGGAGTTTACCAACTAGATACAATTTAAAATATTAGATCATATGCTACTTAAAATATTTTAAGACCTAAAGTATTAGTTTAAGCTTTTTTTGATTTGTCTGGTAACATGAAATTGATTTAATTGTTGATTTGTTTTAGTGGAAAACTTAGAGAGAAATAATTATTGAGGAGCAGAGAGAGAAATATGTGTGAATGAATTAAAAATGTGAGCAGAGAGAAATATATACTTCCTCCGTTCCAATTTAGTTGCACCACACCCTTTTGGCACAAGAATTAAGGGCTGTCACATCAGGTCTGATGATATATGATTGATGGTGATATGTGGGGTAGGAATAAAGTGATAATAAAATAATTGAAATAAAAAATTAATTAATAGAAGGTAGGTATTGGTTGTGGGTATATTAAATGATTAATGAGATGATATATGATTGATGGTGATATGTGGGGTAGGAATAAAGTAATAATAAAATAAGATTATTCTTTGCCAAATATAGTAATGGTGCAAGTATTGTGAAACAGCCAAATAAGGTAAGTGTTGCAAGTATTTTGGAACGGAGGAAGTATATATAGGCAAATGATATATGTAGCCCTTAGGGCTACATATAAGCATTAATGAGAGATAATATTTCGTTTATATTTACAAGGGAAAAAGTATCTCTATATTTATTTATTAAAGTTACCTCTTTTTATCAAAGGTTTTTAATGTTCCTTGAAAATTGATAAAATGTTTTCCAAAAACAACCTCCAAACTCTCTTCCTCCTCCATTCATCTTCTCTTTAAATCCATCCATCTATAAAACTCATGTGTATTGACCATGGTGGTAAAATCAACTTGTATAATAATTTTGTCTTTACTTTTTTTTTTTCATTTATTAGTAATCTTGTATTATTAGATGCATTTGGATATCAATTTGTAAAAGAACTCTGTTTATTGTCTTTGATTTTGTATTTGGGTACTTTTGTTTTGATAATTTACTGTGGATGCATTTGTTAGTTAGACTTTTGTCTTTAGCTTTTTATTTTTTTAATTTTATTTCTTGTCTTAAATTTGGTTGAATGTTGGTTTTGCATTTGACTAATTTCATTTTTAGCCTGTAATTACTCTAAATTTAGTTTAGTTTAGGTTTTTTTTTTTTTTTTTTTTTTTTTTTTTTTTTTTTTTTTTTTTTTTCATCCTCCTCCATTCTGATGATTGTCTTATTGAATTAGATGATAGCCCAAATCAAAGATGAATGTTTATGTCTTTTTATTTGTAAATTTAGTGATAATGCCATTGTCGAGTGGAAGACATGATTATCATGAAGCTAAATTTTTGGATTACATGAAGATGAAAATGTATCTATATGCAACTACAGACATTTCTTATGGAAAATTTGTATTAAATATTATTAATTAAGGAATTAATTACAATTATATGATTAATATTATTACATTTAGTCACTTTTTTTTATAATTAATGTGTTGATAGGACTATTTAATAAAAAAGAGACTAGATTCTTTTGAAAGAATCAAAATTACATTAATGAAGAGAATTTACATATTTTTATGCTTAGCCCTAAGGGCTACATATATCAAAACCCTTAAAATTTTGCGTAGATGATGAAAAGAATCCTAATACTCCCTCCTATTCACCATAAGTGTCCCATTTGCTTTATGCACTCTATCCAATGCACTTATTCAATCATTATTATTTCTAATTGTGCATAATTAAAAATTATGGAAAGTTGATATAAAAAATCATTGCATTGCGACGAATCAAACAAGATCCCACTTGACTATATTTTAATTTATAAATTAAAAATAAAATAATTAATTAAGAGTAAGAGATGAACAGTACCCAAAAAGCAAATGGGACACATGTGGAGAATAGAAGGGAATATTTTCTTACTCAGAGGCTATCGGCTATACATAGACTATCATTAGACTTGTAGACCTTTGACCCAAAATTTACTCGAATATAGACCGTAAATTATAGATTCTAAAATGTCAGAAACAAACTGGTCACTCAAAACCCGATCATTTAAGTATGGTTGAGATTAAAAGATAATGGTGGGTCATAGTTTACAAATAGAAATAATGCAAATTAAGTGAAACGGACCAAAATAAAAAAATATTACAAATTAAATGGGAAAGAGAGAGCATGTATTTTTATTAATTTATGAATTTTTCAATTTTCAAGACTCACTATATTTTGACTTAATTATTTATTTTAGTAAATATTTCCTTTATCTAGCCTTAAATCGGTAAATTTATCTTAATTGGAGTATAAAAACAAAGGAGGAAACCTTTTTGAAAGTCTTCTTTGTGGTCGATCAAATTCCCATCATATATATCGTGTTCAAATCCGGATACCGGGTCGACCCGGATCCGGAAATTCGGGTACATAAAATTGTGATCCGGTTCCGACCCGGTCTAAACCGGGTCGGAAACCGGATACCCGGTTTTATTAGAATGTTTTTTAATTTTTTTGTCGTTTTGTTGATCAACCATACGTTTGTTTATCTCTATTTTCACTTAAAATATTTTTTTATATAAAACTCAAATACAAATTAAACTCTCTAAAAATCTTTAACTTAATTAGTCATCAAAGATTAATTAAGAAAATGAAAGAATAATATTATTGTTCATGGGCTTTAGTAAGAACAATTATAAAATTCAAATACTAACTCTTCAAAATTATTCAATCCAAGGTTAGCTTAAGAGATATCATGATCATTTTATTTCCGAATAAAATAAAAAAATAATTAAAGAAAACCGGATACCCTGTTTTCAAAAACTCATGACCTGGATCCGGATCCGATATCCGGTTTTAAAAACAGATACCCGATCCGGAATATCCGGTTTGCGAAAACCGGGTAAATTATTCGGTTTGAGAAACCAGGTACCGGATAATTCGGGTTGGAACTTTCGGATCGAGTATGAATACATACTCCCTCTAAACTACTTTTGCTTTTTCATACTATTCATCAATCCCATTTAATTTGTATTTCATCCTTAATCCATAAGTTAAAACGTAGTCATGTGAGATCTTGTTTATTCGTCTCAATGCAATTATTTTTCTTATCAAGTTTTCATAATTTTTATTTAAACATAATTAAAGATATTAAGAGTTAAAATATTACTTCGACAAGTGTGCCCAAACAAATGAGACAACTAAATTGATTCGGAGGGAGTGTTACACAACATGATTAAATATTGACTCGACTAAAAAATACTCACCTATGATAAATGACCAGATTCCAATTATGGCCTAACTCAATTTTAAAAACTTACAATTAACATTATTTGACTTTTAATTTGTATTGAGATCTGCACAAAATTAAATAAGAAGAACAAATGAAAACAAAAGCTGTAGATCCCAATTGAAACAAAACATAATCATTAAATTTATCAAGATATTCCCATTAAAATTAATTTTGAATATCATTTTGATAGTAACTCCTAAATGGTACGTTAGAGAGATCAGATCATCATCATACCCAGTGTATCCCGCTCATAAAAAGCTATGATCAGGGTCTACAGAGAAAAGAAAGACGATAGCTCATAATCATAGAGCAAAGTGCGGTCAAAGAGTCCATCGGGACATGTTAGAGTAATGTATCAAACTTAAGATGAATTATTGCTTACTTGGCATAATGATCAAATGCCACCTCCTACACAAACATTCTTTTCTAAGCTCCTCACATGAAGTATTAAATTATTTAGAATTTTTCAATTTTTATATAATATTTTTTAACATTTTGATTGACTTTACACATTTTTAAATAAATGAAAATTAAAGTTCTTCAATGAAGAATATGAAAGTATATAAGTATATTTTATTATTATCAATATGTTTAGAATGTTTATTGAATAAGACACACTGATAGCATGCATGCATGATGCATCAATATCATTAACAAATCTTAGCTTATACACAAGCAAGCACCAAAGTTAATTATAATTATATATATGAAGTAATGAATAATTGTTAAATAAAATGAACAATAACCAACTAATTAATACCTAACAATTATTATTTGTTGTTAAAAAACAAATGTATAAAATTTTGACTTATGCCATTTCTCCCCTATTTTCATAATCCATGTTGCAATTTCACAACTAGCACCTAAAAAATAAATATAAATTCTAACATTGAACGTTTTCGTATATTGTTCATTTGCTTGTCTTTTTTAAAAAAAATATTTTGTCTTTTTGTTTTATTTAGGGTTTCAATCGTACTTTTGGAAGTATTTAATTTGAATATGTTGTTTTTGTCATGGATAGAGGTGTTCATTTTGGTCATCAAATTAGGTTGATTTAAGATAAGGAGTTTTAGATCAGTGTAAAATCGAGACTTGTGTTCTC
Organism: Amaranthus palmeri; assembly: GCA_019776075.1. NCBI lineage: Eukaryota > Viridiplantae > Streptophyta > Magnoliopsida > Caryophyllales > Amaranthaceae > Amaranthus > Amaranthus palmeri. Next base: position 1,421,996 of record JAAKBH010000022.1, read on the forward strand.
ATTGATTTCTATAATTTTTTGTGCGAATCAGTAGAAGAAAGCTAGTATCAAATTGGACTTGTCTCGAACCAGATATCAATGTAAGAGTTGTTGTTTATCTATTTCATATGAAAACATGATTACAAATATTTTGTTTTAAACCATTCAAAGCAACGAAATCATCATCCTCAAGAATAATAATATAATCAAATCATCTATAGAGAATGAGAAGTTGAAATGTAATACTACCTCCTATTCATAGAGAATGAGACATTTGTTTTTATTCTTAATCTACAGATTAGAATATAGTTAAGTGAGATCTTGTTTGATTCTTCTCAATGCAAAGATTATTAATATTCACTTTTTATAATATTTAATCATGTAGAATAAGAGATATTAAGTATTGAATAAGTGCATTGGATAGTGTAAAAAAACAAATGTCTCATTCTCTATGAATAAGAGGGAGTAGAAAATAAATGTTTAAAGTGAGGTAAGGGAAATGTTACGTGTTATTATAATTAATTGTTTGGTATAAAAAGGGTAAAGGTATGAGGTTGAGAAAAAACAAAAAGAAAAGCTCCAAAAATCATATCATATTATGAAAAAAAAAACTAAATTCGAAGAAAATAATATGAGTAAAATTCTCATATTACTTGACTCCTCCTGATAAACTTCACCTTCGTCGTGCCCTCTTATACGGCTTCACATATTGGAAGGAAAAACTGTTAATGTAGAGCGTTGAAGAGTTACAAAGTAAGGGGCAAACGTGTACGATCCGTTTGGTTGATGGTAATAAACCACGGCAATGAGAATGAAAAGCTAGTGTAATTTTGGTTGAAAAATCTCTTTGCTACCTTGATGGCCATGCTTGACAACCTTCAATCATCTCATTTTATTGATAAAAATCATTCCAATGCATTACCAGTGGGAGAGATCGGTATTAGGTGGTAATGGAAATTTGTGAACAAAAAATTTTTTTTGTGATCAAAGTTTCATTACCATGGGAATGATATGAAAATTTTGATGAAATTTTACACTATAAATCATTTCCATTACCACCATTTAGTACCACTAACCAAACGGGCCGTTAGTATAGTCGATCCCTTTCAACTTGAACATACAAATTAATTGATGCACACACGAGTATTTTAGCAATGAACACATATGGGTTGACTTTATAGAGAGCAATTGGTTTAAGTTACTAGTACCTTGTACTTGGGTCTTATATGGAGATTACAAAAATTGAATTCTAGATTAAAGTTTCACAAATATAAATGACGTTAATGAAGAAATTTTTAGATTGTTAACTTTTAAAGCTAATACAATCATTTAGTATTGTGTAATAAATTTTGATTATTATATAGATGTTAGTCGTCATTTATTATCTTATTAACTAAAAATTATTAAAATATAAATAAGATATTAAAAATAGTAAATTTTCTGAGAGAAAAAAAACCGTCTCCCTTTCCCTCTCATTTTCTCTCATCTCTTACTAAAAAAACCTAACCTCCATTTTTGATTTGGGGCTATCATCAACCTTTTTGGTTGATGGTAAGCCCCTAAACTTATCCGTTTTAAGCGTTTAGAATATGATTAGAATAAGTATTTGTCCTCTCCCTATAGGAGAATTGTTCTACCCATCTATTGGGTTCATTCTACCCATATATTGGGTTTTGATCTCTCTCTCTCTCTTCGTGAGACTTTGGAGTTACGATGTTTGGTTTGTAATTGATTTGTGGGTAGAGATTCATGTGATGATGCAGAAGACACTAAAATTGCAATTACTATCAACTACATCAAATTCAATTCTATCTCAAGACTACAATAGATCGAAAGACCCCCTCGTAGAAGGCTGTCTCAAACAGCGATGTAGAAGAGGATGTTCAGAATTGTCAGATCTCATATACAACGATCGTAGTTTTGTTAACTTTGAATTATCTTTGGTTAAAGTTGTTATGTACTTGTTAATTTTTATCTCTGATGTAGATGTCGTATGACTCTTTATTAATGAATCAGGTATTATTCAAAAAAAAAAAAAAATATTAAAAATAGTAAATAACATCTCCAACTATTATATTTTAATATATAAACCACTCATTGCTTATCTTTATTTTTTCCGCAATGGATTAAACTTGCTGTATTAATTTTGATATAAATAATATAAATAATTAATTAAGATGAAAATATTAATTAAAGAATATGTGGATGAGATTGGATATAAGGTAATGCTTTCATTGCAAAACATTAAATTATAACATATACACTACAATTATGATTTAAATCAAACCTTACTTCACAAAACTATGATAATAATAATTAAACCATTTTGAACTATGTACTAAAAACCTATTAAACACTTTTGATTGAAAACTGAATTTCATCTCAGTTCATCATCATCCTCCTCCTCAGTATATCTCGCTAATAGATAAACTATGATTAACGTCTGGGGAGGAGAGATAGACAGAAACTCATACTCATGTAGTAGAGTACGATCAGCGTCCCCGTTGAAATTCTAAATTCAAGTCTCAACTAGACATACATAAATAGGTCTTTTTTTCTAGCCTACTATAACAAAAAAATTCCTTAATTATCTTCTACTTGATAAACTTTAGAATGCCAACAAGAATGTGGAGCCCACCATTGACAAAGTTCATGAGCAGCTATAAGACCATCTTCCTTTACAATAATATTCTTCAAATTTTTAGTTACATTAGCCGATGGAATTAGATGTACCTCACCATCCCTCCCTAATGCTTCCACCACCATATTTAATACCGAATTTTTCAAATTCTTCATACTTTTCTCTCGATCCTCAAAATAAGTACTATAATCGTTACAAATCGGGTCTTGTGGGTTAACAAATAGGTACGGAATCCAAGAACATAACGTGACAAACGGATCATTTTCGTTACCATCTTCTGAAGACTTGTTATGTATTGTACTTAGATTTAATGCAATTGATAAACTCGTTTTAACGATTCCAACTGCAATGCGGGCCCCATACCTTAGAAGTCTGTTTTGAATTTTTTCGATTGAGGGGGACGCGTATGGAGGGTTGAAAAGATAAGTTTCTAAAGGATAACCATGTATAGCCAATGTTTTTCCGGTTAGTAATGCTATAGCTGCGCCTAAAGAATGCCCTGCTAACCAAATATTTTTAGGGTCTTCAGTTTCGACTATGCCTTCTAATGCTTGGAATGCCATTTTATAGCGAGAGCTATTGTTCAACGCTTTAAGGACAATCTTTCCATCCATATAACAATCGCGAATTGCAGTTTTGTATTTTAGGATGGTGCCACGAAATGCAACTACATATGTAGGTGGTTGCACTACACTAGGGTTTTTTATTTGAGTAGGTTTGTACTTAAAAATGGCCCCAAAAATCGAGGAATCAATTTTGTCTCTAAGGGTTTCCACGTGTTCAAAGTGAAAGAACTCCCACCATTTTGGAGCAAGACTCTTTTCTCCTGTCCTCTTCTTTTGGCGATCCATTTCTAGAATGTATACTCCTTTTACCAAACTTGCTGCTACTGATTTTTTATGCTCTGATATACTCCTGTATTTGAAATATATCATAAATGAGTGTTTGACTCTAATTCTAAAATCCTCCGTAATAAAAAAAAACATGCTTTTTTTTATAATGAAATAATTAATGTTAAAGTTTATGCCTTTTACAAATTAATTAATGTTCTTTTTGTAGCAGTAATTTGCGAAGAAAACATTAAGACTGTAATTCATAAAATGCCTAAACTTTAAAGCCGTGATTCGCAAATTAATAAATATAATAATTAATAATAAAAATTTAAAAGATGGAATACCAATCAACACATGTTAGGTGAACAGGCCCACAAAACTCAAACATTTCATACTGAGATGGTTTTTCATCCCTAGTATTCTCAATTTTCACCATCTTCACCCCACAAAGAAGTAATGCACGATCTTAAAGGAATAATTGAGTATTCGACAAATGCACTTATTGCCTTAAAGAGTAATTCTCGGAAGTATATGATTGTAAATGATTAACAATTCAAAAACAATCTTAAAAGTTAAAAAAATTGGTCGGGATGAGATGAATTGTATTAGTAAGAAAAAGTTATATAGATAATCAAAAGAACGTGAATATAATTCTGAGTAAGAAAAAAATACCAATTAATTAGAGCTACTTAGCTTAATACTACTAGATCAATTACTAATCTTGCTATTCTGGATGAGAGATCGAGAGTAGAAGGTTTATACTATATATATAGTGCACTCATTAATGACTAGTTTGACTAGTGACCAAGTAATTTGAACTATTTGACTAGTTTGACCAAGTAAACTAAATTGAACTATTTGACTAGTTTGACAAAATGTATATAGAAAATAACTAAATTGAACTATTTGACTAGTTTGACAAATTGTATATAAAATGAGTTATTTATCAAGTGGGTTGACAATATTGATACTAACAATAAAGTGTCTTAACATGAAACATGCTAGTTGTGGAATGGGTCAAATAGGAGGAAGCTACATATATACTTAAGTGAGGAAGAATAACTAAAGAAAAAAAAAAGTTGTTGAGTCAAGCCCGAAATCTCATGTCGATGAGAGTGATTTTAATCACATTGTAGCTTACGCATTGTCTTGCATTAAGGATGATAATGTGTGTAGAAGAAGTTGTGATAGCTTGATTCAATTTGGCTCACTTGGTGAAGTGAGTGTTGAAGATGATTTGAGGAAGCTTATGGGTCATGATGATGATGGGAGATGCTTTGGTGAAGGCATGGAGCAAAAGGAAGGGGCTAGCTGCTGTCCAGAGACAAGGCTCGACCAACCGAGCCCATTAGCTCGACCAAGAACAAAGCGCTCGACTGAAACAGTGAGGTCAGACTATCCGCTCGACCCGAGTGAAAGGGCTGCAGAGTTTCTGACGCATAGTGTACTAAATCCGCGTTTGTTGTTTTGGCTTGGTCTTTTCTTGGGCTCCAAGCACAAGTGTACTAGCTTATTTTAGAAGGTTCTAGGGTGTCTTAAGGTCTATAAAAGGGGTCCTTAAACATCATAGCAGAAATAGTGTGGGAGGCATACACAAGTGAGTTTAACTTTGTTGAGAGTTTTCTTACTTTGTTTATGTATTTTGTGAGAAAAGCTTTGTTAAGTTGTTATCAAAGCTTTTAGTGTGTAATCATTAGTGTATTGTTGAATAATTAATGATAAGAAGCCTTTGTTGAGGGGGAGGTATCACAAGATACCTCATAAATCTTGTGTGTTGGCCATTGTTCCATTGTGCTCTGTTTTTGTGCTTTCTTTCACCATTGTTTTCTTCTTGTTTTCTTAACCAAACACTTAGCCCATTCATAACAAAAGTGTATCTACATGCATAGATTTAGAGGTGTTCATTCGGGTCATTGGGTTGATTTCGAATCAGTAGTTACAGGTCGGCTCAAAATCAGGTTTTGTGTTCACATTGGTTTTTATATAATTGTAGTCTATCGAGTCATCGGGTCTGTTTTGAACACCTCTACATGGATTCCATTTTATTTAAGTATCCATTAGAGGTTCTCATGAGGACATAACTTTTTTGCAGCTACTCGACCTTTTTCTAAAAGGACAGGACCTGCGGGTACATGGTCATGACAAATATAAAAAGAACACAATCTTAAAATCCAAACAAATAATCAAAACAAAAAATAATCCAAAAACGAAGTCGAAATTTTAACTCTTAACATTAATGATCATAATACAATGCATTATCCAAAATGTGAAATATGACTACTAAGTAAAATCCGATTTTTCGATCCAACGGGTCTGGTCTGAATTTAGATCGGTGCACAACCCATGTACTTTTGTTATTATCTTACAAATTTATAACTTACGTAGATTATTTAATACTTCTTCGTTTTATTATATTCGCAACTAATAGTGTCATCACAAATTGTTACACATTAAAGTGAAAATTAGAATGTGTGCTACTTATTTTGAAGTCGTCTCTCTAAAAGACAATCTTATTTCTAGTCATTACTATCACCTAGATATATAGGCTACATAGTCCAATTGATACAAATTAAAGCGAAATTAAGAATGTGCGCTTCCTGTTTTGTACTCGTCTCTCTGAAAGACAATCTCTTACAATAGTGGTTGTCGTGTCATTACTAGAGGTGTGTAACGGGGCGGGTCGACCCAACGGGTCAAGGATTGAGTCACATTCTAACGGATCATTAGCGGGTCGGGTCATTAACGGGCCTTGGTGTGAAGAGCTGGGTCGGATAATTATAAGTATTAATTAAAAAAAAAAGTTTACCACTTTTTAAAAATATTTTTAAATGATATTATTCTATAGATAAGTAGGTTGATCCAACGGACCATAAAGTATAAAAAAAAAAGTATTTTATAAACATTTAAAAAACGGGTCAAAGTGTCAGATTAAAACACGCTTTGACCTGCTCCATTGAATATTCGACATGAAGCACCCCGACCCGGACCATTTAAATTTAATGACTATGATATTTAAAGTTTGATGAATTTGCAAGAAAAATAAGAGTTTATGTAAATAATATTTTTGTATTTATGTAAACTCATTAGTTTGTTATTGGGCATTAAGGCCAACAAGTAGTCTATTATACGTTGTATATATAAAAATTAATATATTTAGCCTATTTTTTCTAAATGATCATTTTATAATTGTAAATAATCATTTTAAAGTAAAAAGATAATCATTTTAATATCACAAAATCTTGTGAAAGACGGTCTCTTTGAGAGACCAACTCGAATTGAATCGGCCCATAAAGAAAAATATAGAATAAGAGTAAGAATTAAGCTCTAATGGATTGGGTCTAAGGGCTGAGAGACGTCTATCAAAAAGACGGTCTCTTAGGAGACTTGCTGTTTTAATATTACAAAAAGTGATCATTTCAAAATTATAGTGATGACTTTAAGATTAAAAGTAGGGTTTTTTATGAAAAACAGCCTTAAAGTTTACACTTTTTATGAATTACAGCCTCAAAGTTTTTTTTTTATGAATTACAGCCTCAAAGTTTCAAAAGTGACCACAATTACGGCCAAGTGACCGTTGACCACTCTTATCACCGTTGACCAGCCCTTCTTCCCAGTCACTAACCAAGGATGGTTAACCCTTTAACCAAACCTAATAACTACCCAACCAACTCCTTTATTAAATTCTCTCTCTTCTTCTTCTACCTTCACCTGCTTTCTTTCCCTCTCACCTGAACTCCATTTTTTCGACCTTCATAGCTGACCAAGGTAAAATTCTTCCCTCTTTTTTCGTTCATTTCAATTTCGTTTTTTCGAAACCCTAATTTGTTTCGTTTGAAACCCTAATTTCCTGAAGAACCCTAATTTTTTCGAGCCCTAATTTTTTTTTTTAAAAATTTCAGATGCCTGTTAATTTCCTCATGAATGATAAAGCAAAGGAGTGCTACTGTGGATATGATGTTACTGTTCAAAGGGGATGGACTACAAAAAACCCAGGTCGCAGGTTTATTGCTTGCCCTGACTATGATGTTCATAGTAATTCAAGGGGTTGCAATTTTTTCCAGTGGGTGGACAATGAACAAACTGATTGGCAAAAAGATGTAATCTTGAAGTTAATGGATGAAAGGACTAAGCTGCAAAGGGATGTTGAATATTTTCAAAGGAAATTACAACTAGCTAACAAGAAGATTCAAAAGACAACTACTGAAAGAGTTATGATGAAGATGCTTTACCCTCAAAGGGTTTGGAGATGTGGATTGATAATGAATTGTTTAGTTGTATTTCTTGCTGTCATTTTAATTCTTAGTTATCTTATGTAGAGTTAATAGAGTGTACTATAAATTATGCTCTGTTTTGTAATCGGATATGGCTAATGCAAAGTGTTTTGTAAGTATTCTAATTGAATTGGAATGGAAAAATTAGTTGCCCAAAAAATGTTGTTCATAATCTTCATACTCTTCAAGTTACCAGCAATGTTGATGCTCAAAAAATTACACCCATTGTTAATCAAAGTACAGCTGCTTTATGTTAACAGCAATGTTTAATCAAATCATCATCATCATCATCATCATACCCAGTGTTCCCGCACATAGATACTCTATGGCCAGGGTCTGGGGAAGGAAGGTCGACGGCGTCTCATACCCATAAGGAGAGGGCGGTCATAAGAGTCCTTCGGCTCTAGAGGAGTCTTCAAGGATAGGACCTGCAAAAATCCGAAAACCTGCATCTTACACCCACGTTAGCCAAGCATAGGGATTAAAAAAAAAAAAAAAAAAAAAAAAAAAAAAAAAAAAAAAAAAAAAAAAAAAAAAAAAAAACCTATAAGCGATATACGTAAAAATGGAAGTGAAAAGCGATGACAAAAGTCACAAAACAGTATCAAACTAGTCTAGTAATCTAGGACGTGAATAAGGCGCCGCCATGTGGCTCTATCCCTGGTCAGGTCCTTAGAGAGGTGTAGTTCGAGCAATGTTTAATCAAAGTACCCTTAAATTACATCTACTTAAAGTTCATACATGAAACTAGATGAAACTACATCAAACTAATACATAAAAATCCTAAACACAAGCTGGAGCAGGGCTGTCTGGGTATGCAGCATCATTGACAACTGTTGATGCTTGTGAAAGGTTGGCAGCAGATGCTTGAGACAAGTTGGCAGCAGATGCTTGTGAAAGGTTGTTGCTTCTCTGCACAAACAGTTAACCAAGTTAGAAATTGAAAACAAAAAGAGCATAGGCTATCTTGAACTTAATGAATTTTACCTGTGTATTGCTTTGAGTCTTTATCCTTTTAGCCCTATATAATTCAACAAAAGGGTCCTCCTCCAATGGCCTTCCTCCTTTTCCCTTGGAATCAGGGACTTGAGTTGGCTGAGTAGATGTGCACTTCCTCTTGTTGTGACCCAGTTGTTTACACACAGAGCATCTGCTCTTTTTTCCAGTCTCCCTGCCTACCCTTTCACCTCCAATCTTCTTCTTCTTCTTTGATTTCTTTTCATCTGGCTCAAGTCTTCTCTTTTTCTTTGAAGGTCTTCCTGGTAGCTTCCTAAATGGTGGTGGATCAGGCTGAGTGTGTTGTGTTGTCTCCCAATCAGATGGTCCAGGCATGGGCCTAATAATAGGAGCATAGGCCTTTGCATATGAAGCTCTGCTGTAATATTCATGGACAAAGTCTTCAGGTTTACCCCTACTCTCCATGATGGTTGCATATGCATGATGACATGGAAGACCTGTTAGTTGCCACCTGTAACACGTGCATGTCTTCTCAGCCAAATCCACCAAGCAGGTCTGATCTTTGTAATCCACCTCAAAAAGGGTGCTGCTAGCAACCCTCACTACACATCCTTTGTAAGCCTCCTTGGCCCAATCAAACTGCTTCTTCACATATGGCAACAGTCCATCCTCCAAAGCCAAAAGCCCCTCCCTCTTGCTGTGATGCCTTTGCATAATGTACCTTCGCATCCACTCCATTAGTGTGAGTATTGGCTTATCCCTTGCAGGCTTCATCACAGCATTAAATGACTCACACATGTTGTTTAGCAACATGTTGGATTTGCAAATGGTGTCAAAAGCATGTCTGCTCCATGCACTGGGAGGTATGGCTGCCATGTAATCATGTGCTTCAACACTTAATCCCTTCAATTCATTCATCTTTTCCTTGAACATATTCTAAAAAAATTGTAGGTATTAGATGCTAATTGTAAAAACAAACAAGGTATACATGTAAATAATAAAGCAACTAAACAAACATATTCACCTGTGTTGTGGCCTTTGCAGCAGCCCATAACACAAATTTATAAGCCTCTCCATTCCATTTTTGCTTAAAATTGCTCCATAGATGTCTCCAGCAATATCTAGATGATGCATCAGGTACCACATCCTCTAAAGCCTTGATGAGGCCCTTCTGTCTGTCTGACATAAAAGTAAACCCACTCCCTGTGTTTGATCCCAAAGAATCTTTCAAATGGGTCAAGAACCATGCCCAGCTATGATACTCCTCAACATCAACTACTGCCCATGCTAGAGGGTACACATTATTATTTCCATCCTTCCCAACAGCAGTAAGACATATTCCTGGGTGAGCTCCTGTCAAATGACATCCATCTAGGCCTATTATTGGTCTACATCCAGCTAAAAAACCATCTAACACAGGCTTCAAGCACATGAAGAACTTTTGAAACACAGGCCTCTCAAGCCCTGTCATCACTCTAACCAAGGCTGTGCTACCTGGGTTGTATTTCAAAACACTTGTTGCATAGTCATGAACCCTCTTGTACTGCTCAGCCCCATCCCCATAAAGCATGATCTTGGCCCTAGCCCTTGCATACCAGCATTTGGTGTAACTCACCACAATGCCATAGTCTTCCTTAACTTGATTTTGCAGTCCCTTTACTAAGTCCCACTCTGGGTACCTTCTCCAAACCTCAAGATATCTAATTGCTAAAAATTTACTAGTAAGCTTCCTAGTACTATGCTTACTCCAACATTGGTGTTCCAATTTACATGTCTTTATTTGCATTGTCTCTTCTTGTTTCAACTTACTGGCATGAACATAAAAACTACAGTTCTTCTTCTCACATGTACACTTACTCCTCACAGAACGTTTTTTGTTCCATGGACATTTATCACACCTATCAATACAGTATGCATCAAATCTTTTTTTATTGTTATGAAGTGAAAAAAAGTCATACTTGTTCTCTACAGCATGCTGCTGTACTGCAGTCCTCAACACCTCCACATTGGGAAAAATCAAACCAACTCTCAAATTGATTTTCCTACCAAAATCAGTGTTAGGGTTAAACACTGGATACTTTATTCCTCCTCCCTCTAAATCTTCTTCCACTAACTCATCTGAGGCATAGTCTTCCTCCTCATGCTCAGAAAGACTACCCTTCTCTGCCTTCCCAAACCAACACTTAGAAGCAGCCCTATTAATGTCTTCTATAATTGATTCACCAACCTTGTCAGAAAACAAATCAGCATCCTTAATGTCATCAAAATCATCCTCCCCAAGATCTATCTCAGAATCATCAGATTCATCATCCTCAAAGACTAATTTCCTAGCTTTGGGCTTTGGCTTGGGTTTGGGCTTAGTCTTGATCTTTTGCTTACCCTTTCCTTTCTTGGGTTTACTAACAGAAGGTGCTGCAGGTGCTTTGCCTTTATCTTTTGCAGCCCTGGGTTTGGTCACAGAAGGTGAAGATGCTGGAGGTGGTTGGGATTTAGCTTTGGCAGCAGCCCTGGTTTTAATAGAAGATGGTGAAGGTGCTGGAGGTGGTTGGGCAGCAGCTTTGGCAGCCCTGGTTTTACTATATGATGGTGAAGGTGCTGGAGGTGCTTGGGCTTTAGCTTTGGCAGCCCTGGGTTTACTAACAGAAGGTGGAGGTGCTGGATCTACAGGTGGTTGTGGATCTACAGTTGGTTGACTAACAGTTTTCTTGAATCTAGGAGTCCAAGTTGGTCTTGCAACATGTTTGACTCTAGGAGTAGACTTAGCTTGTCTTTGTGGAGGTGGTGATGGTGTGGAAAGAGGTATTCCAGTTTTGGGTTTCCTTATGGGGAGCTTTGAAGGTTTATTTGATGGTGGTGGTTGAGAAGCAAGTGGGGGAATGTTTAATACTTCCAAGATTTCAATATCTGGAAGTGGGTCATTTCTTGGGCTTCCACTAAGATTCTCTTTTTGTGTGGTCCCCTTAGGTGGGCTCCCTTCATCCATGACCAAGTACACAGTAATAAATCCTGAATTAACATCTAAAGTGTCCAAACATCTAACAGCCTCATCATCATCTGTTATCAACCTAAGTCCCTCTTTCATACTTTTACCATCTTGAACATAAAACAACTTAAAAGGACTTTCCAAATGAAGTCTTCTTCTGACTATGAAATATAAAGCCTCAAAGTCATAACTACAATAAGGAATTATCACAGTTTTCACAGACCCCCCAAGATACTGTACAACATCATCTAAAATGTAAAAATTACCACCATGATATACAGCTACTTGTAGAAATTCGTTTGAAATTGTCATCTGTATATAAAAAATCAAAGAGCATTTCAATAACCAGCACATAAACCCTAAACATCTACCAACACAGAACCAGCACATAAACCCTAGAAATCTATCAAAAAAAAAGAGGAATTTTAAACGACATTAACAAACCCTAAATGTCGAAATTCAGAGGAAAGTGTCGAATTTGAACCTAAATCACCATAAAAACGCAAACTGTACTTAATAAAGTAAAAAAGAAGAGAGAAGAACTTACCTTTTTCCAAGCTTCGTATCAATGGCTTCGTATCAAGGGAAGAAGAAGGGACAGCAATGGAGATGATGATGATGAAAGTGACAGTTAACCAAAGAAATGAAATGTAGTTACAGAGTAATGAATGAACGTTAGTTTGAATTTGGTTTGGTTAAAGGGTTAACCATCCTTGGTTAGTGACTGGGAAGAAGGGCTGGTCAACGGTGATAAGAGTGGTCAACGGTCACTTGGCCGTAATTGTGGTCACTTTTGAAACTTTGAGGCTGTAATTCATAAAAAAAAAACTTTGAGGCTGTAATTCATAAAAAGTGTAAACTTTAAGGCTGTTTTTCATAAAAAACCCTTAAAAGTAACTACTTTATTGCTGCAAAAAAAAATAATAACTACTTTAAGACAATAAATGTACATTAAGTAAGCCCAATAAAGATAGTTTCATTATGGGATCACTCTGTTATATAAAAATCACAAAATCTCACAAGAGACGGTCTATAGGATAGACTACAAAATTGGGCCAGCCCATTTCCCTTAACTGATTTTTTTTTATTATCATATCAATTATATTATGTTATAATCCTAAATGTAAGGTACTATAACCTCGAATATACTATTCTATAACCCCAAATATAAGTTATATTATAACCCCAAATAATTTATTATAACCCCAAATATACTATGTTATATTTTGGGCTGGCCTTTATGGATTTCGTCTATAGAATAGACCGTCTCCCATGAGAATATATAAAAATTTGTGCCAATACACAAACTCTCAAATAAGACAATCTCATGATGAGACTATCTCTATTTGGTTGGTCCAATGTAAACTTACAATCTTAGAGTAATCACTTAACAATCTTAAAGTAATTAGCTATACACAAATTCTTGCCATAGACGGTCTATAGCATAGACATGTGTAATGGTTCAGCCCATTTTTACACTTTCCAAAAAAAGTAACTGAAATTTCCATTGGGCTAGGCTGCTGAGAGTGTCGTCTATGCTATAGACGGTCTCTCAGAAGACCTTCTGTTAACTATAAACATAAAGTGATAACTTTGTATAGTTTTAGAGAGATCATGCAAAGTTATGACACTAAAATACAAACAGGGTCGGCCCTGGGTTTTAAGAGGCCCGAGGCGAAAGACTATTTGTGGGCCCCTAAACTATTGTATACGTAGAAAAGTTTGAAGTTTAGCACTGATTGAAAACTAAAATTTATGAGGGGATTTGGGCGTAGGCACACCTTGCCCTTGCTTATGGTCGGTCTTGCTTACAAATCTTAATGTGATCAATCAAATAAATATGCTGATCTTATGAGATTATCTCATAATGAGACGATTTCATTCAAAACTTGCCAAAGGTGTTATTGATAAAGTAATAACAAAGAGATAAAATATGTTTTATCATTTATGTGTATTGAGATGGTATAGAAAGAGCCTATTTATACAATCCTAAAATAATCATTAGAATCCTAAAATATATTCTAAGAATCATATATACAATATTATCCCTAGATATGTTGCCTTAAATACGCTAACCAAAACATAGAATAATAAGTTATTTTACTACTCATACTTCTAAAACGATATTATATTACACTATATATCAACACCAATGAATTTTTCATTGTAAGATTTGAAAACAAATTCAAAACAATAATTACATAATAATCATCATCATCAATTTAATATTCCGCTTGAAAATAGAGTCTGAGTAAGAAAATGTGACGGACAATCCATACTCGTACTCCTTTAAGAGGAAATACTAGAAAAAAACGGTCAATTCACATGATATTTTACAATACTATTGCAGTAACTAAAATCAATTTGTAAAATAAAAATTTACACATTCAATTATGCTTGTAAAGCTTATAATGCCAACAAGAGTGTTGTTCCCACCATTGACAAAGTTCATGAGCCGCAATAAGACCATTTTCCTTAACAATTGTGTTCTTCATATTCTTAATAACAACCGCCGATGGAATTAGATGTGCCTCACCATCCCTCCCTAATGCATCCACCACCATATTCAACATCGAATTTTTTAAATTATTCATACTTTTTCCTCGATCCTCAAAATATCCACTATAATCGCGACAAATTGGGTCTTCCGGGTTCACAAACAACCACGGAATCCAACTTCTTAGTGTAGAAAACGGGTCATTCCCATCATTTTCTGAACGCTTATTTTTTCTAGTTAAAGCAATGGAAAGACCCGTTTTCACAATTCCAACAGCCAAGCGTGCCCCATTCCTCAAATGTCGGTTATGGATTTTTTCGACTGAAGGGGACGCGTATGGAGGGTTGAAAAGATAAGTTTCTAAACAATAACCATGCTTAGCCATGTTTTTTCCTGTATGTAATGCGATAGCTGCACCTAAGGAATGCCCAGCTAACCAAATATTTTTGGGATCTTCCGTTAGTAGTATTTCCTCTAAGACATGAAATGCCATTTCATATCGAGAGCTAGTGTCCAAACCTTTAAGGACAATTTTGGCATCCAAATAACAATCACGAATTGCAGTTTTCTTTTTAAGGAGTGTGCCACGAAATGCAACCACATATTTAGGTGCTTGTGCGACATCTTTGCTGGCAGAGTAATTGGTTTGAGGAGGTTTGTACTGAAAAATGATTCCAAAAATTGAGGAGTCAAATTTGTCTTCAAGAGTTTTAACGGGTTGATAGTGAAAGAATTCCCACCATTTTGGAGCAAGGTTGTTGTGTCCACTTCTCTTCTTTTGCCGATCTATTTCTGTAACATATACTCCTTTAACCAAACTTGCTGCTACAGATCTTTTATGTTCTGATATACTCCTGCAAGCATTTGAATTTATTATGGAAATGAGTGTATGTTTTGATGTTAGACGGTGACAATTCGTCAAATAATCACTTAGTGGGCTTAAATGTATGGACACACGCACTGGGCATCTAGGCTTAGGCCCAAAAAGCCCACAGATAATGAACGTTGACTTGCATAGACACTTCATGAGCTTCACTTTTACAATTAAACCATATAGAGATAAGAGGATAATGAGATTACCCACCAAGCATTATATACAAGTCTACAACCCACTATTTTAGTGTAGGATATTCCTAACTCACATTTTAAGTATTTCCAACACTCTCCCTCACGTGTGAGCCACATCATATCCAAAAGTCACCTTTAGCTCTGATACCATGTTAGGTGAGAGTGTGACAACTCATCACATAATTACCCTGCAAAGCGACTCGTGTGGTCACACCTACAAAGCACTCCTAGGCTTGGGCCTATAATTTCACAAATAGTGAACATTGACTTGCATACACATTTGATGAGATTCACTCTTTTCCAAAACCTTATGGCATTAGAAGAATAATCTACCAAGCATTATATACATGCCCACACTGTTTTAATTATGTGGGAATTATTTTCAATATTGCAATTGCAAGTATAAATTATTGAACGGAGGAAGTATATGAGTAACTATTAAAGAAAGAAATTAATACCAATCAACGTTGGTAAGGTGGATAGGACCACGAAAATCAAACATTTCATCTTGAGAAGGTTTTGCATTGCTTGTTTCATCCTTTCCCTCCATTGTCTAATCACACAAAGAAGAGAATAAACCTAAGACAAAAACAAAAATAAGTGGAAGAAATAAGTGGATGAGACGAAATGAGGCAATAGAAATTCATAGAATAGATGGAATAATTAATTAATATTTACTTTAATTTCTAAACAATATGATTGTGAAACTACAAATGCAAAAAAAAAAAAAAAAAAAAAAAAAAAAAAAAAAAAAAAAAACCATCTTGAATGTGGAAGGAAGAGCCAAGGAAACAAGATGAATCCAAGAATGACCAAGCAAAATTAATCATTTATATAATTGATGTTAGTAATCAATTCAATCAAAAACTTAAGCTGATAATTGAGGCTTAAAAAAATAATTATCCCACTTTTAATTAACATATAAGGTGTGTTTAAGATTTAAACACGTGAACTTTAGTCAGCTGATTTCTGATATTTTGTCAAAAAACCAACTTAACCCAAACTTAATCTGATAGTTGAAGCGCCAAACTATATTGTACTCTAACGATTCAAAAGAATTGTTATAGTAACTAATTATAGACAAGAATAAGAATAGAAATAACTTATATCTCTACTATTTTACATATATTACTCACTTTCAGTAATAAATTCAAAGAGATAAAAAAATACATACCAATAAAATTACAAAGAACAGCTTCGTAGTATTAGATCAAGTATTAATCTTGCTATTTTAGATGAAGGAATAAAGTGGAAAGCTTGCTTATATATATATATATATGCACTGCAAAATTTGAAAAAGTACACTTCAAATTGTCAAATTGTTAATAGAATATAACTAAACCAAAATTATTAAGTAATTTGAACAATTAAACTCTTATAATCATCATCATACCCAGTGTTCCCGCACATAGATAAAATCTATGGTCAGGGTCCGGGGAAGGAAGGTCGACGGCGTCTCATACCCAAAAGAAGAGGGTGGTCACAAGAATCCCTCGGCTCAAGAGGAGTCTTCAAAGATAGGAACCTGCAAATATCCGAAATGAGGTAACTAAGATATTAAACTCTTATAATTATCTCAAAGTCAATGAAAACAAGTAAATTCTTGATTATCTCAAAGTCAATGAGATTTTTTTAGTCTCCAACTTGAACCCAATTGACATTATTAGTAATTAAATTACTGCAACCATGTTTAGTACAGATAATCTAGGCATCTAATTAAGAAATTAATTTATTTATTTCCTCCCATTCAGCCTAAATGTCTCATTTAATTTTTCACACTTGCCGAGGCAACATTTCAACTCCTAATATCTCAAATTATTCTTAATTAAAAATTATAAAAATTTGATATTAATAATCCTTGTATTGAGACGAATCAAACAAGATCCCACATGACTATATTTTAACTTATAGATTAAGAGTAAAATACAAATTATGAGTGATGAGTGAATAGTGCCGAAAAACAAATGGGACATTTAGGCTGAATAGGAGGTAGTATAAAATGTCAGAGAATTTAGATCGATTAGATTAATATAATGCTAAATGTATATTAAAAAAAATGTGTCAAACTTGAAGTGTGATGCTAATTATTTTCTAGGGAATGGAGTTTACCAACTAGATACAATTTTAAAATTAAAAAATTACATCATATGGTACTTAAAAAATTTTTAAGACCTAAAGAATTAGTTTAAGCTTTTTTCTGATTTGTCCCTTAACATGAAATTGACTTAATAATAGTTTATTTGTTCTAGTGGAAAATTTAGAAAAAAGTAATTATTGAGAAGCAGAGAGAGAAATGTGTGGATTTTAAAAATATGGGTCATATGCAAAAATTAAAATACTATAAATTTTAATTTAATATATTTAACAGAATAGAAAGTAGGACAATTTCGTAGAATACAGGAAGACGAAGTAAATTATCACCATAAAACTAGTTTACTTTTCAAAATTTTTATAATTATTCCATCACCTACAAGAAATGGATAGTACATTGTGTAATCAATAGTTGATATTTCTTGACGAAGAAAAATAACAGAATTTTCAAATTTTATCTTTTATTTTAAAATAGGTGTTAAAACGTTGCGTAGATGATTACCTAACGAAAAAAATTCTAATATCTTCTTACCCATAGGCTATAGGCTATATATAGACTATCATTAGACTTGTAAAACTTTGACACGAAAATTTACCTAAACTGCAAATTATCGACTCTAAAATGTCAGAAAAAACTTGGTCAAACCCCATTAAAACTCAAATCCGATCATTCATACCTATTTTATTAATTTAATGAATTTTTCAATTTTTATGTCATTATTTATAGTCGGAACTCACTATATTTTGACTTAATTATTTAATTTTAGTCAATATTTTCCTAATCTAGCCTTAAATTGATAAATTTATCTTAATTTATCTTAATTTTAGTCAATAAAAACTTTTATTTTTTATGAAAGGGAAGGCTAGGAATTAATGCGGTAAACTTTTTCGAACGTCTCCTTTGTATTGGTCGATTTGATTTCGATCATAACACGTACTACACAACATGATCAAATATTAACTCGATAAAAAAATAACCTAATTTAAATGATCAGACTAAAAATGATCGAACTTATTTGACCGTTTAGACATATCTAGTTGATAGGTCAAAACTTATAACAAAAAGAGGAAACAATATTTGATATTTCACTTGAGACTCTTGGCTTTAATAGATCCCGACTAAAATAAACATGATCATTAAACTGGTCAAGATGTTTCCATCAAAATTAATTTTTATTATATTATCATTTTGATAGTGACTTCTAAATGGCATGTTAGAGTAATGTATCAAACTTAATATTGATGAATCATTGCTAACTTAGCATAATGATCAAATGCCACCTCTTACTCAAACATTCTTTTCTAGGCTTTTCATATTAAAGTATTTAGAATTTTTCAATTTTCATATAATATTTTTTAACATTTTGATTGACTTTACACATTTTTAAATAATTGGAAATTAAAGTTCTTCAATGAAGAATATGAAATAATAAGTTGATTTTATTATTATCTATATGTTTAAAATGTTTATTGAATGAGACACACTGATAGCATTCATGCATGATGCAACAATTAACAAATCAAATAGCAACTAATTATATATATGAAGTAATGGATAATTGTTAAATAATATGAGCAATAACCAACTAATTAATACCTAACAATTATTATTTGTTGTTAAAAAACAAATGTATAAAATTTTGACTTATGCCATTTCTCCCCTATTTTCATAATCCATGTTGCAATTTCACAACTAGCACCTAAAAAATAAATATAAGTTCTAATTGAACGCTTACGTGGATTGATCATTTGCTTTTTTTTTAAAATATATAGCGAGAAGGTGTCTTGAGAGATTGTTTATGGCAAAGACGGCTCTCCCAACAGCCCAACTCAATGATTTTAAATTTCAAAATAAGGCTGATGACTAATGTAACACCCCGGCCCCTCGGACCGCCAGTGACTACTCATAAAGACTGTAGACTAGCCCCACAGACCAACACAAGTCTTTCCAGCGCATTTTGGCCTCACTTGTGCGCACCCAGGAAAACTTCCCAAGAGGCCACCCATCCTAAGATTGCTCTCCACCAAGCACGCTTAACTGTGGAGTTCTTAGCAAATGGGCTCCCTAGAAAAGAAGATGCACCTTGTTTATATGAGTAGTCTATCAATCTCTTTTCAATCTAAATCTGGGGTATCACAACTAATCAGTTACTTATTTTGCAAAATGGATTAACCCATATTTATCCGTTTATGCTATAGACGGTCTTTAGCAAGAATTTGTGAAATACAATATTTGTCATTTTGTTTTAATTAGGGTTTCAATGCGTACTTTTTGAACTATTTAATTTGACCCTCGTGATGGAGAGAGGTATTCATTTTGGTCATCGAATCAAGTTGACTTAAGATAAGGAGTTTTAGATCAGTGTAAAACGATATAGACTTGTGTTCTCATTGATTTCTATATAATTTTAGATTCATTTTGAAGTCGGAACAGAGTTGCAAGTAAGGTCGGTGAATGTTGGGTCGTCGAGTTTATTTTGAACACCTCTAGTCTCTCATGCCTATAATACTCCCAATGTTGCATAAGATTTGCCACAAGTACAATTATTGTCGAGAAAAGAGAGGAAAGGAGGTAAAAAAAAGTATACTTTATGAAAATGAGGAAGGAATGTGTAGATGAGATAAAAAAAAATAAGTTAATTATAGGCAAAGAAAAAGTGTGGGTTATGAGTACTCATGACCAAAAACAGAAATCGAGCAAAAACAATTAGATGAACTAAAAAGAAAAATTGTGCGAATCAGTAGAACAAAGCTAGTATCAAATTAGACTTGTCTCGAATCGGATATCAATGTAAAAGCAGCGAAATCATCATCCTCAAGAATAATAATATAATCAAATCATCTACATAGGAAAGAAAATTGAGTTGAACCATATACCCTTTGTATACATGAAAAATGAGTATTCATAATAGGTTGCTGTAAAACCAGACCGACTAAGAAAGTGAGTCAATTTTGCAAATCAACCTTGAGGTGCACGTTTCAAACCATATAGTGACTTCCTTATCGACAACACTCCCCAAAATGAGCTCCTTAAAGACTAAACACCTAAAGGATTTTTCATATAGACTAATTTCTCAGATAAATTGTCGTATAAAAAGGCATTATACACATACATTTATGAGGTGTTTCGTATAAGAAGTAGAAATGTAATGGAAAATAAATATTTAAAGTGAGGTAAAGAAATTGTTACGTGCTATTATAATAAATTGTTTGGTATAAAAAGGGTAAAGGTATGAGGTTGCAAAAAAAAAAAAAAAAAAAAAAAAAAAAAAAAAAAAAAAAAACTCCAAATAATAATTAATAACGTAGAGCCCCTCTTTCTCCAGTATATGAAAAGAATCAAAAAAAAGAAATATGTTAAATTAATTAATAATTAATAAAATAAATATATTTACTATGATTAAGGCGCAAAATATTAATTTTACACTCGGCCCCCAAATTGTTCAAGACGGCTCTGCTATTAACGTAGAGCGTTGAAGAGTATCAAAGTAAGTTGTTACTCTTTTAGAAAGGAAAACGGTTACCAAGCATTCATAAACACCAACTCAAGGATTGACTTATTTATTCTCATTAGTAGAGAGTGGCGGATACATGACTCAAACTTGGTGATAGCACAATAATCATAAAAAGAATCAATTAAAATTTTTTTAAAAATCTCAGATATATAAATATATGTGTTAAAATTAATTGTTTTGAATTCAACCCTAAAAATTATTTTATATTCTATTTCGACAAGTTTTCATATGTGGACATTAATTTTTCCAAATAATAATTAATAATAGGAGACAAAAATTACACAAAAAGTGTGTAGCTTAACCGATCATAAATGTCCTATAAACGCTTCAAAGAGAATGTCCCATAAATACTTCAATACGAGAGGTCTTAGGTTCAACTCCTATAAACAATAAACATTTTATTAAATTTTAGTGCCCTCACATACAGGCTCAAAATTCAGTAAAGTCATTTTTTCTAAGGGGCAAAGGTATTAGTGTAGTCAATCCCTTTCTACTTGAACGTACAATCATCTGTCGATCCTTATTGACAGAGGGGTCTTTGAGGGTGTGCGAGATGATCGACCGCATAGGGCCCCTCTATCTCCCGTATATAAAAAAGTTAATAAAAAAAAGAAATATGTTAAATTTATTGATAAAATATATTATATTTACTATAAATAAGACACACAACAAATTTAGCACAGGGCTCCCAAATTTTCCAAGACGGCTCTGCTTATTGATTAATTGATGCACACACGAGTATTTTAGCAATGAACAAATATGGGTTGACTTTATAGATAGCAACTTGGTTTAAGTCAATAAAATGGTACTTGGTTTTATATGGGGATTACAAAATTGAATTCTAGATTAAAATCCCATAAATATAAATTATATTAATACTTATGAAGAAATTTTAAGATTGTTAACTTTTAACGCTAATACAATCATTTAAGATTGTGTACTAAATTTTAATTATATTATAGATATCAGTCATTTATTATCTTATCACCTAAAAGTTATTAACATATAAATAACATTAAAAATAGTAAATAACGTCTCCAATTGTCATATTTTGATATTAACCACTCCATTCCTATCTTTAATTTTTCCGCAATGGATTAAACTTGTTGTATTAATTTTTATATAAATAATATAAATAATTAAGAGGAAAATATTAATCAAAAAAAATATGTGGATGAGATTGGAAATAAGAGAATATGATATCATTGCAAAACATTAAATTACAACATATACACTACAATTATTATTTAAATTAAATTTTACTTCACACAACTATGATAATAATAACTAAAACCATTTTGAACTATGTACTAAATACCTATTAAACACTTTTAATTGAAAATAGTTGAAATTTCAAATTCGATTCTCAACTAGACATACGTAAATACGTCTTTTGTTTTCAGCCTACTATATAATAAAAAAATTCCTTAATTATCTTCTAATCGATAAACTTTAGAATGCCAACAAGAATGTGGAGCCCACCATTGACAAAGTTCATGAGCAGCTATAAGACCATCTTCCTTTACAATAATATTCTTCAAATTTTTAGTAACATTAGCCGATGGAATTAAATGTACCTCTCCATCCCTCCCTAATGCTTCCACCACCATATTCAATACCGAATTTTTCAAATTCTTCATACTTTTCCCTCGATCCTCAAAATAAGTACTATAATCGTTACAAATCGGGTCTTGTGGGTTAACAAATAGGTACGGAATCCAAGAACATAACTTAACAAACGGATCATTTTCGTTACCATCTTCTGAAGACTTCTTATGTGTTGTACTTAAATTTAAAGTGATTGATAAACCCGTTTTAATAATTCCAACTACAATGCGGGCTCCATACCTTAGAAGTTTGTTTTGAATTTTTTCGATTGAGGGGGACGCGTTTGGAGGGTTGAAAAGATAAGTTTCTAAAGGATAACCATGTATAGCTAATGTTTTTCCGGTTAGTAATGCTATAGCTGCGCCTAAAGAATGCCCTGCTAACCAAATATTTTTAGGGTCTTCAGTTTCGAGTATGCCTTCTAATGCTTGGAATGCCATTTTATAACGAGAGCTATTGTTCAACCCTTTAAGGACAATCTTCCCATCCATATAACAATCGCGAATTGCAGTTTTGTATTTTAGGATGGTGCCACGAAATGCAACCACATATGTAGGTGGTTGCACTGCACTAGGGTTTTTTATTTGGGTAGGGTTGTACTTAAAAATGACCCCAAAAATCGAGGAATCAATTTTGTCTTTAAGGGTTTCCACGTGTTCAAAGTGAAAGAATTCCCACCATTTTGGAGCAAGACTCTTTTCTCCTGTCCTCTTCTTTTGGCGATCCATTTCTAGAATGTATACTCCTTTTACCAAACTTGCTGCTACTGATTTTTTATGCTCTGATATACTCCTGTATTTGAAATATCATAATGAGTGTCGTTTGACTCTAATTCTAAAATCCTCCGTAATAAAAAAACATGCTTTTTTATAATGAAATAATTAACGTTAAAGAGTATACCTTTTATGAATTACATAATTAATGTTCTTTTTGGCAGTAGTAATTTGCGAAAAAAAACATTAAGACTGTAATTAATAAAATGCCTAAACTTTAAAGCCGTGATTCACAAATTAATAAATATAATAATTAATAATAAAAGTTTAAAAGAAGGAATACCAATCAACACATGTGAGGTGAACAGGCCCACAAAATTCAAACATTTCATCTTGAGATGGTTTTTCATCCCTTGTAATCTCAATTTTCACCATCTTCACCCCACAAAGAAGTAATGCACGATCTTAAAGGAATAATGGAGTATCCGACAAATACACGTATTGCCTTAAAGAGTAATTTTTAGAACAATCTAATCGTAAATGATTAATAATGCAAAAACAATCTTAAAAGTTAAAAGAATGGGTCGGGATATCGATAATAATAAGATGAATTATATTAGTAAGAAAAGGTTATATAGATGATAAAAAGAACGTGAATATAATTTAGGGTAAGAAAATTTTCCAATTAATAAGAGCTACTTAACTTAATACTACTAGATCAATTACTAATCTTACTATTTAGGATGAGAGATCGAGTAGAAGGCTTACAATATATATAGTGCATAAAATTACACTAATCCTACTACTTAAAATGACAAATTGTATATAGAAAATAACTAAATTGAACTATTTGACTAGTTTGACCAAGTAAACTCTTCTTGGTTATTGGCATATTGCATAGTCAATGAGATTCCGATCCTCTAGCCTAAATGAAATTAAGTCTATTTAATTAGTGCATAACCATATAAACTCCAAGATAATCTCATTAATTTAATACTACTCTCTCCCGCCTTTTTTGTTTGTCCGCTTTAAGTTTGTCCACTTTAAGAGAGAGAAACTTAAAATAGATTTTTGAAGTATATATTGAAGATGGAATATATGTTAAGGAACCAACTCAACCAAAAGCTTAAGCTGATGGTTGAGGCCCCAAAATATGTTATATACTCTAACACGGCCCCTCACACGAGAGCCCTTTGGGCTAGAAGTGTGGATGCAACACATGCTCTCCTCATACCTGGTGCTAAATATTCCACTTAAATGAGGGGTGGTTGAGATTCGAACCCGTGACCTCTTGTCACGTTGGCTTCTGATACCATGTTAAGGAACCAACTCAACCAAAAGCTTAAGCTGATGGTTGAGGCCCCAAAATATGTTATATACTCTAACAATATATTCATGTAAGATCTTGTTAGATTTGTTTTAATATAAAATTTTTTAATATATAATTTTTATAATTTTTTATGATGTGTACTCAGAGATATTAAAGCTTAAAATTTGCTTAAAAATGCGTGCAAAAGGTAAAGTGGACAAACAAAAACGAACGGAGGGAGTAATAGACTAATAATTAATTATTATTGTGATTCATATAAAATGGGATTTTTATCAAGTGGCTTGAGAGTTTTGATACAAACAATAAAGTGTCTTAACATGAAGCGTGCTAGTTGTGGAATGGGTCAAATAGGAGGAAGCTACATACTTAAGTGAGTAACTAAATGAAAAAAAGTGTAACTATGTTCCAAGTTTACTGAGTAGACCGAGAAAATGAGAGGGCCTTAACTAAAAAATATGGTACTTTTGAGTAACTATGGTGACAAATATGTTCCAAGTAGGGATGGTCATGGCGCGGGTCTGGAGCGGGTTCAGTCAGATCCGGACCCGGACCCGGACCATTTAAAATTTTTGAGATCCAGACCCTAAGGGTCTAAAGTTTTTCAAACCTAGACCCAGACCCTCCGAATCTGATGGGTCTAGGGTTCTTAATGGGTCTAAAAAATATCTTTGACTTGTCAAATTTGAAGCATTTGTAAGTCATTATATTTTTCGTACATCTGTAAGAGAATTATTATCGTATTTTACAGATATTTAATACTAAATTAACATCTAAAGTTGCATAGCGATATCCATATATGCTTAAATACTATTATAAATATTAGTTCGAGTCCATGAAATAAGGGTAATTGGGTTAGCACTTAGCAAGAGTAACATATTTATTATTTATATATATTATGAATATATGAAAAGAAAATAAGTGTTGGGGGAAAAATTCATACGTAGAAGACAAATAGAAATGGACAATCCAATATTTATAAGGGCTCGAGGGGCGGGTCCAGGGTCCGAATTATTTTTTAGATCCAGATTCACCCGGATCCGATGGGTCTCAAAAAATAAGACCCACCCCCTTAAAAAAGGGGCGGGTCTGGGGCGGGTCCTGGACCCGTGACCATCCGCATCCCTAGTTTCAAGTCTCATTTTCTAAGTTTGAGGAATAAATGGTTGAACAATTATAATAATGTGAGTAAAGGTGTTTAAAATAGACTAAATGATTCCAATATTCACATGAACTTGTATATGACATGCATGGATTCCATTTTATTTTATATATATAATATGAAAGATAACAAATTTAGTTTTGAAAGACTAATTGAAAAATGACAATAGCAACAAGAACATCAACTAATTATCAATTGTTGCAGCTAGCTGCTATAACAATCACAAGCAGCAAAGCTCAAAGAAAAATGAACAGTTGTTATTCCACGCATAGAGACCATCTCAAAACCCAAAATAAATGGCCTGCTGTTACTAACAGCGGCCAATTACCAGCTCAAAACCCAGACCCCACCCTGTTTTGCGTACAAGCTTATTTTTGCAAATAATTTGAGGGAGCTCTTAAAAAGCCAAATATTTAAAAAAAAAGTTTAAAAAAAATGTTCTTAAATGAGACAATGATAGAAATTGTCGAGTTTTAAACAATTGTTGTTTGTATTATTAGGTCAATTTAAGATAAAATTTTAATTCCACGTTGATTTTTACGCAAGAGAAATTTTATTTAAAGCTCGGGCTAAATTTAGATCTGATTACATGTACGGGTAAAAGTTGGATCATCAGCTGTGTTTTAAACAATTTTACTAATTTGCATAGTTTTATCAGTACAAAATGTAAATATCCATTAGAAGTTCTCATGAGCGGATAACGAGTAGATCATAAACTTATGAAAATTATCTGTCGGCTCCAATTTTTAAAAGTATGTCCGCCGTTGCGGACATAGCTTTTTTTTGCAGCTACTCGACCTTTTTCTTAAAGAGGGAAACCGCGGGTAAATGGGCATAGCAAATATAAAAAAATACTTTTTCTGTTGTGAAATACTCGCTACGTTTCTATTATTGTCACTAATCATTGTTCAAGCTTATTTTATATATTGCGCCTAATGTGTAAGAAAAAATATAGTCAAGTGAGATTTTGTTTGGATCGTCTGATCGCTTACTTTCATCATATTAACTTTTTATAATTTTTAAATGTGTATAATTCAATATATAAACGATTGAAATAAAGCATCAGATTGCGTAAAAAGTAAAATGTAGCAAGTATAGCGGAACAGAGGAAGTACAATCTTAATTCAAACAAATATTCAACACAAGAAATAATCCCAATACAAAGTCGAAATTTCATTACATTAATGAACATAAACGCATTATCAAAAATGTGAAATATGACCACTAAGTAATTCCTAGTGTTCTTCCGACTTTAATTTTGGTGTTTTAAAGTTAAAAGTAAAATTTCTAAAGTCCATTTATTGACTTTCGAAGTAATTTGGCTATGGATTTAGAATTTAGAAGAGTTTTATATCTTCTCATACTTTATTAATATAAAAAAATTTAAAAATTCATGTTTAAAACACACATTTTTCAAGCTGGATGGGTCGTGCCTGACAGATAACGCGCCAATGAATAACTCTAATATCCATATGAGTGACCGATCGATTGAGACCGGACCTAAACTGGAACGAACCGGGCCAATTGCATCTGGTTCGAGCTCTAGGCCTTACTAATTCCTCATTTTGTGTTTTTGGTTCGAACCGGTCTAAAAAAGTATAAATAGACCAAATTTGTATAAAACTAATTTTCAAGAGGTATAGAGTAATATTTGCGATGTATATATTTACCTAAAGTGCACTATATTATTTCTTATTTCTAACAAAAAAATTTTTAACTCAAATACGGTAATTTTATAATTATTATTTTGCTAAATTATTTCAAAATCTTACATCTTTTTTTGGTATCTAAACTGCAACCAATCTAAGTCTAAAATCGGACTTGACTGAGGAAAAATCGAGTTAGACCGAAAACATTTCAGTTGTTATCAATCTAGTCTTTAATCTTGACATATTCAAAATTCCGATTTTGGATCCAACGGGTCTTGTCTGAATTTAGATCGATGCACATTTCATGTACTTTTGTTATTAGCTTACAAATTTATAGACTTATGTAGATTTAATATTTCTTCGGTTTAATACATGCGCAACTGATAGTGTCATTACAAATTGTTATGAGAGGTGGTCTTTTTGAGACACATTAGATTTTATGGGTTAAATAGACCAATAGATAAAAATTAAGTGAAGATAACAATGTGTGCTTCTTATATTGAAGTTATCTCTCTGAAAGACAATCTCTTACAATGGTGGTTGCCGTGTCATTACTAGAGGTGTTCAATGGGGCAGGTCGAGCCAACGAGTCAAGAATTAGGTCACATTCTAACAGGTGATTAGCGGGTCGGTTCAATAATGGAGCTGTCATTAACGGGCCTTGGTATGAAGAGCCGGGTTGGATGATTATAAATATTAATTGCGAAAAAAAATTGATCACTTCTAAAAATATTTTTAAATGATACTCCCTCTGTTCCAGTTTATTAGTCCCATTTGACCAAACACGGATTTTAAGGTAGTAGTGGGGTCGTCCATTGAAAAAGATGGTAGTTGGGTATTTTAATTGATTAAATTAATTGTAAAGGTGGTAGTGGAGTATTGAGAATTGGAAAAGTGGGAGTATTTAGGTAAAAAAAGGATAGCCAAAAAAGAATTGTGACAAGTAAAGGGGAATTGCCAAAAAAGAAAATGAGACAAGTAAACTAGAACGGATGGAGTATTATTCTATAAACAGGTGAGTCGACCCAACTGGTCATAAAGTATAATAAAAAACTTTTATAAACATTTAGAAAACGTTCAAAGTGGGTAAGATTAAGCGGACCTTATCCTGCCCCATTTAATGTTCGAAGCGACCCGGACTATTTAAATTTTGACCCGACCCGACCCGACCCGACTCGACCTTGTATACCTTTGGTCATTAGTCATTACTCATTACTAATTTAGTATCACCATATGGTACTTTATTGGGAGATGAGGGCCCACTTTGACGCAATGACAGACTGTAGCTAGATTCTTCCACATCAGATATATTCAATCAACAAACAAATAAGACAGTTATTTATACCAACTTCTCTCTGGCCAAAACAGTCATTTACACATTTTTCCAATAATATTCTATCTTTTTTTTCAAAATAATATTCTATCTTTTTACCCAGTAATATGCATTTTATTAATATGAATATTTATTTTTTTTTTTTTGAAAGATAATATGAATATTTATTAGTACTTTTAAGTTTTAAATCTTAAAAAACAAAATAATAGAAGTACTATACCTCAAAAAAAAAAAATTTAATAGAAGTACTACCCACCAAATTCAGAATTTTCAATAATAATTTATTTTAAATATTAAAATAAAATTATTATAAAGGACTAAATCTTTTTCCGTTACTAATTTAAAAATCAAAATCTGAAACCTCCATTGTCATCTTCTTCCTTCTTCCCTCCTTCTCTGACCGGGCTGTTACATAACTAATCCATCACATTCCATGACAGCCCGGTAACCCTTTTTCTTCCATTAACCCATTATATTGTCTCAATACGACATCGTTTTATAGAGAGAGAAAATGGAACCAGCAACATCATCGTCAACGTCAACAACCTCTGTGGTGGTATCATCATCAGGAGAAGATTCAAGCAGAACATCAACATCATCAGGAAGATCATCAGTGATTGATTCATTAAGAGGTTGTGGATTATCTGGTATAAGGGTTGATAAAGAAGATCTCCGTCGTAGGATTTTGATCCCGCAATATCTACGGTTAGCAGTGCGTCGTGCAATTAATTCAAAAGATGTGAATGCTGGTGTTGATTCAGCAGATCTTTTGGCTTCAGAAGAGGTGGAGATTCCACCAGAAGCTCCATTGGTTGTTTTTATTAATTCTAGAAGTGGTGGTCGACATGGGCCTGAACTTATGTCCAGGCTTCAGGAACTAATTACTGAAGAACAGGTGAATATTTTTTCGGTTTTTAGAATTTTGATTTTGATTTTTGATTTCTAGGTTTTTTCTTTTTGAGTTTTGATTTCTTATAATTTTTCAAAATTTTATCTAGATTTCTGGTATTTTTTAAATAATATAAGTACTAAATTTGTTTGCTAGCTTTTTTGTGTTATTATTCATGTCGAATTGAAGAAAATAGGGTTTCTTGGTTATTTTATTTTGTTTTATTAAAATTCAGTGAAGAACAGAATAGGTGAGAACTTTTTAATTAATATCTATTTAGTTTAAAAAATATTTTTAATATGCTCGTATATTCTGGGTTTAGTTCTCTTTCAAAACTTAATTTTGATTTCTGTTTCTTTAAAATTTTGATTTCTTGTAATTTTACAAATTTAGTTTTGTTTTCTAGAATAAATTCAGTCATCTGGGATTTTTAATTTTTTTTTATTAAATTCAGTGATCACTCATGTACTTAATTTTTTGTTAAATGGAAGATTTATATTTCATAGGGGTAATGTGAATTAAGGGGTTATTATTATGAGAACAAAGGGTGGATATTTTGTATTGGCAGTAGAAGTTGGATTGTTGGGATTGAAGAGCAACTGTATCATTCCTCCAAGAGTTTTTGGCTTTATCTAAGTATTTTTAGAGGTTGATTTGATTTTATTTCTTGAGTTTTTTCTTTGGGCCCATGAAGGTAGTTATTTGAGTTGAAGTATACTCCTTTTTCCTGGGGAATGGAATTTTAATGAGTAACTGTTTCAGAGGAATACATAGTGAAATGACAGATGTGATCCTGGCATTTTGATGTATGCTTCCCCTTTCAAGCAACATACTTAGTGAGATGCACATGTCTCCTATTCACTTTCCATATAAGTGAGTTTTTTATGGGGTTTCAAATAAGCTTTTAAGAAAGTTCAATGAGGTTAAAGATGGATCACTAATCGATTATGCTTTACTTAATGTTTGGTTTAAGGATTGCTGCTGAGAAAAGATGTCAAGAGTCTAGTGTAGTATGTGTGATACCTTGGATTTAGCTTTAAAAATGATTGATAGACTACTCATATAAACAAGATGCATCTTCTTTTTAGGGATAAACTAATAGCTAGCATATGTCTGATGTGTATCCCTCTTTTTATGGATGATTGTTAGTGCCAAATCACCTAATGTTGGAGATGATTTTGATAACATTGTTGCTCATTTCATGGCGTACATCGTTGATGAGGATGAAGGGACTGCAAAAGGATTTAAGTGACGTGAAGGTGCTTAAAGGAAGCAAAGAGGTGGTTGCACCAGGGCGTTTTGAACAAGGTATTGAGTGCCTTGAACAAAGGCAGCGCGCAGAAACAAACAGCAGTAAGAGTCTGATGTAGTGTGCTTGCACATGCAGTCAGACCCTGATGTGTGTTTTCTGTTTTGGCTGCTGGGCTTGGGACACATATTGTTCTTGTTCTAGAGTTCTTTTACTGTTTTGCTGGACTATATGTAAGGCCTAAACATGTATTAGAATAAAAGGGGAGGCTACATAGAGAGTAATAGGTTTAGGAGAGCCTAGAGTGTCTTTTATTAGCATGTGTGAACTCCAGCAAAGGAGGGAACTTTGAGCTTGATAGTGTGAGATGGAGCATTGTGAGTGGTATTTCAGTAATGTATTGTTAAATAGTTATGAAATATAATCCCATTTGAGGGGAGGTGTGTGACTGTGTGTGTCTTTTTCTTCTGTGTTCCTTCATCCTTCTACACCATTGGAGGTCTCAAGATCCTTTCATTTCAATTTGAGTAGATGTTTTTGTTGGCCACTTTCTTGATAACTGATTGCAATTGCCAATTGTCGTACTGCACATCAACCTCACAGTTTTTGAGGATGCAGGGAGCCTTAAAGGTTTGTTTTAATGGAAAGTATATTGTCTAGGCATGGTGCTAATTATTGATTAATTTGTGCTGTTGAAGTTCAAATCTCATGTATGATGTTATGGGTGCCAATTTCTAAGAATAAAAGCCTCCTTCTGAAGACATTTACTTTTCCTTTTCTTTGGACTCTGAGATGCTGCTGGTTCCTAGTTCACATAGGGACTAGATTGGTTTAGAAACCTCTAGAGTGAGCAGTGTATCAGGTTTTGTGTAGTGGTGTATGGATTTTATGTTATGACTAGCACATTTTATCCTAGTAGAGGCTAGGAAACTCCCCTGTGGGGCGATTGGGGTCATTATAACTCTTGTATCTTCATTCATGGCGATCGCTTAGAAAACTCTTAACCTTTTAAATATAGTCAATGCTTCGAAGCTACCTCAAGTTATTGTCTAAACCTCTAGATGGTATCTCATATCAAAAGTAACCTTTTTCTGTTTGTTGTTGTTTTTATTACAGGTATTTGACCTTTCAGATGTCAAGCCTAATGAATTTGTGCAGTATGGATTGGCTTGCCTCGAGCAGTTGGCTAGTGTGGGTGATGCTTGTGCGAAAGAGGTTCGGGAAAAGCTAAGAGTAGTGGTATGTATACCTTTCAAGCTTTGATGTTCTCATTATCTTAACTTGTATGGACTCTTTTTCAATGTTTGATCAATAACAAAAAAATTTTTTTGGCTCACAATGACCTTAGCCAGAATCTAGGTGTTCAGCGGCAAAAGTTATTGTATATCATGAAAATTGTCTTTGCATGCAATTCAATGTGAAAATTTTTAGTAACGTTTGACGATTTGCTGCTATTTAGAATTTTTGGTACCTCAAATTGATTTTTCAGTTATATTGTGTGCAGAGTAGTTTATGTGATAGTTCCTGTTGATGTTAAACTTTTATTTCCCGATAATGGCTATATACTATTATGGAGAAGTAAATAACATATCTTGATTTTGGCTGTAACATGCTCTCGTTTTCCTTTACAGAACCTTTCTGCACGCTGGTTGTATTTTGTCCTCTGGAATTTGGAGTTTGATACTCTTATGATTTTTTTTTGGGTTACATTCTTTTGCGTGGCTTTATTTTCTGGATTGCTTTCCTGTGAGTTAACAAGCCATGTATAAAGAATTTGAAAAAGAAACACATGATGTAACAGTCTTTAAACATGTGTTTTGGTGGAGGGGTATTTCTTCCATGTCCTCTTTCTGCTGTGATTCAAGGTGCAATGATCTGATATTTGGGGATAATTGGTTTACGAAGTAATTACCTTGTAGTGGTAACTTGGGGAATAAGTTAGTTTTAAGCGGTAATGTTCTAATTAGAGGCTCATTAGCATGAAGAAATTAGTAAACACATTGTGAGTGAGTTTTATGCTCACTGGGGAGATCTCAAGCGTCTCAAATGGCTTAAAATATCTTTTCTTATTATGTTTTTAGGGTTGTAATCTTTCTTTGTTCATCCATTTTATAATATAATTTCACTTTTGTTATTTTGTTTCCATTTTACTGTTTTGAAATAAAATTAATCAGTTCATAGCACAAGGATGCACAAGTTTTCACTTAGGTATCTTAGGTTGCTGAATTGAGCTTGATTGTTTGGCAGGTAGCTGGGGGAGATGGTACAGTTGGTTGGGTACTTGGAAGTCTAGGTGAACTTCACAAAGATGCTAGAAATCCGATTCCTTCAGTGGCAATCATTCCTCTTGGCACAGGGAATGATTTGTCCAGGAGTTTCGGCTGGGTAGATTCTCTCGTCTTTTGTCTATATAAGTTTACAATTTTAAATATGATTAAGAACTTTTCTTGAGCTGTGCTTCTTTTGCCTTGTGTTCTGGATCAAATATTAACAGGGTGGCTCATTTCCTTTTGCTTGGAAGTCAGCGGTCAAAAGATCTCTTCAAAGGGCTAGTACTGGTCCTATATGTCATTTAGACAGGCAAGTATTTTCCTCCTTTAGAAATCAATGAACATGGTTTGATATCTATTAGTTACGTATGGCTTTTGAACACTTGCATTTCGTTATGATTCATCTGTTGCGCCAATCTATCCTTTTTACTGCATTTTGTCAGATTTTTTGCTTGTTAAAAGCTGTGTAGCGAACTAGATTGGGAAACAATAGCTGATGAATACCGTTATTTGATTAGAACATGATTGTATAATGGTTGGGGCAACTTTTTGATTAATTCCTAGCTGAGGTTACTTTTTGTGCAAACAAGGAAGATCTATCGAGCTTGCCTTTTCAAGTTTGGTGTTCAAAACAAATAAGATGAAGTTTTGATTTTTATGTCAATTCATACATTTAGCTACAAATAATAAAATTTAGTTTTCCCGTTTTGCAGTTGGCAATTGTCAATAACAATGCCTGCAGGAGAAGTTATGGAGCTCCCTCATTCCTTAAAGACAACTGGAGAATGCACTCTTGACCAGGTATTCAAAATCATCAGCTTCTTGTACTTGTCTTTTACTGTCAGATTTTATTGTACCAATAGAATTGTATAATTCTAGAGTGGGATGTAATAGTTGATGAATACCGTTGTTTTTGAATATTGGGTGGGGAGTATTATTGGGTTAGGGATGCTTCCAAGTCGTACTTCTTTATACTACTGTAATGGCATCACATGCTTGGTTTCTCTGAATTCCCCGTTGGACTATCGGCATACTACCTCCTAAGTACCTTAAACCGTGGGTTTCTCTGATTTGCAATAGTATGATGCTGCTCTTTGAATGTTACAGTATTTGTTTCTTATCAAGAGCACCGGGTAGATTTCTATCATACTATTCATGTCTTCTATGGTTTTATCTTCTAAAGTGGAAGTTTGGAATTTTGCAGGGCTTTTTGCTAGCTGGTCGGCTTCCTGAGAAAGTGACTTGCTATGACGGAGTGTTCTACAATTATTTCAGCATTGGTAAGATACCTCTTTTTGCTATTATTTGTTCATGCTATAATTTGTTTTCTTCTTCATTCATATTGTAATTGTTTTGATTCCTTTTCCCTTCTTTCCCATCCCTGCTTCTTTCTTTTTGCCTTCATATTCTTGTTTTTCAATGTTGCTCTATCTGCTTGTTACGCTTCTCTTAGAATAATTGTACGCTAGAGTCCAATCAGTGTAACATAATTTGCTAGCTAATTCGCTCAAAATGATTATAAAAAGCCCAAAACCGACAATATTTGGCTTTTTTAGATTAGCGATTCGCTGGAAGATAAGTGAATCATTACTTAATTTCTTCTCATACCATGCCTTTATATCCTTCACTAAGTCCAACTCCTCTTTAGAAAAAATTATGCACCTAAAAAATTAGCCTGATGAACTGGTAATTAATTGGTGATTTTCTTCATTGGAGTGAATGTTCGATTCGAAATTTTCGGTTAGCTTTATAATTGCTAACTCTGTTAATCCAGTGTAAATGTTTGGTCAAAAGATGAATGCTAGAAGTATGGAAAGATGAAAGTGATGACTGATGTGTAATACCTCAAAGGTATTAAATATGATCAGTGGTTTAATTTGTTGCAGTAGAAAAAATAGTAGGCTTTTGTCAGAGCTGAATCTGTATTTAAGTTTAGTTAAAGTGAAGAATTTCTTGTCATGTTTTTTTGACTTATAGTATCTGCTACCTCGACATACATATTCCTTGGTTGAATCATCTTGTCAGCCTTATATGAGGGGTATGACTGAACTATCCATAGGGGTGAGTTACTGAGTTAGAAGCTATTTGTAGAAGAAGCATCTGGTAGTTAGAGGATCAAATGCAAGGGTGTGTTTGATGAAGAACTGAACGGACAAACAAAACACAAAGATATATGAGGCATCTTAGATACCTCCCCCTCAAATGATGTTTACTTTCAGTAATGGATCAACTTACATCAATGAATAAACCTCACACACACATGAGAACAGTCTCTCAAGTTAAAGATTCCACCTTCAATGAATCTCTCTCAAATACACTAATACAAGGTAGAAGGAATGGCTAAACCCTAGTTGCTTCTATGTGTTAGGCTCTCTCTTCTCTTCTCTAATCCTATTTGAGCCTTTATATAGCCCCCTACATAATAGAGAAACCCTAGGACAAGATAGAACTTGATCCCCAGGTAAAACCTGCAACATCAGAATGTCGCATTTGGCCCAGCACATGCTCGCTTGGACGAGCAGAATGCATGCTCGATCGAGTGGCTTCGTTAGAAATATTCTGCCTGCTGTTTGCGTTACTCCTTGAACAAGCATCCTTCTCTTGAGCCTTGCCTCGTTCTCAAACCCTTTGAGCAATCCTTTGCCTTCATCAAAGCATCCCAAGTTCACTTCCTTGATCACTTCATCAAGTGATCCAAACATCAATCCTGCATGTCCCATGCCACTCACATCTTCCTTCTCCAATGTGCAAGATAAAGCATGAGCTATGAGATGATCAAAACAATCCCCTTCACCATTAGATTTGGACTTGGCACAATAGAGGAACATGTGGCAAAGTCTGAGAGAAGGCTGATGTGGGAATCAGCTATAATATCTATTTATAGGGGTCGAAAGATAAGGAAGAGGAAAGCTATCTGATGAATCAGGATTTTTATTTTATTTGTTTTGCTTTTACGAGTGTCAAGCCACTCAAAGAGCTTGAAACTAAATTTAATATTAATTTAAATGTCCTGAATATAATTTCACTCGATCTTCTTCATCAATCTATCCCCATATTCCAGAAATTCCAGCTTGTAGCATCACTATTGTATTGGACTGTAGATTTACATGGAGGAAGTCATATACTCATATATATTTCCTATCCATGAGACTATCTTCCAGCTGTTTTTCTACTATTATATGCTCTCCTTTCTGTAGAAATCAGCCATGGCTCACCTGTCATTGCGTATTATATGCCAACAACTTGGAAGAAATGGTTTTAGATACATTAGTTTTCTTGTACTTTTGGACTCAGTTTGTTAAAGATTTTCTGTGATGTAAAAGCTAATACTTAGGTACTGTTCTTTGGCTGCAGGTATGGATGCACAAGTTGCTTTTAGCTTCCATAACTTGCGTAACGAAAAACCTTATCTTGCTCAAGGTCCAATTTCAAATAAGGTACGGCTAATATCTAATGGAATGTATTTAAACCCTACTTAGTTTACTTCTCATTTTTCTTTCAATATTTTATGGCATATCTATGGATATTCACTTGCACCTGTTGCAAATCCCAATTTTTGAAAAGAAAAATTGATATTAATAGTCCAACCTTTCAACCTTCCACTGTGAATAATTCCACATTTGGATTTTTTAATAATCCAACCTTTGGCCTTAGTTATCTACATAACTTTTTATTTTATAATAATTTAACCTTTGTCCTTAGTTTGCTATCAGCATACCCTATTAGTATGCTAACATCAAACTAAGGGCTAAAGTTGGTTTATAAAAAAAATAGTTGAAAGTTGGAATTATTCAAGGCAGATGGTGAAAGGTTAGATTATTAACATCAATTTTTCCTTTTTGAAATGCTTTAATGTTTTATGGTCTTTAAGCAACTTGTTAATTTGGAATCTGCTCCTTATCTCACATGTATTATGTTTATAAGATCAATAATTGAATACAGATTGTGATCTGCTCTTTACCAATAACCATGGGAATCCTACTCTTATCTTTTCCTAAATGAAAATTCTTGATATTGCAGCTGATTTATTCTGGATACAGCTGTACCCAGGGTTGGTTTTTCACGCCTTGTGTGAGTGATCCAAGTTTAAGGTAAGACTACTTGTGTGATGCCACTCTGTTGCTTCTGATTTATGATCCTAAGTCTGAACATAAATTGTTTAAGACACGTATGTCAAATTCTTAGATAAATAATGGCAAGTCATTTTTATGCATGAATGAAAATTTTACAGCATCTTTATGAAGGAGTTTTGCTTAAGATTAAAATTGTTTATGAGCCAAGTCTGAACATGAAATCTTACGAGTTATGTCCAGTGTCACATGATTCGGTAATCGTCTCGCGAATCGTAAAAAGCGAATTATGGTCAGTTTTAGGCTATTTTTGAACCGTTTTGAGCGAATCGCGAATTCAAAAGGCAAACTAACCAGCGGATTATGTTTCACTGGTTTGGTCAAGCTCGACCCTTTAATTTTTCGTTCTTTACCTCAATCAGGTCAATATTCGACCTGGTTCGATTCCTTTGCACCCTTGTTATTTACTATCGCATTTGATAAGCTTACTTTAGTGACTAGCTTTTATTCACAATTAGGATATGGAAATTATAAGTTAGAATTTGGTGTAAACATTGCAACATTTAATCTCTTATTCTACTAGTCTTCTACGTGCAAACTAGAATGTCAATCTTCTATGTGCCCAAAAGTTATATTTTATTTTTGCAGATTTTCTTAAATGGGATTACTCGTGTTTTCAGGGGACTCAATAACATCTTGAGAGTTCATATTAAAAAACTTAATTCTTCAGAATGGGAGCAAATACGGGTTCCATCGAGGTAATTAGTAATCTTTCACCGTGCTTAGCTTACTTCATTTTGCATTACCCCATCAAACATTCCTTTTGTTTGCTTTTAAGAGTGCTACATTGTGCCCTTTGTTCATGTTAGTTGCCTCTATTTTTTAGTGTAAGATCAATCGTGGCATTGAATCTTCATAATTATGCAAGTGGAAGAAATCCATGGGGCAACTTGAGACCTGACTACTTGGAAAAGGTATTCTTCTCACTTCCTCCACTCTCCACCCTTTTCTTCTTGGTTCTAGACGCATGCAAGGTTGATATTACTTGGTGTGTTGCATCTTAGGGCGTGGATGGGTTTACAAATCACGTCTTTATGAAACAATAAACTGTAATAACTCAAGTACAACTGGCAGCCGTACAGGTAGAGAGTAACCCATGTTTGCTTGTTGCCTGGAAGTCCTATGAGACCTTAGTTTGAAGAGGCGCAAGGCCCACCGAGGCCAAAAGGTCCTTTTTTTTTCGAGGCGCAAGGTGCAAGGCGAAGGCATGGGCTTTTGTGTTAGAGACGCATAATTTCACTAAAAAGCTCCAAAATCAATATTAAAACATATTTAATACTTAAAAGTTAAAACAACACGAAATTTATATTAGAATAATTCTTTAAGTTGATAACATAGTCATGAGTTAACTAAAGAAATAAAAACTTAAACAAAGACAAAGGTAAATAAAGAAAACAGTGGTTCTTGATGCTTGAAATGTTTTGTGACACACTTAAACACTTAAAATCTAAAATAGAATCATATGTCTACTAGTGAAGATGGTGGCACTTCAAGATTATCTTTGTTCTTCGTTTCTCACTTCAGGTTATTTCAGTAATATTGGGCAGACATGTTATTTATCAAAAATCACATTTGGCATACACGAGGCTCGCGAGGCGCAAAAAGGTGCGCCTTTGAAGAGCATCCTGAAACGCGTTGCGCCTAGACTCAAGGAGGCGTTTCAGCGGTCGCCTCTTAGCGCCTCACACCTAGGCGCGCCTCAGGTGCACTTTTTGAAACACAAAATAGGACACTCGTCATCGTTGAATTTTTGTAAAGTTCATATATGCCAGTGACATGATGAGACACTAGAATCAATTAGCCAACCTGAGGTTGAGAGCTCACCACTAATTGATGGGATAGAAGGTTTGATCTAATATTACCAAATAATTGCAAGAATTTCTAGCCATTCTTTTCCGTGTAACACGCTACTGAAATGGGTAAAATCGTTGAATATCAGATCTTGATGCATGATGGTATAGCTGATTGTTTGATTGTTGAAAATCAGCCTTTGTTCTTTTTGAAATTAATTTTGGCATTTGATCCTTGTCTTAAATCTAAAATATGTTATCGAACGTTGTGCCACTTCTGCAGAGAGGCTTTGTTGAGGCTAACGCGGATGATGGTCTTCTTGAAATTTTCGGACTGAAGCATGGATGGCACGCCTCTTTTGTGATGGTAGAATTAATATCAGCGAAGCACATCGCCCAGGTCAGTAATCCTGTATTTTCTGTGATTAAAGTAGTGGCAAAAAGCACTCTGCACAACCTTGTTTGGTCTGTATTTGTTGAGGTTCTGGTGCAGCCATGCCTTAGACTAATGCGTAAACAAAAGTTGAGCTTGTTTGTCTCCATGTTTCGGTTGGAACTATGCATATAAAATCTTGATCGAGAAACAAATATTGTTTTGAATTACGAGATCATCCACTCACCTCCGGCTCCAATAGAAGTCAAAATTCATCTTTTTTGTACGAGGACCGATTGTCAAGTTTTTTTCTTCATGTAATTGTCTTATCACTGCTTGTGCTTGCTCGGCAACATACCCTTTTATGCTTTATTTAGATTGGATAGATTGGACATCTAAGTTGCTTTCTCGTCTCCTCGCCATCCTTTCCCTTCTCTCTCTTTAGTCCCCTTCCCTCGTCTCCCCCCTTGTTTCTCCTTCCCTCTATCATTAATTTGCAAACAAAACAATGAAGATTTTTTCCATAGCATAGTACATTTAGCAAAAACTAACTGGTTATTTTCAGGCTGCTGCGATAAGGTTTGAAGTACGAGGTGGTGAGTGGAGACAATCGTTTATGCAAATGGACGGGGAGCCATGGAAACAACCGTTAGATAGAGAGTATTCGACATTTGTGGAAATAACGAGAGTCCCATTTCAATCTGTTATGATTCGAGGTGAATAACACTTTCCTCTAATCCTCAATTGCTATGACATGCGAGCTTTCAAGACTCTCGTCTCAGCCAAATTCTCTTGCAAATCATCGTCTTTGTAAAGCATCGTTAGAAGCTGTAATTTATCGTAGATACAATAGTTGTTTCAGTGTGTTGTAAGATGTGAATCATTCTGCTAACGTAGTGATCTTGCGTGCAATGAAGTCGAGCCAAACGTG
This sequence comes from Amaranthus palmeri, assembly GCA_019776075.1. Taxonomy (NCBI): domain Eukaryota; kingdom Viridiplantae; phylum Streptophyta; class Magnoliopsida; order Caryophyllales; family Amaranthaceae; genus Amaranthus; species Amaranthus palmeri. The sequence continues at coordinate 1,462,255 of JAAKBH010000022.1, forward strand.
TGAGTTTATGAGCTTGAGGTGTTGACGAAGTTTGAAAACTATGTGTAAAATCATTGTATTATTGAGCCATTTGAGTGATGAAAACCAAATTGATTTGTTGTATCAAAATGTAAAGTTCACATTGTTTAGTTCACTTATGTATAGGTTTTGAACCATTTTCTACGCCTTAGGCTAGAACCACATATCACATCATCATCATCCGTCCACTGAGTCCCGCCCATTGTCGTAAGACTCTTATATACTTTATCTATGAGCGGGATGCACCAGGTATGATGATGATATTCTTATATACTTCAAGTTTTGCTTATAAAAATGTCTCCATACATTAACCGATGCATCTAAATATACGGGTATATCTCATGGTGAGGTGGTCTCGTACAAGACGAGCTAAACAAGAAGTTTATATGAGGCTTTTTCACCATGAGACGAGCTCATACAGATAGCCCATTTCTCTGGTTGTTCAATGAAGAATTCTAAGGATGTAAAGACCAATGACAGACCTTTAGTGAAGGAAAGGATCAATTAGAGTAGAAGATAGTGTGGACAGGACAATCTAGCAAAGGCCCCAGGGTGTTGGGATGCATTATATTATGAGTTTATCTTTTTTAAAGGAATTTCTTCAATGGATTTCATCATTACTTTCATGGGACCTTAAGCAATCATGCATTCTTTCACCAACTTCTCATATCTTTTGTTGCTCCTTCTTTGGTTTTATCTAAAGGTAGCAAGTGGTCACTACTATAAATAAGATAAAGAATAAACATATCATCATCATACTCGGTCCATCCCGCTCATAAAAAACTATGATCACGGTCTGAGAAGAGAAGAAAGACGACAACTCAAACCCATAAAGAAGAGTGCAGTCAAAGAGTCCCTCGGCTCAAGAAAGATCTTCAAAAAAGTGTGAGATAAAGAATAAGAAAAGAGATATAAAAAGCTTGTGTTTTATAAGGATGAGAAAGATCGACTTATTAAGAGAGAGGTATATAAAAGCCTGACAAATGGCAAAGTAGGTGTCGGTGGTGGTGGTGGTGGTAGTGACGGCAAAAAGTTTAACGTATATAAGAAGTTGGACACATTAGAGAAAGAAAAGCGCATTTATAAGTTTGTAGTGTCTAGGACTAGGAGGAAGCGAGGCATTGAGGTAGTAAAATACATCAAAGATGAGAAACTTAGACGAGATTTCTCAATCGTGAATGGACCAAGAGGATAAGTGAAGGTAAGAAGAGAATTTACTAGAGGTGTTATGACCGAATAGACACCTGACTTTATAACCAAACCTGATTTGACCCAATTCAAAAATGGATCTACAATTATGTAAAAATCAATGTGAACACAAAACCCGATTTTAAACCGATCCGAAACACCTGATCCGAAATCAACCCGATGACCTGAATGAACAACTCTAGAAATTAATGTTTCACAGGTCGTGATGAATATGGTCTTTGCAAAGATAATAATAATAAAAGGTGAAAAAAAAACTTAGAAAAATTAGGAGACATAAAAAAATAAAAATAAAAAGCATTATGTGAATTGTGAGGTTTGTGTACCATATTACTAATAATAGTACAAGTCATTGTACGATACCAAAATCCACATATTGGTTTGTATTGGAGAACACTTTAATTGAGGGCTGATTCATTCTCCACAACTCAACACTTGCTTGCGTAATCATGCCAATCATGAATACTTTGTCAATGGCATAGCCCTGTAGTTATATCGGTACAATTATAGTTGTTAGATATTTTCGGTTAAAATAGAAGTTATAGTAGCTGTTAGAATATAATATTTATGAAAACGGAGAAAAAATGTTGTACCGCTGCTTTATTTTGAATCGTTATAAATTGTAATTTTTTGAAATCTGTTAATCTGTAATATGCACCACTAAATATTACTTAGACATCTATGTTACCGAACGGTGACATCTTTTTAAACTACCCATATAACTTAAACTACCAAGCTACTTAACTTGCTATGTCAAACACACCATAAGTCTATAAAGTAATACACTACTCTATATACTTAAATACTCCTAATATTTACCGATTGAAAATAATTTGAACACAAAAATATAAATAAGGATTAGCTAGTTGATAAGATACCCATATAACTTAAAAAAATCGATCTAAAAATCTTATATTCAAAATTTAAATCACTACATCCTATTTCTTTAGAATTCACAATATTTTTTATTACTGGTTTTAAGTTAGGTAGAGGTGAAGAGATCAAATGTATATACCGGTGTTAGTGATAACAGATAACTTGTTTTCGATTGGTCTTTGATGACAAATGTCATTCGGTCACTCTTGTGAGAGACCATCTCTCAAAGAGACGACATCAAAATAAAAAACTCGCATTTTTATTTTCTCATTCAGCCCGTATATCTAATACGTCTCTCGCAGAGACCGTCTCTCACAACAATTTGTGATTATCGTTTCATTTAAAATGAAAGAAATACAAAATTTTTGCTCCATAGAAATAAGAGACAATGTTATTTTGGATTTACTATAATATAAAAATTAAAATGAGAGTTTTTGAAAGTATTCTTGTAGTAAAATCAACCATAGAAGTATATAAAGTATTTTTTAAACACTTTTAGACTCAAATACAGATCAATCATCAAAGTAAATGAATTTTCATTTTTAGTGAGGTTTGATTTTTGGTTGTAGCGTTTGATATATGATTGTAATTTGTCCACTTGACAGGATAAATTAAATTATGAATAGGTTGATTTTTTGCAATTTGGAGTCATCAATTGTCTCATTTGTGGGGCAACATTGCTTTTATATTCTTAACTTCATAATCCTATAAAATATTTTCAAGTAGTCTTTTGAGAGACCGTCTCCTTAAGAGACGTATTTTAAATACAGTCTATTAAAGATTAATGCATATTTATCGTATTCTTAATTTCATATACATTATCCTTAGTGCCTACTTACCGTATCTTTAATGTCTATTTTCAATATCTTAAATGTTTATTTACATCATTCTTAATGTCTACTTACAATATTTTATAATAATATAATGGATCGGGCCAATTAAAGATGGTCTTTCAAAGAGACCATCATCATCATCATCATCATACCCAGTATTCCCGCACATAGATAGATCTATGGTCAGGTATGGGGAAGGAGGCTCAACGGCGTCTCATACCCATCTTTCAAAGAGACCATCTCTCACAAATTTCTATAAACTAATTTGTGAATTGAGCTTACCAAATTCTTAACCAATTTAATTTACCTAAATATGATCCTAATTAAATTAAATTAACCCGGTTTGATTATGGATAAATTTATACTTTGATAGTACTAGTAGTGATTAGGGAACACATATATGAGTACATTAAACTTTTTGAGACATAAATTATAAAAAGTATTTTGTGAATAATAGCTTTAAAGATTAGGAATGTAAGTGAATTACATAAGTATTGTTTATAAAAGAATTACATCGATCAAAACATCAAAGTCTATAGCTTTTATGCAAAATAAAAAATTTCGACCACATAATTGTAGAAAATCATAATGTGGAATTTGGTTATGTTTTTGTCTAGTGAATACTGGATTGTATAGAATAATAATATGAGGTAACACCTCTATTTATACAAGAGATTAGAACTAAAGTAAAGAAACAAAATATTAACCTAATCCTAAATAATAGGAAATAAAATAACCTTAATATACTAAATATTAATAAAGATCTTAACTTCCTAAAACACAATATTCCGAAAATAATATATTCACTTTATTCAACTTAACCTAAAATTTCCACCAATAAAATGGTTAGAAGTATGTGATTCGACTAGAACGTCGTATATTTTGATAATTTAATGACTGTAATTCGAAAAAATAAACATTTATGACTGTAATTTCTAAAAATGCTAAATCCTAAAGCAGCGTAAATTATATTGATCTATTATGAACTATGAACTCATGACTTCGCATGGGACTTGGGACTAGACTAAGGGACCATTCGTTATCAGGGGCAAAGCTACATTGGGGTCGTGGAGATCCAGCTCTCCTTGTTGAAAATGTAATTTTTTGTACTTTTAGCTTTGGTTACTCTTACTTATTAATGTTATAGAGGTTAAAAAGTGTAAAAACACAATAAAAATTACTATAGCTCAATGGATTGTGTAACACATTTGTAATACATAACTAGTATAAAAACTCGTGCAATGCACAAGATTATTAGTATAAAAGTACATATAAATATAAATTTTAAATGGAAATGCAAATACATATCAGTATAAAAGTAATATAATATTAATTTCTTATAAAATTGATAAAACATTTTAGAATATATGGTGCCTTTATTAAAAAAAATATGGTTGTTAATAATTATAAATTAAAGCTCTCATAATTTTTAAGGCAAATATGAGAAATTTTGTTTTAACATAATCATAATGACTATTTCTCATTCTCAAAACTTTTTTTGATTATCATGTAATCATAATGACTATTTGTCATTCTCAAAACATTTCTTAAAAATGCTCGAACGAGCAATAACGAGCACTCAAGCGAGCGACCCAATGCTAGTTATCTCACCATGTATGCTAAAATGATCATGGTGCTCTTTGCACGAACTACTATCTTTGTTTTGTACACATTTGCTCGATTAATTAAGCACTTGGACCCTCAAACAAACACCCCCACCACTACAATGTATTCTCTCTGTCCCTCTGAATTAGCATCATTTGACTCAAAAAGCTCTCGCATTTTTTGGTCAAATGGTGCTATCTCAAAAGGACAAAGAGAGTAGTAGGGCATTTCTAACATACTTTAAATGTTCCAACATTTTATCCTTCTATTTTGATAACCTTTAAAATCGATATAAACATTAACTTAAAAATCTTTATTTTAATTTAAATGTTTTTTTAAACGTTTGAATAGTGTTGTAGCACAACTCTAAGAATTTATTGGTTTAATAAATGACTCTAAGCAAAGGAATTTCCAAGATAGATGTTGTGGGTATGAATCAGATTCCATGTACTTATTTTTCCTTGTTGCTTTACATTATTATTGGTGTACTCTTTGTATAGAACCATAAACAAATAATTAAATATATATGTGGAAGGTAGTTGTTCCACTATCTTAAAAAATAACTTCTATATTGATACCACTTTTTTAAATAATAGGTGTATATATGTTTAGTTTAGGTAATAAATTAGTTAAATTTATTTCAAAATGGGTTGGATATTCTCTAATAAGGATATATTGACAATATCTGTCAATTTTAGAGAATATTATAAATTATATTTCAACAAATTTACTTATTTCTATTTTGTAATATAAGCCTATACATCTGATGTATAAATTGGAAAAACCAACAATAATAATAATCCAGTTGTTTGATATTGTTTGTTATTAGAAAAACCAAAAGCGCTTGCGACTCAATAGATAGATTATCTGCATGTGGAGCAGAAGATTTTGAGTTCGACCCTCTATCGACGGCAGGTATCAATTGGAGGGTTTCTTGACCGGGCGCATCTCTCTTTACTTTCTTCTTGGGGGAACGGGTATGATTTGTCCGCATCTTTCAGGGAAAAAAAACCCCACGTGGACCCTACCTTATGTGGGATACTGGGAGTGGCCTTTACGTTTACCTTTTATTTATTTAAGGAATATAATTATTGCAAATAAAGTGTAATGTTTAATTAAGTTGATGCATATGCAGATGGTGTAGATGCAAACATAAAATGTGTACAATTATACAATAATAAAGCATAATATTCTGGTTATTAGATGCCCCAAGTGTTAGGCTTGATACCATTATCCATTTTGTTTCTAATTGGTTGCTGAAGTCACCTAATCATCAACCTATTCTTAAAGTATCCCTAATATTTTATTGTATTTTTATTTTATAAGTCAAGATAATTAAAGATAATTATTTATTAATTAGAGATAGTTATCCACAAATCCACAATAAACATCATTATATCCATAAACATGACACACAAATGTGTGCACTTAGCCCTAATGATTTTTAGCTCATCTCATCTTAAGGGGAAGGTTGTTCTTTATCTATGTGATAAATTATGATTTAGTTTTTGTGTTAAATTAAACGTTCCAATTAACGTTTTGACTTTTTGGTCACAAAATGTTATGAAAAGTTTAAATTTAAAATACTTCAAAAAATATTACTCCCTGTTTGTATATGAAACAAGATTAAATTGATTTTCAAACATTACTAGTGGTAAGTATCCAAAAAGTCGAATAATATAAAGATTTGCATACAAAAACATCTGAATACTAAATGAGGTAGGGATATTTGAATTGAGAAGCTTCAATCTTCTTAGCATATAAGGTTAGTTTCGTGTATGCTGTAACCATAATTAAATATGCATGGGGTGAAGTCCCCTTACACGCCTCTAACGCTTAAGTCAAGCAAAGAATCCGAGAGTGATAAGGCTAATGGGAAAGTAAAGGGAAAAAAGAAGGTTGTTAAACTTCACTATGTGGTATGAATAGGCTAGATAAGTGAGAGAAAGTGAACAATATTAAGATAAAAGTCGTGATTTTATAAAGAGAATGAAAAAAGAAAATTTTCAGGGATTTGAGGTTATGACATGGCATAATCTAATTAGTTGTTTGAGAATGGTGGGCTTTCATATAACTGATGGTGATGTGTCTTCATGGTGGGCTAACTCATTATTCTAGGTCATTTTGGCCAATAATTGGGGTTTGAAAATTTATCTTATCTGATCAATCTATTTAATTAGCTTAAATTTATTTTGGCCTTTAGTTTTTCAATTATGATTCTTAAGTTCGATTTATCATAACTTTCTATGGGCTAATCATGTCTATATAACAACTTTTTATAACATTTTGTTTACATAAATGACAATATATACTACCTTAAGTATGTAATTTAGATTTATTTACTCGATTTCAAAGTTGACTTAATATGTATCTTAACGATTAATATTATTTTTACTTATTACTGATTAAAATATACTTTTTAATAATTATGAGTTACTTTTCTTATTAAATTATACTATTAACACCTAATTCTAATTAATTTTGTATAGAAAAAAATTGATTTAAACTAGGAAAAATTACCCAGAATAATACGACCTTTCACTGATTTCCCAAGAATAATACGAACTTTCAATTAACCACCAATAATACGAACTTTGACATGCATTTTCCGCTGGCATACATGACCAGTTTATAACCAGTAGTACAGTTCTTTTTTTGACCGTTGCTTAGCAGGTTTCATCTCGTATTATTGGTGGTTAATTGAAAGTTCGTCCTACCGGTTGAAACCTGCTGAGCAACGGTCAAAAAAAGAGCTGTACTACCGGTTATAAACTGGTCATGTATGCCAGCGGAAAATGCATGTCAAAGTTCTTATTATTGGTGGTTAATTGAAAGTTCGTATTATTCTTGGAAAATCAGTGAAAGGTCGTATTATTCTGGGTAATTTTTCCTTTAAACTAACTCACTAATAAAATATTTTCTTTCCTACATATTTTTTTACTACAAATCACGAAATGACACACTATATAAAACACAATATATTCATGCATTCTAGTGCATCACTAACTCAACTAACCCATAGAAAGAGATGTAATTACCCTTTAAATAACTCTAAAAAGCTACAACTTTAGAGAACCCTCTACTTTTTTCTATAATTCTTGAAAACAACATAAAATACCCATTATAATTTGACATAATTCATACAAATATACAATAATTCAAATTAAACGACAACTATATAATTCCACATTACCAAAAAGAAAAAAAAAATCTTTTTCTACTCCTATGCCTAACCCCAAAAGCATTTCTTGTAAAAGAAGATGCCTAGGTCTATATCTACATAACAAAAAAATAAGGTGACACCATTTCCAATCACCATTCACCATTTAATCATATAAACCTCTCTATTTTCGGTGACAGAGTAAAAATCGATAAACTCTTTAAATATTTTGTTAATTTTAAAAAATATGATATTTTTCTTGTAACTTTATATGTTCAAATACTTGACATATATATCAATCAAAACTTTCAATTTTTGAGACGTTCGTTTAAACGTGTTGAATATACTCAAAACCTGCCATAATTTTTCTTATTTCTTCCTTCTATATATAAACCTCCTTTCTCCCCCATTACTCACTCTCAAACCAACTTTCTTCTTTTCTCTCATTCATCTCTCACAAGTCCCAATTCCCCAATTAAACAACAAACCCATCTTTAAAACACAACATTAAACATTTAATCAAACAAAATGAGGCAATTAGGAATATCATTAAACTTAGAGGGCACATTTGAAGCACAACATCATCCACCACAACACCATCAAATTACACCCCCGCCGGCCGGGTGGAAGTCTCCGGTCCCATACTTATTCGGCGGTCTCGCCGCCATGCTCGGTCTAATAGCTTTCGCTTTGCTTATTCTTGCTTGTTCTTATTGGAAACTTTCCGGCGTACATGATTCCGGCGCCGGCGAAGATTCCGGTGAGGTCACCGGCGATGAGAAGATTAAGGAAACTTCTACCGCAACGGCGTATTTGAACGGTATATTTGTAATAATGGCCGGTGAAATGAAACCTACTTTTTTGGCAACTCCGGCGACGAGCCGAGCTTCTTCTTTTGAAAATAGTAGTAATAATGGTGGAGAAGAGAAAGAAGAGAAGGGTGTTGAGGTTGAAACGACGACGTTTGGTGGTGGTGATGAAGAGAAAAGATAATGATGAATGATAATATTAGTGTTTTATGTTGGTGGGGGATGGTGGAAATGTTGGTGGTGGGGATTAATATTTTTTTTTTATCAATTTTGTGCTTAGGTATGTCATGGGATTTGGGATGTGGGACCCATGATTATATTAATGCATAAATTAATTTTTTTTTGAAAAAATTGAAAAATGGGAAAAATATATAGTAGTATAATGGGTTTTAATTTGTTTTAAAACCTAGATTTGGGGTGAGGATTAGGTACATATGTAGTAGAGGAGATTATAGCCAACCTTTTGGTTAATTTATTTTGATTGATAGATAGCATTAATGTTATAAGTTAGATTGGATGATTTTGAGAATTTAATTTCGATTTTGTTATGTTTTTATTTATCATATTGCGATAATTTCTAAGTTTACAACGACTACGACATTTATAATATAGTAGAATCATTGAATTTAAGATTTTATATGTTGGTAATTTGATAAATAAATTAAAAGGTTGTTTCTTTGATCATATCATGTGTATTATAGAATTTTGAAAAAAAAAAACCAAAAAATTATTAGAATATAAAAAGCGATGAAAATAAGCTAAAAATAAGGTTGCTTTGCTTTTAAACGTTTAATTCTGAAGTTAGTACGTTTGTAGTTGGTTATAAAAGAAGACAAATTAGGTTGAACAAATCAGAAAATACTTCTATGACAAGAGGGAAAATGTAAACAATATCTCAGTCATTTAACATTATTTGCTATTTTAGTTCATTTCACTTATTTTGTACAATCTTTTTTATTTTTGAATTATAGTTCAAAATCTCAGACATATATTAAAACTCTCTTTTGATTTCATACTTATAATTTATTCTCTATTATTTATTATCAAATACTTATTTTAATAAACACATTATTTATATTTACTAGATTTTTCTTAATAAATACAAAAATATCTAATTTCTCTTTGCTACTAATTATAATTAGAGTGATGAAATACTCACTCCGAATTACTTTAGATGTCTCATTTCCTTATTTGGCAAATTCATATCAATTGTCTCATTTCTTTTTTTGTTTATCTTTTTTACGTAAATACCCCTTTTTTACTACTCCCAACAACTACAACCTTTACAATTAATATAATCAATTAAAATATCCAACCATCACCTTTTTAGTGGACTTCACATTACCTTTAATAACTGTGATAACTCAAATGAAACATCTACAATAATTCGTTAGGAGTAGTATTTATGTAATTTTCCCGAGTACGTCCCTAGTTCCTACAAATGTAAAATGAAATGGTAAGTTAGTGAATTGTTGCGACACATCCATAAAAGCACAAAAATAGTGTGTGGAGGTGTTTAGAGTTCCAATGAGTATTTTCATCCGCGGCGAGCCGAGACTGACTTCTGTTTTTACGCTTCATATTTGCTGCATACACAACTATAATCCTCAGGGTATCCACTATCCTTGAAATGTGAGCCTTCCCAAATACCATGCACTAATTCACAAATGTTACAAATATTAATAAATTAATACAAACCTCTCAATTGTGTGAATAAGACTAAAAATAGAGAATATACTTTCTCCGTCTTTTTTACTTGCAACATTGTTGATTACGGTACTATTCATTAAGCAAATTGGCTTTTATATTATCGGTAAGCTAAAAGTTAAAACATATTCATATGAGATCTTGTTTGAATCGCTTCGATTCAAAGTTTATTAATTTTGAGTTTTTTTTTATAATTTTTCAATATGTATAATTAGAGATATTAAAGATTCAATTCGTACATTGGGGAGTGTGAAAAAGCAAATGGTGCAACTAATATGAAACGGAGGAAGTATATGAATAAGAATTAAGAGGAGGGGACACTGCCTAAAATAAAAATACTGTAAAATTAATAAAGTATATTGTATTGTAATAGAAAGTATGACAATCTTTTAAGGATATACAATTAATTTGTACGACTCATTTGGATATCGAAATTATTAAATGAGTCGTCAGTGTAATAATACTTGTATTTTTTTTGTGTCTTATTTTGTACTAAATGTCGCTAGTTACTACCTCTATTCTATAAGTTTTGCTATATTTTCCATTGAAGTTTATTTCATGAATTTTGTTATATTTTCATTTTGGTTGAGTTTTAATTATTTTCATTTTCACTATTAATTTATTTTTTTTGTCTCACTTACGCATTTTCGACAATTCCATATAACTTTTACTTTTCTTCTTTGTCTTGAGTTGTACAATATATACTTTTAGAGAGTAGAAAGTGGTAGACCATAGGCCAAAAATATGATAATTAATGAGAAAGTGAGAAATAAAAATGATACAAACTAATAGAAAAAACCAAAATGACAAATGAACAAAATAAAAGGAATAGATAATTCAAAAAAATAATAAATAAAAGGAATATATAGGGAGGAGTACTACTAAGAATTAAATTTTTTTTGTGAAGAATTAATTAAATTAATTTTTGGGTAAGTTGTTAAATTTTCTATGGTAATACTAAAACTATTTAATACTCACTAATTCATATTGATTGTACCCTTTAACTAGTTACTTGGGAAATAGCACAATTTTATTGTTATTTTTTTCATTTTAGTCATCATGAGTAATAGAGTACTTATGTGAATGTGAAATGGCATGAATAACCAAAATGTATCATGCATGTTTTACCTTTGTGAAAAGCATGATTTAGGGAGAAGCTAAGGGTTTGTTCTATCTCTACTTTCCTTTAAGAAATGCATGAATTCAAAAAAAAGGTTATGTCTTTTTCTTTCCCTTTTTAAGTTTTTTTAATTCAAAAAAGAATCCCTTTTTAAGTTTTTAGTTCTTATAAGTTTCAATTAAAATTTTAAATGAAATATAAATGCAAATTATAAGGGACGGAAAAAATATTGCACATAAATGCAAATTAAAAATGATTAGTATACTCTTTAAATGAATAACCAATAAATTCAAAAAATAAATGAGTGAAAATAAAAAAAATTGTAAATAAGATAATAAGAAAATATCATCGTCACTCAAAAACAAATGGTGCAAAACAAATAGACAACCTTAAATGAATAATAAATAATAAATGCAATTTATAAATAAGAGAAGAATACTATTCATTGATTTCAAAATTAATATATCACATTGGTATCAAAAAACCTTGATGCTATGTTTAGGAATAGTGATTTTATTTGAAAATATAGATTTGATTCAAATTTAGTTTTTGGCAAATAAGAAAATTTAAAATTTGGATTTGACTGATTTGAGTCGAATCCATCGTTGCTATAAAAGTGGTTAAAAACGAGGATTTGAGAATAACTTTTCAAATCCTGTTATTCTCAAATTCTTCATTACTAATTGGATCATTCCCCAACAACAGCCACCAACTTTACTCATTTTCAATTAAACAGCCGCAAACTTCGTTTATCCCCAACAACAGCCACCAACTTTGGAAATACGACATCGAAACAGCCACTTTATCGGATGACCTGCTAATTGACAGTTGACCATGCTTAATGACCTTTGACTTTCCTTTAATTTCACTAATCAAACCTAATTACCCAATTATCCCTAATTAAACCCTTCTTCCCCAATATTTCTCTAACCCACCTCAATCACCTCCATTTCTCCCCTTCACCACCACCACCACCACCACCACCACCATTAAAACCCCTCGAAAATCCTCTTTCTTCCACAATCCAGCTCGAACATAACCTCTAAATTGTTCTTTTCCTTAATTAATTGCTCACCTGAGTGTAATTTGGAATTCGCGTTTTCTGGGTCTCTTTCCTTCGCATCTTCCTTTTCTTCAACTACTTCACTGGTGGTTTGTCTTCCACTAAGAGTTTCAATCTCCTGAATTTTACTTGTTTCACTTTGATTAGGGGTTTTGTTATTTTGTTGTTCAGTGCTTCTTCCCTCTTCCACCGCTGCTTCATCGCTTCCTCTAGAGGTTATGGCGGCCGACCTTGCTTCCTCCCCTCTACCCTTGTTTCCCCTACGTCTCCCACCTTAAATTTCAGTACATTGCTTCATTTTGGTATTGATTTTGCAATTATCCAATTAGGTTTGCTCCCTTTTTGTTCATTTTCTTGAATTTCATACTTTTATGCATTTAGAATTGTTGTTTGTGTCAAAATTTGATATGGGTTTTTAGTTAATTAATGATTCTTGTTGATTTGATTTGGGTTTTTGATAATTTTAATTTGATCTGGTGTGTTGGTCTTACTGGGGAAATGGGAAATTCATGTGTTCATGCTGTGAGTACTCTTTTTTGATAATGAAACTAACTTGGATATTTATGCTGCTATTCATTATCCTCGTAGTGTTCCTGCTGTGAGTACTCTTTCTCTTGCTCCTTTTTTTGTTCTTTCTTTCTGGGTTTTAATGGTGGTGGTGGTGGTGGTGGTGAAGGGGAGAAATGGAGGTGATTGAGGTGGGTTAGAGAAAGGTTGGGGAAGAAGGGTTTAATTAGGGATAATTGAGTAATTAGGTTTAATTAGGAAAATTAAGGGAAAGTCAAAGGTCATTAAGCATGGTCAACGGTCAATTAGCAGGTCATCTGGTAAATTGGCTGTTTCGATGTCGTGTTTCCTAAGTTGGTGGCTGTTGTTGGGGATAAACGAAGTTTGCGGCTGTTTAATTGAAAATGAGTAAAGTTGATGGCTGTTGTTGGGGAATGATCCTTACTAATTTCATAATTAAAAGTTACAATTTGAATGGAAATGTTTATTCCCAAACGATATCATTTTGAATAATTAATGTATACATAACCAGGGGTGAAGATGTGAATTTCAATTAGAGTGGTAAATATATAGTTGATACAAATAGAGTTGTATAATGTAATCTAGTAATTACAGTCATATAACTGATATAGATACAAATAGAGTTGTATAATTTATTAAACGAAAAATTGTTGTGAGTAATTCAACCTATTTCCATTACCTGTAAATAATCTTAATTACCTTTTGAACTTTTTTTCATAATTCAACATTTGCTTTCAGTTTGTTGACAATAAACCCTTCTAAAAAGTGACCTGCTATATCATGTTACCTCACATCTTCTTTCTTCTTTATAATAATCCAATTTATTTTCCATCACCTGCCTATAATCGCACCTTTAATTTTTTTTAAAAAAAATCAACATTTGCTTTCATTTTGTTGCAAATGAACCCTTCAACAAAGAAAAATTGAGTATTTATCTCGTTGAAGGCTCCATTTGCAACAAAATGAAAACAAAGGTTGGATTATTAGAAGAAAAAATCAAAAGGTGGGATTACTAACATGTAATGAAAAATAGGTTGGATTATTATAATGAAAGAGAAGATGAGAAGTAATCTAATATAGCACGTCATCATTTTATAAAGGGTCCATTGGCAACAAACAAAAAGCAAATATTGAATTTTTAAAAATTTTTCAAAAGATGGTATTATTGACAGATAATGGAACATAAATTGGATTATTCACAACAACTTTACCTTTATTGAAGGGCCTAAAGTTTTTATCTTGTCTAGGGTCTCAAAAATCACGAGATCAGACCTGATTTAATCCCCTATAAATTAATCAATTTTACAATAAAGGAAGACCCACATTAATATTAATAATCAAATTATTTGGAATAATTGTAGGTAAATCATCACTATCTGATAGCCATGGATCGTATGGCTATCTCTAACTTGTTGCAATACGACATTAGCTAATAAAGTTATCAAAATACAATCATTGGATAAATGCCATTTCTTAGTGCTTCTTTATGTCATCCAACTAATTTAAACTAACCAACAAAAATCACTAATCCTCCATACTTTTAGTAAACAAACAAAAGGGGTATTTGGTTAATATTGTTAATTCTGATTGACTTTTGTCTTTTAACTTTTTAGATGATTTTATAATTTGATTTTTCGTTGGTTAAAAAGTCACGTATGTTTTTTGGTACGTAAATGGTTTTTCAACTAGTCTACATTACACGTTGGTTTACAAGCCAAAAATAATAAACTTTTTTTGTTTTTTGATTGGTTTTGACTTGTTGAATAATTTTTTTTCTCTAATAAATAACCAGCTGTCAATATCAAAATTCAAATAATCAATAAGTATATGCTAAACAAATCATTATTTTTGGTAGTTTGTTTACTATAACCTTATCGTTTTTGTAATTAAATAAACAACACTAGGATATTCTATTTTATTTGAGTGATGACAAGTCATCATACACGACAAATGTTTTAGTGCAAATATTTTATTTATTAATAGATCATTTACTTCTTAATTGACGTATGATTCACCTTAATGCTTTATAAATCATCTCTATAACAAATAGAGGAAAAGACATTGAAGAAAATAATCTAAAAGATATTTTTTACCCATTGAGTTCACTATAAATATCACAAAATATTTTGGGAACTTAAATATTGTAAATTTAATGGAAGGAAATTTTCAACTTTTTATTTGGGTGGTCAATAAGGATAGAAAGAAAATTGAATATTTAAGTTTAGATTGATTTGAATGTTTTTCATGTTTGTAATATATATCATGGATGTTTGTAATACTTATCATATGTTTTCATGATTTTGTCTTTTTTATTATAATACTCAGTGTACAGAAAAATTATGAGTGGGGTCTGAAAAATAATATTGTTTTTAAGTATTCCATATTGAAATTATAAGTCAAATTTATTTAGAAAATATGATTTTATTTAAGAAATATGTAGATAAAATAACATTTTATTTCTAAACAAAAAGATGAAATTACATATTATTGGCATGAGGTTCTAAAGAAGTAACAATGTTTAATAGACACAAGTATCAAAGAGTATATTGACCTAACATTTAAAGAAATTAGAATTAAACTTTTATTAATTATGGCATCATAAAACTCAAAAGTAAATATCAAAACTTATTATTATTATTATTATTATTATTATTATTATTATTATTATTATTATTATTATTATAACAGGCTCAAATATCTTAAACTTAATCTTTCGGTAAATTATTCCGAAATTTTCATTCACGTTTCTAATCCTTTAAATATCCATTTCAAACCATCTTTAATTCCTAAACCTTTTTCTGATTTTGTAAATTCTTTTGAATATTAAACTTTAAAAATATTATTTTGTTTAAAATCTTTTTATAAGCACTAAAATATTATTTTATTATTTTGTAGTACGAAAGTAAAATTTTATTATTATAATTACAATTTTGTAAAACGTTACGTTTTAACTTTCTTCTTTAAACTAACATTACGACTTATTATTTGTAATCTTATAACTTTGGTTTAATTAATTTATTCCTAAAATGAGTTGTATTTTTATTATTAACTTTAAGTATAGTTTTAATCAAAATTTTCTAAGTAAACTATCATATTTTCATGATCAAACTTACCCATTATTCTAAAATATATACACTTGGATAAACTAGAACAAAAAAATATGATGAACCAAAAATTATTTCTATCAAACATATGATTTTTATCACTTACACAAGCTATCACCATTTTCTTATACAAGATAACTTTCTCCTACACTCCAACTCTTACAAATCAACTTACACACTCTAAATCTCTTACACAAGTTAGTCTTTTTCCATACTCATACTCTTATTCATACAATCTAAGAACTACAAAGTTGACCACACCCATTATAAATACCTCCCTTATCCATGAGATCACTTGCACCCCTTCATCAAATCTTTCTACCATTCTTTCTTATACCTTCACTTCATTAACATCTTACTACATTAATACTTTTATTATTAGTTGAAAGAATTCAAGAAAATGGAGCTTAGAATACTCTTTATTTAGCTTAAATCATCATCATTTTGGAGTATTATTGGGTTATTAATTTGGGTACATAATGTATCATTATTTTTGAAGTTGGGATTTATTTCTTTTGGGAGCTTATAGAAGATCATCATTATTTTGGAAGCTTAGATTAATTATCTTTGGAGCATCATTATCTATCTTGAAGGGTCTT